>CM042030.1:86920900-88400900 GCA_023525975.1 Smallanthus sonchifolius | reverse complement strand
TCGATCAGTCCAGTCCATAATGAGAGAACATCAATATCATATGCATATATATAAGTATCATGTATTAATAGTAGTAGTGTATTACCTCTTGAGTGACCTCCGATCACTCACCATCAATTAAGGCTCATATATGTATGTTTGTATGTAAATATGTATGTGTATCTACTTATACATATGTATGTATGTTTGTATGTATGTGCGTAGTGGGGGTGGGAGAACCTCCACTAATGGCCAGTTACTCCACCATTATGGAGAAGAGTTAGTGGGAAAGTCGGTTGGCTGTCTCAATATGGATTTGACCGGTTTGGGTTTATTCCAGGACTGCGTCTGGAAATAGGCATACTCTACACGTATATACCATATACTTTTAAATGTGCAGCAAGAAGGAAGGAACTTTAAGATTATCAAAAACCATGAAACATATATGATATATAGTATACGTGAATCTTCTCAAGTTATGCCATGCATGTCTATATATGTCGCATTAGTTAAGTTTATTCAAAGATGTTATAATTAACCTCCCATATTACCATGTAGAAAAGGAATCTCACTAGTTCATACTGTCTAACAATGTAATTTTCCAAAAAAAATTAGTTGATTGGTATTTCATCTCATCAGTGTATATATGGTTCATATTCTTAGTTTCGTTGGTCTTCTAAAAAATTAATAAAAATAAAAGAAAAACATAAATTCTGTTTGCGGTTATTAATTGTAATCTTGTGTGTGTATATCGTCTATATGACATATATAGGTGTAATTAAATTGTATTCTCTCTCTTTTTGAGTAAGTTCACAGGGTTTTGTATTACATCAGAAGCCATATACACTAACTAGGTTATAAACCCGTGTACTACACGGGCTGAAACAACAAAAACGATAAAAGTAACTCAATTGTAATATAATAGTAAGATTATTTAAATTACATATCGTTAGATACAATAATCAACAATGTAAAAGTTACAATAATATTTCATACATTGCCTAATACTTCTTTATATACAACATTTGTTGTTTTATTAGTAACTTTCCCCTCTTTATCAATTATTAATAGCTTTAAACCTTCTCTACTTTTAACCCTGAACAATGCAACGTACAACTGACCATGGGTAAATACTGGATGTTTCAAATACAATCCAACCCTGGATAATGATTGTGTTTGACTCTTGTAATTGTAATGACTAAACGTACAGTTAGTGGAAACTGTCTTCATTTAAACTTGAAAGAAATACTTTTTTCAGAAGGTGTCAAACTAAGTCTTGAGATAAAAGAATTGAAGATTTTAAAATTTTAGATTAAGTTAAAAATAGTTTCCGATTTTAAATATATAAAAATTTAATCATCAATAATTATTTACCAATCATCATTAAATAGCAGCAAACAATTCGTTGATATTATTATTATTATTAGTATATTAGTATTAATATAGATTATACGAAGAATATAAAGTAAAAAATAATTAAACAAAATGAATAAAATAAATTTATAATATAAAGGAATATCACGTTGCAAAGTTTTAAAATTTTAAAAAATATTTAATAAATATCATCATTTAATACTTTCAACGTTTTAAAATATTTGATTAAGATAATAGTACTTTACAATCATCATTTGCTATTATTTGAAAATGTAGTAAAAGAATTAAGTTGAAAAAAAATTTTGAATTTAAATATACACAAATTGGCTCTTGAATAATGAAGCATCATTTGCTATTATTTGAAAATGTAGTAAATACTTTATTTGTTTTATCAGAAATTATGGAGCCAAATCAGTTAGGAATAGTTTGAAAATATTAGATTTTAAATAAAAGTCAATCAAAAAAATCTTTAAAGAATTGAAAGTTTGAAAATATTAGATTAAGTTAGAAATACTTACCAAGTTTAAATAGAAAAGAAATCATTAGTCAATAAGTTTTAAAGTTTGTGAAAAAGAAGGTTGGAATTCTAAAACACTGACACGTGACAAATGGGTGGTAAGAAAGTGTCATATGACAAAGTAATTCTTCCTTTATTATAATAGAAAGA
Organism: Smallanthus sonchifolius; assembly: GCA_023525975.1. Taxonomy (NCBI): domain Eukaryota; kingdom Viridiplantae; phylum Streptophyta; class Magnoliopsida; order Asterales; family Asteraceae; genus Smallanthus; species Smallanthus sonchifolius. The sequence goes on along the minus strand of CM042030.1, from coordinate 88,398,880 downwards.
TTGAGATCTCTCCTATTGTTTTGAACTTTAATGTGTTCAATTTTTCCCTCTCAAAGACTTAATCCAACCTGATCATCTCTTTCATCAAATATGTGTTTAATTCTTATTAATTAATTGTAGATGATTAAACTAGTGATGTGGGATACCTAAAATTAATGGTTACACTACAACAGTATCACCCTATCCCGATGATTTTTTTGACCCTATAGCGACGACTTGTCGTCAGTATAGCCTATACCGACGACATGTTGTCAGTATAGATGTCGTTGGTATTGCCTCGTCCCAATAGGTCAAAGATGTCATCGGTATAGGTGTCGTCGGCATAGGTCGACCTATGCCGACGACATGTCGTCGCTATAGGGTTTAATTAAATAATTCAAAAAGAAATTCTATACCGGCGACATGTCGTCGGTATAGGTTCTGCACTTATCCGGACGACAAGTCATCGGGAAAGACCCAACCTATACCGACGACATGTCGTCGGTATAGGCTATTTCCAATTTTTTTTAATTAAATTTGAAAAAAACCTATGTCGACGACATGTCGTCGGTATAGGCTATTTCCAATTTTTTTAATTAAATTTGAAAAAGACCTATGCCGACGACATGTCGTTGGTATAGGTTTTTCTGTTTTTTTTATTTTTTTTTAATTTTCAAAATTTTCCAGAAATATTTAATTTCTAATTACCAAAACCTGCAAATCAGATAATTCAAACCATTCAAAAATTGAAATCCGAAACATATTGTTCGATACAAAAACATGTTCGACACACAAACCAAATATTCAAACATAAAGTTGTCCGACAAACAAACATAAAAATTGTTCAAACATTCAACAATAACACCGACAACAAAGGCAAAGGCGTAACAACTTCAAGCTAATTATCGTCGCTGCTAGTTCGGCGTTCCCACATTCGACGCATTTCATCCATTTGTCGTTGCATTTCAAGCATTTGTTGATTATGCACAGGACGTTCTTCATCTCGTTGGGCTTCGCATTGTTGTTGATCTTGGACTTGTTGTTGAAGTTGAGTTACACGCTCATCCACTTCTTGCCAATGTGGTTGTGGGGGGGGGTACTGAACAAATCCAGTGTGGGATTACTCACCACATGACCGACACCCCTGATATGGCCACGCCGATGACCCAATGCACGCTCCATGCATGCAAACTCATTGACAGCAGACGAGTCACCACCAGACTCAGCAGAGGATCTTGCATACTCCTCTTGGATTTGGTCCTGCATTAAACAATGTAATAAACAATCACTTGACTATTTTACTAAAATTCGACAGCATAACTGCTGTAAAATAGATAACCAACCTGTTAAACTATAAGTTATAAACGACCCAAATTCACAAATTTCAATCAACCAACGCTAATAACAACAAATATTAATAATACTAGAAAAAATATTTAACAATTGGGCTCGAGTTGGATGTTCTAAGTCTATTAAAGTGTGTTTGAGTAATTTTGACCCATTTAAAGCTATAGTTGGATGTTCTAAGTTTATCAAAGTGTGTTTGGGTCATTTTGACCCGTTTTAATTTATAGCTAGATATTTTAAGTCTCTTTAAGTGTGTTTGGGTCATTTTGACCCGTTTAAAGTTACAGTTGGATGTTCTAAGTCTAGTAAGTCTATCAACAAAATCATTTGACTTACATAATCTAATGATGCATTCGTGTTGACCCAACCGGTCCCTTTTTTATAATGGGTCGATTTGAACACATCAATTGGGCCGGTATCCTGTGAAAAACAACAATAATATCACTAAGAATTAATAAGCATGTTTATATAATACTAACAACTGTATTTCATACCTCCATGTGTCGGCGTTGGGCGTATGATTTGCTACCATGGTAACTTGGGTAACGTTGTTGTGATCGGTTTTGTTTGTTCTTCTCCGAGTGGTTTTTATAGCTCGCATCTAAAAACAGCTCATTAATCAAAGTCTCCCAATTTTCTTAATCAAGATCTTCTGGTGGATTATTCATCGCCGCCTCCACATCATCGTATCCCCCATTCTCATCGAAGTGAACTTTCAACACTCTCTTGTGATCTTTATACGCCCTCTGACACTCGGCGGTGATTCTGAGTTCAACGTCTCGCCACTTATCAGTGTTTCTCCAGGAGTTCAGATAAAAATAATCCTACAAATGGAAAGTAATTATAAATGTAATAGTTATGAAATTGTAAGTAATTATAAAACATCTATACTTACTATAAGAGTGTGATATACGACCCATTTTTTTCTCATTTGGAACCTTAGCCCAATTTGAATAATATGGAGGAACAACCTTTTCAACCTCCAACGAGATAACACGGATAAAATCCGAACCGTTGGGACCCACAAACTTGTACCCCCCGCCATGAAGTTCTTCATCAATGGGAAGAGGCTTCCTCCCATTTTGCTCAAATTTCTTATACAATTTTAGGTTTTTGCCTTTAAATCGTCTTTTTTGGGAGGAACTACCTATATTGACACATGACATTCAAAAGTTAGGCAATTATAAAGACATCTATTAAACAATAACAAGTAACTTACCACCAGATCCAGTCACACAACCCGAGTCGAGGTGATACGGACCCCCGTCTCCACCGTCTCCACCGTGTGATTGCGCCATTGTTGCCATTTTTCTAGTCAATAAAGTAAAAAACCCTATGCCGACGACATGTCGTCGGTATAAGGCATTCAAGAATTTTTTTAATTTAAAAAAAAAATTGACCGAATAAAAATTATTATATTAAAAAAAATAAAAAGAAAATCAAAATTACCCTATACCGACGACATGTCGTCGGAATAGGGCTGAAGAAAAAATTCATTAGGCGCCAGCTTTCCCTCAAATCTGCCTCAACCCTATAGCGACGACATGTCGTCGGTATAGGCTCGAAAATCGGCGCAATAGGCCCCTGTACCGACGACATGTCGTTGGTATAAGCTTCGTAGGGTTTTGACCAGTCAATAAAGTAAAAAAAACCTATGCTGACAACATGTCGTCGGCATAGGGCATTTAAGAATTTTTTTAATTTAAAAAAAAAAATTTACTCATTCACAGACAGTTCTTAAACATGAATATCAACTTGTAAGGCCCCAAACCCGGGAGGCCCCACTTGTTGGATTTACTCATTCACAGACAGTTCTTAAACATGAATATCAAATAACGCAGCGGAAAACTTCATTCATTCATCATAATTAAAACTTGTTCATACATGCGGAAGCGTAAACATAGTTTAAAACATATTTACATCATAACTAAACGTAACGGGATGCCAGTCTTCATGATCAGCCGGGTAACTCTTCTCGCTTGCCAAGCATCACCGTCCATCCTCATAACCTACCTTAACCTGAATGTGCACACTTAAAAACGTCAGCTACGCTGGTGAGTTCTAGTTTTAACATAAAACCTTAACTTCAAATAAATTGCCAAAAACATCACTTCGTACTTCATTTAATAAAAAGCGTACGTAAAATAATGCAATAACAAACATAACACTTCATAAGTCAACGAACATAGAGAATCTGCGCCTTCTCGTAACCGTCAAATCCAAACGTTACATACCGGTTGAATAACTTAAGGATCACCACCACTAGGCCCATCATCACCGTACTGTCCTTCGGGTGAGGAACTCCTAGGGCCCGATACTTAGGTCATCCAACCCTTCAAGCACGGCGTCCCAAAGGATAGCGCGTACCAAACTTCAAGCACTGCGCCCCGTCGGACGCAAGTACCAAACTTCAAGCATGACTACCCCGTAAGGTAAATCGTACCAACTTCAAGGATCACGATAATCCCCTTGACGACCGTCATCGCCCCAGTTGTACAACAGTTGGCCAGCCACAGAGGCCCCTAAAAGATAAAGGCCCATAACATCCTTCCCATCCCTTAACCTTCATTCCCTAAGGAATATTGGCAGATTCGTTCGTTTGTGACTTTCGTAAACCTTCGCTTCTTTTACTTCAAAAACTTCAGTTAAAGCATTCGTACGTTTTATTAAAAACATTCTCTTCGTTAAAACACTTCGTAAACTTCTTTTGGCAAAATATTTCATAAACACTTCCTTCATAAACCTTCCTTCTAAAACATCCTTCATAAACATCATTTTATAAAACGTTACATACATCCTTCGTAAACATCGTTTCATAACATCGTTTTATAAAATCATCACGTGTGCACACCAGCCCAAAAACATTATTAAAACATTTAAAAGAGGGCTTCTAGAACTCACCTTATAAGCTAGTCTCGGTTGTCCTAAACAAAGGTCCAACAACTTCACTTCCGATCTGAATTGATTAGTTAGATACACATTAGACCAATACCGACTCTAACGGTTTAACCCTTCTAAACATACTGACTTCACTTAATCAGTTCTGATGTCTGCACATATCGAAACTAGGTAGTTTCGATGGAGTCTGCACATATCGAAACTAGGTAGTTTCGATGGACCTGCACGTATCGAAACTTGTAGTTTCGATGGACCTGCACATATCGAAACTTGTAGTTTCGATGGACCTGCACGTATCGAAACTTGTAGTTTCGATGGACCTGCACAGATTGTCTTCCCAAAAATCCGAAGCTTTTGCATGTGAGTCTGATCGAGTTAGTTTCTCAACTTTTCTTAGATCAAAACGTTTGGTTTTCATTCTAGATGCTATACCTAAGCTCATTTTTAAGTTCCATCCGCAAAATCGTTGCCTTTTTAGCCAAAACCCGAAAATCCCAAAAACGAACAAAAACTCAGATTTAGGTCGGATCGTTACCTGAATCGAGCTTCTGATCTGGAGGTTCTTCTCACGAGTGCAAGAGACACGAGCGGGTGTAATCTTGTGTGATTCCGACACTTTCTCTCTCTACGGTTTTTCTCTCTCTAGAATTGCAAATGAGAGAAACATGTGGTGACCTTGGCTATTTATAGGGGAGACCTCTCCAAGCCCGGTTCGCGACTGACCCGGTCCGACTTCGGCCCGCTTGAACTCGTTAACTTTATTTCTCGACATTTTGGGTTGTTACAAGGTAATTCGTACGTACTGGCATGTTTAAGGGTCTTTAGTTCAACTTGATTATATATGTATATCCATTTACTTAATGAGTAAATACCGGATTGAAAATTAATATTGTTTTGTTATTTTTCTATTTAGGGGAATATAGCAATTTCATGGGAGTAATCATCACCCCTGACATCCCATCAGCTCCTTAAAAGTCAACATGGTCCAAACGTTCCCATTTTAACGGTTCAGAAACTTTGAAAATTCAATTCTTTTCATCAAAATTATTGGAAGTTAATCCTTTTCTCAACTCTGAAAAAAAAAATTAGGTTTTCCCTAAGTTCATGTGGTATGTGTCGCGTGTCGTGACTCATGTGAAACACCACCTTCTTCTCGGCTTGAGGGGGGCGTGACCGGTCTGTGTGAGAAAACTCACGGGTGTGAGTCGGTAAAATGTATCCGTTGGTTGGTCAAAATAGCCGTTCGTAGCATTTAATAAAAAATAAGTAAAAAATTTCCTCTATAAATATTACCTTTAAACCTACTTAAAAACCCACAACTCATACAACTCACCATTTTTTATCACCATCTTTTATCTTCGAAAAATGTTTTCATCATCTTCTTCATTTTCATCCGACGAATCCGGGACCATGATGTTTCGTGCTTTCTCAACCGCAGCGGTTCAGTGGTGGAAGAAGCTCAAACGTTGCAACCTAGAACCCGAAGTGCTCGTCTCAATAATGATCGCGCGGCTGCTAACACTCTTCTACTAAATGACTATTTTACGTAGCCATGCATGTACAAGCCTGAAGACTTTTGTCGCCGTTTTCGAATGAGCCGTGGTTTATTTTAAAGAATTCTATAACTTGTTATATGTGTTATATACTATTCTATACTTGTTTTTCATGAGTAATATACATATCTGATATCAAGTGACACCAATCCATCAAACATTTCCATAAAATAGCATCGGTAAAAAGAAATCTTGGGTCCACCATGCACCCGTGGTCACAGCTCTCCGCCAAGATTAACCTTCCGATAACATGACTAATTTTCCTAACAAAGCTACTTAATTAAACTCTAGTACACAAACCATTTTTTAGGCGGACAAAAAAAACTTTTTTGAAGCGGTTTATTTGAAAACCGCCACAAAAAATACATTCAAACTTGAGGCGGTTTTAGAGCGGTTCCTATAAACCGCTTTAAAACAAAACACTTTTGATGTGGTTCCAAATTTTTGAGGGGGTTTTTTAATCATATTTTTTGAAGTGGTTCACAGGAACCGCCCCAAAAACTCAAATGGTTTACATCTTCAAGTTTTGAATCGGTTCCTTTTCGTCTTTTCAATCCCAGCACACAATCAAACGGCCCATATCTTTCTTTCTTCTTCACTTGCCCCTATGTACCCCCATGATATCATAACTTCCATAAGATCCCCTTTCTAGGCACCTAACCAACGCACTTCACCGACGCTGGAGGACATGGAATCATCCTCTTCCTCATCATCGACCAAGTCAACATCATCTTCATCAACGTTCTGGTTGTGTAGGGTTAGATCCTGCTGGCATTATCTTCTTCTAGCTCTTCGTCGTAGACAGCGGTGATGTGATCGTCTTCTTAGGAACCTATGGTACGCGGTAGCGTTCTTTAATCGGAGCCAATATCGACCTCAACGTTCTGATGTGCGGCGGAATTTAGGAAGAAGAACTGTGCATCGAATTCTACTGTACAGATTCAACATCCATAGGTTTTAATTTCTTTTTACAACTTCCATGTCGTTATGAGTCCCTCTAAGGACTATCAAGGACTTCCTTTTGAAGTATGTATTAAGCTTCCCCTTTTGTAAATCTACCTAAACATGTGTCTATTCTAATTATTGTGATTGGTTTTGATAGTAACTTGAAATGGGAATCAAATTCTAATTTATGTCTCCTATCTGGTCCTTATGGAAGACTTAACCGCAACATCCGGCAACTTCGGCGATGGCGGCTAGGGTTCCAGCAAGTTTCCGGCCAATATATATATATATATATATATATATATATATATATATATATTTTTTTTTTTGCTTCAATAAGCACTTTTAGGGGCGGTTTTGAAATCGTCCTAAAAATGGAGCATTTTTTGAAGCGACATTTTCTGTGGCGGTCTTTATACCGCCCCAAAAGGTATTTTTCACCGCCTCAAAAAACCCTCTCTGTACTAGTGAAAGATCATGTACTATATCAAAATGTCATTTCTACCTTTAAGTTCAAAGTTGTGGGAAGAATCCGAGACATTGGTCCATAATGATAATCCCTTGCTAGCTTTCATCAATTCCATATACTTAATTAATCTATCTACCAATACGTGCCTTCGTATGTAATACTCAAGGCCAATCACATAGCAACGTACCACAAGGAATGACATGATTTAAAGTAACTAATAAAGTACAAAGATCAATGTAGTCATGTCATTGTCTTACCTGCAATTCGACAATCTTTTCATTTCTTTGCATCATTTTTTTAGAAAGCAAAAGGATGAAAGATGAGACAATTCTAGAGATTTTTTAATTTTAATTTTCTATCTTTTTGGTTTTCACATATTTTCCAATAAGTAATATAAATACAACTAACAGTACGCGCTTCAAGGGGGTGAAAACTTGCAGGGGAACAAAGATTACAAAAAGATAACAAAATCGATTATGGTGGTAACAATCTGGTATACTTGGAAGGCCATGAATGACAGATTATTCAATAATATCAAGAGGAGTCTCTAGAGAATCTTGAAAGAAATAAATACGAACTCTTTTATATATGTGTGGATTAAAAACAGAGCAAAACTTGATATATTATATTGGACTTCGTGGTCTGCTTTTGATTTATTTTGTTAAACTAGCGTCGCATGCTCTAGCGATTTGCTAGGCTGGTTTTTTTATATATATTTTTGCTTTGCGGTTAAAAAAAATTACCACTAACATAACTTAATATTGAATGATGAAAATTTAGAATATTTTTTTTTTAAAGTGAACATTAAATGTTGTGACGTCGCACCCTCGACACATTGAAGAGGTTCGTCCAACTCCGGTTAATATGTTGTGTTATATTTGTTTTGGGTAGTACTATATGTCTATATATGGGCCAAATTGTTATTAGTTAGGTAACCAAGGAAAGGTTCATGAGGGGACAACCAAGGTTGGGGACTCTGATGATGAGTATGTAAGACATGAGAGTGGGGTCCATCCTACTTTAAAGAGAGAAAGCATCTAGCATAGGCTTAGTAGGCCTAGGTTCTAGGTGGTGGCTCTACTTACTATTGAAGCAAAAAGCCGCTGGTGGAATTAAACAGCCATTTTGCATTTAATACTCATATAGTATATATAGATAACATAAATGTACAAACCATTTTGTATAAGTTATAGGTCTTGAGTTTAAAAAATATAAAATATAATTCTATGTTCATAAGATTGAATGAAATGAAGAAGTGAAGTGAGATTGTGGAGAGCAAAATGGAACATTAATGAGGAAGTACTAAGTACAGAGTACATATCCAGCACTATATATATATATATATATATATATATATATATATATATATATATATATATATATATATATATATATATATATATATATATATTTGATTGCTACTCCAAATGAGCAGGAAGGGTTGTTAGCAATGGCAGCAATCCATGCAGGCTTATGATCAGACAACCATAACGACATTTGGACTTTTCTTCATAAAATTAAAAGCAGCCTGATTGCTGGTTCTTTCACTGCAGCATTCATGTTTCTGTCCTCCCCTCTTTCACATTCCATTTCCAGCCAACCCTTATTATTATTATTATTATTATTATTATTATTATTATTATTATTATTATTATTATTATTATTATTATTATTATTATAATTATTTTTCTAAAAGATTTAAAAATGAATAAAAGTGATAAACCGAGACATGTAAATACGTAATCCTAAGTTTTGAATACCGATTGCTTTGCTGTCTGTCATCTAGTCTCAAGTGTGCGTGCTGCTGATCTGAGTTGCCTTTTTCGGATCATTTATATTTCATAGCCTAGCTGCGGTTACCTACCTTATTATGCTACCCTATACTATTTAATCCCATAACTCATGAGTTATACTTTTTTATCTTTTAAAAAGAATTATTAACAAAAAAGAGGTATAAACATACCGAAAACTAGTGAATCTATTCATAACAAAACGGATTTAAATTATTAAATTCTTGAATTCAAATGGCGATTTTTGAAATCTTTTAAGTGCTTTATAATAGAAAGCGAAAGTCCTAAGACATGACACGTGGATAATATTTAAACAATTAGGATGTTTAAAAAAGTGAGACCCTAGTTGCTGCCAACTTCCCAACAGTATGCCTATTTTGGTTATATAAGGTTAGAGCTGGAATAATCGTAGACTAGCCTCTTTGGCTAGTGTGCTGCTACTTATATATATAATGATATAGGCATATACAATTAAGTAGGTTTTAGCAAATCTGTCTAACCAAATTAATTAATTACGGCTACCCCCACACCACTGCATTTTTTTTAACTTCAACGATTCATGGAAAGATGTAATATATGTATTAAATAATATGCATCTAAAACTTTCCAACAAGGAATATGTTTAAAAATGAAGGGCATGGATCATATGTAATTGTAAATTACGAATATGTAGCACACAATTAAGAGAAAAATGAGCTTTATGTGTAATGGTCACGTTTTATTTTTCAGTATTAAGCATCGTCTCGGCGCCGCATCAACATCTTTTACTTTATTTTTCACCTAGGTAATGAGTTTACTTCATTTTAATCCATTGAGAGAGAGAGAGAGAGAAGGAGGGAGGGAGGGCGGGCGGGCGTTTCCCCACTTCGTGCATAATTATCACTGTGAGTGAAGTTGAGTGGAAATTATGTGTAAATTAAGAATGACATTGATCAGATTATAAGTATGGATTATTATCGACCAATATGTCATAGTTTATGTTATTGAAGTTTAATTTTTCAATAATAAAATACCTAGAACACTGACTATACTTGAAGTCTTGTATTGACAACAAAATGCTTGGAATTAAAACTGGAAATTACTAGTGAACTAAACATTTATTATATATTAAAAAGCAAGTTTTCTTTGTAAGACAATAGTTACCGTAGAAAGTTTACCACGTGATTTGCATATGGTACAAGTGGTTCATGCATTGTTTTGTTTTTTTTTCTTTTCTCACAGGTAAGGTTTGTGTTTAAAATGAGGTTGTATTAAATAATAACACAAATACGGGGTTAGTGCGGTGGATTCATTGCTTTGCCCCAGGTGTAGGAGATCTTGGTTCGAAACTTGCAGCCTCCTCTTGGCAGTTTTTTTTGGCTTCCCCATTGGCCTTTTTTGGCTTTAATGTTTTTTTTTTCTTGTGTTTTAATTTATAACTATAAGTTTTATACGTTCTTCTCGCGTATGGTGGGTTTATCTACATGTTTTTTACACACTTCTTAAATGCGGTGGATTCATTGCTTTACCCCAGGTGTAGGAGATCTTCGTTCGAAACCTGCAGCCTCCTCTTGGCAGTTTTTTTTTGGCTTCCCCATTGGCCTTTTTTGGCTTTAATGTTTTTTTTTCTTGTGCTTTAATTTATAACTATAAGTTTTATACGTTCTTCTCGCGTATGGTGGGTTTATCTACATGTTTTTTACACACTTCTTAAATAGTACGTTAATTATTTATTTATTAGTAATTAGAGGGGATGATCATTTGAGAACTCGCGATAACTCGCTAAAAATAATAAAAAAATCATTCATTTGTTTAAAATACTAGCATTACTATTAAAATACAACATTTTTATATAAATTGACATGTGTAAATTTATATGTATTCATATATTATAAATATTTTCATATGTGTAAGTTTCTCATGTGTAAGTTTTTATCATTAAAATCGTTTTTTTCCTTATAATATATATCATTACTGCTGAAAGTATTTTAAAATTTGCCGAGCCTAGCTGCTAATAAGCATGCATTCTCATAAAGGAGAGGTCTTGTGTTCGAACCTCATCCTAGCCTCCCTATTAATTTTTCAAATATTTTCTCTATCTTTGTTGGGCCATACATCCACCCAAATGGATTGAATAAGTGTTTGATTTATAAAGTTCACCTAACATGTTTACCATTCTACAGATACATAAAACTTTTATTAACATCATTAGCAATGCAATTTAGAGGTGGTCGTTTACCACAAAGTTTTCTGGATTGCTGATGTACATAGCGGCTACACTTTGTTTTGGTGCTAAAAAATATTGAAAAATTCAGTCGGTGGTAAATATATGCAACTTGATAAAATGGTTCCTATTTTCAAAAGTGGTCCTCAAATTTTGGGTGTTTCTTGTATAAACGCACCAATGTGTGTAATGAATGATCTTACATGTCCATCTTTTGTTTAACTCTAAATGGTAAATTATTAAATTAAGCAATTCAGTTTTTTTTACAGACTTCCATTGTCTTTCTTAATGCTTTTCTACAATCTTCGACGAAAACACCACGAATTTATCTCATTTATGTTTGCACAACAAGTGTGTGGTTTTGATTGTTTGAAAAATATCAGAAATTGGTATACAATTTATGTTGTTATTTTCGACTTACACCTTGTATCATTATATTAGGTGCTTGTGGTTTGATTGTGCGAAAAATATAATGAATTGGTATATCATTTTATCGTTGTTTTTTTATTATTTATAAATATTTATAGGTATTTGTGGTTTTGTCCATGAGAAAAATAATATGAATTGTTATATCATTATTTATCATTGTTTTGTATCGATTTATACACATAAAATGTTTGCAGTTCTACACGTGAGAAAAGTAATATGTATTATTTTAACATTTTATGCTTTTTCGAATTATGATCTTTAGAACTCATTCGTTTTATTTTTTGAATTTTGAAGTTTAAAATCAAGTTATAAGGATTGTCAAAATGGATTTCAAAAACAAGGAAGAAAATACTAGAACCTTTGAGGAGAGAAAAACTTTATTATGTTAAATTCTCAAAATGGGATTATGGTTACAAGAATTCCAATTTTCGGGACATGATGTAAATTCTCTCGGTATTCATGGTTATCCCTCAAAAATCAAAGCAGCTCCTTTAGTGTTGAGATAGTGTCCTAAGTAAGACTCTTTCAGAAGTACAAAGTTTTCTCGGTTTAGTAGGGGTATTATCGATCGATTCTATAACTTCTCAAGTTTGCTTCAGCTCTGGCGAAACTAGTTAGCAAAGATGTTCCTTGTGTGTAGAGACAAATAAAAATATGCTTTGTGTTTTATAAGATAAATTGTGCAATGCACATTAATACTAGGTTCTAGGAGCGTTAAGAAAATTTTGTTAAACAAATATATGTGTGTGTCGCTATATTTGGAGAGAGAGATCTAAAGTTTGGTGATCGACAGTGGGTGGTGGCGATCGAGGGTGGCAGACGACAGCGATAGGTGCGATATGTGGTAACGAGCAATGGTGTAGAAGCGTTCGAGTGGTGGTGGTTTCAATGGGTGGTGAGCCTAGAACACAGCAGCAAGGCGGCGACGAGAGGCTGTTGACAACTTGAACAACGATGGTGTGAGGCTACCAGCGGAAGTTAAGCGGCGGTGCAGCGAGGGTCGGGAGCGGTTTCGAATCCGAAAACACGAGTGTGTTAAACGTTTAAATACGTTTTAGGTAAGTTTTATATGTTCGTTTTTACTATTTTTAAGTGTTTTGGTTGATTAGCGTACAAGTGAATTAAAGGGTTTCAAACAGGTGATAAACATGATGTTTGGTGGTTCATTTTAAAACAGAAAGGTGTAATTCATGGAGGTTCGGGGCTTTTTCATTTAAAGTATTAGTAAACGAATTTTTATGCGTAAGGCCGCAAACTCAAGAGGCCTCACGCGTTGAGTTTATTAATTAACATATAGTTTTTAAACCTTGAATATCATTAACGCAGCGAAAATTTTATTCATCATAACATAACTTGTATATAAAATTTAAAACATAAACATTGTCTTAACATCGTTCAAAATTCATGACATAACAGGATGCTAGACTTATTCATTGACCGGGTAACTCTTCATCGCTAGCCAAACATCCACGCATCTTCCATTCCTACGCTTAACCTGAATATGCAAGCCAAAAAGTCAGCTTCGCTGAGTAAATTCTAGTGTTACATAAAACATTAACTTCAAATATTTTGTCATAATCATAACAGTTAAACTTCCATAATAAAACTGAACGTAAATATGCAATAACACAATTTAACATAAGTCAACATATATATCGAATCTGCGTTTTCTCGTAACCGTCAATTCCAACTTCAAGCACGGTACTTCATAGAGTACACGTACCAAACTTCAAGCACGACGCTCCAAAGAGTAGCACGTACCAAACAGTTAGCCAGTCGCAAGGCCCCTAAAAGGTATGACCATACATAACATAATTCATTTTGATTCCCGAAGGAACCATGACAGATTCGTTCATATTGTGACTTTTGAAAAACATTTACTTCTTTTACTTCAAACTTCAGTTAAAACATTTGTAATTTTTATTAAAATTACTTCTTATTCAAACACTTCATAAACTTCATTGGCAAAACATTTCATAAACTTCGTTTCGTAAACTTCATTTCATAAACGTCATTTCATAAACTTCTTTTCGTTATGTATGCACACCAGCCCGAAAACATTTTAAAATTTAAAAGAGGACTTCTAGAACTCACCTGTGATATTTGGTTATGAATACTGAACTCTTGTGTAATCAGTAGACTCGGGTGACTATGCTCAACCTGTATAGGTACATTGTGTGAAGTTACACTCTCAAACTAAGTATACCCATATAAGTACTCACCCATCATCCTTGTGCGAGAACTCCTAGTATAAGCTTATGGTATGCGTGTGTGTACTCAAGTTCACGCACATCCTAGGTATCTGTAAACTCTAAATTCTCGTTCATTTTATACATGTGTATACTAGAATATACGCACGTGTACTTTTTGCGCGTACTTCTGATATCATTTAATTACATGCATGCGTGAACTCAGAGTTCACACACGAGAACCATGTGCGTATACTCATTGCGAGAACTAGGTTCTTACACCCAAAACCCTAACTTTCTGCATGCTTTAGATCCGACCTATTTTGACGTCAAGTTTCAAGCTTTAAATGTTCAAAACTCTTGTTTAGTATCCAAAAGGGTGGATTTGTAATTATTTCCCCAATTCATACATAAAGTATTAACCTTTTTGATTTAAACCTCACTTAACCCTTAAAACCTATCTTGAATAAAAAAACATGAGAGTTTAGGCTGATATCTTACCTCAAAATTAGGGAAAGCTTCTGAAATCTTCTTTCTTCGACTGAATCAAAGCTAGAAAATGGCCTAAATCACGTTTCTTTCTCTCGGCCACGACTTCTCTCTCTCTCCCTCTCTTAGTTTGCATGAAGTGTGTAGTGGAAAGTGAAATAGGTTTGAGCAAATGTGAAGGTGCGTGGCGGCTAGGTATCGAGTGAAACTCCTCCTCATGTTTGTTGGTTGCTAACATTATTCCTTCCACAATTTCATTTCTTTTTTAATTTATCAACTTACAAAGTTTGAGATTTTTAGGATATTACATTATAAGATAATTAACCAAATTTTATATTACTTATGGTTAATTAAACGTGTGGAAGTGGTGGTTCGAGTTTAGCACGCTACGTTAGATGTAATGTGGGTCGAGGTGATTTCATGTTGATTAATTGGTGTTAATTGTGACATCGTGGGTGTGGTGAATTAGTATGCGTTAAATTGTGGTGAACTTTCGGTTTTAGGTTCGGTTCTACCCAAAAACCGAACTAAATCGACTCATGCACATCCCTAGCGGTTTCGCAATCAACAACCTACACATAGCAGCAAATGTGGAGCGAAGGCTGTGAGGTAGTAATTTCTGACAATTTATTCTGACGATTATATTAAATAAATAAGTTAACTTATTTAATAAATTTGTCGAAAATTGTAAGAAATCTTATGGTTACTTTTTTGTTTTTGTTTTGTCGGAAAGTTGTCGTTAAATTGTGAAAAATGTATTTTGTTGATAACTTCTCAAAAACTTTTGTAAAAAATATAAATGTTTTCTAGTAGTGAAAAGCTGCATATTTTGTATGACACAAAAATAAGAATGCCATGGCTCATGGTTGGCATTCTTGGGTCAAGTGAGTTTATAATTTTTGTTTCAAAGCTAGTTTCTTACTAGTTTGGTTTAAAGAAAGCGGCCATTCTAAAAAAAAATTGCTGTGACTCACCCATTTTCATAAATACTACATTGTCTATTTTTACTTGGGAAAAAGAAATTTAAAAAATCTGTCTATAAACTTTTAGAAATTCTTGTTGAGAAACTATTGGTAATTATTAAACATACAGATAAGGTACACTAATTGTGTTTTACATGCTTTCTGAAATTTTGATCTATTTAATGGTGTTTTTGGTTGGCGATTATTAAACAAAGCTTTTAATAAGCAATGTTACATTTATTTAAATATTGTATTATTTATAACGGGAAAAGAAAAGGATGTGGGTCATAGATATGTGCAGATGGCTAAAGTCGGTTGTCAGTTGTCAGTTGTCACGTTTACTAGGGTTGGATACGATGAATCTAAGTAGCCTACTTAGCTTCCCACATGAAGGTTTTTTTATTTCCCTTTTTTATAACTATGCTAATATTATATTATTATTATTATATATTTAAATATAAAATATTATAAAATTAGAGTAAATTATACATATGTTCATGGTTTGATGAAATTTTACTGTATGGTATATATTTACTCACTCATTACTCTTTTAATAACCATTTTAATTTTTTGTTTACAAAAAGACAAAAGGATAAAACAAATAAATTTAGTTACGGCGGATAGAAAAAGGAAGTTTTAAAGCATATAAAGTTTGATGATTTTCTTTATAAAGCAAATTTTTTTTATGTAGTTGCATTATAGGGAGAGAAATTTTTTTTTAACTATATATTAGATTACAGGAAGAGAAATTTTTTTTACCATTAATAAGAGTATAAAGATTAATAAGTTTCTTTATAGTGACTGAAGTCCTAATAAATATGTTCTTAAAGTATAGAACGAAAAAAAAATTAAAGCAACTCAATGAGACTATACTCACAACTACCACTAAAAGTCACAAGCTTTATTCATTAGACAGAGAACTTTTTCATTAATTCAGATTTGAAAAAAGTAAAGTTGATTTGAGTCACAACCCTTGTTACCATCAAAGAAACTCATATTAGTAAGAATTTATTTCATATAACTAAAGTTTAGAATTTTTTTTCATATAATTAGATTTGAGAAAAAGGAAGTAGAAAAGAAAAAGCAAAACCAAAACCAAAACCAGCGGAAATGGAATCCAATTCCACGTGCCTAATCTTGACACTTGGTTAAGAAGTTTATGTTTATAACTAAACTAGAAACGTTACCATACGCGTTAAACCGGAGAAGAAATTAACGTCTTTGAAATCTTATAAAATAAAGTGATAGAAAAACAAAACCGTTAAAACAAAGAGTTATCGTTTACGAAATAAATAAATGTACTCGAAACTTTATATAAAAAAATCAAAACATTTACGCAAACTCACGCGCTGGAGCGAAATACCTAGTAATATTCCAAAAACTTTATATAAAAAAATAAAACCTCAACAAAACCGTTAAAAGTTAACCGATAAAAGTTAGAAAAAAAGGAAAACCGTTTAAAAAAATAAAGAGTTAAAAAAATTCATAACAACGTTGTACGCAAGTATTTAGATAGCTTGTACACTATCACCCGCAACTCTGTTACAATTGTGCGTAATATATATTCCAAAAACCTTATGCGAAAGAATTAAACCGCAACAAAGCCGTTTAAAAAAAATAAAGAGTTAAAAAAAGTTAACCGGAAAAAAAGAAAATATGTTAAAAAAATATAAAGAGTTAAAAAAATCGGCAACGACGTTTTACGTAAATACTTAGATAACTTTTACACTATCACGCGCAACTCCATTACAATTGTGTATCTGCCACATCTTGTAACATGGCTGGTAAATAAAAGAAAAAAAAATAGTCAATGTGTAAATGATAACTTTATTAAAGTTTAGAAACTGTAGTATAAATTGATTAAAAGAAAAGTAAAAAATACTTTTTTAAAGTTCAAGGACTTATATGTAAATCTGGCAAATGACATAAAAAACAAAATTGATGACATCAGCACCTGCATTGAAAGGCATAAACTCTTTATAGTTTGCAAATTATAAGTTAGATAACTTATTTACTGATAGGCCCGAGTGTCGTTGTAGTGTATACCGCTCAACATGTACATTTTGAGCGGTACCGAAGGTGGGGGCCAGTGTTCCCGCCGGTAATGTCGTTACATTTTGAGCGGTACCGAAGGTTGTACCATCGACACCACCATGTCGTTTCTCCATTGCTCACAACCATCTCTCTCTTTGCCACCTCAATGGCCAATTCACCCTCCTGAAATCCTTCTTGATACACCCTACAGACACCCATCAACGTTAGTAGGAGCAACCTACATGTACACCCTTGCTTCAAAATGGAAAATATTTCAAAAACTGTTGTGACTCCTATTGGGCAGCATTTCAAATTGTCTAAACAAGATTCACCCAAGACTAATGAGGAGGTTAATAGGATCAAGAATATTGTTGGTAGCCTAATGTACTTGATAGTATGCACTAGGCTGGACATTGTTTCTAAGCAATCCAGGTAAACTTCACTAGGAAGCTGTCAAGTGGATATTCAGGTACCTTAATGGTACAAGAGAATTGGGCTTAGTTTTTGGTTAGGTCTGTGGTTAGGTCAGGGGGTTTATCTAGTTGGAGGGTTCCTCTTGGGGTGGGCTGCCTTGGATGTTCTAGGTGTTGCCCTGGGAAAACTCAATTATCCTATAATATCTAGGTGTTGTCGTTCAAAAAAAAATTAAATCGTAAAGTAATGGGTCCAACTAGATCTCATGAAACACTTATAAATATTGTGTTGTACGCAATGTGTTAAATACCGGTTTTTTAAACAGTACCGGGTTGGGCTCAGAAATGGTTCAACCGATTATACCGGGTTGTATCGGGCGGTTAAACCGGGTTGACTAGTTAACCCTATAATTCCATAAAAATACAAATTCAACTCGAAAAATAATCTAAAAGAACATGATTCCATAAAAAAATAATCTAAAAGTTAATCCATAATAAAAAAATATTCCAAAAGCACCCAATTTTTCAACAAATAATATTTTTTAAATAAAAGTGTACAATTGCTTTATGCCATTGTAGTGTTGAATGCATCAAGTTCACGATCGCTTAAAAGATGAAATTCACTATCATCGTCATCCTCATCAACAAGAGCATAACTATTTTCGTTCCCTACAATATTAAATAAGAAGTTTTAGTTACCAATAATCATAATATATATACTAAAATTACATAATATAAGTAACATATATAACAAGTAACCTCACGTTTGAGAAACCGATTCATGCTCTTCCTCACCAAACATGCTATATATATCATCATTATGAAGTTCTCCTTCCGGCTCTTCTTCAACCACTCAAAATTTCGTATGATTAATACTTTCATAATCAACCGGATCATAGGATCACTTATCATATTTGAGTCTAGAAAAACATTTACCCAAATCTTAACACTTAAAAAGTAAATTACGATGTAATAAAAAATTTAAAAAAATTCAAGGTATCGTGCCTATTTTGTAAACGCAAGTTGTAATAAACAAATACAAGGTCATTTAGTCTTTCATGTTCCAACCTATTTCTTTTTTTCATGTGAATCTTTCAAAGACACTCCAATTACGTGCACAACCCGAGGAAGATGCGGTTTGACTTAATATTCAAACGGAAGAGTTTTGCATTAACGGATAATCTCCACCATTCGGCTACAAAAGAAAATGGTTATCAAAATAATAAAAAATAGCAAACTTAGTTTTTTGGTTTAAACCTAACATTTTACTTTGGCTTAAAACCGGTACAACGGTCTAACCCAGTATTACCGGTAATACCGGCGGTTCAACTTACAAAGCGTTCTTCCAATTTAACGGGCTCAAACTTACCGAGATAGTGACCGAGATCCGATACAACCGGTATTACCGACCAATTTGAACCGGGTTTTAAAACATTGGTTGTACGAACCCCGTGGAAATTAAATTATAAATTTTAATTAACAAGGAAACCCACGATTGACAAGGGCAGCTCAGTAATTTTAACCTAATTACTGCTCACCCCATGTTGTTTAAATAAGTTAGTAATGTAGTGGTTGCGTCCCAGTTTGACACAAATCTCGTGAAATATTTGATTCAGAATGAATTATGTGTTTAAAATGAAAAAATGGATACAACAATAAAATGAATTTGATTAATTACATAAAATTACGTGATTCGTTAAAAAATGGAAGTTTAACCAAAATGGTCCATAAGGAAATTTACTTGGTTTGAATCAGAAGTTAGTTGAAAAAGCTGAACTGTAAGTAATGCTTGGTATTAATAAATAAAAACATGAAAAAGCTAGTTATTTAATTTGTAGTTGGAAATTTGATGAAGGGTCATCTTATCACTGATAACTGAATTTCACTTGGTGAAAGCTTTTGTCTTTTAGATGGAAGGTTTTGGGTTCAAATTCAAACACAAGGTGATTTATTTAGTATAATTTAAGAGTAAGAGTATGATAAATTTGTCGTTAAAAAAAAAGTGAATGAAATGACTATGTTATTTCTATTCACATATACGATAGGATAGGCTCTAAGATATTAAAATATAAGACACCTCTAACAAGGATGAAAACAACATAATAATTCAGTACAATGGAAGATATGCCAATATGGTGAACATAATCATAATCATGTTAGCTAAAAGCTAGAATCATTAATCCACATCCAAGTATCTTAAATAATTCATCCTATTCCTATATAAGAAAATCATAGAACAAATGTAAGAATCTATTTCCTTTAAATTAAAAACATATATAATTGTATCTTTATAGTTTATATTTTACATTTAAGTAATTGCTTATAGTTTCTTTCAAAAGTACATTTTCCAATTAGAGCATTGTAATCGATGCTTTACGGACGTCCGTGGCCGACATGGATCCAAGACGAGGAAGGGCAAGCGATGGATACTGACTGCTAAACAGTTCTATGAGGGGCTGGATAGATAAGGCAGAGAGGGAGGGAAACAAGTCCGTAGGAGGCGTTCTTGGTGGCCGAAGCGGAGAGAAGGAAGAGAGAGATATTTGTGATCCATATAGTTGCCTATTGTCATAATTTATGTTTTTATTGAATGTAAAATGAGTAATTTTAAGAACAAAGCAAGAAGAAACCGAACCAGTCGGATGAACAAGAACAAAAAGACAGTCGGATGTTTCTAACCGACGATTCTAGATAATCAGAAACAAAATACTTATACAAACAAGACTGATCTGAAATCAGTCTCCAAGATTAACAAGAACAATCAACCGAAAGCTTAACAAACTTTATTGAGAATTATGAAGTGTTAACAAACAAAGAACTAAACAATTCCTTAAATGCATATTACAAAACAGAATTATAAAAATGTTACAACTAACCCCCTAAGGAATCTGGAGTTACAAAAACAACCTCTAACATGTTCCCCTTAATTTCAAGCATTACTTTTCAATTCCTCCACACCAAGTAAAAATCTTATTTCACAAAATTTGACTCTACCCAAAGGTTTTGTCAATATATCAGCTTTCTGCAAATCCCCACTCACAAAGTCAACACGAATTTGACCTTGTTCCATACACTCCCTTATGTAATGATACCTTGTGTTTATGTGCTTCGATCTCCCATGAAAAACATGATTCTTCATAAGAGTTATGGCTGATTTATTATCCACATACAACACAACTATCTCTTCCTTCTTCCCTGTAATTTCCTCTAACAATCCACGCAACCAAACTGCTTGACAAGCTGCAGAGGTTGCAGCCATAAACTCTTCTTCACAACTAGACAAAGCAACAGTTTGTTGTTTGTGTGAGTTCCATGAAACTAATGATTCATTATAGTAAAACACATTGCCTGAGGTACTCTTCCCATCATCTGAATCAGTCAAATGATTGCTGTCACTAAATCCTACAAGATTTCCACCATCTGTTCTCTTGTACTTAATACCAAAATGAATTGTTCCTTTCACATATCTGATCAAGTGTTTAGCAGCCTTCAAGTGAGCTTCTTTAGGACTCTGCATGAATCTGCTAATATATCCAACAACATAACTCAAATCAGATCTAGTCTGAGTCAAATACCTCAATGATCCAACTAACTTTCTACAACTTGTTGGATCCACATCTGCACCTCCTTCATCTTTGTACAGTTTCAAACCAAGTTCCATTGGAACCTTAGTTTCATTACATTCCTCTAGCCCAACTAGCTTTACTACTTTCAAGGCATAAGCAGACTTCTTTATTAATAATCCTTCTTTACTTTAAGCAACTTCTATACCCAGATAATAACATAACAAACCCAAATCTATCATTTCAAGCTTAGACTACATTTGTAATTTGAATTCCTCTACTTCTTTCTGATTACTCTCAGTCACAAGTAGATCATCTACATATACACCCAAAATCAGCAATGACTTTTCTTTATCTTTCACATACACTGCTTGTTCATGTTGACATCTTTTGAACCCCAACTCCTTGAGAACAGCATCCAACATGAGGTTCCAGGCTCTAGGTGCCTTCCTCAAGCCATAAAGATCTTTAGACAACTTGTATACTTTTCTTTCTGATCCTTCAACTTCATATCCTTCTGGTTGTTTCACAAAGACACTTTCTTTTAATTCCCCATGAAGAAAAGTTGCTTTGAAATCCAAATGATATACCATCCAACCCATTTTAGCTGAGTATGCAAGGATCAGTCTTATGGTTTCAGTTCTAGCCACTGGAGCAAAAGCCTCTTCAAAATCTACTCCAGTTGCTGGACATACACTTTTTGCAACTAACCTGGCCTTGTACTTGGTCACATTACCTGTTGCATCCCTCTTTACTTTAAAGACCCATTTAAGCCCTATTGGATTATATTTCAGAGGAGGATCAGTTAAGACCCATGTCTTATTGTTCTCAATTGCATTAATCTCCTCATCCATTGCCTTTTGCCACACTTTCTGTTTCTCTGCTTCTTGGTAATTGATTGGTTCACCTTCTTGAACAAGCAGAAGTTTAACATGTTCACTTTCCTCTTGTCTTTCATTCCTATACCTGATACTACTGTCAAGGACATAATCATTAAGTCTAGATGACAACACTGGAACCCTACTCGACCTCCTGAGATTAGTCTGATCTGTTTCATCATGAACTGTTTGTTGACTAGTAGTCAATTGACTCTGCTCCACCTCTTGACTTGAGATTCCCTCTATATCCAACCCATCAGAATGCACCTGTTGGACACTTTAATTGTGTACATAGAAGTTAATCCAGCTAGAACTTTCATCTCTTACCTCCCTTTCATATCCAGTCCAGTCCCAATTTCTAGTTTTTTCAAAGTGAACATCCCTGCTTACAACTATCCTTTTCTTGCCCACATCATACATTCTATGTGCCTTTGTTCCTGATTCAATGCCCAAATATACCATTGATACACTCCTATTATCACACCTATTGCGGAATTATGAAATTATTGATACACTCCTATTGGATTACCTAAAATTACAGTCTTTTCTAAAGTGTTTTGGATCTCCACACTCAAAGCATCCCTGATTCATCCTTTCTGCTCCTGGGTTGACCTTTCCTGCTACTTGATTGGTCTTATTAGGGTTCGCATTGTTCCAACAGTTATGGGCTAGATGCCCATGCTTTTTACATCTTCCACATTGGGTACACCTTCCACTGTGATGATACCCACATTTGTCACACTTCGGTAGTGTTCCAAGATATCCTTTCTGTTCCACGGTGTTGACAGCATAGGCTTTCATAATTTCAGGTCTCTTGTTAGTTTGATTCTTGTTTTGATTACTTAGCTTTCCAAACCATTTCCTCTTTTCCCCAGACCTTCCTTCCTCGGTCTCCTTCTTCTCAAACAAACCATCACGCACAGCATTATCTCTTAGTTTGGAAGCTAGAATTATAGCGCTCTTGGCATCCATAGGGTTCGATGAAATTACCAGGGTTCGGATTTGAGGAGCAAGACCCCACAAATATCTTTCAACCTTCTTGTATTCTGGGGTAACCATGTGTGGAACTAAACTTGCTAACTCATTGAATCGGTCAGTGTAAGCAGCCACATCATCTCCTATCATTTGTAAATTCCACATTTCAGATTCGATCTTTTGCAAATCATTTCGAGGACAGTACTCCTCGATCATCATGGCTTTTAGATCATCCCAAGATAGCTGGTAGGTAGTCTGTCTTCCCAAGGTTTTCATCTGAGAATTCCACCAGGTTAATGCTTTGTCAGCAAGTGTGCAAGTGGCATATTTCACCATACAGTCAGCTGTGCATTCACTAATATCAATTACAGATTCCATCTTCTCAATCCACCTCATCAGGCCTACTGCACCCTCGGTGCCATTGAAGTTGCGAGGGTTGCAGGATAGAAAGGCCTTATAAGTGCACTTCTTGTATGAAGCATCTGTAGGGTCACAAGTCAATATTTTAATAATGTTGTTATCTTAGATCGCGACTGTGTTTCAGAGGTGTTTACACATCCTATTACCTCTAGAACCTCCAGTAGTGTCACTGCCTCCTGTACCTCCTCCGCTACCACTACCATTTCCTCCGTCGTTATTCCGATTGGCTTCGTACTGCTCCAAGGCGGCGGCTACACGTTGGGATATGAGTTGCTCAACTTCTGCAGAAATCGTCGTGCTGTTTTCACCAGTAGTGTCACGCGGTGTCCTTCTTTTGGGTGCCATGGGTCTGAAGTCGAAATGGGGTTAGTGTGTGACGATATTCAGTGTCTACGGTATCCGTATAATATGATGATAAGTTATGAAATGCATATGCAAGGAAAAACGTCTCAGTGAGTCATTTAGATTATAGACTAGGTTCAATTTTAGACTCCTAGTTCGCTATAATCAATGGCTCTGATACCAAGTCTGTCACACCCCGCCAAGGCGGAAACGCGAGGTGTGGCGTTCATGGTTTCCAAAGCATATGATTACCGCAAACACATACATGATAAATGGATACATAAATAAGTTTAAAGTTTTACATTCCAAAATGTAAAATGAGTTTACAAAAAAGTGAAGATTTCGCAAATATGACTCTATTACAATGAGTGATACAAGGGAAATCCCCCAAAAGTTGTATCCATTGTGCATGCATGTAATCTATATTGCTAACCTTGCAATCACGTTCAATTTCCTGAAAAACATACTTAAAATTGTCAACACTAGGTTGGTGAGTTCACGGGTTTAATCAAATAGTTCTTTGTAAAATTCAATTGTTCGTAAATAGTTTCCAGTTGTATGTGATAAACAGAATAAGAATTGTTGACCCATTTGTAAACTAGCTAGGAATACAAATAATATGTTCATACATGAGGCGTAACCAAACCATGACAATTGTACACGCCCCTAATTTCGTTATCCGGTTCTATGCGGCCATAAATCCTCCAGATTGTGGTTAGCGCGACTAACCATGACCGGGAGACGTCACTCTCCATAGTACTATTCATAGGACCCTAGGCTACAGTTAATGGTTACTACATTGTTCCAGGGGACTTTAGCGGCCTCACTTGTTGTTCTCATCTCATGTAAACATAAAAGTCGTGCCTTATTCTCTTGTTATCCCATAAAATAGTTGTAAGTATGTTCTTCCCCCAAATATTGAAAAACAGTAAAAAGGGGCCGTGAAACTCACCTTGTTTTAGTGTATGTTAGCAACGATAATTGTTCCAGTCAAACTTGACTATTCGTACCCTAATTACAAAAAGGGTAATTCTTGTTAAGACCAAACGTCTTATATGTAAATTGTTCACTGACTTAGTAAATCTGATTGCTTTTGTTTAAAATATCTTCTTAGTTTTTCAATACTTGTTTCATTATAAAATAGTTCTAAGTTACTGCTAAATGGGACTGATGACCAGGTATCGAAACTACATAGTTTCGATTGAATAGAACAGGACAGAACAGATGTCGAAACTACCTAGTTTCGATTAAGCAAACTGGGTATCGAAACTACCTAGTTTCGATTGAACAATAGGTATCGAAACTACCTAGTTTTGATTGAGCAAACAGGTATCGAAACTCCTAGTTTCGATTGAGAAACAGGTATCGAAACTATAGTTTCGATTACTGCAATTCTGATTGACAGAATCAGTTCTGCATATTTTTATGTTTTAAACTTGAATTCGACACACATTTCTGGTTACTTTTCTTACGTTCGAGTAAACTGTATGTTTGGCTACGGTTTTAAAGAAAATAATATGAATGGTTTCGAGTTTTTACCTCTGGACAGAGATAACGATTTTGAGAGAAACAGAGAATGATCTTGAGCTCCTTAGCTTGATTCTCGAGAAAAACACTTGGAACTCTTCTTTTAACACCGAAATATGGTGGATTTTGCTTTAAAACTTGAATTCAATCTTGAAGGAAATTGGAAAGGATGTGGGTGTTATGGTGTCGTAAGAAAGTGAGAAAGAGAGAGTGTGCTTGAGTGAGTGGTGAATGACAAGGGATGGTAAGTAGATGGAAATCTT
The DNA here is from genome assembly GCA_023525975.1 of Smallanthus sonchifolius. Lineage (NCBI taxonomy): Eukaryota > Viridiplantae > Streptophyta > Magnoliopsida > Asterales > Asteraceae > Smallanthus > Smallanthus sonchifolius. The sequence continues at coordinate 88,373,212 of CM042030.1, read as the reverse complement.
GGGAATAGCTGGGGGGGAATGGGCTTCTCTGATTTTTGGCCAAGAAGTCAAGGGAGTGGTTTGGGGTTGATAAATCAAATAATTAGGTTTTTAGTGTTAATTAATTAATTCATTAAGGGTATTAATTTTAATTAGAGTTTCAATTGGTAATTTGATTTGGTTTAGGTTCTCTACGGTATTATAAATTTATTAAGTTTATGGCTCGTTAACGAAAGATATTGAAATCTTGGATTGTATAATTCGTTGAGGTGATTATTTGTAGGTATAAGTACCTAAAGGTGACACTACATGGTAACGTCTTCGAAAAGTCCATTATTTACTTTTACGTATATTATATGATGTAGTCTTAAAAATAAATCATAGTTCAACGTAAATTTTATGTAATATATATATATATATATATATATATATTTCTTGTTTATTTAATTTAATCCCTAACGTTCGCATTTAGTCGGGTTATCCTGGTACGTGAACCGGTAACTCCTAGAATTACCAACTATGAAATGAGACCATGTACGGTTTTTGTTGGACCTTAATGTCCTTGTTTGTGAAATTAAGTAAATCATGAAAATAATTATAATGTAAACTTGTTTAATACATGTACGGATATTGACCTGAAATGTCGGGTGTCACACCTATCATCTAGCTTTTTCAATTCAGGTTTAATCACCTTTACATGACCAACACAACCAAACACCTTCAAGTGTTGAAGATTTGGTTTTCTACCCTTCAAAGCCTCATAAGGAGTCTGAGTCTTTAATGCCTTAGTGGTTAATCTGTTCAATACATATAAGGAATGTCTAGCCCCTTCTGCCAAGAAGTCTTGTGCATATGTATGGCTTTTAGCATACTCCTGGTCATGTTTAATATATACATGTTCCTTCTCTCAACTATCCCATTCTGTTGTGGAGAGTAAGGAGCAGTCAACAGTCTTTTTATCCCTTCTTTTTGACAAAACATATTAAACTTATTTGACAGAAACTCCCCTCCTCTATCAGACCTTATAACCTTGATTTTTAGATCACATTCAGTTTCAACTTTCATTTTGAACAGTTTAAAGACATCAAATGTTTGGTCCTTAGACTTAAGCATATATATCCACATGAATCTTGTACAATCATCAGCAATAATTATAAAATACCTATTTCCAGCTTATGTAGTAGGTAGAATTGGTCCACACAAATCCATTGACACCAGCTCTAAAGGACTCACATCTTTATAATGAGATTCTGCTGGGAACGGCTGTCTTGAGTGCTTCCCAGCCAAGCATGCTTCACAAACTTGTGCAGAATGCTTAATCATAGGAACCCCTAGCACCATCTGCTTACTTGTCATGACTCTAAGTGATTCAAAGTTGGTATGCCCTAGTCTTCCATGCCAAAGCCAGGATACATCATCCACTTTAGCTAGAAAACACACTAGTGACCCTATAGTCAATCTGATCTTGTATAGTCTATTTGGGGATCTTAACACCTTCATTAATAACTTGCCTTTTCTGTCAAACATCCAAAGGAACTCATCCTTCATCCTTATTTCACAACCACCTTCAGTAGCCTGCCCTAGGCTCAAAATGTTGATTTTCAAGTGTGGGATATAATAGACATCAGTCATTAATCTTTGATCCATATCCTTCCCTTCTAGAATCACATAACCCCTTCCGTCAATTGTCACACAAGACCCATCACCAAATCTAACTTTACCCCTACATTTTTATCAAGACATGAGAAAACAGACTGATTCCCAGTCATGTGATTAGAAGCCCCATTATCAAGATACCATTCACATTCTTCATTCACATCTGACTCATACTTAGAGGGTACTACCCTGTGCTCATTCAAGAACACCGTTTCCTTTTGGTCTTCAATCTTGACTATCATTAACAAGGCAGGTTCCTCCTCTACTGTTTGAGTTAAATTGGCTTTTGTATCCTTTACTTTCAATGTAAGACATTCACTAGAGTAATGACCATAAACATCACATTTAAAACATTTTATCTTTGATTTATCCTTCTTCTTAAAGTCCCCTTGCTTCTGGCCTTTAAACAAGTCTCCTTCCCTTTTTCTTTGATTGAATTTTACTGCATTCTTACTTCCCCCTTATGATCTGCCCCATTTCTTATTCTTTGATTTAGCCTGGTTCTTAGACTGCTACTCAGAATAAGTAAGCAATAACTGATCTTCTTTGGTACTTATGTTCTTATTTCTCATCCCAGTTCTCTCTTCAAATGCCTTTAATCTACCAATAGCCTCTTGTAGTAACATAGTATCTAGGTCTACAAATTGCTCTATGGAAGCTACTATTTGAATAAACCTTTCAGGGACTGAGTTAAGAAATTTCCTTACCAATACAGCTTCTTGAAATGGTTCACCCATATCACTTGCTCGAGATGATATGGCACTTATCTTCCCTGCATATTCATCAATGTTCTCACACTCTTTCATCTTCAGGGCTTCAAATTCATTTTTCAGGGTTTGCATTCTTGCCTTCTTGACCCTTTCAACGCCTATGAACCGTGTCTTCAACGAACTCCATACCTCCTTTGCTGTGGTTAAATTCGCTACCTAAAGAACAAGTTCCTCTGGCATTGCTTGATACAGGTAGGCAATGGCCGCATTGTTTTTCTTCTGGTAAACAAGAACACCCTCGCCTGGTTCGATGACTTCCCATAGACCGTGAACATTGAAGAATGCCTTCATATTCACCGTCCATATCGTGTAATTCGATGTCGTCAGAATCGGACATCGAAGAGGGATCGTGGTGAAGTTATCCCTTATCATCATCGCCGGAGCGCCCACTGCATCGCCCATCCTTCTTCCCCTGCGTTCGTACATTCGATTGAATCGAGATGGCAAATCCAGTCCTTTGGATCAAATCGATGAGCTAACCTTTTGCTCTGATACCAATTTGAAACCAGTCTCCAAGATTAACAAGAACAATCAACCGAAAGCTTAACAAACTTTATTGAGAATTATGAAGTGTTAACAAACCAAGAACTAAACAAGTCTTTAAATGCATATTACAAAACAGAATTAGAAAAATGTTACAACTAACCCCCTAAGGAATCTGGAATTACAAAAACAACCTCTAACATGATCCAATTCTCCAGAAAGCAGGAACCAAACTATATATATTGAAATTCTTGGAAAGGAATAAAGCCAAAGATGGAGCAAATCTTCAATCACAACTGGAATCAATGAATAACCCACGACGAAACAGCTGGCTTCCCTTTTCCTCATTCTCGACTACCTTCCTGCCAAAGAAAAAAAATGAAGCAGCCTTTAAGGCCCTAAAAGGACCGAGCCCAGCAACACAATGTCCCAAGCCCAACACTCAATGACTTCACAGCCCAAAACACTTCACTGCATGGATCCAACTCCAATAAACATGCATAAAAAAACAAAAAAGAAGCAGGATAAGTTAAACAAAAAACAAATAACGAGTTTGCAATGAACTGATAAATAATATGTTTGACATTCAATTATAACAAAATGAGTTTATTTAAACATATACAGATTCAATTCTAGGGATATATGTGTGCGTAGTATGATACAGTGGGTTGTCCAATATTTAAGCTAGAACAATGACGGTGGGCAGCAGATCCCATAAGACAGGTCTAGGGCTACCAGCATCAGCAAAGGCAATTATAACAAAATGTAGGTTTGATAGTTACTTGTCCTACAAAAAAGGAGGTATCCCCATCCAAAACCTCCCTTTAGGCTTTAGCATCCTCCGATCCTACGTTCATTTCCTTTTTTCCTTGAGGTTTAATACTTTGTATTAATGTGCCCAGTTTCACTTTTCATATATGTTATCTGATACGGTGTCCATCTGACCCCAATAACCGCTTACCTGGACGGGATTTTGACAATGTGGCTGCCATATATGATATATATACCTAGCTGGTTAGTTAAATCCTAATGGCACATAACGAAAGTGAATATAGTATTTAAACAAACATTTTCAAAAAGAATATAATTGCTGCAGAAAGCTTTAAAGTAATAAATTACAGAACAAGAGTTCTACTTTTGGAAAGTTACTATAGAAATTTTCAAAGTAAGTTATGTATAACCTGAAGATATTACCTATGAATCTTAAGGAGTTCATAGATAGTTAACCGAATTAGTTCTAAGATTACTTGTTTTAGTTATACTAACTAAGATGTAAGTGTGTCAATAATTCACGTCAACTCGAATTATAGTATTTATCTTGAACATGGCCACAGAGACAAATTATATTAATCTCACTGGAAGAGCTAGCTAATTAAGTGGTCTTACTTTTGTAAAAAGATATTAAACCGCAAATTTAAATATATCTCTTACTCATTTAAATAATATTTTGTACAATAATATTAATTATAATAATAATAACATAAAACAATGCAAATAATAATATCAATAAAAATCGTGTCGGTGCTTTATCTGTATACAGTGGCGGACCCAGGAAATTTTTTCATGGGCTTCGGAAATTTTTGGGGTCGTTTGTCTATCGCTAAATATTAATTTTTTTCCGTCCGGTTCAGGTCGGGTCACTTAGTACACACATTGTCACTAATTACAATTAGCAAATAGCACATATGACACTACAACAAATTGACCCTGTCCCGACGCCACCTGTACCGACGCCATTTGTCGTCGGCATAGGTCACCCTATACCGACGACATGTCGTCGGTATAGGTCAAAACCAAAATTTTGGCAGGGAGACCCTATAGCGACGACATGTCGTCGGTATAGGGTTGAGGCAGGTTGGAGGGAAAACTGGCGCCCAATGAATTTTTGGGGAAAACCTATAGCGACGACATGTCGTCGCTATAGGTTAATTTTGATTTTCTTTTTGTTTTTTTTATTTAATAAATTTTCGTCGGTCAAAATTTTTTTTTTTAAAATTAAAAAAAATTCTGGAAAACCCTATAGCGACGACATGTCGTCGCTATAGGTTAATTTTGATTTTCTTTTTGTTTTTTTTAGTTAATAATTTTTTTTTTAAATTAAAAAAAATTCTGGAAAACCCTATGTTTAGTTTGTATGTATGTATGTAATTTGTGTTTATGATGATTAGTTAATATGAATGTATATATGTGTATGTATGTTTGTATGTATATGTTTGTAATTATGTAATTGGACATTTATTTATGTTTGTATGTATATGTTTGTAATTATGTAATTGGGCTTTTATTTATGTATGTATGTATGTAATTGTGATGTGTAGGTATATAAGATGATATTTATTGGGAGCAACTTTCACAAAAACTCTCGGGATTTAAGGTGAGGTAACATCCGGGTTTCATATTTTAGCTACTTTTTCAAGATTTTGAAGTTTTGTTTGTTTATTTTGGTTAGGTTTTGGAGGAATTTCACCATTTCTTGATTTCTAGCTTTGTGAAGGTAAGTACTCGTTTTAATTACTAATTTGTGATGAAATTTGGTTTAGATCTAAGATTTTTATGATTTTGTATGTATGTGTATGTATGTATGTATATTTGTATGTATGATGGAATTATTAAATTATGATTAGTTTAGGTCATTTGGTTTAGATGTGTGATTATTTTATATAATTTAGTTTATGTAATTTAGTGTTTGTATGTATGTGTATGTATGTGTGTAATTTGTCTTTATGATGATTAGTTTGAATGTTTAGTTTGTATGTATGTGTGTAATTTATGTTTATGATGATTAGTTAATATGAATGTATATATGTGTATGTATGTTTGTATCTATATGTTTGTAATTATGTAATTGGACATTTATTTATGTATGTATGTTTGTGTGTATATATTTGTAATTATGTAATTGGGCTTTTATTTATGTATGTATGTATGTATGTAATTGTGATGTGTAGGTATATAAGAGGGTATTTATTCATATGCTTATGTATGTTTGTATGTATATGTAACTTTATTTAATTTTGTTACAAGTTCGAAACTCGTTGCGGTTGACGAGAGGAAGAACGTCGTACACATAATCAACAAATGCTTGAAATGCAACGACAAATTGATGAAATGCGTCGAATGTGGGATCGCCGAACTAGCAGCGATGATAATTAGCTTGGAGTTGTTGAGCCTTTACCTTTTTTGTTGGTATTTGTCTTGAACAATTTGCATATTTGTGTGTCGAACAAGTTTATGTTTTGAATGTTTGATTTGTCGAACAAATTTGTGTGTCGAACAAGTTTGTGTGTCGAACAATTTGAATGTTTGGTTTATGTTTCGGATATTAGTTTTTATCCGATTTGAATGTTTGAATGGTTTATATTTATGATTTGCAGGTTTTTGTTTTTAGAAATTTAATATTTCTGGATAAAATATTAAAAATTAAAAAATAAAAAATAAAAACAGAAAAGACCTATACCGACGACATGTCGTCGCTATAGGCCTTTTTCAAAAATTATTAAAAAAAACAAAAAAAGCCTATACCGACGACATGTCGTCGGTATAGTGTCAACCTATACCGACGACATGTCGTCGGTACAGGGTAGGACTCTATACCGACGACATGTCGTCGGTATAAGGTTTCTTTTTTAATTTTTTAATTAAACCCTATAGCGACGACAAGTCGTCGGTATAGGCTGACCTATCCCGACGACACTTATCCCGACGACAATCTTGGCTATTGGGACGAAGCAATACCGACGACATCTATACCGACGACATGTCGTCGGTATAGCCTATACCGACGACAAGTCGTCGCTATAGGGTCAAAAAAAATCGTCGGGATAGGGTGATATTGTTGTAGTGTGAAATAGCATTATAGCAAAATAATATAATAACCAAACCAAACCAAACCAAACCAAACGTACCCAGTATAATCCCACACATAGCTAACGCTATTAGTAGGGTCTGGGGAGGGTGTGATGAGGGCAAACCTTACCCCTATCCCAAGGGATAGAGAGGCTGCTCCCGTTTAGACCCCCGGCTCCATGGGAAAGAAAAAGATAAAAATATAAATAAAATTAATGAGTAATAAAGTAAAATAAATCTAACAGTAATCTAACAATTAGCAGTGTATGACTAGAGTATATTAGTCACAAGAAACACAACACACCTACAAGAAACAAGACATACGCAAAATCTTTGCTAAACAACTCTACTCTCCCACACAACGGGTCACTCATCCTAAAACCCTAATACGATGTCTCCATAAAATCCTATCATTGATCATGTCCTCTGAGAGGTGTAAATCTAGCAAATCAAGCCTAATCCTCTCATCCCACGTTAATTTCGGTCTCCCCCTGCTCCTTTTCCCCTCTACAACGAGAGTTTCCACCGTTCTCACTGGATCTGTGCTCTGTCTCCTCTTGACATGTCCAAACCATCTCAATCTTCCTTCTCTTATCTTATCTGAGATACATGTGACTCCCAATCTCTTCCGAACAACTTCATTTCTTATTCGGTTCTTTCTTGTGTGTCCACACATCCACCTCAACATCCTCATCTCAGCTACATCCATTTTTCGAGCTTGTGTCTTCTTGATGGCCCAACAATCGGTTCCATATAGCATCGCTGGGTAACCCTATTGGGAACCTCTTGTCGCACAAAACACCTGAGGCCGCTCTCCATTTACACCAACCAGCCTGCACCTGATGGACTACATCATTGTCGATGTCCCCGTTACTCTGGATGACAGATCCTAGATACTTGAACTTCAGTGTCTTAGGGACAACCCCACCTTTAATAGAAATCTGGGTCTCCTCGTCGACGTTTGCACCACTAAAGTTGCAGTGAAGGTACTCGGTTTTAGATCGGCTTATCTTCAAACCTTTGTGCTCTAAGACTATTCTCCATTCCTCTAGTCTGTTGTTCAATGTCTCTTTACTTTCTACAATCAACACGATATCATCAGCAAAAAGCATGCACCATGGAATTGCATCTTGAATCGACTTTGACAACTCATCCAAAACTACTGCAAAGAGAAAGGGGCTTAGTGCCGACCCCTGGTGAACTCCCACTTCCACCGGAAAAAAGTCTGTATCCCCCACGGGTGCTCGGACGCATATCTTAGCCTCATGATACATATCCCTAAATGCCTCAATATATTTACTAGGGATCCCTCTTCCCTCCAGACTTTCCCAGATCAATCTTCTAGGCACACTATCGTACGCCTTTTCAAGATCGATGAACACCATATGTAAATCATGTTTCTTCTCTCTGTACTTTTCCATTAATCTTCTTAAAATGTGTATCGCCTCCGTAGTGGACCGGCCTGGCATGAACCCAAATTGGTTTGCTGTAACCTGGGTTTGTCGTCTAATCCTTGTATCTATAACTCTTTCCCATAATTTCATTGTATGACATAGGAGCTTAATCCCCCTGTAGTTAGCACAACATTGAGCATCTCCTTTGTTTTTATATAGAGGTACTAAGACACTACGCCTCCACTGATCTGGCATCTTCCCGGTTTTGAAGATATTGTTGAACAGTCTTGTCAACCACTGAACGCCTTCCTCTCCCATACACTTCCACACTTCAATGGGTATGTTGTCTGGACCGACTGCCTTAGCTCTTCCCATCTTCTTAAGAGCACTCCTCACTTCTTCCTGTATGATATTTCGACAATAACAATTATTTCGTTGACTGGATTGAGTAGTGGGATTCTCCGTTATGGCTAAACTTGGTCTACAACTGTTGAAAAGGGTGTAGAAATAGTTTTGCCATCTCAGCTTGATGTCTCGTCCCTTTACCAAAACTCTTCTATCATCTTCCTTGATAAACTTCACGACCCCAAGATCTTGTCTCCTACGCTCCCTATTTTTGGCAATCTTAAACATATGATGCTCCCCTTCCTTGGTGTCTAGTTTTATATACATCGTTTCATAGGCAAAATTCTTTGCCTCACTCACTGCCTTTTTAGCTTCCCTCTTTGCCTGTCTATAGTTCTCCCGTAGTGTCATTATCTCCTCTCCATTACTGCACTGCAATATCTCTTTAAAGCGTTGTTGCTTGTCCTTTATCTTGCTCCGCACCTCCTCATTCCACCACCAAGACTCCTGATGTCCTCTTGTTGCTCCCAATGTGACTCCGAGGGTTTCCTTTGCTGCCTGCGTAACAGTGGTTGCCATAGCAACCCACATCTGGTTTGTGTCGCCATCCTTAGTATTTGTGTTCATCGCCATGACTTTATCTTTAAACAAATTGATGTTTTCGTCCTTCAAATTCCCCCATCTGATCCTTGGTTTATTTTTTCTTCTCCTCTCCACCACCCTTTTTCTCAAGGTAAAATCGGCCACCAACAGACGATGTTGGGTCGCTACTGACTCTCCTGGAATTACCTTGCAATCCTTCCACCAATTGCGATCCCCTTGTCTCATCAGGAAATAGTCGATCTGCGTGTTGCGCCCCCCGCTACTAAAAGTAATCAAATGTGATTCCCTCTTTATAAAGAACGTGTTTATAATACCAAGATCATGCGCAAGCGCAAAGTCAAGAAGCTCCCTACCATTATCGTTTCTAACACCATAACCAAAACCTCCATGAACCATCGAAAAACCATCACTCTCCTTACCAACGTGACCATTAAAATCATCTCCTAAGCATATTTTCTCCTGTCTAGGTAATGACCTCATTACTCCGTCTAAACTACCCCAAAAATCCCTCCTTTCTTGGTCTCCTAGACCTACATGTGGTGCATAAGCGCTAACAATTGCCACAACTTCCTCACCAAGTACTACTCTCAACACCATGATCCTATCATTATATCTTTTCACTTCCACCACATTACCGTGCAGTTCTTTAGCAACTAGAAAACCCACCCCATTTTTTGTTCCATCGCAACCAGAATGCAACAGTTTGTAGCCATTACACTCACCCCCCCTTTGACCCTTCCACCTAGTCTCCTGAAGGCAAGCTACCTGAATCCTATGTTTTCTAAGCACGTCTACTAACTCTAACAACTTACTAGTTAGGCTTCCTACATTCCAAGATGCCAAACGTAACCTATACCCCTTATGGTTAGCACTAGATGCACCCCTCTCCCCTGAACATGATCTCAAGGAGACATTATTCCACCTACCGTCTATGTTTGAAATAATACACAAGATGTATTTATTTTTATTTTAACCACAGTTAAGCAAATAGAATATTTATTTTTATTTTAACCACAGTTAAGCAAATAGAATAGACAAATTGCTCATTAATCAAACAGATGCAACACGTATATGCAACAGTCAAAACAAAAAACAGGGTATGTCTCTCCCTGTGAATCAAGAACAATTGCTGGTCCTCCTAACCCAGACCAAGAATGCCTAAGCATGCAATTCGTGTAACAAGAAGGTAAAACGGACAGAAATAAAGGAGTTGGAACGAACTAACCCAATTGCGCCCAAGTTAGGGTACTCCTTCCTATTCCACCTTGGTATCACCGTCAGTAGAACTAGGGTTTTCGACCGTAGGTCTCCTCCTAGTCTTGAATCGGACTCGCAGCGGTGGCGATAATCGCGGTGCGACGGGGCTGATTTCAGACGACGGTGCAGCGGTGAGGATGATTTAGTTGATCTTTACTCCTTAAAATGGTTAGAATAATATAATAAGCAAAATTTAAAACTTAGAGAAAAATTAAGAAAAAAGGTACTTGAAATCGTGAGGAGGCAGTGGCGCAAGGTTGTGAACAGTGAATCGATTAGCTGGGTGAGAATCGTAAATTCATGATTAGTGAAGAGGTATGAAATCATGATAAGGCATGGCGAGAATCCTGATTAGCTAATTTTCATTCTTCAGATTGCGTGAAACGTGAATATGAAACGTCGAGACGTTGATGGATCAGAATTGACGCTACTTAGATTTTTTATTAGTTTAAATTGTTTAAAAATTTAAATGGGTAATGGGTTAACTAAATGTGGACGTAAATGTCTAAATGGGTTATTTAAATGTGTGTTTAATTGTTTAAATGACTACGTTTTTAGTCCAATTTAGTCTAAATGTCCAATTAAGTTATTAGTTTAAATGGTGATCGGTGTTAAAAATTAATTCCTTTTGGGGTCGGTCAAAAATTTATGGGGGTCGATGTCAAAATTTCATGGGGGTCGGTCGAGATTATACCACATATATAACAAATAGAAAAAATAATTCATGGGGGTCGGCCGACCCACCTACCAAAAGATAGGTCCGCCAATGTCTGTATATAAAAATTTACGAGTTATTTCATTATGCTGTAAATCATAAAAACACACGGTGAACCAGGGGTGTCTCGAAGCTCATGCTGGCATCGACAGTCGTTTGGGGTCTGTTTTCACGGGGGTCCAGATTTAAAAAAAAAGTATGTGTATATATATAAATATTTTTTTTAAATTAGAACCAAAATAAGTAGATGAAAATTTTGTTGAGAAGCGCATAAATAAAAAACCAAAAAAATATTTAAATATAAATCTATTATCACTACAAGGAGACGGAGCAATAGGGGCGATAATTATCGCCCCTAAAGCCCGCCAAAATCGCCCCTATTGCTAATAGCGGCGATATATCGCCGCTAAAGGATCGCCCCTATTGCTACGTCGCTAATGCTTATTTATCGCCCCTAAAGCCCTCCAAAATCGCCCCTATTGCTAATAGCTTTAGGGGCGATATTTTCGCCCCTAAAACTCTTTGCCGCCTTTTTCCTTTGACTTTTAGCGGCAATAATATCGCCCCTAAAAGCCTAACAATCGCCCCTAATGGTCTTTCCCAGCTTTTTATAGTTTTTTTGTTATTTTTAATATATCCAGTTTTTTTTCATAAAACAGTAAATTTAAACAAACAAATAGATCAATCTGCAGATTTAGGACCATTGATATAAACATAAAAAACTACATAATATTCCCAAATGTCGTAAACACATAAAAATATTTAATACATAAAACTAGCTACTCTGTATTGTCATTCCCGTCTCCCTCGTCCATGTGCCTCCTCCAGTTGCAACAACAAATCTTGTAATTAGTTGTATAAAAGCCTCCTTGCTATTTCCGAGCCCTGTAGTGACCGGTCTTCTACTTGTTCCGGTTTGTGATAATTTTCGGGCTTCTCATGTTGTATAAGTTTTACCATCATTCCCTATCAAAATAAACATATAATTTATAAATACGGGTATAAAAACATTAAATGAAGGATGTAAAAAACATTGAATACAAAGGATGTGTTCTATAAAACAGGTCAAATAGGTCCAAAAAGAGTCAAACGGGTCTAAAGACGACCAAATGTATTTTTGATTCTTAAAATCTACTAAATCATTTTATTCCAACCATTTCAAGTAAACTAATTAGAAGAAGAAAAAGAAAACTTAAAGTTACCTCAGGAACAGTTGTTACTTGAAGTTGAGCATAAGGCAAGTCGACAGAAATTCCTTCAAATTTAAACATCATTAAAGGAACCTTTGCATCTTTAACACAATGGATATCCGACACTTCTACCCTTTTTGCAAAAATTTCATGTAGAACTATGAAAAAGTCCTGCACAACATTAAATAACACAAGTTTGATTAAATGTTGTGCTCACAAATTAAATGAAGAAACTGCAAGATGACTCGCTGTCAAAGAGGCAAACCAAGGGCCGACACACAGAGCATCAATATCAGATTCTGCATTATGCACCTAAACAACATTTTAAAACAAATTAGAGTCCAACATATTTTGCTACAAAGAGAAATCAAACAACCAATAAATAAATAAATAAAATAGAAACTCACACCAAGACCATATGATCCATATGTTAATATAGTCGTGGAGGCAACTCTAAATGACTTTGTAGCAGCCTGTGTAGGTAAGCAACTCTCTTAATCCACTTTACCAAGACCTTGACATACTTTACCACTAAACCAAAGCCACTATGAACTTATTCTTAATTTCACATTTCAAACAACCAATTGTAGAATGATTATAGCTTTCTCCTCTTGTGACCCACACACTAACTCAGAGGAAATGCCTATGCTAAACATGCAGTACTCAAACTCAGTTTTTTTAAACAGTCTACCCTTCGAGCTAGAAGGACATGTTCAAATTGACATCAATTAAAACCCTAAAACCTTATTCAAGGCCAGCAAAGTTGACATTGATTTAAACCATAACACCTGCAAACGATTCAAAACACATACCAGTTTCGTTCAATCATTAATCTACTCAAAACCCACATTACATATCAAATGCATAAATACAATAGGGCTAAATCCTTCTCACACTATGCTCATATCATTAAATCTAAGCAATGTGAATTAAAAACTCAAATTGATAATAACAGTGGTAATGTGTGAGATGAAGAAGAAGAAATTGACCTAAATATTTGTTATAGAGAAGCAGCAACAGATTTTGAAGCAAGGAATAGTTCCTCGAAGTGGTGGTGGTGGTTGCAAGCGGTGGTCCGGCGAGGGGTTGCAGGCGGTGGTGCGACGTGGTGATGGTGGTTGCAGGTGGTAACGCGACATGGTGGTGGTGGTGGTTGCAGGCGATAACGCGACGTGGTGGTGGTGGTTGCAGGTGGTGGTCCAGCGAGGGGTTGCAGGCGATGGTGCGACGTGGTGGTGGTGGTGGTTGCAGGTGGTGAGGGCGGTAAAAGATGGAGAGCAATAGAGCAGATGGGGAGAGCAATGGAGCAGATCTGACTTCTTGGAGGGAAATACCCTACCACAAGTACTTAGGGTTTTAGGGGTGATTTATCGCCCCTAATGGTCTCGCCCCTAATGCTCTTTCTTCCCTAACCATTAGATCAATTTCAGATCAGCGGATGGTTTAACTAGTGGATTTTTTCACGCGGATTAAAGTAGGTATCGCCCCTAAAGGTTAAAATCGCCCCTAAAGCCCTCGCCCCTAATGCTTACATTTCTTGTAGTGTATATCAACTATTTAACTATTATCATACCCATATAAACCAATAACTTAATTTTGTTGAGAGACCTATAAATAATACTACTTTTATTTTAAATGCTAATGTGGATTTTTAATTAAAAAATAATAAATAAATAATAAAAAACTATTTGGTTTTTTGTTTCCTGATAACTTGAAATACTTTGAAGACAAAGAGCTTAAGTCGTATTGTATTCTTCTTGAGGATGCACTGAAGTATGAACGAGAATCAGATATTAATAGTGTTGAGCTTTATATGGAGTTAAAGTCGTTTGAGACTATATTACCTAATGATATTCTTAAACCTACTGATGTTTTAAAATACGTGAAGCAAGTCCATTTTTTTCCTAATGCATTAATTGCATATCGAAGCTTGTTAACTATTCCAGTAACAATGACATCTGCAGAAAGAAGTTTCTCAAAATTGAAGTTGTTGAAGTCGTACTTACGATAAAAAATGTCTCAAGAAATACTTAATGGATTGACAATGATAGCTAGCGATAACGATATATTAGATAGTATCAATTGTGAATAATTGATCAACAAGTTTGCTTTGAAAAATGCTAGAAGAGTCTCTCGATTCGTTTAACTTTGTTTTGTATTTGTTTATCGCTACAATAACGTTTTTTTTTGTTTATTGTTATTACAATTATCATCGATCTTTGAAAAAAAAATTATATTTAAGGGCCCATTTTTTAGTACTCGTCTGGGGCACCCGAAATCTCTGAGACGTCCCTGCAGTGTACAAGTGAAGAGGCTTGAATCCGGCATATTCAACAATACATTTCTCTAGTTGATGTTAAATATATATATGTGATAAAACAAAATACATGTGTCTTCAACAATACTTGTGTCTTTGTCATTACATGAGGCTGCTCTAACACGTAACAGCTCTCGTTTGGTTGATGTTACACTTTTAAATTTATTTAATGTAAAACAATATTGGTGCCTTTTGGATTGCACAATGTCAGTACTAATAGTGTAATACTATTTAAATACGAGTGAAACACCACCTGAGCTGAGCCACCTTCGGTGACTTGGCAGGTAAACTCTCGATTACAAATTAGACATTCCCGCAATCGGACAAATCACTATCTAACCTTTCATGATTCTTAATTATTAGGCTAGACCGAAAGCTTACGATATTCAAACTTGAGTGCTTCTTTGGAAAATCTTAAACGCTTACGCTCGGCCATCCTTGGGGTTGAACACATTATATTTAACCCTTGCAAGATGTAAATATTAGAATAAGACCTTATGGACAGGACCCTATGGATAGTTGATCACAAATTTACAAGTACTTAAGCTTCAAACTTGTATAAGATACACTGCAATACGTTGCAATCATCCAATATTTTTTTGTTTGGCATTTTCATGGAGATCATTCACGTATTTAATCTTTTTCATTTATCCATGTAATGAAACTACATGTAACCAAGTAAACATCCCTTTTCTTTAATGTTAAATTTGATACAAGCCTAATAATATATATAATGGTACCAAACAAACCAATATATATAATGGTACCAAACAAACCAACTATCTGTTGGAAATCCGGCCCAATAACACGAATTCAGATCTCAAAGATCGACTATGTATTAATAAAACTCAACTCACACTTTACAATTAATCCTTAATCATTTATTTATAATAAACTCTATATTAATCCTAACCCAACTCAAACTCAATTAAATAATCAAATAAATAATTAAACAAACTCATTTCTAGTCTAATACGAACTCAATCAAACAATTGATAAATTAATTAATGTTAATATATATTTTAATCAAGATTAATCCTTCACTATCAATAAGAAACTAGTTTTATACCCGTCTGGTAGCCGGGATTTGACGTACTTTTTAATATGAGAAAGTTGTTTTATAACCTCTTCTCCTTCTCTTAAGGGGTTTTGTAGCATTTCTCATATTTAACGATGAACGAATTGAAAATAGCCTTCACTTCAGCATTGGTGCGCCTGGAGGGGGCGGTGGAGAATAACACAATTCCTAAGAAAAATGCAAATTTCTTTGTTATAACACCAAGCAATAAAGAGAAAAAAAAGGAAATTATTTCGGCTTTTTCGAACGCCTCTTCGGCTTCAATAGCTGGCCCGGTTCATCTATAATACAAAGAAATTTGTTTACCAATATTATATACCTATATATTATAACATCAGGTATGCTTCAAATGAGAGTCCCAAGGTGAATATCCTCCTCACCTCAACCGAATTAGCACCAACTTTTGGTAACAATGACAACGTATGTATCAGTATAAATCTGAAAGTGCAGCAACTTGAGACAACAAATCAAACTTACGAACAATACCAACTTTTTGTAACAATGACAACGTATAGTCCATATTTAGGCTAAACGGTATATACCGTGCAAAAGTAAGAAAATTAAAAAATACTTCATTAATTGGTAATTTTGTTAATTAACAGGAATATAAGTTTGATGTTGTCTCTAAATATCCTGGATCGTGATTCACCTGAAGGATCAAGTAACCTGCCCAACAGTGGAGGAGGAGGGCGTAGTAAGGGTAGGTTAACCTTACCATCACTGCAACATAGTGAGAACTTTGATTCAGAAGGTGAGAAGGCTTTAACTGTTCGCTCTGCATACCAAACCATTGCACCACAACAAATACACGTCCGGTCTGCGTTGGCGCAGTCCCAATAAGAAACCGAAACACCTGAAGAAAATTGAAACATGTGATAAGTACTACAAAACAGTACTTGTTAGCTAAGAAAAGGAGGCGCCAAATGAGTACCATAAGTTGTACGTTGTGTGTTTTCGTCTGCGTAAACAATTGAATTAGGCGGTGAATTAGGTTGCCTATCAGATGCAAGATTACAATTATTTACATATGTGGATGTTGATGAAAGCGAAAGAACAAAACTTCTAAGCGTTTGAGATCGGTGCATATCAGAAGCAGCAACTAGAAACAAACACACATTAGAATTAATGAAATGGCACATGAACATCAAATATGTTAAATATTGAAAAACCCCACCATGACAACGACGTATAACGGGTATATTCTCGTCGTGCAAATCAACAGGACGCCCACGCAAACGGGGCCTACCGCGTGATCTCCTAGTTTGTGGTTGAATGGAAGCAGATGTGTTGGAAGTGTGAACGGAAGTTTGAGTTGAGATTGTCAGATTAGTACATCGGTGTTGCACGTTTGTATTATAGTCGGGCAAAGATAGCAGGCGGTCACGTAGGCGAGGCCTACCACGTGGTCATCTTGTTTGATGTTCAAGGGAATCAGATGTGTTGGACATATGTGCGACATGAGATGATGACATCGTCGGATTTCCAACTAATAAGGAATTGATACCATCTAAATTCTCTATAGAAACAATAACTGTAAAAAAAATTGTTGTGTGTACATTGAAAAAAATAATTGTTGTGTGTACGTTACTGTACAATATAACACATATAATGAAAATATAAATTTTAAACAAACAATACAGCTATCTACTCTAGAATACAACACATATCATGGAAATTTAAAGTATCTAATTATATAAAGAAGAAAATCACGAAGATTAACATTTGACTGCAATACATTAACAAATTAATCTTTGACTTTCCTTATTACATATCTACCCATTTGAGCAGACCCAAATCTCTGAGAAGGAGATGCACATGAGTACCATAAGGCGATGGCCCATGAATTTCCATTAGCTAAAACTACGTTGCTGTGATTAGAAGGTGGAATCTCCAAATCGGTGATGCACTGTTGTAGCCGATGGTAGCTGTTTACGATTGGACATGGCATCCCTTAGCTGGAGATGTTAGAGGCGGAGTAGAGATCGCCGAGCAGGGAGATGCGGAGGCCTGAAAAGCGTTGCAATTTCCTTGGTATACGATTAAAGTGAGGAGATGCAGGGTATAAATCTAATAATAAGTATTTACTTAAGTATTGAGGACCGTGCTTTTCAAAAAAGTAAAAGTATTGACGGTCAACGGGTATCCATATTAGATTCCCAGGTCGGGTTGAGAGGCAATAAGATATTTATGTCGCTAGGGTTTCACATTTCACCCATTTCTTTCCTTCTCTCGCATGTGTCTCCACCTAGGGTTTTTTTCAAACCAAACGGGCTTTATACTAACGCCAACTACAAAGGCGATCCATGAAGCGAGACTCCGTGACTGTGCCACCTTAAAGAACCTTCATCAAGCTTGTTCCAGCAGATTCAAAGGTAAAATTTTCAGATCTAAAGGTTCTCTTTATAATCGTGTTAGACGAGGGTTATGGCATGTCTGTTAGAGCTGGTAAGAACAAAGAATCGTCGCTGATGTATTTGCTTGTTCCGATTCCGGTTAAAAAAACCCTATTTATTGCCGATCTAATTTAGTAACTACAAAAAAGGAGGTTCTCTGGGGTTTTTTAGAGTAATTTTTTTTTTATAAACTAACTGATAACTAATGAAAATAGGCCATTCAGATCATTAAATATGCAACGAAAAGTGAATAAAACCCAAAAATTTCTTTATTTTTACCAACTACCTCTATAAAATAGGCCATTCAGTCATTCAAATAATTAAAAAATATTCAAAAAATGACAGAATCAAAAGCTGCTACACTTGCATCTACCTCTAATGACCAACTAAATCTGACCAAACAACAACCAGGGTAAAAAGCAAAGAATAACATGTTAAGCAAGATTCATATAAAACTTGATTAACATCTACCTCAAAAGCCGCTACGCTTGAATAACATTTGTATGCTTTCCCGAAAAAAAACTTCTTTAGTGGCTTTTTCTTAGTTATTGGTATTTCTGGATGTATTCTTTTTTATCTCTTGAAATAGATCTAATTTCTAGAATACCGTCATTTTTTATGGGTGGACAGCAACTGCAAAGCAGTTTTAATAAAAAAATATGTGTTTTTTAAAATTATCTAATACTACTATGGCGGGAAAGGGATTATTAAACCGCATAGAAGTTATAAAAGCACAAATCCGTGTGCTTTAGATGACAAGCTGTGTGATTTTGTTAAAAAGAATGTAACTTCCGAAATTTTTTGATTCAATGCTAAGGGGAGTGGTTCCATATTTCCACATTTTCACATCCTTCAACGTCAGCGTCACATCAGATTTTACAGCTTTTTCACATTCTCCACATTAGAGGGAAATGGTTTCACATTTCCACACTGCCACGTCATTTCTTTTTCTAATTTAATTTAATATTAATTTGTTTTAATAATTTAAAAAGTAATTAATAATAAAAAAAAAGAAAATAACATTAATAATAACATTAAAATAGACTTTAATTGTTGCCTGAGTTGAGATGGAGCACCAAATCTTGACGAAGATTGTTATGTATCTCACAGTTGCGTTTGTATTGTTCGTTTACACTTTGTTGGGCCTCGCTAACTTCCTCTAATCTAACTGTCGCTTCAAATTCTTCTTCGTTGAACTCGCAAAGTGCCGACCATCTTCTTCAATGATCATGTTATGTAGGATGATGCAAGTGTACATTACACGTCTTATTCTTTCGAGCTTCTACGCACGTGCCGGATTTTTCACTATTTGAAATCTATGTTTTAGTACACTAAAACCGCGTTCAATGTCTTTTCTTGTCGATTCTTGTCAAGTTTCTATAAAATAAATGTTTATAAAACCAAGTTTTTATAAAATAAATGTTTATAGATAATTTTTTTACAAAAATACAGGTTTAGAATATAAAGATTTTACAAAAATGTGTTTCTAAATAAAGTATATCCAAGTAAGCGCAACCCTTTTGTTTTTTTTAACAATTAACATTTATGAAGAAACATAAATTATAATAATCAAACAAAAGGTACCATAATACTAAACTTGCTAACCACAACTGCAAAGTGTTTAAAACACTTCCAACCAGAGAGGGGAAGTACATTTCAGAAAAAGCAGGAAAAAAAACAAAACATAATTTGCAAACACCTTAACATAGTAATCAACATAACATAACATAGGCAACAAAACACACATTAATCTAAAATAACCCCACGGTGGGCGCGCCTAGCCAAACGAGACTGATTGCTGTTGGGCTTGAAACATAAAACAGAATCAGCTAACTCATCTGAATCAGAATCATAAAGGTCATCATTATCAGTAGCATAAAAGTCATCAGCTTTTCCATATGCGTCTGGCTCGTCCTCACAGTTGGTTAGATCTACCACATTTTCCCAGTCCCAATTCGCTATGGCCAGTTTCCTTTTGCGGTCTTTTTCAGCTGCCCGAACCTACACGAAAAGTAAAAAAATCTTTAAAACATGAACAATCTTAACAATAACTAACACAAGGCACTAGAAAAAAAACATAAATAAAGGACACTACCATAGTTTCCTCACAGTTTATGAATCAAAAGTCAAAACCCTTTACAAAAGGGAAACTAAAAATCAGCCATCATCCAAATGACCCTAAATTACCAACACCAGGGCAAGATGCCATCATCCTCCCTTGAAAATTAACAACAGATGTGACTAATTCCTAGACAAGATCTAGATCAATTCATCTCTTTAACATTTTATATTTCTCAAAACTATCTTCTGCTACCATTATACAATATGAGTTAAGTAGAAGGTACAGTGATAAACTGACAATGAAACCCGCTCAAGTTAACAACCAAAATTTGAAAACGCAAGATGGAGAATAATACCTTGTACAGTAGCTATAGAGGGCTGAACGGCAACAGGTGGTGACTTGGTGAGGCGGAGACGTGGAGCAATCGTCGGGCGGAGACGCGGAGGAGGAGGAGGAGTCGGGCAGAGACAGTCACAGAGCCATAGAGGCGTCTGGAGGCTGGAGCGGGATATCATTTAGGGTTTCTCAAGAGAAGAGTCATGCCTTATATATATATATATTTAAATATAAATAAATAATTAAAAATAAATAAATTAAATATTTCGGATATCCGAAAATTTCAAATATTACTATCCGAATCCGAATTTTCGGATAATTCCAATTCGGAATTTCGGATAATTCAGGTACGGTTTCGGATTCGGATTTTTTTGAACACCTCTAGCTATTTGATCAGTTTGATCCTCGCTGCAGGGGCTGAATGGGCTGAAATCAAAAGTTTTTGTAGTTTCAGGACTAAGCTCCACACTCGGGTTTTGCTTGTTATCAAGGTTAAGCATAGGAAAATAATTAAAAAAAAGTTGATGCATAACAACACAAAAAAGTAAATCTTTTAAAATTAAACATTGTGGAATAAAATAACCTTTTTGCATTCTCTTGCAGATGGTCGCACCTTAGCTTCGTCATCTTTGCGGATGGCAACACCGTATACACCCTTAGCAAAGGCCTTTATTGTATCTTCAATCGCCTGGTCCATTGCGAAAATGAGTTCTGCTATAGTCATATTTTGCATACTTGCACCAACCATTTTTAGGCCGGAACTCTTGGGTGGACAGTTTTCTGACAGCAACTGCAAAGCAGTATTCAAAATAAAATATGTGTTTTTTTTAAATTATGTAATACTAATATGGCAGGAGAGAGTGTATTAAACTGCATAGCGGTTATCAAAGCACAATCCGTGTGATTTTCTTAAAAATGATATAACTGTCGAAAATTTTGATTTTAAATGATCAAGATCTCCTAAAAAGTTAATTTTCCTTATTTTGAATGGCTAAGATCGAATTTCAACAAACACATTTGGCGGTTGACTCTTCTCGGTCTATATATTTATAATAATATGAAAAACTAAGTACGCTTTTGTCGTATCTTGAAACTATTTTACATGTCACCTAAGTATGTTATATGTAATCTAATTTCATTTGTATTAACTCTGCCAGAAACAGATTAGTATAAAAGAATTGAATGTATTGGTTGGCTCTAAATATATTATCCATAATAATAATTAAAATAACAGAATTCGTTTCAAATTATTGTTGGTTTTTGTCTGTTAGAACTCGTCCCTGCTTGCCAACAGAATTTCCATCCGAAGTAGTTTTTGTACCTCATTGTTGGCGGAATAAAGTTATATATTGAATTCACTGTGAAATCTGTATATATCACTTGTTTCCAAAAATAAGAGTACGCTGAAACCTTTTTATTATAATGTATGGATTGTGTGTAAACGAGAAAGAACATTTTTATGTAGATTGACAATATAAGTGAGATGTTAGGATCACATGACACTTGTCGAGTCTTGTGAGTTTGATCATGTAGCCGGTTACTTAGTTATGTGGGTTTTCTGTTTGTATGACATAATTAAAGCAGTTATATATTAGTAATATAAGTAGGTTAAGGTCTCCAACCTAGCTAGAGACATGAATTGTCATGAATGAATATGGGATGATTTTTATTGTTTTTGAGGTGAGAAATGGGTCAGCATGGGCTGTCTTGGTACTTTCAGCCTTAATTTCTTTCTTTTTTTGTTGTGTGGTATGGGTGTTTTTTTTTGGGAGGGGGGGGGGGGGGTGGGGTGGGGTGGGGTTGAGGGTACGACTGTATTTTGAATTCTGATCTACTTATTACTGACTGGATGATATATTCATATTTATTAAATACTGTGTAATTAACCATGTTAAGCAATGCAGTTATGGTTAGATGTATGTATACATCACTGTCCCCTATATCTAAATTTCCATGTGGTACCACCCTCTGGTCCCCCTGCTCTGCCAAATGCCCATTGCAAAAATATGGGACCTCCCTACCATTCCTAACTAGTAGGTGTTTAGGTCTGGTTAGACTAGGTTAATATGGGAAATCTTGGCAAACCAAGTATATTAGCTCGGCTAAACTAGCCAAACCGTCTAGATTGAGTACATTTTCTAGTCGGTTGTCGGTGCGGGCCATTTTTTTATTTATTTTTTTCAATTTGAACATCTAAAAATTAATGCTTTTATATTTGTGAGGTTAACCACATTATCATTCTCAAGATAAACTACAAGGGTCAATTATGTATTTATCTATTTTATGTTTGTCATTTATGTCAATGTCAATAGTTGAAGGGGTATAAGTGTCAAGTTTGTAAAGGTGTAACTGTACGTATGTGTGTATCGTATACTTATATGAAGCGTCTATCATTTAGGGCAAAAAATAAGAACACGCAAGGAACGAATATCTCTGTAACAAGTCATATGGGATTATAATCATAGAATGAAAATAACTAATCAAACCAAAGACAAATGTAGTGATTATGAAATACTTATTGATCTTGGCTGAAATGACTAAATCTCTGAATCTCATGGAAGAGACATGTATGAATTATTCCCAAATGTTGCTTGTTGAATGAGGAGGCTAAGGCTCCTCTTTATAGGCTGATCAGGGGGAGGCACACGCCCCTGCATACGTCTGTCAGTGCGAATCACCTTTTGTACGGAGTTCAGCTTTTTCTAGTAAGTTGTGAAAAGGCCACAGTTGTGCATGGGTATTCACGGGCGTGCATAGTGTTGGCCGTGCATTGACCGGCTTCTAGAATCTTTCTGTAACGATGTGATCTAACCACATTTCTACGCACCACGGATGTTGACCGTGCCAAATAACCACGGATCACATAGTGTTGACCGTGGTGGTATTTGTACAAATGTGATCTACACACCACAGATCATATTTCTACGCACTACGGATCACATAGTGTTGACCGTGCCAAATAACCAACACGGATGAAGTAGCACCATCTGCAACGATGTGATCTAACCACATTTCTACACAATACAAATTGCATTGGCCACAAGAGATTAAAAGATGTGTGGATCGTTCATAGGATAAATTTTGTTTGGTTTTGATGGTTGGTGGTATGTTTTCACACTCCAACGCACGAGTGGTACATAGGTAGATAAATGTGTACCCAACTTATATTCTTGTTTGTTCTATGGTCAGTTGGTACATAAATCCAGCTTTTACACAAAACAGAAGACTTCTAACTCTCATGCATATTTCTAAGTACTTAAAAATAAATTATCATAAAATTAAGTTTTAGAACAATAAGGACTAATAATTCACACTATTGATATACATTTCAAATTTACATATAAAAGGAATCAATATCGATATGGATGTATCTTTATCTATGTTTATTTGTATCGACTAAAGAAACCCGACATGGCTAATATAGCACATGATGTAGGGTGTGCATAACGTGTAGTAGATGTGTATGAGGTGAAAATATTTGAGTAATGTGGGAAAGGAATATATATGTTGAGTGGTGCTTTTCAATAGATTGAGATGGTGGCTGTTGGGATATAACTTTTTTTTTCCCCAAAAGATGCTTGAAAGAAAGGAGATTTTCAAGGTATATATATGGGTTCTTCTCATGATGTGTATTATCTACCATTTTTTAATTCTATATCAAGTCCTTTAACTCAATCCCGTATATATTCCATGAAAGTTTCTTTCTACTGTAGCAATTGTCAGCCGCCACGCTCCAAGCATATTAGGGGTAATAATCCATCAGAGTTACAAAACTACCCTCAAACACATCGGATTAATAATATGGTGGTAGACATGGATTGTCATGGGATCTGATACTTATGCCAGAACGGAAGTAATAATATAGTGTGAACCCTCCTAATATTTCGTAGTGTTATATATTCACCATAAAATTTACTGACGATGTCCTTTATAGAGCATATTTATTTTTGACATGTTTGGTAAAAAAAAATTAAATATAAGCAGGTCAAAATAGGATATCATTGCCTAAATAAAACTTATAAGTCATATAAAACTCAAAAATAAAATAAATGAGTTGTTACCTTTAGAAGCTGTCATTCTTAATTTCTGGCCTACTTCCGGTTCTCTCGTTGGTTTTGATCAAGAACTTGCGGCTAGCTGCTCGATCAACTCCGCATGATCACATTAGATACTTTCGTATGAACTAATTCATGGGGTCGCTTCAGCATCATATACTTTTGTCCAAACTAATTCACAGGGTTGATGCAAGACCAGATGAATATTTTCCCGTGGCTTAGATGTGATTCCTCAAAGACAGAGGAACTTTTTGACATTGCTTCCCAATATATCAAATACATTATAAGTAAACCCCCCATGATCTCCTTTCCCTGTGGGAACGTGTGAACTTAACCACAAGAAACCATCAAGCAACATAAACACAACTCTTTGTTTGGAATATAATACGAACACAAAGGATCAAAACTGAAGGAATAGATGCCTTCTCTAACATCTGAGAATATCTTCTAGACTTGGTTTCCTCGTATCTTTTCCCATCCCTAATTAATTGGTTTTTATTATTTAAACTCAACCAACTTCTTTACATAAGGTGAACCTGCCATCCAATAGTCTATTTGGATCTTTCTTCTCTGCTGTCATCAACTACTGCTTTAGCTATCTAGCAAGCTACAAAACCAAAAGAACACCTCAAACACGACAACATGCCAAAGGGTTGACTACCTCTGTCTTTACAGGTTTGCTACTAACTATCCATGTATGTCTATTAGCCTCATAATTGTTAACCAAGTTTATAAACACAAGTTAGTGGGACTATTATGTAAATAGTAGAGTTTATGTATTATATGTAATTATTGATAGTAGAAGGACCAATTTGTAAAACTTGTCATTGTCTATAGGGTTACGACGTTAACGTTGTGTTCCCGACTCCTTTTTAAAGAGAGAAGTGAAAGGAAGTGGAAGGAAACTGGAAAATATTTGTGTTTCCGAGTTTTTTAATCGAAGGAAGTGAAAAGAAACTCAAAAACTTTGTGTTCCCGAGTTTTTTAATTTAAGGAAGTGGAAAGAAAAGAATGGAATATTTTTAATAATCTTCCCTCCCAACTTTCCTTCCAATTGAAGTGGAAAGAAAGGAAATGAAACACATAAAATCTCTATTTTCTTTTCATTTCTTTCGAACTCTGAAACACGAAATTACATTATATCTTTCACCTCCCCTCATTTTTCCTTTCTCTCCCTTTCTTTTCCCTCCTTATTTCCCTTTCTCTTCTTTTCTTTTCTTTATTAAACTTGGGAACAGAGCGTTAGGTAAGGAATGTGTCGTTTCCATCCTTGTATGTATATATATCGATGTAAACACAAGTCAGGGATTAATCGATTCTCCACATACTATCAATTCAAAGTTCTAATTGATTCTCAATTGTGTTCATAAGTGTGATCTTGGAAAACAAATTGGTATCAGAGCCAAAGGGCTCAAGAACGATCAATTCGCTCCTCGTATTTCATCTATGTTCGTTTTGAACGTCTGCATAAATTTGTCTCTCGGATTTGGTAAAATCAAGGGACACACTTTCTTATGTAAATTCCGGAAATCCAAAGAAAGTAACGACATACTTCAAAAATGTAGAACAAGCAAAGGACTGACCTGTTGTTTGTTGAAGTCGCTGAGAAGAAAGAAATTTGAGAGGGCAGACAAGTCTTGCAAAGCAACCGACTGACCGCATTATTTGTGCATCAGAACATACCCAAACACGTACACATGGGCGCTTCAAGAAATCAAAATCATTGTTTTAAGAAGCCAGTTCTAGACATCGAAGGCAGAAATCGAGGTTGGGGTGGACTACACGTATTCGAAGAAACAAAAAAAAGTTTGAATTTTTGTTGTCTGTTGTTCATCACTCAATCCGTGTTTGATCGGATTCTAATCGATTCAAATCTCAATCGCGTATATTTAGATTCCAATTGATTCAAGTATCAATCCGTGTTTGACCGGATTCTAATCAATTAAGGTTTTGATCCGTGTTTGATCGAATTCTAATCGATTAACATTTAAATCCGTGTTTGGTCGGATTTTCCGACTCAGTTTCGGTCGCAAATCGAGGGCGTCGTGGGGCTGTTTTAAATCGAAAAACACAGACATAATTCGGGATTATTGTTGTTTGTTTTATCAAAAGAAACCGAAGACAAAGAAGTGTGTGTTTGGTTGTCGACATTAATCACATCAAAAGGGTATGAATTTTTGTTTTGTTCCTATTTCTTGCTCGAAGTCAGAAAGAAACCAAAGAGGTTTTGAGCCGAAGTCAAACCCGGGAAGCATCAATCTGATTCAGAATCTCAGAAAAGATTCACAAAATTCCTGGTTTCATATTCAACTGTTCTGGAATTTCAATTATATATATATATATATATATATATATATATATAATTACTATACTTTTAGTAAATTGGATTAGATTTGAAATTGTTTTAATTCCCTAATTGAAAAGTGAAACTTTTAGAATCAATTACTCGTTTAAAAAGAAAAGCTATGAAACAATGTCAGAAAGTTTGTTATCAGGAACTCATAATAACACAATTGTAATACACAAAGAAGTAGGTTCTTTATCCCAATTTCAATGCCCCGTTTTAAAATCCACAAACTACACAATATGGGCAATTCGTATCAGGACTATACATGAAGCAAACGAATTATGAGATATGATAGAACCAAGTGTTAACACACAACCAAATGTCTAGAATGACAAAGCCACGATGGCATATCTGTTTCAAGCACTACCAGAAAATGTGGTGTTAAAAGTTGCAAGTTGTAAAGCTGCAAAAGAAGTGTGGGATGCACTAAAAACAAGACATGTTAGTGTAGACATGGTACAAAAGGCACGAGTACAAACTCTTAAAATTGAGTTTAAGACATTGTAGATGAAAGATGATGAATTTGTTGATTCGTTCACTGCAAAATTAAGTAGTATTGTTTCTAGGGCAAATAGCCTAGGATCAACATTTAGTCAACCTTGTTTAGTACAAAAGATACTAAACTCCGTACTAGAAAGGTTAATTCAAATTGTTGCATCCATTGAATAACACAATGATCTAGACAAGATGTCACTAGATGAGGCTGTTGGTAGACTTAAAACCTTCGAAGAAAGGATTAAATTAAAAAGGGAAGTCATGTTGACAATAATGAACTTCTATTCCCACGTCACAACAACAATTCTGGTCGTGGACAACACTTTAGAAATCTTGGACGAGGAAGATTTAATCTGTCATGAGGTTGAGGCCGTGACAGATTTAGGCAAGAAAGAAGAAAAAGAAATACCTCACACAATAACTTCAAAGACAATAATCTTGACCTTGAAAGAAGAAAGAAATTCATGAAGGATATCACCAAGGTGCAATGTTATAATTGTAATAAATTTAGACATTTTTCTTCAAACTGTCCTGAAAAGAATCAAGCACAAGAACAATCAAACTTATTGTAATAAATTTAGACATTTCTCTTCAAACTGTCCTGAAAAGAATCAAGCACAAGAACAATCAAACTTAGTGTAAGAAGATGAAAAGCCAACACTCCTAAATTTCAAGCATCAACAAGAGTCAAATCAAAGATCTTCTACAACATGCTCATGATAAAAATGAATAAAGCATTGAAGATATATATTGAAGAAGAAGACTCAAACTTAGATTAACAATTAGAGGGTGATTGTTAGCCTCATAATTGTTAACCAGGTTTATAAACACCAGTTAGTGGGTCTATTATGTAAATAGTATAGTTTATGTATTATATATAATTATTGATAGTAAAAAGACCGATTGGTAAAACTTGTAATTATCTATAGGGTTACGACATTTAGGTAAGTGAAGCGTCATTTCCATCCCTTTATATAAATTTTTTTAAAGATAATTTAGAGAGAAGGAATGAATTACTTGAAAAGATAAATCATTTTTTATGTTATATTTTAATAATAAAGATAGTGAAAACAAAAAAAAATGGGTTTAATTGGTTTTTTGACGAGTTCTCGCGAGTTCTCAAGTATTTATGAGTTCTCATTTGAAACTAACCCTAGGGAATGGATCATTTGAGAATTCCTAAATAGTTTAAGAACTCGCGAGAACTCGTCAAAAATCCAATCAAAACCATTTTTTTTACTATTTTTATTGTTAGAATACAATACAAAAAATGAATTTATATATGTAAATTTACATGTCTTCATATATATTAAAAAAAATATACACTTGTGTAAGTTTACCACTTACACATGTGTAAGTGTTTACCATTTACACATGTATATAAATTTTTTTAAGGAAAATTTAGAGAGAAGGGATGAATTACTTGAAGAGATAAATCATTTTTTTATTTTATATTTTAATAATAAAGATAGTGAAAACAAAAAAATGATTTTAATTGGTTTTTTTAACGAGCTCTCGCGAGTTCTCAAGTATATATGAGTTCTCATTTGAACCTAACCCTATATATATATATATATATATATATATATATATATATATATGGTGAGGTTCAAATGATAACCAATATTTATGTGATAACCATGATAACCACTCTCAAACATAGTGTTACGTATATGTAACAATTATCATTATGTTAATGTTACATATATGTAAACACCGTGTCACGTATATATAACATTATTTGGTACGTATACGTAAGATTCATCATTTTCGTATTTACGTTCAAAATATTTATTCAAGATACTTAAATAATATTTTAACAATTAAAAGAAAAAATAATTTATAAATTATGTGATTATTTTATAGTGGTTAGCACGGTTATCACATAAAAAGTTGGTTAGTATTTGAACCCTTCCATATATATATATATATAGGGGTATGTTCTTTTGAGAACCAACAATATGTTAAGAACCGTGAGAACCACATTAACTCTTCCTCTATTTATAATATAAATTGACTAGAATTCATGTACATTTCAATATGTTTAAGGTTTGATTTTAAAAGACCTCGAATTTATAGTCGTTTTTTTAAATGCATATATGCACTCACATTATATGCACTCACACTATATGCACAAATGAATGCATATATGCATATTTTTATACTTTTCTTAAAAAAATCCAGGAGAGATGAGATAAACTCAAACTAAGAGTGGAAAGAGATAAATAAAACATTGTTATTGAATTTTACTTTTTTCACTAAAGCGATATGTACACGTTTTGTGCGGTTCTTTCGGTTCTCAACATATAGTTGGTTCTCAAAAGAACATGCCCCTATATATATATATATATATATATATATATATATATATATATAAGTGTGATCTTGGGCAACACTGTCTACCACTGTTGTTTTTAAATCCAAACAAAGTTGCTTACAGGAAGGAAAGAGAATGAACAAAGGAGTTATTAGGAGCTAGAAAGTTAACTATGTTCTTCGTTTGTCGTTGGGGTCTAAAAGGAAAGGGATAAGCATGTTAAATTTTATTTTAACCATGTTTATAAACTTTGCTTTACGTGATAGACTGTTGAGCTTCAAGTCAGGATGTATTGCACCAGATGCGAGCAGGAAGTTAGAAGTGCCATCTACAAACTTAGAGGTATACATGCGTTTACTTTATACTTTTTTCCTATTTTAATAACCAACAGTATAAACCAAATTTGCACATTATTACCGATATGATTTTAACAAACAAATTATATTTAGTTGATTTTACCCGTAAATTGCTTATGTGACTCTAGTTGATGGCAAGCTAGCAACCGCAATAGATACCCAATATTAAAAAATAATGCTTATGTGAAAAAAAAATTGTAAAAAAATATTAGCACATATGTCGTGTCAGCATTTTTAAAAGTAGAAAAAGGTAACTTTCTATCGATTGAACGGATCATTTTTTGATACAAACGTAACTAATAAAATGTAACTTGATTGCTAAAAATGATAATAAAGTCTAGGCTGCTTTTATATTTTATGTTTTTAAAATGGTATGTGCTATAACCACATATTTGACATTTTAATCCCACACCTCATTCAAACAGCCATTTGAGTTTGCACTTAAAGCCGTTCGAGGATTTTTTTTAAACGACCGTTTGAAAATTAAGGCTTATGTCAGAGCCCCCCTCCCCCTTAAACGGCCATTTGAGTGTGTGAGATTAAAATTTTGGGTGTGGACATAGCAACACCCTTTTAAAAATGGTTGTTAGAATTTAGAAAATAAATTATAAAATTTGTTTCAACACATATAATACTTTTAGGGTCACTAAATAGACATGTTTAACACACTGTTCTGAATTTCGATTGAAATAGGGGTTGACTCGGTGGAGGTGGAGCTAGAACTAGAAAAGGTGACGGTGACTGGATACATGGATCGGAACAAGGTGTTGAAGGTGGTGAGGAGGGCAGGAAAGAGGACGGAGTTTTGGCCTTACCCCAACCCTCCACTATACTTCACATCCTCTAGCAACTACTTCAAGTACTACTAGAAAACATATATATTTCCTACAAAAGTTTTCGACAAAAGAAATTTCCCACAAGTTAGCGACAAATTTTCGACAAAACAAAAACAAAAAAGTAACTATACGATTTCCTACAATTTTCCGACAAATTTGTTAAATAAGTTAACTTATTTATTTACTATAATCGTCAGAGTATTGTCGGAAATTACCGACGAGAGGCTTTTGTCGCTAATTCGTCGAAAAATTAGTCAGGACTTTGCCGGAAAAAAAATTTCCTACGGGGTTTTTTTCAACAAACGTTTTTTGTCATAAACTTTTCGCTAACAACCAATTCTGACAAATTTCCCACAAAACCGTTGTCCGCAAATTTTTCATTTTTTTAGTAGTGAGATTTCGTGGGAAATTTGTCGGAATTGGTCGTTAACGACAAGTTTCCAACAAAAAAATGTTTGTTGGAAAAAACCTCGTAGGAAATGTTTTTTTCCGACAAAGTCCCTACTAATTTTCCAACGAATTAGCGACAAAATCCATTCGTCGGTAATTTCCGACAATATTCATACGATTATAGTAAATAAATAAGTTAACTTATTTAATAAAATTGTCGAAAAATTGTAGGAAATCGTATAGTTACTTTTTTGTTTTTGTTTTGTCGGAAATTTGTCGCTAACTTGTGTGAAATTTCTTTTGTTGCTAATTTGTCGAAAACTTTTGTAGTAAATATATATGTTATCTAGTAGTAAAGGACAAGAATAATGAATACAAAGAGAGTTACAATTACTATAGTCATGGATATAATATTGGCGATAAGCATGGAATTATTCATGTCACCCACAGGGGGGATGAAAAAGTTAGTAACATGTTTAATGATGATAATGTTAACGCTTGTCATGTCATGTAATCATATGATCAGCAACATCTTCTATTTACTGTAAAAGAACGTGGCCTTAATTTGTTTAACGATTTAGCTTCGATAAATAGGCAAGAGGTACTAAGTGTAGCCTTTTCCCTACATAGTAAATAATCTGATTCCAATTCAAATGATGAGTAGTTGAAACCTTATATAGTTTGCTTCAACATATGGGATTCTTTTCTTTCACTTTACTAAGGGCCTTAATTGGATCGGTAATCAGAGTGTAACGTCCTAAATTTTAGGATTTCAAATTTTATAAATACTAAAATATTTTATAAGCTTAGTAATTTACTTATAAGTTAAATGTTGGGGTATTGAGAAATATTAATATAAATGTTGTAAATGTAATTATTTCATAAGATGAAAGATTTAGCATATAAGGAAATTAAACTTTGGATTAGAATTATACACATTAGAACATGAAGCACTAGATATATTATTTGATGAAACTTTAATTGAAAAGGGTCAAAGGGGGGAAAAGACCCTTTTCATTCAAATCTAAGTTGAATGTGTTATGTGATTAATCAACTACTCACATGCAAGCAAATGTATGTGTTTATTTCACCTTAGAACCCTAGTTTTTGAGCATTCTTGATGTGGATAATGAAACCATAGATAGTATGCGAGGATTTGAGTTTAAATTGATTAAAGATGATTTAATTCATGTGTTTATTGTTGTAAAATTTCTTAAAGCTCTAATGATGATATTCCATGTGAATGCATGTTGAAGGTTTTAGTGTATTCTTGTGGGTTTTGATTCTAAACTGCAATGGAATGTTAAATGATGATTATTCTAAGTTAAATACACCTCTTTTGATGTTATTAAAGTATTGAAAATTGATTAAACTTATTATCATAGTCCAATTCGGTTTATAGAAATTAGAGGGTTAAACTAGCATGTTGAAATTTGGGGCTTTTACCTAGATTTGATGGGAATCGTCATATAGTTGTAAATTTAGTTGAATTTATGTATTCATGATGGAATTGGTGTAATTGGAATGAGTTAACATGACAACAAGATCAATTATGTGTTCGAGTTTGTTATTGTATACAACATGTTTGATGAAACGCCGCAATGAAGAAATTCATAGAGTTTGAATGATTGATACTAAGAACTTAATGAATCCTTATCAAGGAGTCAAACGAATGGAAAACTGATAATTTACTTGTGTTGAATCGTGTACAAGTATGAACGTATGGACAATGCATTATAGACTCATTTGGGTAAATGGTGTGAACATGGTTAGAAGCCATAAATAAGATGATTATCTTGTTGGTTTGAAACTCAGTAAGTTGTATGTTTATAGACAAGATGGTATGTTGATTCGATGAATTAAATGATCCTATTGTGTTGAAGTAGAGATTCATGTCAAGAAATTGACAATTGATACATTTTGAGCTGACTTCAGGAGGTCGGTGTAGGAATTCAAGATAAAATCAATCCTATGGGTGAAGGTGAGTGATTTGACACTCAAATTGTAAGTTTTATATATAAGTTGGCATATTATAAGTTAATTTACTTATTGTGTTGTGTAACTTATGAATTTTGGTTTAACCCTTATGGCTGAATTGACTATTAAGATAGTTAGACAAATTGCAAGTCCATAAATGGATGTGAAGTGAAGGTAAGTATATCTTATGCCTATATGATTATCCGTTTATTTATTTATTGAGTATGTAAAACATGAAAGCTTATAACTAGGGAGTTGAACTATGATTGTATACCACAGAGAATAATTGCTATGTTGTATTATGATTTTAGTTATGCAATTGAGATTTATGAAGGTCATCATACGTGGTTACATTGGAATGAGACGCTCATGTATGAAAGGGACGAATTTGTAAGTTATTCTTATTCCCTAATAAAAAGTGTTAACATTAACTTGGTTAAGGTATGTTAGTTTATAATTGTAGATGTGGATGTGTAACTCACAAATTGATTTAAGATAGATATGCTAATGATAATAATTAACTTGAAATGTTAATAAGGATGTAAAGCGGTAGTGGACGAAGCGGAAGCAAGAATGTCTGCTTGAGTAACGCAAACATTGGTGAGAATCCAATGCCTCGAAAACCTAAGGGTTCATCTGCAAGGTTCGTCCACAGAGGGTGAGTTGAGGTTATAACTGAGTTTTCATCATCATAAATTGCAATTATGTTTTTCTAAAAGTTATATATTTTATAGGTATGAAAAATGATATGCTAAAGTTGAAAAATTGGATTTTGACCTATTGGTGGCGTAGCCTACGCCACTTGGAGTTGCTTATGCAAGAGTTTGCAGTTTTACACTAGCTAATACATTGGATAACAGTTGGGTGTAGGCTAAGCCCTACTCGGCGTGTAGTTTACGCTATGCACATTATGTTTCTTCAAATTTTGATGTTTTGGTTGAGACTTGTATGTTGTGCTAGCTTATGACCTTATGCATTATCAATACTAACTTATGGTGTTGTAACACCTTAGCTAAGACTCTTGGACGAAACGTATCGATGTTGAAGGTCAAGTTTGTGGGGTCGGTGTTGAAGATCAAGATCTAGGAGCGAATTCAGATGACACATCTTGTGGTTGAACTTCATTTTGTATTTTATTTTAGTTAAAATTGATTGTTGCTTTAGCAAGTGGATTAAAATACATATTATATTATAAAGGGAGGTGTTCCCTAGCGGCGGCGCTTAGTCACATCAGCCATCCCCCCCGCCCCATTGCCACTCCCTACGCCCTTACCAGGTGAAGTGCTTGTGATTAGAATATTAAGTTCTATTCCCTATCCACCCACTACTAAAAAAACACAAGATATGTCGAAGATTTTAGTATCATCAATGTTATTTTATGTAATTGTATTTACTTAATACCAAATGAGAAATTGAAATATACATTGATACGAATTAAGAGTTGTGAAGTACACAATCGATCAAGATTGTTCTGATTTCGAGTACTAAAGAACCTCTAAGGTTCTCGGGGCAAAGCCTCTAGACAGTGGGGTTCCAAGGGGGCATCTCATCCTTCGCCGTGAAGGGGTCCGAGGGTAGCACCCCTGGCGGGGTTCAGAGCCTCTCCCCGATTAGGTCCGAGGGGCAACGCCCCTAGCGGAGTCCAAGGGGCAGAGTCACTGGAAATTGCTTTGGATTTGCTTGATTGATGATAAGTTACATGAAAAATTGATCTTTAGAAAGAAATGATAATTAACACTGAGTTGCTACTCATCATATGATAACTCTTAACAGTCGTAATCGAAGTCAGTAATTAATCAGCAATCGCAACTAAGGTTAGTAGCAGTATGTAGCAATGGGAAACACGAGTAAACTATGAAAGAAGATATATAAAATGATGAAGCTAACATTTAAAAATTGTTATGTAACTATAAAGCGTGGCCGTGTGCTGCAGCGGAGAATTTCTTCCATGTGTAGTAGAGTAGCGGTACTGAACACTTCAAGTAAATGGATATGCCAAAGTAAATACCCTATCTAGCTACTTCCTTCTATTTTGAAAATTTACTTATTCTTTCTAGCTAGTTTGTATAAATATTCATGTGAAATTCTCATCCACTTTCTTGAAAGAAATTCTTAATTAAATATGTATTAACTAAATGAAATTTCCACATGGATGATGAATATTAGCAAAGGTACTATTGATCGTCCCTTGAAAAATGGACTTCATTACAACCTAAATGAGCTGACATAACTTCAATGTTTAACGGATATGGTTGGCATAAAGAAACTGCAAAGGCGTCAAGCATCCCTCACTTTTCAATTCCCACCCTAAACCCATATACTGAATGTATAGTGGTCAATGCCGCGCGTTGCAGCGGTAATGTTACGTGATTAATAATGTAAGAAGAAGCGTATGAAGTTGTGGCGACTTGGTTTTGAATTTTGAAATGTAGATAAAAAAAAGCATGTCGTAACGTCGTCGTAAAAATAAGCGTTAAAAAACACGAAAGTGAATTTAAAGAAAAAAATGTAAAAAGATATCATATTTGACCCAGCTCGATTTTGAATAAAATTTATGTCGGGAAAATTTTATTTACCGCAGTGTATACTAAAATTTAAGAAAGTTTATTTTAATTACACATGAGACGATCTCGTATAAACAAAAGATAAAATCATGAGCTATCTAAATTTAGCATTTCAAAAATATAATAACTAACTAAAATATTAAATTTAGCATTTCAAAAATTATTTAGTTAACTAATAAAAGAATTTTAGTTAAATAATAAAACAAAAATTAAAAATAAATATTAAATTAAATACTAATAAATCTACTAACCACTTGCGTATTTTGGTTATGGATTAGTCAAATTTAAGAAATAGTTGATATACGTAGAGGTGCACAAATCGGATTTTTTTTGGATCCGGATCGGATAAGTCAACGTTGGTCAAGGACCGGATCCAGTGGAACCGGTTCCGGATCGGATCCGGTTTTGGGGTGTGAGGTTTGGAACCTATTGGAACCTTTTAATCTGTTTTATCCGATTTTGTCCCGATTTTTTGTGTCCGATTTTTGTCCGGTTCCAAATTTATCCGATTTTATCCGGTTTTTATCCGGTCCCTTGGAAAACCATATAACCGGTTCCAGATCCGGCGGTTCCAAAAAATCCGGTTAAAAAAAAACCGATTTCGAATAATCCATCGGATCGGATCCGGATCCGGATCCGTTATAATGCCCACCTCTAGATATACGTGGGGAGAAAAACAAAATTAAAATATGGTTAAAAAAACGTTTATGTTGGCCAATCCATTATCCACTAAGTTTGACTTTAAATACCCTCTACATCGGCCCAAAAAGAAAAAAAATGTTCGCTAATCCACTAAGTTTGACTTATCTTCTACATCAATTTTTGTGCGGAATAAGGAATAAATGGGCCTGGCCCAAAGGAAAAATAAACTGCAGGTTCGAACCTGGTGGATTGAAAGGTTTATTAGTTTTTGTTTGAATAGTTTAAATTACAGGTGCACAAAAAACCGGTTTAGCTTCCCAAACCGGTTTGAAAACTGACCCGAACCGATTGTTAAACCGGTTTATTATACTAGGTGGGGACTGTTTTATTATTATTATTATTATTATTATTATTATTATTATTATAATAGAGTTATAGTTCTAAAATACAAAGAATTACTTTTAATTTTTTCTTTACCATACACTATCAACACCGAATTTATGTACCATAATTGTGAAATAAAATTTTACCATACCTTAAATATTTATTAAAAAATAATTTTACAAAATAGTAATTTCATAGAGAAATAATTTTACAAAACTTAGAAGAACGCTCGGCACTGAAAAAAAAAGAAAGAAGTTCATATATATCCTTGAAAATTTGTGAAATATTATATATTTTTTTAACATTTATTCCTAGAATTTGTTTTAGTTTGATTGATGTTTGTGATGAATACTAACTAGAGTGTTGTCCTTGATGTATAACTGGAACTTTTTTATTACTGGTTCTTATAAGATCTAGAGTATTGTGCTTTTGGGAATTGTTTATTTTATGTGACAAGAGTTTCAAATCAATTGATAAGGTGTTCATTATTCAACATCATCCTTTAGCTTTTGTGTAACTAGTTTTAGATCTATGATCTAGTGTTCTAGTGATATGGTGTTTGTCCTCCATAAAAACGGTGTAGGTTCAAATCCTTAAAAAGGCAAGGCTTGTGGTATTAAAGTAAACTAGAAAAGAATAAACACACATGTATACATATAATCTTCTTTTATCCTATTTTAACAAGATTTGTTTGGCGTTTTTAGACATGAAATATAATCTGATAATAGAAAATCGGATTGTTGGCTCCAGAATATATTACCCCAAATCTAGAATGGTATATATGTCATGTTTTAATTGTTTGTTCTTCCTCTTTAATTGATTATTGGCGACTGCAGTTCACATAAAGAATTCGAGCGCGATGATCCTTCTTGATGGTGAGAAATAAAACCCCTCGATTCGAAGCATGTTCGTCACATCATCAACCCAGCGTTGGTAATGCTTAGCTCAACTGCATTAAGTACTCAACAAGGGAGTGAAAATGACAGGATGGTTGTTAAATTAATTAGATGGTTAAGTTGGTCGGCGACTTACTAATCTCAAGTTGTTCAAAATCTTCTTGTTTAACATATTGTTTATATTTCTTTCTTTGTAATGATTTCGGCAAATTGACAATCACCCAAAAGATGAAATCACCTTCAGCACTACATCAATCAGGTGTGTTGGATATTGCAGCAGACTGAGATTAAACTTCCTTCTGTTCTACGTAATTTAATCCTTACAAACATCAAATTCGAACAAGATGGTGAGGTTGTGGAATCCACAAATCACTAATTATATCAGGTTCTTTTTCCATAGAGAAGAGTCTCTAATATGAATTTATTAGGAATATGCAATCTGAATCGTTTTTAATACGCATACAACCGAGAGCTTGACCTAAGTTTTTAGGATTTTTGGATCATTTTCGTCACAAATTACCGTAGATGGTTGAGACTCAACATCTTGAACTGGCTCTCCTTTTTCAACACTAGAATTTTGTAATTCTTTGTTCTTTCCCCACAGGAGAATATACAGTCCTGCTACCACGATAGCCGATCCCACTAAGCTATTTTCACCATCAATCAATGAAGAACCCTAATCAACGATTCCATGGATTTATCGATTAACATAGTAGGACGATAAAGAGATTAATTACCTTCCAGTATGCAACGGTTCATGTAGAAATGGAATGTCAAATAGAGCTGCTATTATCTGAATAAGAGGACTGAATGCTGCAGTAAAAACCGGGCCCCTTTTCTTCACACACCACGACATCCCAACATAGCACAACCCGGATCCGACAATCCCCTATTTCCATGCAAACCATTAAACTAGCTAAAGTTTTAATTTGATATGGAAAGTATGGTAAACTTCAAATTGTTGTTAGGGAATTAGAAATGCATCTTTATTTTTGCCTTTTTTATGGGAAAATCACCAAAATGTATATTTTAACTTTGAATCCAAAATATATATTAACTTTTAGCCCTCTTAAAAATAAACATATTTAAAATAAATTAATCAGAAAATGTCACATAATCTATATGCCAGCTAAGGAGGCTAGTCTTTAGCCGTTAAAAAAGGGAAAAGGCACAAGGGGTCCACCAAAAACCAATCAAAACAAACCACGTGGAACAGCCGTCGGCCAAATCTAGCCGGGATAGAGCCTTGCCGGCTGAAATCTAGCCATCTTGCTGCAGACTAAACTCTAGCCAGCAGGCTATGCAACGATTTTTTATTGGTTTTTAGTGTACCCTATTGTACTTTCAAGGTTTTTTGTGCCAGCTGAAATCTAGCCTTCTATGCTTATGTAGCATTTTCTAATTGGTTGTCTTAGAGAAGAATTATTTTAGCCGGCTAAATTCAACGTATATTTTGGCTTAAAAGGTGGTCTACATTTTGGTGTTTTTCCCCCTTTTTTTGTTCATAACATAAGGGGTAACACTAACACAAAAGATGAAAAATTCTATCAACTTACAACATAAAGGATGCTAAAGATTTCCAATTTCCCTTTAGGAATCCATAAAGAAAGATCTCTGTTGATGAACAAGCTTAATGCAAAAGATTGAACAGCACCAAAGAACATCATGATGGCGGTGCTGGAATATTGCAACGGGTATCTTTTTCCAATGTTTGATTGGACAAGAAACCATGAAGACCACAGAATGGTACCTACAACCAATGCCAAGGAACCTGAAGTCCACCTTCCTTTCTTCGTTGATAGAACTGAACTTAGCCTTCTGATGATAGATTGAACATGGATGGATTCATTCGTGGGATGCAAATGTGAATGATGGTTAAATAAAGGTATTCCTTTGTAGAGGGTCAGTAAAGTGGCACCTCCTACACAAACTACAGTCCCTATCACTTTTGCTCTTCCACCATTTGATTTTATGTTCACCCTTTCCAACCTAAATCAGAGTGACACACATGCCGGTATAAGTATACAACCTCTATATAAAGTGAGAAATTGCATATGGTTTGATACAAACCCAAAGGGTAATGACATGATAAATGTGATCACCGGCACCATGTTGAGAAAAGCACAAGCGAAAGTGGCAGATGTGTATTGTATACCCAAAAGGAACAAGTACTGTGTGAGGGACGCCCTGCAACCATACAAAGTTCTAAATATATATAGATACTAACACAATAGAATATATGATAAATTTTATTTACTAACCCACGAATCGCATTCAAGAAAAGGTGGAAAATTATGCTGTATGTAAGCTTCGTTTCACTCTTCCTGCAACATAATATTTGCACCAAATTATAATGGGAAAAATACCAAAATGGACAATTAGCCGGCTAACTTAAAAGGCGCCGGCTTAGCCGGCGTAGTTCCGGCTAAATGTCCATTTTGGTAAATTTTTTCCGGCTAATGTCCATTTTGGTATTTTTCCCAATTATAATCACAACATGAATAAAAAATTGCACTCTAAAACACACACACAAATGTGTACGTACCTTTCATAAAACAAGGCTACAGGAGCCAAAAAGATGGTGGCAACACACAGGCGGTAGGTGATAAAGACCAGATGGTCAAGTCTATCAACTATTACCTTCTTGAGAAGTACATTAACGGTTGCAAAGATGAACTGGACGGCAATCATAACCAAAACCGGGTACCATTTGCCATAGCTCTTAGTATCCATGAATATTTTTGGCTGAGTATAGGAGTGTTAATAAGGTTAGTAAATATTATGATAGCAGCTAACCAAAAGACAAGTTTGAAGAACCAAAATCTTGAGGGTGTCTAAATATAGTGATAGGATATGCAACACGTTAAAAGTTTTGTGATGAAAGAAAGAAAGTTCTCTAGATAGATCGCATCAACTGCTCTGTGGAGACAACTTATATATACCACACGGGTTTAATAGTTATATTTTATATTCTATTCTTTATATTTTTATCTCTCTTTTGAGTGTTCCTTTGAACTACTGGTGACATATGGAAGTTGGGAATCAGCTCCTATCATCAACCATATAATCAAGCATCAGTAAGGCATAACTATAAAAGGAAAAAAGAAAAAGATGCATGTTTTAAGCTATTATTATATGAGATAGAAACCACAGTACCCTTTAGTTTCTGCTAGCTGTTCATCAACGTCAAACGAAAAGAGCCAATTCTTTTTTGAGTTATCAACACTACATAGTGAGCCACTAGCATATGTTATCAACACTACATAGTGAGCCACTAGTATTTGCTAAGTGGGTAATACCATTAATAAAGAAGAAATCAAGAAAGTCTCTCTCTCTCCTCTCTCTCTCCTCTCTCTCTCTCTATATATATATATATATGTATATGTGCATGTATGTATGTTGTATATATGTATGCACGCATGCGTGTTTGCATGTGGAAGGTTTCGGGTTCGAAACTCGTCCATAGCGTGTGATAGGTATACATGTGAGGTGAGAGGTCCTAGGACCGCTAGTTTTTTTTAATTGTTGTAAATGCGTCGTAAATTTCCGACACATTTGCGGCAAAACATATTATTTAATTTTCTATTTATTAAATAAAAAAGGTGGAATAAATAAAAATATATATCAAATTATTTAATTTTCTTTTTTATTAAATAAAAATTATGTCGGAAATTTCTGACACATATGAGACAAAATATATTTATTAATTTTATATTTTATTAAATAAAAAATGGTATAAATAAATAAAAATATTACAATTATTAAATGAAATGTTAAAGTGTGTCGGAAATTTGCGACTGGATATTTTGTCGCAAATGTGTCACAATTTGCGTTAGAATTGTGTCGCAAAGTCATTTCCAACGAGGGTTTTTCCAACACGCTCTTTTTGTCGTAATTGTGTCGTATTTTTAATTTTTTTTTGTGACGCATATCAGACGCAATCCTGCGTCGCAAACCTATCATTTTTCTAGTAGTGTATGGATGCATGTAAATTTGAGAAAAATACTTATTTGCTGATTTTTTATCTTTAATTTATAATTTTACATATTTAAGTAGATTCGAATCAATGCTCTATAATTAGTGAATCAGTTTGTTTATATGCACATGTGTGTGTGTGGAGGGGGAGAGAGAGATCGAAGAGACAGTCTCCCTCCGCTTAGCATCTGATGCTTTGGCTGAAATTTAAAAGCCGCAATTACACCACCATGCAAGTAGAGAACAATATGTCAAATCTAAGTATTAGACGGCAAATAAAGTGATTATCAGTAGAATAATATTATATCTTACTCAATACAAATAAACAAATACATGAATTAATAAAAGCTACGTAGGGTTATTTTTTATTTTTTTTAACGGTGGAAAAGACTATCTTAATAATCAACCAAACTATAGCCAGCAGCTAGAGAATACACCAAGAGGACTTATACAGCCCAATTTTACGGATTACATCCGGAGAAACACCAACTATATATACCGGGTGATTCCAAATAGACATGGAATATTGCTATCTAGACACGTCGTAACCCTATACATCATGTATCCTTATACGTCTCGTATAGGGCAATACGAGGCGTATAGGGTTTAAGTCTGCAGACACAGAATGTCACGTGTCATTCTTTGTCTGACGGCTGGGCCTATACACGGCGTATGGGTCACTTGTAATATTTTTGCTTCAAACTTGGCAGATTTTGGGATATAAAGTCCCTATACGTGGCGTATAGTACTACACGACACGTATAGAAATTTTTTTAATTTATATAATATTTATCTTTTTATCAGTTTTTATAATATTTTGAATAATATTACTAACACTTTTATAATATATTCATCGTGTTTATATTTTTAATTTATAACTTTGTTAATAAAACATTTTATACGTAAACAAACAAACAAAAATTACAAATAAAATACCATAACCAACCAAATAAATAACCAAAACATTACATATATAACATCAAACTGTTTGTACATACATAACAAAAAATACAACTGACTAAAATAACAGCAACTACGGTTGACCCGCGCCGCCATGATCCTGACCCGCGCCGCCTTGATCCTGATCGGCGTCGCCCGGATAATGACGTGGCAGTGGCAATGGTGGTGGCTCGATGCCGGCAGCTCTTGACAAATCCACGAGGCGATCAATCGCCCACATCATCAGGTCCTCCATCCGGTCGTTATGACAAGCCTGTCGCCGTGACTCGACAGCAAGTCCCTCGAGCAAGGCCTGTGTGGCCCTATACAGCCTAACAGGTCGACAAACATGTTTTGTGGTTATGATTGTCATCCATCACCATTAACTTCCAAGCACGACTATTTTCTTGGAACTCTCCTTCCAATTTAAAAGGACAGTCTGTTTTCTTGCCGCCGGCACGTCTAGCCGTGGTTGTAGACTTGCGTTCGCCGTGACGGTCACACATAAGCCATACCTTAATAACCGGTGCCGACGTGTCGTCGTCTTTTTTCCTCGATCGTCGGGTGACAATGACGTAACCATTCTCACGTCCTCTACGGACAGCCCAATCCACCAACTCTTCACGAGACTGCAATTCTGCAACAACGGTGGTGACAGTGATTATAACGATGAATTTTAATGATTATTATGACTCTTTTATTTATTTAATAAATAAATTATTATACGAATGAAATTATAAAATTGATGTAGATATTGCATTTTTTTCTAATAAATGAAGCATGTGTCGGAATTTTTTTTGTTATTTATATAATATTTATATTTTTATCAATTTTTATAAATTTTGAAGAATATTACTAACACTTTTATAACATATTCATCGTGTTTATATTTTTAATTTATAACTTTGTTAATAAAACATTTTATACGTAAACAAACAACAAACTTAACATTACAAGTAAACTATATGTAAGTATATATATGTAGGAATATTATACCAGGTCAGTTTCATACGACATGATTGTGTTGGTTTGTTCCTCGTACGAATGTTCACCATATACAGACTCGTTAGTCGGTTGTGTCGAGTAAGAGGGTTCACCGTATACGAAATCATTAGTAGGTTGTGTCAAGTAAGAGGGTTGTGACGTTGGAAGAAATAAAGGTGGGCACGTTCTTGGGGGTCAGAAATAAGGAAAAATTCACATCCTTGAAATGGGATGTATGGTATATGTTTGTATTGAACCATGATACTTGTAATCTCATTCTAGCTACAGGCTAGTTTTTTTGGGTTAAAGAAATCTTCTGTTGTTAAAAAAATTAAACAAAGAATCATGAGTTGTTATGTAAGTGTGTGTCTATATGTATATATAGATAGATTATGTTGAATATTGTGGAAATCCCTAATTAAGGGTTCTTTATTACTCATGTATATATAATAACTAGTGGGTTGGCCCGCGCAAAGCGTCGGGTATCACCGAGTCTCTTTTGGAGAGCGCAATATAATCTGAATTGTCTTAAACACTGATTATATTTTAGTATAATTATTATTATTATAACAATGTAAATATTTAGTAATTATATACTTAAGCATTTAACTAATTATAAACAATTAACATCTAATATTTTAGCTTCATTTCATTTCCACAATAATTGAAGATCACCAGTTTCAACTTCAGCTCGTGGCTTGATTTAAGTCGTAAAACCTTAACCGTTATTTCCCGTTTGGTCGATCGATCGTTCCAACCAACCTAGCGGGTTTGGTGTGAAGATTTTTAAAATGGTAGTTAACGGTTTCTCTATAAAATTTTACATTTTTAATTGTTATACACTTTATTAAAAATAGATGGCAATGAACAGTAAACCCAACCAATGGGGTGTTGTCACGTCAAATCTTTTATCTATGTATGTACATGTGTGTATATATATGAAATTGATTGAGAGCAAAAGTGAGCGTTAGTGCGATTGGT
Organism: Smallanthus sonchifolius; assembly: GCA_023525975.1. Classification (NCBI taxonomy): domain Eukaryota; kingdom Viridiplantae; phylum Streptophyta; class Magnoliopsida; order Asterales; family Asteraceae; genus Smallanthus; species Smallanthus sonchifolius. The sequence continues at coordinate 88,328,650 of CM042030.1, read as the reverse complement.
TCGCATGCCACACCCACACGTAGGTGGCGCTGGTTCGAGCCTAAACCCCAACCCAACCCCCCGCGCACGCGCGGCCAGTTCTTCCTTTTTCCAAACTTCTTCATTTATTTATTTATCTGTTATATACAAGCGAAAGCGGATGTAGAACAGAAATAGGCGTCGACCCAGGTGGTTCGCACACCACACACATGGCACAGGTTCGAGGCCCCTGTTGGTTCTTCCCTTTTGCAATTATTATTATTTTTCTTTTTTTTTCATTTTCTTTATTATTTAACTAAAAATACAATTATAGTTTTGAAATGCTAAATTAAATTAATTAATCACCTATTATTTTTATAAAAAAATTATAATTTTAGTCTTTAAATTATCTAAATCTTTATAGTTAATTTTGAAAATATTTTTTTTCTCTTAAAACTTGTAAAATAAGAAATTTTATAAAACTTAATACTTAATTTAAATAGTATTTAGTTATAAAAATATAAATAGTAAATGTAAATTTAAATCTTAATTTTAAGTATTATAAATAAAATAATACTTATTGTAGCGAATTAAATAATCTCATTTGCATTAAATAATGGTAATTATTGAGTGTTGAGCTTTAATTGTGGGGTTAAATGGTAAAAGAACACATTTTATGTATTGGTAAGGTGTAACTTATACACAACAATTTGTGTTAGGTATGTTAAATTTTTTGGTAAATTCCAAGCATGTCCTTCCAATATGTTTTATATAATGGTATAGATACAGTATAAGGAGAAAACTAAATATTTACACCGAGTCCATATACTATACAATGTTATAAAATCACGTTAGGCTTACTAATATTATCTAACACACCCCTTGCAGTCCTAGCATAAGGTTCCTGAACAGAGAGGCTGGATCTAAAGTCAAGAAAGAGCTATATGTTTTATATAGTAGTATAGATACAGAATAAGAAGAATAGTAAATATTTACACCAGAGTCCATATACTATACAATGTTATAAAATCACGTTAGGCTTCCTAATATTATCTAACACACCCCTTGCAGTCCTAGCATAAGGTTCCTGAACACAGAGATTGGATCTGAAGTCAAGAAAGAGTTGTGACGGTAAGCCTTTGGTGAAAATATGTGCAAACTGCGACGTTAATTTAAAACCAAACTATTGGTAAATATTAGTGATGTGTAAACAAGAAACGAGGCAGAGGGAGACACAATGTTGGATGTGGTACCATTGGTAGACATCAGGGGCGGACTTACATATGCTACGCGGGGTTCACAGGAACCCCCCGAGTTTAGAAATTTTTATAGAACGTTAGGTAAAAAGACTGGGGTGAACCCCTTAAAAATTATAGGGTGAACCCCCTTACAAAGTTTAATAAGTGGTTTAGGCTTTGCTTTATAACTTTGAGGTTAGAGGTTGTGGGTTCGAATCCCTTCACTAACATTTTTTAAAACCTTTTTTACCGGATTTCGTATGAGCCTTGTCTCAGCGTCTGGGCCTTTTAATAACTAATAACTAGTTTATTTTGTTGGGCTATTTAATTGTTTGTTGTTTATTTTGTTGGCTAATAACTGGTATAACCAAGAAAAATAAACAGATCATCGAATTAGGGAAAGAAGCAACAGCCAACAGGTCGCAAAGCCTCCTCCAACTCCGCCTTCCGCCACTGCTGCTCCCCTACCGCCGCCGGCCCATCGCACCTCAGGGACCAAGTGAGTCAATGACCCACATCTAGCTAGCATCCACATCCACATGACTTCTCGACCCACAAGACCACAGACATCACAAAAGCCATTTGGCCTTGAATGAGTAGACCTAATTAAACCAATGCAATTATTAATTTGATCTGTATGAAGAAAATATCAAAATTTAATATGTAGCACGTGTAGGAAGCAACCCAAACATCTACAGCAGAATCAAAAAACTGCCATCAAGTATATGTGACATCCGGCATTTTCAGGTTAACTCCGTTAACTCAAACCTCGTTAGTTCAAACATTATTCGTTTCAAACTCAGTTATCCCAGTTAGTCACACGTGCATTGCATCGAGTCTAAACCCGGAACGTTGGTGATTAATTAAAATAAATAAATTGAATATTTAATAATTTATATTTAATATAAATTATGTGAATTATATGTGATTACGTGACTTTACGTGAATTATGTGAATATCCTTGTTATCGCGCATGTTTATCGAATGCTAATCGTAATAAGTATTTTTATAAAAGTTAGAGTTTTTATAAAAATAATAATTGAGAGTTTTAGTTATTAATTAAGTATTAGTTAATTAATAATAGCCTATGGGCTTTAATTAAACTAGAAGCCCAACTTAAAACCCATTACGGACTAGATAAGGATAAAACTTTTAAAAAAAAAATTAAACATAAACCCTACCCTCACCATCGCCGTCGACTTCACCCTCCCACTCCCCTCATCGACCGAATTGAGAAAGCAACCATAGAGTCTTCGTTCGAGACCCGATCGTGAATCCGGAAGTAGATACGTGCTAGTCTCGACGTTTCTAACGTCTCTACGTAAGTCGTTTCGTTCAATTTCATCACTTTTTGATTCCTAAATTTTAGATCATAACCCTAGTTCATCCAAACATGAATTTTTATAATAAAAATGTTAACTTTATTATTGTTTTGCATGTATTTGTTGATTTTATGGTTATTTGCAAAACCCTAGATCCGTGTGGTTAGTAACATGTTAAATATTGGAACTTTTGATTATGTGAAGTATAGAAATCGCATGTTAGACGTGAGTAATGATTAATATAGTTGTAATTATATTATTTGAAAGATTTAGAATTGATTTGACGTGTTAATTAGATGAATAAAACGTGTAATGGACAAGTTACTAAAAGAGGAAACTTTTTAAGAATTCTATCTTCCATACTAGAAGTGATTTGAATGATATGATGATGGTTATGAGTTACTTGATACATGTTTAGATGATTTGTGAAATCAGATTTTGAATACATAACCCGGTTTTGCGAACTTTCCAAATAAGGAAACTTTAATTGTTAAAAGTGGTTAGAACTTGCTATTTAGACATGCATGATATGGTTTGATGATTGGTACATGTTAGTTAAGATACAATAACTTGTTGTAACGTGTTAGGTGTTTGAAATCACGCATGCTAGTCATAGGTTACTAAAGTTAGAAACTTTGTCTTGAATACTGATTTGCATGTTTAGGTTCTAGACAATTGTTATGTGATGTGATGAGCTAGAACATGTTAGAGTGATACTACAAACATATCAATGATGATAGTTTCCAGGAAACACGAGTCCCGAAAAAACCTGCTATTTATAGAAACCTGCTATTTATAGAAACCTGCTATTTTTGAAAACTTTCTATTTTAGGAAACTTTCTATTTTTGGAAACTTGCTATTTTTGAAAACTTTCTATTTTTGGAAATCATGCTTGTTTGTTAGAACAATAAGGAATTGTTGCTAAGTGTTACCTGCATGATCTTGTGTGTATAATATAGAAGTATTATACTGAACAAACATTTAATCGTTAAACGGGTCACCAACGGGTCGTCGGGTCAAACTTGGTCAAACTTAGTCAAACATGAGTCAAACTTGCAAACCTTTTCTAAACCCTTAAAACAATGAGATTGTTTGGATACTTAGGGTTCGTATCAACTTGCACAAACACACACTTATAAACCGGTGTTTATAGGTGGCAGTTAGTCGTCAAGCATTCTAAGTTCGCTTTCTTTCGCACATACTCTAAGGTGAGTTTCACGGCCCCTTTTCTTACGTTTTAAACTTGGGGGAGAAAACATGGGTACGAACATTTAGATCTTACATTTCTTTTATATCACTTGTGTACTAAGCGCAAACATATCATGAAAGTCCTTACTTATCGAACCGTTAGTATATGGGTTAGCGAGGTAATCTTGAGTAGTACTACTGGGCATTGACAAGCCCCACCCGCGTTAGTCGCTCTAACTCGACAGGTAGTCGAATGGGTGTAACATTGACCTAAACATTCACCATTGATTATGATAGTCATGGTGGGAGGCAGTACAAACATAAACAGTCAGCTTCGGTGTCGAAACGCTTTAGTAACATGTACTAGGTTAGCTACCTATGATATAAATTGTAAATGGTATTATCTAGTAAACTTTACAAACATTGAAACCTGTGAACTCACCAACCTACTGTTGACACGTTTTAGCATGTTTTCTCAGGTAATTAAGGTACAAGCACGAGCTAAGGCATGCATGCATCTCAAGTCCATCATTTTCAAACGCAAGAACTATTTATTTTTATTATTGTTGAATTGTTTATTTTTGGCGCGACTGTTTTGGCGCATGCTTTTCATTTAACTTTTCGCTTCCGCAAGTCTTACATTAAATCAGTGTTTTCATTACTAGTGTTGCATCGTGACTATGAGCAATACTAGTGGTTTTTATTAAACTCATATAGAGTCGTTCAGCGTAACTAATGACTGAGATCCTGGTATGTCACGCTCCTAACGGTAAAACTCCGTTGGTGGATTTTGGGGGTGTGACAGTATCCGCGCCCAAACGCTGTATACTTAACCCGAAATCAACGGGCAACCGCAGTCGTTACTAACGGTTTGGTTTATGGTTTGACATAAAAACTGTCAAAAACGGACCGTGAACACCCCTAGCCCTAGTATACAGTTATATACACTTACATATAAAGTTTTTAGACAATAAGTCAATAACCAATAAATAAATTAGTAAAACAAAAACTTAAAGATGAACCAAGTACAATATGTCATTGGTTTATGTCTTAGAAAATATAAGAAACTTATGCAAGGTCGTTAAAGTTGACTATAACCTACAGGTTATCGACATGCACTTCACCGACAGATTGGCGATAGACCCTTAAACATTTACCAACAAATATCGCCGTGAGTAATCCGTCGATAAATCTGCCAATCGTCGTCAGTAATCCGTAGGTAAATCTACCAACAGATATCGCCGCGTCTGGTACCACTAATTTCAATTCGTAAAGTGAACCTCTGAACCTTACCCGACCCGAACCGTAGAACCGACCCGAAATTTTTTATATCCGGCCCTATGAAATCGGAGCGGCTAAAAATAGTGAACCCCCTGGAAAAAATTCCTGGATCCGCCACTGGTAGACATAATGATAATACGAAGCAAAAGAAATAGAAATAAACAAAAAAAATCAAAGAACAAGGAACCTGCTCACAGTGGGTAGAGGGTTCTGCTAAAAATGAGCCCGAGACCAGAATACGCGAGCAGTAGAGTAACCAAGAAACCCGTTGTGTGGCTACGGGCTGCTGAGTAGGCACCGACGGCGAGAGAATTTGAACCAATGGCAGCGACGATTGAACTCGGCAGTGAAGATAGGCGATTGCGGCTAAACAAGTGGAAACAGCGGCGGCGACAAGATTGGGCAGCAGACACGACGGTGTAGGGCAGCGGAGATGTAACGATTAGTGGCAACCAGTGGTCAGAAAGAAAAGAACGATGAGAAAGTAGACAGCGGCGATCGAAAAAAAAAAGACGCTTCGCACGAGAATCGCTGGCTTGATACAACAACAATAACCATACCCAATCCCATATGTAGCAAAGCTATTGGTAGGGTCTAGAGAGGGTGGGATGTAGACAAGTCATACCCCTATCTCATAGGATAGAGAGGCTGCTTCCAGTGACACCCCCAGCTCCAAAAACCTTGTCGGGACCTGCAAAAGTATGTTAGTACCGTATTGTTTAACACATTGCATCTACAAAGTAAATAACAAAAACTCTGTTAAAAATAATATTAATAAAGCCAAGACAAGGTGAAAAAGTGTAAGTAGTGAGAGAGAGTAGATAGTACAGGTAATATCAGATAGATACAAAACCAAGAAAAGAAAAACAAGTATAGTCTACCACAAATCTAGATAGATCTCAGCCAATACGATAAAGTTAAGACCCGTATGCTCCCCTCCCCCTAACGGTCCTTAGCCTTAATCGCTGGCTTGATACCATGTTGAATATTGTTGAAATCCCTAATTAGAGTTTTTGTATTGTTTACATATATATAATATAATATAGTTGAAGGAGAAAAGCAATTATTTACACTGGAATATCTATACCTTACAATATTATAAAATCAGCTTAAGCTTACTAATATTATCTAACACAATATATATTTCAATATTTCTTACAACTTGGACATGAAAAAGACAAAGATATCTGATACAGACTTCCTTTCTCGAGAAAGCATCTGATGTCGATGTTTGTAAGATTTGACAAAAGTTAAAGATGCATTTCCTTCCTTTACAAAAGGATGCTTGTAATTTATTTCCAACATTAAATTCGATTACTATTTATCAACAATGATGCTTGCATGCTTCAGTGAAATGGGCGCCATTAAGGAAATTCACTCTATAATATTCTTGTTATTTATTTACCAATTAACTAGCCATTTTGATTACATTTTCAAGGTTTTTTTCAGTAAAAGCCTTTCAAGAATGAGTTAAATCATAACATCAAACCTAAGAGCGCATTTTGTTCCAAAACACAATCTTTTTTTGAGTTGTGAACTAAAAACTAAGCAGACACCAAGCTACTAGAATCCAATTAGCATCTAGCAATTCCTCTTCTCATGGATAGCAAACAACGACCCACTTTCTGATTTCACCAAAAAGTGATTAGTCGATTAAACTTGGTAGAAGTTTATTAAATCATCCACATATTAATCTAGCTTTATGTTGTGAAAATGTCTATAATGCATATCAATAACTAGTTGGCAGAGGGTTGATAGAATAAGCCTGGAGTGATGCTTAAAACATGTACATATCTCGAATCAATTCTGCATTAGTTCACACAATGGCTCGCGATTGAATCTTAGACAACTAACAATTAGACAACTTAAAACAAAAGGGCATTGTGCGCATTCCTTCACATTATGCTCATATAGTTGGTGCTTGAAAGTTATGATGCATGATATTATTGCTCATTAGTCATGTCATCATCAATTGAATTTATGTGTTGATTTGAAAAACTGATCCCTTACTTCTTTTTTTTTTGAATGGGAAACTTTTTATTTATTTTGTCTTGAACAAGGTTTGAACCCATAACCTTTTGATTGTGTGACTTCCCTTTTACCACTAGATCACTTACTTATAAGAAAAGGAAAGCAACTCTTTATTTGTCTAGGTAATTAAAACTTATCAAGGTAATAAAGTTAATTTACTGAGAAAATGGAGATTCGAATAATAAAACAAGCTTAATTTATATATATATATATATATATATATAGGGGAAGTTTCAAATAAACAGACCTAAGAAATGACAAAAACCTTAAGAAACGATATCAAACGAACTCCGATTGAGCTCATTTCAGCGGCGTTAGAACCGTTTCATCGAACTCTACCATCTTAGCTTTTAGGGTTTAGCTTTTAAGGTTTAGATTTTAAGGTTAAATTTTAGTGTTTAGCATTTAGGGTTTAGGTTTTTTTTTTTGGTGGGGGTGGGGGGTTTAGGTTTTGGGGGGGGTGGGTGGGGTGGGTTTAGGTTTTTTTGGGGGAAGTGTGGGGTGGGGATTTAGGTTTTTTGGGGGTGGTGGTTTTAGGCTTTTCGGGGTGGGGTTGCACACTACAAGGATATCAGTCTATCCAGACGACAAATGTCGTCGAGATAGGTCACCCAAAACCGACGACATGTCATCGGGATAGGGCAAACCCTAAATTTGGAATGGGAGACCCTATATCGACGACATGTCGTCGGTATAGGGTTGGGTAAGATGGAGGAAAAATTGGCGCCCAATTTTTTATTGGTGAAAACCTATACTGACGACATGCCGTCGGTATAGGTTAATTTTGATTTATTTTTTTTCCTTTTTTTTATTTATAAAACTTTCATGGTAAAAAAAAATTTTAATCTAGAAAGGCCTATGCCAACTACATGTATTCGGTATAGGCTTTTTTATTTGTTGACTAGTCAAAATCCTAAATAAGCCTATGCCGAAGACATGTCCGGTATAGGTCAGCTACGCCGACGACAATTCAGCATATACCGACGACTCGTCGGTATAGGTCTCAACGCGAACTTAGGCAGAAAAAGGCAGCAGACCCTCATTTCCATCCGAAAACCCCCAAAACTCTACGCAAAGTTCCATTCCGACGATTTTCCAATTTTGTGAGGTTTTTGGAGCATTTTTCACAAAAACTCTCGGGTTTTAAGGTGAGGTAACTTTTGGGTTTCATATTTTAGCTAATTGTTCAACATTTTAAAGTTTTGTTTGTATAATTTGGTTAGGTTTTTTAAGATTATCAAAACTTCTTGGACTTGTAGCCTTTTGAAGGTAATTACTCGTTTTAATTACTATTTTGTAATAAAATTTGGTTTAGATCTATGATTTTTATGATTTTGTATGTTTGTATGTGTATGTATGTTTGTATGTATGTGTATGTATGTATGTATGATGAAATTAGTAATTTGTGATTAAATTAGTAATTTGTGATTAGTTTATGTAATTTGGTTTTATGATATGTTTATATGTATGTGTATGTATGTGTGTAATTTGTGTTTATGATGATTAGTTTGTATGATTAGTTAATATGTATGTATATGTTTGTAATTGTGTAATTGGGTATTTATTTATCTATATATGTATGTATGTATGTATGTGTATGTATGTTTGTATGTATTTGTATGTATGTTTATGTATTCGTATGATTTGTATGTATATAATTGTGTATTTATTCATATGTGTATATATGTATTTGTATGTATGTTTGTTTATGTTTATATGTGTATGTATGTATATATCTATTTATTTTTGTATGTTTATGTATTTGTATGTATATAATTGTGTATTTATTCATATGTTTATATATGTATTTGTATGTTTGTTTATGTTCAACGGATGTATGTATGATTTGTATGTATATAATTGTGTATGTATATATGTAATTGTGTATGTATGTATATGTAACTTTATTTAATTTTGTTACAAGTTCGGAACTCGTTGCGGTTGACGAGGTGGGAATAACATCATATTTGTGTTTCATTGAATTTATTTAAGGTACGTATCCTGACTTTTTTACCTATGTATATTTTTGTTTGTGTAGTTAATTTTTTATTTCATTTAGGGTGTAAACGGCTCGTTTATCATATTTTATAAATAATATTAGTTATATACTAAAAAAATATATAAGAAAAAGGCTTACACCCCTAATATCATTTTAAAATTCCAGTTTGTGTACACTAGTATGTTTATTTATGATAACCCTATAGAATATACCCGTCCAAAATTTATCTGATAGAGATAAATTTTGGATTGTCCCCACTGGGACTGCTTTTTGAATATTCTATCTCATTTAGGATATGTATACATTTTAACAGATTGACATGTAAGAAAAAATTAGTAGTTATTTCTCCTTACTCCTTCGAGTTTGCGGTTTATCTACATACTTGGGGAGTTAAGGGGAAATGTTGCTTATTCTTTCTCAAATAGTCAACTCGTTAAAATGTATACATATGAGATAGAATATTCAAAAAGTGGGTTAGGATCCACCGCCTTAGAGTACCGATCAAATCATATACATTCCTTTATATCATTTATTGTATGCACGTATATGTGTATGTTTATAACACAATATATATGACACTAGATATGAAAATTGATAAAAGCTGGGTTACACTCGGAAATCAGAATCCTCCGGCTTTCTTAAGCGGTCTTCGCAACTTTATAGAGACTGCCAAGAACCATGTCGACGGTCGAGGTAGAGTGTTTTGCCCGTGTAGACGTTGTTGTAATGCGTGTCGACAAGATTTGAATATGATATATGGCCACATACATGACCATGGGTTTCTACAATCATATCAGAATTGGATTTATCACGGTGAACATCATCCTCGTGCGACGGAGATAGCATCACTTTTTGCCCCAAGAAGAACACCTACAACTCCAATAACTACAACAACAAATAATGAGATGTTTGATGCCATAGATGATGTGATGGCAGAGCAAAATACAAACGAGGATAATATAGATGAAGATGGAACTGGTTTAGACCTGGAGTTTGATGCGTTGTTTGAGGAGCTAAATAAGGAGTTATACCCCGGTTGTAGTCAAATGTCTTCCCTAAACTTCCAAGCCAAATTGATGCATATTAAAGTTATCAACAAATGGAAGAATAGTTCGTTTGACCAACTGTTAGAGCTTCTACAAATTACATTCCAGAAGGAAAATCACATTCCGGCGTCATACTATGAAGCTAAGAAGAAACTGAGTAAGATTGGGTTAGGATATTAGTCTATCCATGCTTGCATTAATGATTGTGCACTGTTTTGGAAGGAGAATGAATCAATGCAAAACTGTCTGGTTTGTAATGAGAGCAGATAGGTTGATAAAAACACAAAGGGGAAGAAACTACCAAAGAAAGTGTGTGCTACTTTCCATTAACTTCACGGCTTCGACGAAGGTATAGTTCAAGATTAACGGCAAAAGATATGATCTGGCATAATACTGGACGCTCAACGGATGGTATGATGCGACATCCAGCTGATGGGAAGGCATGGCAAGAATTTGATGAGAGATATCCGGATTTTGCTAAAGAGCCAAGGAATGTCCGCTTAGTTTGGCTGCCGATGGTTTTAATCCATTCAGTAACATGAGTCAGACTTACAGTATGTGACAGGTAGTGTTAACAACATATAATACACCATCGTGGTTATGTATGAAAGAGTCTTATTTCATGTTAACCTAGCTAATTCCCGGGACATTGATGTTTTCTTAAGGCATTTGGTCGATGAGTTGAAAATGTTGTGGGCTGAAGGAGTCCAGTGAGAGATGCATCAACCAAAACTGTATTTAGGATGCATGCCACACTGTTATGGACTATCAACGATTATCCTGCTCATAGTAGCTTGTCTGGATGGAGTGGTCAAGGTTATAAAGCATGCCCTACGCGTAACAACTTTTGTTGGCCATAGAAGATTCTTTACTAGAAAGCATAAATGGAGGAACGATATGTCGTTTAATGGCAAGAAAGAGACAGGAGATCCTCCCCGACGATTGTGTAATGCTCAAATATTAGAACAACTAAAAAGTCTCCCCGATCGTGTTCCGGGGAAACATCCGAGGCATGGAGGTGTAAAAAGAAAGCCTGCCGCGTCAGAGTTGAATTGGACTAAACGAAGTATCTTCTTTGAACTGGATTATTGGTCTTCTCTGCTTTTAAAACACAATCTTGATGTTATGCACGTGGAGAAAAATGTGTGTGAGAGTTTATTGGGTACTTTGTTGATGAACGATAAATCAAAAGACACACACAAAGCCCGTAGAGAATTGGAAATTATGGGTATTTGACATAACCTATGGCTAACACAAAAAACAACAAGTTGTACCAACCACAAGCTCCTTACTCTTTCACATCGAGTGATCGAGAATGCTTTTGTCAGTTTATTAGAGGAGTGAGTCTGCCTGATGGATTTGGATCAAATTTCAAAAATAAGGTACTTCCTAATGATTCAAATATAACTGGGTTAAAGTCCCATGATTATCACATCCTCATGCAAAGATTGCTGCCAATAGGGGTACGATCGGGTCTGCATAAAAATGTTTCAATAATAATCAATGACGTTTGCACATTCTTTCAAAAAATTTATGCACGATCAGTAGATGTCAAAGACATGTATGAAGCAAATGAGGAAGTGGTTAAGATATTATGCAATTTGGAACTGATATATCCTCCAGCATTTTATGACATAATGGTTCATCTAATTCTTCATTTACCCAAAGAACCTATTCTTGGTGGCCCTGTGTATATGAGATAGATGTATCCTTTTGAAAGATAAATGAAAAAGCTCAAAGCATATGTTAGAAACAAAGCCAAGCCTGAAGTCTCGATTGTAGAGGGTTCTGTTGCAGATGAAGCATTAACATTCTGCTCTATGTATCTGGATGGTATGCAAACCAAATTTAATCGACCAGATAGAAATTCAGATGCTGGCATTCCCAAAAGGCAGTTTCAAGTGTTTTCATCATAATGTCGACCAATATCGAAAAAGAAAATCATCACGCTTTCTGAACTTTCCAACAAATCATTATAATGGTTTGTGTTGAACAACTGCGATGAAATCAAAGTCTACAAATCGTAAGTTATTTTTGTTCATCTACCAATGATAAACTATTATTATATTTTCATTTTAGCTATTATGATAAACTAATTTGAATTTTATTTTGTCAACTAGAGGAAAAGACGATACTCCATGTTATGGTTACAATGATAAACTATTATTATATTATATTATATTTTCATTTTCATTTTATTTTGTAAACTAATTTGAATTTCATTTTAGCTACTACTCAGAACACGGGTGTGGTTACAACAGGAAAAGACGATACATGTCATGGTCAACTAGAGGAAATCATAGAGTTGAACTACATAGATGGTTACTCGGTTGTACTATTCCGTTGTAAATGGTTTGACACGAGGGGTAAAAGATTAATTAAGCAAAACAATAATATTATAATTGACATCGGCTGTGAATGGTATGTCGGTAAAGAATGGTATGACGATGTCCAATATATATTAGCCACATAGGCTAAACAAGTGTTCAATCTTTGAGATCCTTCTCGAACCACTGGCCAATGGAGGGTTGTTGAGGACGTTCATCATCAGAAGCTTTGGGATCATCCTAGTGTTGTTAATGAGATAGATATATTGCACGACACTCAATCAAATGATTATACTTTGGTTGTCAACACCGGATGTGAAGTTGGTGAATCAAGTCACGTAGGTGGTGACCAAACTCCTATTCCCCATGCAGGAACTCAATCTATTACATGGGAAACTCAATCATTTTTTGGTAATTTGTTGTCGACTTAGGCTACTTGCCCATGCGGACAACTTTGAATGAGGTTTGTGACCCAAGTCATATTGCCCCGATTAATCTCGATGAAAGTTTTATTAATGATGATGATGATGCATACAATTCAGATGAGGAAGATGAAATAAACGACGACAATGAAGAAGATGATGATGTTGACACACGTTACTGTAGTGATGATTCTGATTGAATGTATATTAAAATGTACTATTTATCTTTGTTGATTATTAATTATTTATGCTTACTAATTATTTTTGTTGAAAGAATAATGGTAACAATGTCGCAATCACACGGTGGTGATGGAAGAGACGGTGGATATGGGGGGTTCGTATAACTTCGCATCGGGTTGTGCGGGTGGATCTGGTGGTAAGTTACTTGTGGTGTTTAATGTATGTCTTTACAATTTCCTAACTTTTCAATTTCATGTGTCAATGTAGGTAGTGCTTCCCAGAAAAGGCGTTCCAAAGGCAAAAACCTAAAGTTATACAAGAAATTTGAGCAAAATGGGAGGAAGCCTCTTCCTATTGATGTTAAACTTTATGGCAGGGGGTACAAGTTCATGGGAGAGAACGTGTCTGATTTTATACGTGCTATCTCCCTAGAGGTTGAAAGGGTTGTTCCAGGAAGCCTCTTCCCATTGATGTTGAACTTCATGGTTGGGGTATAAGTTCGTGGGAGAGAGCGCGTCTGATTTTATACGTGCTATCTCCCTGGAGGTTGAAAATGGGAGGAAGCCTCTTCCCATTGATGTTGAATTTATGGCGGGGGGTACAAGTTCGTGGGAGAGAACACGTCTGATTTTATACGTGTTATCTCCCTGGAGGTTGAAAGGGTTGTTCCCCCACATTATCCTAATTGGGCCAAGGTTCCAAATGAAAAAAAACATGTCGTATATCCCATTATCTTAATAAGTATAGATGTTTTATAATTACTCACAATTTCATAACTATTATATTTTTCTAATTACTTCCATTTGTAGGAATATTTTGATCTGGACAGCTGGAGAAACACTGACATGTGGCGAGGCATTGGACTCGGAATCACCGCCGAGTGTCAGAGGGCTTATAAAAAACACAAGAGAGAGAGAGTTCATTTCAATGAGCATGGGGGATACGATGATGTAGAGGAGGCGAGGAATAATCCACCAGACGATATTGATCGAGGAAACTGGGAAAGGTTGATTGATGAGTTGTTTTTAACTGAGGGCTATAGAAACCGCTCCCAGAAGAACAAACAAAACAGAGCCCAACAACGCTACCCAAGTTTCCATGGGAGCAAATCATATGCCCAACGCCGACACATGGAGGTATGAAATACAATTGTTAGTATTATACAAACATGCTTATTAATTCTTAGTGATATTATTTTTGTTTTTCACAGGGGACCGGTCCTATTGATGTATTCAGAGCCACCCATTATAAAGAAGGGACGGGTTGGACCAATGAAACTACAACATCAGACTATGTAAGTAAAATGATTTTGTTGTTAGAACATCCAACTGTAAGTTTAAACGGGTCAAAATGACTCAAACACACTTTAATAAACTTAGAACATCCAACTGTAACTTCAAACAGGTCAAAATGACCCAAACATACTTTAATAGACTTAGAGCATCCAACTTTAACTTTAAAAGGGTCAAAACGACCAAAACACACTTTAATAGACTTAGAACATCCAACTGTAACTTTAAACGGGTCAAAACGACCCAAACACACTTTAATAGACTTAAAACATCCAACTGTAACTTTAAACGGGTCAAAACAACCCAAAACACACTTTAATAGACTTAGAACATCCAACTGTAACTTTAAACGGGTTAAAATGACCCAAACACACTTTAATAGACTTAAAACATCCAACTGTAACTTTAAACGGGTCAAAACGACCCAAACACACTTTAACAGACTTAGAACATCCAACTCGAGCCCAATTGTTGGATATTTTTGCTAGTATTATTAGTACTTGTTTTTATTAATGTTGGTTGATTGGAATTTGTGAATTGTTATCATTTATGACTTATAGTTTAACAGGTTAGTTATCCATTTTACAGCAGTTATGTTGTCGAATTGTAGTAAAATAGTCAAGTGATTGTTTATTACATTGTTTAATGCAGGACCGAATTCAAGAAGAGTTTACAAAATCCTCTGCCGAGTCTGGTGGTGATTCATCTGCAGTTGATGAGTTTGCGTGCATGGAACGTGCATTGGGTCATAGGCGTGGCCAAATGCGTGGTGTTGGTCGTGTGGTGAGTAATTCCACACCTGATGTGTTTAGTACCCCCCCCCTCTTCCACAACCCATTGGCAAGAAATGGACGAGCGAATGACTCAACTTCAACAACAAGTCCAAGAACAACAACAACGAGAACATCAACGCCAATAAGAATGAGAGGAAGAACAACGAAAAATGGCTATCCAAAATCAACAAATGTTTGAAATGCAACGCCAAATGGAAGAAATGCATCGCATATGGGAATGTCGTACAAGCAGCGACGATAATTAGCCAGGAGTTGTTATCTTTGTTGTTGCGAATGTCGTGGGATGTTTGTTTTGAACAATTTGCATGTTTGGTTTGTGAACAATTTGAATGTTTGTGTGTTTCGGACAAGTTTGTGGTTCAGATATTAGTTTTTATGGTTTGGACAATTTTATGGTATGATATTTGGTTTTTTGAGTGGTTTATATTATTGAATTTGCAGGTTTTTGTTTTTATAAATTTTATATTTTTGAAAAAAATTTCAAAATTAAAAAATATAAAAAAAAACAGAAATGACCTATACCAACGATATGTCGTCGGGATGGGTCTTTTTCAAAAATTATTTAAAAAAAATAAATAAAACCTATACCGACGACATGTCGTCGGGATAGGTCTTTTTCAAAAATTATTAAAATAAAATTAAAAAACCCTGTTCCAACGAAATGTCGTCGGTATAAGTTTTCTTTTTGAATTTTTTTGATTTTGTTGTTAGAACATCCAACTGTAACTTTAAACGGGTCAAAATGACTCAAACACGCTTTAATAAACTTAGAACATCCAACTGTAACTTTAAACGGGTCAAAACGACCCAAACATACTTTAATAGACTTAGAACATCCAACTTTAACTTTAAACGGGTCAAAACGACCCAAACACACTTTAATAGACTTAGAACATCCAACTGTAACTTTAAACGGGTCAAAACGACCCAAAAGACACTTTAATAGACTTATAACATCCATTTGTAACTTTAAACGGGTCAAAATGACCCAAACACACTTTAATAGACTTAGAACATCTAACTGTAACTTTAAACCGGTCAAAACGACCCAAACACACTTTAACAGACTTAGAACATCCAACTCAAGCCCAGTTATTGGATATTTTTGCTAGTATTGTTAGTATTTGTTTTTATTAATGTTGGTTGATTGGAATTTGTGAATTATTATCGTTTATGACTTATAGTTTAACAGGTTGGTTATCCATTTTATAGCAGTTATGCTATCGAATTGTAGTAAAATAGTCAAGTGATTATTTATTACATTGTTTAATGCATGACCGAATTCAAGAGGAGTTTACAAGATCCTCTATCGAGTCTGGTGGTGAATCATCTGCAGTTGATGAGTTTGCGTGCATGGAACGTGCATTGGGTCATAGGCGTGGCCATATACATGGTGTTGGTCGTGTGGTGAGTAATTCCACACCTGATGTGTTTAGAACCCCCCCCCCCCCCTCCACAACCCCATTAGCAAGAAATGGATGAGCGAATGACTCAACTTCAATAACAAGTCCAAGAACATCAACGACAACAAGAACGAGAGGAAGAACAACAAAAAATGGCTATCCATAATCAACAAATGCTTGAAATGCAACGCCAAATGGAAGAAATACGTCGCATATGGGAACGTCGAACAAGCAGCGACGATAATTAGCAGGGAGTTGTTGTCTTTGTTGTTGCGAATGTCGTGGGATGTTTGTTTTGAACAATTTGCATGTTTGGTTTGTGAACAATTTGAATGTTTGTGTGTTTCGGACAATTTTGTGGTTCAGATATTAGTTTTTATGGTTCGGACAATTTTATGGGATGATATTTGGTTGTTTTGAATGGTTTTTATTATTGAATTTGCAGATTTTTGTTTTTATAAATTTTATATTTATGAAAAAAATTTCAAAATTAAAAAAAATAAATAAATAAATGACCTATACCAACGATATGTCGTCGGGATAGGTTTTTTTCAAAAATTATTTAAAAAAACTTATACCGACGACATGTCGTCGGGATAGGTCTTTTTCAAAAATTATTAAAATAAAATTAAAAAACCCTGTCCCAACGAAATGTTGTCGGTATAGGTTTTCTTTTTGAATTTTTTTAAATAGACCCTGTCCCGACGACATGTCGTCGGTATAGATTTTCTTTTTGAATTTTTTAAAAAAACATAAATGACCTATACCGACGATATGTCGTCGGGATAGGTTTTTTTCAAAAATTATTTAAAAAAACCTATACCGACGACATGTCGTCGGGATATGTCTTTTTCAAAAATTATTAAAATAAAATTAAAAAACCCTGTCCCGATGAAATGTTGTCGGTATAGGTTTTCTTTTTGAATTTTTTTAAATAGACCCTGTCCCGACGACATGTCGTCGGTATAGATTTTCTTTTTGAATTTTTTAATTAGACCTTGTCCCGACAACATGTCGTCGGTATATGAGATATAATAAACGTGGGTAAATAATATAACAAATTATATTATCTACAATTTTTGAATCGTTTCATAAAGTTTATAAACGTGGCAAAAATAATATAAAAATATATATTATTTTTAGTTGAGATCGTGAGGTTGAAAATAATATGAATATATTATTTTATTCGAAGTCCCAGTTTGAAAACAATAAAGATATATTATTTTATAAGTGGAAATAACAATAAAAATGGGTTATAATTAAATAATGCTTTAAAAATAAATAAAAACCAAAACAGGGGGAGGGAGACTCTAACCCGGGTCTCCTCCCTGTACAAGTGTTTAACCAGTCCACCCGCTAGGGTCATCGCAACATGATCCGGATTGAAATGGTTTTAACAGACAACCCAAGTGTTCATCCCTCCCCATTTGTATGTGCGATCGGATCCCATCCCAAACTCACAATTTCGATTACGATTTCAATCAGAAGTATAGGGGTTCTGTAAATCGGATGCTTGCGAGTCTGTGGGTGTAAGTAATTGTAAAAACATCAAGTTTAATATCGTTTAATTGTAGTTTCAAGAACCGAAAACCCTAAATATGAACACAAGATTAATTTGATAAAATCTGATGTTAAAAGGCGTTGCAATCATAGGGTTTTTAATAAGAATGAAATTGCGAATCTAACCATACCATTTGATTGTATTGAGATCAAGTTTAGACCCGTATTCGATTAAACTGTAATTGGGATGAACCGTAGAATCAGATCACGTTTAATTCGATAAAGCAAGATTGGATTAGCATAGGGCTTTTGATCAGTGACAGGTTACAAAGCTAACCATACACCTTAATTGGATTTAAACTGAGTCTAAGATCAAAAACCCCAATTCAGTTTATGAACGAACCCTATATACGGGATCTTATCCAATTCAATGTTAATAGACTGAATTGACATAGGGCTTTTGCTTTAGGGGTGGAAACGAAACTAATGGAGTAAGAAATTACCATAATAAAGCTTGATTTGATGGTGGTCGACTAGAACGGAAATCTGACTGCGAAGAATTTGATCTCTGGCGACTGTAACTTCTCCTCTGGTCTAATTTACGCGTGCAATAGATTCGGTGGAGTTCGAATGAAGTGTGCACGTATCCAATTCGTGCGAATAACACAGGATTTGGATCAATTTGAAAATGGTCGATGATAGGGACGACGGTTATAGGTTTGATGGCCATTAATTGGATTAATTCGTGCAATGATGGTGTTTTAACACCTTAATGGTGTCGTTAAATGTTACTAATCGTGAATGACGGTTACAAATCAACCGATTTCGTGGATTCGGGCTCAAGAACACTCTGTTTGACTTATGAAAGTCAACAGAAATAAAAATTTGCTTAATTATAGAATTAGTCCCTCTGTTTCATGTTCATATGTTTAGAAATAGTCAGAATCGGTCCCTCTGGTTTGGATGGAGTTAGAACATGGTTAGTTTGACTATTACAAGTCAACAGGTATATGATTTTGACTTTGTAAGGTCAACAGAATAGATTAGGGATATTACATAACTAGTCCTTGGAGTTTAAGTTTAGATTATTGACAGAATTAGTCCTTAGGGTTTGAGATAAGTCAAATAAGTTAGGATTTAACTGAAATGGTTAACGGAGTTGGACTAAAAAGTCCGGATTGTCACATCATACCCTAGTTGAAAGAATTTTCGTCCCAAAAATTTAAATAAAAAAATTTTCTGAGGGTGTCACAGTCCTCTTCCTCCTCCTACTTCCCCACTATCCATTCAAACCTCTCAGAAACCCTAATTGATATTTCGTCCACATTCCCACGGTAGCTGTAACACCCAAAAATAAAAAGAAAAGAAAAATTCAAAATTTCACTCCCTCGCGGTACGCGAGGGAGATTTTGACAAAACCTCGCGGTACGCGAGGGGACTGCTTATACGCCAGATTTACACCTTCTCGCGGTACGCGAGAAGATTCCCAACCAAGCCTCGCGGTACGCGAGGGAATAGTACACGCGTCAGGGCCAGAAAACACGTGTCATTCACCCTTGCCATCAGCCGCCACGTGTCATGCTGACTCAGCACCGTTCGTGACACCTCATCCTCTCGCGGTACGCGAGGGATTTCCTTGGCCGGCCTCGCGGTACGCGAGGGACTGGAAAATCAGCCTATAAAAAGCCTTCAACGGGATTGAAATTCTGTACAGTTTCCAAACATTCGTTTCACACAAACCCGATCTCTCAAAACTCCACAACGTCCCGAAGCGCTGTTCAAGAATCCTACGACACCCAACTCAAGCCGTAGTTCTGTCCAAATCCCGCAAAGTAGGTATCGTTAAAACTATTCATATATATATAACCGCAATTATATATATATATTCTCTCATATATATTCTCGTTAATCGTGTCTTCCCTAGGAAGAAACGTATCGAGGTTCTGCTCAAATTCCGAAGTCTACAACACTACCAGCCATCAAAATCAAGGTGAACACATTTAACGCTTTTCAAACGATAAAACCATTTTATTTACGAAAACGGCATGAAACAAATTAAATGCTTTAATCATAAGGGTAATCTACGTGATAGCATTCAGGCCATAAGCATACGTAGATTTGATCAAATGGTATACATGTGACGGGTGAAAGTCCGGTCCGTGGCTGGGTACAGATCATGTAATGGGAAATCATAATACTAAGGATGGGTTTCCTTAGCAGATTATACGAGGGACGAGTTCCTGAGTATCATGTAAGACTAAGAACAAGGTTCTTAGCATCATCACCCTGGGAATAGGCTATCAGTCTGAGACATAGCGCTCAGCCAGTTGACCCCATGGCAGTTAACCTAGTGTATGTAGGTGGTATATACTTCAGGTGAAATAGACTGCTGAATGTGTAGATTTACCATACAAAAACGTGCTTAAAGGCTTTAATTTGGTTTATGTTAGAAATCATTTTAGTGTCAGTTAAATGTGATTCACCAGCTTTATGCTGATGTTCATTTTCAAAACGTTTTTCACAGGTAATGAAAGAAATCATTAAATTCAGGGTGATGCAGTAAAGACAAGATCTTTAGGCATATCAAAATCCCTGTGGCAGACTAATACAAGACCAAATGTTGGAACGGACGTAGATCCTAGACATTTTGAATGGCTTGTATTATGTAAATTATTTCAATCACTGTACATTATATAATAGACTTTTGAAGATCTATTATCATGAAATGAAAAGGGACGTGGATCCCAAGTTTTGACAAAAAGTACAGAATTAACCCTTGAGGTTATTTACATTACATTTCATTACAAAAAGGCATCAAGTAAAAACAAAGACTTCCGCTGTCCAAATTTATGGGACCTCATTCAGATACCAGCATTATCTCGCGACGCCCGGGCAGGGGTAGCCCGGGGTTGTGACAGTAGCGCGAAACCGATTGCGTGAGGGTAGGTCAGACCACCGGTGTAATGAGCATTGTAGGCGTGGCCAATCGAATATGACCGAAAATAGGGGTCAACGGCAGGCGGATCAGGATCGGTGGCGGCGACGGTAAGGTGTGATTCGATTTGCAAGTAATGTGGCTGATGAAGAGGATAAGGGTTAGGGTTTTGCAAGGAGAAATTGGAGTAGTATTGGTGGTGACGTTGGTGGGTGTAAAGGTTAGAATAGGTAGGATTTGTTGGTTGCATTTTTCAGACCGGTCAATTTTAGACGGTAAGGTGTGATTCCATTTGCAAGTGGTGTGGCTGATAGAGAGGATAGGGGTTAGAGTTTGCTAGCGTGAATTCGTCTACTATGGAGTTGTGCTCCGAAGGTACCTCTAATTTGCTTATTGAAGGGTTTACATTGATTGAAAAAAGATCATGCTTTGATTACAAATTGTTTATTTGTTATATGTGAAATTAACTTCATCATGATTTTGCAGTGGACTTGGGACCACATATTCTGTGTTGATGATTTAAAATTCATTTTGATGCAAATGCTTCCCAGATCAGTAGTTTCAATTTGATTTAAAATTCATTATGATGCAAATACTTCCAAGATCAGTAGTATTTTAATGATTGTTTGATTTTGTAGGAGCAAAGGAAACCCCTTTGGAATTCATCTACATATAATATAGTAGTGAACACAAGTAGCAAATCAGCATCACTTTCTGCAAAGAGTAACATGGACCCTAGTGAAAAATTTAGACGGGTGGTACGTATATATAACATTGTTTGTACGTATATGTAACACGGGTGATACGTGTATATATATATATATATATATATATATATAGGGGAGGGATCAAGAGAAAACCACAAAGTTAGGCGAAAACTGAGAAAACCACATCATTTTAGGCAATTTTTTTTATTTACGTATACGTATCCAAAAATAAATTTTTTTATTTACGTATACGTAAACACAATTTTTTTGTTTTATGTTTACGTATACGTAACACTATGTGTAAAAATGTTTTTTGGTAAAAATATTTAATATTACATTGATACTCTTATAAATAAATAAAAATAAAATAAAAACAAAAAAAAATATTATTCAATGATTGGGTAAAATTGGTTTTTTTAATAGTTTTCTCGGTTTTCGCCTAACTTGTGGTTTTCTCTGGAACCCTCCCCTATATATATATATATATATATATATATATATATATATATATATATATAGGGTTAGGTTCATGAGAGAACTCATTTTAATGAGAGAACTAGAAAACCACTAAAAAGAGAAGGGGTGGAATTTTAAAAGGGGAGGGTAAAATTAGAACTTAAAATATATAAATTTTTAAACAAATTTTATCTTTCCCATACGTTA
Source organism: Smallanthus sonchifolius (assembly GCA_023525975.1). NCBI lineage: Eukaryota > Viridiplantae > Streptophyta > Magnoliopsida > Asterales > Asteraceae > Smallanthus > Smallanthus sonchifolius. The sequence continues at coordinate 88,306,363 of CM042030.1, read as the reverse complement.
TTATTTTTTTAAAAAAAATTGCAACATTAAATCAAGAATTTCTTTATCTTTCATTTGAGTATAAATAATGTTATAGAAAATAAGAATTAACTCGTTTTTTTCTATTTTCAATACTGCATATGTGTAATATCACCCCAAAAACCTAACCCCCACCCAAAAACCTAAACCCCCCACCCCACCCCCACCCAAAAACCTAAACCCCCCACCCCACCCCCACCCAAAAACCTAACCCCCCCCCCCCACCCCACCACCACCACCACCAAAAAACCTAAATCCCTCCCCCCACACCCACCTCTTTCCACCACCAAAAAACCTAAAACCCCCTACACCACCCCCACCCAAAAACCTAAACCCCCCACACCCATCTCCAAAAACCTAAACCCCCACCCACCCCCACCCAAAAACCTAAACCCACCTACCCCACCCACCCTCACCTAAAAACCTAAACCCACCCCTACTCTTAAAAACCTAACCCTAAAAGTTAAACCTAAAAACCTAACCATAAAAGCAAACCCTATTTTTTTTTGTAGTCAACCTTTTTAATTTTAAATTCCACGATCTGTCCCCTAAGCAAACCCCACCATTTCTGAAATTAATATCCAGATCAATTCATATAAAACCCTTCCACGAGGGATTGCAGTTCTCCTCATCCCCAAATTCCATATCCCCGACTTCAAATCACACACATTTCAACCCTAATCTGATACAAATCATCAATTACAGATTCCATTCAGCCAATTTTGGTTCAATTTCACATTTAAATTGAAAGACACCAAACCAGAGAGGCTTCATAGCTGGCAAAATATAGCATATATAGTTTAAAACTGGAAAGATATAAAACCATCGCAGTGGAATAAGTCATTCAAACCATTTGTCCAAACCAAAAAAAACATAATGAATTCAACCATGTTAAGAATCATAAATAAAAGTTCTAAAGGGGAGTAGCAGTCTTTTGAAAACACGGATAGCTTCAACAATCAGCTAAGAGATCCAGTTCCTCGCATAAGTACCTGAAATCAAACTGACATACGTGCAAAAGTCAAATAGGCTGAGTGGGTTCTAGTTTTATAAATATCTTTTACAAAACATTAACCTTTTTTGGAAAGCATAACATCATATAACACTATGTAACGTAACATATAAGATAGTCAATGAACGAGGTCCTTTCGAGGTCCATAATTGCCTCAAACAGACCAAACACTATGTCACGACACTGTTAGAGGTCTTCATCATAATTTGCCTTGTATAGAGGACTTCCTCATAGTGTGCCCCGTATACAGGACTTCCTCATAATTTGCCTTGTATAGAGTACTTCCTCATCGTTTGGCCCGTATGGAGGACTTCCTCAATGTATCAAACTATAGTTTAGCCTACAGTAGGACTTCGTCAAGTTGACCCGACCTTTGCATAACTCTAAAAATCATATACATATCATGTTATAAAATCATTCCCCTTTATACCTAAAATCATAATTAAGCATCATGCATAAAATCATACGCTTATACTTAAACCATACATGTGTTCACTCATATTTATATATGTATGTAAATACCCCTTATTATATTCTTACATGAAAACCGTGAGTTCGTATATAACAAATAACTTTATACGTAATATTCTACATAAACTTCTTACATAAAATCATAAGCTCGTACATATAATCATATATGTTTTACTTATTTGAAACTTTATTTATCATCATGTGAATAGGTTTAATGAACACTTATATCAGCCCCAAAGCATTGTGCACGACCTTTAACATCATAACTCACACGTATTCAAATTGCATACTACATACTTAAAATCATACACGAACATCATACCTAAAATCATGAATTAACATACATATATATATTATCCTGTTTATCATCATGCAAATGAGTTTGCTAAGCACGTATATCAGCCCTAAAACATAAAAACGTTTAAAAAATGACATCAAGAGCTCACTTGATTGCTTTAGCCGTCTATGCAAACTACCTTAACTAAGACTGAAGATCCTAATCAAATTTGATCACTGTAACGACCCTTTAGATCAGCATATGTTTGATTAATACTTTTCAATGTCTTGATATCTATCAAATGATTCCTTCCAAATCAACTACGTATAAAGTTTATCATATCTAAAAAGGGGATTCATTTCCATGATCATGCAATACCCTTTCGAGTACCAGAACCCCTCGGCACCTGCATAGTGACATTCATGAAAGCATTCTGAGGGATAAACTGAGCAGATGAATGAAGCTCCCTCTGTTTCTCATCTTGAATGGGAAAAACATAGGCTTGGTTGATGGAGGGAAGAGACTTCATCATAATAATATTTCCCCGGATCATCTCATAGCAGGAGTTAAGACTCATAAGAAACTGCATTAAACGTTGATCTGCCTCACGTTTAGCCAACAGTCTAGAACTGCCACAGGTGCAAGGAGAGATAGGCTCGAGGGCATTAAGTTCATCCCAAATAAACTTTATTTTAATAAAGTAAGGGGCAATATCATCATTACCTTGAGAGATGTCAGAAATACTCTTTTGCAGCTGATAATATTTGGCCCCATTACTTTGACCACACGGTCAATTAACTCATCCCAAAGTTGACGAGCAGTCTCAACATATAGAACACTCTCACTGATATCTCGAGATAGAGTATTCAGAATTCAAGAAATTACCATGTCATTACATCTCTTCCATAAGTCAAGATTGGGAGATGGAAAAGGCCTGCCAACAATCCCATCAACAAACCCAATTTTATTCTTGGCAGATAAAGAAATGGACATAGCACGTTTCCAAGATCCAAAAGCAGAGTTAAAAGTTTTGGAAACGAGTAAAAGACCCGGATGATCAGAGGAATGTAAGAACAATGGATTAGAGGAATCCATAGCCAAAGTGACAGGAGTATCAGAAGTATTCGGCATGAACACGAATATGAAGCAAAGACTAGTTTTCCTTACAGAAGCGAAACTAATAGGAGCGAAACTGATAGAAAAAGCGAAAATAGCAGAGAAGCGAAACTGATGGAAAAGCGAAACTACATAGGAGCAAAACCGATAGTTTTGTTTCGCAAATGCAAGAATAGTGTCGCATGAACTGAAACGAACAGTTTCTCCTAAACAAACTCAAAGCCCCAAACTCGAAGTTTGAAGTCAAGAAATCGTCAAAACAAGCAAAACGAATCGAAAAGGAAGAAAACTTCCGGTAGGAAGTAAAACCCCAAAAGACGAGAAAAGAGATTGATTTCTAGGTGAAATCGAGGAGAAAATTAGAAAAGAAAACCGAAAAGCGTGAAAAACGAGAGGAAGTGACGAAAAAGAGACAAAAAACCACTGACACAAGAAGATTCAAGTGAAAACCTCGTCAATGAATGCGGAAGCAGAAAAAGAAATCAGAGAATCAAGCAAATATGCTATGTACCATGTTGTGATAATAAAAAGAGACTGAAAAAGTGAGAGAAACAATTGAGGGGGGAAATGACTTTTAATTGATAACTCAAATAATGAATACAAAAATGTTTATATACTATAAAGGAATCAAAGAAGCGAAACTAGCTAAACAAAGCGAAACTAAACTAATAAGCAAAACTACAAGCAAAACTATAAAACGGATAGTTTCGCCCAACACTATGGAGGAAATGAGGAATATTGATCTTTAATGTAATTGTCACTGTGGCTTTTGGTTATGGGTTTTTACATTTATAAAATTTGAAGTGTTTTATAAAAGATTCAGCCAAATGTGTCAACTAGTTAGTAATTTAGATATGTTTTGAAACACTTTTGTTATTTAATGGTACATGTATAAGTTTCAGCTCAAACTTTGAAGGTTGTTATCATGCAATAACTTCTTTTTTTTATTAAGTTAGTGTACTTATTAACAACTAGTTTAAATCCCGTGTATTACACGGGTTAAATAAATATAATATTATATATTAAGTAATAAAAAATTTATTTTTTAAAAATTCGTGTTTTACACGGGTTGAATAAAACCGTGTAATACAATATAATCTTTAACACATATACTCGTCAAAATATGTTAGGAGATTTATTAATATAAAGATTAGCATTTTCTTTAAAAATATATTATTATTAAAAGATAGATGTGTATTTAATAAGAGAGAGAGGCGGGAAAAAAATGATGAGAATGAATATGGAGACGACACGTGGCATGGAAAACCTTTATTTATTATATAGTATAGATTCGTCGCTTAAAGGAGAACTTGATACAAGGATTGGGGCTCCAGTGCTCCTGAAAAAAGATATCATTTTTTTCTGGCTGAAATTGTTACTTAATCTTTTCAAGTAATTGTAACATTGTTACCCCGTTTAATCTTTGGTTTTTGAACTTCAATAGCTGTATAAAGACTAGAGCAAGACTACAATAAGATAGATGTGATAAACTTCATTATACTATGCATGGGAAAATAACCATTTCCACTAACTCGTGATAAGGTTGCTATAAAAGTTCAAGTTCCTATAGATCAATAAATCAGTAAGTATATATGACATTTTAGGTTCTTTTTTACCTTCTTAATATAAACTTATCAACTAGAATTGATTTTCATTAATTGGGTATACGAATAAATACAAAAGGAGATCCTAAGGAATAGGAGATTACAACAGATTAGACATAGACTTTGACATTTTACAACAATTCAAATAAATTCAAATATTAAAAATATTATTGGTGGGAAAGGGAATCGTGGCTAATATCCCCCGCAAGATAGACGACCGTGAGAGAAGTCCAATCTTGGACATAAGCGTATGATAACGATGTTTAAGTAAGGGCTTTGTGAGAGCATCTGCAAGTTGATCATCCCCGGCAATGTGAGTAACCCGTATTGATCCGGCTTGAACCTTTTCATGTACAAAATGGAAGTCTAATGCTAGATGTTTCATCCGTGAATGAAAAACTGGGTTGGCCGAGTAATGGGTGGCACTTAAATTGTCACAATAAATTGCTGGAGTAACAAGGGATTTATAACCAAGTTCAGACAATAAAGACATAAACCATTGGACTTCAATAGTTGTAAAGGCGACTGCACGGAATTCTGCCTCGGTTGATGAACGGGCTAAAGTTGGTTGTCGTTTTGTGCTCCAAGAAATCGGAGTTCGTTTGACCCACTTTTTAGGATTTCTTAGCAAAAAACCACTTATTAGTGAAACCATATGTGTATATATATATATATATAAGGGAAGGGTAGAAAAGAAACCCCCTTGAGTTGAGGAAACCCTTTGAAAAAAATTATAATTTTTTTATTAAAAATTGTGATTGATTATTTATATAAAAAAAGCCCCGGTTGCAAAAAAAAATGAAAAAATCGCCGAATAAAAATAAAAATAAAAAACATGTAAAAAATAACAAAAATCAACGTTTTTTTTTCCTTACGCCGTCCCCACCGTTTTCCATGGCGGAACCCTAGTTCGCCTTCACTGTCTTCCTCTCTCCAACACGACACCACCCACCGCCATCGTTTCCACCCAAGCCCATCACCAGCGTCACACATCAGTCCGCCACATCGTCTGAGGTTGTCCAGAAGAGAGGGCCGGCTCCCCTCTTAACCCGTCGTCGTCTTGAAGGTTTTAGTTTTGTTATCTTATTCTCTAAATTTCACCTTCAAGCGGCGCCGGTGATCAAAGCATCTGAATCTGGAACGGAAATTAGGTGTGAGGAAGAGACCGTGGGGTAAGTTTGTTAATTCAGATCTGAAAAACTTTCAGATTTTGACACCTCTAAAATAGATGATAGCACTTTAAGCAGTGGCGGAGCTTGAAAAACTAAGAAGCGGGGGCCGAAAGTCACGAGACCAAATTTCTTTTCCTATCGCTATATTTCGGGTCGGGCCAAACAAATCAATAAGAAATAACTTTAAATATAAAATAATCTATTATAATGCAAGAGAAAAATGGTAAATATCTGGAAGAAAATTACAACTCAGCCCGACGACCTTTAATATTTTTGAATTCATCGATTATGGATTCCGAATCAAACTTATTATCAATTTCTTTTTCTATGTAAATCACCAAGCTATTCGCGAGATACTCGTCTGCCATCTTATTGCGAAGCCGATTCTTGAATATTTTCATTGCTGAAAATCATCTTTCTGTTGTTGCAGTAGAAACTGTAAGTGTCAAGATTAGCCTAACCACTCTATCAACCAAATAATAATTTTCACGTTTCTTTTCTCTTGTTCATCATCAATTCTTTTGAAAAAAGAACTAACAGTTAAAGTTTTCAACTTTCCCATAATATGCCTAACAAAAAAAACAATAATCATAATCGATTCATCAATTCATTATTCATCATCAATCAATCTGTTGCTCATCATTAATCAATAATTCTTAAAAATACAAGAAATCAATAATCATTCATAATCAAGAATACAACAAGAATATAGCAAGAATACTAATACTTAACAACAATACAACTAAAGAATGCAAGAAATCAAGAAATTAGGGCTTGATTCAAGAATGCAAGAAATCAAAAAATTAGGGCTAGGCTAGTATTCAACACCTGTGAGCGGAGCAGCAAGCAACGGCGACCGGTGGTGGAGAGTAGCGTCGGAGCGACGACGACTGGCGGAGAGTAGCGTCGGAGCGACGGCGACTGGCGGCAAGCAGCGGCGGCGAATGGAGGCGACTAGGCGAGCAGCGATTTGGGGCAGGACAGTGGCGAACTGATATGGAGGAGGAATGGTCGATTGTTTTTTTTAGGGAAAATTAAGTTAGGTTAAAAATAATTTTGAAATTTTCATTTCCCTCATAAACTTACACTTTTATTTTTAAAATGAACAATCTATTTTTTTATCGAATTTTTTCATCCCCCCCACCCATAACTTATCGAATCAACCTTAACAGAGCAAGAATTCTTTAGGGAAAAAAATAAGCAGGGCCAAGAATTCTTTAGGGAAAAAAATAAGCGGGGCCGGCTCTATACGTAAAAAAAATTTCGGATAAAAACAGAAAAATTAACACTACTAACGGAAAAAACGGCAGGGACCGGGGCCCTCCCTGGCCCTTTAATAGCTTCGCCCATGACTTTAAGGATACTTTCTTATTAACAGTTTTAATGTTTATAGGCTTAGGTAATTTTATATAGTTTTCAAACTTTGGATCCAACATGGGTATTCTGATTTATTGCAAAAACTTTTGTTTTTTATATATGGTAAATTGTTCCTTTTTGGCGTTGAATTTAAGTTGAATGAGATTTCTTTATCCCCTCAATTTCATACTTTTGATTGAAAATTTGAAATTAGGTTTTTATTAATTTGGGGATCTTGATATTACTGTCATCTTGATCTTTTTTTGAGTTTTGTTTTTATTGGGTTTTAACATTTTTTGATCTAATTGAAATAGGTATTCAACCCTAACTGAAATTTGTGTTTTTCAACCTTAAATGAAAGTGTTATCGTTTCTATTTGTATCTCGTCTAATCTATTTTGTAATTACTTTTAGAGGTTTTGATTATTTTATTCTTTACATTTATTAATTTTAGTATTAGGAATTAGGAGCCATACTACATGTGAAAAAAATATATTAGTTTCAGTATTAGGATCCATATTACATGTGAAAAAAAATCAATATTATATGAAAAATAGAAATATTTATTTGTCTTGCTTATAAAACAATCAATATTTTACATACGTAAATTGTTTTTACATATGTAACATTTGATTCTTACATATGTAATATTTAATTTTACACATGTAAAAAGTTTCTAGTTACATATGTAATATCCTTTACGTAACATTTGATTTTGCGGTCTCCTTTGCTTTGCTGTCAGGTCTGTTAAAATAGTATGATATAATACCCCATAGCATTTAAATAAACTTATTAGTATTTAACCATCATTTACTCGTTAAGTTTTGACATATCTTTTTGCAGTGGCTAAGAAGAAGCCAAACTCATTTCCTACGCGCTCAACAGGAAGACTACAATCGGGTAATATTGTTTCTTTAACATATATACTTACATATGTTACATTTGTTGGTTACTTATGTAATCCAACCTGTAAATTTACATCCGTAATTTTACATGACCACTTGTTATTTTTGGCAATTTACATACGTAAACTCATGAAAGTTCTATTATAATATACGTAACCTTACATAGGTTACAAGTGTTACATGCATTCTAAGTTACTTTATACCTAATATATATTTATATATGTAAGTTGATGAACTTGTTTTCTTCGTATATGTAAAGGATTTTTGTGTCAAAGATGAAGATTATTATCAAGAAATTAAGTCTATTTAGGTTTTATGTTTTTTGTTAGCTTATTATAGTTCCTGTATCATTATTAAATATTTAAGTTTGTATGAAATACCTTGTTACGTTTTTAATGTTGATTGTAATGAATTTTTATAGTTTTAAGTTTGTATTAACATATGTAACAATACGTATGTTGGATTATTATAGTTTTTGGATTATTTTTAAATATTTAAGTTTGTTTTAACATATGTAACAAACGTAAGCTGCTATAACGTTTAAAATAGTAGTTTTTTAAATAAAAATAGTAGGTTTTTCATTTTTAATTTTTAACTTTATAATAAAAAAAATAAATAATATAATTTAAAAAGTAGGAGAGAGAATATATAATTTAATAAAGTAGAAAATATATTATATGATTGTGTTTAGTAAAATACCTAAATTGCCCTTCTTATACTTTAATATTGTTAGAATATTAAAGTGAAAGTCCAATTTCACAAGATTAAATTTTAACCATTGATTATCACAAATGAAGGGTTGAGATGAGGTTTAGTGAGTTTCTTCAACTCAAGGGAGTTTTCATTATAACCATTCCCTATATATATATATATATATATATATATTTATAGAAGCACAACTGGTTATATTGTTGGTTTGAAGTGGACCGAGAGAAGGTAGGATTTAAGTTCGTCGTACCAAACTCTTGAGGCTTAATGAAGGCCATAAATAGCCTTGTTGAGCTTACAGACATGATTGGGAAGGGAAGGATCTATGAATCCGGGTGGTTGTGCCATGTAGACGGATTCGGTGAGGGTGCCTTGTAAAAAGGCGTTTATGTCTAATTGACGTAATGGCCAATTAGAGGAGGTAGCTAAAGCAAGGATTAACCGTAAAGTGGCGGGTTTTACAACGGGAATGAACGTCTCGACGTAGTCTAAGCCGGGATGTTGATGAAAACCTTTAGCTACAAGGCGAGCTTTAAGTCTGTCAACCGAGCCATCCGGTTTGAATTTACTCCGATAAACCCATTTGCAACCAACTAGATTTGGTGCCGAATCAGCCGGAATAAGAGACCAAGTTTGGTTACTTTTGAGAGCCTCAAACTCGTCCTGCATTGCTTTTCGCCATAAGGGGTGTTTGAGAGCTTGAGTAATAGTGGTCGGTTCAAGAACAGATTGAGCGGTAGTATGATATAAGACATAATCAGAATTATGATATTTAGGATTAGGTTTCTTAACATCACGGGTCTGATGGGGATTGGCAGGAGGAGTATGTTGAGAAGTGGGAGTGATGGAAGTGGGTATTGCTGAAGAGGAGTTGGGGGCTGATGATTCAGCAGATTGCTGAGTGGGGGCTGCTGGAGTAGTTGGTCTGGGCCGGCTCTGGTAGGTAATAAGGGGAGGTGGGACGGTGGTTGAGTTAGTAGCCGAAGTTGGGGCAGGTGTAGTAGCGGGTGAATTTGAGGGTGTAGGTGAGTTTGTGGAGGGAAGTGTAAATTCAGTTTGTTAAGGGATCAAGTAAGTGATAAGCACTTTGAGAGGAGGAGTAGCCCACAAATACGCATGGTTTTGAACGAGGTTGGAGTTTGTGGTTAGAGTAGGGTCGTAACCATGAGTAGGATAGACACCCAAAGCCACAAAGCTTGGCGTAGTTTGGGGTTTTGTGGAAAAGACGAGAAAATGGGGAATCATGCTTAAGTGTGGCTGTGGGTAGGCGATTGATAAGATATGTAGCAGTAGTGAAGGCTAGGGGCCAAAATTTTAGGGGCATTTTGGCATGAAATAAGAGGGTTAAACCCGTTTCGACTATGTGACGATGTCTACGTTCGGCATAACCGTTATGCTCAGGTGTGTGAGGAGGAGAGGTGAGATGAGAAATGCCACAAGAGGCGAAATGAGAGGAGAGTTTGAGATATTCACCTCCGTTGTCAGAATAAAGTTGTTGAATTTTTGTTTTGAAATAATTTTCAATAAGTGTTTGAAAGCGGATGAAAGTATTAAGTGAATCAGATTTATGTTTTAAAGGATAAAGCCAGATATATTTGGTAAAATGGTCAACGAATATAATATAATATTTGAAACCATCGTGAGATGTCACCGGAGATGACCATACATCTGAATATATTAATTCTAAGGGTGCATTTGTAGTAAGAGACGATATTGAAAAAGGTAATTTATGACATTTGTTAATGCAACAAGAGTTACAAGAATCATGTTTATTTGAAATAAAAGGAAAAGACGAAGATAAACGTTGCAAGACTTGAGAATGCGGATGTCCTAGACGATGGTGCCAAAAGGAAGCTTTATTAGTCTGCAAGTAGAAAGCATGAGGCGGCAATGTAGAACGGAGCTCATAAACACCACGACTAGCCGTCCCGTGAAGAAGAGTTAGGTTGGTTTTGAGGTCCTTGATGAAAAAATGAAAAGAGAAAAATTGAATTAGTATGTGATTATCAATGCATAATCGGGAAATAGAGATAATGTTGCGAGAAATGGAAGGAACGCAAAGTACATTATTTAAGATGAGAGGAACATTAGAAAAATAAAGTGTAATTGAGCCAACATGAGTAATAGTAAGGAACGAACCATCACCAATGACTAGTTCATCGGTACCATCATATGGATTGTGGAGTGACAATGCATTGAGATCGTTTGTGACGTGGTGAGATGCTCCACTGTCATATAGCCAAGATAAGTTAGATGCAACAGAATTGTTGAGACCCATCATGTGTGCCTGTGGTTTGTGGGAGGGAGCAGCCAGGGTGTAGGCAGGGAGAGTGATCTGAGGGTGGGTTTTCTTGAAAGTGGGCAAGAGGTGAGAGAGTGGCCTTTGGTGAAGCACCATTGGCATTTGCCTAGGAAGGGCTTAGAGGAGGTAGTTGGAGATGGAGTAGGAAGAAGAGCTGGGTTGGGGTTGACCCATGGTCTGTGAGAGTGACGGGTTTGGGCTGCAAAGGCAGTGACAGGCTGATGAATATTAATTGGGGCAGGTGAGGTTTGGACTAAGGATAGCTCATGATTAATCAATTTTTCATGTAATTCATGAAAAGAAATAGGATTATCACGAGCATGTACCGCCTTAACAACCGGTTTGTAAGTTTTCTGGTCTAAGCCATTGAGGATGACATCAGTAACATCGATGGCGAGTTCATCAACAATGATTTTGATGGACTGCATATAGTCGGTAACAGTCTGTTCGTGGGTCTTGGAGGACTGTTTCAGCCGGTGTTGGAGCTGTTTAATATGGCCACGAGAGGGAGAGGCGTAGGTGTTTGACAAAATCTTCCAAGTGTCTAGAGAAGAACTGGCATTTGTGATCAGCGGATGGGAGCCGAGAGACTGCCAACGATTGCACCAAAAAGAAGTCGGTCCTAGCGAAACCAAGTACCGTAGTCGGCATGAGGGGTGGTGGTACCATTGGCGTTCTGGGTTGGCGATGGTGGAAGGTGGGTACCATCAATAAACTTGTAAAGATCCAAGCCCTGAAGAAGGGCTTCAATCTGTGTTTTCCAGCTCAAGTAGTTGGTAGACGTTAGTTTGAGAGAGGAGGGGAAGGTTACCATTGTTAGCGATGGCGGTGTGATGGGGATGGAATGAACTGTGCTGCTGCTATCAGTCGACATTAGGGAAGGAGATTTTGGCCGGAATACAGGTTGGCGATGGAAGAGATGAGAGGAATTAGGGTGAAACCCTGGCTGATACCATATAAACTTGTCAACTAGAACTGATTTTCATTAATTGGGTATACGAATAAATACAAAAGGAGATCCTAAGGAATAGGAGATTACAACAGATTAGAGATAGACTTTGACATTTTACAACAATTCAAATAAATTCAAATATTAAAAATATTATTGGTGGGAAAGGGAATCGTGGCTAATACTTAATTTTATTACAGTTGAAATGATGATCAAAAGATGCAACTTTTAAAGAGAAATTAAAATATCATTGAAGAAATCTGCATTTTTCTTTATTCATCATGTTAAAGCTTTTGAAGATTGAAGTCGTATCATGTCATGCAAACAATTTCACAAATAGTTGATAAGAAAAGATGCTTGTTTTTGCACGTCAACTGCGCCGAATGCAATGCCACCACTTTCACTAAAAATTCAATTCCAAAATCACACACACGATATATAGGGTTGTGATTATTATTCGATTGATCATTTTGGGACTTTTCTTCCATTGCAGTAGTTCATACAGTTTGCGACTCACTTTTGTTATTTGTAGTAGTGTGTTATACATAAGTTAAACCTTCAAAACATCAAATTCGAACAAGATGGTGAGGTTGTGTAATTCACAAATTACTAATTACATCAAGTTCTTTTTCTAGAAAGAAGAGTGTAATCTTAATTTATTGGGGAAATGCAACCTTAATCATTTTTAATACACAAACTACCGAGAGGGTGACCTAAGTTTTTAGGATTTTTGGCTCATTTGCTTCACAAATTACAGCAGATGGCTGAGACTCAAGGTCTTGAACTGGCTCTCCTTTTTCAACACCAGAATTTTGCAATTCTATGTTCTTTCCCCATAGGAGAATGTACACTCCTGCCACCACGATAGTTGATCCTACTAAACTGTTCACCATGAACGAACCAAGAACCCTAATCAACAATGTGAAAGATTTATCGATAAACATAGTAGGACGAGAAAGAGGTTAAGTACCTTCCAATATGCAATGGTTCATGTAGAAGTGGAATGTCGAATACAGCTGCTATTATCTGAACAAGAGGGCTGAATATTGCACTGAAAACCGGGCCCCTTTTCTTCACACACCACGAGATCCCAACAAAGCAAATCCCAGATCCGACAATCCCCTTTTTCCACTCAAACCATTAAACTATGAAGATGTTGGCTTTATAATCTCGAAAAAACACATAAAAATATAAACAATAAGAGAACTTTGTGGTGGCCAACCATCTATCTAAAGTAAGGGGCAAGTTTGAGAAAGGTAGTTAATAGATGAAATGGTAAGGTGACGACGCATCTAAGGCCATATCGCAGTGACAAAAGGCACGATGGCACAACTAAGATGACAAGAGCTATGAATGTGGTCGCAAGACGACAAAAACACTACACCTCACTAACCACTACACCCCTTAGTGAGTGTGAGTTTCATCACCATCACTGCCTACGTGGCGCCTAGCTAGCACCATTTTTTTGCTCACACTTAGACTATGGGGAGTACCCTCGTGAAAGACGGCGTGGAGGTGAGGGGGCACCATGGTTGGTGTGGTATTCTCCACGGCATGGAGAGGTGCTTTGTGACCGTTTGTGGCTTTGTGACCGTTGTTCAACAGCTCTTTTGTATAAATTTAATCACCTACATATATATATATTTTACAAACCAATATTTTTATATAAACCAAACTACAATTCTCTCCAAACCATCATTTTTTTAGTAAAGATATGGACCCAAACAATCCAAACCAACCGAACAATCCCAACCAACCGAACACCAATCCGTTTTGGATGCCTCCGCCGCCTCCCAATCAATACTTTCAAGGCGGCTCCCCACAATTCGGTTTTTGGAACTATCAACTACAACAACCATTCTCTCCTTTTTCCCAACAACAACCTCCACCATCACCCAATCCACAACAAGATTACTCCCCTTTATTCGAGAACGAAACCGAAGTCGTTCCCAAAACCCAAACCGAACCTAAGGTCGTTCCCGAAACCCAAACCGGATCATCTCGCAAAAAGAAACAAATAGGTGGATCTATCGGACCTCGAAAGTGGACACGCGACGAGGAAGAGGCGTTAGCAAAATCGTGGGTGGATATATCTGAGGATCCAATAGACCTCGAAAGTGGACAAAGCAAAACAAAAAGGAAAGGAGAAAGTTACTTCATCCTCGGCTAAGGACGAAAAACTAGATAAAGTGTTGGCGAAGATAGAGAGTTTTACCGGCATATACGACACTGTTGAAAATAAAAAAATCAAACTTCGGGAGGATCAAAAGGTGTTGACGTTTAATACCCAACACCTTTCGGGTGAACATATCGAATACGTCCTAGCTTTACAAGCAAAGATCCATGCACGACTTAGGAGGTAATGATTTATTAGTTTTTATATAAGTTTTTTAGTTTTTTATTATTTTAAATGTAATGTTTATTAGTTTTTTAAATGTAATGTTTATTAGTTTTTATGTTATTTTTTTATTTTTATTTAAATTGTTATATAAAAGTAATTAAATTAGAAAAAGAAAATGACGTTCCCTCAAATGTGAAGAGTGTGAAAAGTTGTGGAATCTGATTTGTCGTTGACATGGAAGAGTGTGAAAATGTGAAAAAGTATGGGTATTCCGTGTAGCCTTACTAACCACTACACAGCCTAATTTGATCGGGAAAGTGAGATGGCAATCTTCAAATTAATGTTGTTATGAATTGGTCAACTGGAAACGCATCTTTCTTTTTGCTTTTTTTATGATAATTTTATAACGTAAGGGGTAACACAGAAAGATGAAAAATGCAATTAACTTACCGCATAAAGGATGCTAAAGATTTCCAATTTCCCTTTAAGAATCCATAAAGAAAGATCTCAGTGGATGAACAAGCTCAATGCAAAAGATTGAACCGCTCCAAAGAACATCATGATGGCGGTGCTAGAATACTGCAACGGGTATCTTTTTCCAATGTTTGATTGGACAAGAAACCATGAAGACCACAGAATTGTACCTGCAACCAATGCCAAGGAACCTGAAGTCCATCTTGCTTTCTTCGTTGCTAAAACTGAACTTAGCCTTCTGAAGATAGATTGAACATGGATGGATTCATTCGTGGGATGCAAATGTGAATGATGGTTAAATAAAGGCATTCCTTTGTAGAGGGTCAGTAAAGTGGCACCTCCTACACAAACTACAGTCCCTATCACTTTTGCTCTTCCACCATTTGATTTTATGTTCACCCTTTCCAACCTAAATCAGAGTGACACACATGCCGGTATAAGTATACAACCTCTATATAAAGTGAGAAATTGCATATGGTTTGATACAAACCCAGAGGATAATGACATCATAAATGTGATCACCGGCACCATGTTGAGAAAAGCACAAGAGAAAGTGGCGGATGTGTGTTGTATACCCAAAAGGAACAAGTATTGTGTGAGGGACGCACTGCAGCCATACAAAGATTTAAATATAGATGCTAGCAAAAGAGAATATATGGTAAATTTTATTTACTAACCCAAGAATTGCATTCAAGAAAAGGTAGAAAACTATGCTATATGTAAGCTTCGTTTCACTCTTCCTGCAACATAATATTTGGATCAAATATATAATCAAAGCATGCATACCAAATTGCACTCTCAAACACACAAAGAGATGTGTAGTACCTTTCAAAAAAGAAGGCTACAGGAGCCAAAAAGATGGTGGCAACACTCAGGCGATAGGTGATAAAGACCAGATGGTCAAGTCTTTCAACTATAACCTTCTTGAGAAGTACATTAACAGTTGCAAAGGTGAACTGGATGGCAATCATAACCAAAACCGGGTACCATTTGCCATAGCCCTTAGTATCCATGAATACTGTTGGCTAAGTATAGTAGTGTTAATAAGGTTGGTAAATATTATAATAGCTAACCAAAAGACAAGTTAAAAGAACCAAAATCTTGGTGGTGTCTTAATATAGTGATAGGATATGCAACACGTTGAAAATTTTGTGATCAAAGAAAGCAAGTTCTCTAGATTGATCCCATCAACTGCTTTATGCTGACAACTTAATTATATTTCACACGAGCTTAATAGTTAAATTTTATATTCTACTCTTTATATTTATCTCTCTTTTGAGTGTTCCTTTGAACTGCTGCTATCTTCAACCACACATCAGTAATGCAAAATATATGCAACTATAAAAGGAAAAAAGAAAAGATGTATGTCGCATGTTCTAAGCTATTATTATGTAAGATAGAAACCACAGTACCCTTCCGTTTCTGTTCATCAACATTAAGCAAAAAGAGCCATGTGAGCAGTTCCTTTTTGAGTTAACACTATACATAGTGACCCACTAGAATTTGTGAAGTGGGTAATACCGTAATACAGACGGAAGTCTCTGTCTCTCTCCATATATGTACTACAAGAATTTTAGGCAGATTCAACGATATTTCTCGATGACATATCGTCGAGATAGGCTTTCTCGACGACATGTCGTCGATATTGCTTCCGTCGGCAAAGCTTCGTCGAGACTGCTTAAAATGTCGTCGAGAATTAGTCGTCGAGAATTAGTCGTCGAGACAAGTATGTCTTTTCTCGATGACATGTCGTCGAGAAAGGGTTGTCAGGAAAAGTTTTTTACCGTTTAAAAATAAAGATAAAAAAAAAAATTAAAATCCCTCAATCTCGACGACATGTCGTCGAGAAAGGGTTGCGGGAAAAGTTTTTAAATTTTTTTTTTTTTAATTTTATAAATTTTCAAATTTTCAGAACCTGTTATATACATTAAAACATATTACATAAAACATTCAACAAAAATAAATATAATGTGTAAGTTATTACAAATCGTTCAAATAAAATATTACAACCAAGTTTAATCATCTTCATCGTCGTCATCTTAGTTGTCGTATCGGCTACGGTCCCCTTGCATCTGTAATAAACAAAAAATAAACATATATCAAAAAACTTTTAAAAATCCGGCAGCATAACTACTGTAAATTGATAACCAACCAGTTTAACAATACTCAATAAACATAATAACTCAATAAAAACCTATAATAACACTAACAATAACCAATATGATTAAAATTCTAGTGGATTTCCCAAACTACAAATACAATATACAAACTTAATATGCAAATAATTTCTCAAACTACAATAACCCTACAATAAAGGTATCAAAACGCAATAGTATACATGTATTAGTGGAGTTGGGTTAAACGAGTAATTTTGACCCATTTAGAATGGGTACGTGTCATTTTGACTCATTTATACTTTGATTCGCAACATAATAACAAAATATATATACTTACCCAATCGTTTTGTGCCCGATCGTTGACCCATGTGCCGTGAGAAGTGTGCATACGTCTCCAACCATCAATCAGGTAACATGAATTTGAAGAATTAGCAAATTAAAGTCAATCATAACTTACAAGAATTTGAAGAATTAGCAAAACAAGTATTTAACTAAAACAAGTAACTTACAAGACTTGCAATCTGTAGCGGGCCTCCTAGAATTGCCGTGCGGATCTCGACCCCCACCGTCACCACCGTGTGAACTAGCCTAGATCGCCATATATACCTACATAAATTTGAACTCAATCATAATCGTCAATCATAAAAAATACATACAAATATTCGGGTCAAAACAAGTGAAACAGTTCGTGTTCGAATTATTAACATATATACATGCATACATTCATCTATATTCACACAAACCATACATCACAAAATAAATAACAACATACAATTCATACAAATAATACATACATAACACCGACAATAATACATCTAAACAAACCTACAATTCACCAATTTCACAAATAATGCATACATCTATATATTTATACATCTATACAAACCTACAATTTCACAAATAATACATACATCTATTCAAATTAACCATCAATTTCACAAATAATACATACATTTATATATTCATCTATATTATTCAAATAAATAACAATTAGAACAACTATACAAAACTAAATTTCACAAATATATATACCTATTAGCAAAGTATTACACAAATATATTTATACATCTATACAAAACTACATACCCAAATACACTAATTTTCACACAAATATATACATTTTACCTCCGAATTCGTTCTTGAAACGACGAGAGTCGTCGGGAAAGCTTCAATCTAGCTTCCAATCTGTTCACTTAACCAAAAACCTCACCTACACAAGATTTATATTAAAAAATTTTAATTATAATGAAAAATTACTAACAAAGAGTCGCATACCCAAATAAATTATAAACGCAAATATTCGGGTCAAAACAAATGAAACGGTTCGTGTTCGAATTACTAACATATATACATACATACATACATACATACATACATACATTCATCTATATTCATTCAAATAATACATTTCACAAAAAATAAATAACAACAATATATTCATCTACATTCATACAAATACTCAAATAAAAAATACATACAAATATTCGGGTCAAAACAAGTGACACAGTTCGTGTTCGAATTACTAACATATATACATGCATACATTCATCTATATTCATATAAACCATAAATCACAAAAAATAAATAACAACATACAATTCATACAAATAATACATACATAACACCACCAATAATACATCTATACAAACTTACAATTCACCAATTTCACAAATAATGCATACATCTATATATTTATACATCTATACAAACCTACAATTTCACAAATAATACATACATCTATACAAATTAACCATCAATTTCACAAATAATACATACATTTATATATTCATCTATATTATTCAAATAAATAACAATTAGAACAACTATCAAAACTAAATTTCACAAATATATATACCTATTAGCAAAGTATTACACAAATATATTTATACATCTATACAAAACTATATACCCAAATACACTAATTTTCATACAAATATATACATATTACCTCCAAATTCATTCTTGAAACGACGAGAGTCGTCGGGAAAGCCTCAATCTAGCTTCCAATCCGTTCACTTAACCAAAAACCTCACATACACAAGATTTATATTAAAAGTTTTCAATTATAATGAAAAATTACTAACAAAAAGTCACAATAGAGTCACATACCCAAATAAATTATAAACGCAAATATTCAGGTCAAAACAAATGAAACGGTTCGTATTCGAATTACTAACATACATACATACATTCATCTATATTCATTCAAATAATACATTTCACAAAAAATAAATAACAACAATATATTCATTTACATTCATACAAATACTCAAATAAAAATACATACAAATATTCGGGTCAAAACAACTGAAACAGTTCGTGTTCGAATTACTAACATATATACATGTATACATTCATCTATATTCATACAAACCATACATCACAAAAAATAAATAACAACATACAATCCATACAAATAATACATACATAACACCACCAATAATACATCTATACAAACCTACAATTCACCAATTTCATAAATAATGCATACATCTATATATTTATACATCTATACAAACCTACAATTTTACAAATAATACATACATTTATACAAATTAACCATCAATTTCATAAATAATACATACATTTATATATTCATCTATATTATTCAAATAAATAACAATTAGAACAACTATACAAAACTAAATTTCACAAATATATATATACCTATTATCAAAGTATTACACAAATATATTTATACATCTATACAAAACTACATACCCAAATACACTAATTTTCACACAAATATATACATATTACCTCCGAATTCGTTCTTGAAACGACGAGACATCGTCGGGAAAGCTTAAATCTAGCTTCCAATCCGTTCACTTAACTAAAAACATCACCAACACAAGATTTATATTAAAAATTTTCAATTATAAAAGAAAATTACTAAAAAAAAGTCAAAATAGAGTCATACCACTTCAAGGAGATGAGTAATGGTGGTGGAGGAGGTGGAACATGATGGCTTTTCAAGTAAAATGGTCGGATTTGAGGGTGAAAACTGAGAGAAAGAGTAGAAAGAAAAAAAATGGGTGAACTGAGGCAGAAAAAGGTTTCTGTGTAGTTAAGACCAGTATCGACATGTCGTCGATATTGGGTCTTTTTTTATTATTTTAATTAATTTAATTATTAAATAAAAATGGTTTTTTATTACACACCTATCTCGACGACATATCGTCGAGATTAGATATTTTCGTTAAATAAAAAACATTTAATATTCTACCCGGCAAAAAAAAATTTAATAGGCAATTGCGACGACATGTCGTCGAGACTGCTCTTGTATGAGCGCCAAAACTTTTCACCATTTCCCGCTTGACCATCGCCGAAGACATGTCGTCGAGAAAAGGTGAAAAAGGTCAAAAAGTTGACTGGGACCATCGACGACGACATGTTGATAAGCGACCAAAGTTTTATGCATTAAAGGGTGTAACATGTTATATTTATGTAAATTAACATGTGGAATACAAAAGTTTTGTGTAGCTATGCATGTGCAGGTGTTGAAAGCTTAAAGTATGATTTTGGAAGATATTAAGTGAGAGATGCAAGAGTCGGAAGAGACACGGAGAAAACGGGGCAGAAATCCAGGATCCAGCGTAAGCCTACGCCACCTAGCGTAAGCCTACGCCATGCAGCGTAAGCTTACTCCGCCCAGCGTAGGCCTACGCCTAACCAGTTCATTCACAGCAGGCTTCAGTGTTGCGGCGTAAGCTTACGCCATACCAGCGTAAGCTTACGCTGGTTACGTTATTTTGACGCGGATTTTCGGGAAACTGCCGATTTTGAGAGTTTAAGTGGGGGTTTCTTCCCCAAATTCGAGAGAACCATTTTTACAACAGTTCTTGGGTGATTTTGGGAGTTCTTGGAGGCTAAGGAACACAATTCTAACATCCAATTGAAGATTGATACTCGAAAGATTGAAAGATTGAAGATGAATTCCACAATCATGAGCGGCTAATCCACCGGTAATCATTCCCGGGTGGATTGTTTGTAAGTTTTTAGGGTTTTATCATGTGCTAGCTTTGAGAAACAATTCTTGTAATCGTTTGGTTTGAAATACTTGAATCTTTGTGTTTAGTATGGTTATGAACTCACGGGAGTCGATAAATTCTTGCACCATTGACCCCGTTAGATGATAATTGCTATGAACTTTGATTTGTGTTGAATCTATTGATTAATCTAATTCTATATTGCATACATTTGTCTCGATATCATTCGTGAATATTGTCTTACACTATTTGCCGATGATGTATGAGTGTTGATGTTCTTGGTTAGATTTGGTCAATTTGATTTGGATAACCATTTGATTGCTTGAACTCATATGTTGGTGTGATAATCCCTAATTACTTGTGAACTTGAAACCCGGGTGTGATTCCTTTTTAATTATTGTTTACAACTTAAACCGTTTTGTTTGGTACTTGATTACTATTGATCATAATTGTTACTTGATAATCATTTCTTGTTGGAGTTGTTAATTTCACTTAAATCATTGCTTGTGTTTGGTCAGAAAGACCCATTGCCACTTCATAAATCACTTTATCAATTGAAATTGAGCACCGACCACAAACTCTTCGTGGTTCGACACCCTTCTTACCCTAACTAGTTTAAGGTGATTAGGACACTCTAATTCTTTATCTTTGACCGGTACCTTCGACACCGATCACATGTCGTCGAATTTGGGTGCCCTATCTCGACGACATATGTCGTCGAGATTGCCTCGACGAAACTGCTTAGTTTTCTTGTAGTGATGTATGTGTGCATGCATGTATGTTTATATGTATATTAAATATTGAATTTAAACTAAAATTAAAAAGAATAAATTTAAAAAAGATTGTTTTTTTTAAATATATTAAAATTTTTAACGGCTACTTTTTATCAGTATAAATACAAGTAATTGTATCATATTCAATTCACTCCTCAAATTTCAGTTTTCACTTCAAAGTTTATATTTTTCTTCTTAAATGTGGGTGAAGGGTATCCATTTCTACCAAACTCTTCGCCTCCGGTACAGCCTGCAAACCCTTCTCGTCCAGCTGATGAACCACTGACCTGGACGGATGAAGAGTGGAATTGGGCATTTGATCAGGTATTTGGCTAACTACGAATTGGGTACGAGCACGTCCCCAGTTCAGATGAGGGGTATGTCCCCAGTTCAGATGAGGTGTACGTCCCCAGTTCAGATAAGGTGTACGTCCCCAATTCAGAAGAGGAGTACGTCACTGACCCTGTAGAGGAATACGTATCCAATTCAGATGAGGGGTATCTCCCCAACTCAGACACGGTGTATGTCCCCAACTAAGAAGAGGGGTACGTCACTGACCCCAGAGAGGAATACATGCCTAAGTCTAAAGACGAGGACACATATGATGAGCGTCTCAGGTACTATGATCCATGGGAAGACGAGCGCTCGTGGGATTCGGATAACTCGTTTGATTCATTCGAACATCTTTAATTTTTAGTTTATGTAATTTCTAATTTTTAAATTGTTAAATTTTTAATTTTTAGATTATGTAATTTTTAATTTTTAGGTTATGTAATTTTTTATTTTTAGTTAATGTAATTTTTTATTTTTAGTTTATCTAATTTTTAATTTTCGTTTATTTTTATTTTTTGGAAATATAATATTATTTAAAATAATATGACATATAAAAAATAATATTATAGTAAATAAGTTTTTTGGTATATAGAATGTAAATGTAAAATTATATGATGATTTGAAAATATAGGGGTACTTGAAAGTGGATGTATGATTAAAGTAAAAAAAGTGAGTTTTTGAAAAATGAATAAAAATCTGATGTGACAGCTGATGTACCGCGTTTGATTTGATGGATAGCATCCAATCGTCGTGGGTGATCTTATATCTTACTCTTTACAAATAAACAAATAAATGAATTGATAAAAGGTACGTAGCTAGTTATTTCTGTAATTTAATTCTTCTCAAAAGTCAGACTTGCTTAGGAAACGGTGTTGTTGCATATAGTCACACTTTTCCAAAAGGATGCAGCATTTTAGTTTTTTTTTAGTAAATTACACATATTGTTCTTTATTTATAATACAAATTACACTTTATTTATTTGACTTCAATAAGTAAATCATAGCTCATTTTATTACATATTTTTATACATCCTATGTACTTTACACTAACCCTCATTCATTTTCACCGTTAAATCTCATCATGTGCCCCTCACATGATGGGCAAAATAGTCATTTCATCCAAAAATTTATGCCGACTTTTTGTGTCTTACTCATTGCATGACAAGCTTTATTTTTTAATTTGTTGTTTACTTAGTAATTTTGAAAGAATTGGACACGGAATTGGTATCACGAAGGCAGAAGGCCACGGTTCCGGTTGTTTTTCATAACTCTGATAGGGATAGAAGCGCTCTTGGCTATGAATATTGCCCTGACATTACTGCCACGCGCCAGGTATTTTGCTTCATGCTTCAACTAATCCGTTGATTTATTCCTATAATTGATTGTATGCAGAGGCAAAACATAAAAGTATTCTCCAGAGGCTTAAACTTTAAAAAAAAGCATTTTTTGTATATTAGAAAAAAATAAAACATATGTAGATTACCTCATCTCAAGATGAATGTATTAAATCGTGTTCTAATTATTTGGTTTGCATTTGCGCTATATGTTGATGAGTGTTGTCCGCGTTGTCCAATTTTTTTTTTCAGGTGTGTGAAATTGGTTGTTATCAATACTTGCTCCTGTTGTTAGTCGGTAAGCATTACTACTCTTTTTTCTCGGCTTCAATTTTAATTGGCAGCTGTTGTTTAATTGCATTTGGGAAGAGACATCTTCATATTCTCATGGCATTCAGCTTAGCTTCATGTACATATGGGTCAAAATTATGAATGGTTTACTTGACATAATGCATAAAAGATATGATACAGATATAGCTTTGTTATACATAGCGTAAATAAATGTCTCATAGCACCTCACGCTTTTTTTAAAACAAATCTGAATTGGAGTCCATTTTAGTCTTTTTATTTATTTATTTTTTATTTTATTATTATTTTTAGGTGAAAAAGTTCCCCTACTGTCACTCTCTCTTGACTAATATAATACAAGTTCTTGGTTGTTGGTATAATGTTTTTGAAAATAACAATTATTATTTGATCTCCAAGATTTGATTGTAAATGTATCAAATCTAACATAATGAAGATAGATTATGCATCACATCATATTATTACTAATTTTTCTAAAGAAACATACAACATATTTTGTATCCTGAAATTTTAGATAGCTTTGTTAGTTTCAGACCATTTGATATGGGTTAAAAATGACCCATCATAACCTATAGTGAATGCAGCAAAATAGAGTAGTTGTTGCAAAAAAAAATATGAGATTATTAAAAATGCATCAAATAGTCTTAGTGTGTCTCATTTAAGCGTGTCGAAAGGGTTGGGCTTGGGTTAACCTCAGACCTTTTGTCGTATTTTAAATTTTCTTATAAATAATTTGTGTTGAATATGATTTAAAAAATTATACCTTACCCCATGTGCCCTTCCCCTCTTCTATAGTTCCACCTCGCTGTTCTCTCTGCGTCTTCTTCTACCCAAGATGGTCTCTCCCTCCATCACCGCCATCTTGCGCGACAATGGATTCCTTTCAGATAGAGACCCGAATACTACCATCTGTTTGTTGATAAGGATGTAAGTGTTACTAAAATAAGCATGCTAATTTCATTATTTTAATATTTTTCCTCATAACACGACTCACATTTACTTTCTCTACAGGGAGTTGCAATAGAAGCTATTGCCGATTTCAAAGACGTGGACATACAGTTTGTTGATTCAATTAATATTAAAAAAAAGGTTCTTGACATCAGAAAAAGGTGCAAATTGGTCAATAAAATAAAATGCGGTAATTTTGTTGCCAAAAGTTACGTGGTTTTCTCCGAATGGTTACAAGTAACAGGTTAAAATGCCGGTTTGGGTTTGCTTCCACACATAGCAAAAAACCAATTAACATAAGTGCTAGCAGTATAAAGTTGCATAAAGTAAATGAATATATAAAGTATTTGCTTTTGAATTTAATTTTTAAATCCTTTTCTGACCTCATGAGATCTGTGACGCAGGAATTGAGTCACAACAGACTGGGAGGTGAACCAACCTTTAATCACTTAATGTACCTTGAGGTATGTCTTAACAATGGTTTTATGAATGTTTTTATCAAGGCATATCATTCATGATTGATAGACAAGTCATTTTTAGTAGAGGTGACAATTCAACTGTGTTTATTTTCAAGTGGGTGGATTTGTGTTGCATTCTTATATCTAACGGGTCAAACGGGTTAACCTAGAATACTTAACTAGAAATAAAAAGGGCCAAACGGGTCAAAACTCATCCGAATTGTATTCAATGCATAAACCCTCTAAAATCACCTTGTGTGTTTTCTGGTCATATTTAACATTTGAGTTACTTATTATATAAATTTTCAAAAAAGAGAATAATTCATAAACCCTCTAAAATCACCTTATGTGCTTTCTGATCATATTTAACATTTGAGTTACTTATTATATAATTTTCAAAAAAGAGAATAAAAAGTGTTTGCAGGTCGTCTCAATGTGGACTGACCTGATACGACTTGTGTTAAAATCTGTTTTGACCAGAACCCATTTCCCCACTCACTTCTAAGTTTTAACATAAATTAGACCTTTGAGGGCTTTAAGCTAGAATATTTAACTAAAAAGGAAACATGCCTAATGGACGGGTCAAACGGGTCAAAAGTCATCTTAACATTATTTAACGCATAATACCTGTCCTAAATTGCTTCTCTTTTGCATTTAATCAAGAATTGAGCTATTTTTTTTGCATGGGACACTTAGATTCTTTGTATACACGTTTTGATATTTGGGATCGTACACTTAGCAATTATTAGATGTTAATTTATTTGCAGTTTATCGAACGTATGGAATTCTCGTCACAATAAGATCCCGCCGCAACGCGCGGGCTTGTAACCCACTAGTTTACGAACAATCAAAAAGTTTATAATATTTTTTGAGCTTTTAGATATTATTTTGATATTAAAATAATCAGAAAATTGGTTTTTCGACTAAATTATCTTTAGATATTTTGATTTTTTAAACTCTAAAATGAAGTGGTATTTGTCCATAATAGAGGGGGGCAGTCACAAATTTTGACGGGTGTTGATCTTAGATAGCCACCGTCAAGGAGTTTAATGCCTGCCGATTGCCGTCGTTGCCGGCTGCTGGCGTGTCCATATACTTCCCTTAGATCTGTTCCGCCTCCCTCCGTTGACGATGGTTCATCTTCCTCTGTAATCGTGTGTTGTTTATAGACGCAGAAAGCGATGAGGATGACGGTGCCGGATACGGAGACCATGGCCACGCTTATGTTGGTAATTGCCAACTTAAAACAAATAGGCCCATTCACGTGTAGGTGAGTTTGAGGGCCTGCCCGCGAAACTCTATTAAATGTGTTAATGGGTTTAAGGGGTCATTAGGGTTTTTGCTTGTAACTTGCTGGCCAAGTTGGGTCATGCATATATATACATAACCGAGTCTAGGGTTGTGACAATGAGAGGTGATTGTAATTAAGTTTTGAGCAAGTTTCTTAGTTGCAATAATACGAGAGTTTACCCTAAATTGTGTGATTACGTTTTCTGATATCATTTAATCATCTTGAATTGGTATCAGAGCCCACCTGGGTTTCAAGCGATTTGCCGGCGAGAGAACATCGAAACGTTAGTCGGTTGGAAACGATTGAGAAATCGTTGATTGTCCGACTGACCCAGGCCACGTTAATCTGAATCGACAGAGGTTGGAAACAGCCGCAAGGTTGTTGATTGTCCACTGCTGAGATTAAAAGGGTTTGGTCGATTAATGCGGTAACTGTTGGTTCTCGTTCATAAGAGGAAGAAGGACAGATCACGTGTGAAAAAAAAAAAAAAAAACATGGCTGAAGGTGACGTTGTAGATACACCCGTGAAAGTTAACACGAATGAAGGTGACGTTGTAGATACACCCGTGAAAGTTAACACGAATTCACCGATGCTCAAGTGCCCAATGTTGACCACGGTTAACTATACGATTTGGGCGATACGGATTCGTGCGATTTTTAATGTTCATGGCGTTTGGGATGCCATTGAACCGGGAACGGGGGTGGACGTGAAGAAGAATAACATTGCAATCGCTTTGTTATTTGATTCAATACCCGAAGATCAGATCTTGTAAGTCGGCAATCTGAAAACGGCTAAGGAGATATGGGATGCAATTAAAGCTAGTCACCTTGGTGCCGATCAGGTGCGTGAGGCGAGATTGCAAACCCTCATGTCCGAGTTTGATGGACTGAGGATGAAGGAGACGGAGACAATAGACGAGTTTGCGGGGAAGCTTTCTGGAATCGCGTCTAAATCAGCGGCCTTGGGAGATACGATTGAAGTGTCGCGGTTAGTAAAGAAGTTTCTTAAAAGTCTTCCACGAAACAAATACATTCAGATGGTAGCGTCTCTTGAGCAAGTCTTGGATCTCAAAACTATCGGATTTGAAGACGTTTTTGGACGTTTAAAAGCATACAAGGAAAGGGTTAGAGATGAAGATTTGCAAGCCGAAACCCAAGGTAAGCTTATGTTCCAATCTTCAAGTTCTTATAATCGTAACTCCACTCATGGTGGTCGTGGACGTGGAGGGGGACGCGGAAGGGGTGGTCACGGATCGGGTCAAAATCGTGGTCACCAAGAAAGTACCGCTAAGCCGGAAAACCATGCTCGAAAGGGTAAAAACCGGGATCTCTCAAAAGTTCAATGTTACCGATGTGACCAGTTTGGGCACTTTGTCTCAAACTGCCCGGAGAGAAAGCATAAGGCTAAAGCGAATCTAGCTGAAGGTGCCGAACCCAAGGATCCAACTTTGTTCATGATGCAGTGTGTGCAAGAGACGGTGTTCTTAAATGAAAGTAAAGTTTTGCCCGACAATTATGAATCCAAGGAGGAAGACGTGTGGTACTTGGATAATGGTGTTAGTAATCACATGACGGGTAAGTTGTCTTTCTTTTCTGAACTTAATAAACGGATCATTGGGAAAGTTAAATTTGGAGATGGTTCTTATGTTGATATTTGCGGGAAGGGTTCGATTTCGTTTGAAGGAAAAACCGGTGAACAACGATTATTAACGGATATTTATTATATACCAAGTCTAAAAAGTAATATTATAAGTCTTGGTCAAGCCACCGAGGTTGGGTGTGATATCCGTATGAGAAGCGACTATTTGTCTATGTATGATAGTCGGGGAACATTGTTGATGAAGGTTAATCGAACCGCAAACCGGCTTTATCGGATTAAATTGAAAATTTGTAAACCGGTTTGTTTGCAAAGTCGTATTGAAGAATCAAGTTGGTTATGGAATGCAAGGCTTGGCCATTTGAACTTCGAGTCAATGAAGCTCATGGCAAGGAAGGGCATGGTGGAGGGAATGCCTCATGTCACGAATGAGAATAAATTGTGTGAATCGTGTCTAGTTGGAAAACAAGCGATGAAACCTTTTCCACGAATGGCGTCGTTTAGGGCAACTCGAGTCCTAGAATTGGTTCATGGTGATTTGTGCGGACCTATTACTCCTCCAACAATAATGGGTAACAGGTATATTTTTGTTTTGATAGACGATTATACACGTTTCATGTGGATTTATTTATTAAAGGCTAAAGACGAAGCGTTCAAGTTTTTTAAAGTTTTTAAAAAGGCGGTCGAAAAGAATACTCGTGAGGTAATAAATACCCTACGAACCGATAGGGGGGGAGAATTCACTTCACATGAGTTCAATCGGTTCTGCGAGAATGAAGGCATAACCCGACACTTGACGGCTCCGTACACACCACAACAAAATGGTGTGGTAGAGCGTCGTAATCGAACGCTAATGGAGATGACCCGCAGTATTTTAAAAGCTCGGAATGTTCCTAATTATATGTGGGGCGAGGCAGTAAGGCATTCCACATACATAATAAACCGAGTCACTACACGAGCTTTAGAAGACACGACACCGTACGAGATGCTTAAAAAACGCAAACCGGATTTACAGTATCTCAAGATATTTGGTTGTCTAGCTTATGCGAAAGTGAATGGACCCGGCGTAAAGAAACTTGATGACCGATCAAGACGTTTGGTTTATTTGGGGAGTGAGCCTGGAGCCAAAGCTTATCGGTTATGTGATCCAACGACCCAAAGAGTAGTGGTAAGTCGTGAACCGGACTTTGATGAAACGTCAAGTTGGAATTGGGAAAAATCAAAAAAACCCGAAACGGAGCTTGCACCGGGTTTATTTTGGGTTGATTGGAATGGGTTTATTGATACCGGGGTTGGGCAAGTTGCAACCGAGACCGTGGGTAGCAACAGCAGCAGCGACCAAAACTCTGTGTCGCAAAATCTGTCATCAGCAGCATCAGCGACAGACAGTGACAATTCTGTCACTAATTCCAACAGCCCAGCATCAGCGACAGCAACAGCAACACCTGCAGCAACAGCATCAGCGACAGGTTCTGGTTCAGCAGCACCAACAGCGACCAGTTCGTCACAGATTCATTCACAGGAAGATAATGAAGCTGAATTTGAGCAGGGTTTGAGGAGATCCACACGAGTATCGATTGCACCGGTTAAGTTCAATGATTATGTCTTATCTACAGAAATTGAAGACATTGAACTTTTATTATTGGAAGAATGTGAGCCAAGAAATTTTGAAGAAGCAAAATCTAAACCGGAGTGGATTAAAGCTATGGGGGTGGAACTCGAATCCATTGAGAGGAATGGGACGTGGAGGTTAACCGAGTTACCAAATGGAGCTAAAGCAATCGGATTGAAGTGGGTTTTCAAAATTAAGAGGAACGCGGATGGTTCCATTAATAAATATAAAGCAAGACTCGTGGCAAAGGGTTACGTGCAACAACCCGGAGTCGATTTTGACGAGGTTTTCGCACCAGTGGCGAGGATTGAAACCATTCGAATGCTCATTGCTATTGCCGCTACCGATGGATGGGAATTACATCACTTGGATGTAAAGTCGGCATTTTTACACGGGGAGCTTAAGGAGGAGGTTTTTGTTTCTCAACCGGATGGGTTTGTGAAAGCCGGGAAAGAAAACAAAGTCTACAAGCTGTCCAAGGCATTATACGGGTTGAGGCAAGCACCACGGGCGTGGAATACTAAGCTTAATGGTATTCTAAAGAGTATGAAATTCACGAGGTGCTCGCAAGAACGGGCGGTTTACCGAAGAAGGATTGGGATCGACATTATTATTGTTGGTGTTTATGTCGATGATTTGGTTGCTACCGGGTCGAATATCAACCATATCAAAGAGTTCAAACTTGCGATGTCTAAGAAGTTTGAAATGTCCGACTTGGGTAAACTTACTTACTACCTTGGAATCGAAGTCGCACAGCTTGGAAATGAAATTCGAATCCATCAATGTGCTTATGCTCGACGGGTGTTGAAAGAAGCCGGAATGTAAAACTGTTACTCAAAAGGTGTACCCATGGATCCTAATATGAAGTTGTCTAAGGCCGAGGATGAGGACGATGTTGATGCAACGGAGTACCGGAAGTTGGTTGGGTGTCTACGTTACTTGTTACACACACGACCCGACATGGCGTTTTCGGTTGGTATGGTTAGTAGATACATGCAAACTCCAAAGAAGTCTCATTTTTCTGCAATCAAACAAATTCTTCAATATGATCAAGGCACTTGTGAATATGGGATCAAGTATAAGAAAGGAGGATCAAAGATCTTGATCGGGTATAGTGATAGTAGCCATAATATTGACGATGATGATGGAAGGAGCACTACCGCACATGTGTTTTATTATGGAGGAACCCCAATCTCTTGGTGTTCACAAAAACAAAGCACAGTAGCTCTTTCATCGTGTGAAGCGGAGTACATGGCGGCAAGCTCGGCCGCATGCCAAGCCGTATGGTTACGTGAGTTGTTGGGAGAATTAACTGGAGCAGAATTGCAAGAAGTTTCGTTACGGGTTGATAACACATCGGCGATTGCTTTGGTTAAAAATCCTGTTTTCCATGGACGGAGCAAGCATATAAAGACCCGTTTTCACTATATTCGGGAGTGTGTTGATCGCAATGAGGTGGTAGTGGAACATGTAAGTGGCAAGGAACAACGGGCCGACATTCTTACAAAGGCTCTCGCAAGGAACAAGTTTGATGAGATGCTGTCACACCCCGCCAAGGCGGAAACGCGAGGCGCAACGTTCATGGTTTCCAAAGCATATGATTACCGCAAACACATACATGATAAATGGATACATAAACAAATTTAAAGTTTTACATTACAAAAATGTAATCCGAGTTTACAAAAAGTTAAGATTTCACAAATATGACTCAATTTAATGAGTTATACAGGGGAAATCCTCCTTGAGTAGTATCCATCGTGCATGCATGTAATCTACATTGCTAACCTTGAAATCACGTTCAGTTACCTGAAAAACATACTTAAAATCGTCAACACGAGGTTGATGAGTTCACAGGTTTAATCAAATGGTTCTTTGTAAAATTCAATTGTTCGTAAATAGTTTCAAGTGTATGTGATAAACAGAATAAGAATTGTTGACCCATTTGTAAACTAGCTAGGAATACAAATAATATGTTCATACATGAGGCGTAACCAAACCATGACATGTGTGGGCCCCTATAATCGTTATCACGTTCTATACGGCCATAAATCCTCCAGATTGTGGTTAGCGCGACTAACCATGACCGGGAGACGTCACTCTCCATAGTACTATTCATAGGACCCTAGGCTACAGTTAATGGTTACTATGTTGTTCCAGGGGACTTTAGCGGCCTCCAATGTGTTGTTCTCATCCCATGTAAACATAAAAGTCGTGTCTTATTCTCTTGTTATCCCATAAAATAGTTGAAGTATGTTCTTCCCCCAAATATTAGAAAACAGTAAAAAGAAAGGGGCCGTGAAACTCACCTTGTGTTTGTGTATACTTGTAATGATATTTGTTGTAGTCAACCTTGACTAATTGTACCCTAGATACCAAGGGTAAATTGTTGTTAAGACCAACGTCTTAATTGTAAATTGTTCACCGACCTTGTAAATCTGATTGTGTTTGTTTAAATATCGTTTTAGTTTTCCAACACATGTTTTGTTATAAAATAGTTTTGAGTTACTGCCCAACTGGGACTGTTGTACAGGTGTCGAAACTTCTTAGTTTCGATTGGGCATATGTGTGTCGAAACTACTTAGTTTCGATGGAGTGGTCAGGAGTCGAAACAACCCAGTTTTGATTGAGTAAAAGGTATCGAAACTCCTAGTTTCGATTGGCCAACAGGTATCGAAACTCCTAGTTTTGATTGGCCAACAGGTATCGAAACTCCTAGTTTCGATTACTGGACTTCTGTTTTGACAGAATCAGTCCGGCATATTTCTATGTTTTAAACTTGAATTCGACACACTCTTCTTGTTATATTTCTTGCGTTTAAATAAGATGTAAGTTTAGCTACGGTTTTAAAGAACATAATATGACAAATATCGAGTTTTTACCTCAAAACCGAGATGAAAATGATGAAGAAAACAGAGAATGATCTTGAGTCTTTCGCTAAACTCTCTTTATAAACACTTGAAATTCTTCTTAAATCAGTGAATTATGGTAGATTTCGCCTTGAAACTGGACTTCGAATCAAAGAGAATTGAAGTGTTTGCCGTATGAGAATGAGTGATAAAATGGGAATTGTGAGGTTTTTGATTGAAATGGTATGGGTTTTATCTGAGTTTTCTCAGTTGGGAGTATGGGTCAATTTGAAAAATACGTGAGATTGGGGAATGGTTTCCTCTGTACTTCGGCCGAGAAGTCAAGGGTGGGTTGGGGGGTTTGGGTTATAATAATAAAACAATTAGATTTTTGGTATTAATATCAATTAGAGTTTTAAAAGTGGTAGTTTAATTCGGTTTATTTTCCCCACGGTATTATAATTTTATTTTAAAAATAATTTATTGATCAACTTAAAATTTGGGTAACGTATACGCCTGGATATTTAACTTATCCGCTATTGTTCGTCTTAGTCGGGTTGCACTGGTACTTGCACCGGAATTTCCTAGAATTACCCAAGTATGAATTGAGACCATGTACGGTCTTTGTTAGACTCTAAAGTCCTTGTTTGTGAAATCAAATAAATCACATAAACAATTAAAAATGTGAACTCGTTTATGACTTGTACGGATATTGACCTGAAATGTCGGGTTGTCACATTCTCCCCATGTTAACAGAATTTCGTCCCGAAATTCAATTTGTGTCATCTTGAACTGGTGTATCCTTAAACAAGGATGGGTATTTTGTTTTCATTCGGTCCTCTCGTTCCCATGTATACTCAGGACCACGTTTTGAGTTCCAACGTACTTTAACCAGTTTGATCCGACTACGTCTCAGCTTTTGAACCTTCCAATCTGATATCTCAATTGGTTGCTCGATGAAATGAAGTTTATCGTCAATGTGAATTTCATCGGGCGGTATGATCAAAGTCTCGTCTGATAGACACTTTTTGAGATTTGACACATGAAATGTATTGTGTACGTTGCTTAGTTCCTGTGGTAGCTTGAGTTTGTAGGCTACAGGGCCAACCCTAGTATTTCAAATGGTCCAACGTATCTAGGATTGAGCTTACCACGGTTACCAAACCTTGCAACGCCTTTCCATGATGAGACTTTTAACATTACTCGGTCACCAATTTGAAATTCTAATGGTTTTCGTCTGTTATCAGCGTAGCTCTTTTGTCTATCCTGGGCCGCTTTCAGACGGTCCTTAATTTTGAAGATCTTATCAGTGGTTTCCTGAACAATCTCAGGGCCTGTCAAATGTTTTTCACCAACTTCCGCCCAACATAGCGGTGAGCGGCATTTACGACCATATAGAGCTTCAAACGGAGCTGTCTTAATGCTCGTATGGTAGCTGTTATTGTAGGAAAACTCAGCTAATGGTAAATGAGTATCCCAATTTCCTCCGAAATCAATTACACATGCACGGAGCATATCTTCTAATGTCTGAATGGTCCTTTCGCTTTGACCATCTGTTTGTGGGTGATATGCCGTGCTCATGTCAAGACGTGTGCCCATTGCTTCTTGTAATGATTTCCAGATTCTGGACACGAATCTGTTGTCTCTATCCGAGATAATAGAAATTGGCACTCCATGCCTAGTCACAATTTCTTTGATATATAGTTTTGCAAGTTTCTCGGTTTTGTTGGTCTCTTTGATTGGCAGAAAGTGAGCAGATTTTGTTAAACGGTCGACAATTACCCATATGGTATCATAACCACTGGAAGTCCTGGGTAATTTCGTGATGAAATCCATAGAAATCTGTTCCCATTTCCATTGAGGAATTTCAGGTTGTTGTAATAAGCCAGACGGTTTCTGATGTTCGGCTTTTACTTTTGAATACGTTAAGCACTTACTGACATACGTGGCAATATCTCCTTTCATATTGGGCCACCAATATAATTCTTTTAGATCTTTATACATTTTATCTGAACCCGGGTGAATGGAGTACCTGGACTTGTGGGCTTCGTCCATAACCAACATTCGTAAGTTACCGTTACTCGGCACCCAGATTCTGTTCATGAAGTAAAATGTATCATCGGACTTAGGCTCCAATTGTTTGATCATTCCACGTAGTGCTTCACTTCGGATGTTCTTTTCTTTAAGTGCCTCTTGCTGGGCCATTCGGATTTGAGTAGTAAGATTTGTATGAATTGTCAATCCTAGGGCACGAATACGAAGAGTTTTAACTCGTTCTTTGCGACTTAAGGCGTCTGCTACGACATTGGCTTTTCCGGGATGGTACTTGATATCACAATCATAGTCGTTTAGTAATTCTACCCAACGACGTTGTCTCATGTTAAGTTCCTTTTGATCGAAGATATGTTGAAGACTCTTATGATCAGTAAAGATAGTGCATCTTGTACCGTAAAGATAATGTCTCCAAATCTTGAGCGCAAACACAACTGCACCCAATTCCAAGTCGTGGGTCGTATAATTCTTTTCGTGCACTTTTAGTTGTCGTGAGGCATATGCGATGACTTTGTCTCTTTGCATTAACACACAACCAAGTCCTTGGTGTGATGCATCGCAGTATACGACAAAATTGTCGATTCCCTCAGGAAGGGATAAGATTGGTGCACTACACAGCTTCTGTTTCAGTAATTGGAAAGTTGACTCCTGCTTGTCACTCCAATCATACTTCTTTTCTTTCTGGGTTAATGTGGTTAAAGGCAAGGCTATTTTTGAAAAATTCTCGATGAATCGTCTGTAATAACCGGCCAAACCCAAAAATTGACGTACTTCTGTCGGAGTCTTTGGTGCTTCCCAGTTTTTTATTGCTTCAATTTTTGATGGATCAACGTGAATTCCTTCCTTGTTAATGACATGTCCAAGAAAATGCACTTCTCGGATCCAAAACTCACACTTAGAGAATTTAGCGTAAAGTTTCTCATTTCTGAGTAGTTCTAAGATTAATTTCAGATGACTTTCATGATCCTCCTTAGTTCGTGAATATATTAATATGTCATCGATAAACACAATCACGAATTTATCCAAGTATGGCTTGCACACGCGGTTCATGAGATCCATGAAAACAGCTGGTGCGTTTGTCAAACCAAATGGCATAACTAGGAACTCGTAGTGACCGTAACAAGTCCTAAATGCCGTCTTTGGTACATCTTCTTCTTGGATTCTTAGTTGATGATACCCTGACCGTAGATCAATTTTAGAATAGAAGCTAGAACCCTGTAGTTGATCGAACAAATCGTCTATTCGAGGAAGTGGGTATCGGTTTTTGATTGTAAGCTTGTTTAATTCTCTGTAATCGATACACATTCTAAAGGTTCCATCCTTTTTCTTTACAAATAGGACCGGAGCTCCCCAAGGTGAGAAACTCGGTCTTATGAAACCTTTATCAAGCAACTCTTGGAGTTGATTTGATAATTCCTGCATTTCAGAAGGTGCTAATCGATATGGTGATCGCGCAACCGGGGCTGCTCCTGGTACTAAATCGATTTGAAATTCGACTTGCCTCGGTGGTGGTAAACCAGGTAAGTCTTCAGGAAAAACTTCAGGATAATCCTTAACGATTGGTATATCCTCAAGTCGACGTTCCTCGGGTTTCTTCTCGACGACGTGAGCCAGGAACACGTAATAGCCTTTACGTAGGTACTTACGAGTTTTCATGCAGTTTATCATCCTTAATGTTACTCCACTCTTCTCACCTTGAATCGAAAGAACTTCTCCGTTCGGGAGTGGGATTTGGACAATCTTCTCAAAACAAACAATCTCGGCATGATTCTTTGACAACCAATCCATGCCAATAACAACGTCAAAGCTTCCTAAATCAACAGGTAACAGATCTATACTAAATGTGTGGTTTTTAAGACATAAGGTACAACCTTGAATGACCTCTCCGGTATTAATTAATTTTCCGTTCGCTAATTCAATTGTATACTTTTGTTCTAGTTTGCTGGGCTTAAT
Source organism: Smallanthus sonchifolius (assembly GCA_023525975.1). Lineage (NCBI taxonomy): Eukaryota > Viridiplantae > Streptophyta > Magnoliopsida > Asterales > Asteraceae > Smallanthus > Smallanthus sonchifolius. Next base: position 88,270,051 of record CM042030.1, on the reverse strand, counting down.
ACCGAGTAGGGACTTAAAGTCATTTGACACAAAACTCAAATCAGCACCCGTATCGAAAAGTATAGAGGCATAGTGATTATTTATCGGGAACGTACCAGTGACAATGTTTGGATCTTGTCGTGCGTCACCAGCCCCCATCACAAATGCTCTTCCACGGGCCTGATTGTCGTTTCGGTTCTTCAACTTTGGACAGTCTTTTCTGAAGTGCTTTGGATCTCCACACTCAAAGCATCCTTGATTCATCCTTTCTGTTCCTGGGTTGACTTTTCCTGCTACTTGATTTATCTTGTTAGGGTTTGCATTGCTCCTACAGTCATGGGCTAGATGTCCATACTTTTTACATTTTCCACATTGGGTACACTTTCCATTGTGATGATATCCACACTTGTCACACCTTGGTCGTGCTCCAAGGTATCCATTTTGTTCCACAGTGTTGGCGACAAAGGCTTTCATAGTTTCAGGTCTCTTGTAAATTTGATTCTTGTTTTGATTAATTGGTTTTCCAAACCATTTCCTCTTTTCCCCAGACCTCCCTTCTTCGGTCTCCTTCTTCTCAAACAAACCATCACGTACATCATTATCCCTTAGCTTGAAAGCTAGAGTTATGGCGCTCTTGGCATCCATAGGATTTGAGGAAGTCACCAGACTTCGGATTTGAGGTGCGAGACCCCATAAATATCTTTCAACTTTCTTGTATTCTGGGGTAACCATGTGTGAAACCAAGATTGCTAACTCATTGAATCGGTCAGTGTAGCCAGCAACATCATCTCCTATCATTTGTAAATTCCACATTTCAGATTCGATCTTTTGCAATTCATTTCGAGGACAATACTCCTCGATCATCATGGCTTTTAGGTCTTCCCATGACAACTCATATGCTGTCTGCCTTCCCAAAGTCTTTACTTGTGAATTCCACCAAGTTAAAGCTTTATCGGTGAGAGAGCATGTAGAATACTTCACCATGCAGTCAGCGGTGCATTCACTGATATCAATCACCGATTCCATCTTCTCTATCCATTTCATTAGTCCAACTGCACCCTCGGTACCATTGAAGTTACGGGGTTTGCAAGATAGAAAGGTCTTGTAGGAGCACTTCCTAATTGGAGCATCTGTAGAATTACATGTCATAACGTCATTAATTCGGATCATGACTATATGTTATGGCTTATTTATTCTATTACCTCCGGAACCTCCGGAACCTCCAGCTGTACCGCTTCCTCCTGCACCTCCTCCTCCGGTACCACTGCCGTTTCCTCCTCCACTATTTTGGTTGGCTTCATACTGCTCCATGGCAGCAGCTACTCGCTGTGCTATGAGTTGTTCCACGTTTGGGGAAATCGTCTCGTTGTTGTCACCAGTAGTGTTACGGGTTGTCCTACGCTTAGGCGCCATGACGTTCTTTCTAACATATCAATTAAAAAGAAACAACATTATATAAAATAATGATAGATCATGACATAAGGATACAACAACATCAACGTAAACAACCATCATTGCAACATAAACCATTACATACATAGTCAAAACATACATAGTACATTGTTCCCAAAAGATAAGGATACAAAAGGGATGGGTTCACATGACCTCATCAGTACTAAAGTTTCAAACTACTTAATGTACTACGGGCACAACCCGCCCGTACTAGGTTTAAAAGAAGAAGTGGGAGTACAATCCAATCATCATGGCAAGTCCTGCCATGACAAAACTAGCTCTCGCCACAAATTCTGCAGCCAACGTCCTTTCTTCCAGCGCCTCCACCATGTCTCGGACCGTAACAGTGAACTGCCAGTCCATGTCAGCTCTCAACTCTAGATAGTTTGTGGTACCCTGTATGTCTCGGGTGTGGTCCTCCAGAGTCTGAACTCGAGATCCGAGCCCTTGATGAAGTCGCGTGGCTGCATCCCCATGTGCCCGAATATCGTCTAGGAGATCATCAAGACGCTCTTCGTGCGTACAAACATGAGCTACCAAGGTAGGCACAGTGAGCTCTATGGCTTCCCCAGTGTGGGGTAGGGGTGTTGGGGAGTTGGAAGACTCTCCGAGCTCAAAGGTAGATGGGATGCTCTCCATCTCCCTCCAACGGGCCAGAGTACAGGGCATCCAATGGATAGTTCCCACAGTAGGGTGGTAGCAGGGTCTTTGCCTAGGTGGTTCTTCACCAGCCACCAAGTCTTCTGGGTCAGGGGCTGCTAGATTCCTTTTGCGTGGAAGTCGAACCTTCTTCCTAGCGCTTTGCACCTTAACCGGTCCTCCGCTTTTCTTTCGATAGACGATAGGCGGTTTTCCCAAGGCGACATTAGGTGGTGTGGAGCTACGGGTTTGTACTTGATTTTTGGGACGTGAGGCGGAAAGTTCCTCGTTTGATTCAGTGTCAGAGACGGGATCAGAATGTGAATGTGACGACATGCTTGTGACTACAATATCCATATGACATGTTGATTGGTTATGAAATGTTTATGCAATGAAAACGTTTTAGTGAGTCATTTAGATTATAGACTAGGTTCCAATTTAGATTCCTAGTTCACTATAATCAATGGCTCTGATACCAGTTCTGTCACACCCCGCCAAGGCGGAAACGCGAGGCGCAACGTTCATGGTTTCCAAAGCATATGATTACCGCAAACACATACATGATAAATGGATACATAAACAAATTTAAAGTTTTACATTACAAAAATGTAATCCGAGATTACAAAAAGTTAAGATTTCACAAATATGACTCAATTTAATGAGTTATACAGGGGAAATCCTCCTTGAGTAGTATCCATCGTGCATGCATGTAATCTACATTGCTAACCTTGAAATCACGTTCAGTTACCTGAAAAACATACTTAAAATCGTCAACACGAGGTTGGTGAGTTCACAGGTTTAATCAAATGGTTCTTTGTAAAATTCAATTGTTCGTAAATAGTTTCAAGTGTATGTGCTAAACAGAATAAGAATTGTTGACCCATTTGTAAACTAGCTAGGAATACAAATAATATGTTCATACATGAGGCGTAACCAAACCATGACATGTGTGGGCCCCTATAATCGTTATCAGGTTCTATGCGGCCATAAATCCTCCAGATTGTGGTTAGCGCGACTAACCATGACCGGGAGACGTCACTCTCCATAGTACTATTCATAGGACCCTAGGCTACAGTTAATGGTTACTATGTTGTTCCAGGGGACTTTAGCGGCCTCCAATGTGTTGTTCTCATCCCATGTAAACATAAAAGTCGTGTCTTATTCTCTTGTTATCCCATAAAATAGTTGAAGTATGTTCTTCCCCCAAATATTAGAAAACAGTAAAAAGAAAGGGGCCGTGAAACTCACCTTGTGTTTGTGTATACTTGTAATGATATTTGTTGTAGTCAACCTTGACTAATTATACCCTAGATACCAAGGGTAAATTGTTGTTAAGACCAACGTCTTAATTGTAAATTGTTCACCGACCTTGTAAATCTGATTGTGTTTGTTTAAATATCGTTTTAGTTTTCCAACACATGTTTTGTTATAAAATAGTTTTGAGTTACTGCCCAACTGGGACTGTTGTACAGGTGTCGAAACTTCTTAGTTTCGATTGGGCATATGTGTGTCGAAACTACTTAGTTTCGATGGAGTGGTCAGGAGTCGAAACAACCCAGTTTCGATTGAGTAAAAGGTATCGAAACTCCTAGTTTCGATTGACCAACAGGTATCGAAACTCCTAGTTTCGATTGGCCAACAGGTATCAAAACTCCTAGTTTCGATTGACCAACAGGTATCGAAAACCTAGTTTCGATTGAGCAACAGGTATCGAAACTCCTAGTTTCGATTACTGGACTTCTGTTTTGACAGAATCAGTCCGGCATATTTTTATGTTTTAAACTTGAATTCGACACACTCTTCTTGTTATCTTTCTTGCGTTTAAATAAGATGTAAGTTTAGCTACGGTTTTAAAGAACATAATATGACAAATATCGAGTTTTTACCTCAAAACCGAGATGAAAATGATAAAGAAAACAGAGAATGATCTTAAGTCTTTCGCTAAACTCTCTTTATAAACACTTGAAATTCTTCTTAAATCAGTAAATTATGGTAGATTTCGCCTTGAAACTGGACTTCGAATCGAAGAGAATTGAAGTGTTTGCCGTATGAGAATGAGTGATAAAATGGGAATTGTGAGGTTTTTGATTGAAATGGTATGGGTTTTATCTGAGTTTTCTCAGTTGGGAGTATGGGTCAATTTGAAAAATACGTGAGATTGGGGAATGGTTTCCTCTGTACTTCGGCCGAGAAGTCAAGGGTGGGTTGGGGGGTTTGGGTTATAATAATAAAACAATTAGATTTTTGGTATTAATATCAATTAGAGTTTTAAAAGGGGTAGTTTAATTCGGTTTATTTTCCCCACGGTATTATAATTTTATTTTAAAAATAATTTATTGATCAACTTAAAATTTGGGTAACGTATACGCCTGGATATTTAACTTATCCACTATTGTTCGTCTTAGTCGGGTTGCACTGGTACTTGCACCGGAATTTCCTAGAATTACCCAAGTATGAATTGAGACCATGTACGGTCTTTGTTAGACTCTAAAGTCCTCGTTTGTGAAATCAAATAAATCACATAAACAATTAAAAATGTGAACTCGTTTATGACTTGTACGGATATTGACCTGAAATGTCGGGTTGTCACAGATGCGAAGTCTACTTGGCGTTGAAGACCTCCTAGTTTCAAGTAGGAAATTAGGGGGTGATTGTTGGTAATTGCCAACTTAAAACAAATAGGCCCATTCACGTGTAGGTGAGTTTGAGGGCCTGCCCGCGAAACTCTATTAAATGTGTTAATGGGTTTAAGGGGTCATTAGGGTTTTTGCTTGTAACTTGCTGGCCAAGTTGGGTCATGCATATATATACATAACCGAGTCTAGGGTTGTGACAATGAGAGGTGATTGTAATTAAGTTTTGAGCAAGTTTCTTAGTTGCAATAATACGAGAGTTTACCCTAAATTGTGTGATTACGTTTTCTGATATCATTTAATCATCTTGAGCTTAGACCATCCCATTTCAAGCAAAAAATCCAAAAGTTCATGGTCCAAAACTGATAAAAAAACCTAAAAAAAGAGGAGTAATCGTGCCTGAGATCATCGGTTGAACCCCCTGTTCGGAACCTATGTCTCTGCTCCGCCCGTCTCCGCCATTGCTACTATGACGACGAACTTAACTTCCACATCAAGACCACAAACAATCTCTATCGCCGTCGCCTAAACCAAAATTATCGTCGGTTTCTACGGTGATTTAGTTGAGGAGTTTTTTCAAGAAGAGAAAAAGGAAAGAGAGATGGGTTTTGAGAGAAGTATATTTCTCTCTCCCTTTCACTGGCATGGAAGACACTGATTGGTTGGTCGTCCAAACCCATCAATAGAACTGTTTACACACTCACCTCCCCTTCCTAAAATGTATAATACATATTAGTTAGCTTGATCATAAAGTGGAATCTAGTGATTAGTCAAATCTGAAGTGGTGCTTAAAACACATATGTATCATACATATATTGTTGGTTCAGGCCCTTAGAAAAACACACACAATCACATAAGTATAAAAACGAAAGATTACAAAAGAAAGGCTGCTTAATAAAATACTACTGCTACTCTTATTTATACATAAAAACAAAACAAGCACATGTCAAATATGCCCCCAGGTACTCCATTTAAGAAACAAACCCAACATTCAATTCCTCAAAACTCGGTCAATCAATACCTATTCAACCGAGACCAAGACTAGGTCGCCTAACCCGTTAAAACCAAAACTTGACCTGTATATGTTGACCCATCAAACGTGACCCGCTAATCTGCTAACATGTGACTCGTGTGATCCGCGAACAAACCGATTAACCCAACATATATTTCGAATCACTTCGGCATTTGTTCACACAATAGAGCGGGATTGAATCTTAGACAACTGAAAACAATAGGGAGATTGTGTGCCTTACTTCACACTAAGCTCATAGTTGATGCTTGAAAGTTATGATGCATGATCTTATTGCCCATTAGACAATCAACAATTGGGAAGGAGATGGGGGCACCATGTCGGCTCTCTCCTCCTTTTCACCGGCTTTCCTCTCCTCTCTCCTCCCTTCCCTCTAACAAAAACCGTCCGTTGATGCCCTTGCAAAAGGGTGATACCTCCACAGGCGTTTCACTTAGTCGGGCCTTTCCAGCGGGCGCCTCCACTTGGACTAAGAAAGGTAAGGAATTAAATCTTTTTTTTCTTATAAGAAAGGTGAGGAATTAAATCCTTTTTCTAATGTAAAGTGCGGCGGAGTGTAAGCGGGAAGGCCATCGGGACCGGTCCGCCCTCCATTAGTACCGCGAAAATGTGATGTTTACGGGTTGCCTATGCCGATTCAATCCCAACCTCCAACGGTAACGGTTAGTTTAAAAAAAATAATTTAAATTCTAAACCCTATTTAAACCATCTTAACTTTTCTTTTTCAACCTATATTTATCCTTTCTCTCTCAAATTTAAACCATGTCTTTCCTCATCTTTTACTTTCTAGTTCATCATCATCATCATCTCGAAAGATTCCTACAATGATGTAGTTGAAGAAACGGGAGTGGATAATTTCCCTTTGATTGTTTCAAGTGTTCAACAATTATTAAATTATCAAGATACTGCTAGTTCAAGAACTTATGTATGCAGAGATCGCGAAGCCGTAGGTTTTTAGTTTGGTCAGTTTTTTCGGTACGGTTTTTTCGGTTAATTCGGTTTTTTGCTCACACCTACTTTTGTGTAATAAAACATAACATACATGGAGTTAATTACACGGATGGTCCATGTGGTATGTTTAAATTGCAAGTTTGGTCTCTAACTTTAAAAAATTACACTTTTGGTCATCGTAACACAAATGATCCTTGGGGTGGATGGCCGTTAAGTTTTTTTGTTTAAGTGGGTGTAAAATGACTAAGATACCCTTTAATATTAAAAGTTAAAAATGAAAAAACTAAATAGATTAATATATTAAATTAGTTGTGTGGGTCCATGATGTGTTACAAAACACATACTTTTATCCTATTGTTTTTGTTCGTTTCAGCTAGTTTTGTATTCATTTTTATTCGTTTTTGGTTCATTCTTAGTTTGGGTCATGTTTGCAGGTGTTCGTGTGCAAAAGAAGCAGAAATCAAGGTTAAATTCTAGAGAAATCGAGCACACGAGGAAAGGCGGAGAAAAGAAAAGAACAAGAATAAAAAATATGGAAAAGCAAGTCTTCGCGCCACGCGAAGAGTAAGCATCAGGTCCTGGCGACACACCAAGACCAGGAAATCAGGGCCCGACTAAATTGTCCTTCGCGCCACGCGAAGAGTATCTGCTCAGTCTTCGCGACACGCGAAGATCCTTAATTACGGCAAAACCCTAGAAATTAAATATTTAAAGATTTTAATGCCATTCTAAGAGGGGTTCAACTTTCAACCGTCACATCAGAGCTTTTGGGTGATTTTGGGAGCAGAGAAGGAGTTTGGAGCCAAAGGTTGAAGCTTTTGAGATCGTATTGGTTAGATATCAATTGTTCGGCTTATGCTATCGATTCTTTTGTGTTCAATTAGTTCAATTGATACTATGTTCTTGATTTTACTACTGATTTATTATCATTGAACATGATTATTGGCTAAACTTCTAGATATTACCTAGGTTTGATGAATATTCGTTGAAAGATTGGATTTTTATCGGTTTTTGGATTCTTGTTGATGGATTAATGTTAAAGTAGCAAACTTAATTGCAATTGGTTTGATGTGTGTGCATAATTATCTCTGATTTATGATCAATTATTGTTCCACATGTATCTTGTTGAATGTCGTTCGGTTATAGATGCATGTTAGGTCACTTACTGTGTGTTTGTGATTTGTGTATGGTTTATTGAGAGTTTAGAGGATTTAAACATTCTACCTACTTCGATAGCTGAGAGGTGAGAAGTAGTCGAGTTGTCTTTGGTGTTAGGTATTTAGGTGTAAAGGTTCTGAGATGAGGTTTCCCTAGATTTCCCAGTATTATTTGTAATCCCGTGTCTTATCGAGAGTTTTCAGGTTACTCATTGCATCCTAGGGTGTATTGAGATAGTGAGACTAAGAGGTAATCTATCTTTTGGGTACTTTAGTATTAATTGGAGAGACTGATAGGTAATCTAACCAACCAGTGAACATCACACTCTCGTTAGGGTTTTCTTTTCGGTCACACCTTGAGAATGATCAGAGATCCACTAGGTTGTCTGAGGGTGTAGTAAGTTAAGACCCTGGTTCCATCATAGTTTCCACAGCTGAGAGAAATCCTAGATTCGCAAATAAGATTCTTACCTGGGTAGTGCTTTCCCGATTCTTGATTTCATCTAAACTTCCTGAGTGAAAGCTGGTTGTCGTTAGTTAGTCTTAGTTTACAGTTACTTGTAATTAGTTTAGATCTAGTTCGTAGAAACCTCCCCCAAGACCAAATATTTTAGTTACTTGTCGGAGTCTAGTTTTAGTTATAGTCAGTGTCTCGTGGTTTCGATATCCGGACTTCCATTAGGCTGTATTAAAATTGATAGGTACACTTGCCTATCATTGTGGTCTAGTTTAAGGGTTTTCTAGAGTTTAACTAGAGTGTCTAGGTTAGTTTTATTTAGTTTTTATAGACCATACCGAGCATATCAAGTTTTTGGCGCCGTTGCCGGGGACACTTGGGAATAGAAAAATTAGCTTCGATTAGTTCTTTATTTGGTTATTTGTTTTATTTTCTATTTTGTGTTTAATTTAGTTTAGTAGTTTATTTCTTTTTATCTTAGGTCTTAATTGCTTTTTTTGTCTTATTTGCTATTTGTGTGTGTCGTAGTTAGAGTGTTTCTTCTATCGGTAGTCATTTTTCCTTTGTTTTCCTTTCCAGATTATGCAACATACTCGTTCGCAGGGATCACCACACTTTGCTGCTTCTTTAGAGCCCGAGCGAGAACTTCAAGAGTACAGCCGCAAGTTTCGCGAGCGTCTGAGTGATTTTTGTGAGAAACAGGTCGCATTCCTATTCCTATTGCTAACATGGGTGACGCTGATCCAGCTGTTAGACGTACCGTTCATCAGAGAGCTTGTGATGGATTCACAGGTGCTAGGTCTTCTATCACCCGCCCTACTGTGCCAAACACTAATAATTGGCAAATTCCATCTCACGTTATGACCACCATCACTAACTCTACTCAGTTCCACGGACTTGAGGATGAGGATGCACCAGGATATCTGTCCCGCTTTGCTCGTATATGCGATACCTTTCGCATCACTGGTGCTACTGAGGACGCAATTCTTTTGCCTATTTTCTCATTCACACTCTCTGGTCGTTCCGCCACTTGGTTGGACACCCTGCCTCAGGATTCCATTACCACTTGGGTAGATCTTCAGGCCAAGTTCTTGAAAGAGTACTACCCACCTTCTAAGGCCGCTCGTCTGAGGGACTAGATTCACTCCTTTCTATGGATCCTGACGAGGCGTACCATCTGACTTGGGATCGTTTCAATACTCTACTGAGTAAGTGCCCCCAACACGGTTTATCTGATTGGGCACTCGTAGAGAAACTCTATAATGGCCTAACTTTCGAGAAGCAAAAAATGTCCAATACTGCTGCAGGAGGCCATATCATGGATAAGAAGGAGTCGAGTGAGTGTGAAGACATGTTTAAGAGTTTTGATTTAGCCGAGCAGCAGCCTTCTACTAGGAATTCCATTCCTAGTGCTAGGACACCCACCTCGTCTGCTAGAGGTGTGCATCAGGTCACACCTGATACTAGCGTGGCAGCTACACTTGCTGCTATGGCAAAGGAGATTAAGGAGCTGAAGATGAGTGCTCAAAGATGCGAGGTGTGTAGGGGAAGCCACGACACCATAGATTGCCATGTTAGTCAAAAGGAACATGTAGATTTCACAAGGAACCCAAACCGAGGATTTAACAACGCCTATGGCACAATTCATACAACTTGGGATGGAGATCTAGCGGGAACCCACCTGGGTTTTAATCGCGCCAGAATCAGTTCGGCTGTGGAGATGCAGGCACAAGTTCGGGGGGGGGGGCAGTGATAGAAACAAGAAGATAGAGGAGATGTTGGAAAATCAAACTCAGATGCTTGCTCAGCTTATTGTGAGAGATAAGGAGACCCAGGAGAGGCTCGATGCGTATGATACCTTGCTGAGAAATCAGCAATCTGCATTCCTAGATCTGCAACGCACAGTGGGAGACATTGCAAAGAATCTGAATGACAAGCAAGGAGGTTCATCTTCGTGATCTAAGGCAACTTTGATGGCAGTGACGACTCACAGCGGACGAGGAGAAGAGAATGAGAAGCCACCGATGGATGATGAAGAGCCGGAGGACGAGGAGATTGAGATGGAGGCTCCTATGCGGATGCATGTGAGGCGAGTCCCAGCAAGTACCGCGTCGATGTAATCTCTAGGAAATTCCGACCTTTATTTTAACTATTCCAGCAAATTGTAATTTCATTATTTTATGGTTCGCATTTACGAAAGTATCATTTTTATTCATTATAATTCATGAGATAAATATATATACCTTCTTATAATAATCAAATCTAAACTTACAAGCTTTGATTATGAATTGATATCCTTTATGTGTCTACTTATAAATATATATGTAACTATATATACATACACATGATAAATAAACTATTTAAATAATTTATTATGAAAATATAACATTGTTAATTAACATTACTAGTGTTTTAAATTACTAAAGATAAATAAAACAAATAAATATATAATTGCATTTATGATGAAATGGAGTCATAAACATAAAATTTATGAGCACTTAAGTTAGTATATGTTATGAAATTAAAAACTATTATTCATCTTTTGCAATGAATAAGCTTCTGATTGTACTCTATAAATAGAGCCCTTATTCTCATGTATTATTCGCACCTCAACGATCCTCTAGGGTTCTCTAGCTACTAAAGGTCGTTATTCTCATCTTTTGGAAGATTCTAGCTTAAATCCTTCCATTCTAAGTAAGTTATTCTTATGTTCTTGCTTGTTCATACTTTTCATTTCAAAAATCCCTCATAATTAGCTAGATCTATGATCTCTAACATGTTTATGTTATAATCATAGACCTATCCAAGATCAAAAACCCTATTTTAATTAAACTTGTTCAAAACTTTTATTTAAAAGCTTGGTTTGATTTTTCTTGTTCCTTTCAATTTCAAAAATCATGTTTTTACTAAAACCCCTTATTTTTAAATTAAATTATTTAATATTCAATTTCTATCTTTACTAAACTCATATTTCCACTTTAGCCCATATATTTTCCAAACACACCCTAAACTTGGTTAAGTATACAAATGAAATAAATTTCAAACCAGTATGTAGTTATCCGGTAAACATTAAAGTTCTGGCTAAAAAGACGGGGTTCTGATCCGGCCAACTCTTTCCTGGGAACTTTTCTGTTGGAGGTACTACTCTGGAATGATAATCATTCTAGTGTACAACAACCACTTTCAACTAATTATGATTATAATTATAAACTCATTTCTTTGCAAATATTTATACAAAATTTTATATAATTTATTTTTATTATATGAGAACATTTAAAGCACAATTCTATACTTTTAATTAATAATTTATTTGGCTTAATTATTACTTAATTAGAACATCATTATTATACTTTAAATTTTGGTTTAATTACGAATTAATTAAATTATTTTTTTTTTACATCTATTTTTCATAAATCAAATGAAAGGTTTTATTCGCTTATTTATGTAGTAAATTATTTAATTACTCAACTAATTATTACTCATTTATTTATTTACCCATCTATTAATTTATGCGATTGCAAATAAAAGAAAACTACTCATTTACTTATTTGTGTATTTATTTACAAACAAAACCCTAATTATTTATTTATACGTTTATATAATTATTACAAACAAACAAAATCCTTATTTATTCTTTCACTTATTACAATACAATTATTTATCAAAGATTTACATAAAATATTATTTGCAACTCAAATGATTATTTTATTATTAAAATGAGGACACCCACATCAATCTCCTCACACATTAGGATTCCCTATTTCTTTTGTACAAATCATTGATACATATATTCCATCAAACATAGGTTCACCTTGTAGTTAGCTAGAACATTTGTGCAACAAACAACATACTTGTGTGACATTCAAGCTACTCATTGCAATATGAGTTTACATAGCTCCTTTTTTCCTTTTTATACTTTTGGGGTGAAACATGTTTACAATTACAATACATACACAATTCAATACATTTGTTCTAATGCTATGGTCTTTATACTTTATGTCTTAAACAACTTGGTGACCATACATGTGTTCATGTCTAGTACAATCATTAACTTGCACGGCAGGCCTATGGTAGTACCTATCATGATCATTTATAGGGGAAACCGATACATTACTTAACACGAACCTTGGCGGGTTAGTGTATACATTTTGGTACTTCACGCAGTCCGGGGGACTGTGCATACATATTACACGGTTTGATTGTACACTTTGGAACCTCGTGTGTTTTCACATTTATGCTTTAGACATGCTTTGAACATATTGAATTGTAAACTTTACTTAACTTTGTTTGGTGTTAAAACCTATGTTACTCACCAACTACTTGTAGTTGACATTTACTCACATGTTTCAGGTGCACCAGTTGAGGACACTACATGATCGCATAGGACTATGGATCTAGCCTTAATAAAGATTGAATTTAACTTGTGTTATGTTTGAATTCCTTGTTTTCCATTTCTACTTGTAACAGATGTTTTAATTATGTTGAAATAATATTATCACTTATTAATAGATGATCATGTGTTTATGAACAACCGCGTCAGCCCCGGTGTATAATTCGCCGTCGGCCGGGGTGTGACAGCCGAACAATGAGTCTCCGGTTGAGAAAGTAGTAGAGGAGAAGAGTGAGGGGAAGAAGAAGATTCCCGAGGTTGATCTGAGCCGTGTTCCATATCATGCTCGCCTTATGTAATAGAAATATGCTAAGGTTTATGAACACTTTCTGGAGCTATTCAAACAGCTCAAAGTCAATCTTCCGTTTGTCGAGGCACTTCAACATATGTCTAAATATGCTAAATTCTTGAAAGATCTTCTTTCTAACAAAAAGAAGCTCGAGGAGGTCTCGACAGTCTCTCTTAGTGAGAAGTGTTCTGCAGTGGTTCAGAACAAGCTGCTAGAGAAATTGGCAGATACGAGTCATTTCATGATCCTGTGTCTGTTTGGCGGTTTAACTGTGAACCACGCGTTGGCTGATCTAGGTGATAGTATCAATCTGATGCCATATTCTATCCATAAGCATCTAGACCTAGGAGATCCGAAGCCGACGCGGATAAGCATATCTTTGGCGGACCGTTAAGTCAAATATCTGCGGGGAGTGGAGGAAAACTTGTTGGTTAAGGTGGATAAATTTGTTTTCCCCGTGGATTTCGTTATTCTTGATATGGAGGTTGATGATAGGGTCCCACTCATCATAGGACTCCCCTTCTTGCACACCGCCAAGGCATTGATTGATGTTTTTGACGAGAAGATCACACTTCGTGTAAGGGATAAGAATGTTACTTTCGGTGCCATGAAATCCGTGAAGGATTCTAGTGATCAGGACGATTCGACTTGCTTTATTGATACTTTCATGTCTTGTTTAAGGGTTTTCTAGAGTTTAACTAGAGTTTGAATATACAAACGCATATATATATATATATATATATATATATATATATATAAGAGTAAATTACTATTTTTGTCCCTGTGGTTAGCTAAAAATAACCCTTTTAGTTTAATAATTCAAATCTTGCAAAAACAGTACCCGATTTTTCATTTTCGTTACAATCAAGTCCAGTCGACTAACACCGTCAAACCCTACTGTTAAATTTGTTATAAATTAACTAAAAATACATCTATATTAAAATTTAAATATATATATATATATATATATATGGGAAGGATCAAGAGAAAACCATAAAGTTAGACGAAAACAAAAAAAACCATTTTCAACCAATAAGATAATTTTAAAATTATTTATTCTCTCATTTGTCAAAAGGTTAATTTAGTAAACTTTAACCCCTGCATATTTATTTAAATTCAATATCTTGATTCTCTCCTTTTTCTCTCTCTAATCACAACCATCACCACCAATGTTTTTAAAGCCGGACCGGACCTGCCGGCCGGGCCGGGCCGGTCGGATCGGGAACCGTGACCTGCACCGATTCGGTTACATGCTCTGAGACTGTTTGCTGGTTGAACCGGGCGGTCCAAGCGATTCAGCGGTCGAACCGCGAACCGGTGGTCGAACCGGGTAGTTTAATTTTTTACTTTTATTTTTTTAATTTTTTTTTTATCCTATAGTTCTTCTACTTACTTCTATTTACAATTTTAACCCAATTTGACTCTTTCATTTTAACTTATACGCTGCAACATGTCCTCCAAAACCCTAATCAAAATTAAAATTGAAGATTCAAAAGAATTAAAATTCTTACAGACCTACAACCCTCGTCCTTGACTCAAAATTGTTTAAATGGTTGTATATGTAGTATTTGAAATTTTTTATATTTTTATAAATATTTATATTATTTATTGTGTAATTCGGTTCTTGAATCCGGTCCGACCAGTGAACCTCTAAGACGTCCGGTTCGTTGTCCGGTCCGGTTCTGAAAACATTAATCACCACATTCAAAAACCTTAATCCCTGATTTTAATGGCAATCTTTCCATCAACATGACCGCTCATCCAAAGATCGATCCCGTGACTAAAGAGGCTTTAACATTTCATTCAGTGGTTGGTGACTAATATTATATGCATAAACTTCAATATGTGCTTGTCATCTTCTTTGCGTGAACATCACAGTGGCCGGAAAATATATGGTTCAATTCAATCCTTACATTTTAATGTGATTAGTTTTGTCAAAAAAATGCAATGAAGATAAGGAATGGAAGGTTACCTTTGATATCTAAGCACAACGACAGTTATACAAGATTACGGGTCAAATGTGGAACTTTCGAATACCGAACCCGAGATGCGGTGAACCTCAGGTCTCCGAACTGCGGTTTCCGAGTCGTTGAAAGTGTGATACGGCTGAACCAGGGAACGAAAGACTTTTGGTGGCTTCACGTTGAGATTGTAAGTGGTGTTTTCGGTTCGCCGGAGTTCCGACAGTGAGGTACAATACAGAAGAGAGGGATGAATGGTTTGAAACTCATCCAAACGATCACGTCTTTCAAATCTAAACCAAACAATTTAGAGAATTTTGCTACAGAAAACGCTATTTTGGTACGATTTGTGATCGGATTAAATAAATGTAGAAAGAAATTGTTTGATTTCGATTTCTTTATTTGTGGGTGCTTGAAATCATGGTTTTTTATTTGAATTGTGATTTTCAAGTGATGTACTATCTGGAACAACTTTAGATGGTGTTCATCTTCATTTTTTTTCGTAAGAGCTACGTATACGTAACTCGTAAGAGCTATACGTAACTCGGTTCTTCTTCCCATTTTTGTGTTATGTTGAGCAATTCTCTGAGCTACGTATTTGTAATTCATAATATTCACATCATCTCCACTCGTAACATCACATCATCTCCACACATAACATGTTTACATATACGTAAACAAATATGCTAACCTGTTTACGTATGCGTAAGCATATATATGTAGAACTGTTTAAATATACGTAAATCGTTACATCATTCTATATGTAAATGGGTTTTTTTATTGATTTATTTGATAATAATTAGTGAAAGAGGAGAGATGATAGTAAACTTAGAAAATATAGTTAATTAAAGATGATAGTTTCTAAATTAATATCTTTTTCTTTTCCCATCTTACCCTTCAAAGCCTTATAAAGTGCTCAAAATATTAATTTAATTACAATCATGTCACTAAACAATTTTAACCATAGATCGAATAAATCAAGGGCTATAGAGTGGTTTTCTTGGTTTTCGTCTAAAAGAGAGTTTTCTCTGAAACCCTCCCTTCCTTTTGAATTGAGGATTGGGGCCAGTGGCGGATCTAGGAAAAAAATCCAGGGGTATCTAAAATTTCGTTCAGGGGTATCTGGATACATAAAACGGTAAAAAAAAAATAAAAAATTCCGCTGCGCGTCGAAAATTCTCACTACGCGTCGAAAGTTGAGGGGTACCTGAAGGTACCCCTGGGCTCCACGTAGATCCGCCCCTGATTGGGGCTGTGGTTGTAGCTAACGAGTTTTAACCAAAGTTTTCCCTTCCTTTTGAATATCTTCAAGCAGAAACCACGATGGAAGACAATTGTGTGGTGTAGGATTTAGATATTGATTCTGATGGTTACTTCTTTTTGGAAACGAGGGATTGCAGGTTGAGGGTTAGTTTTCTGGTGATTGCCGGTGGAGGCTTTTATTTAAAATAAGGGATTGTAAGCGGAGGCTTTATTTTTTATAGTGTTTTTATTTTTGATTTTTAGGAAAGGGTATGTTGGTTAAGGGAAAGAGTAAAATGAAAATCCTCTCTAGTTAAAAAAAACCCATTAAACCCTTTGAAAAAAATTAGATATTTTTTTTAAGTTTGAGATTGAATATTTACATAAAAAAAAGTATTTTCGTAAAAAAAAATAAAAAATCTCCGACTTAAAAAAAATAAAAAACATATACAAAATAACAAAATTCCCGTTTTCTCTTTCTTACATAAGCAATACGTCAGCAATTACATATGTAAAAAACATCGTATTTTAAAAACAATCGCTCAGTGTTTTTTTTTGTTTTTTTTCATCAAAAGTGTTAAAATTGAATGTAGAATTCATCCAAAAAATAAAAGTCTTTTTATTTGATTTTTTATATATATAAAAAAAAGTTTAGTGAATTTTTTTAACTCAAATGACTTTTTGTTATAACCATCCCTGTTGATTGATTCATAAAAAAATTAACAGCAGGGTTTGACGGTGTCAGTGGACAGCAGTTGATTGCAACAAAAAATGATAAAGGGAGGAAAAAAAAAAGAAGGAAAAGAAAAAGAACGGAAAAAACAGACGGCGCCTTGTGAGAAAAATCATGTGGTCACCCCTATTTCGAAAACCCTCGTTTAAACTTGTTGGTTTGTTTACTTGAATTGTCTGTTTCGTTAATGGAGTCCAGTTCGTCGTCGGCGATCAGGCCATGGCGGACGGCCTTTCTGACCTTGAGGGACGAAGTGCAGAATCATCCAACCGCCACTACTGTCATTCACCTCCTTAACACTCTCATTTTATCCAAATCTGAAACCCTGATCCTCGCCATCGCCAATCTCCCGGTCCATGAGGTACAATACACTTCTTTTTCTGTCCATAATGTTTAATCTTCATAGATTAAACGTGTTAGGGTTTTCAGGTCACGTCCGACGCGATGTTTCTCGTGGAATTGGCTAGGCAGATTTCGAGTTCAACAGGGAATGAAGATGCACTTCATGCCTTGGTGCAATTATCCAACTTGGTAACTCTCTCAGTTTTTTAAACTAAGAAAAATAGTTAGGGTTTTTAAATCATCCATTATTCTGGTAATAGATCTTAATTTGTTTTTATATAGTCAACTGCTTCAATGTATTCATAGAGATTGCATACCAGTTACTAGTTTGTTACCTTTTTGTAATTTCCTCATGTCTGTTGTTTATATCTCATTGCTTTTAGGAAGTACACATACATTTATTCTTCAATGACCAATAACATTTTTCATTTAGGTGACAACTGCAGTTGTGTTTTACCCCTTTTCCTAATTTGAGTTCCACTATGCTCAGTTTTTCATATTAATTGATGATAATTTTGCTGGAATTGTGTACTTGACTTGCGTGTTATGCTTGTGATTGGCTTTTTTCGGTTCAGATCCAGAACTTCGGCCGTCTTATTTCTTTCAAGATGACATCATCGACATGGGTTCTTGTACTTCACGCATTTGGAGGAATGGTGGAAGTGTTCCTTGGTGCAGCTGGAGTGAAGAGAGATAATGTTGTTGAATTTGAGGCTGCAAAGCAGTGCTTAGACACTGTTAGGTTTGTTCTTTTAGTTTTCTTCTTTTTTTAAAGCGTGGATAACTTTGATGTTAATCTTGATCTTATGTTATTGATTATTCTGTTTATTTATTATTTCTACTTAAAACTAGCAACTTTTTCTCCAGATCTCTTGTTGATGTTAATCAAAGAACAATCATGTTGTCAGACAATGTGCAACTGTTAGAATTTCTTCTCAAGATAGTCTCATACTCTCAAAATGTTCTAGCTTCATGCTTTTTGGGTAATATTCAGGGTTACCCTCTTGAATCTCGGAAGATAATTCTTCAAAAGAATAATTTATGGGAAATTCAGACAACTGCTTTTACCATGATTAGTGAAGTTTTCTCACGAGTTGGGGCTTCCTTACCAGCCCACATCTGGCAATCAACTGTTGATGTGCGTATTTTCCATTGCATAGTCAACAACTTAGTATTATTTTGTATTGTGTTTGATTAAAATATATACACCTCTTCTGTATTAGGCTTTTAGAAACATTATGGATGTATTGACAAGTAAGGCTCTGCTTGTGGAAAACAATGTAATGGATAGGTAGTCTTCTTTTTTGCTTTAAAGGTAATTTATTATTTCAACATATATACTTTAGTTGGTCTTTAAGTGAATGTTCATTTGGATTTTTTCTGCAGATTTTATACTTCGCTTCTGCAATGCCTGCACTTGGTTCTAATAAATGAAAAAGGATTCCTTCAAGACCATGTAATTTATTATCTGGACTTTATTTTGATGTAATTATTATTTGTGCCTACTATTTTTTTACAAGCTTATGGATGCTTACAGGTTGCTGGTTTTGTAGCTGCACTGAGGATGTTCTTTGGTTATGGGCTTAGCAGTAAGTCACAGATTGTCTACAAGAAAGATTTTAGGACCACAAGCCTTAGTTCTCAGCCAGCTGAATCGAATAGTGGTCCCTACGTGCCTCCACATGTGCGTAAAAAGAACCAATCAAAAAATTCCAACTCATTGAGCATATTAGACTGCCCACATGGACCTATGGATTACATGTCATCTGATTCTGATTTAAGTGATAGTGATGGATCAGCTAAAGGTATCAGCAATTTCAGGAGCTCTAAGGTTAGAGTAGCTGCCATAGTTTGCATACAGGTATTCTAGTGCTTTTGTTAGTGTGAACAATTAAACAGGATTTAAGCATCATTGTGTATTTTAACTGACATTTATTTTCAATTCTATAAAAAGGATCTTTGTCGATCTGATCCCAAATCGTTTACTGCCCAATGGATAATACTTTTACCCTCTAGTGATGTGCTGCAAGCAAGGTAAAAGATGATGCTTTCTCTGATCTAATTTGGTATTATTATTATTATTTTTTTCATCCCATTGGCATGATGGTTTGCTACATGACAGGAGGTATGAAGCAAACCTTATGACATGTTTACTATATGATCCGTATCTTAAGGTATCAGTGCTGGTCTTTTTAGTTTATTTCCGCAGTATGTTTCTGCTATAGTTCATAATGGTGCTAGATACTTGCCTTTTTTTCCTTCATAATTTTTCAGGCACGCATTGCGTCTGCCTCAACTTTGGCGACCATGTTGGAGGGGCCCGCATCTGTTTTTCTCCAGGTGGCAGAATTCAAGGAATCCACTAAGTTGGGATCTTTTACTGCTCTTTCCAGTTCTCTTGGTCAGATTTTAATGCAGCTTCACACTGGTATCCGACTCTTTTGCTTGCATGTTTTTTTTTGTTTAATTTTTCTTTACTTTTGGTGTTCTTTAATGTTGTTTTCTTGTAGGTATCCTGTATGTAATTAAACATGAAAAAAATAACGGATTCCTGACCTCCTTGTTCAAGATTCTCACACTTTTGATCTCATGTACACCGTAAGAATTCTCCTCATCTCTACCTCACGGTTCTGTAAATTAGAGTATGATTATGCTAAGGCCCCATTATGCCAGTCATTATTCTGTAAGCTAATAATTACTGTATTACATTATTATCAACAGATACTCGAGAATGCCCGATGAGTTATTGCCTACAGTTATCTTAAATCTTCACCAGAGGATTATTGAGGGATTTGTTACTCATAATGATCAATCTGGGTTACTGGTCAGTGTTCCATTATCACATAATTTGCTTTTGGTTTTGTAAACAATACTTATTTTTCTTCATAGCCACATAATGAATTAGGTTTATAAACAAAATTGTTGCAGTCTGTTGCTTTAAGTTGCTTGACAGATGCTTTATCCGTCTCACCTTCTTCTCTCAAAGTGAATGAAATGTTTGTGGCGGAAATATCTGCAGGTTAGCTTTCCTGGTCTATGCATAATTCCTTGATAGATATTATAGTTTTTATTCTAATGTTTATATATTTTTAGTCAAAATTCCCCTAACAAGTATCCCGTTCCAGGTCTTAACTATGATAAAGCAAGTTCTGGTCTTCTTTCTACCTTGCTTCATTATTCTCAATCATTTACAAGCCCAGCAGTTAGCCTTGAGGCTCTGCAGGTGATGTTGAATTTAAATCATTATTCTTATGGTTATTGTATTTATGCTGAATCATATAAAGTCTATTATTGTAAGTAAGCACATATTAAATATAGGTTTTTTTACATATTTCCCCCTATTAAACTTCTAAATTACATAAATCACCAACCCCTAACTTTAATTACATATTTCCCCAATTAACTTAAAATTACCCAATTGCCCCTCACAAATATTTAGGAAGGGGATATATGTAAATAGTACTTTAATTGGTTTTTTAAGGGTAAAATGGTAATAAAATAAGTTATTTTAAATGAATTGGATAAATATGTAATATATAGGTTTTAGGAAGGGGAAATATGTAATTAAATTTTAGGGTTGGGTAAATATGTAATAAAGGAACTTAGGAAGGGGATATATGTAAATGCCCCTTAAATAAAGGTCTCACCTTGCTGCAGGTTCTTAAAGCTGTGGCACATAATTACCCAAATATAATGGCTCTATGCTGGAAAAAGTTCTCTTGTATCATTTGTGACATATTAGATCCTCCAGGCTCTTCAAGGGCAGGAACTGTAAATTCTGGACTCACAGTTGGGACAATTAGGGAAAAAGTTTTAACCAGTGCAATCAAGGTGAAGTTTATTTTGTAGTTATAATAATTTTTCAGATTAACTTTGTGTTACTAGCACAATCTATACATAAAACTGTGTTCTTCAAAAGATTTTGATTTGAGCATTTTGATGTCATATTACAGCTGCTAGACGAATGTCTTCGTGCTATCTCTGGATTTAAAGGAACAGAAGATCTTTCTGATGATAAATTTCTTAACAGTCCTTTTACATATGATTACATCAAAACTAAAACAATATCATCTGCTCCATCATATGTACTGGAGGACCAAACAGTGGCTAGTGATGATAATACAGCATGTCCATCTGGCAGCCAGCAATGGTGTGAAGCTATTGAAAAACAGTTGTCATCAACTCTGTTTCACAGTTCATCCTTGGTTTGTTATTTTAATAGATTTTATGTTTACAGATGTAATCTTACGTTTATGTTCTAATCACAATTCTTTTTTGAAGGTGAGGGCTGCATCGGTGATGTGTTTTGCAGGAATAACATCCAATGTTTTCATTTCACTTCCAGAAGACAAACAAAATCAGATTATCACTTATTCTGTAAGAGATCCTTATAAAGTTATCTTATTTTAAAACATTTAATTTTACTATTTTTATTTTTTCATTTTGTTGAAAACATCTGTAGATCAATGCTGCTTTTGATGACGAGGTCCCATCAGTAAGATCTGCTGCTTGTCGTGCAATTGGTGTCATTGCATGTTTTCCTCAGGCTTTAAAGGGGTAATTTCACTTTCTACTGTAGTCAGTTTCAGCTAATTGTTTTTTAAAGAAATTATCTTGTATCTGGAGTTTAAAAATTGAAATATGAATATATGATATTGTCTGAATGTATAGCGTGGAGATCCTTGGCAAGTTTATAAATGCTGCTGAAGTCAATAGCCATCATTCTTTAGTCCTGGTAATCTTTATTTCATCATAATGTTATATATTAATGCATTTCTATCTTATCAGCTGAATATTTTTAGTTTTTCATACCTGCTTGTCTTTAGGTTCGCATTGCAGCCTCATGGGCTTTAGCTAACTTATGTGATTCTCTACGCCACTGTATTGATAGATTCACTTTAGCAAGGTCTTCTATAGGTGAGTATCAAATTTTCAGTTGACCATTCTATCTGACTGTCTCTAGGCTTTGTTCTTTTATTATTAACTTAATTCATCTTTAATGTGATAGATCTGATCGATTGCTCTAAGATGGTTTCTCTGTTAATTGATTGTTCTTTGCGGCTTACAAGGGATGGCGATAAGGTAAATAACATCAAAATACTGTCCTTTTATTACTTGGATTCTTCTGCTGTTTATTTTCTTATCATTTGTATTTTTTTGTTGTGATTGCTTAAGATAAAAGCAAATGCTGTGAGAGCACTTGGTAATTTATCAAGATTTGTTCCATGTTCAAGCCAAGATGTTAATGGCATCTCTGCAACTTCATTCCTCCAACTAACTTGGGAAGATTCATCTTGGTTGGAAAGAATGGTGCAGGCTTTTCTTTCTTGTGTTACAACCGGAAATGTGAAGGTATTTTTTAAACCTATTTTACCTGTATTTTTTATTTTATTTTGATTCTTAAGTATGTGCATCGATGAACTAACAGGTACGGTGGAATGTTTGTCACGCTTTGAGCAACTTATTTCTTAACGAGACATTAAAACTTCAAGATACAGATTGGTAAGAAATTGAAACTTTCTTTAGGATAAATATTGTACTTTAAATCCCTAAATATGTCGTATTTGACAAATTATAAAGATCCGGTCATGAATCTTTGGATTTTCTTTTCAGTGTTGAAGTTTCAAATCACAATTGATATTATTACTCTGTTTTGCATAGGGCTCCTTCAGTTTTTAGTATTCTTTTACTTCTGCTCCGTGATTCTTCTAATTTCAAGATAAGAATACAAGCTGCAGCTGCATTGGCTGCCCCACCAACAATATTGGGTGAGTCAAAATGTCTGATCTCTCTCTCTAGAACTTGAAACCATTCTGTTTCATGTTTCTTTTTCATTGTGTTTTCTGCAGATTATGGGAAGTCATACTCAGACGTTGTTCAAGGGGTCCTTCACACACTAGAAAATCTTGGTTCAGACCAGATGTTTGCTCCTTCAAGTTTCAAATATAGAGTTGCACTTGAGAAGCAGGTTCAGCTTCTTTTTTCATTTCTTTTTTTCTTCTGGGCATGTTGTACACATCTATTATCACCTCAAGTTACTTATTTTTTCCACTTAATACGCAGATAACATCAACAATGTTGCATGTCCTCGGGCTTGCTTCAGGATCTCATGATCACCCTGTACATGATTTCCTTATCAAGGTGATTTCTGATCTAAATTAATCTCCACCAAATTTTATCTTTTTTCAAGGCTCATGATGTATGTTGTTTTGTTGTAGAAAGCATCGTTTCTTGAGGAATGGCTTAAAGCATTGTGTTCATCTCTTGTGAATCAATTTGAAGCTGAACATGACTCCGCGTTGGATCAAAAGAAAGAGGTAATAAATAGAGCGATAAAGTCGCTTGTTAAGGCATATGAAGGCAGAAATAATCAAGCCATGGCTCGAAGGTTTGATAAGCTGGCGTTTGAAATATTGTAGAATAATTTTATGTTTCTGTTGTAAAAAACAAGCCCTTGCACACGCCTATGCGATATTTTGTCACAAAGATCAATACACATCACAAGTTATACTTACAAAACAAAGATTACACGCATCCAACTTCAAAGAACCATACACTAGACACGTCTATGCGTTCTTTTATTACAATGATCGACACAAAACAAACATAAAAGGTACACGCGCATCACTCACATTTGCATGTAAGGTATCCTTTCAGGCAGTTGCACACCAGTTCAAGGGGGGATGATATCACATCCTTTTTTATTAGCATCACACCACACAGAAAACTAAAGATAGATAATATCTTGCTTACCAGTTACCAATGCTCTAACTGGGAGCATTTTAATGACGGAAGCTTCGAGCCGAACGTGGCTCCTCTCCCTCGCCCGCTTGAAGCTTGACCAACGTGTAGACGCCTGCTCCTGCTAGGGCCCCAAGTGTAGGTGCCAACAGGTAGACCCATATCACCGTGTAATTCCCTGTTGCAACTGCTGGACCTAGCGTACGCACTGGGTTCATTGAACCACCGCTTGATTTCCTACCATAACATTAACAAACAATAATATGATCTAATCAAGTAATCAAGCGCCAACAATCGTACATTACATAAGGCTAATTAATTAAAAAGTCAAAAGGAATTTGTTTACTTACCCAGCAACAAGAATGTTGAGCATAACAGTAGCTCCAACTGCAATACCTGCCAATTCTCCCACCTGAATAGCCATACACATCTACTAATGAGATTGAATTTCTAACTATTTTAAAACATAAGAAAGAGAGTAGATTAAACGTACAGCACGCGTATCAGTCGCAACGGCGGTGACAACAAACAGTAGATTAAAAGTAATAAGGAACTCAAGGGCAAAAGCTTGACCGGTGCTAACCGAAGGAACCGTAACACCACCAGACATAAAGGGATGAAAAACACCTTTGAGAGCAAATGAAGCACATATGGAGGCTGAAACCTGAGCCAAGATGTAGGCAGGGACCTGGGCCCATGGAAAATGACGCAGCGCTGCAAACGCAATCGTGAGAGACGGGTTCAAATGGGCTCCCGAGATATGACCTGTTGATAATATTATTATCATCACGGCTAGCCCTGCACATGCTGCATTCCCTATCAGTGTCTCCGATCCTGAGTATTTTTCGTTCACTATCGGTCCTGCTGTTGCTGCAAATATTAATATAAACGTCCCCACAAATTCTGCTCCCAACTGCACATATATTTGATTAAGTCATGACACTTCATTAGAAATGTGAAAGAACTTACAACCGCTACGAGTGTACCTTTCGGGTGAGAGAGATGTCCGGAGTAGGGAGATCAATGAAGCAGGTGTGTGGTGCTCCCCACGACGGCGTGCCAAGTGGCAGACACTTGCAATGAGGCATCGACTTTCGGTCATACGACAGAGAGTCCACCCGCAGAGAAGTGAACAAAGGAGCTCCTGGCGTCCCAGGCGTCGCTGGCGCTGACACAGGCGGAGTTGGCCCATCCCCACCTTCCATTTCAACACTTTCTATCCTCTCTTCCCTCCTAAATATCTATGCTACAAAGTACAAACTAAACACAATTCCTTTTTTTTTTTTGGTTTTTTTTGAGAGAGAATCTAAAGATCTGTGACAAATACCTTACATAATTTGTAGATTTTTATAAAGGTATCGCTACACAATCGTCTGAATTCGATCCAGATCGAAACTAGATCCCTCTTTTTTCAAATTTTTTTTTTGTTTTTAGCAGAAGAAATAGATGGATTGCCTGAATTTACATACTGGGTAGATTTTTATAAATGTTGAATCAAGGAAGATAAATCTTGAAGATATCCAGGCTAAACAACTGACCTAGATGAAAGAAAGATACAGTTTGAAAACCACAATCATATAATCAAGAAAATTGGCAAGAACACAAAGTTATAAAAGTATGATGAATGAAGGAAACAAATCAGATGGAAGATGAAGGGTGTACAAATAATGAAAATGGGGTGAAAAAGAGAGAATTTAAATAAGCAAAAAGCTGAAAGTGAGAATCGCAGGGGGGTGAATGGTTTGTGGAGGTTGCAAGTGAAAGAGATAAAGTCAACTCTTTTGCAATCATATTTATATTAAATTCAGTTTTTTTTTTAACGGGAATTTGGATCACTGACCCATCCGATCATCTCCACCTTCCTCATGATGAAACCCATCATAGGTGAGAAAACCACCTGGCCCAACCTGGACCCCCTTTTTTGTCATAAGTAAGACTTGAACCTAAGACCTCTCCATTTTAATGAAGTTTGGGTATACACCTTTGTCACTATGTTAAGCCATACGTTGTTATTAAATTCAGTTTTTAAGTAACGATGGTTAATGGCGATGTCCGGAGTGCGTTACGCTAGCGGGGTTTGGCCCGTGTAGCAGCGCAACTGCTGTCAAGTGGCAGCAGGCTTCATGGTTTCCCGGTGAAAGCCTAGCCTCTCGCTCTGAACCCGCGGGCCCGGTTCAGACAACGTAGTGGTCAGGTTGAGGGGTAACGGGTCTCCGACTTGTCGGAGATACGACTGCCATTTAAAAAATGAAAGTCGCCTTTCAAAAAAAAAAATATCAGAAGCGGTCAGATTCCGACTGTTTGGTAGCAGTCTCCTGATAGTAATGGTTGCATTATTATTTGAGAAAACCTTTTTATTTGATTGACAACTCCAATAATTAACAACTCCCATTATAATTCACATGTCACAACAAAACATTGTTAAATACTTTCTCATATAATTATAATAAATGGTTTGATAAATAGTTTATTAATGCATAATTAATGTTTTGACGGTAATAAGAAAAACACCATTTTTTATGTAATTTTATTAAACAAGTTATACTTTTTTTTTCTTCAAAGGTAATCTTATTTCTACTGAAATTCATCATTAAAATTTGATTAGTTGTAAATCATTTTCATTAATTTATATGACAAAGAGTAATTAAGGTTTTGAGAATTTTGAAGTAAGAGTGAAAAGCAAGTAATATGTATTAATAATTTTTTTAATATACATCATTAAATTAAACATTTTTTTATTTTTAATTTAAGTATAATATTGTTATATTAAAAAAAAGTTAACGTATCAAAACTTATTAGATACTACATATATGCAGTATGATATTACACATGTGTAATCAATGATAATACTACATATATGCAGTATCATATTACATATATGTGGTATGATATTGCATATATGTAATATGATTTCATGGTGATGGTTTAATTCATAACACTAAATATTGCGAGAACATGTAGAACAAAACGAATCATTCAATTTTTTAATTTTGAAAAGTTTTAAAATAAAAGAAAATGATATACATGTAATGTTTATTCATTTTTCATAAAATTCAAACAAAAAATAAGAACAAATTTCATTTATATACATACTTACACATGTGTAGGTTTTTTTACCTACACGTAACCTGTACATGTGTAGGAAATTTTTAAATATATAAAAACATATGAAAAAACTAGTTTAATGGTTTTTTATGTACATAAACATACATATTTGTATGTATGAAATGTAAAATTTTAAAAAAAATTACCATGGATAAAAAAACTAAATGATTTAGATTTGTTCCTTATGTTCTCGCAAAATTTCTTTTTTTCTAAAATGAACTTCCATCTATTATTATATTACATATATGTAATATCATTTAGTAATTGTCAAAATCTAGCCTATAAATGATGTTCTAGTTTTTATATTTTAATAACTGATCAGCTTTGTTTACGAGGGAAGGGTTAAAATACTAACCAACTTTTTATGTGATAACCGTGCTAACCACTATAAAACAATTATATAATTTATAAATTACTTTTTCTTTTAATTGTTAAAATAGTATTTAAGTATCTTGAATAAATATTTTGAACGTAAATACGAAAATGATTAGTCTTACGTATACGTACCAAATAATGTTACATATACGTGACACATAGTGTTTACATATATGTAACATTAACATAATGATAATTCTTACATATACGTAACGCTATGTTTGAGAGTGGTTATCACATAAATATTGGTTAGCATTTGAACCTCACCCTTGATTACGATCGGTTCGTTTTATGGTTATAAGGAAGTCAACTTGATTAAATCGGTTAATCGTTGGTTCTGAATCCGAGTATATGAAAAACTCATTTCATTTAATAAATTCAATGAGGTTCTAAGCAAAATATATAATAACAAGTCGGTTAAATTATAGAGGATAACGAATCAAGTGATATGTTACGGTTTATTTAAAATTATAACAATTTTTTTTTCTAATATAGTATGTTATTTATAATAAAATATAAAAACATATAAAGGTTGGATTTTATTTTTAATGGCGGCTCAGTTCAGTTATATCTAGTTTCATAAACACATATAAGCATAACCTAATCACAAAACTCGGTGATAAAAGAACCATAACCAAATTATCGATCTTTCAATTGGTTTGATTAGTTCAGTTGTACGCCAAGACATCACCAATGAAAAAGTTAAATAGGATGCTAAATCGTTAGTCCAAGATAAACCAAAAACTAAATCTAAAAGCCTAGTGAGGACGAGAGCTTCACCAGTCACTATGGAGTGACCTCCGTTGGTGATTTTAGTGTAATTTAGATATTTTGTATAATTGAATTTACTTAATGACCAAATGAGAAATCATAATGAAACAACAAACACGTTGGTAAACGTGTAGTGCATACTTGTTTGATGATCTTAGGATTTCTGGTTCTAAATACATCTTGTTGTATGAAGGGGGCGAAGCCCACTGAACAACTGTGGTCCGGGGGCAGCGCCCCTGGTTAGCAGGGTCCTATGAGCGGCAACCCCTAGTGAGGTCCAAGGAGCAACGCCCCTGGCTGGGGTTAAGCCGCCATGTTAGCTTAGAAAAGTTTTATTTTCATGTTTTGTTATGCATTGAAAATTGTTTTGGAAGTGAAAAAATGCTAAAAGTTAGTCACCCGGACTAACTTGTTCACACGGAGTAGATTTGTTCATCCGAACCAAGCTGGTCATTCGGAGTAAACTGAAACAATAGTTAATTTCAAAATGGTTGATGGTTGTGGCGGTTTTCAACCAACAACCGTCATGACGAATCATTGCATCGTTTTACCCCTATATAGAAATCAATTTTGGTTCGTATTAGATACGTGAAAATCCTAACTGTTTGACATATTCGTTCTTGAATCTCTGATTCTTATCCCTATTGAATATTAGTGTATACCACGAAAATAATTCAACCTAAAAGCATTCTTACATAATTATCAAAGAGTCCAAGTATACACGAAACCATATTCCTACAACCTCTAATAAACAGTGAAACTACAATGAACCACAAAGTCAAAAACTATAATCATGACCAACTACATATAAGACCCATGATAAACCACAACCTAGACAAGTAAAAATCCATCAATTAAATGGGCAAAGATAGAAACACAAACTAAGCCTCACATCTTCTTCCAAAGGTACTAGCCAAAGAAGCATACCATGCCATGAATTGATCTAATGTCCCGTCCCACGGGAAGATAATCCTGCAAAATGGAATAACTTGTCAATTTGAAAAGTACAAGAAATCCGCTAATTATAAAACAAAATCACAAGAACGAAAGAGAAAGAGAACGGCATCTTGAGCGTTACCAAACGCTTTTGTATAGACACGAATAGAAATTCAAAACGAGAAAGGTTTGCTTATGGTTCTAATAGAACTAAAAGGATACTTTATTAATTACCTATCTAAATAAGATTATGAAACTAAAATAGCTATGAACCAATATAAGGAAAAAAATTTTAAAATGGTGTGTATGGAAAATAAAAAGAGGAAAATGGGAAAGTCAAAAAAAAAAAAAAGGAAAATGGTTGAGCCTCTATTCCCAATAGCGGCTTAGGATAAGTTAAAAGAGGGAGCTAGGGAGCCGCCATTGCCAATCGCGGCTTAGGAGCAACCAACATAACCTCGTTTAACCTCCGTTAGTTATAGTATTTAACCCCGTTTAACCTCCGTTAGTTATAGTATTTAACCCCGTTTAACCTCCGTTAATTATTTTAATGTAATGTAAGATTATTTGACATCTAATAATATTAAGATAATGAAATAAAAAACTATAATACTATCAAGAACACAAGATACAAGACCTAACATTCCTCAAAATATTAAACTGGTTAACATAATACACATACAAAGTAACACGAGATACACGACCTAACAGCACTAATTTCGTCGGTTTGGGCAATTGTTGATCATGTGACCCGGTTGTTTACAGCCAGAGCACAGACGCCCTGTCCTTTCCTGTGCATAGGTGTTATCCATCTCGTTACGCATCCTCCTCGCACGACGTCTTCCTCTTAGTATGGTTATCTTATTTGCGTCCCCATAAAGTGTCCATCCGGCGCCGTTCCAATCTTCTTTATGACTCACCGGATGATAGATGTTGTTGTATTGCGCACGGTATGTGTCTGTGTGAAACCTGCTATTCACAATACTTTTTGGATCTTCTTGTAGATAGTGGCAAACTGCAATTGCATGGCTACAAGGGAACCGGTAAATTTGCCACTTACCACAAGTGCAGGTTTTCTTCTTGAATTTGACCGTATAAGGACTATCGCCGGTTTCATCGGAGGTCTGTAGGCATGTTTTCACCATGAACACTTGCTCAGGTACTGAATAAGGGAATACTCTATGTTCTCGAGCCCTTATTTCACGACCATGGAACAATGTCCACTTGCGGTCCGGAAATTGGGTTGAGCAATTATACGCCTGTTGGTAGTTTATGACGTATTGGTGAACCTCTCTTGTAAACGTATTGGTGAACCTCTCTTGTAAAGGTATAATCTTACATTACATTAAAATAATTAACGGAGGTTAAACGGGGGTTAAATACTATAACTAACGGAGGTTAAACGGGGTTAAATACTATAACTAACGGAGGTTAAACGGGGTTATGTTGGTTGCTCCTAAGCCGCGATTGGCAATGGCGGCTCCCTAGCTCCCTCTTTTAACTTATCCTAAGCCGCTATTGGGAATAGAGGCTCAACCATTTTCCTTTTTTTTTTTTTGACTTTCCCATTTTCCTCTTTTTATTTTCCATACACACCATTTTAAAATTTTTTTCCCAATATAAGTGCATATATTATAAATGCACTTTACCCCTTTAATCATGTTTCAAGCACATTTTGATAAACTTTTTCTTTTTGAACTTTCTTCCCACTTTCCTTCTCCATGAATCATCATTCTCTTTCAATTAAGAAATTACAAGCACGTCTATAATCAATTATCTTATTTCCACCTTAAAATAATCAAAAGTCCTCTCCAATGCATATTCTTTTGGCTATTGTTGATAATGAATTGTTATACCGAGAAGATGTGAATACACCCGACCCGACCCGACCCGACCCAAGTGAGCATCTTCACCTTTAATTATGGATTTAAAAGGATTTGTTGTTTTCTCCTTCCTTTTATTTGTCTTGTCAGGCATATTCTTTTGGTAACATTACTACCATGCCCCAACTTGTTTAATTATCTTTACTGAGCCAATCTTTTTCATTAGTATATGATAGCCTACCCCCCCCCCCCCCTTCTTCCTATAAAAAAACCATACACACACAAAACAACAATCGACACTGACATCTTAGAATTCGTACAATTATTTAAATATGAAATTGTACTTAAAGATTATCATAACATGGTCTTATGCTGGGTCACTTTGTTGAATTCTTTTAACTTATTTTACAACAGCATATTAAGAACTTGTGGTGGTGCTATACTTGTAGCATAAAATATTGCTACATTATTGCATATCACCTTCTCTCATGAATATAATAAGGTGTATGTGCTTCTTTAATCATTGACTTAAACCTTAACATTGAAATTAATTAAAAAAAACAAATACGATACAAGCGGATCAAGGAAGAATTGACGAATCAAAAAGTGCAAAAAAAACAAAATAAAATAAATGCAAGTGTCGTGTGATCTAAGAGTTAGCAAACTCGCTTAGGAACCAACATAAATGCAAAAAGATTAGAAAAAGGTTCATCTTAAAACGAGCATAACTTTTACCCGATTAGAGTGTTTGCTGTAACGGGTTTGATTTAGAAATCTGGAAGACAAGTGTAGTTTGCATTGGATCTGGTGCATGTTAATTAATGATTCTGCTAAGTTAAGTTGCGTAGGTTAAGAAGCAACATATATAGGTATGGCATCCATGCAATCCCCATCCAGGCTCCACTAGTCATGTGGAATCACTGCTTTTAAGAATGATTCCATCCATTACTTTAAAACAAAACATGCAAATTAAAGTCATTAGCTCCATTTGGAAACGTCCAAAACAATTAATTAAACTTAACTCAGTTAACATGATGTATGATCAGGCATTTTGCAGGAAACAACTTTAAGTTCACATGTATCTCTCTGCTACCTTTGTCTTTAGCTAATTCATTTGGCTTCCTTTTCCTTTCCTTCTGTTCTTTCTGGGGTGTTTGAAATTGCTTTTAACTGATTATTTGCTTTTTTAATTTCTAATTACCACTGATTATTTCATTTCCCAATCTCAAAGCCCTTTATGTTGGAAATCAGGACAAGAACACGAACACAAAATTTGATCTTAACCAAGATCGACTCTTTTATTAATATTGAAACAAAAAACCACAATTTACAATGACCCCTAAACCCTCTATTTATACTAAAACTAAACTAATCCTAACACAACTAAATAACTACTAATAATCAAATAAATAAACAAACTCCTAGTCTAATACGAACTCAACCAAACAATTAATAAACTAATTTTAATAATTAATTTTAATCAAGATTAATCCTTAATTCTCCCCCTTAATCTTGATTTGTACGAAATGACATGTGTTTAGGTTTGGGTGAGTTTTAATAACTTTTTATTTAAACATGTGTAAGAGGGTGTTTATGAAACATATATAGTGGGGTTAATTCAACTATAATGCTATTAATGAACGTTGATATCATCAACTAAAATGATGAAAAAATTGAGAGAAATGAAGTTTCTTATTGGTTAAGTTAATTAAAGATGATGATGTGAATATAAATTTGATCAAGCATATCTTGTGACTAGTGGCATTGGTCATTGCCTCTCGTATATACAATTCAAATTCTGCAAATGCGTGTTAAAGGTACACTAATTAATAACATTGATATATAGCTATGCTAAAATGAGTTTATAAGAGTAATAATATTACTTTATAATCATATGTGTTAACTATTTATAAAATATTAAATAAAAATGTTTGTAGTAAACTTGACCCCGCGTATACTAAAAAAACTCATTGTAACCTAAAGATGTTTTGACCTGTTTAACAAGCTTCATGGCCCGTCAAAAGCAAACAAGCTTGAGAATAAGCAAGCATCCTCAGCCTCAAACACTTGTTAGTTCAATTTAGTGTGGTTTTGTTCTTCATTAGCTTCACCAGTCCAGTAGCCCTTGACCGCAACAAGTATTTTTTCCCCATTGATCAGTGACCGACTTTCATGGTCAACGGTCTTGGTATTCCACCTCATACGTTCAGCTATACTTCTAATCCTTCCTATCACATCTGCCTCATCTCTAAATATTACAGTCCCTTCAGGCCGCAAGATTCGATCCATCTCCAATAGAATGTCAGTGATATCACACCTTCAAGATAATAATATCCTGAGTTCTAGTCATCATAATAAAGAAACATGCAAAAAGATCATTAATTTCACTTACCTATCTTGATACAAACTGAACACACCACCTGCATGGATGAAATCATATGTTCTTGGATAAGTTGAGAATGCCTCGCACCAATCGTGACACACCCCGATGAATCCACGCTCATAGATCACTCCTAGCGTGTCGGGTTGGAAATTGGCGGGAACCACATTCATTACCCACACTGGATATTTCATCAAGGCTGCAGAAAATCCCCCAATGTAAGCATTCATGTCCAATATGTTACGATATCTTCCTTGAGGTAAAGCAGTGACTAGGTGTTTATAATGTGTCACGCGCTCTTTCCATATTTCATTATCTTTTTGAAATGTTTCTTCTGTGATACCCCTTATAAAATTGTTTCTGATTCTAGGAGGAACAACCATTGCGCGATCTGGCCATTTTTCTAAAGCTCCACCTGAGACTTCATCCTGGCTGCTTACTTCTGGCATGGGGGTAATGCAACTTTCCAGTTCTTTATACCTTATATACACAAAAAAATGATTAAACACATGTTAGAACTTGTTAATTATAATTGTACTAGTATATATTAGGATTTAGTTTTGTTTATCCCACGGGCTTCTGTTCCTGTATATTCAGGGTTCCCTTCATTGTAAACTACAACTGTTAATATTAATTCTAGTCTCTTTTACAGAACTTAAGAACAATGTTATAGATTCAAGATAACAATGAGCTAGGAGTACCATGCTTCATCGGCATTGCCCGACTTGCATATATGTGGCTTGTGATGCTTCTTTTTTGTTTTGATGCAACCAATATGGTTGATTGGTTTTTGCCATATAGCAAAAGCATCCTTTTCTATGACTTTTTTCCAACAAAGACTTTTCGCGGCATCCTCAATATCATCTTGTTCATGTTTCAAATCTTGTGGAGTTCTTTCCCATCCTTGCCACAACTTCTTCCACTGAATAGGAGGTCCAGAAAGTATCCAGTAACCACCAGGCCTTAGAACTCTGTCTACTTCAATTAAATATAATCCACCTGCAATATTATTAGCATTTTATAACAAGATTTAAGTTACTATTGAAATATATAGGGAACATAACAACACACTTCAATTTTTCATATTTGTACCAATAACAGCAACATATGTTCTCTTTTGGTTGCTATATATAATTTGTTACAAATTTGTAAAATATTTTTCTACTTTAAGCCATTAAACATTTATACAATTAACCTTACCATATTTACTCCATGGAATTAGGCAACGAGCACAATGAGCCATGTCGAAAACCCGGGATGGGTAAGGGAGTCTTTGTGATCCCATAATGCCAATCATAGCAGGAACCCCACGTTCTAATGCAAACCATACTTGGGCTTCATGTGTGTCCCTTGGAGCAAAAGACATTGTGATTATGTCTCTCTTGAGCAGGTATGCACCCCAACTTGCAACCTTCACACAACTTACAGAGCATTAACCACATCATAACACCAAAATAAAAGTTGATTAAATTAAGATGTTCAATTCAAAATATAAAGTCGAAAAGCTATACTTACTCCACACCCTGTATCTAATGCAGTTCGAATGGTTCCGTTTGAGAGAGGGATGAGTTCATTGATATCATCAATGTAAGAATCGGCTCCATGGCGAAACATGGTACCACCTCCAGGAAATCTAAACCTGTCACCTTCAACTTTAATCCAGTTTTGGCGATCTTTCTCGATGCTAAGTTCTTTGTGGGGAATGTTATCATACCATGCATAGTCTCGACTTTGTGGCCATTTGAAGGGTAGTTTGTAGTGTGGTGGCGCGGGTATGAGGCAATGTAGGAGTTCTTCTTTACTTGGACAATGCCTCTCTCTATACTTCAACATTTCTCTATCGAATTCATTCCCTCGCTTAGCGTCTTGGCATGGAGTGTATTCGCTATATGACATATTACATGGTGGAAACTCGGGTATTTGTGAATCTTGATCTATTACTAATTGATGGTGACTTTCAAAATCTAATGATTCAGATGATGATGATGGTGATGATGATGTTCTTGATGATGATGATGTTCTTGAAGTGGCTTCATTAGATGTTTTTTCACATCCAACTTTGTTGGTGAATTCAGTATGTGTTGTAGGGGCGATACTACTTTGCCAAGCCCCCAATATGTAGAATAAGGTGAAGAGCCCACTAACGGCTAGGATCCGTGTGACATGATTCCTTCTTGCTTCTAGTAGATGGTATTTTGGGGATCCGACATGTTCCTTGGCCATTCTAACACACGTAGAAGTACAACACCCCTAAATTCATTAGTACTTGAAGAAATGTGGAACCCACCAGTAGTGATGATGTTTGAACATTGTTCTATGTCTTGGACTAAATTTGGTCCACACATAAACTGAAATATAGATCCAATCAATCCGGATCCCTCCCACAAGTTAGAAGAAATAAAGGTTTGGAGTGATTTTAGACCTTATTACCTATCCCATTTTCCTTCCAATTGTTACATGTGTCAAAGTTTTGTTGTGTTTTGACCTCCGTAACTCAGAGTTATTCTACGGTTGATTACAAAAATCTTCCATGAATTTCGTCGTACAATCTGCAAAGTTGTCCAAAGTGATTTCAAGATCATTTTGGTACAAAAATAGCCTAAACTAGAGATGCCGTTTTTTTTAAGCTTTTCACTGGCCGTTAAAGAAGTTAATAACACACGTAAGTGAGTCTACAAAGTGTACAAAATAAAATTAGGGAAAAATAAAGCACTTCAGAAAAAAGAAAATAGAAGAGCCTTTCTGTCACTTACAAAAACTTAACAAGTTAATCAACCCGCGTGTTGCGACGGTTGGTCTTGAACATGGAAACACGGATAAAATAAAACACATTGTATGACGGTATATATGGGAACCACGAAAAGCTACATCATTGTAGAAATAAACGTTAGGAAAGGCTGACGTTAACTATCAAATCGGAAACAGGAGGGGGGAGGCTTGAATCCGTGTTGCGCTAGAGAGCTTGCGACGCACGAACCACCAGGCTAGAGGCCGTATCTTGTTTAAGTCATGATTTCCGGTGGTTCGGTTTTGAATAAAATTTATATCGTAATGTAAATAAATAAGCGCGTCGCAATGGTATATTCGAAATTTTATAAAACATTATATTAGAAAAGAAACAAAATCTGTTGCATCGATAGAAAACGATAAAACGAATGCCGGTACCGGTTCCGATAATACCGATAACGGTACCCAAGTTATCTGGTCGATATTGGTTCCGTTCGTCACGATACCGGTACAATACAGAAAAAAAAAACCATATTTCGAATATAACTCCGTTTTCAACAAAATTTATACCAAAATGTTGAGAGAAAAAAAATTTAAACACACGCGTATTAAGTTTTTATAAAAAGTTAACTTTTAAAAATTATATCGTAAAGTAAATAAAAATAAGTGCATCACAACGGTATATTCGAAATTTTATAGAACGTTTATTTGAAAAGAAACAAAATATGCTACATCGATCAAAAACCATTTTTATAGAACATTTTTTAAATTCATATTATAATCAAATCTGCTATGGTTCCTTCGGGAATAAACGTTATGTGGTAGAGGAAAAATCCTCTAAGAACATCAAGATTTGAGAAGGTCATGGGTTCAAGCCCCACTACCATAAGAATAAACAAATTTGTTTTTCAAAAAAAATTATATTTTATTTCAGTTTTGGATTTATTTACATTATCAAGATGTTCGAACTTCAAACTCTTGTTTATTTATTGATGAACATATAATAGCAGGGGGAACTCGATTAGAAAACCTTCTCATCCTGTTATTATCCTTATTATAATAAATAAATAATTTTATCCGTCACGGATCGACTTTTAGAAAGTTTAGGTTTTTGTTTCCCGTCTCTCTCCTATTAAATAATAATGATTTTGAATAATTAAATATCTAAATTTATTCTAATATTTTATTAAACTTACTAAATTATAAGAAGATTTTAATTATATTTTATCTTAAAATATAATTTTACAATTCTTAAATCTTAATTATTTATTATTTATAATTGTTAAATCTTCATTATTTGTTATTTATAATTAGTAAATCTACATTATTTCTTATTTTATCAATGGTTGATAACATCCAATATTTAAATCTTTATAGAAACTACTGGTTTATAACAAGTTGGATTTATTCAACCAGTGTAGTAAGTGAGTTTCAAACCTAGTATCTATACTATATAATAAATAAAAGTTTTTCATGCCACGTGTCGCCTCCATATTCATTCTTATCATTTTTTTCCCAACTCTCTCTCTTATTAAATACACCTCTATCTTTTAATAATAATATATTTTTAAATAAAATACTAGTCTTTATATTAATAAATCTCCTGCATATTTTGACGAGTGTATGTGTTAACAGATTATATTGTATTCCACAGGTTTATTTTAACCCGTGTAAAACACGAGTTTTTAAAAAATAAATTTTTTATTACTTAATATATATTATTATATTTATTCAACCCATGTAATATACAGGATTTTATCCTAGTATTATGTATAAATATACAATCTAAAGCCAAACAAAAACAATTTATTTTATTAAAACTCGCATTGATCAATTACATATTTGAAGATGGGGACACTTTCTTTCACACAAGTCTTTGGCGTTGGCGTCGAAGCAAAATGTAAGATCCGGACAACAACAATATTTTACAATATTGTTACGAGCGTTGAATTTCTGACACATTTGTTTTCCATTCTTGATCGCACGTAACTTTTTTTTTAATGGCAACTTACATTAAACACAACACCCCACACAAGAGGGGGCAAAAACAACAACAATTACAGAGATTTACATAAACGAAAAATTACACCAGTTCGACCAACTAATACAATTTCTCTTCAATCTATTAGAGTACCAAAGAAACCGAGCGCTTTAATATTTTGAAAGATATCCTCAATAGAGATGGCCTTATTATTGAATCTTTTCTCGTTCCTAGCTTTCCATAAGCACTAACACGCGACCAAAATAATACAATGAAACACTTCCTTAGCCTTAACCCTGAGCCCACAAAAGAAGTGCAGCTCTAAGATGTCTCTAACCGAGAACGCGAAAATCAGAGGAACCCGACACCACCTACAAATATGGTTCCAAATCACCGAAGCCACATAGCACGAGGAGAAGAGATGTTCCGACGATTCGACATCCACCTCACATAAACAACATTGAGAGTCCCCTACCATCACATTTCTTTTAGCAAGAGCCGACAACGACGGAATACGATCCGCTTCCGCCCTCCAAGCTAAAATATTACACTTAATAGGCACCCATTTGCTCCAATTCATTACATAAAACCCACTGAAATCCTTATCCCACATCAGCAACTTCCTTAACGAGCCAACCGAAAAACTCCCTGAA
The DNA here is from genome assembly GCA_023525975.1 of Smallanthus sonchifolius. NCBI lineage: Eukaryota > Viridiplantae > Streptophyta > Magnoliopsida > Asterales > Asteraceae > Smallanthus > Smallanthus sonchifolius. The sequence continues at coordinate 88,231,304 of CM042030.1, read as the reverse complement.
CTATCCCCCATCCATTCCCACATGTCACTACCCCTCGACACAGACACCGCCTGGAGCAAAATACAGCAGTTGTTCCATTCTGCACACTCCAAATCAGAGTGGGGGGACCTCTTCTAGCACCACGGGATAAAAGCAGGAGGACCACCCGGGCTAACCCGCTCACTAACTTTGCATTTTTTTTTTACTCTCCAAGCTAAACAGGGCCGGGAACCGTTGGCCATTTGGTGCAATGGTAGCCCTAAGACTTCCCATAGTGGAGGTCTTGGGTTCGAATCCTAGCCACAGCAAAAAAGGGGGTTTGTCGTCAGGTCAGGGGGTTTACCCAGTTGGAGGGTTCCTCCTGTGGTGGATTGCCCTGGATGTTCTAGGTTTTGCCGCTGGGAAACCCAATTATCCTAGAATATCTAGGTGTTGACGTTAAAAAAAACAGGGCCGGGAAGACGTCTTTGAGAGGCTCCCTACAAAGCCACGGGTCAAGCCAAAACCTAATATCATTACCATTACTCACCACTCCTTTGAAAAAATGTCGAATATGCAGACCCGAGATCAACACTTTAAGCTCAAGTTTAGCTAAGTTACTCTACACACCAGAGATTAATCGATTAAAAGGGATGAAAAACCAACAGTTCCTGTTAAGATGGATAGATTCGATAACCTTCTTCCAAAGATGATTGTATTCCGATTTGAATCTCCACATCCATTTAGCTAGAAGAGCACATTTAATATCTTTGATCTTACTCAAGCCTAACCCTCCCTTGTTCTTAGGAGCCGTGACCTGCTCCCAAGCAACCCAATGGATCTTTTTCACATCATTAGAGCCGCCCCAAAGGAACCTTTTAAAGAGACTCTCAAGGCCGTCAATAACTTTCACTGGGGCCTTATAAAGAGAGAAATAATATATCGGAAGGCTCTCAAGAACCGATTTAATAAGCGTAACCCTACCACCGATTGAGAGAGAAGACGCCTTCTAAAGAAAAAGCCGGGATTCCACAATGTCAAAAATGGGCCTCCAGAGAGCCACTCTGTTCATATTGGCCCCCACCGTGAGCCCAAGATACATAAAAGGAACCGACCCGGCATTACATCGGATCTCCGAGGCGAGCGACTCCACTTTAGCAGCCTCAACCCCAATCCCATAAACATAAGATTTGCCTAAATTGATCTTTAAACCCGAGCACATAAAAAACATCTTAAAATTCTCTTCATATTTTCAGCATTGAAGTAAGACCACTCACCAATAATAATAGCATCGTCCGCGAATAAAAGATGAGATAATAATGGGCCATTATTCGGGATTTGTAAGCCATTAAAGACCCCCCCCCCCCCACCTCTCAAGCCTTTGTGACCATCCCAGAGAAGGCCTCCATCACAATCAAGAATAAGAACGGGGAAATGGGATCACCTTGTCTAATCCTTTATGACATTGGAATTCAAACGTAAGAGCCCCATTGACAAGAACCGACGCCCTCGCAGAAGAAACGATACCATGAATCCACATACACCATCTCTATGGAAACCACATCTAAGTCATAACCGATCTCAAAAACTCCCAATTGACATTGTCATAAGCTTTTTCGAAATCAATCTTAAAGAACATGGCTCTCTTCTTATTCTTCTTCACCCAAGACATAACATCATTAACAATCATAGGGCCATCCAAAATATTTCTGCCACTTAGAAACGCCGATTGGTTACACGAGATGACCGGATCCAACACCGTTTTGATACGATTGGCGAGAACTTTAGAAATAGCTTTACTAATCACACCCACCAACGTAATGGGCCTATAATCATTCAAATTTGCCGGGTCTTTAAGTTTAGGAATAAGAGTAATAAAGGCCGACCCACAGCCTCTGTTAATCACACCAGAATCGAAGAATTCCTCAAAGACATTAATGAAGTCATTTTCAAGGATACCCCAAAAACGTTTAATAAACCTGAAGTTCAGCCCATCCGGACCAGGAGCTCGGTCCTCCCCATAATCGAAAATAGCTTCTTTAATCTCTTCCTCCGAGAACCTAGTAATTAGGAAATTGGCATCCCCTTCTGAAACCTTATTTAAATGATGGCATGATATCGCACATAACTCGTCTGTAAAAAATTCAAAACAACAAAATTAATTGCTATAATTTTTGGAAAAATATATGGTGTAGAAATTAAAAAATATAAATAGGTTTATCTTATTACACTCATGACTGACGAGTAATGTAACAAAAGTAAGGCATATAAGCAGCGCATGTGTTGTCGTTAGCTTTGCCATTCTAACGATTACCGAATACTTTCCCTTTTAATCTCCTCTAAAAAAACATATAAAATATAATTAAGATGACTTGTTTTTTATACATATTTCATAAGAGGTCTCCTAAATTTAGGTAATGATCAAAGGTATAAACAAGATTCAACAAGATTGCTACAATATGATTTAGTATATACGGGTCGTTTTATTGTACAAAGGCTTTTTAGTGTATGAAGTCACCAGGACGCCCTTAAGGCGAGGGGTAAATGCGTCCGCATAGTAATAATAACGCAAATTATATACTAATAACGTATGTTTTATAATAACGTTTGTTTTAAAATGATAATAACGCATTTTTTAAAATTATAATAACGCATGTTATATGAATAATAACGTTTTGTGATAATCACGCATGTTATACGCACAGCACATTAACATTTATTAAAAAAACCGATTTTTTTATATTAAAAGTATAACAAGATTATACTCAAATTAAAGATAATAAAATGCTCGGTTTTATTGTGTAACTTAAAAAAAATACGTTATTCCAATTTTACCCTTCTAAGACATTTTCACGCTTCAAAAACTTTGTTTGCATGGTATCTTTTTATCTCAATCCTTAATTTTCTTGATCAATTACTCAAAATCATTCATGGCCATTGTAAAACAAAGTTTTGTACGTAAATACATTAAGAAAAAATTATATAAACAAAACACTTTTTTATATTCGTGTACATGCTCAAGTTCAATACGTGAAGCTCATATTCAAACTCGTTTATTAAACGAACCTAATATAAGCTCGAGTTTAGGCTTAAGCTTAATTAGCTCGACTCGGTTCAGGTTTTTAACAAGCCATTCTACAGAGACTCTGACGAGGGATTCGTTACATTTACACCCTGGTTGAAACAACATACATACAAAAGCATGTAATGGTGAAATGTAATTATAACACAAAATCCACAAAAGATTTTATACATACTTAGTTATTTACAGCAAAACTATGTTAGGGGGTGTTTGGGATTACTTATCAAAAACTCCTTTTGACTTCTTGTAAAAGTTAAAATTTCTTACTTCTCCAAAACAACTTCTCCACCCTTTTAAAACTAACTTTTTCATCAATTATCCAAACAAACTTTTAACTTATTACCTTTTTAAAAAAGATAATAAGTTAATAAGTAGTTTGAAATGGAATCCCAAACACCCCCTTAATCTTTCAAATAAAAACACATTACTATTACTGTTAGATACAGGGACTATCTATAGAAACGAATCCGCCATTGTTTCTGTTCTCGGTCGCTTCGTGGTCTCAATCAACCCTTTCACAAACACATCACAATCTGTTTCTGCGACTCCAAAATTAACTGGTTCCGCTTCATCTCCGTCTCCATTCGCATCCTCTCAATCTCCCGAGCCATATCGATCTTCATCTTCTCCATCTTCATAAACCCATCCCCCAACAACTTTATTGATGACACCACCTCACGAATCACACCATTACCTCTCTTCTTCCCCTGCTTCAAATTAGGGTTACAAATGTTCTTCGGCACTTTGATCCACATTTCGCCCTTTTCATCGACTTCATGATCACGAATCACTTTGCTAAATTTTCTTGGTCCGCTGGTGTACGGAGAATTGTTATGATTTTTGTATGCCGGATAAAACGAGGTTTCGTTGTCGTCTTCTTGATTAGACCAATTATGATTTGAAACCCTAGAATCGAAATCTGGAGTATAGTTGGCTAAACTTACCAAATTCTGAACAGCGGAAGGTTTGAATCGAATTCCACGGCCTGGATTTAAACTCCGGTGATCGGAAAGAGGGATTCCGTTCACGATTTCTGAATTGTTTGGATCGGCGTTAGGTCCGTTCTCCATGGCCTCCATGGCTTCGAAGTAGAACCACGACGAGAAGAAACTGCCGCCGGGGAATGAAGACGCACGTTGCTTTTCATCGCGGTGGCGCTGACGGAGCTTCCCCATCTTGTGGCGGCACTGAGCGGAGGTTTTCGGCGGCGTGACATCCGGGCAGGAGGTTGTTACTTTCTCCGCCACGGCGTCCCAGTCGGGGTTTCTAAGAAACGCACGGTGAAGCGCGTACCATCGTTCACGGTAGGCCTCGATCAGGACTAGCGCCTCGTCGCGTGTCCAACACGGCGGCGGGAATTTCCGGGCTGGCTTCACGGCGTCGGTGGTGGACATGGTAAGAGGTGGAAGGGAGATCGATTAGAGTGGTATGAGGGAGGTGGAGCGGAGTAAATAAACGTGGTGGGGTGGGGTTGGGTGGTGGGTGGGTGGTGATAATGACGATGGGGGATTGCGATGGTAAGTGCGACGTGCATCGGCCCCACTGGTAGTCTACCACCCCAACACCAAACCCATACCTTACCCATTGACTTTTCAATTATACAACAAAAACTAAATTCAGAGGAGGTTGTATGTATGTATACATGTACGTATAATATATATAGTGTATCATGAATGAATATTTTTAGAGAAAATCTACTTATTTTCATTCCGTTTTATCCTTTCTAGCATTTCAGAAAACAATTATGTGTATAATCATGAGATTCGTTAATACAATATCGAACGAACGTATCAACTTTTCACTCATCAATATATATGTACTTTTCACTTATAGGATTCGATATATATAGTACGGACTCGCGTAATAAATGTTTTCTTTGAGTATTCGAAAATGTCAACACGTAGTTTGAGGTTGTTATTTAAGGCATGAAGTTTAGACAACAAGCATCACTAATTCATAAAAACATTTGTTGGTCTTAATTGTTGAAAACAAGTTTCGATAAAAGTTAACGGATCGGATTGTAATTAGTCTAATATTAGTTTTATGGTGTCTTATGTAATTGTTCCTAGTAGAAGGGTTAAATATATATTATTGTAAGTTAGAAACCGTTCAAATGGGAATGTAGGGTTGCGACATTCGCATCACGTCGTTTAGGATACGACATCGGCAATATAAAGCCGATCCATTGTAAAACACTTCGTCTTGGATGATCGATCAATTGAAAGTCGTTTATTAGGGTTCATCCTTGTTATCTTCTTCATCTTTGTTCTTGATCAACAAATGATGACTTGGTGCACTACACTGGTATCAGAGCGTGTTGCACTCTTGGGAGTATGCCGCTGAAAAAAAAAACAAGACAATTATGGGTGTGGACGCAGTATATCCCTAAACAAGAAGGAAGGCGTTAGAACCCTAATCAGCGAGGATTTTAGGGGTGTGCGTTCGACGTTAAAAAAGTCTATATTTTGTTTGCATATTATTTATTATATAAAGACATTTTTAAGGACACGAGTACAAAAGAGAGAGACGCAAATATGATTAACGTATTATTTATTAGGCCACGGATGTGGACGCGGGATATCCCGCTCGGCTCAAGTTATTTGGGCGGTATCCCCCCCGGTGCCGCCATGCTACATCACCCTCCATCCCGTTGAGACTTTCCTTTTCATCCCAGTCTTCTTTGTTATTTCTCCAATTCGGCATGGAGATACCGTCCAATCCATCCCTCATCACGCGTCTCTCTGCCACCTCATCTCTCACCTTCCACCTCAGCCACGTACATCCTATCCCGCGCAGCGATCTTTCTTCCATACCCACCACCCTTATAGGCACACCAAAAGACATTTCTAGAGGTATGCGAGCACAAAACGAACAAAAACTCGATTCTATCCACTTATCATTTAAAAATTAAGCTCCCCTGGTTGTTTACAATCCCCCTAAGATAAAAATTACCTTCTCATTGTCCTCTCGGTTACAGAATGACTCAAGAACAGTAATATCATGAAATGAAGCATTGGTTCACTTATGAGTTATGATCAAGGACAAGATTACAGCTAAAATCACAAGAACAGTAATTTCTCTATATATGAAGAAAACTTATAGCATTCAATGAAAACAAACCTTAAAAATCCCATTATTCTTATTGTATCTATTCATTGCTGTTGCCTTTTATTCTCCGATAGACCTTTAACGAAAGCCTCAACTATCTGCTTCTGCGACTCCAGTAGCAGCTTGTTGCGTTTCATCTCAGCTTCCATTCGCGCTTTCTCAATCTCATGAACCATATCCATCTTCATCCTCTCCATCTTCATAAACCCATCCGCCAAAAGCTTAATCGAAGACACAATTTGCCCTATTGGATCATTCTCTCTCTTAACCCCCCTTGAAAACTCACTTTCACCATCAACAAAATGGTGCCCCAAGTTCCTATTTAGTCGCTCGCTGTACTTGTCGTTATAATCCATCGATACCGAACCCCTATCTTTCGGCACCTTCACCCAAACATCATCTTCTCCAAAATCATTATCATATTTATCATCATCTTGACCATTCTCATTCCAGTAGCTATGATTATGATTAGAATTTGAACCAATCTTGCTAAATTTTCGAGGCCGGACAATCGAATGGTCCATGTTTTGATCAGATTGGAACCTTGTGGCGTAATTTTGTCTGTGGTTTTTTCCTGAATAGTTACCAATTAGGGTTTCAGCATAATACATGTCTGCAAATTCATCATCATTATTATCTTCCTCTTGTGCAGCGTAATTATGTGAAACCCTAACATTGTGTGCCCTAGATGCTACAGTAACCAATTGGTTATCAACTGCAATCGGTTTGAATCGAATTCCACGACCAAGATTCAAACCGTAAACCGAATCAATACTCGTGTTCGATTGATGATTAATTTTCGAATTAACAATTTGTAAACCGCCAGAATTGAGATCGTTACCGGTATTTGTGTCTTCATCGGGATTAGATCCGTTTCCGTTTCTCTCCATGGAATCCATGGCTTCGAAGTAGAACCAGGTGGATAGAAACTGGCCACCGGGGAACGAGAGAGCTCGTTGTTTCTCGGCACGGTAACGCTGTCGGAGTTTCTCCATCTTATGACGGCACTGAGCGGAGGTTTTCGGTGGTGTTGCACCGGGACATAGCCGGCCGACCTCCTCTGCCACAGCATCCCAGTCGGCGGTGCGGAGATAGCCACGGCGGAGGGCGTACCATCTCTCCCGGTAGGCTTGGATCAGTGCTAGGGCTTCATCTTGCGTCCAGCACGGTGGTGGAAATCTCCGGACAGGCTTCTCGGCGGAGGAAACAGCGGTAGCGGTGGCGGACATCCAGATCTGTAGATAAGATCACAAATTGAAGGATTATTGTTGGGTGGTGGTTGGAGGAAGAGAAAGGGAGAGGGGGACAAGAAGTTGGTGGTAAAAGAAGAGGACCACCGGGTAGGGTGGGGTGGTTGGGTGGACGGTGATGATGGGATGACGATAGGGGAGGGGTGATGCTAGAATGCGCGGGTGGGTGTGGTGTACACCCCGCACTAGGACAACACAACCAACTACTCCACCAGTAGTCCACCAACGACTCATTGCCGTATTGCATTGCACCCACTTACATTCGGTTTAAATTTGAGATAGGTGAAATTTGAATCTTATTTATTTTATCCTAATAAAAAAATAATTATGGTCTCTTCTCTTCGATGTTATATGTGTTTTTAAATTTTAATAACGCAATCTGTTATTTTAATAAAGTATATAAAATTAGTTTGAAAGCTAAACTATCTTTCAACTAACTTAGTCACTTAGATAATTATCATGTGTCCTCGTGATGATAACGTAGTGGTAAATAATGTATTCCTCATTTCATCACCAACTAGTTAAGTTTCGTTCAAATCCTAGAGTGGTGGGTTTAGTTAAGTGTCGTTCGAAAAAAGAAGATTGATTATCAAGTATTTAAATTCACTTGCACTTTTATTAAAGCTTTAACATGTTTTTATAAAAAGTTGATTTATTTTATAAAAGAGTTAGGTTCAATTTTCGTTCCTGGGGTTTGAGCCAAAAATCAAGATTATGAGTGCCATTAACCTGTTAAGTCGAGTCTAAATGGTGCTACCGCATAACCATTGCATTATGTTGAGTCTAAATGGTGTTGTTCATAACCACTTCATTATGTTGAGTCTAGATGCTTTAATTAGTGTTGTTGCAGTAATATAATATGCATTATGTGATCATAACGACTGCATTATGATGAGTGCATGAGATGCATCAAATGGGTCAAAGTATGAAACGGGGGCAACATTCCAAATGGTTATGATATAATCTAAAATAGGTTATGCAACAGTGGGTCAAAGTTGGTCAACATTCCAATGGTTCAAAGTAATGCAATTTCAGATTATATCATAATGGTCTGATTATATATTACCCATTCAATTGGGTATCATGGATTAATGCTCTTTCCTACAATACAAGTTTGTTTATGATTTGTATTTTTAAAAGAGAAATCGTAAATACACCGACCATTAATGCTCTTAATCAAAATCACCTAAATTTAGACATACATGTCATTTATCTTATTATTCTTGTATATTATATTAATTTTAAATAAATGAAAAATATGATGTATTTATCTTAAACATTCACATTCAATATTCTATATATATAATAGATTGTGGTCGACATGAACAGTGTTGGCCATGTGTCTTCCTCTGGGTGATCCAAGCCTTTGTACAAGTGAGTAAGCAGGGTTACAAGATGGAGCAACGAGTTTTTGTTTCTTGATTAAATGAATTCATTCAAGGGCGCATCTATCAACGACCTGTCCTTGCATCGACCATGCATTTTATGTATATTGGTTTTGAAATCGATCCCTTTTGCCGTTTCTTGTAATTTTATGCTTATGATATTAAGAGGATATATCGTGATCATATATAGTTATTTATAACTCTAAATATTTTATCAATGTATGTAAAAACAATAAATGTGACGACAATGTTGAAACGTTATACTACTCAACAACTAAGGGGAAGGTGTATACCCATGTGATTATGGTGTGATGTGATAATAAAGTGCACGCCACGTGGCGCCACGTCAGATTCTGGAAAAATCACACCATAATCACATGGCAAGGGGTATACCCATGTGATTGTGGTGGTGTGATAATTTAATGTTTATTTTTGAATTTTTATTTAAATAAAATAAAACATAATATTTAAATAAAATAAAACATAATATTCATTAATAATAAAAAAAATAGGCTTCTTCACGTGTTTACATACAAAATCTTCAAAGAAAATTACATAAAAATGAGTTTTTCACATGTGAAATTGAGTTTTTTATGAGTTTTTTACATGGTTCTTCGGTTCCATCTTTTTTCTTGGTTCCCTTTTGAACCTTCCTCTATATGCTTAAACTAGATAGTGAAATTTTGAAGATAAAATAAAAACATGAACTATGTGTAGAACAAACGAAAAAAGTATAAAACAATATGAAGAAATACGCGAAGTATATAGTAGATGATATGTGATTTGTAGTCGCTTATTACATTGCTTTCTAAAAATAGGAATGTTTGATGATGATACGCTGTTATCGATACATGTATTAATAAAAAAAAATAGGAATGTTTGATGATGATACGCTGTTATCGGCACATGTGAGTAAAGAAATGTATTTATGTGATCAAGTTTTCTCTTAGTATTATAGAAATGATTTTTTTTATGATATAACATAAAAGTATAAAATACAACTAGTCTCATAATTTATAAGTAGTTTGGCATTGATGTGTAATCCTTTTGACATGTTGCATTCGATATCTCGGCAACTGTGGTTTCACCTTCACAAGATGAAAAACTATATAACTTTCATTTCTATAAAAGAAATGATAACATGCAAATAATTATTACATATAAATTGCTTTAGAAATTTTCAAAAGCGTGTAAATAAAACTATATTTTGGTTGAAGTTTTGAAATAACAATAAAAAGATTTTAAAGTAGATAATAAATTTACCGAAAGCGAGACTGATTATAAGCACAAAGATTACAAGAGAGGAGATGTTCTTCATGGTTTATTGTGATTTGTTAAGTGTGAGTAATCGGCTCGAGCCAAGGTTGAATTTATACACAGAAAGTCATTAATGCTATTTATTTATTGCAGATTTTGATTCGACGAATTTTTTTTTTTTAACAGTAAAGGCCCGGACACCCGGGATCACCCTGGCAAACGGATCATCCTTTCGTTCGAAGAACAAGAGCGCGGTGACCCGGCCCCACACCATCCAGGAGGAAACCCAGAACTAGGAAAACCCCCTAACTCAATATGAAACATTTTGTCCCAAGCGATACTCAAATCCATGACCTTCTATTTGAAAAGTCACGGGGCTATCACTCAACCAGAATGCTCGGTTGATTCCACGAATTATACCAGAAAAAGTAGGTATTTTTAATTTTAAATTTTTTTGAATAAGATTGGTATTTTTAAAACAAAAATTCTATAGACTCCCAACCATTAATACTATTTAATGTTTAACGTACTTTTCTCTTTTTTTTTTCTCTCTCTCTTTGTTATATATAATTATAGTAAGTTAGAAAGGTTATAAATCATGTTTTACACAAAATAAAAATATATTAAATAATTAATAATAAATATTTAAGATTAGACCAGGTGTAGCGGACGTGATTGAGGTGGCATGATCAACATAGCTGTGAAAGGGCGTGGAACGCCGATGTGTGATGTGTGTGTGTTTGTATATGTGGGTGGGTGTGTGTGTATATATATGTTTGTGGATAGTGAAATCACTACACATCTTAGTTATCCGGCCCGTAATTGCCCTCCTACTGACGTGACAGGGCGTTTTTTCACTTTTTAGTGAAACCATTACACATATCCTTATAAAGGAGATATTAAACAATAATGAAGATTGAGGGATTAATAAAGAAAATATTAAATAGTTAATAGAGTAAATTACAGAAATCGTCCTTTATGTTTAAACCCTTTTTCACTTTATGTCCTTTAGCCCAAAAAATGTCAGATATCATCATTTACGTTTAAATTTGTTACGGTTTACGTCTTTTAGCCTAACGGGCGTTAAGTTTTTCAGTTAACTTCAGTCATGTGCCTTGCACATGAGGGTGTTTTGGTCTTTTAACCCACAAATATATATATAGAGTCATGTTGTGCAAGGTGTTTGGTCTTTTTACCCACAAAAAATTACAGCACCATAGAACCACCACCACCACCGCCCCCACCTGCCACCACCCTCCACCATTGTAAAAAAAAATTAAAATTTATATATAACCAGTCCACCTACCTCCACCAAAACCCCCTTTCACTTCTTCTAATTCCTCAACAACAGTGGCGTTAGAATGGGTGGTACCATCACCGTCCTCGGCACCTCACCGTCGACAACATCACCAGTCACTCACCCCTATCACCGATTGAGAAACCCAGAGGCTCAACCCTTGCTGTGTCACCATCTATTTGCATCTGAGCCCTAAAGGAAATCTGTCTTCAAGGAACCGAACCAAAATCCGTCTCCCCGATCCGCCCTCACCCTCTCATCCCAACCAATCCTTATGCTCCACTCTGATGCAAGACCTGCTCTGCCGTCCTTAACTCCTTCTGTCGCGTCGATTTCTCCGCCCTCATCAAAGATCATTCAAATCCGGAATGAGTGTGTGATCGTCGATTTCTCCGTCGTCCTCAACTCCGATGCAAGACCTGTTCTTTCGATTTCGCTGTCCTCAACTCCGATGCTAGACATGTTCGTTCGATGATGTGCGATGGTGTCCGTCCACCCCGATTTCCAGGTCTGCGATGGTGTCTGAAAGGGGTGGCGTGGGGTAGGGTTAATTTATAATTTAGAGTAATTACATAATAGACCCCCAACTATTAAACTTTAAAATGAAATGGTCCCAAAAGTCCAAAATACCCTCATGTGCCCTGCACATGATGGAATTTAACCCAAAATCTAACGTCTGTTAGGTCAAAGGACATAAACCGTAACAAATTTAAACGTGAAGGATGATCTCTGATAATTTTTGAGCTAAAGGACATTCTCTGAAAAAATGTATAAACATAAAGGACGGTTTCTGTAATTTACTCTAGTTAATATTAAGAAAAAATAAGCGAAACAAAGACTCTTGAGTTCACAATATTGTGACACGTGACGTAAATAAATATGATATAATAAAAACATTTGGACCAAAAAGTATATTGTAAGTATGGATTAACAATTAATTCGTGACTCGCGGCTCATTCAGAATTTAGCATGAGCTGATTTAGCTTTAGTTGGCTCATGAAAATTTTTAAGCCAACTTCAAGTTAAATGTAGCTAGTATGTTGACTCGCTTGAATAAGTTTTCGTTCTTGATTTAAAGTTGGCTCGGTTCATTTGCTTGTTAAAAGTCCTTAACATGTCTTAAAAAGGTTAATTTATTTTATAATTTTTTGCAAGACGAGACGTTTAAAATTTATTATTTTGGAACTACTAAAACTATAACTTTCATTTTTTGTAAGAGAACAATAACATATAAGTTAATCATTACATATGGTTGATTTATGATTTGTTAGATGCTTTACCGAGCCAAGGTTGAACTTATACACAAAAGTCATTAAGAAGTATTGGGGCTACCATTGCACCAAATGACCAACGATTAATGGGCCTTACCTTTTTTTTCTTTCTCTTTCTCTTTCTTTATGATACATAAAAATAGTTTAGACTTTAGATTAAAATATACTGGAAATATTGTCGGACAATTATTTCATTGCTCAGTAACCTACTCGTAGTTTAGTTTGAGTTGATTTAGTTTTAGCTAGTTGGCTCATGTATATATAGTGTAAACGAGTCGATTCAGCTCAACTCTATTTAGATCGGATAAATTATAATAAAATTTTGGTGTTTTTTATTTAAGATTTATATTTTCAAAAGATAAATCTATATACAGCGAAGTTATAATGTTAAATATACTTTTCTCCTTTTTTGCTTTGTTGTATTTATGATATAATAAAAATGATATATGTAGATTTATAAATATATTGAAAGCATGGTTGGACAATTAATTCATGACTTGTAACTTGTTTGTAATTCAGATTGAGTTGATTTGACTTTAACGAGTCCGCTCGCGTAAAGGAGCCGAGTCGGATAGCCTAGATTTGGATCTCACAAATTATATAATTTTTTTTTGATATTTTCTATTTTAAGATATGTATTTTCCGAAAATAAACATACACGAATCACTACTATTTAATTCAATGTTTAGCATGTCTTTCTCTTTCTCTCTATCTTTCTCTTTGTTTTGATCTGGTTAAAATTTGTCACGTGTCCCCAAATGGTCGAAATTACCCGTATGTTTTTAAACACTGACGACGGACCCGGCGTTATTTGCTTCGTTCATGTCATCGGCGGCCCCAGCGGTTTTACAGTCATGTCACAGTCGGCCGACGGTTTTACCTTTTTAAAAATATATCATATTTTTCTAAAATATGATCGGCCGATGCTCATATTTATAGAATTTAGTCGGATTTATTTTTTATAAATGTATTTTAGTCGGATTTATTTTAAATTTGAATACTGTCGGACGGCGTTGTAAGACCATCAGACGACTTTGTTACACCGTTGGATCATATTTTTAAAAAAAATATATTTTTTTACTGTCGAATGACGTTATAAGACCGTCGGATCATACTTAAAAAAATAAATTCATATATAATAATATATTTAAATTAAATTATTACTAAATCTTTTGATTTATTACACACTAGGTTAGAATCCTGTGTATTACACGGGTTGAATAAATATAATGTTATATACTTAGTAAAAAAAATTATGTCTTAAAAAACCCGTATTTTACACTGGTTGAATAAAATATTACGTGATAGTTATAAATTCTGTTAAGTTAATTTTTAAGACATTTTTTTAGCTGAGTATAATTTTTTTATGTAACTAATAAATGTTAATTCATATTAAACTTTAGAAACCCGGTGTATTATACGGGTTGGATAAATGCAATGTTATATATACTTAGTAATAAAGATTTACATATTACATATTTATGAAAAACGTTTTATAAAAATTATAAAAAATCATTATTATTTAATAAGAGAGAGGCGGGAAACAAAAAATTATAAAAACAATTAAAGAAAAATGTATAATTAATAGGAGAGAGGCGGAGAAAAAAGTTGAGGATGCATGAGAGAGTGACAAGTGTCTTATCAAAACCTTTATTTATTATATAGTACTAGGTTGGAAACCCCGTGTATTACACGGGTTGAATAAATGAAATATTATATATTTAATAATAAATATTTACATATTACATATTTATGGCATATTACATAGTTTTTTAATACAAATTTTAGAAACGTCATATAGTTACTTTTTAAAAATGTATTATAAAAAAATGAAAAAATGTTCAATTTCTAAAAATGTTTTATGAACAAACCTATATTTTTTTAAATAAAAAACGTTTTATAAAAAGAATTATAGAAATTATTATTATTTAATAGGAGATAGAGATGAAAAATAAAAAATTATTAAAAAACCATTAAAGAAAATTTGTGCAATTAATAGGAGAAAGGGTCGGAAAAATGTGTCTCACCAAAACTTTTATTTATTATATAGTATAGATGAGTGGTTTCAATCATATATTTAAAAAATATATTAAATAAAAATAATACCATCGACCGACGGGACCGGCGGAGACATGAACGGCGCAAAGACCGTCAAGTCCGTCAGTGTTTTAAAATATATGGTCGTTTCCGACCATATTGAGACACGTGGCGTGCTTTAAATGGTTTAGAACACTGTCGTCCGACGTTTTTATATCGTCGGATCTGCCAGTATTAGAGAAAAGATTCTCGAAAAAAATTAGTCAATAGGATTTTCACTAAATTAAAAGGGGACTACTAATGGGACACGGGAATTGCTATCTGGACCGGGCTCTATACGCATCGTATAGGGCAATACGATGCGTATAGCCTTCACAATTTCCCAAACCCGACAACATCGTACTCCTAGACATTCCAACCCCTATACGATGTTGTCGGTTTGACCAGGAGTCTATACGCATCATATAGAGCTATACGATGCGTATAGGGGCCAAATTTTGTGTATTTTACCATGCACAATTCTCATTTGAACGTATCGTTCAAAAATTTTCAAACAATTTACGGTTTTCAAAAAGTTATAGCAATGTCTTGGTGGTGGGATGGTAACTACGGTTTTCAGGTATATTCTAACGAGTCGCTGGAAAACAACCCGCAAAGTTCTGGATTTCAAGATGTGAACCGGGAGGAGGTCTCGTCCGACGTTTATTCTAATCAACGGGTAAGGCTTCCCGATTTGAACGAGCCACTAAGCAATCCCGAGTTCGTATACGGTGAACACTCTTACCTTACACAACCCACGGACGACTTCGTGTACGGTGAAGACTCTTACCCGACACAACAAACCGACAGCTTCGTGACGTATAAAACTGACCATGTATAACATTCCTATATATATGCATACATTTAGTTTGTTGTTTCTTAACTTTTACCGTACCGTTGTTGTAGAATTTTCAGACTCGTGATCAGTTGGTGGATTGGGCTGTCCGCAGAGGACGTGAGAATGGTTACGTCATTGTCACCCGACGATCGAGGAGAAAAGGCGACGACCCGTCGGAGCCGGTTATCAAGGTGTGGCTTGTGTGTGACCGTCACGGCGAACGTAAATCTACTGCCACGGTTCGACGTGTCGGTAGCAAGAAAACAGGTTGTCCTTTTAAATTGGAAGGAGAGTACCAAGTAAATACTGGTGATTGGAAATTAACGGTGAAGGATGACAGTCATAACCACGATCCTAGTCAACATCTTGAGGCGCACTCGTTTGCCAGGAGACTGTCTGACTCGGAACAACTTTTGGTGGCGAAATTGTATTCACAAAACATGATGCCACGAAACATTCTGGCAACCATAAGGGGAGCAAAACCCCGATAGTAGTTGCATTAAAAAGGACATTTATAATGCAATACAAAAGATAAAAAACGAAACGAGAGTCGGTGAAACTCCAATGCAGGTTCTGGAGCACCTGCTTTCTTCTAAACATTACGTCTACTATACCCGGGAGGATCCCGTCACAAATGTCGTGGAGGAGATATTCTTTGTTCATCCGAAATCCTACAAGATGTGGCGTGCGTTCCCGCATGTTTTGATGATCGACGCAACGTACAAAACAAACATGTATAGACTTCCATTTGTCCAAGTGGTCGGTGTGACCTCCACACACCAGTCGTTCTGCGTCGCTCATGCATTTATATCTAAAGAACGGGAGGAAAACTTCGTCTGGTTGCTATTGCAAATCAAAGGTATGTTGCAAAAGTGTATGGAGCCGCGCGTGATAGTAACAGACAGGGACAAAGCTCTTATGAACGCGTGTGACAAAATATTCCCGGAAAGTTCCAAGAACCTATGCCGGTGGCACATACACGAGAATATCTCAAAACATTGCAAGGCATCGTTTACAGACGAAGATTGGGAAAATTTCAAGTATTCTTGGTCGGTATTGTGTGAGTCTCCTACGCCAGAAGTATACCAGTACAACTTCAACCGGCTTTACGAACGACTGTATGCAGCCAAACGAGGAAGTAAGTTTTGAATATTAAATAATTATTATGGTTTAATTTATTTACAATATTAAATATTTATTAGGTTTTAAATTATTTTTGTAGGAGTTATTGACTATGTGACAAAAAATTGGTTGGACCCATATAAAGAAAAGTTTGTATCGGCCTGGTCCAACAGAAAACTCAATTTTGGTCAACATACCACGAACCGAGTCGAGAGCCAGCATTCGCTCTTAAAGAGCTATATTAGAAATGCTAACAGCTCGCTGGATAGACTTGTTGGGTTTGTTGATGAAATTGTAACAGATCAGTATGTACAATTACAGCATGGGTTTGGAACAAGCCTAATAAGGAAAATGGACAGGCACGTAAGTATTGAATTGTTTGATAACCTACACGGTAAGGTTTCGCATAAAGCTTTAAATTTGTTAGAAAACGAGTGGTATAAGTTATCAACTATACGGAAACAAAATGCAACGTGTGGTTGCCAACTTTTCAGTAGTTGTGGGTTGCCGTGTGCCTGTCGTCTGGCAAATATCGAAGCTACAGGTCCGGTCAACCTTTTAATATTTATCTTGTTTTATCTAATTTCAAACTTTTCTGACTATCTCGTTTTAATACAGGTGGCAGAATCCCGCTAGATGCGGTGGACGTCTTTTGGACGAAGCTTGATCTAAAACCGTCGTTTGTCGAGGATGAAAATGTAGACGTGGATAAAGTACTTGGTCAAGTGAGAAACAAAATTATGTCACAACCCGATCAGGTCAAAAAAAGTCTGTTGTCGAGAATCGTAGGGGTGGTATTTCCGATCAATAGTAAGAAGAAGGCGCCTATGGTACAAGAAGATACTCGCGGTCGTCCAACTTTGAAAAAGCAACAACAAAGGAAACAGGATGTCACGAGAAACAGCTCGTTCACAGGATCCCAACAAAGCATATGTGACCCTGCGAGACATAGCTCCTATATTGCGTCACAGGACTCTCGACAAGCGAGTTCAGTCATTCAACACCGTCGTTCAACGACGGGTAAAGGAAAGCAACCACCAGATGATAACGCCCATCATGGGTTTCCATTAATGATTGGGGAAGATGCCGTTAACAATATAAATTGTTTTAAGGATTCGATTCCATCTTTGTTTCATCCCTACATTTCACGTATACAGGATGTAAATCCCGACGGTAACTGTGGTTTTCGATCGGTAGCTGTGGGCTTAGGGTTAAATGAAAACCGGTGGTTATTTATTCGTCAACAGCTTCTACATGAGATGGACAGTAAAGAAGAATGGTGGAAAACTGTTTTCGACAGAATCGCCTTTCAAGAGTATGATAGGCTGCGTCACACAATAGATTGGCAGGATGTGAAAGCCGCGCCAGTTAGTCGTTGGATGTGGATGCCATACACAGGACTCCTAATTGCTCAAAGATTTGGGGTGATTGTTCATCTATTAAGCATTGCCGGTAATCAAACATTTTTTCCATTATGGTTTGGTCCTCATGTTCATGCTCAACATCAAATTGTATCGTTCGTTCACGTCAAAAGTGCTCATTTCATCCACGTCAAGTTAGACGGAGATTTTCCGATGCCCCCTACGAATGCATTATGGAATTTGCACCGAAATGATGATGCAGCAGAATGGGAAAATATATACAGTGATCGTATTGAACGGTTTAAGAAAAAAATGGCTACTGATAGCGATAACTTTTCACAATACGTCACGAATTATGGATGAAGTTTGTTTGTAATAAAATACATGTTTATACTAATTATATCAAAAAAGAAAACAAAAAAAAAAGAATACAATTATACTAATTATACTAATTATATCAAAAAAAAAGAATACAATTATACTAATTATACTAAAATACATGAACTATACGCTACGTATAGATCCATACGTACCGTATGGAATTCCAAAGGTCATGAGCTATACGCCTCGTAATGTTCTATACGATGGCGTATAGCGACCGGTATACTCAGAAGAGCCAGCGTACAGCACCAAACGCCCCCCATTTTTAACACACACACATACGAGGAGACGCTAGATTGAGATTGTCGGGTCAAAAATTTCCTCTTTTACTCGTAAAGGTACGTATTCTAGACTCGTGATATATAATATAGGTTTAATTTTGATTATTAGTCATTAAAATTGCGTAGAAATAGAGATTTATAAGTTGAATTCGATGAACTATACGCAGCGTATAGAATTATACGTGGCGTATAGTTCATCAGAGGAAGAAGATGAAACAATACGCAACGTATGGGGCTATACGCTGCGTATGGTTTAAGTTACCCGGTAACTGGCCTGCGTATGGCTTGGTTGGCCGCGTATGGCTCGTTTTGCCCGGTAACTGGCCTGCGTATGGCTTGGTTGGCCTGCGTATGGCTTGCTTACCCGGTAACACCCTATACGCCACGTATAAAGCTATACGTGGCGTATAGGTTTTTAAAAAAATTATTTTAAATCATTTATTTATATTAAATAAACAATTTATTTATTATTTTAAATAATTTATTTAAATAATAAAAACAATTTATTATTATTTTAAATCATTTATTTATATTAAATAAACAATTTATTATTATTTTAAATATATTATTATTTTCAGATATGGCGGATCACGACGACGATGTTCAGATGGACGAGTTACAGGATCTTGCGCACTACCCCTATTTGGATTTTCCGGCAGACTCGGAGTGGTATGGCCGGTGCCAAAAGCTACGGGAGGTGCGTTTGGGGCCGGGGACGGCGGTGGACTGGGAGCTTCTCCAGGAGGTCCAGGAGGCGGAGCGGGCCAGGGCCATCATAGGCGAGGACACGCCATGGGATCGGCTTTTTGATCTATCATTCACCGAGACCTACCGAGAGGTGGTCGTCGAGTTTCTTTCGACGTTCATCTACTCAGAGGAGGGGCTAGCGCCCGTTCCCGAGGAGGCGCCGGCAGAGGAGCCGGATCAGGTCTCCTTCCGTATTTTTGGCCACCAGTACCGTCTGACCCTCCGTCAGTGGGCCGTCGCGACGGGCTTGTACTTTGAGCCCGAGACGATTTTGCCGGTTTACACCGCGGCGGTGACGGAGGTGGACAAGGAGGTACTCCTTGTTTTTTGGGGTTTGATTTCCGATAGCCCTTGGTTAGGTACCAAGGCGAGGGTTTCGGGGATTAGAGACCCCCTCTATAGATATTTGCACCGGCTTATCTCGACGTCGATCGCACCGCGTCAGAAAAGCCGTGAGTGGTGCACCGATAGAGACCTCTTCTTTCTCTACTGCCTGCTTACAGGCACGGGGTGCGCCCTATCCACATGCCTCGCTAGTTATTTCGCGTCTGCCTATATGCGGCAGAGGCGCGGGCTTTTGTATGGCGGCGCTTTTATCACTCAGGTCATGCGTAGTATTACACCATGGCATGCGCATGAGCCTGAGTTGTTACCGCCCATTCCCCCTGTCAGATTAGACCGCCGCACGGCTAGCGGCATGCGCATCACGCACCGTTTCCCGGGGCTCGGCCTACGGTTTGTAGGGGCCGTCCAGGACCAGGTTTGGGTCCCGGTGTCGTTGCCGCCGATGCCTGGACAGGGGGGCCCGCAGATGCCTGACCCGCCACTAGGTGTGCCGTTGCCCGCGCCGCATCAGCCGCACGTGGAGCCCATCCACGACCATCCGCCACAGCATCCCCGACACGCGCGTCGGTCTGTTAGGCTGGACAGGGCCACCCAGGCATTGCTTGAGACCCTTGCTGCCGACTCACGGCGACTTGTTGCCGAGTCACGGCGACAGGCTCGTCAGAGCGACCGCATGGAGGACCTTATGATGTGGGCGGTTGGTAGCCTCGTGGATCTATCACGAGCCGCCGGCATCGAGCTACCACCACTACCACTGCCACGTCATTATCCAGACGACCCCGTTCAGGATGACGGCGGGGCCGGTCAGGATGACGGCGGGGCGGGTCAGGCTTAGTTGTTTTTATTTGTATTTAGTTTGTTTCTTCGGTTATGTATGTAAAAACATTTTGATGTATATATTTAATTTTGTGATGTAATGTATATAGTCTTTTACTTATTTCTTTGGTTGTAATGTTTAATTTTTTGTTTGTTTGTAATGATAAATTATAAATGCAAAAATATAATAAATGTTAACAAAGTTATATAATTTAAATTAAAAAATATAACAAACTTATATTAACAAAGTTATATAAATTAAATTAAAAAAAACAACAAACTTAAATTAATAAAATACCCTATACGTGGCGTATAGGGCAATACGCCACGTATAGAGGTTTTTAAATCGACTTCTGCCAACTTTTGAAGCAAAATTAAAACCCGTGGCCCATACGCTGCGTATAGATCAATACGGCCCGTATTGGACCCAGCCGCCAGACCGGGAATGCGACGTGGCATTCTGTTGGCAGAGACTGAACCCTATACGCCTCGTATTGGCCTATACGAGTGCGTATAGGGCGGCGGCATGTCCAATTAGCAATATTCCGTGTCTTAATAGATTCACCCAATTAAAATGTGTGATTACAGTGAGTTGTATGCTGTTTTTGATGCAACTGAGCCATGAATTTTTGAGTTTCCATCTTATCTATGTCGACCAAATTCATCAGTTGATATTAATTTTTTATTTAATGTGTGATTTAAAATGTATAGTAAATAAATAAATGCTTTGTTTAGTGATTGGGTAGTAATATTTAAATAAAATAAAACATTGCCGACGTGATCGGTTTTGCTGGAGACCTAGGTATATTTATTTTCTTTAATTTTCATGTCATTTTATCAAAACGTATTTCGACCCATACCAATTTTTGTCAAAACCCAATTTGACTCAAACCAAAACTATCGCTTTTTAAATCTGCGCATTCTGATTTAAACCTGTTTTGACTTGATACCCTGCCCCTCCTCTTTTGCCAGGCCTAGGTTTGCCACCTCTAGTGTTAACTGATTTGTACATGGTAGTATTCAAGTTAGAAGTGACTAGAAAAATTGTATAATCGAACCGATTATTAATGGTTTAATTATAGTTTCTTTTTGTAATCGAGGTTTATGATTGGGTTATGATTATATGTTTATAAATAACTGAAATAATAGACATTAAAACCAAACTTTATATTATTTATTTATTTTTCAAAAAACTTTTGTTACTAACTTTTTATAAATAATAGTTAATTACACAGATGGTCTCTGTGGTTTATGAAAAATTGTATAATCAAACCAATTAAGAAACTAATGGTTTAATTATAGTTTCTTTTTGCAATCGAGTTTTATGATTGGGTTATGATTATATGTTCTTAAATAACTGAAATAATAGACGTTAAAACCAAACTTAATATTATTTATTTATTTTTCAAAAAACTTTTATTACTAACTTTTTATAAATAATAGAGTTAATTACACAGATAGTCCATGTGGTTTACGAAAAGTAACATATTTGGATACTAAAAGTTTAAAGTAACAGGTTTGGGTTTTATGCTTTCAATTTTGTAACGAATTTGGATATTAAGGTCAACTTCTGTTAACTTTTCTGTTAAATTTGGGTAAAATGACCAAGATACCCTTTTACTTTAAATGTACTTACAACGTTTATGCCCAATTTCAAGGTGTTTTGGCCATCCGCTTGGAGTGAGGTGCCATCTCCGTTTTGACAACAAAGGCTTTTATGAAGTGTTTCAAGACTGAAGATAAATAAGTCCAGATACCTTAAATCAAACCAAAAACATTACATAAAATAATATAAAATTACCATATTAAATGTAAAAAAACAATGAAAAATACATATTGAAGTGAATGTCTCGACTGACCAAATCCAGATACAGACAGCTTTCGCTGCCGCAACGATGTGGGACTTCATTTTATTCCCATATTTTACAACAAATGCACTAGTTGAGAAAGAATGAAGCTATAACAAGGTGGGATACTTGGCATCAAGGAAGTCCCTCAAGATGTTGGCAGATTTCTGACCGCCCATAAGTTCTGCAAGCCGCTCTGCAGGAAGGAGGGCCAGTTCAGCCAAGCTGGTGCACCCGTCCATTATGGCCCTGTAATTGGCATCGGTCACCCCTGGAAGCCGCCTTAGAAACTCAACAGCAGATGTGTTGTAATTCTCAGCTCTGTTATGACCGAATTCTCACGTTTCAATGTTGTTTGTTCATACAAATATAAATGAAAACAGTATTTAATAAGTTTGGTGTTATATACCTAACATCATCTTCCACAACACCTTCTTCTGAAGGGACTCCAACTCTGGTTGCCTTGGCTTCATCAGGTTCATCTTGATTCATTTTAAGAGAAGCAAAAATTTCAGCAGTTGCATGCAAGCTGCGGGACCACACAATTCGCAAACGAGGAAAATGTAGGGCAAGCAAAGATAGCTTTGATATGATATTATGAGGTGTGACATCATCACTGATATCGCTTGTCGACTGCAAGATTTAACTTTTTATTAAATTTAAAACAATAACTATACAATAATCAAGTTTAATTAACTGGTGTGAAAATTACCTGAAATGAGAAGCTTTTGTCTTGTGAAAACTCGATCAAAAGAACGGGTATACGGTAATAACGCACCATCATTTCAACTTGGTGGTAAAGTCGGCCTGATGCAAAACTACCAAATAGATCTTGTATGCTTTTTCTTTCCACACATATTGTTGGGGATAAAATGTAATCTCCAACTTCTAGAGTGACTGGTATTATGTTCATGCCTTTTTGATGTAGTACATTTGGAAGGCTGCTCATGAATTCCCTCATGTCCACTATGACCTGTAACAGACGATAGTTTTTGTAATTTCTATGGGTTTGAATATTGTAATTTGTCAAGGTGTAAAAGAACAAAAAAAGAAAATTTTTAATAAGATTGCTTACTTGCATCTCTTTTCTAGCTTCCTTCTGTCCACCTGCTTTTCTAGTTACCATATTTTGTTTTGATGGAGATTCTGTCTCACTGGCAGAATTTAAACCGAGACCATGAGCCACCTAATGATATTTTTGATATATTGCAATTAACATATTGTAAAGAACAAAAAAGAAGATTACTATTATACAAAAATTACAGGGAGAGCAACTGAACCTGATCAACTGGCAGCATCATCATGGATTTCTGCCTGATCAGGGATTCAAATGCTCCATTTTCACGGCGTATACTGGCCTCAAACTTTTGCACTTCTGTAGAATCTTCATAAAATAGAAAATATACTTTCACCCTTTTTGAAAGATTTTCCGCTTTATAGATTTCTATTTCCCGTACAAAAGCAATGTCAGGATGGTAAACCACAATTGCAGAGGGCTTCAAAATGTCAAGTATTTGCTGACCACTTTCATAGGCATGAAAATGCACTGGAGGAATTGGTTTCCCTTCCACATGCTTCTTAAGAACACTTCTGTCGGTTGTATTTTCAACTTTATTTGGTTCATTCTCAAGAGACAGCTCAGATTCATTAGTCAATGCTGACTGAGTTTTATTTTTATCACCTTTTTTTAAGGAAACATTTTTTGTGGGCTTCTTGCTCCTGCCTTTTGAGTTCCCTTTTCCTTTACTGCCCACACAAGTTTGAGGATCATCTACTATTTCAATGCCTCTTTGGGCTTGTTTACTTATTTCAGTTGCTGCTGCTAAGAGTGCATCATGTTCTTGTGTTACTAAGCTGTTAGTACTACCTTCTAATCTCTTGCTAGGTGTCAAAGGGACCGCTCCATCCAATATTCCAAAACCTTTAGGGTTTTGAGTTTTCTTCTTATCACGCCTCGGTAATGCATGCAATTGCACTTTACTCAGCAAATATTTCTCCCACTCTCCCCGCATGACCTTAATAAGCAGCAATCATACATGCAGAACCAATTAGAATGGGAAAAAACCAGGTCCATGAATAACACATGGAAAAACAATCAAACAAAATCATTTGCTTGGTAAAGAAAACCTTATTTGGGTTGCTTGTGATACACTCCTCAAGCTGCACACAAGAGTGTTCATCTTTACATGCAACCAAAATAATGCCATTAATATCTTGATTACTTTCAGCATCACATTCATCACTTGCTGTAGCTTGCTTCTCCCTTTCTGCTTCTATTTCTTCAAGAATCTCCTGCATTAGATAAGTAAAAATGTGAAAAAGAGATTAACCAATGACCACTGGACTCAAAAAAGCATTAAATGCCTCAAAGCTTGAATTATATTCCTTGCGCAAATTAAAGATACTGTCTGCAAAATTCTGATTTGAAAGACAGTAAGATCTCAAATATCAGAACAAAAAGTGAAACTCACACACTCACACGCAACACTTTCCATTTTGGTGCCTCCTCCAAGATTTCCTCCAATATTACACCACTATTGTCATTCATTGCCGGGGAATCTATACATTCACACAAAGAGAAAATGGATATACCCATTAAAGAGAATAATAAGAAAAGACCTGTTTTTTTTTAAGATTTTGGAGACTTTTGGCCAATATTGAAGTAGTAAGGCCTCAAGCTAGAGTAAAAATATAACACATAAAGAAGATTATCATTTTAAGCTAAGAAAAACAAAATAAAATGGTTAGCAAGATCATGTGGCAGATGGATATTTACAATACAACACTAGTATAAAAAAAATACTGAAAGATCCTCACCTTCTTTATCATTGTTGCTATCATCCAACTTCCTCTTTTTGGACTTCACACTCTTAGATGGGGTGGTCAGAGTTTCACCATTTGACCTCCTAAACTGATAAACCCGTTTTTTTGCATACTCAAAGATCTTATAACTGGACTCTGCAAATATCCATACAGAGCGAAAACTTTCTGATGCTCTCAATGAATCCAAATACTTCAAATAAGTCACTGCATCATACCTAAACCAAAATACAACAGTGAAACATTCTGTAACCTATCATTGTAAATGTATCAACTGAGAAATGACATGAATTTAAAAAAAAATTGGTTTATAGATAAACACTTCAAATAGCAGTAAAACAGTAACAGTTAGGGAGTGTCTGGGTAAGCTTACTTTTAGTGATTACTGAAAATTGAAAAAGCCACCAAGCCAACAGTTAACATCTTGTGAGCTTAGTTTAAGCCCATAAGTTAAGTTGATAAGCTCATAAGTTGTTAAAAATAAGCTTATTAGCTTTTCCAAATTTCAATAAGACCAAAATCCCTAAAAATAAGCTTTTACCCAAACACCCCTAGCTGAACCAAATTGACTATAGTCTCTATTATCCATATGACAAATGCTACTTAATATGTTGAAATAACAACAGCACATCATGTATATGTATTCAGTAATACCTAACAAGATAATCCAGCAACTTCCGCAAGGTTTTCAAATCTGAGACAAGCTGCTTAGTCTTTTTCCCCAATGTATGCCAAATTGGATCCAACTGCCGCCTCACAATCTCATCAAACGACTTGAACAAGCCATTCTCCACAGTTAAATCTTCCACATCAACCTTATTAGTCTTCCTCATCTCCTTCAAACAAGCATCCATGACCTCAATCACCGCTTTCTGAATCCCCACCATGTAAGCAGACATGGGGACCCTTATATCCACTACTTCAGGTGGATCCCTCTCAAGGTCTTCTGATACATACACCTGAAACAGTACATCAAAATTTTCAGTTGAACTATGCAAAACATTATATTAAGATAGTAAATTCAACAAAAATTCTGTTACTAATAAGAAATTCCAAATGTTAGATGCTCAATTGCTTCCATACCTGAAACCTAGGCCACAGATGAAGCTTCCTGAGAAACAAGCATTTAAGTGTTCTCTCAGCCTTTGCAAATCCAGAGACCATTGCATGAGGCATGTCTGAAAACGCACGAACATAAACATTCTTATTCAAAGACTTGAGAATCCTTACTATGAAAGCCTCGGTACACGTTTCCGATAATGAATGTGCATTGAGGAGGATGATTCCAGCGACGGCAGAGGTAGGAATCCGGCGAGTGAGGAGGTCGACGATGAGGATCCGAGAAGTGATGAAGAAGGCTTTCCCGGACGTGTAGAGGGAAAGGCGGTGTTGAGCAGGAAGTTCGGAAGTGATCTCCAACGGAGAATTGGTGATTTCGTTGTTAGGATTAGGGTTTAGGGAGGTGAGGATGGAATGTTTTTGGGAAAGGGATGCAGAGAGGATAAGAAGAGAGCCTTCGGAAGGGTGGTGCAGGTGGAGGAGACCGGCGATAAGTTTGTGGAGAGCAAGCCCGGAGGAGAGAACGACGAGACCGCCGCCGGCGCTGGGTTCTTCGATGAGATCGGCGATTATGTGCTCGTGAAATTGAACCATTTTCTAATTTTCTTCTCTAGCTTCCGCGGAAAGTTGAAATGTAGTTTTATTTATAGTGTTAGGCTACATACAAAAAATACAAACTACAATTTATTTTAATTGAATAAATACTTTTAACAATTATCGAATTTTCGTATTATTTTTGTATTATCTTTAATTCTTCATCTATTAATTAATCTTTAATAAATAAAATGCTTATCAAACTCCAAACAAGACCATTATGTCAAACCATATCCTATAATGGTTAGCTTGTGTATTTCAATCCATTAACAGGATGAATAATCTTAGAATAAATCACATGTCAAATATGTGAAATAGAAGTCAAAGTCAACATTTAGTTTACATGAGCCTTGTTAATCCTTCGAAACGAAAAAGACACTGGTTTTTCTAAAACCGACACGTTAATGTTGTTCCAAACATCTGGTACTGTCGGAAGGGTAGCAATTTTCTCTACAATTTTCATGTCTTCAGGAAGAACATATCCAAAAACCGTGTATGTTCTTTTCCACTCTTCATGATTCGCAAGGCTGATAAAGAATTCTGGGCCCGAACCAATCCATGCAACCGAGCCCCTTTGGATGATTGGACATTCTTCCAACGGTATTTTTTTAAATGTAACACCTTCAGCTTCTAGTGTCCCTTGAATCAAGGCAAATGGAGGTCCAAAAGAAGCCTAAAAAGATGTATAGATCACAATTGTAACAAAGACAATGAGAAAAAGAAACGTTTTGACTTTTGAGATCAAAGTTATGTTAAGTTCAAAATTAAGACATAATTCTATTAAAAAAAATCACAAAAATAATATTTTTCTTGGGTGTGTTATACATGAATAGCCATGTCAGAAACAAATAACTCATTTAGCCATGAGATACGCAACTAAGAGTAGCATATCTACTTTTGCTATCCTAACAAACTTTTTCTGATCAATAATGACTAAAACTAATGTGATATGCAACTATATCGCGTATAGATTCGCATATGTATTATTATTCGCGTATAGAATGAAAATACTCAGGGATTAGACGAGTAAAAAGTAGATACGTGACTAAAGATTTGTGTATCTCATGCTACATGCCTTGAATTGTTCTAACATGACAATAGAGGTATAACACACTAAAAAAATGGTTACTTTCGTGATTTGCTCATTTTATTACTACTTACCAAATTCAAGTGATTTCCTTTTGTATCCCAAGATTGACCACGGCCTTCGGCCCGATAAAATTGGCAACCAATACAACGACGCATGGTCATCAACTCAAGAATGTACATGAACGAACGTGGGGCACATTCAGGGAGAAGCTGCATGAAACCGAGGATTTTTAGCATAACTATAAAGGAAAATAAAAAATGACAAAATGCAAGTATAGATTGTAGAACATAGATTCCATCTATCTTTTCCTTTTAGTATCAACCCTTTGACTTAACATGATACATGTTGATCTTGAAGTCAAATAAATGCTCCAATATTTAAACTTACAAGTTACAAAATTGATATGAATTTCTAATAAATTTTCTAGAAAAACTAAAATAAAAAAAATTATTAACTTATAGCTCATAACTCATAAGCATCACTATTAGAGTTAAATTCACAATAAAAATGTGAAATTTGATAAGTACCAACTTATACCTCAAAAAATTGCATAGATTTTACAGTTTCCACTTACTTTTATGTGAAGGGTGCCATATTTCGTTTCCATCTTCACAGTGGCCTAACAAGATAAACAAATAATCAAATCTGTATTAAGATGCATCTGCGCCTAAATTGAAAGGTAAAGATGAAAATCTTTATGGCATTGAGTAAATTAATTCAAGTTTCTTGCTTCCCCTTGCACATTTGACTTTATAGGTCAAACATACTGCCTTTTAACTTCAATGTTGACTTAAATTTTTCAAATTTTCACAAAAAAACTGATGCCCACATTGAACTTAAACTTAACCATTATGTTAGATTACCTCCCCTTTTCCAAAAGCAAAACCAGAAGTCCAAATGGTGTTGTTTCCTGCTTCTCGCCAATCAGGAGTCAAAGGATCCTTTTGTCTCTTCAGCCAACACTGTAAACATGATCATCATAATGTCAGAATAACAATTTAACAGAACAATAACCTCAATTCTCAACAAGTCAAAGATCAAAAGGTCAAAATTGCCACTCACCTCGCCAAATCTTGACCCACAGCCCTCTAGATTGCCACAAAAAACCCAAGAATCACACAAACAAGGCCCCTCTTTACCATTACACATCGCCTTACAAGCATTACAACATTCAGTTGAAGAATTAAGCTTAAAATCTGAACCCCACTTCACAACAGCACCCCACAACTCAAAACCTTCAATCCCTCTGCAACACCCACCATCAGTTTCTGAAACTGATGAAAATTTTATGTCTTCATTTGGTTTGAAAATCACAGAAATGTACATATACGCAAGCAAGCAAGAGAAAAGACCCATCAGCAGAAGGATCAATGAGACCCAACGCCTTGGTTCAGACCCAATCTGCCTCCGACCCATTACGATTTGATCAGTGATGAGCAAAACCCAGAAAGGATTTCAACTGATTTGCAAAACCCTGTAAAGATTGCAATTGATTTTGGGTTTTTTTATAGTCAACTTTCGGCGACGATAACATTTTGACCAAGCAATTCATATAACATATACATACACAAATACTGATACTGATACATTTAGATTTAGAAAAATTGGTGTGTATAATATGCAGAGGCATGGATGATTGATTATTAATGAAAATAATAATAAGTTGAGAAAGAAAGTGATCGATGCACGATTATTGCCTTGTTGGTCAATGAAGCTTGATCGAATCGATCCCTCGTGACATTTTGGTTCCAAGATAGCAACTTGATCCTTTAAATTGCTAAATCGCCCATGTGCTTCCAATCTTGGATATGCCCTAAAAGGCTAAAAGTATGCCTCGAGTAATTTTTTTTGTTTTTCTTTAACTTTGTTATATTTCAAAGAGAATTTGTATTATTGTTTTTGATAATAGTTTAAGATTGAGATTAGTTTTATAAATTTTGTTTATGTATAATATAATAATTTATTTTTCTTAAGTTGATTATTTGTATTTCTTATAAGCATAAGAACATCGGTATTGAGGGTGAAGACGACGCCCACCTTCTTTTCTTTATGTTGGCCTTACAAAAATATTTACGGATGGTACAGATGCACATCCTATATCCTCTCCCTCTCACGTTCCCTCCTCCCTCCTCCCTCTGCCAAGTCCCTCTCTCTTTTATGCTTAGGTGTTCATGAGTTAACAAACATCCGTATTAAGTAGGCCTGTAAACGAACCGAACGAATACGAACATCGGCGTGTTCGTTTATTTAATTTTAACCGAACACGAACGCATAATCGAACACATTTTTTTGTTCGTGTTCATTTATTAAGAAAATGTAAATGTTCGTGTTCGTTTATGTTGGTTCGTTAAAAAACTAAACGAACGTAAACGAAAACAAATGAACAAACATAAAACTAACACAAACGAACAAGCATAAACAAACACAAACGATCATAAATGAACACAAATGAACAAGTCTAGTACTTAATAATTCATCCAAAAACACATGTAAATTAGTGGTTCAAATGTACATGATTAATCCAAAAACAAATGAACACAAATAAACTAACATAAATGAGTTTATATGAACGAACATAAACGAACGTTCACGAACATAAATGAACCAACACGACATGTGTTCTTGTTCGTTCGTTTAATTAAATGAATAAAAAATTTTGTTCGTGTTCGTTCGTTTATTAAATGAACGAACATAAACGAACTTCCCGCCGAACAGTTCATGAACGTTCGTTTCATTTACAGACCTAGTATTAAGGATATTCTAAGCAATTCTAAAGACCCAACCACTCCTAAAAGTTTTTGTGGGTTCTTAATTAGTTTTAAAAAGGTTGTATTAACAATAATATTGCAATGTTAATTATTAAGTCAACTTAGGTGGCATGTTTAGCATGTAGTCTTGATATGGAGTTGGATGAAAAAAAAAATTATTTCTAATAATGAACGAGTAAGGACTAGTAACGGTTAGTAAACGTCAAATGTTCATCAAGTGAGCAAATACTTCATGCATGTGCTTTTGTGTGTTATGCATCTTGGTGTCACTTGTCATAGTGTGAATATGTTCTCATATAACGTGCCAACACACTTACGACACATTGGCGGAACACATGCCAATGCATGAACAGACATGGTTTAAAATATATTGTGTCGTCTCATAGTTATTTATCATGTTACGTATCCATTTAAATTGTATATTTATTAAACATTTTCTTTCTTTCATCATATTCTTTATTAAACTTGATGGGTATCAGTCCCAACCACCCCACTCCCGGCTTTCTTAGCCCCGGCAGCGCTAAGGGGTTTAAAGGATCAAAACCTACAACGATCACATTCGTCCTGGGGGTAAGTCCCGGCCACACGACGCGGCAGGTGATAAGTACCAACCGAATGGGCAAAACACCAAACGGGAAGGCGAGGCAAGGGAACGAGCCGCGGCTCATAGCAAGTCACGGCTCGGGTTTCACGGCCCGGGTTTCGGTGACCGTTTGTTCTCCCGCAAGATTACTCTCAATACATGACAAGGCAACGAGACCCACACCCTAGTCCTGGCCGCCGCTTGGCTGCGGCAGAAGCCCAGCCGCGGCTCAGGCTATGCCCAAGCCCCATCCCCGGTTCAAAGCGTGAGTCCCGGAATCTTCGATTTAACACTTGGAGTCACAAGCCCACATAGAAGCAACAAGTCTTAAAGACAAAGCAAGGCCCAGCCGCGGCTAAGGGCCTACCACGGCTCAGATAGGGGACGACCCAAGCACTTACTAGTCCTCTTTTTCATTTAACACTTGGAGAAAATATTAGGGAACATAGAGTTAAAAGGTACACGTAAAGAAGTCTCATTGGACGCCAGATAGCGCCATCTGAGGGAAATGAGACAAAGTAACAAGACGTCAAAACCTGTACTCGGACCCCAGACTAAGCATCAGAGAAATAAGGAGTCAAATATAAAAACAAAGGAATTAGAAAGACATGGACCCATGACAGACAATGCTCCAGTATTTGGTTAGTACATTAGAGGCAAGTCAACTATTGAAACAAGAAAGTACTAATGAGACCAACATATAACGGATAAATGGTCAGTCATGGAGTTCATACAAAAGAGATACAGTCAACTATAGGGACAAATATCTGAAACCCCTTAAACACCAAAAGAGGCATGACAGTCCAGGTAAGACTGAGGGAGCAAGTAAAACCGATTGCAGGTTACCTGGAATAAGATCATGGGCCAGATGCTCCAAATTATGAAACCATTATAAATAGCTCACCTGATTAACGAAAAGGGGACACACTCTTACATCCTCAATACTCGAATTCACTTCTCCTTGCTCTTCTTCTTCTTCTTCTTCTCTCCTTTTACCTTTTACCAGACAAATACTTATCTTCACGCCAGAGGGTGGTCACAAGTAGGAACTCCTTCTGCTTGTGCCGAGACTCACGGTGTTACTTGTTTTTCAGATCAACTCTTCAAGTCTAGGAGCTCCGATCCTGCTTTCCAAGCCCAAACCCATAAGTACCAACCAGAGACTCCCATAGTTCAAGCTTTGCTCTACATCCTACACTGCTCCAAGACTTAAGCCTCTAGGTGATAAGTTTTGTAACAATAGTATCCATTTAAATCGTATATTTATTAAACATTTTCTTTCTTTCATCATATTCTTTAATCAAGTTGTTCAATAATGTTCTTTCTCTGGTTAACACTCTTATTTGTGCTTTTGTAATTTTTTTTTGAATGTTTGAATGAAAAATTACTATATTTATATGCTTATTTTTAAGGTAAAATACTTGTTTTCAGTAAATAATTCAAGATAACTAAAATCAAACAAATTGTTTTTTTAACGAATTTATTTCACTAATCGAGTTAGGATTAAAAAGTTATAGGAAAGGAATAAGATTTCATTTTGTATATTAGAGATTTGGCATTGAATTATTTTATTATTAAGTTTAAAATCCAACTTTCATTTAATTATTACAAGGGTATTTATTTGTGATGTGCATGAATCTCGATTCGAATCTTGATAAAGGTTATTGAATCTGTGTTTGTGTTAGGGTTAATTTAAATATTCAAAAGTGTTCTATATGAAAAAAAGAAGTCTCTTAAAAAATCAGATAACAAAATGAATATTATCACATCTACTCCTTGACGTAATAATCACATCAAATTCAATATACCAAACACCAGAAAATGATTTTACCTATGACTTCAAAAATAAAATAATCACTTTCAAAACACAATTGGAACAACCTCATACTTAAAACTTTAAAGTCACATAATCACAGTAACATAATTGTTTACGCTTAGCAATCTACTTGTGATCTTTAAAATTAGTCTTTATACATAGATAACAAATTTTGTGTGTCTTTTACTTGATTATCTTTAAGTTTTTGTTGGATAAACGGCGGTGTCCTGGCAAAATTTATTTCAAAAGAAAAAATTACAAACCGTGGCTACCCATACATAGCCCGGCAGCATATAGGCCCAAGGCTATTATGTACCAAAACGGAAAGGGAAAATAAACATAAAACTACAATTTTTTTATAAAATAACCCAAGTCTAGACCCAAAACAGCCTAACTTGAACCCAATAAAAATTCAAACTCGAATTGGGCCCAAGTTGAAACAGAACTCTAGACCACAACGATCAAATAAAATAATTCTCTTCTTCATACTGGGCCCAAGGAAAGCCCGTATGATTCTTCCCTGCATACATACGACTATACGAGTGACTGCCATTTGGGCCTACACGTTATAATGAAAATTGATAAAAACAAAAAAACACCAAGCCCAAATTGCTTCCATTGCCCATTAAAAAACCATCCTCCAGAATTTCTGTCCACCGAATTGTACAAAGCCCAAATGCTACTCCTTTCATTAGCCCATCTCTGATTTGGACATAATATTATATCTTTGGCCCAACCGATGGAAGCCCAAATTTTACCCAAACCAATCAATACAATTTTAAGTCCTCCAAAATGCAAAATCCCCATAATAAAAGTTCCAGCTTTCTACTTGTGGAGATAAATCAAATATGGGCCCAAATCTTCCCCTCTACACCTTGATCCAATAGAAAATTAATTTCACTACAATCCAAAAACACCCCATTCCTAAGTTTGGCTTTCCTCTTACCACACCAACTCCACGCAGGTGACTTTGCTTTTCGTTGACTTTAAAGTCAAAATGAAGAGTACATTTTTGGAGCATCAAAATTCAAAATAAAGCTCTGACTGCTCGACCCACTTGTACTGTACCACCCTTTTTAGTAAGATTGTGTAGTGGTTTAACTAAAAAGTGAAAAAGTTCATGCCACGTCACTGCCACATAGGCAGCGGGGCTTTAACTAACTAAACCGTCAAAAGTGTGTAGTTATTAGTATACAATCTCACTCAAATTAGCATCCAAAAATATGTTAGTACCCAAACAGTTAACATATTTTTTTAGCTTTTTTTAATAGATTTTGATCGTTTTCGAATGTGGTAACTAAACCTAAACATCCACCAACTAATTATACTAAGTTAGAGCCACTAAAAGGTCAAAAAAATGCCTAAAAAGAGGCTCTAACGGCTATATTACTGTTATAAAACGGTCAAAAAAGTACCCAGCACGTATTTCAGGAAGAACCGGTTTTGTAGAGAACCGGTTTCGGGTATTTTTAGAACCGGTTTTGACTAGAAATATTAGAACCTATCCAGAACCTATGGGTAGGGTCGGTTCCGGTTCGGGTCCGGAAGAACCGGTTTTCGGGAAGAACCGGTTCCGGTTTTTTTGTTCACCTCTAGTCATTAGTACTAAATTGGGTGAGACTTGTTTAGTTATTAGGTGCTAAATTGATTAAGTTTCTTGTCAAATCGAAAGTATGAATCAGATTGTTCAAAAACGAGGTGGGTTTATAACATGACCTTTGGAAAAAGGCCCCTGATTTTTCATTTCGCTTTGGGCCCCCAAAACGATTGAGCAGCCCCTGCCTTTTGCACATTTCTTCCATAGTTCACGGCTTCTCATTGCAAACTCCTAATTCTTACTTCCTGGAACTATGTATCATCCATATATAACCCTGTCCTGCACCAACATTGCGTGATCTAGTTTCAAACCCTTTATGAAAGAGCCACTTTGGATTTCCATTTATGCCACATATACACTTTTCCCTTCATCTCAAAAAGATCTTTGCCTCTTACATCAGCTTCCTTCTTATCTCATGATCAGCTAATTAAAATTCAGCAACAGTTAGTTATAGTTAGTTTGTTAAGTTGCAAGTCTATAAATAGGACTGAAGTAACTCATACTTTTTTTTTCTTTGTAACACACAATTTCGATTAGAAACATTAAAAATTACATCGAAATAGAAGGCAAACTGGCAACAAGCTGCGCCGCAAGCCCTTTTTGGATAACAAAACCAAGTCTTTTAAAAATGACATTCAAAGATCTTGGGCTGATAACATAACTATGCAAAGTGACCAAACACGAGAAAGCTTGTCTTGACAACCAACACGTGGCTCAATAAAAACACAATACGAAAATTATATGATATTCTACACAGGAATGAACCAACCTAGGTCTCCTCCGTAGCCTTGTTAAGCCTTTGAAACCAAAACGACACTGGTGTTTCTAAAACCGATACGTTAATGTTGTTCCAAACGTCTGGCACTGTCGGAAGGGTAGCAATTTTCTCTACAGTTTCCATGTCATCAGGAAGAACATATCCAAAAACTGTGTATGTATTTGTCCACTCTTGATGATTTGCTAGGCTGATAAAGAACTCGGGGCCAGAACCTATCCACCCGACAGAGCCCCTTCGGATGGATGAACATGCTTCCAGTGGTATTTTTTTAAAGGCAACACCTTCAGCTTCTAGTGTACCTTGAAGAATAGCAAATGGAGGACCAAAAGAAGCCTAAAAATGAGGTATAGATAACAATTAATGATCATCCCTTGTTACAAAGACAATGAAAACATTTTGACTTTTAAGGTCAAACTTATGCTAAATTCAAAACTAACACACAATTTTATTACTTACCAAGGTCATGTGATTTCCATTTGAATCCCAAGATTCACCATGGCCCTCGGCCCTGACAAATCGACAACCAACACAATGACGCGAGGCCAACAACTCAAGTATATAGATGAATGAATGCGGCGAGCATTCAGCAAGGAGCTATATCAAAGCAAGTGTTTTTAGCATAAATGTGAAGGAAAAAAAATGAAAAAATGCAACTATAGATTTTATTTTGTTTAAACGTGAGAACCCGCTACTGGAAAACTCACGGGACCCCATCAATACCGTGCTAACCAATGGAAACAGGTAAAACACAGTTTGCATTGGACAGGTGACCTTCAAGGGGTTAATGGCAGAAACATGTGGGAAGCTGGACTCAAGTGCTTACCACTACGCCACCCCCTTGAAGGTTGCATCCATAGATCGTAAAACAATTTATCGTTTCTTGTATAGGGTTTATAGTTTCAACTTACTTTAATGTGAAGGGTACCATATTTCGTTTCCATCTTGACAATGGCCTGCAACAAGGAGAATGATGGATTATAATCTGATATGTACTTAATAGTTGACTTTGGTTAGTCAATATTAGTAAGTCAAAATTAGATGATTGTTAGAAAGTCAGTCAAATAGTCAGCTTTAAGTCAGAAGTTGTATAAATAGGGCATTTCCTTCGATTATTGTGAAATTTGAGCTTAATTCCAAGGAACGATAGCTCTGATACCACTGAGGTGGATTCTAGTATTCAAGATTGAATTAACAATGGATGAATACCATTAACAACCAATAATTCCAATTAGAAGAATGGAACTTGAAGTCTTTTAATTCTGTTACAAAGAAGTTTAGGGAGAAATCTGTTACTAGTTCTTGAACAACTTTACAAGACAAGGAAATGCCCTATTTATACAACTTCTTACTTAAGCTGACTATTTGAGTGACTTTGACTTTCTAACAATCATCTCATTTTGACTTACTAATAGTGACTAACCAAAGTCAACTATTAAATACATATCATAATCAAATCTGTATTAAGATGCATGTGATCCTAAATTGAAAGGTAGAGATGAAAATCTTTGTATAGGCATTGAGTAAATTAAGTCAAGATATCAGAACAGGTTTGACTTAATTTAAAGGTCAAACAGACTGCCTTTTAACTTGTTTATATTCTTCAAATTTTGACCGAGAAAGTTGATAACCACATCGTTAGTTGTTACTTAAACATAATGCTACACGTGAAATCATGTTTGCCACTAAAACGTGAAAAATATTTACTAATTTCTGATTTTTTAACTCAAAATTTTGACCTTAACAGTCAAAGATCCTCAATTTTTAAGTTTTGTAGTTGTACAAAAAAGATCCATGACAAATCAGTTGCAAAGTGTTATTCTACAACAACGATTACCATTATGTTATTTTACCTCCACATTTCCAAAATTAAAGCCCGACATCCAAATGCTGTAATCGCCGTCTTCTTGCCAATCAGGATCCAGAAGATCATTCTGTTTCTTCAACCAACACTGCGAAGAAATCGAAACAACCACATTCAAAGATTTACGCGCTTGTAAATATGAAAATCATATATTGGATCAAAAGAAAATAAAACATTTTGCTTTCTATTTTTTTTTCAATTCATTGCACACAACAAAGATTTAATCTGTACAAACTTTTTCTAATTATAGGTAGTTTACAAAAATTAACATGGTTTATAGGTATTTTTAAAACCATTTTTGTTTCTAGGTGATCAACTACTTCAACTAACGGATATGAATAATACAACAGTGAATAGGACGATAAACAATAACAAGGACTGTCTTCATGTGACGAAGTATGAGGTATTGGCTAGTTTGATTAGCGGGTATGAATAGTACTTTCTTGCCACATCACACACATCTGCTACTTCAACTACCGTCTACCGAAACACCTAAAAACAAAAATGGTTTCAAAAAATAACTGTATGTTAGCAACCGATTGGTTTAATTTCAAATTGGGATCTGCCACAGTTTCCGCACTCATGACGTAGCTCTTTCTTGGTGGGGTGTCTGGGAGGGTGAGCAACTGTAGGTTGCTTTCCTCTCCTTCGTTTCTTGGGTGGGTTGATACCTGGCCTCCTACTCACCTCGAGGCGGCGGACTTGTTATCACTTCTTGGTTTTGTTTGTTTCCAATGGGCTCTGCCAAGGGTAGGAGCATGGCATCCAGTGCCTCTGAAGGGAATGTTGGCTCCACCTTGTCCAATGGAGTGTGGCTATGCCCCTTTAGGAATTTCCACGAGTGTAAAGACGGCAAGCCTGGGTCCTCTGGGTATAACAGATTGGTCGCGCATTTTCAGCAATTTCATTTTAAAGATGATCGTAAAGAATCCCTTCAGGATGCACTATCCAAAGATTTACACTTGTTTTCGAATGTTGGGGAAACCCTGCGGGTTTTTGGATATTGGTTGTGTGGGAGGTGCATGAAGACACACGCACTTAGTAGGGGGTGTCATCATCCAGATGGTGTTTTCACGTTCTCTAGGAAATCCGGGTCTGATGAGGATTTTGTCGTGGGGATCCCAAGGCCCCAAGATCCTGGGATGGTATTTGAGATTAGGACCCCGCAGGGAGTGATGGGAGATGTCGATCTCCTTGAACGTGTTTTCTCCCTTCCGGTTCGAACTGTTAAGAGCATCCCCCCAAGCTGTCGTTTGGCATTTGCACAAGCTTTGACAGGTGCCATCCGTAAAGTAGTAGCTTCCCCTGGGACTGTTGAAAACTGGGTCAAACTCTTGCTCTTACCCCGTTGTATCCTTAAGGTGGTTAAGCCGTCTGCCAGGCAGGAGCGAAGGTCGGGTAATCGAAAGTCCTTGCAATGTGATAGTATTTTGCGGGCCTTAGCTATGTGGAAGGAGGGCTCTGGTTTTGAGGTTTTGGTCACTTCCCTCCTCGCCGATAGTGGAGAAGGGGTCGTGCGTGGGGGGGAGGCACACCGGGAGATAGCTGAGGAGGTTAGCCCCAACATCAAGCAATGTCTCAGGAAAGTGAGTGATGGTCACTTCAATGCTGCAGTTAAGGTGTTGTGTTCCAGTGGGGTTGCTCCCCGGGCGGAATCTACCATGCAAGCCCTTATCGACAAACATCCCTTCGCGCCGCCCCCGAACCTCCCTTCAATTCCTCTTTCCCAACCTGTGTTATCCGTGGATGAAGACTGCGTTCACAGGTGTGTGAAATCTTTCCCGAAAGGGGCATCTTGTGGGCGTGATGGCCTCCGGGCCCAACACCTGTTGGACGCTCTTAGCGGTGAGGGGTCGGCGACTGCCTCGGGATTGCTTACTGCCATCACTGAAGTGGTAAACCTTTGGCTAGGGGGGTTATGTCCTAGGGTGCTCGCGGATTTTGTTGCTTCGGCCCCCCTAACCCCTTTGTTGAAGCCTGATAATGGAATTCGCCTCATTGCTGTGGGGGCAATTTGGAGAAGATTGGTCTCCAAAGTAGCCATGAAGAAAGTTGGGAAAGAAGCTGTTACGTACTTGGGGGACTATCAATTTGGGGTGGGGGTCCCCAATGGTGCGGAGGCGGTGCTGCACAGCGCTAACAGGTTCCTTAATTCTTTTCATTCAGATGGCTCGCTGGCCATGCTTACGGTTGATTTTTCCAACGCTAGTTGACCGTTCGGTTTTGCTTCGCGAGGTCCATCGCCAATGCCCCTCCATATTCCCGTGGGTTCAATTTCTGTATGCCGAGCCTGCTAGGCTATACGTGGGGAATGACCGCATCGGGGCATTCACGGGGGTCTAGCAGGGGGATCCCTTGGGACCTTTGCTTTTTGCCCTAGCCTTACACCCCTTAGTGCTTCAGGTGCAGGAAAACTGCAAACTCCCCTTCCATGTTTGGTACTTGGATGACGGGACGGTTATCGGGGACGCTGTTCAGGTTGCTAAAGCTCTTGACATCATCGGTTCGGAGGGTCCAACCTTGGGGCTACGGCTTAATATTAGAAAAACTGAGGTATTTTGGCCGACATGCAACGGGGTGAAGGTCCGGCCAGGGCTTTTCCCCAGTGAGATTGGGAGGCCGGAGAAAGGTGTCAAACTGTTAGGAGGGGCAGTCAGCTGTGATGCCAGTTTTATTAGTGGTCTAACGGCTAAGAGGGCAACGCGAGCTGTTGACATCATGGGACACCTTCCCTTGTTGCGGGATCCTCAAAGCGAACTCCTCTTGCTTAGATCTTGTATGGGGGTTGCAAAGTTGCTATTTGGTTTGCGAACTTGCCAACCCCCCTTTGTGGATGATGCGGTTTCATGTTTTGATAAAGGTCTTCGAGAGGCAATAGAAGACATTGTCGTATGTGGGGG
The DNA here is from genome assembly GCA_023525975.1 of Smallanthus sonchifolius. Lineage (NCBI taxonomy): Eukaryota > Viridiplantae > Streptophyta > Magnoliopsida > Asterales > Asteraceae > Smallanthus > Smallanthus sonchifolius. The sequence goes on along the minus strand of CM042030.1, from coordinate 88,191,016 downwards.
CCCTTTTTTTGGTGAACTCCAGTGGCGGATCGCGACCTTGCCGATGCGGCTAGGTGGGTTGGGCCTTCTGTCGGCCCGGGATGTGGCTGTCTATGCCTTTGTGGCTTCCAGGTCTCAATCTTGGGAGTTGCAGGACCACATCTTACGCAACAGTGGGGTTGCTACCACTGACCCGGATTATGCCAGCGCCCTGGATCGATTGCATGAATCTCTCCCTGATTTTGATCTCCGCGGTTTCTCTAACAAGGACACCGCCCCCAAAAAACCACAGAAAACTTTGGCGAATGCCCTTTGTTGTAGAATCGCACAAAGTTTGGGAGAAGATTTCCTTTTGTCCCCTCTCCAGAAAGCCGTCATTGAATGCTTACAGAGACCTCACGCCCAGGATTTCTTAACTGTTATTCCTATTGAAGGTCTGGGTCAACGTATGTCAGCGGTGGAGTACCGGTCAATCCTTAAGTACCGTCTGATGATCCCCATGTTCCCGAATGATGAAACTTGCCCAGTCTGCCGTAAAGCATGCCTGGATAAATACGGGGAGCATGCGTTACACTGTAGAGAGATGCCGGGGTTTAAGTATCGCCATGATTTTGTTCGAGACGCGTTAATGGATATTCTCAGACGAGCAGGGATCTCGGCAAAGAAAGAGGCACCAGTTAATTTTCTTACGGACCCGGCGGAAAGGAGGTCCACCCTACGCCCGGCGGACGTGCTAGTTTTTGGTTGGGAGGGCGGGAAACATGCTTGTGTCGATCTCACAGGTGTATCCCCCCTAGCTGGGTTGCGGGAAAATGGGTTTGTGGCGGGGCATGCGGTTATGAAAGCAGAGTCAAAGAAGGTGGAAAAGCACGCGAAAGCTTGTGAGGATAATCAGCATGCCTTTGTCCCCCTGGCGTTTGACACGTTCGGCTCCTTGGCGCCGGAGGCGGTTCGGTTCTTGGCTAGAGTTCAGCGTGTGGTCCACAGCAACTTTACGACTCCTCAGGGGCGAGGCTTTGTTTTTAGTAGATTAGGGTTTTCCATTCAGAAGGGGATGGCGGCGCAGTTTGTTGCCCGTCTACCTGCTATCCTTATGTAATTTGCCTTGATGATATATAATTAAAAATAACTGTAAACCATGTTTTTGTAAACAATGTATACTGAGAAAAAATTCTGATATCTACAACACTGAAAATAGACACAAATCCAAAAACTACGGAATTTTTTGTTGAAATGGGCCGTAGGAGACTCATAATCACCTAAAGGTCTGGGTTTGATTTCATATTACAAATAGGGTTATCGTCAAATGAAGAGAAAAAAGCTGCCATATTAAGAGGCGGCACCACCGTTACGAATAGTCCAACCCAAGGCGTCTCCTACAGCATGCCTAGTCTGAGCCACCATTGATTGCCAATGAAAACCAAAAGCTGCCACCTTAGTTTACCAGGCACGAAAAAAGAGAAAAAACCACATGGACCCACAAAATCTACCAATCAAAACAATAAACTAACCAGGCTTATAAAATCTAGCATGTTCCTCTTATCCCGGCTAAATCTTAACATGGAAATCATCAAACCAATAAAAAAACTGACATGTGGCAGCTATTTATTGGTCTGATGATTTGTCGGGTTGGGAAGAAGTCGGCTAGAGTTTATCCGTCAAGTACAAGTGGCTTGTTTTGATTAATTGGTTTTGTGTGGCAGCTAAATTTAAAAAAAAATTTTAATCAGGTTACTTACGTGATCTTTTCTGATGGGTTGTTTTTATGGACCTATATGTTTATTTTCTCTTTTTTGTCAACTAAAGTCTAGCCGGGCTAGCTAAGTAACGTTTTCTGATTGGATGACATTAACAGAGCCGCTCCCGATGATTCGAATGCCCTACACGAGCCAAAAAAAAGGCTCATGGGCCTAAACACATTTAACATATTTTTTAAGAATATAATTTTTTTTAAGCCTAATACAAAATTACAAAGTGTTGAGTTGGATTGTATTCATGGGTCTAAACACATTTAACATTTTTAAGTCTAACATACTTTTAAAAAGGCTCAATTGTTTTTTCTTGATATATTTGATACAATATTTTTTTTTAAAAAGCCTCGAAAATTACTTTTTTAAAAAGACCCAATAATTTTTTTTAAAATTTTTTTTTTGGCTCCTTGAAATGTTAGGCCCACCACGGGTGTGTTGCCCGCAGGCCCAATGGGCCGGCCCTAGACATTAAACATGTTAATTCTTTAGTGGGCTAAAAGTCAATTTATATTTTTTTTAAAAAAAATTGGGTACATAACATTCATATTTTGATATCATTCAACACAACACGCTGATACGGCTAAACAGCGATTTACAATAAAACTTGTAATAGAATAGAAATGACTGAATTTAATCAAGAAAGTCAAAGATGAAAAAGCTACCTCTCCAAATTTGGGCCCACAACCCTTGGGATCTGAGCAAAACACCCAAGAATCGCACAAACAGAAGTCGTCGTTGCCTGCACATGTCGCCTTACAAGCCTCGCAACACTCCAATGGCGAACTAAGCTTGAAATCGGAACCCCACATCACGACAGATCCCCACAGCTCTAAACCGTCAACCCCTCTACAACAGCCACCGTCAGCAGCATCTTCCATATCCAGAGGCACAGGCTCTTGAAACTTGCTTCTCAAAATCACGGAAACGAACATAAACGAAAGCAAACAAGATAAAAGAGCCATCAAGATAAGGATCCAAAGCGTATCAGTATCCTTCCGAGGCATTAGAGATTTATCAGAGAGAATAAAACCAAGTTTGGATGATAACACTAGCAATGCATATATTGATATATATACACACACAATTTTAATTTTTAAATATCGGTGCACGACAACGTTTACTATCTCAGGTCAAAAGGAATGATCCTCATGGTACTTTTGTTCCAAGATGAGACGTGAAGTCGTTCCTACAGATTGGTAAGGGTCACCTCTTTTACCTTTTGCTAGTGGTCACGTGCACTTTCCAATTTCCATGTATGGTTAGGTGATTGTTGTCAAAAGTCCATCTACTTACCACTAATCATATTTATTTATTTTTTCTTTTGTCTTTTGTTATTATATTAACTAGTAACTTAATTCCGCGTGGTCACGCTTTGATCTTTATTTTGTGTTTTCCTTTGTTATGTGAGGATGTGAATGGTCAAAACATTCAGGATATTGTATCATTCGATTCAAACAAAAATGAGAAACTCCATCCATTAATTAACTGGCATAAAAACACTAGATGGATATCTTCTCAGTTTGACCTAACTTTCAACAAGGTCAGTACTTCTTTATATTCAAAACAGTGATATATGTATCATTCTGAGGAATTTAGTGTTGACCGGCGCGGAAATAGTGTCGCTTGGTGTTGGGTATTAGCAGTGGTGGTAGTAAGGTTGGAGGGATACAGTGTTCAAATGGGGGACAAACAAAAGTGGATGTGACAAACAGTGGGAATTTTTTCCAAGGGTTCACTGTTTTTATATGCTCCAATTTCATAGGGCCGGACATAAAAAATTTCGGGTCGGTTCGATGGTTGGGGTCTGGCAGGGGCGGCTCAAGGTACTTGGTGGCTCCAAGCGGACTAATAGTTTTAAAGCCCTTTTTTAAAAGTTATATTATAAAAAACCCTCATCTTTTTTATGCGGGCCCTTTTCTTTTAATCTAATTTATGCTTACGGTTTGACATCATAATCGCTACACCCGAACAAAATTAATCAATTAACCAATTACCAAAACTAATCAATTACCAAATACTAATCAATTAAACAATACACCCAAACAAAACAAAAATATAGCCAAATACTAATCAATACACCCAAACAAAACTAAACTAATCAGTCCACAGGCCCAAAATTCTGAATCCACTAGTCCATAGGCCCACAACCCAAATCAATTAAAAAAAGGTTTTAAAAATATGACAGTGGGGGGATTCGAACCCACTACCTCTAGATTATAAAGCAAAGCCTAAACCACTCCACCAGTTGTTAAACTTTGTATAGCTTTTATACATACCATTCTATAAAAACTTCGAAACTCGGGGGGTTCTGGTGCCACCAGTCGGTCCCAATCCGAATTGACAGTACATATGGCAAGTTGGTCCTCGACCATCAACTACCCAGTTTCAGGCTTTGCATAATTCTCCTCCCTCATTTTAACCTAATTATTAGTTTCTTTGATTGCAGATGTTGATTTGTATGTTGTTATTTAAGAGCTGACCTCTGAGCCAGTTATACCTGAAGGTTTCCCTGAATGGAAGGAGACTATGGATTTATGGGGTTCTAAAACGGTATCTGCTATAGGAGTGTGTCATTGGCACTGATTTTGTACATTCGGGTATGATCATTTCTTGATTTTTTTTAGTCAAATTAAACTGTAAATTTATGAATTGTGGGGCCCACATCTTCTTGGTGGTTAAAACAATCTGAAACATCCACCATTTTTGCCATGATTTTGTATTGATGCCAAACCTGCAAAGAGTAACTACAACTGAAAAAAAAGGTGAAGGTGGTGTTGGCTATCTAAACAAGAACTACACAATAGACATTTTAAATCTTCAGACTTGTCCCAAATCATTATCCTATCTTGGGTTACCAAACATGCCATCTTAATCAACATCATCTTTACATTCAATTGACCCATAACCCATTAATTATAATACTCTTAAACCAAACCTTTAATAGTTTAATCCAATAACCTTTAAACAAAATAGGCCCAAATAAAACATAAACCCATAAATAAACCCAATACTCATTTAAATATTGTAAACCTAATTAACAATTAAAAAAAGAGTTGTTTAGAAATCTTCCTATAGATGATGTAATGGTTCGGTTTCAAAAAATGAAAACCCGTAGAGAACAATTATAGAGATATTGTTTTTTTAATTATGCATTTCTAATGACAAAAATCGTATTATTATTGTTTGTTTATAATTTTGTTAGTTTTCATTGTTTTATTGTGTGACCCGACCCGACCCGACTCGGGCCGAAAAAAATTAATATTTAATTATTGACAATCGACCCCAAAAAATCTCCGACCCCCATAAAAAAAATTCATGAGTCCGCCACTGGGGGTGCTTACGATCAACAAGGTTATACAGGAGGGAGTGAAGAGTAGTAACTTGGACAAGGAAGACTTTTATTTAACTCATTTAATAAATTATTTATTTAGGAACCTCATTAGGGTATGAGGTATACCCTCACGGTGGTCCCAAGTGAGCCCCTCACGCAAGAGGGGGCGGTGTTTCACCCAAGTGAGCCCCCTCACGCCACCTTTCAGCCAATCACACACTGCCACATCACCCTCTTCCCCTCACCCAAGTGTTTCTTCCGTGAATCCCCTCACGCAAACTCCCCTCGCGCCATAGGGGGCGGTGTTCGTGACCCCACTCATGCCGTGAAGCCCCTCACGGTTCCCACCCGTGAGGGTATACCACATACTCTTATGTTTTGGGACTTTGAACATTGGATTTTGTCATATTATGGAATTATGTTTTGGATTCGATTACCGTGACACGTCAACTCTAATCGGGTTGGGGTGTTACACTGTCTATGTAGCTTACTAGTGTAGTGATCAAGTTCGAATTATACATGGTGTTATCAAACCCGAACCTAATTGTGATTGCTTGTTTCTTGTCTCATATTTTTGTTTGTTTTCTGTTTAATAAATAATCACATCAAATTCAATATACCAAACACCAGAAAATGATTTTACCTATGACTTCAAAAATAAAATAATCACATAATTATTTTCAAAACACAATTGGAAACAACCTCAAAATTAAAACTTTAAAGTCAACTTATTTGCCCATATTACATATAAACTATATGATCATATGAATGTCCAAGACTGCATAAAAATACAAAACTACACAAACTTGCTACATTTCAAAACACATTTTGGTCAACATGATCCTCAGATTTGGCCTGAATAGTCCCCACTGTCATCAATTTCATTCTCCAAATCTAAATCCTCGTCATCAGGATCTAGTGATCCTCCAACACCTGTCAGCTGAGTGACGATGGTGGAGCCGCCTTCCCCGGGAACCTTTGCCTCTTGTATGATCCGGTTAATTTCATCAACACTTTGCAGTAATTGGTCACGGTCCGCATTCTCATAGTTGGTTTTCTCACCTTCAACCAACTCTTTTGGCATGTTCTTCAGAAACCATGGATGTTTCTTGATCTCCTCTATTGTGATCCTCTTAAACAACAATTCAAAAACCGCATTATGAGATGATTATGTTATTTAAATTATCAAAGTTTTTTTTTCCTTTTCTGAAGCTGTAATAACCTAATAACCAATTGATAAGTTGTTTGAGTGTTTTACAAATTTTGATTATTTAAGAAAGTAGTACAGGAAATGATTAAAAATGACATTAATGACACAGTAACAGAAACATCATATAGTGGACAAAGGAAGCACCTTGGAAGGGTTTGCAACAAAGATATGTGAGAGAAGGTGTCTACAATCAGCAGAAACACGCACATAATCCGGTATCGAGTACTGAACACTCACAATTCTCTGCCAAGAACAACAATTTTTATCATATTAAAAACACGATTCCTTGTTTGACTTTGGAGGTCAAAGATAAGAATCTCCCAACTTCAAATTCTAGTTGGAACATTTGATTTTCAGGAAAAGTGTAATGAAAAGTCTAAATCCCAAAGCAGCAAACAAACTGAAGGAGGTACTTGTCAAATATACAATTAATTCCGTTTCAATTTTGAAATCTAAAAGTACTGGAATTGACCCGAAAGTCAAAGAATCTCACCCCGATTGTTTTACGGAAATTCCGAGGATCTTCGGGATCCTCAAAAGGGTAGGCTCCCACCAACATAACATACAGAGTCACTCCACATGACCAAACATCTGCAATCTAACACGCAAAAAGATTTAAAAGTTTATTACACAAAAAAAAGTTTACTTTTATTAAACTATAATCATATTTGATACAAAAAAGATTTAAATTTATTACACAAAAAAATTAACTTTTTATCAAACTATAGTCATATCTAACTACTTAAAACAAAAATACCTTTCCATCATATTCCTTTCGAGATAGAACCTCGGGGGCAATGTAGGCTGGTGTGCCAACAGTAGATTTTGGCTGGGAGTGCAATAAACCAGACTGCACAAAAAACATCAATGAATTAAGGAACCGAGAAATTGGAAGTATATAAAGATGCAAACTTTTCTTAAAAAAGATGACATTTTAAGCATTACTAAACCTTTGAATAACCAAAATCACATATTTTGAGACGTGGAGTTGGACTCCCGTCTAGAAGAGTGTTCTCTAGTTTCAGATCTCTATGACAAATTTCCTGAAATCAAGAAAACAATAATGTAAGAAGCAGAATGTACGCTTACAGTTACGGTTTTCATAATTCATATTGTTATGAAGATATTATGTTTTTCACCATGGAATGGCAGTAGCTGACTCCAGATATAAGTTGTTGGAAGAAAAACCGAGCCTGTATTAGAAAGCAAGATTTCCTACAGTTAAGTTTCAGAAATTTAAAATAACCGAAGTTTATGAACATAATAATATTTGTGTGTACTTCATCTTCACTGAATCTGCCAGCACTGGTGATTTTACTGAAGAGTTCACCACCAGCTGCATATTCCATGACTATTGCCAACTGTGTCTGAGTTAACAAGACCTGCAAAATAGGAATTTGAATATCAAATTAGTGATTTTACATCTCAAAATGATAAATCTTTTTCTTGAAATATAACAAGAAGTCTTTTAATCTAAATTGTGGAAAATTAGAAACTTGATCTTCATGTCATTAATTTTAGTTTTAAACGCCTTAAAAGATTAAAAGCTCAAACCTACCTCCTTGAACCTCACGATGTTCGGATGCCTTAAAGATCTGTGATTAATGATTTCCCTTTGAACATTTTCATCAATCTGAAACAAGAAAATGAAATTAGCAGTCAAAAGTATCTATCGAAGTGGAAATAAATGAGACGGGTACATTCAGATGTACAAAATCAAGTTTAACCACAGTAACAGAACTGTTTACGCTTAGCAGTCTACTTGTGTTCTTTAAAATTGAAATAGAGATAATGAATTCCCTATGTCTTTCCCTTGATCATCTCCAAGTTAACAATGTCTAAAATGGGCATTCAAATCATTAGGAAATTTGGTTTAATGCTTTTGCATAATGTTTGCTCAAGAAAGCTCATCTTGAAATTGGTTGACTTGAGGACAGTCAAACCCTAGTCTACAAAAAAGTTTCTATTTTTATCAAACTTCACTGGTACTTCTGTTAAGGAATACCAAAATCAAAGCTTATAAAACCTAATAACAAAAAGGGTTAACTCAACAATGTGAATCTCATAAAAATCACAAAACAGAATCAAGAAAATTAAATGTTCTTGGTCATCATTTTCAGCACAAAAAAAGTGGTATAAATCAAAAAGTGGGTTTGATTGATTTACAACATAATCATGACCTCAAAACACAAATTCAAACGAAACCAATTCAAACAAAAACAGCAAAAAAATCAGAACTTTAATCTATCCATCAAATTAGCTTCAGAAAATAAAATTTATACCTTTTTTCCTCTTTCAATGTATTTGACAGCAAACAGTTCTTTAGTCTTCTTATCTCTAACCAATCTTGCCACTCCAAAATTCCCAGCACCAAGCTCCTTCAATGGCTCATATTTCTCCTCCATTGTAACCGAAGATAGAATTCAAGAAACCCCCCAAAATGTGCAAAATTAATCTTGAATTTCAAAACCCTTTTAAATCAAGTCAAATTAATCAAATCCCAGATGAAAAGTTTTGAGATTGACGACGGCGATTGCTAAATCAAGACACAAAAGACTGGGTTTCTGGATGTGTGTATAAATAGAAAAAGGGTAACTATTGGGGGAAATATTTAAATGAGTAGCTTAGAAGTTAGAAACCGAGAGCAAATTCAAAGGATCTAGTGAGGGTTTTGTCTTCAATAATTAAAAAAGAAAATTTTATAAGATTTCGTTAAGCATCGGTTTTTTTTTTAAACTATCTATTTCAAATTGAAGTGTTGACTACGACGTTTGTAATTTAATTATTTTTTGTTTTTACTCATTTCATAATATTAATTTAGTACGGGTTAATTAAAGATTCTTTTTTTCCATTTTGTTAAATTTTAATTTATTTATGTCTTAATCATGTTTTGGTCCCATTAAGGATAATCTTTTCTGTTCACTCATTCTTTATATTTTTAAATTATTTATTTATATATTTATAACAAACTAGGTAAGCATCAAAAATAGTATATAAAAAGTAAAAACATAATAATTTGTCCTATAACAAGAGTTGGTTGAAGAAAACTATCTTAAGAAAAGACAAAAGAAAGAATGGTAGAACAAATAAATAGATAAAGGGAAATGAGAGGTGGGTATACTAATTATTGACGAGTAGAAAGGTTAGGGTTATGTAATAATTGAATCAAAACCAAATAAAGTAAGATACGGTTTTTTATAACAGGATCGGACCGGATTTCAATTTTTTTTTTTTCTTTAAAATCTTATTTTCTGATTAATTCAGTATTTCAAGTTGTATATTTTATTTATGTCTTCATATAACATAAAAATTATAAATTTACATCAAAACAAAAAAAAATGTTTTATATTTTGTATCTGTATAGATAATTTTAATTTTTATATTTTTTATGACGTCATCCGGTTTTAAATCTGGTCCGATCGGTTCTACCAGTGGACCTTTACGACGACCAGTTCGATCTCCGGTTCGGTTCTGAAAACATTGATAAGATGTTAAGTGTTAAATATAAATCTTTTTACTATAAGAAATTCACCATCAACATTGCATTGCATGGATCCTTAAGTTTAGTAGTTAAAAACGTTTATTCATATCGAATTTTTGTATTGATTTATATAACAACTGTTATTAAACAAAAGTGTTATGGTGTTTGCTCCTCACAAAAATGGTGTGAGTCAAATCCTTGCAAGTGTAAGTTTATCTAGTATTTTAGTGTAAAAAAAATTATACATATGTGTTGTTTTAAATATAGATAAAGTATTTCATCATCATAAAAATAAACATTTTTTTGATAAATTGATTCTACAAGCCTTGACATCGATTTATCACTAGAGTTTAAAATAATTTTTCATTTAAATTAGATCCTAATGTCCATCATTCAATAAATAAAAAAATAGTAAATTACAGATATCGTCATTTATGTTTATACCCTTTTTTAGATTGAGTCATTTAGCAAAAAAATTATCAGGTATCATCTTTTACGTTTAAATTTGTTGCGGTTTACGTCCTTTAGCCTAACGGGCGTTAAGTTTTTCAGTTAACTCTATTCATGTGTCTTGCACATGAGAGTGTTTTGGTCTTTTTACCTACAAATATATATATTTATATATATAAACAAAAATAATAAACCCTCTATCATCTCTTTCTCTCTCTCAACTCTCTCTCTTAACTCTCTCTCTCTCTAAAATCTGGTGCCCACCACCGCCAAACACCACCACCACCACCAGCTGACCACCGCACAACCCCCTCCTGCCACCACCCTCCACCAGCGACAACCACTGCCACACAAAGCCGCCACCTACAACAGCCACCACCCTCCTCTATCTCCCCACTGACGCTCATCGTGGCCGATTGAACCCGTCACCACCCCACAACCCTCAAATTGAAACCCTAAACCCATCAAATTGAAATTTAGAAACTCTAAGCTTCAACTTCAAATCGATGTTGGAAGCCCCATCCGTCCTCTCAGACTTATATCTGGATCTGTCACCATCGTTGAGAACCAACATTCTTTATCCTGTAAACACCGTGCTCAGATCCCTCCTTATGCCCCAAATAAAACCTCTTCAAATTCTCAGTGGGGCAGAAGATGAGGTTGAAGACGCAACCGCAGACCTCTCCCTCTAAACCCCCCTCTCTTGATTTGATTATTACACCAAATCTGTCAATTGATCATCTGAACAGGGACGGAATTGGATGAAACGATGTAGATGAACATAGATGAGAGGGGGTGATGATGTGGATCTGGGGTTTCTTGGAATGGAGACTCGATTGAATGGGAGGGTTTCAGGGGTTCGATTGAGAATTGGGGATTGGGGATTGAGTTGGGAGATGAGAGAATGAGCAAGAGCTGAGGAATCCATTGATGAGTTTATGGTGGAGGGTGGTGGCAGGAATGAGGGGAGGAGGTCGGCCACACCCCTGGCGGCTCCTCCCGGCGGGCCCTAGCAGCGGCAGTGGTGGTGGGTATAACCTCGTGCCCCAGACGATGGTGACGGATGCAGGTGAACAAGGAGACGACGATAATGGTGGAGGGGACTACCACGTGCGGCGGCAACTAGCCGGAGCTGGCGGTGAACGCGAGGAACGATCTGGACTAGGTCATTGAATGAGAATGAGAGAGAGTGTGTCTTTTGGGTTTTTATATTTTAATTTTTTTTACATTAATATGTAAAAAGACTAAAGTACCCTCATGTGCCATACACATGGTCATACTTAACGAAAAATTTTAACTGGGTTAGATGCAAAGGACGTAACATGCAAGATTTATAAACGTAAATGATGATTTCTGACATTTTTTAGGCTAAAGGACCTAAAGTGAAAAATTGTATAAACATAGAGGACGATTTGTGTAATTTCCTCTAAAAAAATATAATTTTCGATATAATAACATGAGAAACAAGTGGAACCCGGTACCGTCTTTAAAAGAATTCATTTTATTCCTGGTCGGTTATTAGAAACTTCTTTAAAATAAAAGTCCTTACCTATAGATGAGGACACCTATCATTTTTTTATTTTTTTTTCAAAATGCAACAATTTATTGTTGTTAAATATAGACATGGTTGAGAGAATACCTTAACTACTTTAGTTCTTTCTCATTAGCCCGGGTTCGAATCCCTGGGTATTTTTTTTTCTATTTTCTTCCTCACTTTAGTTAATTTTTTTATAACTGATTTACGCTTTATTAAGATCGTTATGAGTTTACTTTATTTTTTACTTTTGGTATTCCTTATGTTTCCCAAGCACGTGCTTTGATATTTTATGCTTTAAGTTTCTCAAACACGCGTTTAGGTATTTGATATCGTTGAGGATTTCCGGCCGCAACGCGCGTGCCGGGTTATCACCACCTTTATCAATATTTTTCAAACTTTTTTTTTCTTTGTTCTTTTCTAATTTTTTTTTCTTTTGATTTCTCATTTTTTTAATTATTAGGCGCAATGTGAGAGGCATTATACATTTTTTTTATCTATGGTTCGATCTCCAAATCGATCCGCCTCAAATTCGTACGCTATTTTTATGTACTTAAGTACGTTTGTGTCAACGTCAAAACATTTTTTTTCTTTATTTTTTTCTATTGTTTTATATATTTTCTTTCAGTATTAAACGAGTAGTCATAAACTCATATGTTTTTTTATGTACCTAACTATATTTCTTTTTTAACCTTCTTAACTGTTTAATATCCGTTTCACGCCACGTGACGCGGGAATTCGAGTTAGGCTACGTTTCGAAGCCGGGTAAAACTGCTGGTTATTATGTAATCTTCAATATTATATTTCAATTGATATGATTTCTGCTATTTTATCATTTTATTATTTGATTATTTTATATTTTATTTATTATTTTTGGGTTTATATTATTAAACTGAATATAGCGATTGACTATTATTTCCAATTTAAATATTTTGGAAATAAAATAGTTTATTTAGCATAACGTGGTCATTGAAGCGTCATGATCATTGTTGGCCCGTCATTTCACTTCGTCGTTAGAGGCCCACGGTGACTTCATAACGATCACTAATAATATAATATTTTTATTATTACCCGGTTATGCATAGATTATAAATATATTATTTTTTTAAACCTTATAATCTCGAGAGAATATTTAATATTAATTTAAAATAATTACACGTTTTTAACCATCTCAACTTTTCAAGATATAGAAAGTTTAAATTAAATAATAATAATAATAATAATAATAATAGGCATGGGGCCTTGTGTGAAAATGATCTCTTAAGTCTTTGACCATTTGTTTCTTTTAATACTAACTAGAAAGAATAGAATATTTGTAATGATCCAATGATATGGTGACTATTCTTTTTCCTTAAAACAACTACCGCCCCCTTTTCTTTAATGGGTGCAATTTATTCGGTTTTTATATAATACTAGCCGGTAATTATACGTTAATATAAAAAAATAATAACCCGCAAGAGTAATAAAAAACTTAAAATAAAAAATTCTAACAAAAGAATATGTTGCGTAAAAAAAAGTTTAGAATAAAAATAAAAAAATAAATAAAAACAAATAGAAAGACAAAAAACCAATCGAAGCAATGCTTTTATAATGATATCATAGAAGTTTACTGGTCGAACCGGATAACATAATTTAGTAAGTTACAGCTTTCAACTACTCTACAAGTCTATAGTAAACTTTCACACTTCCCATATATTTTTTTCATTTCCCACAAAAATATCTGTTTACCCATTTTGAAATAGAAATTGTATATTAAATCACGCCGTCCACTTCTTTCTAGTGCACAAAAATATCTTTCTAGTTTCTACCCCTTTTGCGGCCACTTCTTCCATTAAATCCGACGAAATCAGTCTCTGGGAACGACGGTGGCTCCAGTATAGAACTCTAGTCACTCTCATAAAGATAAAGATCGCTCCTCCTTAGATCCGTCGCTCTTCTTTAGATCTGCCCTCCTCTTTAATCCGACAGCAGCTCTAGTAGTCGTCGCCGCTGCAATACCACTTGATAACTGCTCTGACATAGATCGTTGGTGCCATCAGATAAAAACTAGGTTTAGCATAGCAAGTTCCAATCTAACCGTGGTTAACGATTCGTCGGTTCAACAAGCAACGTCTCTGATAGGCCGTTTAATCTGAAAACAACTCATAAGTGCTTAACCGGACCGCCAGTGTAGACGGTTATGGGTCCGACCGGCTGGTCCGGTTGTAAAAACATTGAATCAAAGAATTAAAGTAAAATAAAACTTAAAATTATAAAAAAAAAACTAAAACAACTTAAAACATAAATTTAATTATAAAGATTAAAATAGATAAAAAAATTAAGATAGAATTAATAATAAAATAATTTATAAATTATGTGATTGTTTTATAGTGGTTAGCACGATTATAACATAAAAAGTTAGTATTTGAACCCTTCCCATATATATATATATATATATATATATATTTTAAATAATTAGATTAAGATAGAATTAATAATAAAATAATAGTTTTTATTCAATTAAGATAAGTTTAAAGGAATTAATTGATTTAAAAAATTAAATAATATATATATATATAAATCTGAAAATTATAATAATTAATTGATATTACGGTAATTAACCAAGTTTTCAAAGACGTTACAAAAGAAACCCTAAGTTTACACATGTACAAGTTTAGTACTTGAAATTTTTTACCATGGTTTAATAAAGTTACAAACTTTAATAACTTAGGTTAAGATAGAATATAAGGCATCAAAAGTTACCATAAGTAGAAAGTTCTAGAATGAACCCAAGAATCAGACATAGAATCACAATAAAATCAGTAAGCCGCTCTAAAGTGTAATAAAATACTCACTTTAGACTAGGCTTAGAAATATGAATTGAATTGATATTACAAGTAGTATGAGGTAATTAGAGATTCATAGCATTAGAATTCACTCTAGGTTATAAAGTAGAATCATAGATTTAGACATAGAAATCAGGGATACCACAGTTGATGTGACGGAGAAGACGAAATGTGACAGATCTTATCTATTTGTGTTTTTTCACATCGTTTGGCTTTTTAAATAATTAAATAGTGGGTATTTGTGATTTTAATTTAACATCTCAAGTTTTTTTTTGTTAATATATAGAAAACAACTATGTGTGGTGTTGAACATAAATGAGATAATAGGTAGTATACGACTAAGTGGTTTCTAATTAAGTGCATAGTTGTTCCACTTGATATTCAGAGATGGGCATTTTGAAAGAACAAAGTCCATGGCTATATAAATTTTGATTGATATAAATGATTGATTCATCCAAGAAAACAAAAATTAAGAGTTTAACCAAGCGAAGCGAGAGTAATCTTTAACTGTAATCGAGTTAATTTTGGATCTTATTTAAGAATTTACATGCTGTATATAAATGTTTTGTAAATCATATTAGTTAAGTGTTTTGAGTATAAATCCAATAAAATAACATAATACGCCTTATTAATAAATTGATGATGAATTATTATAAATTTGAATAGAAAATGCTATTTAATAGATGAAAAAGCATGGGCAAAATAAAATTTAATTCGTAAATTTAAATGATGGATATAAATTGACAAAAAAATGAATTAAAAGGTGATTAATTTATCATCAACGTGTCTTTACCGACGCTTTCTAGAAAAGTGGTTGGTTTAAATTAAAACTAAAAATAAAAAATAAAATATTTTTAAAAACATACAGTAAAATTGTTACAATAGTAAGGTGTCACATGGTTATCTTTCGAGCCTCGTGCGGCGTCCAGGGTTGTTCCTGAACCAGTCAAATCATCCCGCTTATGATAAGGTTTACTAGTTTCGTCATCAGGGGCGGATCTTATAAGGGGCGGGAGGGGGTCCCGGCCCCCCTGATTTTGGGCTTAGAAGTTCTAACTTTAGCTTATTACGTGAAGATAATTTGGGTAGATTGTGATTGGAACCTCTCCTATCCAATAGCCCAATTTCAATTTTATTTTTCTAGCCTAAAAACAAATCTAACAACCCCAAAGACCTTAAAGGTCGTGGGACTGAGTTGTAATTCTTCTTCATTTGTCGTTTATGTGTAAGAACTGGTTGTTTTTTATTTATTTATGGTCTTTATTTGATGAAATTTTTTTTGGTTTTTTATGTGTAATATTTCCGACCCCCACTTTAATTGTTCAAGTTCCGCCACTGTTCTTCATGTCTTGGACTTATCAGGGGAGCGCCTTTTACTCCCAACCAATGTTACGCCGTAGTGCAAGCAGCACATAGGAGTAGCCGGTTAAACCCAAGCGTTAAAAGCACAAAAGAAACAAATACTATTTTTAAACATTTAATTCGTCGCATGCCGAACGAGAGATTGAAATATCACGTGATAATCACGTGGCTCAAGAAGCTATATATTTGTGTATGTTCAGACGAACGACGAGCCAAATTTTCATCTGCATTCCGATTGATACACATTATACGAGTCTCCGCATTAATCTCTCCTTCCGGTTTCCGGCGTCTAAGCAAACCTCATCTCTCCGATAGGGCGGCCCGTTTCGTCCCCGCCGGTATGCAATCTGTATCAGAATGTTATATGATTCATCCTCTTTAGGTCATTTAGCGATGCGTTGAATTGAAACATGCGTTAATCATCAACAGGCGGTGAATTTAGGAAAATGATTCACCGAATTGAATTCCTATTTGATGTGTTTTATTATTGTCATTACTGTTTTTGTGATCTTGTTTCTTTGGATCTGCGGATTCGAAGATGAATGATTATTGTTATCATTCTATTTTCCTTGTCCTTTTAAACCTAACTGATAATGATCGGAATTCTGTTCTCAATTGATGGAAATTTTATAAGATTTGATGATGACAAGTTTATTTAGTTGAAAAAGGAATTCAAGTTATTGTCTGACTGATCATTTTTGTGATTCTGTGAAGGTTGAGATGATTTTGATATAAATAGCAGTGAATTCTTGTCTCAATGGGATGTTTGTGTTCTTCCATGGGGAGTCAGGTTCTTGCCTGTGAAGACCCAAGGAAACTTGCTTCTCAAACAGCTTGTCAGTTGGATCCCTAATCATGAATATTTTCTTTCACATAATCATTAAGTTGGGTTGTTTCTGTAGAAATAGATTGATTGTTTTCATTTGTAATCACTTTCTTTCTGCAGTTAGTGTCAGTGAAGTTGAAGCACTATTTGAGCTATTCAAGAGCATAAGCAGTTCTGTAGTCGATGATGGGCTAATTAGCAAGGTATTTTATGTCGGCATTTCTAGTTAATATTTGTTCATGAATTTGTTCTTATTACTCTGTTAAATATTATCCATTGATGATGCTTTTTGTTCACATGTAACATTATTTGTTTATAGTTATCGCGTGTTACAATATCACAGTTGCTTTTATGTTGTTCATTAGCTCATCTCGACATATGCGCATCTATGTTTGTGTAGATTTTTTTATTTATAAAATAAATTACTTTCAGTTCAAGAACACATCTAAATTTTGCATATTCTCATTATCTGCAGGAAGAATTCCTACTAGCTATGTTCAAGAAAAAAAAGAAACAGAATCTGTTTGCAAACAGGGTATGATGTTCCTCTAATCTACTTTCAGTTCTGTGGAGCGAGTTATGGTTTTGAATATATTGCTAACCCAAGGAAAATCAATTAATATATATGTGATTGCAAGTGAATAATAACACTGAACCTCATTATTTGCCATGTTAGATTGTCAAGATTGAAAAGATTTTGATTAATCATCATAATGTACCATATTGAATGAAGGCATATCATTAATTTTTCATGATACTAGAAGCATTCTTTCAAATTAAAAGGTAAAATACTAATTGTTGTGTGATATCTAACACTTCAAAAGCTTTATGTGCA
This sequence comes from Smallanthus sonchifolius, assembly GCA_023525975.1. Classification (NCBI taxonomy): domain Eukaryota; kingdom Viridiplantae; phylum Streptophyta; class Magnoliopsida; order Asterales; family Asteraceae; genus Smallanthus; species Smallanthus sonchifolius. The sequence goes on along the minus strand of CM042030.1, from coordinate 88,173,432 downwards.
GATCTTTGTTCTTTTTGACATTAAACAAAAGGGGGTTCTCGATTTTGGTGACTTCGTTAGATCACTCAACATGTTCCACCCTAAAGCTCCTCTAGAAGAAAAAATTAATTGTAAGTAAAACTATTCTTGTTCTAGATTGGAATTCCAAAGCAACCTAATGATCTTATAACTTTGCTGCTGTTTTAGTTTCGTTCAAACTTTATGATTTGGATGGAACAGGATTCATTGAGCGCCGAGGGGTAAGTCGATTTTGTTTTTTTTTAATTTATTTTAATGTCTCCTAACACGCTTTCACATTAATGACATGGTCATTTTTTTATAATAACTTATTTTATCCTCTCTGGTATATTTCTTCTAGGAATGATATAATAGTTTCTTTTTTATCATCCTTGTCTCTTAATCACCTTAAGCTGCATCAAGGGCCATAATCACATATAATATTTCCATATCGAAATAGTGGACTTTCCCAATAATATCAACTAAAAGCATAGTTAGACCTTAGAAATCATTAGTAACCCACTACAAAGGACTATAAAGGGGCTCCCCTATGAAAATATCTTAGCTAGTTACCAAATTTACATAAAAATCCAGAAAGAATCCCAAAGTATTCCTGTGGGATTAGGAAGTTGAAAATCTACATTGGAACTGTGAGAGAATGTCAAATAAACAAAGGAAATATAGTATCTTGATGTCCGGTTTCTTTAAGAAACTCTAGAAGTTATGGTTTTAGCCGAGGTTGGAGAGCTTGTTCTTTAATATCTCGTTCTTTTTGCAGGTTAAACAAATGCTAATAGCACTTTTACATGAGTCTGAGCTGAAACTGGCTGACGAGACCATTGAGATGATATTGGACAATGTGAGTTTGTTCTTGCTGGTAGTGACATTTTTTAAGCCCATATTAGTACCATATATATTAGTAAAACAAAGTATGCTGGTAGAAGTATTATCTAGAAGTCCATGGTGTGACTTGTATACTTTTATTTTCTTTGAGTAGACATTTTCAGAGGCGGATGGAGACCGGGATGGAAAGATAGACAAATCAGAATGGCGGGCTTTTGTTACCAAAAACCCTTCTTTGTTGAAGATAATGACGCTTCCTTATTTAAGGTATGTCTGAACTATATGGTTTAAAATGTAAATGATGAAACTATAGGGGGTAAATCTTGAATAGTCTAAAAATGTTAATTCTGGTAGTTAGAAGACAGTTTTTTTTGTTAACATACCTCATTCTGTGATTAAGAGAGAGTAACATTTTCAATTCTCCAACTTGTTCTTGGATCTACCCATTTCATGAGTTCCAACACTTGAGATCAAGAAACCGCTTCTGCTTCTCATTATGCCATCTGATAAGATCATGATATAATACATTAACATGTTATAAATATCATTTGTGAAAAGTGTCTTTGTTTCGTAGCCTGTAGGGCATATTACACATTTATCGGGCCTTACGTGCTATGAGAGGAAGACATTTTTTCATTAAATGGATACACATTTATGCATATGTTTATAGATATGACATATCATTAACAATTCTTGTAAAATGCAGGGATATCACTACCACCTTTCCAAGCTTTGTTTTCAATACTCAAGTTGAAGAGATTGCATCATGACAAAGGAGGGCTTTTGGCTTAATTCATGGACAAAAACCCTAGCTAGTTCTTTTCTTGTCAATTATGACTAGTAAATGTGTTGATAGAGGAGGTTTTTGGCCAGTTAAAGCCCCAACAAAAGATAAAAATAAAATAGCGAACTTGATTTATAAAGTTGCTGATTAGCATCTGTTATTTTGCCTTCTCCCTTCCTTTCATACTTAAATTTTGATTGGTGTCACGTCCACCACTACTTAAAATAGCTAAAAATACAAGCACAATTCTACCTATTCCATATTTTTAATCATTCTAAATTTTTATAATTTCAAAAAAATAAATATCACGGGAGTAAATAATTCATAATAATAGTCAATAATTTATAATTTATGTCTAAATACCATAATATGTTATTGTCAAAGAGACAAAAGAGAGATTTACTCCGGAATCCATATTAATATCCATCATGGGACCACAACCCTTCAACCACTAGAAAGAATACTTTTAATACACACACCCACTGACGGAGCGAAGATTTTTTCCTTTGGGGTCACTGTTTTACGTGCTTGGATTTCTAACAATCCGACATCATAAGTTTCGGGTCGGGTCGGCCACATAATAAAATACGATACCATAGAAAAATATATCTTCATTAGAAACACACATGTTCTGCTATTAATAACACTTTTCTATTTTGACCCATTTGATATGTTTTACTGTTTTAGATAAAACACAACTCACCAAACACACTTAATTGACACACCGATTTAGATAACGTACCTATGCTTCAAGATGTACCTGTAATGCCATATGATGGAATTGTATTGCTTGGATTATTGGGACTAGAGTATGAGAAAGTACTTTGGCACTGATGTTTGGTGGAGTTGGAGTAGGAGAAATAAAGTTGATCAATATGGGTCAAAACATGAGGAGAAGTAAGATTATTACTGGATTATTAGGAATGCTCTGTTAATTCCTCTAAATCGGGTTGATAAAGAGACCACTTTAAGTGAAAAATGGGATATTATTTGGTAAGATCTGTTGTTGGACGACCGCGGAGACTCATATGCAACAGCGATACAAGTTTAGAATTGAATACTTGGAAACATAATCAACATGGAAAATGTGATTAAAACGAAACACAACTTACCTACTATTCTCCATTTTGCATCAAATAGTCCAAAATCTGTATTTTATTTTTACTTATTTACAGTAACAAAATAATAAATAATAAAATGGGCCAAAAACATTTGTCTTTATAACTAATAAGAAATACACACAAGACAAAGAAAAATTAAAACTTTAATGGATATCTAAAATAAAAAGGGTCCCAAAATAAGACAGAGACATTACAAAGTCTATAAAATCGAAAACTGCAGTCTTATAAGAGGGAAAGAAAACAATTGCATTCGTTGCAAAGAGTGGAAAAGAAAACAAAAAGGAAGAAGGTGACCTTGGTTTGGGGGCAGTTTTATATCTCGCAATTTATTATTATGGGTTACCGTTGGAAAAAGATTATAATGTATATCAATTTTGAACTGTACAAATAGGGCTCGATTAGGGTTTACAACTTGTTATTAGCAGATAGAAGATCTTGAACTGGAGTCGATTACGATTACTATTACGAAGAACTATAAGCAAGTGATGAATATTTTCTAGTTGTTCTTCCTTTCATAAGTCTAATCTTTGCATCCACTCTTGCTGATACACCTATCTCTGTTTCTTGTGTTGCTTTAACTTGTTCTCTCTTCCACATCTTCCTGTCTGTCACATCTTTCTTCATGTCCTTCATCTCCTGCAGAACATGATGATCCTCTGGATTGTAACATCTTTGATACGATATGTGAATCAGGTACGGCATGTTACATAATATTGTAACAAAGATAGTTGATAAATAGAATTTATACGCGGGTCCAAGCACTTCAGGTAGCTGGTGATATATGTTACCAGCTGACCATGTCACTGGCATCATTCCGTATATATAAACAATTAGGTACCACACCACAATGCTACCCCAGATCGTGTGTAATTGGACGCTTGTTAGGTAATGTGACACTAGAAATATCTGCACATTAACTACCCATATGATGCTTGTGAACATAGCTGTACCTATCACATACATATCTGCTGTCTGCCCTTCTTTTCGAAACGATTCTGGACTGAATATACGTATATTCACTAGATATATCACGAAAGACGCGTATATGCCATTTGCTAACCACCCGATTATTCTGTACCAGTCAAAGAACAAGTTTTTTGGTCCTTGTTGGTATAGTGCAGGAAACTGTAAGCAGAATTCTGCACATATATCTTTCTCCAATACTCCAAGGGCTAGAACTGGCAATGAAGTAAGGAACACATTGTAAAGCAACATGTACCAGTCGTCATAGTGCATTTGACCCGAAAAGCCCGTTTCAGCTTCGAAGTAGAATAATGTAAGAGCCAAGGTTATGTTTTTATAGAAGAAATAGCATATCATCTTTGAGATTCTCTTGTAACACCAGTGTCCGTGAACAATCAAGAGTCTTTCCAAGAACCGGAATTGTGCGATTGAGAAATCACTAGCCATGACGGCTTGCATACCTTCCACACCACTAATACCGATTCCAATATCTGCTTCTTTAATCATACCAACATCATTTGCACCGTCACCAATCCCTAAAGTTGTTCTTCCTGTCCCTTCTTTTACTAACCTGACCACCAAAGCTTTCTGCTTTGGGGACACCCGACAACATATGACGGACGCACAGTTCACTGCTAGGTTTAAGAATTTAAACTTCATGTCGTCTTCTAAAGCGTATGTTAATGTTTTACCATCGATGATCAAAGCAAATGCTGCACGAGCTTCTTTCTTGTTTTTGATTGTTTGTGTGGCAGTTGTGATTTGATTTAAAATGTTCTCCTTTATAACATCTTTAGCAGCTTCAGCCAACATTTCTGCACTTACCACAATGCAGATTTGCTTCATTCCCTGTCGAAGCAAACTACACGAAAACCCGATGTTGATTGCAGTTTCCATTTTGTCACCGGTTAAAACCCAAATCTTGAGACCAGCTAAAGCTAATCTGTCTATACATTCAGGAACACCATTCTGTAGTTTATCCTCTACTGCAGTTGCACCCACTAGGGTTAGTCCTCTTTCCATTACATCAGATAATTCTTCTAGAAGTTCTTCTCTATTTGGTCCACTTGCAATCTGAGCCTTATGGAACTTCTCATTCCAATCTGAGTACTCTTTTTCTTCAAGTTTTTTATAAGCAAGGGCTAACGTACGTAACCCGGCTTCGCCATAATCGTTTAAGTTTTTTGTTGTAGCTTCTAGGTACATTTTCCCGTTACTTGCTAATCGATCAAAGATGATAGTATCTGCACCTTTGCAAAACATAAGAATTTGACCACTTTCATCGCGCATAATCACCGACATTCGTTTTCTCTTGCTAGTGAAATCCAACAAAGTTAGGATGTTGTATTCTTTTTCAACAGGTTCTTGATCTATCGAAAGGCGTTCACGAACAACGACACTGTTTTGTGTCCTTTTAATAAAATGAAACCCAAATTCTCGAGCTGCAACAAGAAAAGCAGCTTCGTCTGGGGACTCGGCTTCATAAGTCATCTCCCCGGTTTTCTCACTTATTTCGGGTATTGCTGTGTGACAAACAGCAAGAATCCGGAAAAACAATAATATGACATCCGAGTTTGGCTCTTTTAACCAATTCCCGTTCTGTAAACGATCATCTTGAAAGCTAAACCCTTTAATCTGCGCTTTCTTGTTAGTATTACCGTCATCCGTAATGGTAATGGCTTCTAAAGATGCAGTATCACTAAAACTACCATCTGTAGATTCTTCATCATGTGTTTCAAGTTGTGCAGCTATTTGTTTAGCAGCTGCAAGTTCAACTTCACTGAGCCGTTTCCCGTACGGACACCCTGCAATCGAACACTTGAGGAAATCCATTTGATTGCATGTTAACGTCCCGGTTTTATCAGAAAGAATGGTATCAACCTGCCCTAATTGCTCATTCAAATTCGAGGTTCTAGCATTCGCGGGTACCCCAGTAACTTCATCATACAAATGCAAGTCATTGTTTATAAACCTTGCTTGAAGAATCTTCACTGCCTCAATGGAAACATAAAGCGAAATCGGGACGAGATAACCGTACAACATAAGTGCAGTGATGAGATGTCTCAAACCCGAAATGAAGAAAAAATTTATATCAAAATCTTCTCCGGGTACGTCCGGCATTAAGTACCACCATAAGGGCACCATATTCCTAACCATCAAACCAAACCCTGAAGCACTAACAATCGAGATGAATATCAACAACCCGAATAACAAGTATATGATCTTATCCATCTGGAGCTCGATCTTGCTTCTTTTCGATGACGACTGTGTGGTGTTTTGCATGACTTTAGTATCATTACCGGTGAAAACCACAACACCATAAACATACTCGGTGTTTCTAAGCTTTGAATCTCTTAGAAGAAGCTGAGCCGGATCAAGAGGATAAATATGACCATCGTATTCCAAATTACCCATAAACGTATAAAGATTCGAGTTAGGATTTTCGCAACAAATGGTGGCCCGAAAGTCACTAAAATGTGAAGCTTTATCTTCATCAGCGACGACAGGGAGCGACAGATTTTGCAGAGCCCGTTTCACCTTCAAGTTTGTTTCACCATCTAAATTCATAGTTTCAACATAAGACATGCCATCTTCATAGCTAGATTGCAGTAACAATAAATCAGCAGGGAAGAACTCATCTTTTTGAACCTTCACAATATCACCAACACAAACCTCACGCCATTGCTTCAACTCAAAAGCTCCATTTCCGACATGAATGCTGGCTTTTTGGCAGTTTGCTGTCATGTCCTGCCAATGTCTTTGGAGATCTTCATACAACTCCTTTGCAAGGCTAAACCCAACCACCAATGCTAGCGGGACGACCTGGCTGGGCCAGTCGAAGGGTGCGTAGTCGGTGAAGGTCAAACCGGCGGCCACGAGGAAGTAGAAGTTGGCGACACGGTTGAATTGTTCGAAGAGGGCAATGGGGAGGAAGTTGAAGAGGGTGTATTTGGTGGTGGAGACGTAATTTGTGCAGAAAGTTGGTGGTGGTGTGTCATCTGGGACGGTGGGTTGGTTGACGGAGATGACACGTGGGTATCCTGATAATTCTCCGGTGGCTTCTTCTTTCTTGTAAGCTGGTTTTGAACGGATGTTGGCTAATGTGTAGAGGCTGCTCCGCCGCAGCTTTGCTCTTATTCCACCTTTTGCCATTAAGATGAATTCGGAATCATAAAACGCATTTCGTTTAGAGCGGAGATTGAAGGTCCAACAATGGTGGTGTGGGGAGGAGGAAGGTAGGATGTGGTGGTTAGGAGGATTTTATGTGCAGAAAATGGGTTGACAAAATATGGAAGAAATTGGATGAATGATATCGAACCCAAGAATTCTGGATGTTTAATGGTAAAGTTAACTCAAACAATCTTGAAACTTTAAAAGTATTTCACAAATTAAAGAATTGAATAGATTCAAATATTTAAATATGTTGAGATTATGCATACAAAACGATAAAGTATATTCTATATACTCTCATTTATCAACGTCGGTAACAAATACCACCTACTCAATCAGACCCTTCAACTATATTAAAATTACTATTTAAACCCCTAACTTTCTAAAATTTTTATTTGACTCCTATACTATATATAATATATGCTTTTAACCCCGTTAATCTTTTTACTAAATTTTATTTTTTCAATAACTTTCGTTCGTTAACTTTTTTTAAAATCGTTAAATATATTTTTTAGCTATCGTTGGTTATATCAACTGGCGGTAAATGCTGGTACCTAGAAGAATGAGCCCGACACCGACTAAAAAACATTGGTTCTGTTGTATAATTGTCTTTGTTACTAAATGTTTTAACGAGTTTGTTGTTTCAATGTTAACTCATGTTTAAGTCGCAATATTAATTTTCTCATGTTAATATGACACCTGGTTTATAATAACCCTCCAGTTTTCTCTATTTTCATATACTAACCTTCAACTTTCTCAAATTTCAAAACTCTCAGGGTTTACCCTCAAATTTCGTTTCTTTTTTTTTCTTTTACATTTTTTTATTCTTCTTTAATGAATTCGACGTTTTAATGTTAACTTCTATTCGTGCCACAATTTATCTATTTTTCGATCTCCAGAACCGAGTTGTGACAACTTCATACGTTTCTATTATGTACTTAGTACGTTATTGTCTTTACCGTGACACACGTAACGAGGTTCGCAAACCCGTCGCAACACGTGGACTTTAATTATGTACTTAAACACGTTAATGTCACCGTACAGCCCCGTCGCAACGCGCTGGTCATATTTTCTAGTTTATTATTAAGAATCACACCAACGGTATATAATAAAAATACAACTACGCTTTTTATTTTTTTAAGGTTATGTTAGAATCAAGTAGTTATTCAATTTCTAGCAAATTAAAAAACTTGTATCTTTTAACCAGATCTAAAAAAAACTTTTGAAACATTTTATGGAAAACGTAGTTTTAAATATATGTATTATATAGAGAGAGCTTCAAATAAAAAGTGAATTTTCGCTAAAAAAACCTAAGAAATGATTTTTTTTAACCGAAACCGGGTCTAATGAACTCCGATTGAGCTTATTCCAGCGGCGTTGTAACTGACCCGTCGAGGTTTTTTTGGGGGGGGTGGGAGTTCGGGAGATTTAGGTTTTTGGTAGGTGGGGTGGGGGATCTAGGTTTTTTTTGGGGGGGGGGGGTGGGGTGGGTAGGTTTAGGTATTTGGGGAGGGTGAGGGTTGGAGGATTTAGGTTTTTGGGGGGTGAGGTGTTAGGTTTTTGGGTTTAGCTTTTATGGTTTAGTTTTAGGGTTTAGTGTCACACCCCGCCCCGGGTACCCCCGGGACGCGTGCGACCATGATTGGCATCACAATTGAACTTTGATTTCAGAGTTTTTATAATTACAGCGGAAGTCTTTTTTAAAAGGATCATTTCAACATTCTTTCAACCTCAAGGGTTGTATTTGTAAATATCAAAACTTAGTTGAAAGATAAAAGTTTTATATTTACTTTATAAACATAGGGATTTAAATACCATTTTCATTTTGATTACAAAACAGCATTTGAAATCAATACATTTATAGCCACTGGAAAATAGTACTACCTAGGGTTGATCAATCTCCTGGTTCTATCCCCCCTTTTCTTTTCTTTTCTTTAGGGTTTTTTACACACGAGGCTTGAGAATCTAACGTGTAAGTCTATCCTTTCATAGGTCAGAACTGATGTCTGCCTCTCACAATCGGGTTAGATCTGATGTCTGCTCATACCCCTTTCTTATTTCAGTTTATTCTTTTCCTGAAAACATTTTGAAAATAAAACGTCAGCGCGAACGCCGGTGAATACAATTATCTTGACATTTAAAATCATTTGGCACAAACAAGTATTAATTTCATAATCACAATTTTATGTTCAATCCACACATTCAACAGACCCGTCCTGTTCAATCGCACCACAGTATACACTCGCGTCATGTCTTATAACAGTGGACAGGTTTGCCTCCGAAGTTGTTATAAGACAAGCACCAGCCACAATCCGGGAATTTCTCCCAAGACCCGTGTATCCCTTGCAAATTTTACGCATACCTATGACCTGAATGCTTTGTTCGTAGAAGAACGTTGAGCATTATTTTCTTAACCTTTATTTGGTCATTTTCGTAAATAAAATGTTTGACACAAGTTTTCAGAGAGATAAAGTATTCACATTGGTTTATAAGAATGAGCCTCTAAGTTGAAAGCTTATAGACTATCTTCTTGACTTGATTTTTCTAGCGTCTTGACTTTTCTACGAGCGTTTCTTCCTACACTGGGCACTATAACGCGCGGGAGTCGAACCAGGATTGTCGGGAATGAGCTAAGGAAGCTCTGGGACAAGAAATGATAGAGAAGATCGAGTATGGGATGTGGAAATGGACTGAACTCGACCATCTATTTATAGGGCAAACTCTGAGCCCGTGACGGACCGTTAAGGGTGGTGACGGTCCGTCACCAAACTAGGGTTAGCGAGTCATCAGACACGTGTTGCCTTCTGGTCATTTTGGGTCGTGACGAACCGTTACCAGACGTGACGGTCCGTTACGGAGTTGATGCGTGGCGTACCAGGGTAAGTCTGGGGCCGTGACGGACCGTTACCAGGCGTGACGGTCCATTATAGGGTTTCCACGCGTCAGATTTTGAAGATGAGTCACTGGACACGTGGCAAGCTATCAAGGTTCGTGTGCCCAACCCGTAACGGACCGTTACCGTCCGTGACGGTCCATTACCGTTGAATTTTCATGATTTCTACATTTTTGAGCCTTGATCTATAGGTTATATACACTTATAGTCCTTGTGGTGTGTACCTTTGCCAAATCTTGGACATTTTCATGGCAGGTGTTACATCCTCCCAACTTGTTTTAATCTCGTACTCGAGATCATTCGAACATGTGAGGATAATTTTTTTTTCATTTCAGACTCCAGTTCCCACGTGTACTCAGGTCCATATCTGGAGTTCCATTTTATTTTCACGATCATCAATTTCTTTCTTTTCAATCTCTTTTCCTGCCTGTCCTCGATTTGCAGAGGTTGCTCCACGAATCTTAATTTTTCATCTACATCTACATCTTGTAAGGGTATTACCAGAGATTCATCTGCCAAACACTTGCATAGATTTGACACATGGAATACATCATGTACTCCATTCATTTCTTCTGGTAATTCGAGTTGATAGGCCACAGGCCCAACTCTTTTCAGGATTTTGAATGGTCCTACAAATTTAGGACTTAATTTTCCTTTCTTCCCAAATCTTACAACGCCTTTCCATGGTGAAACTTTCAACAAAACGTTATCACCGGCGTTGAATTCTAACGGCTTTTGTCTCTTATCAGCATAACTCTTTTGACGATCATGAGCCGCTTTCAATCTATCTTTTATTTGAGTAACTTTCTAAGTTGTTGCAGGACTATTTCATGTCCGGAAAACTGATTTTCTCTTATTTCGGACCAACATATTGGAGTTCGACATTTACGACCGTATAAGGCTTCAAAAGGAGCGGCATGTATACTCGTATAATAGTTATTAATATTGTAGGAGAATTCCATTAGAGGTAAGTGGGCATCCCAGCTTCCTCCAAGATCAATAACACAAGCCCTTAACATGTCTTCAAGGGTTTGAATAGTTCTTTCACTCTGCCCGTCCGTTTGAGGATGGTAGGAAGTAAAAGATTTAATTTTGTACCTAGAGCTTTTTGGAAACTTTGCCGGAATCGAGAAGTAAATCTACTATCTCTATGTGATACAATAGATAGTGTCACACCATGTAATGATACAATTTTGTTAACATATAACTGTGTCAACTTATCCATGCTGAACGTTTCTTTCATGGGAAGGAAATGAGCAGACTTAGTAAGTCTATCAACAATAACCCAGATTGTATCATTTCCATGACTGGTTCGGGGAAGTTTAGTAATGAAATCCATGGTTATCATTTCCAATTTCCATACAGGAATTTCAAGTTGCTGTAACAAGCCAGAAGGCTTTTGGTGTTCAGCTTTTACTTGGGAACATGTTAAACATTTTGCAACATAGATAGCGATATGTTTCTTCATTCCTATCCACCAATAATTGGTTTTTAGGTTTTTGTACATTTTTATCGCTTCCAGGATGCATGGAGTATTTGGATTTGTGGGCTTTTTCAAGAATTTCTTTACGTACGTTTCCATATATAGGAACCCAAATTCTTTTATTCATTCTAAGAATTCCATCATTACCCTTGACCAATTGGTCGATCATTCCTCCCAATCCTTCCTTATCAAGGTTGGGTTCTTGCAAAGCAAGTTTCTGAGATTCCTTAGTACGAGTGATAAGATCGATTTGGAGATTGAGTCTTAAAGCACGAACTCGTTTAGGTTTCTCATGTTCCTTTCTACTCAAGGCGTCAGCTACAACGTTAGCTTTTCCTTCATGATAACATATTTCGCAATCGTAATCATTTAGGACTTCCATCCAACGTCTTTGCCTCATATTCAGTTCTTTCTGACTGAATATGTACTTTAGGATTTTATGATCAGTGAATACAGTAAATTTGACTCCATATAGATAGTGTCTCAATAATTTCAATACGAAGATTATGGCGCCCAATTCTAAATCATAAGTCGTACAATTCTTTCATGAGTTTTCAATTGACGGTAAGCATAAGCAATAACTTTGCTTCCTTGCATTAACATACAACCAAAGCCGGTGTGTGAAGCATCACAGTATATTGAAAAGCCTTCGTTTCCATCTGGCAAAGCTAGTATGGGTGCTTGTGTCAGTTTTCGTTTCAGAGTTTCAAAAGCTTCAGATGGTTTAGGACCCTATTCATACTTAACTGATTTACGAGTCAGAGAAGTTAATGGTACAGCAGTTCGGGAGAATTCTTGGATAAAACTTCGATAGTAACCAGCCAAACCGAGGAAACTACGGATTTCGATTGGAGATTTCGGGATTTCCCATTTGGATATAGCCTCAATTTTAACCGGGTCAACTTGGATGCCATCAATGTTAATGACATGTCCCAGGAATTGAACTTCTGATAACCAGAACTCACATTTTGAGAATTTAGCATAAAGTTTTTCGTTTCTCAAAAGTTCAAACAAGATTTTCAAATGATTCGCATGATCTTCTTTACTTTTGAAATAAATAAGGATATCATCAATGAATACAATAATAAATTTGTCCAAGTAAGGTTTGCAAACTCGATTCATCATATCAATGAAAGCTGTTGGTGCGTTAGTAAGTCCGAACAGCACTACCGTGAACTCATAATGACCATACCGAGTTCTGAAGGCAGTTTTGGGAATATCATCTTCTTGGATTTTCAATTGATGATAGCTAGAACGAAGATCGATTTTTGAAAAGCATCGAGCTCCCTTGAGTTGATCAAAGAGATCATCGATTCTGGGGAGTGGATAACGGTTCTTAATCGTGACTTTATTCAGCTCACGATAATCAATGCACATGCGCATTGAACATCTTTCTTTTTAACGAACAAGACAGGAGCTCCCCAAGACGACGAGCTTGGTCTTATGAATCCTTTTTCGAGCAATTCATCCAACTGTTTATTTAACTCTGCCATCTCCGTTGGAGCTAATCTGTATGGGGCTTTGGCAATTGGTGCCGTACCGGGTACTAGATTAATTCTGAATTCTACTTCTCTTTCAGGTGGAATGCAGGCAGTTCATTGGGAAAAATATAACGAAATTCAGCCACAACCGGCACATCTTTGATCTTCTTTCCAGTGTCGGTGGTTATAGATACGAGGTATGCTAAGCATCATTTTCGTAAGTACTTTGTGGCTTTTAACATGGAAATTATTCCAACAGGGTTGGATAATTTATCGTCAAGATATTGCCTTTTGAACGAATTTCTATAGCTTTCTTATCACACAGGATACGGGCTTGGTTAGAGGCTAACCAATCCATTCCTAGAACAATGTCAAAACCTGCCAGAGTCACTGGCAACAATTGTGCAGGAATAACATGTCCTGATAGTGTGATATTACAATCGTTTAAGATTTCAGAGATTTGGACTAAGTCACCGTTGGCAGTTTCTACCACGTATTTCTTGTCTAATTTAGCTAGAGTTTTATTTAACAGTCTACAGAATCTATGATCTATAAAACTTTGGTTTTCACCAGAGTCAAACAAAACTCGAGCGTAAATATCATTGACACGAAATGTACCCGTAATGACATCGGACATACCTACTGCTTCATGAGTATGGAGAACGAATGCTCGCGCATTCTTCTTTACTCCATCTGCAGATTTTGGACCAGTCCCATCAGGTTTCTTTAGCTTGAGACAATTGATTTTGATGTGGCCGGTTTCACCACACTTAAAACAAGTGATTTGTTTCTTCTTGAAACAATTCTCTGCTTTGTGACTGAACATTTTGCAAAAGTTGCAGAAAAGTCCAGCACGACATTGTCCTAAGTGTCTCTTTCTGTACTTGGGACATTCTGGAATGGAAGAGTTGTTGTTTCGGGGAATGAAATTGGATTTCCTTGATCCACTTGGGCCTTACCCAGATTCTCTCCTTTTCTTCCCCTCCTCCTGGTTTCTAATCAAACTGCTGGTTAGTGATGCTCCTAGATCCATAGCATCATCAAGATTTTCACAATTTGCGACTTTGACCATGTCGCGAATTTCTCCAATCAAACCCCAAATATAACGTTTTATCAGGTTTGATTCAGGGGTAGCAAGATGTGGAACTATTCTAGCATATTCAAGGAGTTTGGTGGAATACTCATGATGATTTGTTCCTATCATCTTAAGACTCAAGAATTTTCCTTCTATCTGTTCCCTCTCATTCTGGGGAACGTATTTCTTTTCTACTCGGGTTTTGAAAACATTCCAGTCTATTGCATAGGCTGCTTCTCTTCCTTTGGCAGCTACTATGTTGTTCCACCATTCTAATGCTTGATCTTTAAATAAATTTGAGGCATAAAGAACCTTGTCTTTTTCAGCACATTTGCTGATAGCCAGTACGGATTCAGTCTTTTCTATCCACCTCAATGTGGCAATTCTTCCTTCTTTCCCAGATAAGTTATATGACTTGCAGTCCTGAAACATCTTGTATGTACAGCTAACTACTTTTCTCTTCTTTTCTATATGACCATAGTTATTACCCATACTCTCATATTCTGAAGAGTTATGGTAATATTTTTCTTTCCTAGTCTTCTCGATTTTATGGGTTGCGAAACCTTCAGGTTTCAGAGTAATTGGTTGGGACTGAGTGATAGTTCGGGTATGCTGAGTTAAAGGTTGAGAATTGATAGATTTTTGATTTGATGGTTGTGAAGATAGCCTATCGGCTTGTCTCTTTTCTAATTAAGTAAAGATCATTGGAAGAGAGTCCTTGATCCCTTTTGTGATCATTTTTTGGAGTTCCTTTCGGGATTCAGTAGCAGTATTTTCAACTGCTGATTGTTTCTTCTTTCCCCTGGTGTGTTGTGAAGGTCCGGTATTTTTCGACATACTATATAGAAATGAGATTGGAATCAAAACAAAACCTTTTTATTGATAATAATATATTACAGAAGACAATACATATAGAAACTATAGAAATTATTATTCCTAGAAATTTCTAAAATTCTTTTCTTTAAGAGCTTTTATTAGCAAAGCATTCCGAGTTTCAACTTCAGCTTTCTCTCGTTCCAATTCAGCTATCTTGTTCAGCAACATCCGTTCCCTTTCACTTCCCGATGCATTCTCATTTATATGAGGAGTAGGGATGAGAATCGTCTCATAGTATGGAATGTAAGGTATATTAGAGTCATCACGTTCTTCTTTTTCATGATTATTTTCATAAGACATATCAACATATCCTTCATGAAAATTTCGGGAATATATAGGAGTGATATTATAACTTCTAGCGGTACGAGCAGAATGAAAACGTATAGAAGGATTATAGGAAACACTAGGGTTTCCTATTTCTCCGAGGCTTCTAAAAGTTGAACTTTCAGTTTCCTCATTATTTTCTGTAGTTGTTTCATTGGTTTTTCGTTCATGATAACTAGTGGAGCAAATTTATGAATAAAGCTAGGACCCTTGCTTTTTCCGACCATTCTGAAAAATAAACAAAACGATATTTTATTTTTATAGAAATATATTACAAAATACAATAAAAATGATTCTAATCTTTCATAAGCTCTTTTCCAAGAGTTATTAAGTCCTCTCCATATTCATATACTTGTTTCCCATAAAATTTGGTTCTTGCTTTATCCATTATCTTCTTTCTTGTTACTTCGTCTGTTTGGCACAATGAATGGTCTAAACATTCAATAGGAGAAGAGGGCATACTTTCCGCATAACCATATTTAGGAGGGGGCTTACGAAGTCCCATCATAATTTCATTATAAACATTTTGGTATTCCGGAGGAGTTTGGAAATATTCTTTGAAAGGGCCATCATATGGAGGTTTAGGAAACATATAGGGATCATATAAAACAGGAGTTTCAGAATTATAAGATTGATAGTCGAAACTATTTGAAATAGGATTATTGAATGGGTAGTCTTCCGGGTTTTGAGAAACAGGTTCATATTGGTGGGATTCCTCAGATGGATCCTCTTCTGCTGATATGTTCTGTTGAGTATAACTTGATTCAGCCTCGTTGTTTCCTTGTAGCTGTTGGATATTCGTATTCCAGTTGCTGAAGTTAGAACCACCCTCCATCCATTGACTAGAAGAGTTATAGGATTGAGGGTGGTATTCGGGAGATTTGTTATTAGGGAAAATGGCAAACAGATCATCGTTATAATAGGGCGAAGAGATAGGGTTCATTCGAGATCCTAAAGGATGATACTCAGGTGATTCTTGTTTAATCGGAAGATTGGGGTCATAATAAACAGGTACAAAATTATCTCCAGGCATCTTCAATCTTAAAATATTAGTACTTATCTTATTTTTGGTCAAGACTTAGATACTAAAGCCAGTATCCTTATCTTAACTAAAGCTCTACAAGGATGGTTATCTTTCCAGAGTAGTACCTCCAACAGATATGTTCCCAGGTAAGAGCGACGGGTCTAGGAGAGATTTATACACCGCTCTTTCCTTAGACAGAACACTTCCGTTTGTTAGATAACTACATACTTGTCAGAAGTTTACCTTGTTTTCTTATCTTATTTTTTTTAAGTAATAGATAAACTTATGGTTAAAGCCTAGATACTAGATCCAAGTATCTAATTCGCTAAAACCTGTGGCTCTGATACCAACCCTGTCATACCCCGCCCCAGGCACCCCCTGGACGCGTGCGACCAACGATTGGTATCATCATTAAACTTTGATTTCAGAGTTTTTATAATTACAACGGAAGTCTTTTTCAAAAGGATTGTTTCAATATTCTTTCAACCTCAAGGGTTGTATTTGTAAATATCAAAACTTAGTTGGAAGACAAAAGTTTTATATTTACTTTATAAACATAGGGATTTAAATACCCTTTTCATTTTGATTACAAAACAGCGTTTGAAATCAATACATTTATAGCCATTAGAAACAGTACTACCTAGGGTTGATCAATCCCCTGTTCTATCCCCCTTTTCTTTTCTTTATGATTTTTTACACACGAGGTCTGAGAATCCAACGTGTAAGTCTATCCTTTCATAGGTCAGAACTGATGTCTGCCGCTCATAATCGGGTCAGATCTGATGTCTGCCCATACCCCTTTCTTAATTAAGTTTATTCTTTTCCTGAAAACATTTTAAAAATAAAACGTCAGCGCGAATGCCGGTTAATACAATTATCTTGACATTTAAAATCATTTTGTACAAACAAGTATTAATTTCATAATCACAACTTTATGTTCAATCCACACATTCAGCAGGCCCGTCCTATTCAATCGCACCACAGTATACACTGACGTCATGTCTTATTACAGTGAACAGGTTTGCCTCCGAAGTTGTTATAAGACAAGCACCAGCCGCAATCCGGGAATTTCTCCCAAGACCCGTGTATCCCTTGCAAATTTTACGCATACCTATGACTTGAATGCTTTGTTCGTAGAAGAACGTTGAGCATTATTTTCTTAACCTTTATTTGGTCATTTTCGTAAATAAAATGTTTGACACAAGTTTTCAGAGAGATAAAGTATTCACATTGGTTTATAAGAATGAGCCTCTAAGTTGAAAGCTTATAGACTATCTTCTTGACTTGATTTTTCTGGCGTCTTGACTTTTCTACGAGTGTTTCTTCCTACACCGGGCACTATAACGAGCGGGAGTCGAACCAGGATTGTCGGGAATGAGCTAAGGAAGTTCTGGGACAAGAAATGATAGAGAAGATCGAGTATGGGATGTGGAAATGGACTGAACTCGACCATCTATTTATAGGGCAAACTCTAAGCCCGTGACGGACCGTTACGGGTGGTGACGGTCCGTCACCAGACTAGGGTTAGCGAGTCATCAGACACGTGTTGCCTTCTGGTCATTTTGGATCGTGACGGACCATTACCAGACGTGACGTGACGGTCCGTTACGGAGTTGATGCGTGGCGCACCAGGGTGAGTCTGGGGTCATGACGGACCGTTACCAGGCGTGACGGTCCGTTATAGGGTTTCCATGCGTCAGATTTTGAAGATGAGTCACTTGACACGTGGCAAGCTATCAGGGTTCGCGTACCCAGCCCGTAACGGACCGTTACCGTTGAATTTTCATGATTTCTACCTTTTTGAGCCTTGATCTATAGGTTATATACACTTATAGTCATTGTGGTTTGTACCTTTGCCAAATCTTGTACATTTTCGTGGCATGTGTTACATTTAGCTTCAGCGTTTAGCTTTTAGGGTTTAGCTTTAATGTTTAGGGTTTAGATCTAGGTTCGGGAGATTTAGGTTTTTAGGGGGTGGGGGTTCGGGAGATTTAGGTTTTTGGTATGTGGGGTGGGGGATCTAGGTTTTTTTTTTGGGGAAGGGGGTAGGTTTAGGTTTTTGGGGAGGGTGAGGGTTGGAGGATTTAGGTTTTTGGGGGGTGGGGTGTTAGGTTTTTGGGTTTAGATTTTATGGTTTAATTTTAGGGTTTAGCTTCAGCGTTTAGCTTTAAGGGTTTGGCTTTAGTGTTTAGGGTTTGGCTCTAGGTTCGGGAGATTTAGGTTTTTTTTAGGGGGGGGGGTTCGGGAGATTTAGGTTTTTGGTAGGTGGAGTGGGGGATCTAGGTTTTTTGGGGGGTGGGGTGTTAGGTTTTTGGGTTTAGATTTTATGGTTTAGTTTTAGGGTTTAGATTCAGCGTTTAGCTTTTAGGGTTTAGCTTTAAGGGTTTAGCTTTAGTGTTTAGGGTTTAGCTCTAGGCTTTATTTCGACGAGCCGGTTCCAACGCCGCTGGAATTAGTTCAATCATAGTTCGTTCGATCCAGTTTCTTTGCGAAAATTCACTTATTAGCGGAACCTTCCCCGTGTTATATATACTATTAAGAGTAAATTACTGTTTGCGTCCTTGTGGTTTACACGATTTAACACAATTCGTCCCTAACGCTAATTTTTAACGCTTTGAGTACATGTGGTATACAATATGTAATACTCTGAGCCCATGGGCCTAACTTCGTTAAAAAATTCTGCTAAGTTTAGTTTCGACAGGGTAAGATGGCAATTTACTTTTTTTATAACTCTAATTCTCATTCTGAGCCTATTTTAACTCACGCCCCCTATCGAAACTCGTAGTCCTCTCTTCGAAACTCGCCGTCTTCCATCTTTCAAGCCGTCCCTGACCTCTTCCTAGACAATGCCTCTTCGAGTGGATGCCATCATCGACAACCAGGCTGTCACAGGTACAATTTTTGACCAATTTTGTGTTTGATCGTTTTTGTGTTAATAATCGGACATTCGATCGGTCCAATTTTTGACCACTTTTTTGTGTTTGAAGCCGGAATGCGGGTGCACGCGACCCCTACTCACCTTCGGGTGCGGGTAAGGGTCGTGTTGAAGTTCCTTTTCAACTGAGACTTCAACTTTCAGGTTGAATATGACGGGGACGACAAGTAGTTTCGATTGGTTTTTTGGTGATAATGTATTTTAAATTGGATTTTTAGTTGTTTCGGGTGAAGTTAGTAGTTTCGTGTGAACTTAGTAACTTACCATCTTACCCCTGTCGAAACTAAACTTAACGGAAAGAATTTAACGAAGTTAGGTCTATGGACTCAGAGTGTTACAAATTGTATACCACAGATAATCAAAGCGTTAAAACTTCGTGTTAGAGACGCATTGTGTTAAATCGTGTAAACCATAAGGACGCAAACAGTAATTTACTCTACTATTAATTTTGAACGTTGGTATAAATGATGAAAATGTTATTCTTTTATTGAAATACACCCTGTGCCGGTTGCACTTTCCCATCACAACCTAACACTTTTGATTGAGTGAGGTTGTTACAAATTTTATTGAGTAAATTACATAAAACAACCTTTATGTATATACTAACTTGCATATTTGGTCCTTAATCTTCAATAATTACACTGAACATCCTTAAACGAAAGAGTTTGTGACGTATTGCATCATTTCCACTAACATGTGTTAATTTTTTTCCATGTGACCATTTTGTCATTACCACTTAAAGGACCAATTGTGTAATTTTCACAATTCTTTTCTTTTCTTTTCTTTCCCATTCCCATTTGCTTACCATAGTCAACATGATATTCCAAGTTTATAACGTTACGTGATTAGCTAAAATGTTGTGAATAATCCTTCAAAATATGCAACCTTGGATGTATACAGTTGGCATCGCGAAACGATATTTCACATAACATGTACGTCAAAACAACTCGTTAATATTAAGATAAGTAACAATTAGCAAACTCAAAATGAACTAAAAACGTTTTACCAAACAACATGTTCTCAAATAACCCTTTTAAGGTTATGGTGAAGTATCGTATGTATTCCCAACTACTTACGTGGATTCCACATATGAGCAAAGACATTAATTCCACCTGACCAATAGATTTATTTGTAGACAATTGTTTATATATTATTTCCTAACTTTCTTTTCAATATATGAGATAAAGTTTTTAAAATTATTCTTTTTACTTATATCAAACATATATGGGCTGTCTGTTCCGTAATTTACTATTTTTGTTAAGAAACAAACTATCCGCATCAAATCAATCCGAAAATCGGCACCCACAGTATCACTCCTACAACCATTCGCACACAATTAATCCCCAAACTTGTTGTTCCCGCCGATACAATATATATTCCCCCAAACATCACCGGTCGGTCTCTCTCTTTCTCACAACACACATTTGTTCCACTCGAACCCCAAAACGACATCATTTTATTAATACTCTCTCCCATCACCATTTCCGCACAAAACCCTAATCTCTTTCTCGTAACTTAGGGTTTCACAGGATGTACAGGGACAGAGGTGGAGGAGGATCCAAGGCCAAAATAGACCGATCTTCGACGGCCACTAGTTCCAGAGGAGCTGCAGCAGGATTCAATTTGAACGGGAAAGATGCTAATAGTAAAGATCGTTCGTCGCCTGGAAACTCTAAGATTTCTTCGTTATCTAGGTCTTCTTACCCTAATAAGAAGCTCTCCAAAGGTTTATTGCTTTAATCTATCTATCTCTCTAGAAATTGATGTTGTGAATTTTAGGTTATAAGTTTTCTTGTAGGCTTGTTTGATTTTGACTGGTTTTATGTTTTTTTGGTGTGTAACAGATGAGATTTTGTTGTGAATTTTAGGTTATAAATGTTCTTGTAGACATGCCTGCTTTATTTCTTTCAAATGATATCATTTTTTTAGTCTAACAAATGAATAGCCTCTGGAAGAAGTTAACTCATGCTGTGTTGCATTTTGTAATTTACTCTATGTCTGGTTCCTTTTAAAAATTTCTAATCTTTATTTCTAATGAATAACCTTTATTTCTAATCTTGCATTTTGCAATTTTTTAGTCTAACAAATGAATAACCTTTATTTCTTTCAAATGATATCATGTCTGGTTCCTTTTAAAATTTCTAATCTTGTTTGAGACATGAGGTGTGACTGTTTTTATTTGTATATATACTTCTGCTTTTTATGGCCACACAAGTGGAGCATAAGCAAAAAAGGATGACTGGAGAGAATCTCTGTTGAAAGTATTCTATTTACAATTTGCTTAAATCTATCTGTAATTGGTTCTGATAATTGTTTTTTCAAGGTTTGTTCTGCTGATTTTATAATGTGAATATGTGAACAGTTTTGTCAAGAATATTATTTTTCTGTTTACAGGAGAGGAAAACATAGTGGAGGAATCTGAAACAGATAGTGAGGAATCGGATGTTAGTGGGTCTGATGGAGAAGACACATCTTGGATATCGTGGTTTTGCAGTCTGCGTGGGAATGAATTTTTCTGTGAAGTTGATGAGAATTACATCCAAGATGACTTTAATCTCTGTGGTTTGAGCAGTCAAGTTCCCTATTATGATTATGCTCTTGATTTGATCCTGGACGTTGAGTCCTCTCATGGTAAAACCCTTTGCTCTTACTTTAGGTGGAACCTTTACCAAATGTATATCGTGTTAGTTTGCATCTGTGATATTATGCATTTTTGCATCCACTAGTTCTATCATGGTTAATCTCACAGGTCTTCTTTTAATATTAGTTATCAAGTAACAAAACAACGGCGGATGCTTTTATATGTGAAGTCATTCTTCTTTTGTTCCACTAACACTGACTTATTGTTTAGTATAGTGAAGATATAAACAATGATCCTGGCTTTCCTTTCAATTTGACAGTAGTTGTAGTTACCAAGGCCCTTGCCATGTCAGAACATCAAAATTTGGGTCTATTTATTGGAAATAAAATCTAAACTATGAGGCCTTTTAGTTCATACAACAAAGAAAATGAATAATGTAAAGAAGAACAAGACCTAATTACAATTCTGAATGTGCTACTGTACAATGTCTGTTTTTGACAAACAAGTCTTTTGTTTTTTGCTGCTTTTCACATACTTATGATACTTAAGCTCATTCATAAGATCTTTTTTTAGCAGGTGGTTCCTCTCACTTGATTACTCTAAACTTTTTTTTTGTCTGGTTTAGCAGTAACTACTGAACTAAAATGTTTTAATTATATGAAGGCCACTTTTATTGATTGACTGCTACTCATTTGTTTATGTTTGATCAATTGTGCAAGAATTGGCCTTTGGTGTTGTTTATATGATGGTCAATTGGTTGTTTTGTGGCTTTTGGTGTTGAATACTAGCTAAAGACTTGATATTTTAAAATAAATTTGTCACAATCTACTTTCATTCTTTTAGAAAAGGGTTTTCACCTGGACACCACGTGCCATTTGCCATGGCTTACCTTTCAAGTTCTTTTTTGGTTTGATTTATAGATTGATTGTTGAGTAGGGAAATTTTCATGTATTACTGTGACACAGGATTGTATATTAGGGTCTCCAAGTCGAACTGTGGAAGTGCTTTGCTATAATCTATTGATTTTCCGTTTTCCGTCATGGATCCTATAATGAATATTCTTTCCATCAGTTCTAGTTTATGTGTAAAATAAGGAATATTCTAGATATGTGGAACCAAGAAAAATAAATTTCTAACAAAGTAGCTATCGACACACTCCTGACTGAGGGAAGTTTGAATAAAGGATGGTCAGTAATTTGAAATGACTAATTACGTGAACTTGGGAAAGTATGTAATACTACACTTAAGAAGATATCAAAACCAAAAAATTTTGGAAAGTGTAAGCAATCTAGTCAATTTAAGAGAAGGTAAAATTATACAAACATGCACTGTGACTAGTATAAGGCAAAAAAATAATTAAGAGTATCTACTTGATTGAATCATGTAAAGGTGAAGTTAAACCAAGGTGCAAAGTGCAAATTGTTGGATATGATATTTTGTTGTTTCATGGATTCTCTAAAGAAATTGCAGCACATCTATTATTAATATTCTGGGTAAACTACCCCCAAGCCAACAACTAATTGCAATCATTGCAAAATATTAATGAGATCGTTTTTTACTGGTTTTCTCAATTGTCGTATTAAGGTGTTTTTTTAGGTATTTCATTATTAATCAAAAGCTCTGGTTAAACTACCCCCCAAGCCAACGATTTCACTTTTTAGACCAGCAATAAAAGCAACAATTTTCATCAAACGATAAGTTTATTGGTGAAGGGTATAAGTTAGGTTAGTAAGTGGGTGGGAACTGGGAAGGGGGTATCATTTTCTGGATGATATTAAAGATACTAGTATGATGTTTTAATGCTGCTTACAAAATTGTTTGTTTGGATCCTATTTTTTATCATGTTTTCATGCATTTTAATATGTTAAGAATCTTAAGATCATGATTGTTACACCTTTGCGCTTATATTACATGTGCAACTCGACTTCGTTTAATATATGCAGGTGATATGTTCTCAGAAGAACAAAACGAAATAATTGAATCAGCAGCGGAGATGCTTTATGGTCTTATTCATGTGCGATATATTCTAACAACCAAAGGATTGGGTGCCATGGTAAGAGTTTATTCTTCAACCTCAAACTAATAATTTGATACTTTTTTGAAAGTTAACAATTGGGGCAAGTATTCCTTTCAACAGCTCGAGAAATACAAGCATGCAGAATTTGGCAGATGCCCAAGAGTTTACTGCTGTGGTCAACCCTGTCTTCCTGTTGGTCAATCAGATGTTTCTCGACAAAACAATGTAAAAATTTTCTGTCCAAAATGCGAAGATATCTATACCCCTCAATCCAGGTTTCAAGATAGTATCCTTTTCGGTGGTATATCATTTACTTTTCAATGTTAGAATTGGTAAAGTGAATTTTGGTTTAAAAAAATATGAAAAAAAAACAATTTTGTTACAATGTATTTGTTTTGGAGGTCACCATCTAACTCCAGAAAACGCAAAACACCTTTTAAGTCGGGTTTGAAAAAAGTTACAATGTATTTGTTTTGGACATTATTATTTTAAAATTTACTTGTTTATCCGTTGGCAGTCATTTACAAAATATTGATGAGATTGTGTTGCCCACACATATCCTTAATTTTGTTTAATTGAAGGTGTAGTTTTGGTATTCAATTATTAATTAGACGTTCTTATCAGGGCCAACTACAATAAATGCAATATACTATTCACTTTTTACTGATACATGCAACATGCTATTCTTTAACCATTCAGCACAACATTTTTGCCATTTGTTTTAACAAAGCATGTTGCATATATCACATAAAGTGAAATTGCGTTTTTTGCACTCTCTTTTTATTAAATTCTATAAAGTCAAAACCCATTTTTGGGAAGAAGGAATTATTAAAAGAAGATTTGGAGCTTTAAAACCAGGATTTTTGTAGTTCATATTGAATTTGAAAATAACTTCCAAAATCTGTATGTGGGACCTGCAACATTTCTTTAACAGCATCTAGACCTTGATGGAGCCTATTTTGGGTCAACATTTCCTCACTTGTTCCTGATGACCTACGGAAACCTCAAACCACAAAAGGCATCACAAGATTACATTCCTAAGGTCTTCGGCTTCAAGGTCCACAAGCCGTGACTTCAAGGCCCGGATCC
Organism: Smallanthus sonchifolius; assembly: GCA_023525975.1. NCBI lineage: Eukaryota > Viridiplantae > Streptophyta > Magnoliopsida > Asterales > Asteraceae > Smallanthus > Smallanthus sonchifolius. The sequence goes on along the minus strand of CM042030.1, from coordinate 88,148,775 downwards.
AATGATGTGCTTTTGGGCTGGTTTCACCACACCGCCTGTTATTGGGTTCCATCTTCAGCCCATTTCACTAGTAACATTCTCGTTCTTTCTCAAGATACGAAAATTAATCAAGAAATATAACTTGAGTTCAAAGGCCTGATAAGAAATCACATCACAACAGTAGGATCCTTCATATATGATTCTGTTAAAAACACCTAATTTTCTAAAAAAGGTTAAAAAAAATTGTGTAAGTGTGTTGTTTTTTTCATCTTTTTTTTTGTTTTGAGTACTGATTTTGTAAGTCAGGAACGTTTTTTTCTTCTAAAATTCATTTAACTTTGACTACTTGGTGAAGAACTAAAGGTATGTATCTGCAGTTCATGTTAAATCATTTCATCATACAAAGATTCACATAGTACTCACTAGTTATGTAACTGTTCTCCAGTTTTCTTATCTTTTGTTTTCTTCTTTGCTTGATCAAATTATTACCTTTCTGTATTTAAAGAAGATCTGGGCTGGTTTGGAAACAGTTTTTTTCAAGCCTGAAATCATTATTTTAAATTTATGTTTAATTAAGAACTGCAAAGTTAATATCCAGTTCAAGATCAAACCGGTTTAGGTTAACCTGGTTTCTGGTTGCATCATTTTGATTCTTTTTGCCTTCTATTCATTCTTGATGAACACTCCAATTGGAGAAAAACATCAGAGTCGAAAAGGTGAAACCTCCGGAGCAGTTAGGGATGACATGTTTTGTTATGGCAGCGTATAAAGGAACGCCATTGACACGCTACACAAACATAAATGGTCATATGACCGTATGAGGTGTTCATCAAATCATACAGCCCGTTTGATGTGTTTGATTGACATTGAAATGATTGATGTGACCATTGACAAACTCATATGGTTTGTATGATTATTTTTAACCTTATTATACGACCCGTGTGATATGACAGACATGTTTGTGTACACTTTTGGGGATGGTGAGGGACTTTGTTATTAGCAGGTTGTTTTAATGGTTATAGTGTAATAAGTCCAGTAAAGATATTTTTAGGATGGAAGAAAGATCAATTATTAGCTGCATGATGACAGAGTGGATTATTGAAGATGTGAAAGATGTCATTTTTTACATTTTAAATTAAAAGAAAGGGATATGAGTTTAATACACCATTTAAATTTTATACACCATATTAATTATATTTTTTTACACATATTCTCTCTTTCTAATTATTCGTCTGTGGACAAGTAAGAAGAGTTTTTAGATGTCATTCAACATATGGACCCCACTATATATCATTTCACGTCAATTGCTTCTAAATCCATAATAAATTTTGTGAAAATATTAAATCCTTTTATTTTAAACAAAACTTATTTTCTGAAAATATTTAATCCTTTTTTTTTAAATTTACGAACATATATAACTAAAAAAACCTTTTTAGTCTTTCGAAAAATACTTTACTAGTGAAGTTTTTTTATGTAAATTGACAACTTGTTTTTATGTTGACTATATATTTCTTTTATTATGATCCCATAGTAAAAAAAGTTTTAGTTTCGTTATTGTGAAAAAAACTGGTTTGTGAACCAGAACTGGTTTAGAAATCGACCTGAACTAAAAACAAAACTGGTTTGTAACTCTATAAGCTGAAACCGGTTAAAACCTCCTAAAAATCGGCTCAGATAGACCATTATTAAAGTTTATATGTGGTAAAATAAGCATGTTAGGTGGTTTGAAAAATGGGTGAAAACATAAATATCTGGGGTGGGCCAAAATGTGTGGTATATGACATTTCTTTCTACTCATTATGACATTACTATTTAAAGACGTTAAGAGCCTAGTAATTATTTCTTTTTGCTCATTATGGCATATTACTATTTAAATCTTTACACGCGGGTGACTACGTCTATCATATTCGTACAGAACCTGGCGTGCTTTCCCCATGTGCGTGCATTCCCCCATGTACAAGATTTATTCTTCATAAATCCAATTTCAATGAAGATGTGGAGTGCATTCCCCCATGTGCTCATTTTAGAACCCACGTACAAGACCAACAAGTATCACCTACCTTTGCTTCAGATTGTTGGATTAGCATCAACAAACAAGACCTTTTGTATAGCTTTTGCGTTCATACGAAATGAGAGGACTGACAGTTTCAAGTGGGTGTTACTAGGGGTGTTCAAAACCGGATATCCGAAATTTCGGATATCCGAAAAATTCGGATAGTGAATTTCACTATCCGAATCCGTATCCGAAATTCGGATATCCGAAATTTCGGATATCCATTCGGATAGTGAAACGGATATCCGAAAATATAAAAAAAATAAAAAAATATATAAAAAAAATATTTTAAAATTACAAAAACAATTAAAAACCTTAAAAAACATTAGAAAATATACATATAAAAATATATAAATATAATATATCGGGTTTTGATTCAAATTTTCTTATTTTTAAATAATAAAAACAATTAAAAAAAATATATAAATATAATATTTCGGATATTCGGATATCCGAACTATCCGAAATATCCGAAAATCACTATCCGAATCCGAAAATTCGGATATCCGAATTTCGGATATCCGAATTTTCGGATAATTCGGATTCGGATTTTCGGATAATTCGGGTTCGGTTTCGGATTCGGATTTTTTTGAACACCCCTAGGTGTTACACTGTCTTAGACAGACACTAGACGACTATATGCTGCCACATGTCATAGTCACAGATAGAGATTTGGCTCTAATGGAGGCATGCCGATATGTTTTTCCGGAGGCAAGCCGGTTGCTTTGCAGATATCACATTTATGAGAATATCAGAAAGCACTGCAGGCCATCCTTTGGTCCCCAGACTGACTGGATAAATTCACTTCTTGGTGGTATCGCGTAGTTAATTCTCCAAGTACTGATGAGTATGATCAAAATCGAACGTGGTTACTGTCAAAATTGATGGACAAGCAAAGTATTATTCTTATCTCTTAAATTCGTTCTTAAGTTTATCAACCCTTCAGGCGCACCGTCATATGATTTATTCGGGTTAAACGAGAATATTGTCGTACAAACTTATTTCACCAACGCTTCAGGTGTGACATGATATGATTTTATCGGGTTGAACGAATATACTGGCGAAAAAACTTATTTAACCAACCCTTCAGGCGCTGACCCTTCAAGTCCGCCTGCCTACGATTTCCTGGGGTTGACCAACACAATGTTACTAATAAAAAATGAGGTATTTTCATCCTTAGAGTGGTTGGGGCCTAGTTTTGCGCCACGAAAATACTGGATGATTATGCAAGAGACGGGGTTTTTGATTTCAAACAAGTTTAACGTAATTTTTCATTTCATATCTAAAGAAGGTAATAACAGTTCGACATTGTTTCCTCTTTGGAGAGGCCCTGACTAGTTCCCAGATAAAAAGATAATCACAATTGCACTGGTGAATACAAATCATTACGTAATGGCAGAATTGCAAGGAGTGTTTCCAATGAGTTTCACACACAACTTATGGATACTAAGGAGTGAAAGAGACGCAGCTGAGTGGGAAAACGTATTTAAATCACGTCAAAAGATTTATAAAAATTGGGCAGCAAAACCTGCTAAATATGTAGTTATAAATTAATTTTTTATTTATTAATAAATTTGATTGTTTATTTTCTTATTTAAAATTTATTTATTTTTTATTTGTTAGTGAAATTTTTATTGTTGTTATTAATTTTCTTTTGAGATTTACATACAAATTTAAAAAAAATTAGTTAACTTAAATTTATATACAAAATAAGACATAAAATTTATTTACATCACTTAAATTTATATATAAATGAATATTGCCTGCAAAATTCTTATGTTCACATAATTGTAGATGTATATAATAACATTACTATGCAACCAAAATGAGAAACATGACTACTACCTAATAAATCCATCCTTTCTTAATTTTGGGCCGTATGAAAATAGTTATACAAGGAAAAATAAAAAAAAGGGACAACATAGAGTCTTTAAAAAATAAGGCATAAATTCTCCTAAATTTATATACAAAATTTAGAGTAAAATAAAAAAAAGAAACTAAACAATCATTGGCAAAATTTAGAGTATTTTGTATATAAATTAGTTAACTTAAATTAAATAAAAAAGACTGATTTGACTTCTTTAATGATGTATGAATGATGGACAAAAACAAAGAAATCAAATCAAATGATATAAAATGCTTAATCAAATGGTGTATGAATCATACATCAGTTGTGTACTAGTCAAATACATATAATTTAATCAAAGAATAATTCTGACATTTTTCTGGATGATTAAACTAGTCTTGAAAGAATAATTTATAATTCTTTTTATTTTTAGAATTTAAAGAAATTCGCTCATTTTAAAAACAACACTTGACAGCTTTTACAAGGTGTTTGGATAAGCTTATTTTTTGGATTTATGAGACCATTATTAATGCTTTAAAAGGTCGGTAAACATATTTTTAACAGGTTCTGAGCTTATTATTGTAAGCTTATGATTTATTTAAATTTATAAGCTTAAACTTGACTTATTAACTATGACGTTCATATCATATTATCCTCCAATATACCAACTATAAGGATTTGATTTAGCAACGTTCTACTTGTAGGGAAATCTCACATCGTGCATGAACAGGACATGTGCTGAAACAAATAAATATACCAACTATTTAATTTTACTACCGTTCTAGTGAAATCGTGTGCAAAACAAATAAATAATCTTAAAGAAGGGGTGTGAAAATAGATAGTCCTTTATGTATAGCTAGGGCTATAAACGTTCAATTATTAAACGAACAAAAATAAACGAACTTGTTCGGTTCGTTTTTCACCCTATGTATAGCTAGTGGAAAATAGTAATGTATTGTTTGGGATAGAATAACTTCATAAAACACTAATCAAGTTTTTTCTTTTAAGTGTAATAGTGAGAAAAAATCATTAAATAACAAAAATTCGTAGTTTCTAATTTATCTCACTTAATTTAAAAAAAAATATTTATAAATTATTTTCACAAAATTGAAACACGTAGTGAAAGTTAAGTGATTTTATAATAAGTGAATATTTTAATGACTTTAATGAACACTTCATAAAACTATTATTAGTATTGTGTGAAATTTTCACTTTGGAATACAATAAGTTACTATCAAAATGGTTTTTTATACACTATTGAGATTGAGATGGTGGATCGAATCACCTGGAGGAGGATGATGATTTTTTAAAATATGAGGTGTGTATGACGTGTTAAACAAAACGAATCTCAGATGGATATATAATAATAATAATAATAATAATAATAATAATAATAATAATTTTAATAGACAACAATATCCTTTTCAGCTATTTATTTATAATTAAAAAGAAAATAACAAGGAAGGTTATTAATGCTTGTAAGCAAATCTCGTTAGAATTAGAAGATAATATATTTGAAGTAGCCAAGGATCCACATCTTACTTTAAATTGGATGTCTTACTCCTTATTGCGTGCTTATCCATTTCTCTACTTCACATGTTATATTTTATAATAATAATATTATTATTATTATTATTATAAGAAACTGTATAAAACCATTTTCGAGTCTTTGATTATGAAATAGGAAGAAAAAGGAAAATATAAAACCATTTTCTTCATGTGACAACTTGTAGTAGTATTTTTTTTAACATATAATATTATTAACCATAATTTAAAGTATTTTCAAAATACGTATTATTCTTTGCATTTGTAATAAAAATATAACATTAAAACTATTTAAAATGTAATAATTATACGAAATTTGTATTTTTTTTCTTTAATATACTGAAAACAAAATAATAATAATAATAATAATAATAATTTTGGAGGCATAAATGATGGGTATTTTCATTAAACTTCACTTTCAAGGAGATACTGAAATAAAACCTTAGCAAATATGACAAGAAAGTGTGTGAGGCCAAAAAGATAAGATGAGGGCAAATACTTGGCACAATAATTAATTTCATATCGTTTTCAATTATGCCTATCAACAAATAGACACTTCCCATTTATATAAATTTATAAAGAAATTAAATGGATGATGGTTTGGTTCACTTGGACATCGGAAAGTGATAGGGACCAGAAGTTTTATGAAGAATAATAGCATTTATAAAATTGATTTTTAGGGTCGCAATTTTATATTAAGTTTGGTGTTCCTAATAGAAATTATAAACAACTAGCTGGTTAAACCCGCGTTTTGCGGCGGATGTCGGGCCGATCGCTAATAAAATCTAAATGAAAACTTAATAATATGTTCAGTTTGTCACAGTATCACAACGGTTACGGCACTCGCTATAGGCAACGATACCCAAAAAAGTTGATTCTGAATATAAATTCGTTTAAAAAAAGTTATATCGGAATATCGACAAAAAAAACTCATAACAGCCGCCCACTCCGGTTTTTTTAAAAGTTAACAAACGAAAGTTATTAAAGAAAACCAAAATTATTAAAAAATTAAACGGGTTAAAAATGTATATTATATAGTATAAAGGATAAAAAAAAATAACACATGTCAAAAAAAACAAACGGAACTACCACTATTCAACATGACCCTCTTTTAATCCTTATTATAATTACAAAGAGGGTTCGAAAACATTTTATCTTTTCATAAAATATCGTAACCTCTTTTAACTTATATTTTTCACACGAACTAGATTTTAAAAAACGAATAGCCTAGACGTTTATAAAATCTGTAAATAATTATTTATCTATATAGAAAGTTGATTTACCCAAAGGTTTATAAGTTTCAACAAGTTTAGCCATAACTTGATGCGGGAAAAAAATGTATTTTTTATGCAAAGGGTCCGATTTTATTTTATTGCCCTAAAAAGGTTAAGTTGACTCTGTATAGATGTGATTTACAAGTTTTATTACCATGCCTTGTGTTTTAGAACTTCTGAATATAAAAGTCTAGGTTTTCTACAATAAGAATATGGGATCTAATTGTTCTGGTGGAAAGACAAGCTTTGTGAAGAAATTGACAGGGTCAAGTGGTAAGTACGATGCGACCAATAAGTCATATTAAAGGCCAACAAGCCTTGATTATGATATTATTACCGGAAATAAGTTATGCTATTTATTTATTTATGACGAGAATGTTTACTTTTGGATGCTAGTTGAGTACTGAAATTTTAAAGTATTTAATTAAAGCCTTGTTGGCCTTTAATAATGACTAATTGGATACTAGACGAGAACTAAAGCCTCCCGTGAAAAACCGAATTTTTCATCAAAGCAATAGCCGATGAATTATCCACTTTTAAGGTCACAACTTCTTCCTTTTTACCGGTCATCGCTGACAACAAACCCTGAAGCCGTAATGCTTAAGCAAGCAGCTGGCGTGGTTGCATAAATTCTTCCTCGCAAGATGATAAAGCTATCGTCCCTTGTTTTTGTGAAACTCATGACACTGGTGCCTTACCATAGTAGAAAACAAACCCCGTTGTGCTTCTACCATCATCCAAATCAACCGCGTGACTTCTATCACTATAGCCGTGCAATGTGTTGAAAATCAGGCCCAAGAACACGAACATAGAAATTGATCTCAACCAATATTGACTCTTTTATTAATAATGAAAACCAAAACCACACTTTACAATATCCCTAAACACTCTATTTATACTAAAACTAAACTAATCCTAACCCAACTCAATTACTATTAAATAATCAAATAAAAAATAAGCAAACCCACTCGTAGTCTAATACGAACTCAACCAAACAATTAATAAATTAATATTAATAATTATCTTTAATCAAGATTAATCATTCACAATGTGTGTGATCCGCCTCTCAGGTAAACAATACCAAAATCAAGTGAACAATACTCAAATTTTGTTAATACAAATATGCATAACACTTAAAAATTTACATACACATACAAGCACACAACACAATATAATATATATAGTATGAAAATTCATACACACGATATATTATAAAACTTTACATATATGTGTTCGGTTCGGTTTTTCAGTTTTCAAAAAATAAAAAACCGAAACCGAACCACAATTTTCGGTTTTCAAATAATACACAACCGAACCGTCGATTTTTAGTTTGAGTCGGGTTTTTTGGTTAATTTGGTTTTACGATTTAAAATCTGATTAGACTTTTCATTAAAAAAATGTTAAATGTATATTAAGTTTTTTTTATAATACTAACCCAACAATATATCAACACAAAGTTGGATTGTGTTTTACTATTTTATGAATCTCTTCTCTATGCATCTCCTAAAATATAATTATAGTTCTGTAAATTATATACGGAAATTATTTACAGTTACTTTTATACAAAAAGAAAAGTTATATAAAGAGATCCAACTATCCTATTGAAGGGTCCCAATCTCAGGCCTTTTGCAAATGAAGGGGTCATGGACCATGGGTGGGAGGGTCACCAACCATATTTGATGTGGAAATGAGAGATAAAAGGGGTTGTACTTGCCTTTGTATTGTTCATGTCATTTGGACCCCAACCTTTTTTTCATCAAAAATTCCAAAATTTAGGGTGACCGCTTTGTTCTTCTATTATTTTCATTAGTTGAATTCATTAAAGCAAAATTTATTATTCAATGTATATATTTTCAACACCTATATATTAAATAATATGTATAAAGTTGTTCCATATGCTGAAATGGGTCTTATATTATTATATTTGATCAAAGTAGGATGATTTCATATGCCCTAATACCTAACATTAATTTATAAGAGTTAATTCTTTATTTCTTATTTTTTATAACTAAATTTAGCTTATATAATAAGTTGTATTATACCATGCAAGATATATAAACTGTATTTACTTTTTTTTTTTTGAATATCAATTTTTACTCCTAACACCATCTAAGTTTATATATCAAACACTTCCTATGTCGACACCCATCAAAAACAATTTTAGTGATTTTCATTATCTTCATCTCCGAAACGGATTTCCATTATCTTCATCCCAAAGAACCAAAAATGATTTTAAAATTTAGAACTAATTTTAAACCCATAATCAAATATCGAACATTCGAACCCATCCCAAACCCAAAACACAAATCTTAGTCGAAAGACACCCACTTTTGTAGTCAGAAACAAAGAAGCATGTCGTCATCAAACACACACATGCACATGGGGCAAGGTGCGGCTCAACATATTTCAAAAGAGATTTTAATTTTGTGCCTTTTCGAAAAGAAAATTTTAGATATATTTATTCTTCTAGTTTTATATCATACAAATTATTTATTCTTCTAGTTTTATATCATACAAATTATAAATCCATGGAACAAATTTCTTCTACAGTTAGATCACCTAAGGCTGATGGTTGTGGGGCTTTATTGAGAGTGGATTCATCCTCTAATATCACGCCATGTGGCGCTGACTGGATGCTGACTAAGCAGTGGATAAAGCCCCTGCTGAAGCACTTGAGGGTGTTGTGGTGCAGGTGAGCGGGGGCTTTATCAAATTAATTTTTTGTTTAATTATTTATTCATTTCAAATTTAAAAACTAATATTACATAATATAAATAGAAATATTAACATAAATAGAAAATAATAATAAAAGATAAAAAAAAGAAATACATAGAAAATAAAATACTAAATTATTCCATAGGGTTTTAATTTTGTTCCATTTCCTTTCGAATACGCTCCTTTTGTTTTTCATATATCGCTACCGGACTTTTGTTTTTCATAAAACTGAATTTTTTTTTTCTGATTTGAAAAACTAATATTACTAATTTTTTTATAGTTTTAATTTAATTTTAACCCAATCACCCTCAAACACAAATACCTTTCCACGCCCGCTAGCCCACCCACGCCCCTCAATAAAGCCCCTCGCTAGCTTGACACCCTTGCGGTGTTCGCCACCACGGTGGCTCGCGCCCACCCCTTAGCGCCCCAAATCACTTACCACAACCATCAGTCTAACGTTCCTTTTGATCAACTTGCGGATTACTAATTTTTTTTTAAATTATAAATACTACAAGAACCAACGATGTTCAATTACCAAAATAGCCTTATAATTTTTTTTGTCTTTTATGGCATTTTGGTAATTTACTCGCAAATATGAAAGGACAATTATAGTGACTAGGGAGAAGTAATGATGACGTGTTGATATTTTCTTTCATTTTTACTTTTCAAACTTCTGAAATCATTGATACTTTTATCTATTTCATATTTGTTGTTTCTATTTGTATAAAATACTTAAGATTCAAACGTTTCTTTAGATTTTCTAATAGAAAAAATTATTTTGAAAAAAAATTAAAAAATATATTTTAAAATCATGAAACTTACTAAAAAAACACATTTAGCATTTTTTCGGTATTTTTTAAAAGTGTAGCTAATTTTATTTTATTAACTTTTTAATTGCTTATTTTAATATTTATTACCGCTAAGGTTTTTTAAACTTATTGCCACAATATTTTATTTCTTTCTATTTGTGTTTGTTAATTACTTATTTTTAGTTTTTGTTGAAAAACCTCCCAAAAGATTCAAATTATTTTATTTCTTTTACAAATTTGTGTTTCTTAAGTATTTATTTTAAAATTGAAAAATACTTTTTCCTTTTTAAATTTAAATACTTTGAATTTAATTTTTTCTTTTTTGTCGCTGTATATTTATGATTAGGTCCCTTTAGTGCTTTTTTAAATTGAATAAAAATTGTAAAGTTAACAAAAATTGTGTTCCCCAGTAAAAAAATTTAGTTATTGCCGTGATTGTCAAAATCTTCTGCAACGTGTGGGTGGGGGGTAATATCTGTTAAAATATTTTTAGCATTTTAACTTTAAAATACGAGGTATTATTAGAAACCGAGTATATAGAAAAACTAACCGACCTAACGTTTCCACCTACGTTTTGTCATGAAAGGCCAAATCCACGGGTCTGTTTTGAATTTTTTTTTAAAGAACGTAATATTTTTTAAAATTCAGAATATATCGTTTGTAACATTATTATTTTATCTACGTTTCAGCTCGATGTTCACAATCGAATCGTTATGACGCACCACCCGCCGCAACGCGCGGGGATCAATACTAGTTCAAACTAAAAGCTAATATCAAAATATATCGATTATTAATTAAAGAATTAAAAAATGAGTTAACACGTGAATCTAGTCCATTTTATTGTGTCGTGTATACTTGAAATGGAAGCCTCATGTAGGCCATGTTTGATGGATTAGACCAAATGATATGATGTGGTCTTTTTCATGCCTACATGGTTTTAAACTCATCTCATATTTTTCTAAAACAATTCTTTTTAAAATATTTTTAATAAATCATTCGGGTTAAGTAACGAGTCAATCGTCTTTTGGATTAATTTAACAACTTTTAAGTAGGGTACAAACGGGTTTATCGGTTCATCAATTTCTTTTGTCGTATTTGAATTTTATATATAATTATTATATTATTTGAATTATAATCTAATTTTCTAACTAAAACAATTTAGAACAAGATGTTGGTCCATTTCATACGCCATTAAATTTTGTTTAACCTGTTTTATTTATAGCTGATCTTCATCTCAATGTTAATACACGGTGGCGTTAAATCATTTTTGCATTGGCAAGTTGAATTTTCTTTTTTACCATCGGTAAATTTTGATGTTAGATAAATTTCAAATATTTAAAGACAAAATATAACATTAATTTATGTCTAATTGGTTGAAAGAGGCATACCAGATTAAAGCTGCCGAAAGTTGGGTTATTCTCATGATTATTAGGTTACAAAGTTATTACACATTGTCGTGTACCCTAAACATCACCTTCTCTCTATTATCAATTTTCCAAATATACTACAAGAAGTATAACATTTGTTTTCTTACAAGTAAACTTTTAAAAAAAAGTATGTTAACTTTTTGCCGGATTTTGTTAACAAGCCGTTTTATTTGATTACAATAATCAAATTTAAGATTCAAAATTACATTCTTTTGATTCTACCGATGTTTATCGACATAGGATGACAACACCTGAAAGCAATGTTTTAAAAACTGGACATGCATGCAGCTCTAGGTGTTTATTTCCAATCGGTTTTTGGAATAGTAAGTTTGTTTGTATTGATTTTCTTGACTTGTGATTTATTTAATGGTTAATTCAACCGAATTTGAATTAGAATAAAAGAAAAACCGATTTGAATTCTAAAATTTTAATTTGGTTTAAAACCGAGTTGATTTAAACTAGCTACCCAATTAAAAGAAAAAAAAATGTAAGCCTAAAAGTTACTGGTTAATTCGTACAAAACACTATACTTTTATATACAAAATATCTTTGTATACATAACGCAAATTCGGATATCCGTGTCAGTTCGGTTTGAAAATTATAAATCCTAACCCTATTCAAACCGAAATCTAAATTTGTTTTAGTCTCTAATCCCACTCGAAAAATCGATAACCAAAACTGAATGCGGTTCCATCTGAACCGAAATTGTATATAACTCGTTCGGAGCATGCTAGGAAAGGTAATTTACTTGAAAGATTCTATGTTTGTTCTATTTTTCATTTCTAAAGTTACATGTAAATGGATTATTATGAAAGATTTTTAAAAAAATTAAACTTGTATTTCCTATAATTTCTGCTATCAGCCTTCGTAGATTTGTTGAATCGATTATTATTTCTGAATTTAAAAAAAAAATAATAACAAGTTGATTAGTTGAAATTATAATTCTAAGTTCATGAATGTGTAGCAATTGATGAAGAAGCAAATCGAACACCTTAAGAAGCTAGGATTCAAGAGAGACACAGAGAGAGAAGATGACGATGTGAGAATTGAGATGATGTGTAGATGAGGGGCGAGATAGGTGCTTTACCTAGTTGTATACCCGTTGATTTACTCGTACCCGATTAACCCGACCCGAACCAACTTCACCCGAACCGATTAAACCCGTACCCGAATAACCCGTAACCGATTAACCCGAAAACCGTTTAAACCGATTGTTATTCGGGTTGGGTTTCGGTTAGACTTTCTATTAGAAACTAGCTTATCGTGATTGTACGTTACTGCTCACGGAGTTGGCTTTTGTATTACTTAATAATGTGCTTGATGTAGATATGTTCATTTGATTGTTGCTATCAAATATCAAACTTGAAAGAGTACCGGCCAAGAAACTAAAAAAACAACACTGATTAAAATAGTTTAAATTAATAAGTGGGGAATATGTAAATTGATGATTACAATATTTTTATACAATTAAAAAATAATGTTTTCTTGTCGGATTCGAATAAAGCTTTATAATTAACGATGAATTTTGTAACATTCAACCTTGGAACTCGTGTAAGATTTAGTCAGAGAAAGATAACTTTATTTTTTAACCTTATTTTAAACAATATAATAAATAATAAATTAATAATACAGTCTGTACAAAATACTTAATTAAGATCCTCGATGTAAACTTTTTACACTTAAAATCAAAATTTTGTTAAATATAATATTAGATTGACACATGACTTACAGAAATTATAGACCAATTAAAAATTCATAAAATACAATATAGCAAATATTTATACTAAATAAAAAAGTGTTCTCGATTTCGAATTCGTGTATTTAGTTTTTCACTATAACAAAGTAGTTTATAAAACTCATGTTTTAAAATACAAAATTAATGATTCATTGATTGTATTAATATATACTAGGTTAAAATCCCGTGTACGACACGGGTTGAATAAATATAATATTATATATTAAGTAATAAAAATTTATTTTTTAAAAACTCGTGTTTTATACGAGTTGAATAAACCAGTGAAATATAATATAATTTGTTAACACAAACACACACTCGTCAAAATATGTTAGGAGATTTATTAATACAAAGATTAATATTTTTTTAAAAAAAAATATTATTATTAAAATATAGAGGTGTATTTAATAAGAGAGAGATTTGGGGAAAAAAATGATGAGAATGAATATGGAGACGACACGCGACATTGAAAAACCTTTATTTATTATATAGTATAGATTATCCTAAAGGGATCGTATGAATTCTTAAATAATTGATTTAAAATGCTTTTGCATAACTATTATCAATTACTCTTACGCTATTTTCAATCACTCTATGATGCAAATCATGTATCATAATATATCAAATTGAATTTTGAGTTTAAACTTCAGCTCTAAAAAAAAGAACATCTTGATATTATTTATGCGACAAACATGAGAATCACTAAACATTTATATATATTGTTGGTCAAGTATAGTGGAAGAGAAAAAGAAAGTAGATTATGTAATTATCTTATGTATCATAATTAAGATAATAGATACAAATGCTCATACGATTCTCGTATTTCTTTACTCAAAAGTGGTACGGTATTAAACAACCCCTTATAAAATAACAAATAATTTTTAAAAATTATAGTATATGATTTTAATTCCTCAATTTTGTGGGCGAGGATATATTGAGATTAGGAAAGCGTAGGAGAAGCACATGGAAGTTGTGAGGTAGATGTTGGGTGCACCTTAGTAGATCTCAAAGGTCATTCTAACCTGCAACTATAACAATCAAATTACAACTAAAATAATCAAATTAGTTTATAAATTTAGGGTTTGATTATGACTTTTCTATAAATAAGTTTTATGTTTCACTTATGGTTTTATTGAAATCAATCTTTATATACTTTTACTTTTTATAAATAATATATTATTTGTTCATGCACTTCTTTTATAAATTAATGAGTTTAATGTTTTTTTTATTTAACTTAACTAACTGAAATGGACTTAAACTGGTCAAACACTTAATTGGTTAACCGAATTACCAAAACTGTATTCTAAATAACTGAACTGTTTATAAATAGCCAATTTTATATGATATTAAGTGGTTACACAATAACCATTCGGATTCTCATCACACGAAATTCAATCTCCTAACAATTCCAAACTTTTAATAATTATAAGTTTCTAACAAATGAAGCAATTATTTATTTTTAATATTTATATATAATAAATAAGTTTGTTTTTTTCAAAAGACATCTAATAAATAAGTAATTGATTGCACTACGTGTCATAATTATGTGAGTATGATTATTTCTTTCACTTATTATTTATTCATTACTAACTATCTAATATCTAATTTTTGCCCAATGATACCAGGTGTTAAAAAAATGTCTCTACAAAAGGTGTAGATTTATGAAGGTGTGAGTTGAATGTTAAAAAACTATTTAATATTTCATTTATTAATTGCTAAATCTTCATTATTATTTAATATTTTCTTTATAATTACTAAATCTGATTGCTAACTATTTAGTATTTCATTTTTTTAGAGTATCCACATCATTATTGATATATATACCATATCCTTAAATTATAAGAGAAAAAAAATAAGATTTAAGTTAAAAGGGTTACATCATTTTCTTTAAACCTTATTTTTATCCTTAAAATTATAAGTTAATGTACACTAGAATCTTAAATATACCAACTCTTTAACAATTTCTTTAAAATTATAAGGATAAAGAATGAGATGTGAGGTTTTTAGAGCATTCACATCAGTTTCTTTATCCTTATCTTTATAAGTTAACTAAAACCATCATTCCATAAAAAAATTGTTTATTTTTTAAAAACCTCTCACATCTCATTCCTTATCCTTATAATTTTAAAGAAATGGTTAAGAAATTGGTATATTTAAGATTCTAGTGTTCATTTTCTTATAATTATAAGGATAAAGATAAGGTTTAAAGAAACTGATGTACGACCCTTTTAACATAAATCTTATTTTTTTCCTTATAATTTAAGGATGTGTTGTATATAACAATGTTGATGTGGATGCTCTTAAAAAATGAACAATTTTTTTATGGAATGGTGATTTTTAATTAAATTATAAAGATAAGGATAAAGAAGTTGATGTGAATGCTTTTAGTCCGTATAAAACACATGCTTCTAACCTAGTACCTGATAACTAAGTAATAGATTGCGCTACGTGACAATTCTATGTCCCACTTATTTTTTCTTCGTTACTAAGTATTTAATATTTCCTTATCAACTATTTAATATTTTTTTTATTAATTCCTAAATCTTCCTCAATATTTAATATTTACTAATATTAATTATTACTTTCTCGTTAAAAAGTAAGAAGTAAAGAAACAAAAAAAACTTTTGAGGAAGGGAGGCGGTGAGATTAGTAAATATCACAAACACAAAGGTGCTAAAGGAAACAATTAGTAGTCCCAACTTCCAAACGGAATAATTACAAAGAAAACCCCATTAACTTTCATAAATGGCTCAATCACCCCTCGTATATTTATATCGACAAATCTCTCCCACTTGAGCCTGTTGTGTTTCCCTCTCCCTTTTTCCAAAAACCAGACGACAAAAAATCTTAAACGATCCACAAATACATCTCTGAAATCAATTACAGGGTTTCGATGATCAAGCGACGAGGTGTAATTGTAATTGTAATCTGATTTCGTGTTCCAGTCAATGCGTCAGAAGAAACCCGGCCTTCAGATCGGAGAAGAACCAAGCTCTTCCGATTCCAAATCCCCACGATTTCAATTTCAAAAAAACCCTAATCTGCAAATCCAAATTCCACCAGCAAAATATAATGAAAACACAACAACAATTTCAAATCCTCAAAAGAGACCTGTGGTTATGACTCCTCAATTGAAAAATCCATCCCATCATCACCCCTACAATCACCCACGAAGAAATTCTCATCAAAAATCCTTAATTTGTTGTTCATCTTCAGAAGCCCTTTTAGCCACTAAAACAATTGCTCTAAAGTTGTTGAAGTTTCCTTTTAGGGTTTTAATCCTTCTCTTTTTGCCTCCAGTTTATTACTTTTCTTTGAGCTATAGGTCATCTTATTTATGTGTACTCTTTGTTATTGCTTTCTGTAGTGTTCTTTTATATTCAGTTAATGTTACTAGTTTTCATTCCACTAATCTGCCTTCAGTCCGGTTATTCGTTGCCCGGAAGTTTCCAAGTTTGAAGCTTAATAGATCAGATGATGGATCAAAAACACGCCCACTAGTTGTTTGGTCAATTGGGTCAAAGACCCAATTTGAGGAGAATACGAATTCGGGATTCTTGGTGAAGGTGTACAGCAATGGGGATGTTTATGAGGGTGAGTTTTATAAAGGGAAGTGTTCTGGAAGTGGGGTTTATTACTACAACTTGAATGGGAGGTATGAAGGTGATTGGGTTGACCAGAAGTATGATGGGTATGGTGTGGAAACGTGGGCGAAAGGGAGCCGGTATAGGGGGCAGTATCGACAGGGGTTGAGGCATGGTTATGGGGTTTATAGGTTTTACACAGGGGATATGTATGCTGGAGAATGGTTTAAGGGGCAGTGTCATGGATGTGGTGTTCATACATGTGAAGATGGTAGCAAGTATTCTGGAGAATTCAAAGGAGGGATCAAACATGGGCTTGGCCACTATCATTTCAGGTGAATCTTTCATCTTAGTTTTTTAAATGTTTATAGCAAGTTTTGATTTTTAAAGATTTGGTAATTGTGTGAGGCCACCTCTATGTTTGGTTGATTACTTATGCTTTAAATTTATGTTTATCTTGATTTAATATTTAACTTCCAACAGTAGCTGGTACTTTGCAATAATTGTGAGTTCTAAAGATTCAACAAGCGTGTTTTGGGTTATGATGCTTTAACTTGAGTGGAAGGAGAATTTGGTAATTTGGTAATGACTAGGTGTGCAGTGTAGAATCAATTTCTGTCCAAATTAGATTATGGTTAATTATGAGGTTGATTATAGTTAAACTTGAAGTTATGAATTATAATCTATTTGCCTATTGTCATGGTTAAATGTTAATGAGCTATTATTTCTCAAATTGTTTTAGATGTTTAAACCAAGACACTTGTATTAAACAACATACCATACAGTTTTTTTTTAACGGCATACCATGCAAGTAGTTGATGTATTTGATGACATTGAGCTTATGTGATACATGATGCAGAAACGGGGATACATATGCTGGGGAGTATTTTGCTGACAAAATGCATGGTTTTGGTGTTTACCGTTTTGCAAACGGGCATCGGTATGAGGGTGCTTGGCATGAAGGAAGAAGACAAGGGTTTGGTATGTATACTTTCAGAAATGGGGACACTCAATCGGGTCATTGGGATAACGGGGTTCTCACGGTTTCAACCTCTCAAGATTCATCTCTTTCTGGATCATCTTCTTCTGTTTCTCATGTCAAAGTCCTTAAAGCAGTCCAGGTAAATATGGTCACTGATTTGCTTATGAACATGTCGATTTGGGTTGTATTTAATTTAACTAAAAAGGGACGGGTCAAAATCACCCATAGTATGTTTTTAATGCATTTAACATCCTAAATTGCTTTTGTAATCATATTTATTGCATTAATTATTTGTAAAGAAGACTACAAAATATACAAAAAGTGGTAGTGGGTCAACACAACTCTGACATGATTTTTGCTCTTTTTGACCTGTGCGTGTTTTGACAAGTTACTTAACATGTCAATCTTGCCACTTTGAAAAGCATAATTTAGGCCTTAGAGCATTGTTATTGTTGAGAGGCATCGACTATTTTATGTTATCTATCATTGTCATCTCATGTTTCATCAACATATTGTGTTCTTTTTTAGGAAGCAAGACGTATAGCTGAGAAAGCAGTATCTATAGCAGATGTGGATGAGAGGGTCAACAGAGCTGTGACTGCAGCTAATCGGGCCGCCAATGCAGCAAGAGTGGCGGCTGTTAAGGCGGTCCAAAACCGAATGCATCATCATGGTGACAATGATGATCTACCACTAGACATTGTCTGATTCTCTTGTGTTACTTTATTTGGGAAAAGTTGTGTCTAAATCATAACGGTTTTCTAGAAGTAACTGATGGCTGGTGGTGCAAGGAGGTGGTGCCACCTGGAACCGCAATCAGCTTAGAATAATGAAGGTACTGATTGAGGAGTATATGTTTATATATGATATTATGCTGCTGGTAGGTTTATGATTCAGAGGGCACTAAAGTGCCTGTTGCTTTTTTCTGGTGTAACATGAAATCTAATGGATATTTGAGGAAGGGGCTCATTACAGCATAATACTGCTGCATAGCCACCAAGATTCATGAGAATTAGGATAGGCCTTTGCCTCTGTTGTTCAATGTAAAATGTACATGTTTGTATCTTTACTTGAAAAAAGAAACATCAGCATAGTTAGTGTTTGTATTTGCTTTGTCTTCTATGAATCCAATATGTACATCTAAATATTTCTTTGTGGGTCCCACATCTATTCAAAATGTTTAAGATCTTTAACAAGTTGCCAAAGAGAGCTAAAAGGATTAATAGTATAACACTTGACGGTCCTTGGAGATCAGGCACAACTGGTTGGCTTTTAATCTTTCAAAGTCAAACATGTTTTTGATCTTTTAAAGTCAAACATGATGCCTTTCAACTCACAACTCAAATAATTTAAACCTTATGATTTTGACTTTGTATAGTCAAGCATGTTGCTTTTCAAATTACAAACACAAATATAGTACTAGGTTTTTACACCCAAAAAGATTTTATTAGCATTAAATCTTAGTTTAATATATGAGCATCAAATTCTTGAAAAAATCCAAAAACCTTGATGTTAATGCACTAGTGTTACATGACTCATCTACTACATCTCTTATGAGAAATAGAACAGTCAACAGGTAAACTCTGGTCAACCAATAACCTATTGGGAGCTTTTAATATCTCAATTGGCAATCAAAGCAAGTTGGATACAGGAATACAGTTGGACATGATCCAACATACATAAATTCCAAATAAATTCGCACTGGTTTTCAGATAACTCAACAGGTTCAACAAAAGTGAATAGTTTGACATGATCCGACAAGGTTTAAAAGGGTAAACTGGAAACTTTGAAATGAAAATTTGATAATCAATCTAAACAATTTCAGATCAAAGAAAGATAGATGGCACATTTAACTCTCTGTCTGCTCCCTCAGCCTACGAATAGTGCTTCTGACAGTCACAGCACTTGCGGTACTGTAGAACAAAGAAAATAAAAAAAATATCAGTAGGTTGTGGGCAGAGGTGGCAATTTTTACCCTTTTACTTATAAATGAGGATAATTTTTTATGTTTAAGGGGTCAAATAACTATCATAAAATTATTATACATACAACCTTCTAAATTTTTTTAATCAAGAAAATAGCTTTCTGTAATAATAAGCAATGCACTAACTTTATATTAAAAAAATAGATAAAAGGTGTTACAACGTCAGTCCAACACAGTACCACCCTGTTTTCACCCGTATCCAATCCACCAATTTAGATGAGTCGTATATTTGTAAAAAGACGACTGCAGAGGGAAGGAAGACGGTTGTTACTTTAAGGTGTATGCACCGCCTGCTTTGACTTTGCCACAATCTTTGCAGCCCCAAATCCCAACAGCCTTTCTCTTCACTGCATACTAAGTTATTGAAGTACAATGTATTTAGTAACATATGGTCAGAAATGAAGAAAAGAAACTATATAAGAAACTGGGACAAATTGGAAACCAGTAGTTTGTAATTGGTTTCTCACTAAGTTTAAGAATGAAAAACAAAGAGAGTAACTTTACCTTCCCACAGAATTCACAGAAAAATTTGCTGTGTTGGCTCACCTCCATTTTCTTGATCTGCTTTCTCAGACTAGCACCATAACGGGTACCTGGAGAAGGTGGAAAGTATCAAACAATCTAAGCAAACAGCTAAGCATAGTAACTTGATAATGTTTTTGAGGTATGATACTAAATTATAATCTAAAACAATCATCACAAGTTCTTAAACAAACATGATGCTGCGTTGAACTATATATAATGACTTAAATCTTATCCCAAGTGTTTATTAAGATGGCGCATGCTCCATCTAAGGAATACGCAAGTATTTGCAAAATAATTTCAGGTAACTGGATAACTTGAACAGTTTCAAGTTATCAAAGCTATCACATAGTAACTACACTTATATACAAAATTTGGAATAAGCAAAGTAATTTGCAAAACAAAAAAAAAAGGTAAACTCTTATTAATACAAAACAAAAGAAACAAAAAAAATCACCCGTTTTCAGTACATTAGCCAAAAAAGATAATGAAATACAACAGCTGTAACATAAAGCTAAGTCAGGCATCAGTCCATCAGTGATCAGTCAACCATACAGCATTTGATAACACAAGTCATCATATAATGTTACCGAACATTTTCTTTGAATATTAGATTTCAGTAAATCCAAAATGCACTACCAAGAGGAAAAAAATTGTATCTTTCGATATAGTTCTACAACTGAAACACTGCTGCAAAACGCAACGATCGTACAAGTGAAAGGCAAGACACTTACCGTACTTTCCAACGATACCGGCCTTCTTTGTCCTCTTTGTCTGAATTCAAATTTGGAAGACAAAAAAACATTCAGACATAGTCCCCAACTAACACATTAAAGATCAATTATTGATGGGAAAAAAGAATCTCATTGTGTTCCATTTTGTATCACCATCCCCAACTAATTTCACTAAAACGATAAGTTTTCTTTGCATTTGCTGTTAGGTGCTAGTCATCTTAACCACTAGAATCCTTTGAAAGTTGGTTAAATCAAATAATGCAGGATTATAACATCTTGTAAAAAGTGCAGATCTCCTCACACAACAAACTGATTAGATAACTTTTTTTCTCACAATCTCTCAAATTACGCAATGATTTCAAGTAGCAGATTAGATAAATGGTAAACATAAAGTAGTATCGGAAGAATAAATATCAAAACAATTAGTAATTAGGTGTTACTAAAAGCATTGCAAACTAGGGTTTTGATATCTGTATCAATGAATAGAAGAACAGTTCAATTGCTTAAAAGTGAAGGGATGTACAACTTATAGAGATAGAGCTAACCATTTTGCAAGATCGGCAGAGAAATGCGAGTAATCTGCAGATAAAACAGCTTCGACGGCGACGAAGACCTGAAACCCTAATCCGTTTCCGTAATTTATACTCTGCGATTTGTGGGTTTTGCTTTTTTTTTTTTAATAATTTATTTAGCCCCTCAAAACTTAGAATTAGAATATCATATTTATCTATGTAAAAAATCATGAAATTAAATATATCTAATCTTAAATTTATATCAGTGATATTATATTATTTTTTTTAATTTGTATTATGACACGATATTTGGAGTCTAATTGAAAAGGGAGAAGTAGAAAGGCATTTGGGAGATGTTATTAATTATATTTATTAAGATTAGAAATATGAAATTTTAAGTATTCGAAATAAGAATGTTTGATATGAGTTTTTTTTCCGGATAATATAATGTTATATAAGTTTTTAAAAGTATACATGAAATGTTTATTTTTTTTAACGTTATTTAATTTGGTTCTATTATGAATTTTGTTGAAACTTTGAAGAAATTACTGATTTTGTCTCACACGATTGTATAATCATTTCCTCTCTTTTTATATATGTGGCAATTTGTTGTTTTTTAATGTGCTTAAACGTAAATACCTTCATTGTTTATCAACTAACATTGGTTACATGTTTTTTTGGAAGGCAAACTATAATTCAAACATCATGGGTTGATATAAACCATAGACATTGTTTCTTTTCTACTATTGAATATTACTTCAATCGAAGCACCTCTGTTTTTGCACCTTTGATTTTGACATCAAATCTTGTTTGAATATTTTTCGAAACAACGAGTTGGAATATGGGACTTGACTATACAAGCTCAATCAATATAGTCATACCACTTTCAGTTATTTTCAAACACATGCTGGAAAATATGAGACACGATGATGATGTGAAGTTATTATACATGGTCTGTGGTCATGCATCTTTCGGAAAGTTATGATAATTGAAGGACATGTCTAGTTGCTATTACACGACATAGTTATTTGATGCAAATAGCAGGACACGACTATGTGAAGTTCAACATAGTCGTGTCACTTTATGTGGATCTCCGGAACACCACTATGTGAGCATATTCATCATAGCCATGGCAGAATCCAAGAAATATTAAAAGAATATGTTATGTGGGCATATCACGTAGTGATATAGATATGTTTCGAGGCCAAATTTGGTCCAAAAAGAGACTCCAAACCAAGCACAATCTCAAAATTGGGCAGATACTTAGCCCATTTGAGATTATAAACCACTATATATCTATTAGATTGATTCAATTGAAAATACAAGGTCTGGCCTGGTCTATGATTTGAACCTCGAGTCTAAGGGTTTTTCTAGCAAAACATCCATTCAGGAAATTCACTTTATTGTAATCTCTCTTCATTTAAATCAGTTATGTGACACTAACTTTATCAAAAAAATACGTTGGAAACCGACCATGGTCGATTTCTGAACAGTAATCCCATTTTCACCTTTACAGTTTTGTCGAATGCATCAAAAAGGGAGAGCCAGTATACAATATCCAGCAAAGTTTCCACAAAATAAGCCAACTTGTTCATAAGCTTTCCCCGCATACAGTTAACATATAGCTATCGTGGTCCTCATCAAAGGTTAAACTAAAGATACTTTACAGCATAGATGCGATAGTAATCCCATTTTCATCTTTACAGTTATGTAGAATGCATCAAAAAGAGATGCTAAAAACCTTATAGCTTCCAAAAAACTAACCGTTTTAATAAGTTAAAAATCATGCATGTACTAATTAACCATGGGTGTCTCTGGTGCTGGATAACAATCATACTAACATTATGTCTCCTTCAACAACCTGAATACACATTAAAAGGTTTAAAAAATGGAGGTTATTGAATTGAGATCCATAAAGAAACAGAAAAAAAAATGTGCAGAACTACACAAGAGTGTACCTGAACAGTCCACAAAACTTGCACGCGATCAACCAAATGTGTCAACTAGATCTGCTTCTTTTGGTTGATAAATCACCTTCTCAAACATGTTCCGAAGCCGGTCATGGTGCACCATTTCTTCTAGAATCTTATCCTTCGAGACCGTAGATGATATTTTTGGGTTGGAACTGTCTTTGTTTTTGGAAGAGAAGACCAATTCAGACAAATGGCTCTTTTCAACCTGTCTGATATATTTCTCGCCCTCCATAGACCCAGTGACAAGATGGTACACGTGAACAAGCTTCTTTTGACCAAGCCTGTAAGCCCTGCTTATAGCTTGTCTTTCAACAGATGGATTCCAGTGAACATCAAGCAACACAACTCTTGAAGCACCCACCAAATTAATCCCCTCAGAACAAGCTTTAAGGGATGCAAGAAGAACCTTAACTTCACTTTTAGGATCATTGAGTGTGTTAATTGAAGTTTGTCTATGTTTCTCTTCTTTTTGTCCATCCATGTACAGACACTCTCTCCCTTCAACCCATCCTAAATTAGTTTTCAGAAGTTGCATAATGAACTCTAAAGGCTTAATGTACTGACTGAAAACCAAGACCTTTTCGTTATGCGCTCCACTTAGATTGATAAGTTCCATCAAAAACTTGGTCTTTACTCCAGTACTAGGATCGTTTTTGAACATTTTAAGCATTTTATAAAATCCTTCATTAATAGAGCTTTCAGGAACCAATGAAGGATGGACAGATACCAAAGACATTAAATGATCGTTTTCCAAAGTCGGTTTTGATCCAAGCATCCTTGAAAGAAGTGTTTGTTGTGTTCTGGTGGGCTTTAAAACAACCAAAGCATCTCTTAAACCAGGGAGTCGCTCTTGAAGAATTGATCCTTTATGCACATGAACAAAAGGGTCAATCATGGCTCTAAGTTCTTGCAGTTTATGTTGGTTTTTCCTCTTAATAGAACTTGTGATAGAATCCCATTCACCTTTTGCTGAACTGTGTTTCCATTCACGTTTTTTACTGAAATCTACACCATTTAAGGATGAAATCCCCAAAGATAATAAAGGGTTCACCAGACAGAGGGTGTTATACAACTCATCAAAATTGTTCTGAAATGGGGTTCCTGACAAAATGATGCTTCTTTTTGTTTTGACATTAAGCAAAGCCTTCCACATATGACTTTGGTCATTGCGTGGTGTATGGCCTTCATCAAGTACTAAGAGAGTAGGGGCTTGAAGGAGGAAGTTTTTTACCTGTTCATTTTCAACATTGTTTACAGCTCGTTTCTTTTTTCTTTCTTCACCAGCAAGGCTTTCAAACAATCTGTATGTGATTCCCAACACACTTGTTTTTTTCTTCCATGACAATAACTTTATCAAACGAAGCTGACGTGGGCTTTTCATACTTCCCGCTTGTTTTAAAAAAGTGGAAGCTATTTTATGTTCTTGACCGGAACACTCAGTGTTGTTTAAATTGAAAAACGGAAAATCAACGTTCCATTTTTTAAACTCTTCTTCCCATGTAAGAAGCATAGAACGAGGGGCGATGATTAATGGTTTAGCACTTGGATACATTTTCAAAAATGCCTGGAGAAAAACAATCGTCAAACGACTTTTACCAGTTCCAGGAGCATGAGAGATTATGCATCCACTTCCGCCAGAGGGAAGGCGTTTTTCTAACTTTTCAATGTAGGTCCCGCCAGCTATTTTATTCCAAATGAACTCAAAACCATCACGCTGATGTGGATACATAGATTCTTTAACTCCAGGAACTAAATCCCAAACAGTCCCTTTTTCATATTCACTTCCTTTAGAATCATGAAGGCGCTCTTGATGGCCATCAGACAATTTAAGGTCAGAAAACTTTGTGTTATCTGTTTTGTCATGGTCATGCCTGCCATGACCTCCCCTTCCGTTCTTACTCTGCATAAAGCACCAAATCAAACAGAAATATGTAACCAAATCCAATAAAAACATTTAAAGGTCAAAGAATGTGATATAATAGTGCATACCATTTCGAAATCACATGTTTAAGCTATTAGATGAAAATCAATTCATATAAGATGTGTTCAGTGAAATGATTATAAAGCCAAAGTTTAGTATAACAATTTGCAATGCAAGAAGTATGGTAGAAATAGGTCTGTTGATAATAAGTTGCAAGATATAAATAAGAGATAAGACTAACCAGAGGGGGTAAAATATCTCTAACTTCCATCTCAACATATGAACAATATCTACAAATTATCCCAAACTCATCATTGATAATAAGTTGATGTTTTCCTCGGCGACAACATGTAGCTTGATCTGTTCCCTCCACCAAGAAGTCAGCATCACCATGGTTAGCCTGTGCAGATCATAAAAGCAATTCAGAGATATATAACAAGATACAATGACAAAAATAGAACATTCTTGTTGAATAACGAAAAGCAAATGATGCTTAATTCTATATGGTAGTGATAACTAAAAAAGTAGACACTTCTTGAATCCAAAGAACAGGATTTTCATTCACACCCATAACTGCTATGATTAAATATAAGGCTAGATTATGGTTGTACCAAGTTCTTATCATGACCTGCTCGGTGAATTACTAACGCTGCTTTATCAGTTTATTTTTGAGGATAAAAAGGCAGGGGTTAGGAAATTAACTGAGAAAAACAAAAACAATTGTTCTTGAGTTCTTTTGTGGGAAAATGTCTTTTATTGAAATCAGAGATGTATGCTAAAATCAAATATCACTAAATATCTTTGTTAACATAAATGAACACTTACCCTATAGGTGTTGGAGAAACCAATTTCTGATGACTGTAAACACATGTTCATCTCATCAAAAAGCCCATCCACTTCCATCTCACTTTCTAATTTCTCTGGCTTTATATCCTCCTCGTCTTCAAACCTAAACTTATACGACTGTACTTTGTGAACATGAGTTTTTTCTGTAGGATTCTCTTCTGGAGGAATGTCAACATACTTGTTAAGCAGCGTATCTCCATCCCCTTCCTCTCTAATTGCATCTGTGAGGATCTCCATCACATTAACTTTATTTCCAAACCGATCATAGTTTTTACTTGTGCTCTTCCCAGCCTTTTGGGAGCCCTTTTCATCAACTGCTTGCCAATAATTATCCTTACCACGCGAAAAATCTGTATCAGTCCGCCTCTTTTTTGACTCCCCCTCAATAGGTTTCCGCATCTCATTCCTGCTACCACATCGCTTTTTACTAACCACAGGCTCAAAAAAATTAACTTTCTCGTTCTTCATTCCAGGCTCACACTTGAAAAGAGGGGGTTCACAATCATCATTTTCTTCATGTCCCTCATCTGATGTGTGATTTTGAAGCAATTCAGCAAAAAATCTGTCACTAAGATCATCATTGTTTTCTACCTCCAAAACATTAGAGCCATCATCACCCATGGCATTTCCATCTTTTTCACCATCCTCAGAGTCACTAGAAGAGCTCAAACTAATAACTTCCTTATCTCCTGCAGCAGCATTATTCTCAACCGGTTCTGTGTCCCGCCAGTCACTACCATCCTCTTCAGGTGACACTGGCTTCCGTGGATCATCCTCTTCCTCTTCAGATGACTTTAGCCCCTGTAACTTAGCATCAGCATCTGCTTGAATGGAGTCCAGCTCCACTGGACTCACCTTTACCTCGTTGCTTTCCACACGAGAGCTATGTGAGGGATCATAATCATCTAAACATGTAGCATCTTCACCCAAGAACATTACACCTTCTTCATCTTCACTTTCGCCAAGTTGAAAACCACCTGAACTTAAACTGCTATATCTGGTATCTTTGTCAAACCCTGTTTCCAATTCATTTTCAGCATTCTCGGAACGATTATCATAGTCAGATTTACTTGCATTCCTCCCAAATCTCTTGCTAAACGTACTATCACCCGGATATGAAAGAGCATCATCAGCAGCAACACTCTTTTGCTGTGAATCTTTTGTTCTTGACCTCTTGTTTTCCTTTACGCTTTTCGCAATCCCTAAGACCACTTTCACACTGAACTTACTTTGTTTCTTCCTACAACTATTGCTCAACTCCACACCATCACCGTCACGGCCACGATCTTCATCTGCTTCGTCAACGAGACTAGTTTGACTCACATTTTTACCTTTGCTTCCAGAAGCATCTTCAATTCCAGAATTGATATGATTCTGAACACCATCCTCATCCTCATCCTCATTGTCAGACTCATCAATTAGGTGAACTTCCTTCAAATTCTTATCCCCCTCATTCTTCTTCCCTCTGAGCGCCTGCCTCGTTCTACGAGAAACAGAATTAATTTTATCCCTATCAACATCTTTACAAACCCTAGCCGTGACACGATCTCCGCCAATCTCGGTATTCAAACCGTCGCCGGTGCCGGTGCCGGTTCCGCTTCCGCCATTGCGACGCCTTCCACTAACCTTCTTCTGGTTATACTCCAGGTAAAGCTTCTCGTATCCAGAACGTGTGCGCTGATATAACCTAGTCTTCGAGAAATCCATCACGAATCAAGTCAATCCGCTACATCACACTTCAAAAAATAATACCTAACAAAACAAATCGAACAATTTATAAAACGAATCAACAGACGATCACATCACACACCGTACAACGACATCGGCATGTATAATTATAAAATAAACAGTTGAGTATTCTCTATTTGTTGACTCGAGTCAGTGACCAGGCTACCGCTTTCGACTGAAAACCTAACCGCCACGGTTTTATGCCTAAATTACCGCACACACGATACAATCCAGAAAGGTAAATTGAAAATTAAATGCATTGCTAACCGTGGAAGATACGATACGATACGACGGCGCTGAAGAAGGTCAACCGGAATCCCGAAACCGACGGGATTTGAACCGAATCGGCGGGAGGTAAAAAAAGGTTTTGTGTCTAGAATCTGGATGAGTTAAGTGGAGAAAGATACGGCAATATTTATGGTAAATCTTTTACCCAAAATTGCATCGCAATGGGCGCGAAATGGTGAATATAATGATGGCTGTTCACATTGGAAAAGCTTTGTTTTGAGTTCGTACAAATTCTGCATCGAAAACCGCATACACCTGGGTGTAAATTTTTCAAACAAAATAAATAAACCTTTTTTATCGTAATATCATTTTCTTTCTATTTTTTGTAACAGCGTTTCATGATAACACCGTGACCACTTTTAAATGTTACTTAATGTGAAATGGTCTCGGTGTTATCATGTCAATTTTCTTTCTACTTAAAGAAACTAATTTACATGATAACACCGTGACCACTTTCACGTAAAGTGACTCGTAAACTTGGCCACTTTTCAGCCTTTTTAACAACCAATCATGAATTTTTTTTATTAAGTTTAAAGAAAAAATAGATGTCTGGTTTTGTACTTTAAGTGTAATTACTTTATATGCACGTGTTTAATTTGTAATTTTAAAATAGTAATATTAGAACGTTGAGATTCATTTATTTAACATTATTTTAAGTTCATGTCGTGTAAAATTTTCATGTTCATGTTGGATTAGACCTACCAATACATAAATGAAATATGTTCAACGTGTTTACAAATAACGATGACTGGTGAGTTTAGAAGAGGGAATTTCGTTCAAAATTTGAAAGAGAGATTAACTTTTTTATATGTAATTTTGATTCTGTTGCTAAAAAACAATGTATTTTTTATTCAATATACAAAAATTTAATTCGTCTTAAATATTATAGGTGAATCAAAGGGATTGTATAGTAAGTAGAGACTAGTTCACACTCAATTGATTTTTAATGCGGTTTCCATGTATCGAGTTAGATTTGCCTTGATTACTTTTTGAATCCCGTTCAAAAAATAAAAATAAAAGTAAATAATCTTAAATTTGTTATAATATCATATTATTTTACATATTATTTTAGACTCAACCTAATATGTATGGGCTTTAGGGTTTACCTATTGCATATTTATATAATGTATTGTATGGATGTAATATAAGATGAATGAATGCAATCAATTTCCCCTTCCCACTTTTCTTTCTTGTTTTTATCACGTTATCAGCACGAGATTGCTCTCAAAAATGTTGATTTGATTTTGTTATTCTCGGTTTTCATGTTTGTTCAATCATATTGCCATCTCCCACAACAGCACATCAAGAAACATGGTTGGGGTTTCATCTTTTATCTAAACCATAGCCGGTTGATGATTCCTTACTAATCCCTATTATTCACAACTCTTCTTCCTTCATGATTTCTGATTTTATTTAACGCTAGTCAAACTTTTAAGTGAAGAACTGAAGAACACAAACCGAGACTGAGGGGAACGCTGAAACCGTAAGCCGCCTCAACCCCTCATCTCCGCCGCACACCACCATCACTTCCGGCGATTCCAAATGCAACATCATGACACGAAAGTTTTTGGACATCGTTGAACCACCGTTAATCACCATTGGAGATAACGGCGCTACAATCCATTATATTTATCACATGATTCACATATGGCGACAGCACCAAATTTTTTTTGTTTGGTTGGATTTCAAGCGATAATTTCAGGTGCTAGTAGACGTGGAAATAACCGAGTCCATTGTTTAAACTCCATGATCCCGATCTGCTTTCCAACTTGCAAAACCAGGTACAAAACTTTCGACCCTCTTTTTTAGGAGGTTATGTTTTGAAGACCCGTCATTAATGGTTCAAGACGATGAAGCACGAGGTGAATAGCGGGGGGAGGTGTTACAGGGGCGAGAAAACATCTGCTACAAATGCGAAATGACCAACCACGCCGTTGTTTAGTTGAGCTCTATCATAAATCTTTGAAATACAACTGGAAAGAGGTTGGCACAACCTCACTAAGGGCACCCTTGTAGCCCTGTTTTCACCCCTTTATTTTGATATTGTTGTTTAGCTATCACCGATGAAAAGCCGGTAAATAGGGGTGTAAACGAGCCGAGCCCGAGCCTGACACTAATCTAGCTCGGCTCGTTGGATTATCCTAAAGCTCGTATAGATTTTGGATCGAGCTTGGCTCGTGGAGTGAAAATAACGCTCGAGATCAGCTCGGCAAGGCTCGGTTTCATTCATGACGATTAAATGAGCAAAAGCTCGGCTCGAGCTCGCTTATAGGAAGCCTTAAACGAGCCAAAACTCGGTTCGAGCTCGATTTGGGGGTTAATATGAATAATATATTAAATATATAAGAAATTAATATAAAATTTTACTAGGCTCGTTAGGGGTCGCGAGCCTAAACGATCTTAGAAGGCAAAGCTCGAGCTCGGGCTCAATAACTAAACGAGCCATATTTTAGGCTCGATGTCGGGCTCGGGCTCGTTATGGCTTGGCTCGTTCAAGCTTTTTACCGATTCGATCTCGAGTAGCTCTCGAGCCGGCCTGATTCGTTTACACTCCTACCGGTAAATAACAATGTTTGTAACTTATCGGATACTCCAGATGAGCAATGTTATCTTATTACCAGGATTATAATACTCTAATAGAGTTGTTGTAACTATCGATGATTAATGTCTGGCATATAGCGACACAACTAGCACTATCCTAATACATAAAAATACTCTTACCAGTTGTCTATAGAAGATACACTTATTGGTACTATTTCCAGGTGTTGGTAACTGTATTGAATACTCCAGAAGGGCATGTGTCAGACTATCTACTTGTACCAAAACTGTTATAAATAATGCCTTATATTCTAATAAATCCCGAAGAACCTTCATTAGTTTCAAAGATATTCGGTAAATAGTTATCACATTGAAACCATGACCGAAACTATATGAATGTTTCCAAATTATAAATATGGTCAGAAGACCATACTAGAAACTTAAAGGTATTACCATTCAGAATGTATTCCATAAAATATATCTAATACAATTCAAATATGGTAAGTAAACAGAAATTACTAGCCAAAGATACTCTCGCCATACAGCATGACCAAATAGGTTATCGAGGTAGCATTGTGATGAGGTGAATGATCAAAAGTGCCAACAGGCGCCCTCTCAACAATTTAAATTTTTTGCTACAAAAAGACTTATCATGGGCAGTGAGTTCTCTCAACAAGTCAATATTTAAACTCTCCAAAAACAAACTCCTATAAAGAATCTCTCTTATATTTGAGAAGAATTCAAGATGACGTATTGTAACACTCTATTTTCAAACACCGATTATTAAATCATTAAAACACGCGAAAGCATTCGTCCAAAGAAAATTTTTTTGTTTATATAAATCTTCGCGTGTCGCGAAGAACCAGCCCCCTCCCTTCGCGTGGCGCGAGGGAGTCCAAAAAGTGCAGGTCCGGGAAACCAGGTCTTCGCGTGTTGCGAAGACCAGTCCCCAGCTTTTCGCGTGGCGCGAAGAGCCCCTTTTTCCAGAAAGTTTCCAAACCTGCAAATTTCAACATTTAACCATTTTTCCAACTTTTACCAATACAACATGAAACCCAAAAATTTCCAACACATGGGTTTTGACCAAAAACATTCATACCACATTTTTAACATCAAAATACAATTTCAAGTAAACCATTTACATCCATTATATGGGCATCTAGTTACACCCGAAATCACCAAAAATGCATACGAGAATCCAACATTCGCCATAGACTTGACCTTAACTATCCCGGAGCTTTTCCTACACAACACCACATATAACACCACATATATTACCATTAGTAATGAAGATAAAACATAACAAACAAGTAAAATCTACTTATTTTCACCCATTCACCCATTTAACTCGTTTCCACCCAATTTGCCATTAGGCTACATATCACTTGCATATCACCTTACAAGTTTCATTCTTTTCATTTAACATACATGATTAACACATTTCCACTTCCACTATGGCACATAGGCCATGACTTCATCACCACATTTCCATTATGATTCTTAGATCATAACTTCATATCCACATATCTATTATGGTACTTAGACCATAAATCCATGTCCATATATCTATTATAGTGTTAAAACTATAACTACATTCATTCACTTATTCGTACACCTCTATACACATTCATACCACATAACACATTATGCAACTTAACATATTATGCATACAACATTGCATATAATATTATTTATCATCAATTACTAAGTAAGTGCAAAAGCACTTACCTTTCGGGTTAGAAGATCCCACACCACCTTCAAGTTTTGTAATTTGATTACCTAAACATATACATCTAGTTTAGTAATCTAACATACATCAAAATCACATTATAATTGGGTTCACAACCCAATTTTCCATTTCCAACCCAAACTGACCCGTTTGAGTTATACTCATATCCAAACACCCTCTTTCACCCCAAACTCATCTACTTGAGTTTCATTATCCTCACCTTAACACTAATTTTTCATTCAATTTTTATCATTAGGTTAATTTGGTGTTTGCTCAAGTGTCTAACATCATAAAAACACTTAATCATCATTAATTCATCATCTTATCATCATAATCCAAAACCCCCCAATTTTCTTCATATGACCCCTAACTTTTCAAAATCAAAATCAAAGGGTTCTAGGATGTTAATCACCATTCTTTATCTTTAGTTTAACTAGATTATCAACAATCTAACACTAATTATCAACATGCATTCAAAATTTCTGTATTTCTACAAAACCCACCAACTAACACATTCAAAAGTGAAACCAATGGAAGACTACACTTACTTGATGTTAGGAATTACACTTACTTGATGTTAGGAAGGTGTTGTGTGAGCCAACACCTTCACAATCCAAGCTTCAATTGCACGATTTTGACTTCAACACCTTTTTAGAGAAATTCTGGATTTTGACTTCTTTTAGTCAAATATGGCAGATTTGTCATATTACAATTTCAGCCCCTCAACTTCCGTTTCACCAAATTTCATTAGATAATTAGTTAAAAACTAATATAACCCCATTACTAACTTAAAAATCACTTGTTTCAACTTATTTCTAAAATATTATTTTCACCATAATAATTATTAGAGTAAATAATTATTTATAACGAAACTCGAATTTTGGTTCGTTACACATATGCGAGCATGTTAATCTCCATGTGGTCTATTTTTAGTATTTTACGATCTTAAGAGATACATCTCTATATGGTCACGTGTGAGTCTTTAGCTACCTTATATGTAGCATTTATCCGCTTATTGTATGCTTATAGGGATAAATATTGAACATCCAGAGGATTATGTTCAAACATAAGTTTTAGCTAAATTACTAATTACACTATTACATTTAATAGCTAGACAGCTATTGGTAAGATGCGAATTGATATCTTTTACATGAGGGCATACCGCTGCACTAATCAGTTCAAAACCAACTGCTGATCACAAGTATTCCCCTGTACAAATGTTCTCCGAAAGAGAACTAAATTTGTCTGAACAATAAATATTTTTGTTGTGCGATCTATGTACCAACACCACCATCATAATGTACCAGAATGGGACATGTTTACAACATAACATGTTGTCTAAATAAGACACTATTCTCAGTCTTAGGAGCAGATTGGATAAAGAAAGGAAAGACTAGTAATACATGAAAACAAAAATATTAAATGCATCATCATCACCCCTGAAGTGGTTAATATGAGTCTGAAGTCTAATATGTCATGTTTTTGCAAAGAATAGCAAATGAATTATCTGATGCAGTCATACACACAAACTGAGTGACAAAGTCACATATACCAGTATAAACTTCACATGCTCAAACTGAAGTAATCATAGAAAGATTACGATACACATGAAACATGGGAAATAAGTTGGTTCCAAACATAAAAACCCACGAGAATAAAGAGAGCAGCATAAGGCAGTTGGTCTAACCCTAGAAGAGGTTATACACAAAACCTTAGAAGAGGTTATAGATAAAATCCCAGAAGAGATTAACAAAATTGAAAAAAGAAGCGATAAAGCCCCAGAAGAGGTAAATGTCCTAGAAGAGACTAATATGATTCCAGAAGATAATTATAATACCCCAGAAGAGGAAAATGGAGTTCCAGAAGAAACTCATGTACCAAAAAAATATGAGATCTCAATAAATTATGTACAAAATAGTACAACATGGAACCAAAATGAAACACGTGTTTGAAATATTTGCATATGCTATAGCAATAGATGTAATCGATGAAAAAGATTGCGTACGTAAAACTCTGTAAGAGTGCATACACAGAGATGACTGCCTACAATGGCAAGATGCGTAAAAGGACGAATTAAGTTTGCTTGACAAGTTAAACGTTTTCGGACCTGTAGTCCGAACACACATAGACGTCAAACCAGTAGGTTATAAATGGGTGTCTTTAAATAAAAAGAAACAAAAATTATGAGATTATGCGATGTAGGCATGACTTGTAACATGGTTTTTCCAAAATCCCAGAAGTTGATTATGAGGAAACGTGTTCCCCTATAGTGGATGCGATAACCTTTAGATGTTTAATCGGCCTCGCAATCTCAAAAGAACTTCAGAAAATGTATGGATGTTGTTACTGCATACTTGTGTGGAAAACTTAAAAGCGACAACTACATGGAAATCTCTAAAGGGTTAGAAATGCTTGAAGCATTATAATTAGGACACCAGGATGTGTGTTATAAATCTTAAGAGATTTTTATACAGTCTCAAGAAAACTAGTCGTATATGGTACAATCGACTCGGTATATATTTTGGAAAAATGGGGTATAAGTTTGATAAAATCAACCGTGTAAGATCTTGACATGACTAAATTATTCATCGACCTCATGTTCGAGTATATATTTGTCCATAAATCAAACTACATCCAGAAGATGTTAACATATTATAATATGGACAAAGTTTATCCGCAAAGCACACCCATAATTGTTTGGTCGCTAAACATACACAAATATCATTACTTCCCCAAAGAAGAGGGTGAAGAAGTACTTGGTCTAGAAGTACCGTACTTAAGCGCAATCGATGCACTAATGCAACTCATGTATATCACAAGACATGATATTATGTTTCAGTATATGTGCTAGTGAAATACGATTTTCTAATTCAACACGTTGCACTCTTTTTCCCTTCACTAAGTTTTTGGCCCATTGAGTTTTCTTAGTAAGGTTTTTAATGAGGCGATGTGACTGATCTAGTAGCATCAGTTTATCTTATAGGTCCCGAAGTACATATTTAACATCATCTGGATGTATGCTGTTAATTATACATAATACGCTCTGCACTCTTTTTTTCCCTTAGCTATGGTTTTATCCCACTGGGTTTTCCTAGCAAGGTTTTTAACGAGTCACTATTATCAAGCGTATTAAAAGATAAGTTGATATCTTTGCGGGACTCGAGACAAGGGATTATTCTACGAGAAAAATATGGAGTCCCAAGCAATTGTCTATGGTGATGCAGGTTACTAAATTTGCATACGGAGGTACAATAATTTCATGGCAATCAATAAAGTAGACATTATCATGGACCAGAGTTGATCAAAAGAAGCCTGACTACACTATATGAAGACCATGCAACATGGATCGCTCAAATCAATCAATACTACAACAAAGATTAAGTCAATCAATTACCACAAAATATTGCACTCCAAAGACCGGAAGATATATGTTAAATTGAGGGGGAGTATTATGCAAGTTGTACTCTTTTTCCTTAACTAAGTTTTGTCTCACTAGGTTTTCTTAGTAAGGTTTTAACGAGACAGCATAACTGATCCTGCAATATCAGTTAGTATCAGTCCTGAAAAACTGAGACAACATTATCTAGTAGTGTAATGTTGATAGTGTATAATATAAAATGTCTGAGGGGAGTGTTATAATATCAGACTATTTTAGGCCCATCCCAATATGTATGGCTTTAGGGTTTGCCTATTGCATCTCTATATAATGTATTGTATGGATAGAATATAAGATGAATGAATGCAATCAATTTCCCCTTCCCACTTTTCTCTCTTGTTTTTATCAAAATTTTCATTATTTGTTATTTATAATTCCTAAATCTTAATTAACTTTAATTTCGTTAATGACTGATGACATCCAACATACAAATCTTTATAGAAACTGATGGTTTACAACAAGTTGGATTTATTCAATTCGTACAATACATGAGTTTCTAATAAAACCAAACCAGTTACAGGTCACCTAAAGTGAAAATTTACAAACCCAAACTTACACCATGATTCCTAAAGTCTTTAACTTGGCCCTGTTTTTTACCAAAACATTCAAGTTGGATTTTCATTTCGAGCTCGCCAGAGGAACCATGTTGTGGATAAGAGAATAGGCCGTAAATTCTTTTGATGAGATGGTTGCTTTGGTATAGACGTAGGGATATCCAACACTTCATTAAACGAACAACTTGCTGGCATCTCACATCTACAATTTTAACCAAAGACCAACATTTGCCCAGACTTCAACAGCAAAGGATCATGATCCGAATAGGTGGTCTATAGATTCGATCGTAGCCGAACATAACGAACACAACATCAAATATTACTGTTAATTTATCATATATAAAGATTTTATGTGATTGGTTATCAGTTAATTTGTTATTTAAGTCAATGAAACTTTCAAAAATATATCGTATAAACAAATAAAATAATTGTTAGGGGAATGGCTTGGCAGGAAAAGTAGCTAGAGGAGGCTTAAAATAATGTCATGTGACAACCATAGTTACCCTTTTATTATGTAATATAAATATAGATAGTTTGTTATATTTTATGGAAACTATGCAAATTTTACGGATATAAATCTGAAAACTTTGCAAATTGAAAGAGATGATGGAGAAGGAAAAAAGAGCAGGAAAATCAGAAGTTGTGATCATAGGAACACGACACGGATTTTCCTAAATCCTTATTTATTATAATAACTAGGTTAGAATCTCGTGTATTACACGAGTTGAATAGATATAATTTATTTACTTAGTAATAAAAAAATTATGTCTTTAAAAACCCGTGTATTACACGGGTTGGATAAATGTAATGTTATATACTTAGTAATAAAAAATTTACGTCTTTAAAAACTCGTGTATTACACGGGTTAAATAAAATATTACGTGACAGTTATAAATTCTGTTAAATTAATTTTTAAAACATTTTTTTAGATGAGTATTAATTTTTTTATGTAACTGATAAGTGTTAATCAATATTAAACTTTAGAAACCCGGTGTATTACACGGGTTGAATAAATGCAATGTTACATATTTACGACAAATTACATAGTTTTTTAATACAAATTTTAGAAACGTTATATAGTTATCTTTTAAAAATGTCTTATAAAAATAATGAAAGAAATGTTTAATTTATAAAAATATTTTATGAACAAATCTAATTTTTTTTAAATAAAAAACGTTTATAAAAAGAATTATAGAAATCATTATTATTCAATAGGAGAGAGAAACGTGAAACAAAAAATTACAAAAAAACGATTAAAGAAAATTTGTATAATTAATAGGAGAGAGAGACGGGAAAAAAAGTGGATGATGCATAGGAGAGTGACAAGTGTCCCACAAAAACTTTTATTTATTATATAGTATAGATGATATTTTACGCTATTTTTCATAAGATTTTATAATTTATATTAGGTTAAAACCCATGTATTACATGTGATTGAATAAAGACAACTTTTTGTAAACCAACCGTTTATATGAAAATTTGTATGTTTGATGTTATTGGTAAAATAAGAAAGAGTAAATTTCGTTTTTCGCTCATGTGGTTTGGCCTATTTAACACTTTTACTCCAAAAATGAATCTTTTAATATATCAGCCCATTATGTTGTATTTTTGTAACCATTTCAATCCATTACACTAACCATGTTAACTTTTTCTGTTAAGTATAAGGACATTTTATCATTTTATTTCTAAGTGAACTAGTTTAACCTTTTCAGTCCAATAAAAACTTTTTTTAGGTTTTTTTATAAACAATTTTTTTCCTACTTTTTTAAAAACATTTTTTTTTACTTTTTTAAAATCATTTTTTAGCTTTTTTTTTCGTAAAAACGTCTTTTTTTTAACCTTTTTAAAAACTTTTTTTTTAACTTTTCTATAATTTTTTTATATTTTTTTCATAAAAAACGTTTTTAAAAACATTTTTTTAGTTTTTTTTGTAAATATGTTTTTAGTTTTTTCATAAAATGTTTTTTAACTATTTTAAAAACGTTTTTTTTTTACTTTTTAAAGCGAACTAGTTTTTAAAATAGTTTTTTTAAATAGTGAACTATTTAAAAAAAAGCGTTTTCAAAATAGTTAAAATAACATTTTATGAAAAAGCTAAAAAATGTTTTTATAAAAAAAACTAAAAAATGTTTTTAAAAACGTTTTTTATGAAAAAATAAAACAAATATTTTTAGAAAAGTTAAAAAATTTTTTAAAAAGGTTCACAAAAGATGTTTTTACGAAAAAAAAACTAAAAAATGATTTTAAAAAAGTAAAAAAAAAAAAACGTTTTTAAAAAAGTAGAATTTATTTTTATAAAAAATCTTAAAATAAAGTTTTTATTGGATTGAAAAGTTTAACTAGTTCACTTAAAAAAAATGACTAAAATGCCCTTATACTTAACAGAAAAAGTTAACAGAGTTAGTGTTATCGACTAAAATTGTTATAAAAATATAAACTCAGTGGCTGATATGTTAAAATATTTATTTTTAGACTAAAATAGTTAAACAAGTCAAATAACAAGGGTCAAAAACGAAATTTACTCAATAAAAATAATTAATATTTAAGAATTATAAATAACAAATAATGAAGATTTAACAAATTATAAAATTATATTGTAAGATAAAATATAATTAAAATTTTCTTATGATTTAGTAATATTTAATAAAATATTAGAATAAATTTTAGATATTTATTTATTTCACATCATTATTATTGGTGTGAGAGGCGGAAAATAAAAATCTAGATTTCAGCAGAAGTCGACATATAAAAAGTAAAGTTATTCATTTATTATTATATAGGTTAGAAACCCGGTGTATTACACGGGTTGAATAAATGGAATGTTATATAGTTAGTAATAAAAATTTACATATTGCATATTTATGACATATTACATAGTTTGTTAATACAAATTTTAGAAACGTTATATACTTATTTTAAAAAAATATTTTATAAAAAGAATGAAAGAAATGTTCAATTTATAAAAATGTTTTATGAACAAACATATCTTTTTAAATAAAAATAGTTTAATAAAAATAAATATATAAATCATTATTATTTAATAGAAGATAAAAACAGGAAACAAAAAATTATAAAAAAATTAAAGAAAATTATATAATTAAAAGGAGAGAGATACGAGAAAAAAATGTTAAGTGTGAACATAAGATTGACAAGTGTCATAAAAACTTTTATTTATTATAAAGTATAGATATAGATAGATCTGCAATATATTTGATTTTACATATTTTTATATCATGTTTGATTTTACAGAGAATATATTCTCTAGTGTTTGCTAGCTTTTCTTTTGCGCAGAATATATCTTCTATTTATTTTGCGCAGAATATATCTTCTATTTAGATAGTACAGAATTTTCTTTTGTATATAGCACGAATTTTGTACCTTTTTCAGCATTGTATTTTTCTTTGCAAAGACTATATATTTTTTGAAGGTTATTATTTTGCATGAAATATATTCCTTTCCATATAAAAACAACACCATATATATAAAAGCAGTGGCGGATCCAGGAAACTTTGTAAAGGGGTTCACCCTGTAATATTTTAGGGGGTTCACCCCAGTTTTTTACCTACCGTTACACTAAAATTTCAAAACTCGGGGGTTCCTATGCACCCCCCCTTCACTTAAGTCCGCCCCTGTATAAAAGAAACAAAAAGACGAATCACATGAAAATATATTCATTCCATCAACTTTAATTTAATAGTCATTAATGGGACATCTTGATAGTAAAGTGATCTACTCTCCGACCAAATGGTTGTGGGTTCAAATCGTGCAGAGTGCATGTGTGATGGCTTTAGGAGTAGAGTAGAGGCAAATTTGTGACAGCCGACATTTCCAAGTCATCGTCCGTACACGACTTAAATGTGTTTACATAAAATGTTTCCTGAATTATTTGAAATCATACACTTGAACAATAAAAGTCTAGCGAATATAATACATCGATCGTTTCATACATTAGTAATTATAAGAATTACTGGGTCATGCGGACATAAAATCCGTATAATGCAAACGATAACAATTAATTATTACAACGGAAAAATATTTAGAATTATATTCTAAATAAACGATCATGTCCCGACGATTAAGTCTTTAATATATGTTACATGATACATATGAAAAATCCTCGTAGAAACATTACTAGAATTATCATTGCATATCGTTCTCTTAGGACGCGTATAGGTGTGTGCGCACACATTTACAAATAAAAATATACGTAACTTGAACGTTTTTCATTCAAGTTCGTTAACGCGTCTAAACTAGGAGTATATATAGGAATATATATATATATATATATATATATATATATATATATATAGGGGGAGAATCAAATAAAAAGTAGTTTTTCGCTAAAAAATGACAAAAACCATAAGAAACGATATCAAACGAACTTCGATTGAGCTAATTTCAGCGGCGTTAGAACCGTTTCGTCGAACTCTACCATCTTAGCTTTTAGGGTTTAGCTTTTAAGGTTTAGATTTTACGTTTGAATTTTAGGGTTTTAACCTTATGGTGTTAGCCTTAAGGTTTAGCTTTTAGGGTTTAGATCTTATGGTTTAGGGTTTTTTTTGGGGGTGGGTGTGGGGGGTTTAGGTTTTTTTGGGGGGGGGGGGGGTGGATGGGGGGGGGTTAGGTTTTTGGGGGGTGGGGTGGTGGTTTTAGGCTTTTCGGGGTAGAGTTGGAGGGGGGTTTAGGTTTTTGGGTCCGGCTTAGGGTTCGATGAGACGGTTACAACGCCGCTGGAATGAGCTCAATTGGAGTTCGTTTGACCCACTCCCTAGGATTTCTTAGCGAAAAACCACTTTTTAGTGGAACCGTCCCCTATATATATTATACTAACAACTTTGAAGTTTATTTATTAAATAGGGTATTAATTGCGGGTAGTGTACCGCGTTTGAACCACCAACTCTATTATCATCATTACATTTTATCCAATACTCCACTCAACATGTCAAATCCTCATAATCATAAGACTTGTCCACTAGAACACTCCAAACATCACATCGTTATGATTATGACGAAGAGTGCACTCCACTCAAATATCACATCGTTATAATTAGGGAATTTGTTTATGACAACGTTCAACCTCCACCTCGTCAATATATATATATATATATATATATATATATATATATATATATATATATATATATATATATATATAGGGGAGGGTTCCAGAGAAAACCACAAACTAGGCGAAAACTGAGAAAACCACTAAAAAAACTAATTTTACCCAATCATATAATAATTTTTATTTTTTGTTTTAGTTTATTTTTATTTATTTATAAGAGTATCAATGAAATAATAAACATTTTTACCAAAAAACATTTTTACACATAGTGTTACGTATACGTAAACATAAAACAAAAAAAATTGCGGTTACGTATACGTAAATAAAAAAAATTGTTTTTGGATACGTATACGTAAATAAAAAAATTGCCTAAAATGATGTGGTTTTCTTGGTTTTCGCCTAACTTTGTGGTTTTCTCTTGATCTCTCCCCTATATATATATATATATATATATATATATATATATATATCCCGCACGATACGAACGTTGGTGATTAATTCAAAAATAAACATTACGACGTTTAGAAATCAGAAATATATGTACAATATATTTTGTGAAACGAATAATTAAAAAGTTCGTAAACACTCGTAGGAATTTATGACGAGCCTCTCGTATACATTATCACGTGTCGTCACAATTAGACATATATGTATATATATGCACCTAGTCGCACATAAATAAGGGTACGATCTTAAATTGATCATTAATTAGTCGAAACAATAGAATCATACACACGAACAACTTTTATAGTACCAACTATTATCCTATTGAGGTATAGACATTAGATAATTTAAATATCGGCTCTCTTGATCGAATACCCACATTCTTCACCACAACACTCAAGACTCAAATCTTTCTTTCTTTTCCTTTTTGCTTCACGCCATCACCAACCAACCACATCACCATCATTATCTTTTTACTTACACTCCACTCTAACGTCAAGTCATCATGATGATGACATTGTTAAGATCTTCACTCCAACTCCAATTATATATATGCACAACCTACCACTAGATTCATTTCAAAATCTCTACCTAACAAATCTCACTCTCTCTCATCTTTCTCGGCTCTAGACGCACACGCACACACACTTTATTTTGTTGAAGTTTAGCACTAGCACTCAAGAACAATCCATTCCACATGCTGTTCAAAGAAGCATTCAAGAGTTGATTCCAAAGAAATCTAGTTAGAAACCGAAGATCCCACGACTTTCACTCTCTAAAACCGTCACTTTGCTCTCTTTGGGTATAATATTCTACAAACTCTTTCTTTTCTCTATATTCAACTTTGATGTGCATATGTTCACCTAAAAGTGATAATTTTCATAAAAATCTCTAAACTAAATGATCTAGCACAAAAAATGGACTTGGTTGAGTCTAATATATGTAATATATGTGAAGTATGTCGTTTACATGAATGTAGATATGTATATGTTCTTGATTCATGAAAACTTGTTTGATTATAAAATATTACAAATATTAATGGAGTTTGTTAATATTGAAGTTAATTATATGTTGAAATAAATAAACATGTGTGTGTTTAGAATATATATATACTAGATCAAAAAATAATAGACTAGATCTAAAGATATAATGACTTGTATGTGTGTATATATACATGTGTGTTTGGTCTTAAGATCTATAAATGGTAAAACGTTAACAAATATGAAAAGATAGATCTTGAAAATCATGAACGGGCCTTGCGAAGGTGGGCCGAATAAGCCCACCTATATAAGGGTTGAAGCAGCCCTCACATACTCATTCTCATTGTATGCGCCGATTTTAGAGAGAGATCGGGTTAGAGAAAGAAAGCTCCGGTTTCGACTCAAAAGCTCAAGGAACCTCGGTCACCATCTCTGGAACGCCTTGGCACGAGGAGGAGGCGACAACAGGTAACCATCATGCCCAAATCTGAGTTTTTATAACTTTTGGGGTTCCTGGTTAAAAACGTATAAAGGATAGGTTTTTGTAACTTTTGGGGTTTCCAGCTCGAGTCTCTCCATGATATGACCTCCCACAGTTGTGTTGAACATTTGCTGCTTCTCGAAGGTGAGACCATTATAGAACCTCTCCACTAGCGCCTAGTCGGAAAGACCGTGCTGAGGACATCGGCTCAACAGCGTGTTGAATCGCTCCCAGGCCATGTGATAAGGCTTGTCAGGATCCATCCGGAACGAATGGATTTGATCCCGAAGGCGAGCGGCCCTGGAAGGTGGATAGTACTTCTTGAAGAATTTGGTTTGAAGATCCTCCCAAGTGGTGATAGAATTGTCAGGGAGGGTGTCAAGCCAAGTAGATGCGCGACTAGAGAGCGAGAATGGGAAGAGACGCAAGTATATTGCGTCCTTAGACACACCCGTGATACTGAAGGTATCACATATGAGCGCAAAGCGAGATATGCGTCCGGGTGCATCCTCATCCTCAAGGCCATGAAATTGAGTGGCATGAGTGATCGTGCTCATGACATGTGACAGGATCTGCCATGTATTGGTGTTCGGAATAGCGGAGCGTGTGATTGAAGATCTCGCCCCGGTGACCCCGTCACTAGCCCTCTGGTGCACGGTACGTCTCGCTGGTGGGTCAGCGTCGCCCATAGTAGGAAATGGAATTGGGCTAGTATAACATACATGGGATTTGCAAAGCTCTTTCAAACGCTCTCGAAAGTCGCGGGTGCGCTCGTGTAGCTCTCGTTCGGGCTCTTGAAAAGCTGAATATGGTGGTGATCCCTGCGAACGAGTGTGGTGTATAAACTGACACAAGAATGAAATAAAACAAGTAAAGACTCAAAGACAGAAAGACTCGATCCTATTTTAGACTCTCAGATAGCACGAAAGTAGCAGACAGGACAAAGACACACAATTAAGACTAAAAAACAAAACAAACAAAAAATTACTAAAAGAACTACTCAAAGCTA
The DNA here is from genome assembly GCA_023525975.1 of Smallanthus sonchifolius. NCBI lineage: Eukaryota > Viridiplantae > Streptophyta > Magnoliopsida > Asterales > Asteraceae > Smallanthus > Smallanthus sonchifolius. The sequence continues at coordinate 88,104,082 of CM042030.1, read as the reverse complement.
ATATTGCTATTGCCAAGTGTCCTCGGCAACGGCGTCAAAAACTTGATGTCGTCCGGTATATAAAAACTTACAAAACCTAACATAGACTCCTAAGTAATAATAGGAATACCTATGAACTAAACCGCACTGACAGACAAGTATACCTATCGAGTATAGCACAACTTAATGGTAAACCAAGTTATCAAACCCTAGAGACACTACAAATAACAAAACTAGACTCGGACTAAAGATTTAATTGGTTTGGGGGAGGTTGACTACACTAAAGAATTAAACTACTGAATGTAGCAAACTAATGTCGACTCAGCTATCAAGAACAAGAACTAAGATGAAATCAAGAGATGAGAAGAATATCACATAGGTCGGACTCCTATTTGCAAAACACCACTTCTATCAGTTATGGAAACTATAATGGATCTGAGTTTCTAATGAAACAACTCTAGACAACTTAGTGGATCCCTAATCACTCTCAGAGTCGTATTCATGTTTGATACTTGTGTTATTCGCGTCATCTCTGACCTGTTTAATACGATTTGACTAGTTTTGCCAGCCCTTGTTCTAATGATTTTATCTCTTTAATATCTTTATTTTAAATGACAAATCTATCGTACTCATAAACTACGTAGAAAGAAAAACCATCTAATATCTTATACGTTATGATCCATGGACTCAACTATCAAGAACAAGAACTAAGATGAAATCAAGAGATGAGAAGAATATCACATAGGTCAGACTCCTATTTGCAAAACACCACTTCTATCAGTTATGGAAACTATAATGGATCTGAGTTTCTAATGAAACAACTCTATACAACTTAGTGGATCCCTAATCACTCTCAGAGTCGTATTCATGTTTGATACTTGTGTTATGATCCATGGACCCACCCATCGGTTTAAACGGTAGATACTTAGGGCTTGGTTTTAAATTTTAAATTCATCTCAGTACAATCCTTACTGCACGGTGTACAACATTCATTCCGTTAACAACAAAATACCCAAGAGACTCACATCTCATGGTTCCGTCTCTATCTCGAGTCTCAACATCTTGTGGAATCGGTCACCATCATCATCTGATTGATCTCTGGAATTCCGATCAGATCTATGATGCATCCAACCTGCATTGCTCAGATCTGATCAGTTCATACACAGGCCTGTAAGTTCAAAATCTGAATCTGTTTCAGTTTGAAAGAGATTCAAGTTCTGTTGCTTGGTAGCTGTAACATTTTTCAGATCTTAATTTCAAAAGAGATTTGGTGTTTTGTGATTTAACTAAGATTTGAATCGACAATTCGTTTGACATGACGTCTTCGATTGCGGCCATAAGCGAGGAGCTCGGCGAGATTGACGGACAAATAGCTGATATTTTTCGAGCACTCTCGTAAGCATCTTCTTATTCCTAATTAAAATTTTGTCAACGCATTTATATTGCCAGAAATGTAGATGCATATGCGATGTTAGGGTTAAGAGGCTTGGGAAATTGAGCATAGCTACTGTTTATCTGATGTATAAAATGTGTCTGAGTTTGCAGACAACTTGATTCCTATTCAGTTTCAACATTAATGAAATTTGGATTATAATTTTCTCTGTTAAGCCAAATTAACAACGAATTAGTTGTTAGTTATTTGGATAGTCTGTCACAACTATGATTTTAATATTCTCGGCTCTCAGTTAGACAATTAGGTTCTTTACAAGCTCAAAGTTGTTACGAATCCTTACTGTTTTTGTAACCATCGATTTTGTGTTATTAGAAATTTATGCATATTGTATAGATGCTCGGAATGCTGTCCTCTATGTAATGTTCAGGTTGACAGAGTAGAATTGTTGTTTATTAGAATGTTGCGTCTTTACTTTTATGATCGTGTAAAATAGTTTAATCGGAATGTTGTGATTTAATGGGCAGAAATGGATTTCAAAAGTTTGAGAAGATCAAAGACTCAAGCAGGCAGAGTAGGCAGTTGGAAGAGCTCACTGGAAAGATGCGGGAATGCAAGAGGTAAATTTTGATGTATTTTATATTCATCAAGAAAAGTGGACTGATCCTGTTTCCTATAGGTAGTTTGTGTAGAAGGCATATACTATATGCCTGATCAAATGTGAATGTAGAATTCTATACTAGTAAACAAGTGAGAAATTTTCTATTGAAGGCTTGAATCCTTGGGTATGCTGGCTCAACATGAAAATTTTCACTCCAACCTCTTTGTGTTTGGTTATTCAATCTTTACAGAGTAACTGAATCATATATTATGTTGCATTTACTCTTAAGATTTGCCATTTCCGCACAAAGTGTTACTTGTGACATCATTTTGCTTTGATGATTTGAAGGTATAAACTTCCAAAAGCAAATATTTCATTACAAGTTGCGTTAAATATGAAGAGCTGAATTGATTTAGAGGCTAAAATACAAAGGAAATGGACATGTTATAAATACTTTTTAGGGTGCATGAGAATGAGACTAAGAAGTGCGTTTCACTAGACTTGTGTTCATATTAATTTCCTTTCATTGAGCAAAACTAATCTAGTTATTCTAAAGTTGTAGTAACATTTTCCAGAACAAGAATTTAGAACCCCTCTCTCAACCCAATGTTACTAAACAAATCTAAGTATGGTATTGTTTGTGATCCTGATGATCTTCACTCAAAGGATAACCCATGTTTGAGGTTCCAATCCCTCCTACAAGATGACCTCACGCTGCTTATAATTTTGGGCCAATTTACCTAAAGTTGAATATCTTCAAATTATGTTGTGTTCAAGATTAGGGTATCAGTATGAAGCTATATGGAGTTAGTCTTCTTATAGAAGGACATTAACTTCCTATTGTTTGATGAATAACTATTTCAAACTTGTCATATACATTATCAAAGATCACACATGGTCATATATGTGTTATGAACTTACAATCTTTATAGTTGCAAATACGAATTTCAGAATACGAGCTTCTGCCTCTGGTGGTTGTTTCTCTTCTTCGTATAGTATCTTGTTTCATCTGGTACAGAACTGTACAAGTTAAGCTGTTAAGATCTTTTAGGAACATGATTGTGATACACAAATAGATATACCAGTAACTAAATCTTTATAAACTGCCCAATAATGCTCCATAAAGTGGTGAGTTTCACCTCTCAGTTGCTTACATCCCTTGATAACTCAATCTAACACACACTGTTTTATTGCCAGGCTTATCAAAGAGTTTGATAGAGAAGTCAAGGAATTAGAACATACAGTTGATCCTGATACCAGCAAGATTCTGAATGAGAAAAAGCACTCAATGGTGCCATCTCATTTCAAATTTTGTTTATGCTACAATACACATGATTGCATTATTTCTTATCTAATGAAAACATGCCACTTTTATCTAGGTCAAAGAGTTGAATTCGTACGTTGCACTAAAAAAGCAGTAAGTCCTAAAGTTTTCATGTGCTAACCACATCTTTACAGTGGCATGTGATAATTTGATATTTGTGTGGCACTTAAAAGTGACCACAAAAAAGCTCTTTCTGATTTTTTCTTGCTTTAATATCTACATTTCCAATCATGTACAGATAATCATAACTTCATTTTTTTTCCTTGCTCTTTCTGTTTCATAAGTATGACTTCCCATGGTGTATCCAAGTATCCGACCATGTTGTTGATTCGTATCTGTTTTTTTGTTCGGTGATCCAGGTATGCAACAAACATTCAAAATAAACGGGTTGATCTCTTTGGAGGACCTGCTGAAGGATTTGAGGAAGATAATGGCTTGCTAGCATCATGTAAGAATGTGGTGCTATAATTTTGTCGACTTAGATCTTGGGTTTCTTATGCAATATGCAAGCATGTGAGGCTACCTAATCGACTTAGAAATTAAGTAAAGTTCACTTATTATTATCGCATCAGTTATAATCTCTATTCATGGCTTCATGCTACTTGTAGTCTTGTACTCATTGTGATTTTGGTTTTACAGTTTTATATATCATATGGACCAACTTAATTGCTGTATTCATCTCACCTCATCACTTAAGAGTAAAATTTGAGTGATTATGTTTATATTTCAGCAATGACAAACCAGCAACTAATGGATAATGGTCATCAAATGATGGATGAAACTGACCAAGCTATTGAACGTTCGAAAAAGGTTAGCATCTTTTAAGAAACAGTTCTACTCTGCTCTTTATTATACGTATACACATGCACACACATACATATACACATGTATGGAGTATAAAATAGTCATATAAAGAACTAGTAGTATATAGTAATGCAGGAAATATCCATGTTGCATTTTGTATAATTTTGTTAATTATACTACCGACTTTTCAACAGGTTGTCCATGAAACAATAAATGTGGGAACCGAGACTGCAGCAGCACTTAAAGCACAAGTATGTTATCTTACCTTGTAGAATCATTCCATTTTTTAAATATCTGAAGACTCATCATTATCCGTTTCTTGTGTACCAACTAAAACATTTAGACGGAACAAATGAGTAGAATTGTTAATGAACTTGACTCGATCCATTTTTCAATCAAGAAGGCTTCTCAGTTAGTGAAGGAATTTGGTAGGCAGGTCAATCTCTGAAACTATTCACAACCCTATTTCTTTACTATTCCATCTTTTCTTTCCTTGTTGCTCACTTTAACTCACTATGTAGGTTGCAACTGATCGATGCATTATGGCTTTGCTCTTCCTTATTGTAGTTGGTGTTATAGCTATCATTATCGTGAAGGTACATTTTTACTCTTAATTTCTTAATTTTTATCTTTTCACCTTAACTAAAGGTTTTTATTTTTGTAACAAGAAATAACCTTGTCATAGTTGATGTACTAATTTGTTGTACGACGGTTAATCTTTTTATCTAATGTTATAATCTCCAAATATCAGCTTGTGCATCCAGACAACAAAGATATCCGGGATATTCCTGGATTAGGCCCTCCTGCTAACCGAAGACTTCTATGGATCCCTCAATGAATGGAATCAGACGCATAAATTTACAGTCTAGAAGGATTTTTTTGGGATAAAACTTTACTCGATTACAAGGAAACAGACTGCAAAAACAAGCGATCTGAGTCAACTACTTGTCGATGATCTGGTGTTGTGACTACATCTGACCTACCAGTATTTGTTTTCCGTTGGCAGAATTTTGTTTGAGGAAGTTGTTGCCTTCAGATCGATGGTGACTGTAAACAATATTCACACTTCTCCATTCTAAGACATTGTACAAGTGTTGTGTATCATTGTTCTTTTGAGTGAGAAACTAAATTACTACATAATTGTGATGTATAAGCGAGTTCATATATTATACGTCTTGTTCTTGTGAAATGTAATATTTATGATTATTTGAAGTGTTCTATATTAAGATTGAAGGGTTAACGAGGTGTGTTCAAGCGTAAACGAATCATATTGTGAAATGTAATCGGTTGAAGAACGTATGTGATTCATGAATAAAAGAGATGCAAGAGAGGTAATACTGTCATGTATAATATAACTCGTTAACACCTAACATGACTTGTTATTACCCAGTATAATTTATTAAGATTTTATATGACTTATTATAAACCAATATAACTCATTAATACCTATTATAAATCATATATGTTATAAAAGTTGTATACTCTTTATTATAGAGATGTATTTTCTTCGTTCTGAGATTCTAGTGCCCATCCCATCGATGAATGTGCAAATGGTCATGTCCTCAAACTTGTCGCTAGCTTTTAGCAGTAATAAGTCGTATTAGATCTTAATGAGTTATATTTCATGAAATTATATACTCTCATTAATCGTTGTTATATATCTACACAAATGCAACTTCTTTATCATTCTTCAACCTTTTCGTCTTGTAAACGGACACAAAGATCCGTCCTACTCGACAATCGCACCCCACCTCCTTCCGACATACTTCTCACAAAATTCACGCCAGTTATCCGTCGCTTGTTCAATCTCAAAAAACGTGAATGCACATAACCCGTTCCCGAATCTGATCTACTCGTTTTCCGAACTTGCCGGTAAGCTCCACTGTCGTATCTTTCCAATGCATTTTCTCCGGCAAGCTCAATTCCGGCAGATTTGACCGCCAGCTTGACCTGCCGGACTAATCCCTCCGGCTAACAATCTGCATGTTGCGGCTGCTCATTGTCTCTCATTTCCATGCACGTGAAGTTCAAAACGGCATCGTATTTCGCCAACATTCTGGCAATCGGTAAATACCCGTCGGAATGTTTTGTATTATAATACCCGGCGGTTAACTCGGCGGCGTGAGACCTAGTCTTGTAGTGCCAGTGGATTCCGGCGACTTTTACTGAAAGTTTTGCTCCGGTTCCCCGGAATATGTTGTCGGCGGACCTTAGAATTCTGTCTCCGTGTTGCAGTAGCTTCCCGGAGTACCATTCCATGAAGAAACGGCCGTAATCGGTGTCCCATGTACCGCCTCTCCTGAAAAATCTGGTGTCCTCCGGGAACTGGTTGTAGTGGCCGGAATCATGGGGCCCACTTTTTCCCCAATCTTTGTTTCCGTTTGCATCTGCAGCAGCTTCCAGTGATGCTTTCATATACTGTTAAAATAGAAATTTAGGTTAGGGTGTTAATCCGACATGCATCTATCACTTGTACTGTACAACTAGTTGATGCACAATTACCTTATCATAAAATTGGAATTCACCTATTCCTGGAAACCTCCATGTCCCATTACTTTCTGGATAAGATGGATACCTCAGCTCCCCACAAGGACCCATACCTACTTGAATTTCCTAAAAATTTAAAATAAATTTATATTATTATAATTCTCACTACTAGAAAAAAGTCGGATTTCTGACCATATTTATTGTCGGAAACCGGTTGTTCCGACCAGTTTCTGACAACATGTTTTGTCAGAAAAAAGCTTGTTATAAAACTTTTTCTGATAAACTTCTGACAAAATATTTTGCGGATGAAAATTAGGGTTTTTTTAGTTTCTAAAATATTTGAATTAAAGATTCCATCTTTATTAATAAATCAAATAAGAGATATATAAATGTGTAATTACCACAATAACATTTCCCAAGTAATTCTTGAATCTCTGTTGAAAACTTCTCATGTAATCGGAATAAACTTGAATGGGAGTTCTTCCCCGGAGCACCGACAAGGAGTCGCAACCTAAGGAGATGTACTCAGGGTTTCTCCGGCCGGATCTATCAGTGTACACAAGATCAGGGTTCCGGCTCATCTCTTCAAGAACCCATGGAGGTAACGGGATGCTAAAATGTTCAAACATTGATCAACTTGTGTTAATTTATAACAAATTAAAACACTGTAATGTATAGTGTATTATTGATCAACTATTTATAGAAATATAGCAATGTTCTATAAATATAGTAATGTTAATTACAAAGATTAACAACTATTTATAGAAATATAGTAATGTTCTATAAATATAGTAATGTTAATTACAAAGATTAACAACTATTTATAGAAATATAGTAATGTTCTATAAATATAGTAATGTTAATTACAAAGATTAACAACTATTTATAGAAATATAGTAATGTTAATTACAAAGAAAACCTAATATCTCATAGTTTGTGATTATGATAAAGATAATTAAAATAAATCTTTATCTGTGTAACAAATTCTAGCTGATATTTTCTATCAAATAAAATTCATACATGATTGATAATAGTATGAATGGAAATTAAGTTCGTAAATTGATCATTGATACCTGCAGGAGTCTCCAACATTGCCTCCACATTGATGAAAAGACATTACAGCTTGGAGCTTCCCAATTATACTTACTTCAATGGTCCATCTTTTTCAACCAAACCCCCACCATACATCAACCATTACACCTTCGACTCCTGCACTTTTTAATGCCATCAAACTCGCGTTCATTGCCTTTGGCTTGTTCAAGTGCCCACCATTGTGACCGTATCAAGATGCAGCATCACATACACTGGGACCCCGGAGATGTTATCGGTGATCCGGTGGCCACTCGATAAAGAATGAAACTTTTCTTTTTGATCATCCTTTTCACGTGTGAATTGAGCATCTTGTATCGAGTTTTTTGCTCGCAAACGACGTGTAGGCTTGATTTGGGCAAAACAAACGGTGCCGGAGAAATCGTCTAGGGTTTTAGTAACTTATAATCTTTTGAATTTAAAAAAGATGTGGAAGAACGAAGAGTTAAAGCCATTTGTATTTTGAAAGAAAATGAAGATCAGAAGATGAAGATGAATGTGGGAATGAATGAAGGGTGTGAAGGTAGCTAATTTATAAAATTAAAAATGGATAGATGACAATATTTGTGGGTCCTTGTGGGAAAAAAAATGTGCATAAAATATCAAAATTAGTAGGCATGTATTTTGAAGAAACGCGTAGGCATCAATCCAATGTTATTTATTGGTTTTCATTTTATAAGTTTTACCATTAATTTGTATTTTTTTTAGCACAATACAATACACAAACTTTAACACCGGCCATTTATTGTTAATTTTATCCTTCGTAGTTTAAAAAGCAATTTAGTGAAAAGATGCTACAACTTCAAAATAAAAATGATGTTAGGTTATATATATTAGTGACGGGAAAAAGAACCCGACTTGAAACCAGAAACTTTCATGACAGGTAAATGATATATCTTTTAGGATATAGAACCGAATATTAAGTATGAGATTAGTTTTAAAATATTAATTTCCCATAAATTTGGTTCATGTTTTTCTTTCTTACAATTCCCAATTTAAAAAGTTTCTTACTTTATTATAATAATAATAATAATAATAATATAATTATAATAATAATAATAATAATAATAATAATAATAATACAGCCAAAAAACAGATATAACGTTTGACGAAAGGTCTTTGTAGAATGGAAAACATTGATACGAGTACTATTATTTTATTATTATCATTATTAATTTTTCAAAATTTAATAATTTATAAACTTGCTAGATATTATATGCAATTATAGAATATTCCACGTTTCCATAAATGATGTACTTTTCATATTCCTACGTGGACTTGTGTTGTCACTTTTCTTTTTTGATTGGTGGATAAAATTTATGAGACACTATCTTCTTTTTAGTCTTTTTTTCATTTTCTACACCACATGTATATATGCACAAAATATTGAAAGTCAATTTTATTTTGTTATGCTAATAACCAAAAAAACTAGCAAAATGAAAGTCATATTCACATTTCAATTTATTTATAATATGAAAGTATTTATTCATTCATATACATTTCAAGAAACGTTTATATTTCTTTCAACATGAAAATAAAGTTTTTATATTTTATTAGTTATGTTTGGTATTAGTAATAATATTGTCTTTTTCGTATTACGCTAAGTCGCTAATCTTCAGTGATCATGCGATCATGTCGCGCATAGTAATAAACATAGCCATTACATTATGCTCAACTGAAATCGGTATATTTTGATTAAAGACAATACAATAATTTTATAATTATATTTTTAATTTTAAAAAATATACCAATTTGAAAGTTGTAGGTTAGAAAAGCGTTTGTTCCTAAACAAAAGAACTTTAAGAATGTTATACAAATAAACGTACCCAGTAAAATTCCACATTAAGAATGCTATAGTTCAAACTAGGGCTGTAAACGAGCCGATCCAGGCTTGGCTCGAGCTCGAAATTAAACGAGTTAGCTCGGCTCGGCTCGATTTTTTTTTCGAGCTGAAAAGTTGAGCTCGAGCTCGGCTCGTAAAAAGCTCGAGCCAGCTCGTTTTTTTTTACATAATAATATATATATAAACAACAAAAAAAATATTTTATTCTCGGTTTGAAGTTGATTGTCTTAAAAAAACTAAATACATGGAAGGGACAATATATAAAATACAAAAAAAACATAGATAACCCAAAACTTACAAAGTAGAGAGTAAATACAATTGTAGATAAAGTAAAATTTCAATCCAAAACTCAGAGTTCTTGAAAACAAATTAACTTAAAAAATCAAAACATCATATTTCAAATATAACACATATATATATATATATATATATATATATATATATATATATATATATATATATATATATTAGTTATTTAGACGAGCCGAGCCAACCCTAGCTCGAGCTCGGCTTGATTACAATTCGAGCCAGCTCGGCTCGGCTCGTTTACAACCGAGCTTTTTCCGAGCTTTTTTCGAGCAAGCTTCGAGCGAGCCACGAGCTTTTTGAACAGCCCTAGTTCAAACATATTTGAATGGTACTCAGTATTTGAAATATTACGTATTTTCCTTTTCAAAATTGTTACTATTTGGTCAAATCAATTTGATACTTTCCCGAATAATTCTCACATTTTCGGCAGTCTTCTACCATGCACCATTCGTTTCAAATCAGTCATGTCCACATATTTTAGTCTAGACTTTGTGTGGTTTTCAATCACAAGAAAACTTAGGGTTCACGTTTGAGAATTGAGATATGGCAAAACTTGCTATCTACAAATAAAGCTAAGTTGTTCACGAGTTGCTTGAGATTATATGTGTAAAAGTTTGAATTAATTCGAGTCAAAATTAAATGAGCTCGAGTTTAAGTTCAAGCTTTACATAAAAGGTCATAATCTAGATCGGCGGAGCCCAAACTAGCTAACCATGTAATTAAGTGACTACCGGCCCAAACATGGATTTAGGACTTAGGAGTGATAGCCCAACAAACTAATACTTACAGGCCCATAATTTTTTGGAACTTCATTTTAGTTTTTGACCGTGCATGTTCCCGTAATTCCACTCGTAACCCAAGCTATGCCCAAACTAGCAAACTATGTAATTAAGTCACACCACTCGATTCTATGTTTTAGTTTATCATTGTCAATCCCACTTCGGGGTAAAGGAGGAGGGTTTAATAAAATTTGAAAAAGGTCCTAAACTTTAACTTCGCTTTAGGCGTCGCAACTTCCTCTTCCATGTATGCACTGTTTCACCAATGAAAGATCTCACAATGACGGATACACAAGTTTTCTTTAGCTATGTTATCATGTTTTGATGTTTCGATGTCTATCAACTTGATGAACTTTTTTATTAGGTCTGATCTGTTCATCAAAATTAACATAAAATTGTAAAAATGTGTTTTTTCATAATGTTAGGAAAATGATTTTTTCCCCAACTTTGGACAGAATTAACTATATGTAACTACTGTTAATATACTTATTTCTTTATTGGTTTGTGTTATATTATGTGAGAGCTTCGTAACAAACCAAACCGTGTCCAAAACCGAGCTAAGATAAATGAGATATCGATACTCCAAGTAGAGTGATGGAATGAATATTACTAAACTTGGATGACTATGGTAGGAATTTGTTGCATCTTCTTGATTAATGCTGTAGCACCCACATTAGTAAGCAAAAATTAACTCCAAAACGCACGCGAAAATGGTCCCAATTTAAACTTTTGTAAAATAATTCGACTTACACACGTGTAAAAAAAATCCGACATGACCCGTTCGCTTTACGGACTATCCTTACGAAAACAAAACAACCCCTGTTTATCAAAACCAACACCAAATTCAAAAGTCTATATCATAAAACCGAGTTATTATTCGTTTAGCCATTAATCACAATTTAAACCTCTACCCAAGGTTTAACCCAAAGCAATTACAAAAGTCTAATCATCCAAAGGAGAAATTTGAATCCGAGCACTTTGACATCTTGAGGCCTAAACCGGAGCTTTTCCTACATCACAAACACCAAAAATATCAAGTTAGTAATGGTATAAGGTTTTCCCAAGACTCCCATGGGTTAAACCTAAGAAAAACCCAAAAATGGGGTTCAACAAAAGAAAAACTCATATGCAGAATCATACATATATTATGGCTCCCGTAACTCAAATCCTAGCCCAGGATATGCTTATATGAAGTTTATAACTTTACCGGTAACATGCGTTAATCATCTATTCATGTCTTACTCAAACCAAATATCAATCCCAAATGTAAACACACAACATTTTAAGAGATTTAAGTCATCTATAATGCATGTATAAAACTCCCTATACATGTCTTAGTCAAATCAAAGATAAATCCCAATGCAATCACACAAACATTTAAGGGATTTAAATTATAATCACACAAATGAGAACAAGTCTCAGAATATCCATGAAGATCATGCCCTCAAAACACCCATGAGAGACATGTCTCCACATATTTATTCGTGAAAAATGCATCTTCAAAACACCCATGAGGACTATGACTTCACATAACACTCATGAAGAATACATTCTCAAAACACTCATGAGGACTATGACTTCATGTATCACCCGTGAAGAATACATACTTAAAGCACCCATGAGGACTATGACTTCACATAACATCCATAAAGAATACATCCTCAAAACACACATGAGGACTATGACTTCACATTCTATTTTGTTTGTAAACACACACCAAAACCTAATTTTATCAAATACACCAATTAACACATAATTAACACCCAATCATGTGTAAAACATCAACTTAAATTTCATCAATCTCATAATCATATAGCATAGTATGTAAACTACACTAAATACCGATTACTAAGTAAGTGAAAACACTTACCTTTAATGCTAGATGAACCCACTGATCTTCAACCTTATCACTCCGATTACTTAAACAATTACACTTATTGTTTAGTAATCTAAAATCCCAAAAACACCAATTGGGTCAAACATCCATGTTATGAACAAAAGTTCATCACTTATGAACAAGAATGGTGTATTCAACTTAAACCAAACCTCAATCCTCCCAAAATCATCATCAAACACCAATGTTAGTTGAATCAACCCATTTGACCCATTTGGGTAAAACTCATCTTTCACCCAAAATCTCAAATTCTTAGATCACCAAATTAATCAGGGATTTTCATCAGGTTTTGTGTTTATGAACATCCTAAACACTTATAAACCTTTAACACATCATTTAAACACCCAATTTAAGAAAATCCTCAAATTCACCTCAAGAACCCTAATTTTTACATAATCAACTTAGGTGTTAAAACCAAGTAATTCTTGTTTCTCCAACATCATTAACACTAGATTAAAGCTTCTAAATAAGATTTAATCTGAATTATTCCATCAATTGACCCAATTTGGGTTTTCTACCAAAACCCACCAAGAACATAAAAATGAAGGTTTAGAGAAGAGAAAGATGATTACTTGAAGTTTGAAGAAGGGTGATTACTACAAGAACAACTGATTGAACATGCAAGAACTCAACTTTTTGATCTAAGCTCTTCCCCTCTCCTCCTTGCTCCCAAAATCGCCACACAAAAAAAAAACATCAAAGTTTTTTTTTACTTTTGTGTGTGACCATCCAACTAAAACAAAATCAGCTTTGGCTGATTTACAATAATAGTCCCTGTACTTCCAAAAGCCCCATTTTTTTCTAGAAGGTAAAGTTTGCTCAATTACACAACGAACCCTCTACTTTTATTTTGGTTATTACATCTTAAAAATATGTTCACACATATTGTTATTTAAACACGAAAGTGGTTCGTTACAAATGCTAACAAACCTTTATCATATATCAAATAGTTGTTTTGGTTTTGATTCATAAAACCATGTCCTGAATCGCATGGATGTTTTGTTTTTGACTCTTAAATATTTTTCATGAATCATTATGGAGGTTTTGATTATGACTCATAATTTTTATTTAAATTGATATTAACATGTCATGAATCAAATAAATGTTTGTTTGACTCATAAAATTGTCATAATTGTGTTTAAATAAAGAAATTAAATATGGAGTTTTAGTATGAGAATAAAATAAATCTTATGATTCATTTTTTGAAGATATGAAAGAGAGAGAAAATAAAACCCTAGAGAAATCATTTTGTCAACTAGTTCCATAGAATTTAGAGATAAATACTCTCTAATTCTTCCACCATCACAAACTTCATCCTTTTTCTTTTTCCACAAAATGAAAACATTATTTCACCTAGTGAAACCTCGGGCGCGAGAGCCATCTCCGGCATTACACACTGTTTCGGTTGTTGTACCCTAGGAGACAGACGAGTTATCTTTGAAGATACTCGAAATCTGTTTTAAGGGATACATGCTGAACACGAATCCTCAGCCACAATCGACAAAATATTAGCTTGTTCATTGTTACAGTCAAAGACAAAGTTGAAAACTTATCGTGTTGAATACTCGAGTCAAGAATACTTTAAGAAGCTTTGTTGAAGTACCCGCTAAGGACTCCGTTTTGATTCTTTTGAATCAAGTTAGTTATATAATTTGTATTTTATATTTTGTTTGTTTGTTGTACACGGTATTACATAGTATGTTTCCCACAAATTACGAGAGTATCGTCATTATCAATTTTATTATTATTTTAACATAAAAAGTCACACACTTTCTACAAAAATATGTCAAAATTTCAATAATAATGTACAATTTAAGATCTAGAAATATTCAAAATGGTAATCACATAAACAATATTCCGATTCAACTAAGCGTAAACGATGTTATATCTCTCAACTTCTCTTTCTTTTGGATTTAGAATGTTCATCATCCGAATATATACAATGTTATCATTCAAAAATATACATTGTGATTCGAATATCAGATACATGTATAACACATCGAAAGAAATTTATGGAAGTCATGTGACACCATTCTTGAAAACCTAGATCTGCCTGTGCTTCCTCGTGATTATATATATATATATATATATATTATAACATACAATTATTTATCTAATTACCCACCATTATATATACAATAGAACACACACATATATAATTACACGTAATAATGTCTATAATTTCACAATTTACATCAACGTTTTAAAATTATATTTTAATAGATAACAATACCGTTAATTAAATAAATAAAAAATCAATCTTATGGTGTTAAGAAAAAAATGAAACTAGATAAAAAAGTAAACAATTGTATATTTCCTTTTCTGCCCTTTCGATCCCAATTAACACGTAGTTATGTACGAAATTGTCATCGCCTCATCTTAGCTATTGGTTTGTCTTCATCAACCGTGCATAGGAGATCAACTTCTTACACTTTTAATAAAAAAAACTAATTAATCCATCAAAATGTAGGAAACAAGGACCTAATCTCATCGATCCATTAATATTAATATAATGTCCCTAATTAAAGACAATTAACACTTACAACGGTAATTTAGTAAGTTTAATTTTACTCCTTTGGTATAGAGACACAGCAAAGACAAATCCATTAAAATTCAAAAACAATTTTTATTTTTCAAACTAAAATATCTTAAAGCGCACATAAAAACTAAATCAGACAAATTAAACGAGTGTTTTTTTCTCTTTAAAAAATTGGTTCACATTAAACTAATGCCGGGTTCACATAATTTCAATTTTAATCACTGTTGACTCACATATCAATTTATACAGTTAATTTACTTACATATTCGATTAAAGTTAGTTTATAGTTGATTCACATGTACAAAACCAATATTATAGTTCAATCGAGTTAACAATTTGTGATTTCTTATTTGCCCTTCATTCAATTCCAACCTTGAAAACATGCATAATGTCAATTCCGGAACAGAACCTTGTAGAAGGTTGCCTCTATTACAAAGCATAAACAGATCAATTGGTTTGGGAGAAGGCACATTCACGATCTTCCAATGTGGAGGTCATGAGTTCAAAACTCATTTTGTGTAATATGCTAGGGTGGACCAGGGGGTTTTTCACAGTGGGCCTTCGGGTGGTGGGTTTCCCCTGCAATGGTGGGCTGGCCGGGTCACCAGCGTTGTCTGCGTTCGCGGACGGGGTGACCTTTAGTCAATGGATTTACCCTGGTGACCAGGCTAATAGTATTCGTTGGCCATTCAAAAAAATAAATAGATTTTGCAACAACCAAAGAGTGAAATACCTGCCCAACAGCTTTTGTCTTGGATACTCTCTAACGACATTTTCTGCCCGAATTGCCCGTTGATTTTCTAACCCTTTGCATGATGGTCTTGTTGTTTATAACCTCCAAGCACCTGGAAAAACTTGCACCAATTCCGTCAAAAGTCAATGCACCACTCACTGGTTCTATCACAACCCCATTCTGTCTCCCACTTTCAGCTTATTCAAATCGATTTCCTCAAAATTAGGATGATGAAAATTAGAAAAACCAATTTGAATTCTAAAGTTCAAGTTACCCGTATGGGCAGGGTTCTCATGAGCTTTTAGCCAAAATGGTGTTTGTAAAAAAAACTATTTACCAATCAGTTGTTGTTTTAAAAATATTTCTCAAATAAGTGTGAAAAAATATTAATTAGAGTCTACCCACCCTTTTTCTTCTCACTAACCTCAAAACCTTCCCCTAAACTTTACATAACTTATAAATTTTGCTTCTAAGTTTCTGACCATGGCATTTACCCGAATTCAAAGAAAATAATCATCAAATTCATATTTTTCTTGACCCGAAGTTTTACGCCTTCGTTCACAAAATCCACCTAAGAGTTCAAAGATGAATCCAATTTGTTTAATAGCTCATGAATTTCCAAATTTTTATATTCTTCTGTAGATAATAGGAATCTTCTCTTTTTGTTGTTTGTTTCCAAATCCAACAGGCGTAAGGATGAAGTTCTTGATTTTTATAGTAATTGAGCAAGAAATGACATCGTTTTCTTCTATTTTAAATGTATGTTCTTTAATCGTTTGAGTAAAAAGGTAAATTTATCTTCATTTTCTTGCTTGTGGGTCTGTAACCGAAATCGAAGAGGACCCTTCTTATCTTTATTGAAGTTCTTTATTTTCTTTAATCATTTCATGTTTTAACTTATTGCCTTATTGGTTTCGTCTTGATTTCGCATTTTTTTTCTGAAGAAGATAATAGAATTAAAGAAATCCCTTGTGATCGACCAAATAGATGTTTTGTGGTGCTTTTGCTCTCAATTGCATGTATATATGGCAAGAAACCATGACAACAGTGGGTTTGTGTTTCTGGAAACCATGCAATTGGCAGAAGACCATCAGATGGAAACAACCCAAAACCCCCCTTCGGATGATAGATTTAAGAAGGATGAGAGTATATGGAGAAGAGTAGCAAAGGAGATTGGATAGATCGAGTGGCCTACGGTGCCACCAGCATGAATAGGAGGACGATGGTGCCCTGATGAAGAAGAAGTAAACGGTTCACGACCAACACGCCACCTGACGGTGAAGGCTCCAACATCTATCGCTAGTTCTGGGATGGTCCCTGACGGTGGTGTTACGATCAAGCTAGTGGCTCCTGGTCTTGTTGGTGGAGGCAAGGAAGATCCAGAAAGCAACAAGATCTCTAACCATCCCTATAGATTCAAAAACATCAAAGCCTAAACCAATCTCCAGTATATTAGCTCTAAGTGTGTTTGAACTCTCTTGTTGTTATGAGCTGTGGCTTTGGTTTATTCTCTGACCATGGTGGACGACCTCTAGGCCGTCGGAGTTAGGAGATATTAAGTCAAGACAGTGGGTTGAAATTTAGAAGCAAAATTTGTAAATTGTAAAAAAGATTGGGGGAAGATTTTAAGGTTACTGAAAAGAAAAGGGGTGGGGAAGCCTTTGATTAATACTTTTCCACACTTATTTGGTAAATTTTTTAAAAGCAACACCTATTTGGTAAATAATTTTTCTATAAACACCATTTTGGCTAAAAACTCAGGTTCTCATTGCTTATTGTATTTGTCATTTTGAAAACAGGGTTATTAATCATTAGCACATGGCCTTGTGACAACAGTGATTGCCCCTCATATAAATGATGTGGGTTCAAATACTGAAAATATGGTATTTTAGGAGTAAAAAATGTAATTGATCATTAATTAAGATCACAAAACCAATATTATTATAATAATAACCAAACAAATCTAAATCAAAGTGATATAGGATGTGGTATGTATCAAAGATAGATTTAGGGTGCTAGAGGCGTACTCGGGTAAAGGGGTGATGGTACTCGGTAGCCACATGTACATTGCCGCAAGGGTTACGGGTACCCACGGCGGGTAAGGTAATCGGGTTCATCTACCCGTGTGTTCGGCAATCAAAATTGAAGGAGAGAGCCGTCGGGTAACGGCTAGAGAGCATTAGGGTACGTGGGGTTGAATTTGAGTAAATATTATGAAACTTTTTTATTGGTTAGAGTTACTAGGATACCTGGTATGAATATCTACCCAAGTGATTTATGTCAGCTGAATATATGAATATTGATACGTTAGTATGAAGTTGGTTTTTAGCTTGAATTGAATTTTTTTTTAAAGACAAATTTCTTAATTCCTGATAGAAGTGGGAACCCATAAACTATTCAAACTTTGGTGTTCGTAAAAGATTTTTTTCTTCTACCATTTAGCCTGAATTGATGATACACACATTACTGCAAGTCTGCGAGGTGGGACAGAGGCTGCATTATTGGAATTAAATTCGAAAAAAAGTAACTATCAAACTCAAATTTTGAATCAGAGTTAGAATACGAATCCAATTCAAATTTGTGATATCGACCGATTAAATAGCCAAATAAAATCAAATATAACAATGGTAACATTCATTAATTCATTTTCTAACCAAAATAAAAATTATTATTAACCAAAGATATAGTCAACATAAAAAGCAACCATTATTATTATAACTTGTACAATGTGGATCAAATATATCACACGTACAAGACACCAGAGTAGCATGGTACACGCTTCAAATAGTTGTACCGTACACATCATACTTTCTTCTTGGTTAGTAACTGTATTTCCACAATTACCCCCTTACCACGAGGAAAACCAAGAGAAAAAAACAATTAACCCACACAAAATATCAAAAGTCATATATTTTTTTTCACAGTTTCCACAAACTTTAATTTTAATTTTTTTTAAAAGGAAAATATTTTCTAATTAAAAAATAGAGGAGTAATCTGTAATTAAGTGGCAACAACGGCACCAGAACGGAAAGGGTAATTTGGGGAAGAATTGGAAGATTTCTCTCTCTCTTCTTTCTTCCTCATCGCTTTGATCGACGCAGAGAGGCTCCGATTCTTCTCTTTCGCTTCATCGATCTCGATCTGTTCATCTCTGCATTCTACGGTACAAAACGGTATGTCTCCTCTGCGAATTTTCGAAAACGCACTTTCAGATTTGACGTAAATAGAGTTAGAAACCCTAGATCAGAGTTTAATTATGAGGATGAATTGAAAAATACCTGTACATGAAGATGTCTCGGTTGTAACCGAGTGGTTTCTTACAGAGAAAACATGCATCTAGGAAATGAGATTGTTGTTCTTTAAATCTTCCGTTAACAAACGTTCCAGATCTCGGAGAAGGAAACGGATAGATAGGCCGTGAGATCAATCGGCTGCCGTGGCGGTGGTTATCTGATGTTGATGATGATGAGAATCGATGATCTGTGATGGCAATAGATGCGAGGCCGTTGTTGTGTTCAATGAGGCCTTGGTTTCGTGTGGTTGCAGAGTCCATTTGTTAAGAGGCGGTGGCGTTGGACGGTGGGAGACAAAGGGGAAAATAGGAGTTAGGGAGGTTATAAAGAAGAGTTGGTGAGTTGAGGGTACAGAAAGTGGTGTGTAAACCACGTCAAAATTCAGGGAAATTAAATAATTAGTTAAAAAGTGTCGTGTATGAAGATTGACAATTCCATTTTTAACACTTTTTATTTCAACAATGAAATTTCATGTACAAATATAATATACTATTCAATCAAAACTATAAATATCATATATATATTTATATATATATTTTTTAGCTGCCGTTCAAATATATATATATATATATATATCTTAGTTTAAATAGATTTTTTATTTTATAATTATCGTTTTCCTATACATTATATGATTTTTTTTATAATCCAATCTTTTAGTTTTATCTTTTAACCCAATTTAAAAGATTATTTATCTAATTTAAGTGATTCTTTTACCTAATTTTTTATAACCTAAATTTTTACTTGACGACGACCATATAAGTCCTGCGTATATAATGTATAAATGATATAAAAGAAAATTAATAAAATTATAAAATGGGTAGATATATAACATATTTAAATGTTTGTAAGGTTATATATGATACTTTTAGTTTTTGTTGGATACATATGATTTTTTCTTAGCTTGGAGTGGCATATATAAAATTGCCGCTTTTTCAAAATATCGCCACCATCTTTCGTAAAAAGGTGCAACTTAGGATGACATTTAATTAGTAAAAACAACAGATTTAACTGTTGTTTTTGTCAACTTCTTTGTCGAAAATCTCAGTTTCAATCCCTCTTAGGTGAGGCGGAGTGGTAGCGGGATGTGAAATGGGATGGGGGTACTACCGGTCCGCCCCCATTAGTACCGCAAAAAAGGCTTCTTTTCAGGTCGTCTACGACGATTCATTCTCGACCTACAACGGCCATAAAGTCCTTATAATGGCTAGTTTTTAATAAAAGAATTAATTTAAATTCTAAACCCCATTTAAACCATCTCAACTCTTTATTTTTCAACATATTTTTATTCTTTCTTCCTCAAATTTAAATCGTATCTCTCCCTTATTTTTTTTTTACTTTCGAGTTCATCATCATCATGTTTCGAAGATTCATATAATGATGTAGTTAAAGAAACGGGAGTGGATAATTTTCCTTTGATTGCTGCAAGTGTTCAACGGTTATTAAATTATCAAGATAATGCTAGTTCAAAAACTTATGTATGTAGAGATCGCAAAGCCGCACATGATCATTTCGTAGCAGATTATTTCTCTGAGAATCCAATATACAGGGCTGAGACATTTAGAACAGAGTTTCGGATGCGAAGAAAACTATTTTAAAATAATTGTTGATGATATGGAGGTGAACTTCAAATATTTTCAAACATCATGGGATGCTAGGTGGAAAAAGAGTTTCACATCATTACAAAAGTGCACATCGGAAATATATCAACCAACGTATGCTAATGTTCCTAATTCACTAGATGAGTACTTAAATATGTCTGAAAGAACTTCCCATGAAAGACTACAATATTCTTGTAAATAGGGATGGTAATAAAACCCGAACCCGAAACATTCGGGACGGGTATGCGATCAGGTAATCATGTATGGGAACGGGTTTGGGATTACTTTTGAAATTTTTTGCGGGTTTGGGACGGGTATAGGATATGGTGATATACCCGTTTACCCGCCCCGATTACACGATAACATATACTCGTTTACCCGATTATAAACCCGATATAGTTTTCTTTCCTTTTTATTGATTTTAAGAATATATACCATATTTACTTTAAGCATATATATATATACCCGACATGATTTTCTTTTTTTTTATTTAAATTACAATTTTTATATATACCCGGTAGATACCCGAAGGGTTTTGGGTCGAGTATACCCAACGAGTATTTTTTACAAAGTAACGGGTTTACACAAAACCCGCGGGCGTACCCGATACCCGACGGGTAATTACATGATAGAAACCCGACGAGTTTTGTCCCGGATATGGGACAAGCTTTTATAATCGGGTATGGGGTTGGGATTACCTAAACCCGTCCCAAACCCGACCCATTGCCATCCCTACTTGTAAATGTGTTATTAAGCTGTATGGAAAAAAATATTCCCGTATACCGATTTCACATGACATACAACGTTTATACCCCCATTTGTGCAACAATGGTGAAATCCTTTAGTTTTCTACCTCACGATAAGTGAATACGATTCAATGCAGCATAAGAAGCGAGCTTTCGGTGTCCTAAAAACTAAATGGGTTATAGTGGGACGACCTGCACGGGCAATGCAACCTTCTAAAATTAGAAATATTATGTACGGTTACATTATATTACACAATATGGTTTTGAAATATGACGGCGATGCAATAAGTCCTGATTACATTCCAATTCCTCCAACCATTGAAGAAGTAGACGACGACAT
Organism: Smallanthus sonchifolius; assembly: GCA_023525975.1. Taxonomy (NCBI): domain Eukaryota; kingdom Viridiplantae; phylum Streptophyta; class Magnoliopsida; order Asterales; family Asteraceae; genus Smallanthus; species Smallanthus sonchifolius. The sequence continues at coordinate 88,082,334 of CM042030.1, read as the reverse complement.
TTTTTTTTGGAATTGCTTTGCTAAAAACCCACGATAACTTTCGATCGGATATCGTTGAACATATTGCAAACACCTACGTACCCGCATTGACGACTAATTATTTTTTTATGTTTTCATTTGGTCTTGTAATTTTTATTTTATGTTAATGAAATATTATGTTTTAAATTAATATTAAAAGGTTTATATTTGTTTTTAATTAATTATATATCTTAGAATTTAACTGGGTTAGGAGCAAAGGACGTAACGTGCAATATTTGTAAACGTAAAGGATGATCTCTGTCAATTTTTTGGCTAAAGAACAATATCTGAAAAAAGGTATAAACATAAAGGACGATTTGTGTAATTTACTCTTTATTTTATACAATAATGATGTCTCATCTCAATCCCGTACTTTCTCAAACGGAATATGTCACATCAATTATTATTTTTAACATGTATCAATTCAAATTTTCGACCTTGCGGTACATATTATTTCTTTATTATATCTATAACACATGAAAGTATATTTACATATATATATAAGCAAACATTATGTTACAATAAACATATATAAATGAAACATGTGAGTTTTTAATCATGTAACTATACCCTTCATCATATATGTATATGTATTTAATTGTGAATATATATATGTAAATATATATATATTTGATTATACTAAATAAATCAAGTATACAACTCTTAATTTTATAAAAGTAAAACTTACGAGCTTTAATCATGTATTTACATCTTTTAAATATATATCTATATTTATCCGTGACAAAAAAAATAGGTAAATATATATATATATACATTTGATTTTTGTTAATTAAACCATTTATACAAGTTGTGATTTCATAAAAAAATAGAACTTTTCCTTTACAAACTTATTTTAATAAAGCATATAATGTTTAAGTTTTATAAAGTTTATAAAAACATTTTTTTTAAAACAATTAAAAATGAGTTAAAATGAATTAAAACAAATAGATAAGGCCTTGAACCCCTATACTTGCTTTGAACCCTCCTATTGAACCTCCTTTCATTGAATTTGGACCCTGGAAAATGTCCTTGCCCAATTTTGACCTCTCAAAGTCAACCATGGCCAAAATCAATTTCAATCCCTTGAATTCAAGGTTGTTAATGCCTAAAGATCATGCGTAGACATTATTCAATCAACCACAATTGATTATAACGACCCAATTTAATCATAATCAAATATTTAAACCCATTCAAGTCCCCCTTTCGGTTATGACATTCAAACCCACGATTTATAACTCAAACCCCGTAATTCCAGTCGATTGAAACTTGTAACGCGTGTATTAACCATACCTCGAAGTCCCTATACCATATGGCCATCGATTCCCACTCAAAAAATCCATTTTCCTCGTCTCTTTTCCCCTCTCGGCTTCGCGACAGCAAGGGGAGCTCAAACACCCCCTTCTCCGGAATTCAAGCTCGATTCCAGGTAATAACCACTGCCCCTTACTCGCTTTAGCATCCTACACAGAAACCCCTTTGAATCGGGATCGAATTGGTATGGATTTGGGATCTAGGGTTTCAGTTTAGACAATTGGGGAAGAAGGGACGTGGGACTTTCTGTTTATATGCAAAGCAAACTCAACCTTTTTCATGGCATTCGCCCAGATCAGATGGCTCTGACATTGCAGGTCGCGGGTTCGAAACTCGGCCCTGCCTGTTTCCTTTTTCTTTTTGTTGTTTAGTTTCTTTGTTGTTTAAATTATCATTCCTTTTTCTTTTTGTTGTTTAGTAAATTACACAAATCGTCCTTATATATACATATATATTTAAATAAAAGGGTTTTAAATAATTCATTCAACTAATTATTACTCACTATTTATTTATACATTTATTTATTCAAACATTTATAAACAAAATAACACTTTTTTCGTATATTTATTTAATTATTTACAAACAAATCTTTCAATTATTCTATTATTTCATCAAATTAAAAATACAGTTATTTATCAAGATTTACATAAATACTATTTGAAACTCAAATAATTATTTTACTATTGAAATGAGTAAACTCACATCAATCCCTTCACGCATTAGGATCCACTATCTCATCTTGTACAAATCATTGATACACTTGTACCATTAAATCATATGTTAACCTTGAGGTTAGCTTGAACTTTTATGCAACAAACAATATACTTGTGTGACATACAATGCTTCATATTGCAAGATGAGTTTTCATAGCCACTTTTACATTACTTTTTGTTTATAAATACTCGGGGTGAAACATGTTTACAATACTTTACTTATACAATTTAATTACTATGTTCTTATGCAAGTTCTATGTGCTTCATGTCATAAAATACTTGGTGTTACATGTGTTCATGTGTTTAAACAATTATTAACTTGAGTTGCAAGCCTAAGGTAGTACTTATTATGATCATATATATGGGAACCCGATTAATTACTTAAAAAAAAGCTTGGCGGCTTTGTGTATATGTTTAGGTACCTTTCATAACACAATCAGGTGGATTGTGTATACATTATTCATATTTCATGGCTTGTACACTTGAACCTTGTATGTTTTCATATTTATGCCTTAGATTTGATATGGACATAATGAATTGTAAATCATTTTCAACTTTTGTTGGTGTTAAAACCTATGTTACTCACCAACTACTTGTAGTTGAAGTTTACTTAACATGTTTCAGGTGCACCCGTTTAAGGACAAGTCTTGATCATATAGGACTATGGACCTAGTTATATTTAATACAAACTTTGATTATGTCTTGTTCCTTTTGAACTATGCGTTTCTTATTTCCTTGTAATGAATACTTAATATAGTTGAATAAATATTGGAACTTATTTAATAGTTGATCATGTGTTTTTGAACTGTAACCTCCAGGAATTTCCGGCCTTTATTCTAACTATTCCGACACTTGTACTTTCATTATTCTATGATTTGTACCTTCATATTTCAATGAGAACTATCATATTTATCTCATTACATGAACATACATACATTGGGTACAACTGTTTCATTTAAAAAATAACAAGTATTTATATAAGGGTTCATATAAATAATTGTTTAAAGTTCTAAGAAATAAATGCATATATATATATTAAGTTATTGCTAAGTTTATATATATATATATATATATGTACAAACTTATAAAAACTAAATTAAAAAAATTCTATAAAATTAGGGTTCATAAAGTTATGTTATTTAATTACAAAGAAAATGAGTTTTAATAAAAATGAAATTATTTCTATTTTTTTTAAATTATACTTTTTATGGTTATAACATTAAATAGAATATAAAGATTTACTAGATTTTATAAAAATCTATAAAATTATGTTTTTAAAAAGTTCAGGGTTAATTGTGTAATTTCTGAAACTTAAATTTCATTTAAAACAAGATTTGTACATAAAATGATAGAAGCCTGAAACTCCAGGGACTTGTTTGCAAATCCAGAAACTCCCCCCCATTCAGTCATGGGTTCGAGTCCCGCACAAACCGTTTTTCGAACCATTTTTCATGAACTCGTCCGTGGGATATTTTCGTATGAAATTGAAGCCGGCTAAACGATGTAGTCACTCAAACGATCCGTCCTTCACGTTTAATTGGACTTTTATGAACACTTCAATGATTAAACTCGTAACCGAAACCCCATTGAAACTCATTTAATCGATCGACTCATTTCCGTGTGAATTGTGTATAAATTGGCACTCATAGTCCTTGGCGACACTCATTGCAAGCTTCCTGTACTCTCAATTACATCGCAAGGCACCTCTGTAACACCCAAATCAGCCGACGAACACGAGGTTGCGCACCTCAGTCGTTCTCCTTCCCTATGTATTCATTTCAGGTAAAACTTGCACCAATAGACTCGTCTCAATCCAGGGAATGAAAGCCCTGTGCATTTAGAGCTGATCGGGTTGCAGAGAAGGGTCAATTGGAAGGCTAGGGTTACGGGTTCGTTTGGGGAATAAGATGGGTTTGGATTTGTACTTTTTAAATTAAAAGCATCAGTCTAAGACCAAGGCATAAGCTCTGGTCTGATGGTCCAAAGCGCGCGTGCATGGTGGCCCGAGCTCGACGCGGGTTCGAGTTCTGGTGGCCGGTTTTTGCACCTAAACCTTGTTTTCCATTTTTTACATAAAATAAATGTTTTAAAATTTTGATTTTATTTTTATAAATCTTATAAATATAATCAGGAACTTTTATAAAAAAACAGAAAATATTAAATAATGTTATATTTATTTTTAATCTAATAAAAACATATCATAAGTATTATAAATACCTAAATAAACAATATATATGTTTTATTTATACAAATCTAATTATGTGGTTTATTTATAAAAAGATAATAATGTTTGTTAAACCAATTTTAATTAATTGTTTAAAACATTATTATCCCACATTATTAACCAATTTTAATCTAATTATGTGGTTTATTTATAAAAAGATAATAATGTTTGTACAAATCCCATATCCAATCCCAAATCCTATGAAACCCTAAAATCTCATAATCCCATACTTTCATTAGGCATAATTTGAGTTTAAGAATACATTTATCCATGCAGGTTGATTGTGAGAAATCCTCACGAAGCCTAACCATCGTTAACAACTCATGCTACTTATTAACTTCATTACATGTGAGTTTCATAGCCCTTTTTACATACTTTTGTTTACAAATACTCGGGGTGGAACATGTCTACATTACTTTACATACACAATTCAATTACCTATGTTCTTATGCAAAGTTCATGTGCTTTATGTCTTAAACTACTTGGTGATACATGTGTTCATGTCTAGTACAATCATTAACTTATGTGGCAAGCCTAAGGTTGTACCTTTTATGATCATTTATATGGGAATCCGAGTCATTACTTAACATAAACATTGGCGGGTTTGTGTATACATTTTGGTACTTTACTTCACGCAATCCGGGGGATTGTGCAAACATATTTACATGGCTTGATTGTACGCTGTGGGACCTCGTATGTTTTCACATCTATGCCTTAAACTTAATTGTAAAACATATTCAATTTTGTTTGGTGTCAAAACCTATGTTACTCACCAACTACTTGTACTTGAAATTTACTTACATGTTTTAGGTGCACCAGTTTGAGGACCATGCTTGATCACATAGGACTATGAACCTAGCATTAATAAATTTAAATTTTGTTATGTTATGAACAATATGCTTCTATTTCTCCTTGTAACGGATATTTTATTATGATGAATAATTATTGAAACACATTTAATAGATGATCATGTGCTTATGAACACCCGCGTCAGCCCCAGCGTATAATTCGCCGCCGGCCGGGGTGTGACATGAAAAACCGTGTCAGCCCCGGCGTATAATCCGCCGTCGGCCGAGGTGTGACAGATTGGTATCAGAGCCATGGTTATAGGGAATTAGGTTATTAGAAACCAATGACCTAGTCTATAACCTTAGGTTACCCTTGTATGATTATCCTACATGTTATCTTATGTATTACATTGAATGATACAATACGTGTTACCTTATGTGCTATGTTACTTGATAACTTGTATGTTTATAAAAAATTTTACTTATGTGATACCTTGATTTCTACATTACTTGATTAGCCTACACATTACCTATTTATTACACAAAATGCTACCCTAAATATTACCGTATCTTACACTTAATCTTATCTAGGTCCCTTTACTCTTTCATCCTTATGCCTTAAAAAAAATTATGTTATCATCATCAACACTTGTGAGGAATTTAAACATTAGACCTTACCATTCAAGAAAAGAAGCTGCTTAAATAAGTAGAGCTCACCTTTGAACCACAAGACATAATCCATAATGATTCTCATCATGACCATGAGTTCAAATAATAGTGTTAATAGTACATGATGGCTGGAAGAGTGGGTGTAGGCCCATAAAATATTCTGACTAAGGAAATACTGGTACTTAAGTGTGTCCCTTATGACCTACCTTTCTTTCCTGGGAATTCTTTTCGTGGGTATACTAGTTCCAACTGTTATCTCTGACCCATAAAAGATTCTGACTAAGGAAAGACTAGTACTAGTTCCAACTGTTATCGCTGACCCATATACTAGTTCCAGCTGTTTACAATGTGCTACACAATAAGAGTGGGTGTAGGCCCATAAAAGATTCTGACTAAGGAAAGACTAGTACCTGACCCATATCACCCAAACCCAGGGGCAAGGCATACTATGGAACCCACCAGTGCTATAGTAGTTCCAACTGTTATCGCTCACCAATATGTGAGATCCACAGAGTTTCTGAGGCAGAGAATGGAGCATGGGATAAGGCACGACCTGCTGGGTCAACGAATAGATAGCCTATTGGGTTAAGTGCGGTACCAGGAGGACTTAATTGCAAATCTAAGTACCCACATAGACATGATGGAAGGAGACCGGGAGATATTTGATGCTCGTATAGAAATAGCTAGAGCCGAGGCCCGTTTTGCAATACGAGTAACCATAACGATGTTCATCTTGGTGCTCATCTGCTTCCTGGTGGAAAGCTACCTGATACGTTAGCCGGATTTTCTCTTTCTCGTTTTTAAATTTTAATTTGAACCCATTACTCTATGTTTGGAATAAGTACTTGACATTTTATCATTCAGTGTTAAGTTTTATATTACAACTTGAATGTCATTACTCGTTGATTTAATATTGCAAGTATAAAATACATCTGTTATATTATCAACAAGATTACCCAAACATCGCGCCAAAATAACTAGTTTTGAGAAGTACATACCAAACCCTCTCCTATTGTGTAGCACATTGTAAATCCTTGAAGAGGAGCTTTTCTAGTAGGCTTGAAACCCATATCCTGTACCATACCCCAATGACACATACACGAGAATTATGTAGCCTTGTGCGATGGGAAAGAGGGACAAAAGGAGGAGCAATCAAGACATTTCTACCATACGAGACTTTCCGAATGTGTTTCTCGAGGATCTAACCTGTCCTCCTCTTGTTCGTCAATTAGAATCCTGTATCGACTTGTACCTGGATCTAACCATGTAGTCAAACTTTTCTCATCATCTTGCACCTTTGGAAATGTATGAGCTTACTAGCCAACTTCAAGAAGATGAATCATTTCGCATGACGTTAACCATTCATATAAACATCAACGAATTTGAAAATTTAAAACTCGACTACCCACATTGTACATAACGCCGAACAACACGCTTGTCCAAGAAGCTCGACCACCTACGAAATTCGATAGTTTACATGATTCATGAGATTCGATTATTTACATTTGATTGTTCACATTATCCATAAGACTCGATTGTTTACATTATACACGAAACTTGATTATTTGAAAATTATTTGTGTCTAAAGTCTGTGAAAAAACGCTTTTTCACTAATTTTTCTAACATAGGTTAATTTGGATTATATCTTATCACTAATGTGTCAAATAGATTAAGCTAAACACCTCACGTAAGTGTTTGCCACTAATTTATGAGGTTTATACATTTTCTAAATTATAGAAGAAACAAAAACTTTGTGACAGGAAGCCCATTGACATCCAGTTGTATGTGTATATACTGATTTAGCTTGTTATCTGCTGCAAGCAAGTCAAATTACTAATTAAGCTTAAGTTAAAGCCTACACTATAGTTGATCACTATCTACCCATGCACTTTCAAAGTTAAAATATCATTCAATATCACAAATAAAAACATATTCTAATCAATACCATCCATTCATCTGTGATGGTGATGGTGATTATTGGTGTTACATTCTAACCTGTCCACATTATAGTCATACGAGCTGGTAAATTAGTGAAGTTCAACGAGTTTGGGCTTAGGGTGAACGAGTTCGGGTCATAAATGGGCTGGCACGTTAATAGCATGGTTAAAAACTTAACGTGTCTAAATGGGTTTAACCTGTCTAACCCGTTTAAATAATCGTGTTAAATAAGTTAATTGGTTTACATGAGTCACGACATATATAAGACTCGTCTGTTACAAGTTGTTCACAATTTAAGCATTCTATTGATTATGTTTTTGGTAACTTTTATTTTTTCATGTTAATTATTTAATTATTTATTAAGCTAAGTCATGTCAATAATCGTGTTAAACATATCGTGTCATTTGGATTATTGAATTGCTTATATTTGATTATGTTAAACAAGTCATGTCATTTAACCCACTTATTAAACATGTCAATATTAATGTTTAAATAAATGATACATGGAGTTAAACATGTCATATCAAACACGACCTATATAACATAACACGACATGTTTTCTAGCCCTAGATTAGGACACATATACAAAACTGAGACGCACGTGCTGTTATGATATCGAGGTTGAAAGCTAAAAACAAGCGAGAATGATAAACGAGAGAATGAAAAAGAGAGAATGATTGGGGGTAAAAATAAATGATTTCATTGATAACTCAATAATGATTACAAAGAGACTATTTATATACAAGGAAAGAAAACTAACAAAGCTAACCACTAAATGAACCGGCGAACTTACCCTTAAGTTCGCCAACACCCCCCCTCAAGTTGGAGGCCAACTTGGAAATGATATCAGAATGCGGTTGACCAACCAGACTCTTAATGAATAAATCTGCGAGTTGATCAGAAGTCCGCGTGTGAGAAAGCAAAATCAAACCGGCTTGAAGCTTCTCACGGAAAAAATGACAATCCAACTCGATATGCTTAGTTCGCTCATGAAAAACTGGATTCTTAGCAATATGAATAGCCGCCTGACTATCGCATTTAAGAGGAACGGGAGTAAGATTGTCAAGCCTAAACTCCACAAATAACCGAGTCAACCAAGCAAGTTCCTGTGTGACACGACGGAGAGATCGATATTCAGCCTCAGCAGAGCTAAGAGAAATAGTAGCTTGTTTCTTGAATTTCCAAGAAATAGGACTGTCCCTAAGAGAAATGAAGTAGCCACTGACAGAACGCCGAGTATTAGGCCAAGCCGCCCAATCAGAATCACAATAAGCAGACAAAGACATATTAGGATCATCATTAAAGAACAACCCTTGAGAACAAGTGTCTTTGACATAATGAAGAGTATGCCATGCCGCATCCCAATGAGTAACACGCGGATCAATCATAAACTGACTGAGAAACTGAACCGCAAAAACAAGATCACGCCGAGTATGAGTGAGATAGTTGAGTTTACCAACAAGACGACGATAGGCCAAAGGATCATCAAGAACTTGACCTTCATTGAGCTTGAGTTGTAAATGCAAAGGCAAAGGAAATGAAACAGTGGAAGCATCGTCTATAGGAAACTCAGTCAGTAAATCCTTCCCAAACTTTCGTAGCGTCATAATAAGACCAGAAGGAGATTTGAGAACCTCAATCCAGAAAATAGTTAAGACTACCAAGATCCTTGATCTAAAACGTGGAATGTAAGAAAGCCTTCAAAGCAGACATCTCCTATTCATTATTACCAATAAAGAGAATGTCATCGACATAAATAGCCACATGAACAACAGAATCTCCCATCGTCATAGAAAACAAAGAATAATCATTGGGAGAGCGCATATAGCCTTTGGTCTTAAGAGCATCAGAAAGCTTTCCATACCACTGCCTTGAAGCTTGCTTCAAGCCATAATTGAGTTTAAGAACATGATCAGGAGAAGATAATTACATTTCAGGAGGAGGAAGCATATAAATGTCTTCATCAAGATCCCCATGTAAGAAAACATTATTGACATCCCGTTGATATAAACCCCAATGACGTTTAGTGGCAACAACAATAAGACTGCGAATAGTAGTCATTTTAATGACATGAGAGAAAGTCTCATTATAATCAATAATGGCTTTCTGAGTATCACCACGAACAACCAAACGGGCTTTGCAACGTTCAACCATGCCATCAACATTATACTTGACTTTATATACCCATTTGCACTTAATAACCTTTTTACCTTTGTGTAAATGCATAACCTCCCAACTTTGATTACATTTCAAGACATTAAACTCCTTAGTCATAGCCTCTTGCCAAGCAGGATGCTTAGCAGACTCATGATAAGAAGAAGGTTCCTGAACAGAATCAATATTAAGAAGGAGCTGCTGAGAATTAGGAGAAAGATCAGCAAGATTAATAAAATGAGAAGTTTGACAGGCACTAAACAAAGTATGAAAGCAAGATGAATCAACAGAAGAAGCAGAATTACAAACAAAATCCTGCAGATGGGAAGGAGGACCAGAAGAATGAGACGATCTCCTGAGCTCCGGGGTGGAGGAGGAGAGACAAGAGAAACAGGAGGAGGAGAAGAATCAACTTCAGGAGAAACCGAAGAAGATGAAGGAACAACAGCTGGATCTGTCTCTTCAAACAGATCATTTAGAGAAGGGAACAACGAAGAAGGATCTGACGAATGTAAAGAAGGGAAAATGTGCTCAAGAAAAGTCACATACCAAGAAACAAGAACCTGTCGAGTGTCAAGATTATAAAGCTTGTAACCTTTATTTTCAAAGGGATATCCAATAAAAATACAAGCTTGAGCTCTGGGCTGAAATTTATCTCTTCCGGGTGTAGAAGTATAAGCATAACATAAACACCCAAAAGTACGAAGGTGGGTGTATGACGGAGCTTTACCAAAAAGCATCCCAGAAGGAGATTTGTCCTTGAGAACCCGTGTGGGGAAAATATTAATCAAATGAATAGCAGTAAGAACACATTCACCTCAAAAAGTTATTGGCAACTTGGATTGAAACATAAGAGCACGGGCAGTTTCGAGAAGATGCTTATGTTTCCGTTTCACCACCCCTATTATGTTGAGGAACTCCAGGACAAGTAGTTTGATGAATAATACCCTTTTGTTTAAAATTCTCGGCATGATGAACACCCGAACCAAATTCAAAAGCATTATCAGATCGAACACGCTTCACTTTGATACTAAACTGAGTCTCAACCATCTCAATGAACCCTTGAAGAATATTAAAGGCATTACCTTTAGTTGTCAAAAGATGAGTCCAAGTAGTTCTAGTAAAATCATCAACAACGGTGAGAAAATATTTATATCCATCATATGTAGTAGATGGATACGGTCCCCACGTATCAATATGAAGAACGAGTGCGAAATAAGAGAAGAAAATCACAGAATCGAGTATATATGCTCTGATACCATGTTATGATATCGAGGATGAACGCTAAAAATAAGCGAGAATGAAAAAGAGAGAGAATGATTGGGGGTAAAGATGAATGATTTCATTGATAACTCAATAATGATTACAAAGAAAGTATTTATATACAAGGAAAGAAAACTAACCACCAACTGAACCGGGCGAACTTAATAAGTTCACATCCTTAAGTTCGCTAACACGTGCAGTGACGGACTCAGAAATTTTTTTCATGGGAGTCAGAATTTTTTGTGGTCGGTTGACTAACGATATATAATGTGTATATAGCACAAAAATTTTCATGGGGGCGATTGCAAAATTTTATGGGGACAATCATGATTTTAACGCGTATATAACACTATTTTTTTCATGGAGGACGGCTGCCCCCAATGACCTTAACATACGTCCGCCTCCCTGCACATGCTAGAAACTATCAAGAATTCAAAAATATATACATTGTATCAGTAATTGATTTAAAATACATATATGGGTGATTTAAATGTCATTCACCGAGGGTCACGAGCTACACGATGATACTGAACTTTGATACGTCGAGAAACAAATACAATGCACTATGATACATCATGAATGAACTTTGGATGGTTGGACGCACCGTTACAAACTAACCAGAATTCGATTATGTAAAACACATGAATACACCCACAAAACATTTATAAAAATAAAATAAATAAACTAATATTATATAAATTAAAAAATTGTAAAGTAAAACAAAGAAAAGAAAAGAGAATGCCACATTTTGTATGGCCATGTACATTACGTCTAAGGCACTAATTCCCCATGGGAAGTTTAAAAAAAAACAATTTGTTGGGTGGGTTAAATAGTAAATTGCAGAATAAGAAAATATTAAAATTTGGTAAAAAGATAATTGAATTATTGTTAATGTTTATATATATATATATATATATATATATATATTCTCCTCATATTTTGGAAATTCTTTTTATTTTAGCAAATTCCAGTTTTACCCTTGGTTGAGAACAGGAATGGGCCCTTCATCCTTCATGACATGTAAACTTCAATGCTAGAGCTTCTGAAGGAAAGGCATAACGGGCACGCCTGAACGACGTCGTCACACTCACTACAGACGCACAGATGCCGACACGGCAACAGCACCACCGAGGCGACTCGTTTCCCACACGCCTTACAACCGGGTCCACTCACCACCACGACTCGTTCCGGGTCAATGTACGACGACTCCGCATCCTCCGCATCACCCGCCGCCACCTCCTTTCCTTGCGACACACACCCTCCCACTCCGGTCACCATCGCCTGCTGTAGCTGCGCCTGCAACGCCGCCGCAACCGCCTCCTGCGCCCTAGCCTTCGCCTGCCAAACCTGCGCCTCCGCGCTTAGCTGCGAAGCCCGAGCCTCCAGCTCGGCGTTGCGCCGAGCCGCTTTCTCCGCCACAGCTTCTTTTCCTCGTATTATTCGTGACGCCGACTCCTTCGCCGCTCCGATCAGCGCATAATAGTGTCGCTGCCTCTTTTCTGCTAACTTGCGCCTAAGCTCTTCTCCCTAAAAATAAACAAAAAATTCGATTTTTCGGCTGCCGGTTTGCCAAAAGGAAATCAAATGTTCAAAACCCATGAATATGTGCTAACCTGCGCTTGAAGATAATGCTCTGTTTCATCTCCTTGTTGGCTGATTAGATTGGATAAATCTTCCGATGAGAGGGATACGAAAGCAGAGGATTGAGGATCGACGGAGTGTTGTTGTTTATGGTCGTTGAAAGCCAATCGCAGACCTGTAGATACATCCATGAGTTGATTACTATGAGATTGTTGATAAACATTTGACATGAATTGATTCATATTATCTTCTCTTCTTCGTTTCCCTTGATTCGTACTACAATTCCCAACTGCAACGAAACAGAAATTCAATTACTTATGCTCTGTTTTTCATATAAATGTCGAATAAACAAAATTACAAAAAAAAATTAACACATACCTGGGTAATTATTAAACAGGGTGTGATTTAGAGATTGATGATCAACAACAGTGGTGGCTACTCCGCCTGGTTGTGGTGGCAACGAATAGTTATTTCCAATCTGGGGTTTCCCTTCTTGTATGTTTCTGCATGAAAAAACGGGGCCGTTTTCATGATTCAATCGGAATTACATTGGGTTGATTAATAGGGATCAAACCTGTTAAGAAGGAGAATATTTGATGAGCATTGAGCTTGAACCGCCATTGTTAATCACACCTGATTTGGTGAGTGAAGGGAGAGAGAGAGAGGTTAATAAATGCAAACACAAACACGCATGATAGAGAAGACGAAGCTGCCTCATATTAATTCAAAACATATTGGGCGGAGTCTTCAATGCACTTTATTAAATTTATTCAATATTTTTAACTTTTACACAATTAATATGTATTCAAATAATCAATAATAATAATAATTATTATTATTTAGAAAAATGTTTACATGAACTTTGTAAGTGGAATAAAGAATCTCTCAAATACGTCAAGATCTCGAGGACAATGCTAATAAGAGAAAGGGTGCAGCGAAAATTAGGCCAAATGCCCTTGGCAAGTGGCAATCTTGATGGACCGCTAAATCGAATACAAATCACAAAAATTTATGGACTTCGGGGGTATGTGTTTACATTTGTGTGACACCCTACTTAACACGATACTGGAGTTTTAAGACTTTGCGGATAACTTGTTTTGGTATGTAATTATTGGAATGGAATTACGAAATGGCCATGACAACCTATATGGACCATCATTTGGTTGGGTGGTCATAAGTGATTGCAAAGGAATAGAGAAAGCAACACACATCTCTTTATGTTTGAGCATTGTTTTCTTTGTGGATTTTGATCATTTGGCAACATCAAAACAAACTAACCCAACTCAATTGCTATACACACACACACACAATTATACATGTATATGTATGTATGTGCGTATATGTATGTGTGTGTATGTATGTATGTATGTATGTATGGATAAAACTGTTTCTTTAAAGAAAATCCAACATGCTGATTGATATACACATTTTTTGTAAAAATCTAATGAAATTGCATGATTTGATTCTATTTTAGTTTAACTAAACATGGTCTTTACATACACATGAAACCTTATGTGGTATAATACGAGCGACTTTCTAGACATCTTTGTGTTCGTCTCCACTTTTAACTTTAATTGAATCATGTATTAATTTTCAAATCATACAATGATGGTCCACTCATGCTTTAAACAAATTTATGTTGAAATTTGATCAATTTATGTCCTTCTTTCAAACATGACTAGTGAAAATGGTAAAGTAGAATAAAGTATTCTAATAATTTTCACCACCATGAATATTAGATCTTGAATGATGAGTAGCAAGAAGAAAAATCCATCTATCCCATTACCTAATTTGTCAACTATGTATGTGCATAGAGGTGGAATATATGCCAAGAAATCTAAAGGGTTGGTGGTAGTGGTGGTAATTAATCTTCAACCAAAGAAGGGTATATATTATTTGCTTTAATCAATGAGGGTGGTAAGAATTAAAGAGAGAAACCACCAAACAAAAGGTGAGACTTAAAGATTAAAAAACACAAGAATGTGAAAGAGAGTGGTATCATGCCATTTTTCTTTGCTTTGGTCCCATGGTGATGGTGGGTCTCCTTTCTTTGATACACAAGGTCATATGACAACATCTTCCAATGTCTTTTCATTATTAAAATACTATTTTAATCATTTAAAAATATAATCAAACATTTTATATACAAAAAAATCTTATTTCTCTCTCACATGCACACAACAACAACTCATGAAAATAATTGTTGTTTTCTCCCTCTTGAAGGTTAAGATCCATTCAAGAGAATCCCCTTTGTCTCTTTCCTCTTAGGGTTTTGCTTGTGCCTTTTATAACTTTGAAACTAATGGAGATGCATAGAAACTTACAAATTACAGAATGTCACATTGGTTGTTCCTTTCATAAGGGGGCTCTCTAGATGCTAAATATATAAAGTAACATATACAAAACTAGATTCGAGTGTGGTATACATAACATACATTTTGTACATATATATCGATGGGGTCTTTTCAAAATCTAACTTAATCATCACAATATTTTGTTTCTTTTTTTGTGAACTATATTCATCAATTCACAAATCTTTCTGTTCTAGCTCTAGAGATTCATACTAGGATTTTATTACTAAGCCAACAAGAGTGGAATTACCGTATATAATGTTCATAGAAACACTATAAATCAGAAGACTTTTACTGACGTGCAACAAAATATTTAGATATTATAATTCCTAGACCTTATAGTGTTAATGTTTGGATCATATACGTATACTTGTTTTTAATTCATGATATTGTTATTGGTAGGATTTGGTAGAAACTTTAAGATGGAATCATGAAAACACACCAAACAATTTTCCACCGCCATTTTAGTACCTCTTGGTCGTGCATGACACATTGGATAGGCATTATAGAAGAGAATTTTCAGTGATCAATACTTTATACACAATAAATATATATATATATATATATATATATATATATATATATATATATATATATAGAGAGAGAGAGAGAGAGAGAGAGAGAGAGAGAGGATGACACACTCTCATTCTCTTTTTGAGATGGTTTTCTTATTATCCTTAATTAGAATTTTATGTAACTTAATGGAGCTATATGTGCTAAATCATAGAAAATTCGGATGTCACACTATTATATAAAAGGGCGTACCTGGTGCTTGACTTAGCTCCTTCATTTGCGCAGGGGCCGGGTCGCTTCGCGAACTGATGTACGCAGGCTTACCCTACACTTTGTGCAAAATGTTTCCACGGCTCAAACCCGTGATCTCACAAAGCAACAACCTTACCAGTTGCTTCAACACCCATCCTCATATCACACCATTATATAATATGTCACACTATTATATGATATGAGATATTCCCATAAAATATAACTTGGTTTTAAAAGAAAACAAGCTCTAATGTTGGATTAAGCGTCTAGTAGATATTCCCATAAAATATAACTTGGTTCTAAAAGAAAACAAGCTCTAATGTTGGATTAAGCGTCTAGTAAAGAATTAAAACACGGTTTCTTGGTAAACAACCGGGTCTATTTGTCCCTTTCACATTATACTTGATTATGAATAAACAACCACACTCCATTATTTGATTACCTTGATGCCATGTTTCTGTACCAACAAAACAAGATCCATTTATTCCCACCACAAAGAGTCCGACTGAAGACTTCAAAGTTCATTCTGTTAGAAATAACGTGTCATATTTTGAAAATTTATCTTTCTCTAACATTTAACTCTCTGTTATCGTTCATTCTTTCTGTTAAGTCTATTAAACACTCGAGCAAACTCTTTCTCAAGCTAAAAAGTGATATCCCGTTTGAAGAAGTGTAATTATTATTTTAAGCTTAATTATGTAATAGATTATAGAATAATAAAAGTTTAAGTATAATACTATACATGATCATTCTTTGTTGGAGATCAATGGAGTATTAGGCATCTAGACCGACAATTGTTGATGGGCAGATCATAGCTATTAAGAAGTATAATCATTAACTAATAACTATTTTATAGTGATTGCATATGTATATGTTTTAACATGTCCTCATCTTATATATTTTTTTAGATGTGGAAAGATAGTTTTGGGTCTATTTATATTCTAATACCACTAAGAAAGAGAACATTATTTATGGAATGAAATAAAAAGGGAGAGTGAATAATATTGAAAAAGGACATAAATTTAAAGTAGTTTGGCATCACATGAGTCCACATATATTATAATAATAATAATAATAATAATAATAATAATAATAATAATAATAATAATAATAATAATGGTGGTCACAAGGGACTTGGGAGGAAGAACCCATCTAAGGACATGCATCACACTCATCAAGTCAGGTCAGTGAGCCATTTAAGTCATGGGATAAAGCAAGGGCAGAGCAGGCCATGGTGGTGCATGGGGTCCTTTCTTCTTATTTTGGTTCATTGTGGTCACCTTTTTTAAATTTTAATTCTTGTAGTTTGTAAGAGGAATCGGTCCATTTTTCATAGCAGGCATTTGGATTATCTTGAATATGTTAGAGAAAATGCATTTATTAGAGGCGTTTTTCTAAGTTTATTACATTAAAAAAAAATTAGTTTGTTACATACAATTACAATCGGTATCTGAGTTGGATATATTTTAGCACAATTAAACTCTTGTAGGTTTTATAGTTTGGAGTTTCCTGGATAGTCTTTTCAATCGCGTGAATCACTTTAATCGGATAAGACAAACGTGTACGAGAACAAATTTGTTTTTTTGTACCGTAGAAGAATTCAAAGTGAATTGATTTCAATTCAATATTTTAAATTAGACCAAATGAATCATTTATACAGGGGTTGAAGAGTCATGATAAATCGTTGCAACTCTTCATAGCAAATTACCACTGAGGTACAAAGTTGTTGCCGAAGTGACTAAGGTGCTACCGAACATCAGTTTCTGCCGACCATCAGTTTCAAACAACTTTCCATCAATCTGGCTAATCCAAAGCAACTTTCAATGTATAACTAAGATGTCAAACTAAATTTTTTTTCTCACTGACTGGACAGGTCAACCCCCATTAGGGGCTGCTGCCCCTTGGACCTAGCCAACAGGGACACTGCCACGGACCTGTAACTTTAGAGGTTTTAAGTACCAAAGTTAGAATAGTTTTGATCGAT
Source organism: Smallanthus sonchifolius (assembly GCA_023525975.1). Lineage (NCBI taxonomy): Eukaryota > Viridiplantae > Streptophyta > Magnoliopsida > Asterales > Asteraceae > Smallanthus > Smallanthus sonchifolius. Next base: position 88,064,575 of record CM042030.1, on the reverse strand, counting down.
TGTGTATTCCACACCTCCTTATTCGTATCAATGTATATTCTAACTTCTCATTTGGTTTTAAGTAAATCCAACTAAAGTAAAATGATCTTGAATTCTTGATGACACTAAAATCACAAAACTCTAATGTTAAATACAAATCGATGGATATATATCGATATAAATACATTTGATAAATATATATAATATATTAATATATCCATTAAAAATAACAAAATAGACCGTTCTTATACTTTAAAATTCCCTCTACATCTTTAATATTCATGTGAGAAAAAGATGATATAACACTTATTTCTGACCTCCTATAACAAAAAAAAAGGCTATGTGGCAATAGTATAGCATGACAATTATATCAAATGATAAAAAAATTTTTGTTACATTAATTGATAACAAAAATGGTTCAGACAAAAACATGATAATTCGTTACATTTTGGTGTAATGAACCCTAACATCGTCGGAAACAACAAATCTATTTGGGTACAATTTGGTTGGATCTAACAAGCCCTAAACCAAACAGACCCAGTTTTGGTATGGTCTAATTTGGATGCTCAGGAAAAAAAAAGGGGTTCACGATTTTGAAACCAGTTTGGATCCGAACCAAACCATAGGACCCTGTACTTTGAAACCGGTCAAACCCGAACCAAACAGGTTAAAACCCGGTTTCAACCGGATCCTTCTCCCCTCAAAAACAGATTTCAATCCGAACCGGTTGTGACAAAAACCCTGTTTGAGCATCTTTGACCCAGCATGAACCTGTTTCAACCCGTACAGGTTTGGGCCTAGAACAGATTTGTGCACCTCTAGACTCTAACCAGTTGCTCAACCCGTTTAGTCCCAATCTTAAGGCCTACTCCAAATTTAGCCCAACATTAATGGCCCAAGAGTGAAAACTAGGATGATCTTGGAAGTAAACAAATCAATGAACAAATGTCTAGAAAATATCCAAGCAATTTAACAAGCAACAAAAGTTAAAGTTTGACAGTAGGAACTCACACATGGATCAATACCACTCCATCTTACCATGGTTGATTGACCCCAAACTATTGAAAAAGCCAACCGATAACAGGTATCTTCTGCATGAAAACTGATACCGTGGGCCAGAAGCCACTGCATAAAGTGCATCAAAAGTAACTAATTGCAAAATCAAAGTAATACCCTCATGAAAATGACATTAAGCAAACCTGAAGAGAATAATGAACCCATAAGCCTCTGCACCCATTCCGATAACGGGCCACCCAATGATAACAAAGAAGAAGCCCATACCAAAGAAAACTGTGCCCTGAAAGCAAAGACTAAGTGATAACACATAAACAGAAGTTTTATGAAACAAAGGATGGAACCTTAAAGTTGCTGCGTTTCAAGAAGAATTGCAAGGAGGATCCGACTCCAATGGTCGTTATAACTCCCGAGACGAATAGGATCTGATTCAGTACCATATAAAACTGACCCTTTGTTAGTAATTGTTGATTAAAGAAAATTGAATAAGGAGATTAGAAATCTGAATAAGCACTCAAAGAAACCAACATTTCCAATGGCAAGTAGTCCCTTGTCAAAGAAGAAAATGATTCCCATAAACCAGAAAAAGACACCAAATCCAGTCAATCCCAACCCCATCTCTGTTTCATCAAAGAACAAATTGTTTAGTGAACCGATATTAAAAGAAAACTAGTGAAAGATTTATATAACAGAGTTGCATTACGGTATTAGTAACACTCTAGACAAATCACACATCGGAAATGTCCATCAAGACAACCAAGAAGAAAGTTGTAAGCTCGTACAGCAGACAATGTTGATTACGGATGACAATGGGCCATGTATGGGACTGGGTTTGGTAAACCTAGTCCCATACCCGATTATAAAACTGTCCCCCACATCCAACCGGGACCCGTTATTCAATGCCCATTGGGTTCAAGTGTATACTGGTTTATAGTTTTATATGGTTAGAAGTATCCAATGGATGCCCATTACCCAAAATCCGATCTTAAAACCCAATTAAAAACTGACTTGAAGTATAAAATATTCAAGTTAACTACTTCAACATATTTATTATATTTGTAAAATAGATAATATATTAATATATTCAGTTCCGATGCGGGTAAATAGGTTTGGGTAATCGGGCAAGTATACCATACCCGTCCTAACCCGAAATTTTTTTGAAACGAATCCAATACCTGGTTCTATACCTAAATACCCGTCACGAATATTTCGGTTTCCCATCAGATTCATTTGCCATCCGTAAACTGAACAAAATGTTCTAAATGGAACATTAACTATTTAGCTGATTATCAAAACGTCTAATTTATAATGAAATACTGCAATAACAAAGTAATCACCAATTTGGTTACAGTGCATCGAATCCTTGGCAAGTATTTACAAAATTGAGAACAAGATGTTGAAAACTCACGTTTCCAGTCGTTCATCTCGAAACCAACCGTCGTGTAGTGTCTGTTCAGAAGGAAGTATCCAACTAGCAGATCAAATGATCTTCGTAGACTGAATCACAAACCTAATTCAGATGAAATAGATCCAAAAGTTACAATTAATATAAAATTTAAAGGAATGATCCAATAGCAGATACCGAATTTTCAAATATTGATAATAGTTTCACAATAGAAAATGTGAATCTTCAAAAATCGTAAAGAGATAAACCTGTTTCAGAGAGTGGCTATGGCGGATTAGAATATCTGTTATCGCAGTTTCGTATTGTTCTTGTCTGTGAAGAAAATCGATCGGCGTCGATGTATTGTTTTACAAATTTAGGCACAAATGGTCCCTGTACTTTTAAAGTTTTAGCAACGAGGGAATCGTTGATCTTCTTTTGTTGTTTATGCCACTATGCTTCTTATTTCTCAATATTGAATAACAAGCTCATGATCAGTGGCGGACCTATAATTTTTTTTACGAGGGGGTTGGAAATTTTTGGGCCGGTTGACTAGTGATATATAACGTGCATATAACACTAAAAAAACATGCATATAACACTAAAAAAATTTCATGTGGGCGATCAAGGGCTATTGGGGGGCGATCGGGATTTTAACGCGTATATACCACTAAATTTTTTTTCATAGAGGGCGGCTGCCCCCCATATCCCCTTAGTAGGTCCGCCATTGCTCGTGATCAATATGTAAAAAATATTTTGTTTTACAAAAATCTTAAAATAAAGATTAGGAAATGTAATAAACTAAGGGTCTCTTTGGTTAGCAGTAATTCACTGAAATTAAAACTAGCATCATACGAAAATTTCACTGAAATTGAAACTAGTATTATAGGAAAATGTGAGCGGTTGATTAAAAGATGGAAATGGAATTGATTCATTCCACCAAATTCCTTCAATGATATGACTTTAACCTTAATTCGTATCAAAGATTCTAATAAACTTAGTAGACGATTACCAAAATTCCACTATTCACATGTGGTGCATAACTCATCTTCATGTGTCACCACCTTCATACTTATCCCCACCCCTGCTACCACATATCTAATAGATTCAAAAGGTGTTGCTAGAGTACCGTTGCCCGGTACCATGAATCAGGTAGATTTGACTGTTGCAAAAGTTAGATCTATAGTGAATCCAAAATAGTCGTCACGAGCGACTGATGAGTGGTCATAATTGAAGATGCGATGTCTGCGAGGTCGAAGATTAGAGGGGCGAGGGACCTTCAGTGGTTAGGTTAGATTAGGGTTAAGAGCGAGAGGAAGTTAGCAAACACAACAAGAGTATATTAAGGACAGTTTTATCATTTAACATACTAGATTATAATTTATTTAACAAATTTACAAAACCAAATATCTCATCCTTCAACAAAAACATTCAAAGTTACATTCTAATTTATTGAATAGTTTTATCAAGCAATAAACACAAATATTTGCCAAAGATGTTGTGGTGTAGTGATTGAGGTGAGGTCTGAAGTCCCAAGGGACCCGGGTTCAATCCCTGTCACCACCATTAATTTCCGAGACATGCAAATGAGGTCTAGTTCTTAGGCTGATGCATAGGGTTTTACCCACGCCGATCCAGGGTACGAGCCTCGGCTCTCCCTCAAGCCCGGAAGGGGCCGTATTGGGTGGGATTTTTTCTTGGATGCTCTCCAACTCTGACGCCAAGTGGGCCCGGTTAAGACAACATATTGGCTGGAGTTGGACGAGGCTCTCCCATGTGATGGGGGGTGCGACGTCACAATATTCAATGTTCGTCGTTAAAAAAAAATAAACATAAATATTCAAAATTACGCAGTATACAAGTGAAATTTTGCGCATCGGAGACTTGATCAACAGTATTGCGCAATGTTTTAAAAACCGGTTCAAACCGGTCGGTAATACCGGTTGAACCGGATCTCGGTCACTAGCCCGGTAAGTTTGAGCTCGGTAAATTGGAAGAACGATTTGTAACTTGAACCGCCGGTATTACCCGGTATCTGTTGTACCGGTTTTAGACCAAAGTAAAATTTTAGTATAATTATGATTATTGATAACTAAAACTTCTTATTTAATATTGTAGAAAACGAAAATAGTTATGCTATTGTTGATGAGGATGACGATGGTAGTGAATATCATCTTTTAAGCAAGCGTGAACTTGATGCATTCAACACTCTAATGACATAAAACAATTGTACACTTTTATTTAAAAAAAAGTGTTGAAAAATTAAGTGTTTTTGGATTATTTTTTGATTATGGATTAACTTTTGGATTATTTTTTGATTATGGATTAACTTTTGGATTATTTTTTTTATTATGAAATCATGTATTTTTGGATTGTTTTTTGTGTTTAAGTTGTATTTTTATGAAATTATAGAGTTAACTAGTCAACCCAGTTGAACCGACCGGTACAACCCAGTATAACCGGTTGAACCATTTCTAAGCCTAACTCGGTAAGATTTAAATCCTATTTTTAAAACATTGGTATTGCGACCTCATTTCAAATCAATTCAAACTCGGCTGATCAAAACAGAGAATTCACGACTGAAATTCTGCCAGATTTTTCTCTGGATCAGCATATACCAAATAGCACTTCATTCTGGTGATTTGATCAAATCAAGATCAAGCAAATGGCACCAGTATCAGCACTAGCGAAGTACAAGCTGGTGTTCCTGGGGGATCAATCCGTAGGCAAAACCAGCATTATCACTCGCTTTATGTATGATAAGTTCGATACCTCTTATCAGGTGCGATAATGTTATCCTTACACTCATTGATTCAGATAATCATAGCGTTTTGCGTAATTTTCAGATCAAATCGGCGATCTGATTGTATCGAGTTGCATTCTCGCCTTTTCGTTGGTTGTATGCAGATCTGTTGTTTCTATTGCTTTAGTTTCTGTTAGTATGGGTTTGCAGTTCCGATTTGATGTATGCTTTATAAGATGTGCTAGGGTTTTGAGTTTTAGACTTTAGTTGATCAATTCTATTGCAACAAGAAAGCACCTGTACAGTTTCCTTAGATGATAACGGATGCTACAATTTGATGCAATATCATGATCTGGATGAACTCTAACTGTATGATCATTATCACAGGAGATTAACTCTTTGTTTATTATGCTTTTTGATGCAAAGTTCTTGGTTGTGCCATTGTTCTTGTGTGACCAATGAGTTACAAGATCATGATGAAGTTAAAATAATGTTCTGTTGTGTTAAAATGTTAATGTTGACTTGATCTCTTAAAAGTTGAGCTTAAATACATATGCCTTAGACTAAATTGTGTCCTATATTCATCAGGCAACCATTGGAATTGATTTCTTGTCAAAGACAATGTATCTTGAAGATCGGACTGTTCGCCTGCAGTTGTGGTAAGATGTTCTGCCATAATTATTCAGATCTTCCCAAGGGATGTTCACTATATTTTTCCTGAGCTTTACTACATCTTTCGCTAAATTGTATCTCCTAGATTGTCATCAGTTGAAGTCAATCCTGTTTGTTTTACCCAAACATTAAGTTAATTCCAGTTATCATCAGTTTAATCTCTTAGAAATTTTCATTTTGATTGAATCCTTGTGAAACCAAACCTAAAGTCATTTAACCACATGTAACTTTGGTATGCATTAGATAATTCAATTTGTACTTTTAATTTGGTATCATCATGATTCATGAGGAGCCAATCCTGATAGCTCAGCAGTATCATCAGGACTAAACCAATTAGTGGACATGTAGGTGTGACAATTTACTCTGTAACATTAGCATAGTTATCAAAGGCGCTAGGCGCACTCAAGGCGCATAGGCCTCGCCTAGGGCCTAGGCGCAAGGCGCAAAAAAAGCGAGGGCCTGAGAAAAAAGAAGCGCACTTAAATGAAAGGAATGTATACTTAAAAATAATACTATTCTTCAAATAAAATAAAGAAAATCTATTATATAACATTTAATATCATCTAATTAGTATCAAAAGTTCTAAAATAGTCAAAGATTCAAATGTAAATCCAAAATTTGAATAGCAAAGTGTACAAAGTAAAGTACCAAAATCTTCGTTAGCTTCACAAGGCGCTCGCCTTAAAGTCAAGGCGCATTTATCGCGCCTCGCCTTAAAGTCAAGGCGCCTTAAAGTCAAGGCACAAGGCGCTCGCTTTTGATAACCATGAACATTAGTAATAATGTATCTGTCATGTGCTTGCTTATTACAATATGATTTCACAGGGAAATATTTCTGTGAACATTATTCTCAGGGCACTTTCTCTTGCACTTTCTATTTATTGATCTTTTGGACCAAATTATACTGTATTATCTTCAGGGATACTGCTGGGCAGGAGAGATTCAGGAGTCTCATACCAAGCTATATAAGGGATTCTTCAGTTGCAGTGATTATATATGATGTTGCAAGTATGAAAAAACAAACTTCGTTTTCTGAAATATATTTTAGTTACTCTTTCTTCAGGATTAGCTTACATTATGGAACGTGTATACTAATTTCCAAGAAGTCTTCTCTTTTTTATTTTTTGCTCTCTTTTTATATAACCATAGCCTGAGTTATGACTTCCAAAATTGTTTCCTGCCTCTGGTTTTAGGTCGGCAGACTTTTCTAAACACTATAAAGTGGATTGAGGAAGTTCGTGCAGAGAGAGGCAGTGATGTTATTATTGTTCTTGTTGGGAACAAGACTGACCTTGTGGAAAAAAGGTGATCCTTTCTACCGTGTAATTCCAACTTGTTAAACCATGCTTGCTGATTTATATGAACTTAAATTTAGATGAACAGCTTTGTTTTGAGTAACTCTGTGGATGCCACCAAATTACCATCAAACTCACTAGTTTTCTTTTCTCAAAGAGAGAGTATGATTATGAAAAAACAAAATGTGCATCAATTCTCATGCCTTTTCTATAAAAGGGTTATGTTTGACAAAAATTGCTGGGATTGTGAGCTCTAGCTATCTGTTATTCCGTTTTGTGTTCTAGTTGTAGCTTAAAAGTGTAAAAAGGACCTTCACATAAATATTTATTCATGGATCTTGTACACATATTAGAAGCCTAGAGATTGCACCAAAAACCATATTAGATTACAAACCGGTGAAATCAAAAGGCAAGCATTGGTTCCAATTAGTAGTCGGGTTTTAAGCAGTCATTTTTCTGTTTGAAATGCTCGTTTTACATTTTCATTTTTGTATAAACATTGGTCACAAACCGTACTTGTGTACTACTTTTAAGGTTTATACCATTATTTAAATGTTTTTGGATTATTGCTTGATCAATCGTCTTATTAATGAAGCTTCTCATGAGTTCATGTTGTTCTCTGTTGATGACTCCCCAGGCAAGTCTCGGTAGAGGAAGGAGAAGCAAAAGCTGCTGAGCTAAATGTCATGTTTATAGAAACAAGTGCTAAAGCTGGGTTCAACATAAAGGTATCAAACACATACAAGAACTGTTATATTATTTTTTTGAGTAAATTACTCTTTGACTTCCTGACGTTTGACCATTTTAACTATTTGATTCTCTTATGTTTAAATCCATCTCTTTTAACTCTAACGTTTCATTTTTGACTCCATTTGAGTCCAAATGGATAACGTCGTTAGATTTAACAGTTAACTTTTTTCTAAAATGACCAAAATACCCTCAGTGACTCAAATTGTTAAAACGTTATATATTCTTCCCTTTCTCTTCTCCCCACCACCACCCCACCCCCCCCATCACCACCACCGCCCCCACTTGTAAACGCTCTATCTCCGCTTGTATCAAACCTAGTTGTAAAGCCTGTCGGATCATTTTCTAGATCGAGGGCTTGACCAATCATGATAAAATTACAACTCATAACTAAACTAGCATCACAATGAAAACTCTAAACACAGTTCTACATCATGCAATCATCAAAAATTGAGGATCTGTAATTTCAGAATATATGATGAATCGAAGATTTGTTATATACATTCCAAAAAAAACGCTGAAAATGAAACAAGTACTAGAGAGATCGATACAAGTACCAGAGGGTTTCAACCCCCCCCCCCCTTTTTCCGGCGTCACGACCGAGAGAGGGAGGCAGCCGGCCACCCCAACGGCGGTGACGCATCAACGGCAGAAATCAGATGGCAGCGGTGACGCATCAACGGCAGAAATCAGATGGCGTACCACCGCAGGGCGGCTTCCGCCGGAGGTCCGCCATGTACTCGTCGCAGAAGGTCGTTGGAGATGGCGGCTGAAAAACCAATTTTGTGTTAAGGATGCTCTTCTCAGTTCACCTTCATCAATAGCATGGTTTGATCGGATTTCCTTTACCTAATTTGACCGGAACCCTAGCGCCGTCGTCGCCTCTGCCGCTGTTCATTGTGGTTTCCACCACCGTAGCCGCCATCCAATGCTTCTAGCTCGCTGGATCTTGGCCGGAAAACAAGAACGAAGATGAAGGTGGTGCGGGCTGTTGGCTGTTGGAGGCTGCCGGAGGGAAGGCCCGCCGGAGTGGGTGACGCAGGGGGAGACGGAGGGGGAGGGGGAGGTGGTCGTGCGGTGGTTGTGGGTGGCGCCGGCGGGGAGGTTGCCGGAGAAGAACCAGTTGTAGTCTCCCTCTCCTGTTGCAGTTCCTGGACTCCATTAATACTGTCTCCAACTTAACTTTTATACACGTAATAATAATAATAACCATTTGAGTACCTAGGGGTATTTCAATCTTTTCAATAAAAAATTAACAGAAAATTAAACAAAGTTAGCCATTTAGACTCAAATAGATACAAAAATGAAACGTCAGTGTTAAAAGAGACGGATTTAAACATAAGAGACTCAAATAGTTAAAATGGTCAAATGTCAGGGACTCAAACAGTAATTTACTCTATTTTTTTGTTAAGAAATTCTTATTGTTGAATTATTATTATTATTATTATTATTATTATTATTGTTATAGGCTTTATTTCGAAAAATAGCAGCAGCGTTACCAGGAATGGAAACACTTTCCTCAACAAAACATGAAGAACTGGTTGATGTGAATTTGAAGTCTTCAAGTGTGAGTTCATCCCATCCTGAATCTGGTGGTTGTGGTTGTTGATGGATGTTAATCTTGTTACTGGTTCAGCAATTTCCAAGTGCATGTGCAGAAGGTTAAAAACTGAAATATATCAACCGCCTCATGTTTATTGCTTTGGTGTCATCATTTACCACAAATGTACGTAACCGTTTCTCTCTTTTTTGGTTTTTCAATCAATCGGTCATTTGTCGCTTGTAAAAAGATTTATGTAGAATCGCCAAGATTGAGTTTTATTTTATATTGATCGACGATATATTAAGACACATGTTGTTTGGACCTTCATTCTTATTTTATGAATTTTCGCCTTTTTATACAACTTAGCAACAACAAGAAACTTGGAACCCAGTTTTTCTTTGATTGAAACTGTAGGTTTATTAACTGCATATACTATTATCTTATATTGTGCCAAACTAGTAAATTTACTGTTTTAAACACTATAATTGACATGTATTTTGATACATTGCAACATAAGGTTGTTACAAAAAAGAATATAAGTGTAACTTGAATTCTTTCTCTCAAAGCAAATATTGCAAAATTGAGACAACAATATTAAATCAATACATAATAGATGGGAAACGAACTGAGCCGCTCATGAATTACTCGATATCAACCTGCTAAAAGTTTGATATGAGCTTCAACGATGTCAAGCTCGAGCCTAAATTGAAACTCATTTAATAAACGATCTCGGGTCCGAGCTTCACATATACCAGGCTTAACTAAGCTTGTTAGCATAAACTAACCTATTATTTACACAAATATAAATTTTTATAGAATATTCTAAATATATAACTACATAATAACTATAAATATTACTATTATGTATATAAAATAATTATATACGTATATAATTAAAATATAATAAAACGAGCCGAGCTCGAGACAAAAATAATTCAAAAACTTAGAGTTTTAGATATAAAACTCGAAACAAGCGGAAATTAAGCTTTAAGTTACAGAGACACAAAAGATAATACATTAATGGTCTAAAATATAACATTTGATTAATATTAATAATTTAATATTATATAATAATCATAGATAAGGGATTGGAAAGCCCATGAAAAGAGTTCACAGGATGAGGGCTTGAATGCCCACCATTCATCTGAAGATAACAAAAACCATCTAAAAACACAACAACTCTATCTCCATCATATGTGCTCAAACACACCAACAAAAACACACACCTACAGACTAAATGGCTCTTAGAATTTGGGCTTCTTCCACAGCCAATGCTCTAAGGCTATCCTCTGCTACCAGACCTCATTTCTCCCCTCTTTCAAGATGCTTCTCTTCAGGTAATTTACATTACTACCCTTCAAATTCTCCCTCTGTTCTTTCTTGAAATTCAGAGGACAAAACAGGAATTTTACATATGCATTGGTGGGTATTGCAGTTTTGGATGGGTTGAAGTATGCACATTCACATGAATGGGTGAAGCATGAAGGTCATGTTGCCACTATTGGTATTACTGACCATGCCCAGGTTCTTTTTCATTCCTTTTTGTATTTAACTTACTATTTTTTAATTATTATTATTAGGCGAATTTGATTTTAATAATCTGAACTATGAACCACTGACCGATAATAATTTATACTGATAATTTGACTAATGACACCTCTAACTTTTATTTTCATCATCAAGGGTAATCTAGTAGCATAATTATCAAAGATACACTTGAGTTACACACGATTTCGCTCAAAATATAATTATAAACGAAACGTACAAGCGAAATCGAGTGAAAATCGAGTATGCTAAAGGGATTGCCTTTGTCACTGAAAGTGAAAGTTAGAAGTGTCATTGGTCCGATTACCAGAATGCTTATAGTTTGGATTATTAAAATCCAATTTGCCGGTACGGGAAGTAGCTTAATATGAATAATATTAAGTCACTAAAAAATGATAATATTAAGTAGCTCAAAAGTGTGATGAAGGTTGTATGTACTTATGGAGTTGTAATGCAGGCTGTTTTAATTTGAAAAATAAATGCAGGACCATCTTGGAGAGGTGGTGTTTGTGGAGTTGCCTGATATCGGTGGCTCAGTGACGAAAGGCACCGGATTTGGGGCGGTCGAAAGTGTCAAAGCCACCAGTGACGTTAACTCCCCAATCTGCGGAGAGATTGTGGAGGTGAACACGAACCTCAAAGAAACTCCTGGTTTGGTAATTCTCACTCAGTCTTTATTTTTTTTTTAATGATTTATGAGTAACAAGTAAGTTTGACGATTGACGAATGTTGAAGATCAATTCGAGCCCGTATGAAAAGGGATGGATGATTAAGGTGAAGCCAAGCAACCCATCAGAGTTGGAAGCTTTAATGGGTCCAAAAGAGTACACAAAGTTCTGTGAAGAAGAAGATGGTGGTCACTAGACTTGAACATACATATGATGTCTTATCTTCCTCAACTCAGTTGTTTTAAATAAATCATATTAATTATTAAAAGGTTTGATGTGGATTCACCTATAAATCATGGTACATGTTCGATCTGTTTCCGTTCATACCTTTGTTTGATGAGAGATTCCCACACATTCTCATTCTCTAGTGAAACCACCGTGGTCTATGCCTATAATCCATGTAAAGTATGTTTTCCCTATTAAATATCCCATAAACGTTAAAAGAAAATTAATAATTATTAGTACTCTCAATTACATGTGTCGGTGGCAAGGACACCGACAAATTATGCCCTCAATTTTGCTTAAATGACAAAACTAACCCCTACACTTTGTAAAGTTTAACTTTGACCCCCTCAAGTTTTTCAAGTTTTAAGTTTACCCCCTTAGTATATATAATTTGATTTTTTTGTCAATAACTTTCACGTTTGTTTGTTTTTTTTGACGTTTCGGTGTAAATTTTGTTAAAAATGTAGTCGTATTCAAAATAGAGTATTTTTTAGGTATCGTGGGTTATATCGACTGACAACCGTGAAGAATGAGACCGAGATCGACTGAAAAACATCGGTAATGTTATCTAACTGTCTTTTATCTATGTTTCCACCTTCACAACCTAGTCATCGTTATCTCATACGTTTCTTTTTGTGCTTAGCCACGTTAATGTGACTGCCTCAACCGTTTAAAGTCCGCCTCCCGCCGCGGAGCGCGGAACAAAATTTATTTAACCACGTTTCTTTTTGTGCTTAGCCACGTTAATGTCACCGCCTCAACCGTTTAAGGTCCGGTTCCCGCCGTGGAACACGTGGTACAATTTTTTAGTTTACTATTATATATCAAATGAAGAAATGCGGTTCATGAGCTACTTACTCAAATCTGCTCACTGAAAGTTAGAATGAAGCCTAACTTAAACGAGTCTAAGCCCAAGCTCAAGCTTGTATTAAGGCTCGTTTAATAAAAGAGCTTGAACGTGAGCATCACATATCGAGCTTGACTAGGTTCTCGAAGTGCCTATTATTTATTAATTATTATATAAATATATATTTATCTAACCCAAGCTCGAGCTTGTATTAAGGCTCGTTTAATAAAAGAGCTCGAACGTGAGCATCACATATCGAGCTTGACTAGGCTCTCGAACTGCCTATTATTTATATAATTTTTATTTAATATATATTTATATAATAATTAATAAATATTATATAAAAAATAATTAAATAATATATATTATGTTATATATAAAAATTGTAACTATAAAAATAATTATAAATGTATATTAATAAAGTAATTAAATAATAAACGAGCTGAACTCTAGCTTGAAAAATTACTTAGAAGCCACACTCGACCTTTAAAAATAGAGCTTTAAACAAGCTGAGCTCAAGCTCGTGCTCTGTTAATTTACGAGATAACTGAAACAATTTCAGATCGAAATCAAGAGGAGATGCATGTTAAAAGAAGAAGGTACCTTCTGTTAAGGTAAAAATCGGTGAACCAACTATGCAAACACACACCCCTTAAAATTTACCTCTAAAATCCATCTATTATCTATTTTGTAGGATTCAAACCCACATCAATTTGTGGAGATAAACATCAGATGTCACCAGGCTAAGTGACCATCGACTAGTGTGGCTGATTAAGTACCTAGCTTGTGAATTTTAGTTGATTTGTGTGGTATCTAAGTAATACATGTCAGCTAGAGTTAAAATATGTGTAAATACATGCTTTAAAACCATTAGGCTATGCGTAACGGTACTCAACGTCATATCGACATCTTTCACTCCATTTTCACATTTGTAATGGGTTTGCTTCGCTTCACTTCACATGTTTAACTTTTTTTTAAAAATATAAATAATAAAATAATGTTATATGATAACAATACTAATAAAAGATAATGTAAATAAAATAATATTATTTCTCTAAAAAAGAAAATTTTAAAAATAATATAATAAAAGCATTACATAATAATAATAAAAATTATAGTCTTCCAGAATTGTGTCAATATCTTGCACCAAATGCATGCGAAGACTGTCGAACGTTTCTTGGTTATGTAACGCCACGTATATTTTCTTCCTTTTGTTGGTCATCAACTTCTTTCAAAGTCAGCTGAATATTGTCTTCATCATATTGACAAATCGCCCGATCATCGGCTTCTAGAATCATATTATTTCATATGTTGTTGTCGCCCTTATATTTTTGGGTGACCATGCTAGTGTTGGATTTTGTATTATATACTACCGTTTCTTGAAGACACTAAATGCTCGTTTCACATCCTTCCTTGCTGCTTCTTGAGCTTGTTTGAACTTTTTTTTCGATCATCAGTTAGTGAACATGTGAACGATTTAATAAACATAGGATAGTGAGGATATATTCCATCATCAAGATATTACTTGTGCTTGTATGCCACTACTTGGAGTTCAATTGAATACTTGGGTGCTATTTCATTGATGATGTTGTTGAATAATGACGTCTGGTCAAGAATGCTGATGTAATTATTCAAACAAGCTACAGACCCATAGGTTATGTGAGGCCACAACTTCTAGTATTATCATCGGGTGTGGATGATTACCTCGCATGTATTGTCGTCGCCCTGCGTTAGGGAAATTCTTCCTCTCTCAATGCATGCAATCAATGCTACCAAGCATTCCGGGAAGGTCGTGTGTAGTTTCGTGCGCATCATACAGTTGTTGAATGTCACTCCACGTCAGTTTACGTAAATATTTTTTTCCATAGAGCTTTATGACACTTTTGCAAAATCTATAAATACAATCACGTGAAGTTTTATCAGACATCTTCAAATAGTTGTCATATGAGTCGGAGGCAGTGCCGTATCCTAGTTGAAGAAAAACGGTGGATGTGCACTTTTGTAAATGAGAAAAACCCTGTTTTTACCTCTAGCGTCCCATGATAACCTGCAAAACTGCATCTCTCCCTCTAGATCATTAACTATTCGTAGAAATAGTTCTTTGATCATTCTGAAACAACGTCTGAACATTTCCGGTGTGTATAAAGGGGTCAGTTCCATTTTGATCTGAAAGTAGTCAGCCACAAGAAGATCGTGTGTAGCTTCACGATCTCTATTTAAATGAGCTCTTTTAGTTCTCGAACTTGAACTTTCAACTTCTTCGTTTAACAATTCTGGAGCACGATTGATCCGCGTTTGGACTACACAGCAACAATGCTCCTATATCGTAAACGGTTTTTTACATTTTTAAGTGGTTTAAGTTTAAAACTCAAAACTCAATTTCATTTTTTTTTTGTTATTTATATATTGAATGAAAATTCATAATCAATTCTTTTGGGTCAATTTTTAACCCATCTAAAGCACCTACTGGAAATGAAATCTTTATGTAGTGTCTAACTAAATGGCCATTTGTAATCTTGAGATAAACTAAGTTCCAATATTGGAAATGAGTGAATTGAGTTGATGTCACTTGAAATCAAATAAATAAAATATTATGTATTTAAAGTGCTTACAACATTTTAAATTATTTAAATTTAAAAAAATATAGTTAATCAACTTCACTTATAGCTAATACATCATTCTAACATAACTCAACAAGTTATCGAACTATACCCATGTCCCATGACATACACGATCAAGTGTAAGACACGGTTTTAATATGTGTCTTTTATAATCATTTATCTAATTATTAAATGATTAATTTATTTATTTATTTATTTATTATTAACCTATGGCTAGTAATTAGTTGATATGCCTAATTACTCTGATAGGCCTAATTACTCTGATAGGCCATTAATGGGTTTCCCCTTGAGTGTACATATAAATAGAGAGATAATTAGAGGGAATTGACTAATGAACAATTATCACCACTAAGAAATTCGTCCCTCTCTCTCTCCCCCCCCCCCAACCGTGAGTTCTTACGAACTCACCTTAGCCATCATAACCGTACACCCTAAACGGAACCCGATCTTCCTGTGGATCATGACGTCTTCCCTCTCTGCGGTTAGTTTATCAGGTATTATGTTATTATTTGTTTTCCATTAACATGTTCAAGAATTGATCAACATGTGGTATCGGAGCATATGTTGATTAATCAGTTCTTGTTTCATTCTCTAAACTGGAATTAAAGTCGGAGAACAAAAGGTTTTGTTAAAACCCTAAGAAAATTGTTTATTTTTAATTATTTACGGTTTTCAAATCTGATTATGTATCACGTTTTAATAAACGTTTATGCTCTCATAAATTTCAAGATCCATTAAGTTTTCGAAATCTGTTAAAAATAATGTTTCAAGATTTCGATTCCAGACTTAATATGATAATATTGAAGAACAGTTTTCTCTAATGTTTATAAAACTGTTCTTCGTGTTCATCATAAATTTTGATGAAATCTCCTTATTTTGGGATATATTAAGATTTTGATTCTGTTTTCTAAAATTGTGTAAATCTATTTCCAAGTTTTAGCATTAAAATATTAAATTTTATTATTTTAAATTTTGTGAACTGATAAAACTTGGATATACTAAACACCTAAAAGATTTTCGAAATTAGAATGTAATCAAAATTCATTAATTTTCGCACATGCCTTATCAGGTTTTAAGTTCACGGTAACAGTTCACGGGTTTAATTTCACGGGTGTGGGTTTACAAGAACTCATTTTTTTCCTAGGAAACTCAATTTTTCCCGTGAACCTAATTTTTCCTGAGAACTTAGTATTTTCCCATGAACCTTACTTTCCCTGTGAACCTTACTTTCCCTGAACGTTACTTTCCCGTGAACCTAACTCTCCCCGTGAACCTAACTTTTTCTCGAGAACCTTATCGATCCGCGCTAACAGGGAGGTTTGCTATTAATTAATGCTTTTGTTTTGTTAAAACCTTAAATTTAAATGTTTTACCAAACCTTAAAACTTACTTAAATAACACTTAATAGTTTCATTTCTGCCCAAAGGTGATGTGATGTGATGTATGTGTAAATTTATTCAAGCCTAATTAAGCATTATCCTAATATTAACTAATTGTTTTGTTAAAGCCTTAAAATCTTATACTTTACAAAACCTTAAATTAGAAAACATGCTTAACTTAATTAACACCTAAAGTTTCACTTCTGCCCAATGGTGATGCGTCACGATTGTAAAGTTATTTAAGTCTAATTAAGCACTAGTTCGCCTAAAATACATAAATGTTTCTACTTCTGCCCAAAGGTGATGTGTTATATTTGTGTCCCGTGAACCTAATTATGTGCATTCTAAACAATGTCTCACTCATGCCCAAAGGTGATGTGTTACATTCTTATTGCGCACACTTACTATTTAAACTTAAATTGTTCATAATGCTTAAACAATTGGTCATTAACCAAAGTAAACGCCCGTTTTTTAAGTAGAATCTAATTAATCTATTAGTTTGGTGTTATAATAGATTTGATCACATCTTCATAAAATAATTATTCTTAAGTAGAACCTTATTTAATTTATTATTTCTGTTTGCCTTAGATTATTACCCCATAGATCACTCAAAGTTCTTCTTTTGCTATTTGTACCTTATTTTCACTCTAGTTTCTAAGATGAGTTTTGATTAATTAAGGGTTTCCATAAATATTTGCTCTTATTAAGTCTTGATTATCCCTTAAGACATGACACTCCTGCTGCTCTTTCTGATAAAAGTAATACAGAAGAAAACTAGAGCATAAGAAATAAGATAAGTCAAACACAATGTCTCTTATGGTAATCAAGAACTCATTTCATGATTGCTATCAGGGAAGCTATTACAGATTCTGAATTTCCTAAGACTAATTCAGAATCAAAATAATTTCTGAGACGCATGCAAACATTCTAATTCTAAATAAAAGGTTAAGTGGCATCCGTGAACACATCATAATATACACTGACATGACCCATAAACTAAGGGCTTATACATGAAATCAGTGAAGTTTTTCAGTGAGTACATAATAATTTTTCCACTGGTATGATTAGTTGCCTTAAAAATCAACTATAACACTCAGAAGTATCAAAGGAAAATGAGTGTATTGATAGCAACATACGTACAGAAAAAGGAACGCTTAAAACTGAAAAACCGGATGTTATTCACCTCACTACCACTAAACATAAAAAGAGGAAGAAAAGTTACTATAGAGAGGATAGTTCTAAGGCCCGGAAACAAAATACAAGTACTGCTTCCAGCTCTAAGTTCTCCAAGGAGAAGTCTCACTGTAAAACTATGTCATTATACTAGGCATAAGCAATGAGACAATCCATAAGACAAGTGACTAGCTGGCTAAGATACGGTAGTCACTAATTAATGATTTTTGAGTCCGCTAATATTAATATTTCAATCAACACATGATGCGTTGAGTGTAGTTCTATTCGTTTCCTTACCAGAATTCAACTAATAATTAAGATGAGAAGTTAGTGGTGGATTTAAATGTTAAGGCTACATTGAACCATTAAATAATTGATCTTTGTATTAGGCTTTATGATACCTTACATATTCTGTAGAATACTCGGAATTTAGTATCAATAATAAAGCTACACTTTGACGGTTATGAGGTTTGCATGGCCAAAACAAAGTCATCATTAACTTAAGCTCTCATATTATTGGTTATCATTATCTAGATAGAAACTTTTATGACATAGAACTAGCTGATACAATAAACTTTCACAACTTTTGTTATCATGTAAATGAAAATTTAAAAAAGATAAATGAGACCTATGCACTTCATCCATTAAGACCAAATTTTATGAGAAATCATGACCAGGTCGATGTAGGATGAATTGTTACCAAATCTCATTCTCATTGACTTTAAATCATGTGTTAAACGCCCTAAATATCAAATGGCTAAGGGAATAAATGAGGGTCCACCAGAAGTTATCCCAAATGGAATATTCGGACATAATTCATTTATCATTTTGAAGAATATTTACTTGTATTTAATCTGTTTCCTACTGCCCAAAGCTTTAAAAATATCAATCCATATACACTTAATAGAATTCCTTCTAAATTTGTCCCTCAAATTTCTTATGAAATTTTGGACGATAAGGAAATCAAGTCTAAAATATATGAAAGGTTCCCACATCACGCGGATCATTGAAACTTGTTATGTGTAGTTCCTAGAGACCTCCAAGATTAGTGGGAGCACCGAGTGTCCTAATTATAGCTTGCGAAAGTTGCAAGAGGTGGGGGAGTGACAAATTGATCTTACCTCAAATTACACCTCTTGTACACGACACTGCTCCATCACAACTTGTCTCCTTAGAATCTAATTCTACTCCTAACAAAGTCTCATAGATGCTAATATGTGGGCAAACTTAGATTTCTTACCAAAACTAAAGTAATCCTTAACAAGCGAAACTAACATAAATGTCATTGTAAGGCCCCAAACCCGGGAGGCCTTACGTATTAGATTTACTCATCAATTCATATATACTTAATAGAATTCCTTCTAAATTTGTCCCTCAAATTTCTTATGAAATTTTGGACGATAAGGAAATCAAGTCTAAAATATATGAAAGGTTCCCACATCACGCAGATCATTGAAACTTGTTATGTGTAGTTCCTAGAGACCTCTAAGATTAGTGGGAGCACCGAGTGTCCTAATTATAGCTTGCGAAAGTTGCAAGAGTGGGGGAGTGACAAATTGATCTTACCTCAAATTACACCTCTTGTACACGACACTGCTCCATCACAACTTGTCTCCTTAGAATCTAATTCTACTCCTAACAAAGTCTCATAGATGCTAATATGTGGGCAAACTTAGATTTCTTACCAAAACTAAAGTAATCCTTAACAAGCGAAACTAACATAAACGTCATTGTAAGGCCCCAAACCCGGGAGGCCTTACGTATTATATTTACTCATCAATTCATATATACTTAATAGAATTCCTTCTAAATTTGTCCCTCAAATTTCTTATGAAATTTTGGACGATAAGGAAATCAAGTCTAAAATATATGAAAGGTTCCCACATCACGCAGATCATTGAAACTTGTTATGTGTAGTTCCTAGAGACCTCCAAGATTACTGGGAGCACCGAGTGTCCTAATTATAGCTTGCGAAAGTTACAAGAGGTGGGGGAGTGACAAATTGATCTTACCTCAAATTACACCTCTTGTACACGACACTGCTCCATCACAACTTGTCTCCTTAGAATCTAATTCTACTCCTAACAAAGTCTCATAAATGCTAATATGTGGGCAAACTTAGATTTCTTACCAAAACTAAAGTAATCCTTAACAAGCGAAACTAATATAAACGTCATTGTAAGGCCCCAAACCCGGGAGGCCTTACGTATTAGATTTACTCATCAACACATAGTACTTAAACATAAGACATTTAATAACACAATGGAAACGATTTAATATTTTAACATACGCCGCGGAAATACATAACATGTCTAAACATAACTTTTCTGAAACGAATTGAAACTTGTCTTAACAACTGAAACATAAATATAAACATAAACGGAATGCCAGATACTGATCTTTGGGTAACTCATCTTGCCAAGCCAAGCATCCTCATCCATCCATAGCCACCTACACTTAACTGATATGCATACTAAAAATCAGCAACGCTGAGTGAGTTCTAACGTTTTCTTTAAATCAATCATTCAAAAAGATTTATCAATACATACATATTGCCCTTAAGGCAAAACTTTACATACTTTACTTTTCAAAACAATTTAAAACATTCATGAGATATGCATCAATTCCTCGTCACTGTTGGTACTGCCCTCGTGATCAATACCGCTTAACCGTCAATTCTTACCACTGCTGGTATTGTCCTCGTGATCAGTGCCACTTAACCGTCAAATCCTTGTCACTACTGGTATTGTCCTCGTGATAAATACCGCTTAGCATGATGTTGTCCTCGTGATCAATAACTGGTATTGTCCTCGTCATCAATACCGCTTGGCATGGTTTGGTCCTCGTGACCCAATGAAGTTGTCCTCGTGATCAACACCACACGACAAGATGTTGTCCTCGTGACCAACACCGGGTATTGTCCTCGTGATCAATACCGCTTAACTGGTACACGGGGGATTGTGTAGTCCCCCGAGCAACCGCCGTCACTCATCCCAAATGTACAACTGTTAACGAGCTAACAAGGCTCTTATTAATGGGTCGCACCCATATCTGACATCCTGTACAAGTAACATCTGTCCCAAGGACCTTAACAAGCTGGTACACATTTCCGTAGGAAATATATTCACTTTCTGTTCATACAACTTCCTTGATCATAACTTCAACATATATGCCTTTGTTTATGTATATTAAAATATAATAAATGCTTGCCAATGATATAACTATACTTTGCTCAAAATGTACTTTTGACTCTTTTAAACTTTACACTAAAAACATCGATTTCACTTTGTTTATTAATATATATATATAATATAATAAACACCTTACATTAAGTATGCACACCACCCCTAAAATATGCAAAAAAGGGGGATTAGAACTCACCTGACTCTCTTAGTTAATTCTTCTTAAGTGTAAGGCTCAATGGGGTGCTAGACGGTCTGTTCGAGCGGTCATAAACGACACGTGTTAATTTCTAAGTATAACATAGTGATCTGTCCAAAATCTTTTTAGACCAAAATCTTTTTGGCCAAAATCTTTTTCGACCAAAATCTTTTTCGACCAAAAACTTTTCGACTAAAAACTTTTCGACCAAAAACTTTTTGACCAGAATATCTTTTCGGACCATTCAAAAAGATTTCAGAAGATTCTACTGTTCTTGGCTAGATTCTTCGTTTTCGACCCAAAATCCTAACTTTTTACGTTCAAACTGTTCTAATCTTAACCATGAAGCTAAAACCATGTTTTTAGACATAAACACACTTAAAAATCCTATCATTAAATTAAAACCCCATGAAAACCCAAAAACCCATTTTCAACAAAACTCAGATCTGGACGAGTTTCTTACCTCTAATCGACTCGTTTCTTCAGCTAAGCTTCGTGTAAACACTGGAGAAGAAGGTTGAATTGATCTTGTGGTAAAATCGATACTTTCTCTCTAGAAGTTTCTCTCTCTAGAAGTGGGGAAGATGATGGAATGAAGAAGGTGTGGGGAAGGGGTGTTAGAGGCTCTCCACGCTCAAGCCCACTGGTTAATTGATTCGAACTGTCGGTTAATTGTTCGGTTCGGTTAATTCGGTTATGGTTCGGTTAATTCAGTTATATGCTCACTCCTACTCGGCCCACACTTCGGGCCATCAAGTCCCATCATTTTCTAAGGCCTAAAATTCGCACCTGATATGACAAAATTCCGGATGTTACAATCATTAAGTTGTTTCTCTATTAGAATCTATTGGTCTTCAAATATTATAACAATGTTGACCCTAAGCATGCTGAATTACTTCAAATTTCTAAGGTCAGTGAGAGTAGTAAAAGTCCTTATCATGACTTGCCAGGAGTACAAGAGGTGGGGGAGAGAGACTCATTAAATTTAGCTCCGTGTTTAACTTTGATTACACCTCTTGTACACCATAATGCATCAACTCATACACACTTAGAAACTAATGTTGCTCCTAATATACCTGAAGATGAAAGCACCTAACCAAGAGCTAATCCATAAACTTGAAACTCCTAATAAACCCAATAATCAACTCAGGAGGTCATCTAGGTCTAAAAGACCTACTAACTTTGATGATTATGTATCCTACCTGACTGAATTTGAAATGGATGCTGGAAAGTTTACCTATCCTACTTCTTAAGCCATTAGCATCAATCAATCTTCTAAATGGAATAAAGCTATTATTAGCAAGCCTGACTCCATGAATTAGAATAACATTTGGGATTTGGTTGAATTACCTAAAGGGTGTTCATAACTAAACTAAATCCGAATGGAAACACATGATTGATTGCAAAAGGTTATACTCAAGAAGGAATAAATTATCAAAGAACCTTCTTACCTGTTTTATAAAAGTTTTCTTTGAGGATCATTACTGTTCTAGTAACTTACAATAACTTAAAGTTACATTAGATGGACATTAAAACAACTTTCCCTAACATTGACCTACTTGTTCATAAAATAACTTGAAAGTTCTAAACTGAAGGTTAAGAACACTTATTCTGTAAGTCAATGAAATCATGTATGGGTTGATTGAAATCATAATGCAACTCTCTTTATCAAGAACTAAGTGAATTTGTACACCCACCTCAAAGATGAGTGGGAGCAACTAATGCAAACTTGTCATTATATATAGATGACATTCTTTTGACAAGTATATGTTACATGAGTCAAAGCATTGATTACTCATATTTTGACATGATAGATCTCGGAGATACCTCTTATGTGATAGGTATCAAAATACACCGAGATAGACCCAATGAGACATTAGTTTCGTCCCATAAGCTTTACACTAAGCGAATCCTTACACGTGTAACATTTAAATTGTTCTCCTTTAAAGGCTAATAGGATAAATGAAAATTATTTCCTTATGCTTCATTAATTAGAAGCCTTATGAAGGTTAAAGTCTATACTTGTTTAGATATTGCTCATATTGCTCACATTGCTAAACACTAGACTAGTCTAGATTATTGTAAAGCATTTAATAGAATGTTGCAATATCTTTAACAAACGAGAGACTATAATTTAAAGAAGAAGTGAAGACGGTTGACTGCTCTTATTCTGATTTTGTTGTATTCAAAGAAAACAAAATGTTAACTTCAGGGTATATCCTTATGTCATCAGACAAACCTATCTCATGGAGGACTCATAAGGAAGTATTAACAACAACCTAAGTTTCAATGACATAATATGTTGCTAATCACAACATAATTGTCACTAAATGTTGTTGGAAAATTTATCAGTGGACTCATAATTTAGTAACTCCACATAAATATCATATCGAAGACTTATTGTGATAAGTCAGCTACCCATGCTTCTCGAACAGTAACAGTTCGAGCAGAGCTGTAATAAATTTTCGATACGAAATTATTGTTCGCTTGTGAACAAGTAGAGGAAACTAAATCTTTGTATCGAATACATTCATGATATGCTAATGGATCCAAATACCTAAAGGTCTATCACCCATAAATCTTATGTAAGCGCTTATAATTAAGACGGGTTTACTAATGACCATACACAATTGCATATCTTACTATGAATAATTAATTATTAAAAGCTCCTCAGTTTTGAATTTGTTTGTATCTAAATACGTTTATGCATGCCTAAAGGCGTATAGACAGTAACTATATAAATCAACGTTAAAAGGCTTATTTGTCAATTTGATACTAAGTTTACTTAAGTCTTAAATTGGGATTGTAGTATGATTAATGGGGGTCTTGAGTTGGATACTAATTCAATGACTGTATTTCTCTGCTACAACTTCGGTTTAAAACTAAAATGAGTATTAAATCTGCGCAGACTTACATTACTCATAATAAATGATTACTCAGCCAAGTGGGAGATTATAAGACACATTTATCTAATTATTAAATGATCAATTGATTTATTTTTTTATTTATTATTAACATATGGCTAGTAATTAGTTGATAGGCCTAATTACTCTGATAGACCATTAATGGGTTTCCCCTTGTGTGTATATATAAATAGAGAGAAATTAGAGGGAA
Organism: Smallanthus sonchifolius; assembly: GCA_023525975.1. Classification (NCBI taxonomy): domain Eukaryota; kingdom Viridiplantae; phylum Streptophyta; class Magnoliopsida; order Asterales; family Asteraceae; genus Smallanthus; species Smallanthus sonchifolius. The sequence goes on along the minus strand of CM042030.1, from coordinate 88,040,245 downwards.
TTGACTAATGAACAATTATCACCACTAAGAAATTCGTCCCTCTCTCTCTCTCCCATAACCGTGAGTTCTTACGAACTCATCTTAGCCATCCTAACCGTACACCCTAAACAGGAACCCGATCTTTCTGTGGATCATGACGTCTTCCCTCTCTGCGGTTAGCTTAATTATTAGGTATTCTGTTATTATTTGTTTTCAATTAACATGTTCAAGTATTGATCAACATCAAGAACTAGCAAAGACAACAAGAAATCGCATGCTCTTGAGTACTGACGATTGGAAATGAAAGAAAACCGTGGTTGACGAGTAAACAACAAATGTTTCATCCTCGGTTAGCTCGTACTAGGTTTCTCCTAGCTTAAATAACCGATCTAAAGACCAACGTGAGTATTATGTTTATTAGAATCATATAAAAATCTTTGGATGCAATTTGAACCAGTATAATTAATCCTAAGGTGGCCGACCCAAAATATATATTCAAGTATCTTTATCATTATGAGACCTAATGGCCACCAAATTTCTTGCTCAAACCAAATACTGACCACAATTAAAATCTTTCCTTTATTGATCTTGATCTTTCGATTTACAACACTCAAATGATTAGTCACTAACAAGTGGCACAACTTGTTCCATTGCATGGTCTCAATCTTAATAGCTTAATTAATCTCTTTTCAATCCACTATAACAATATCACCCTATCCCGAGCGACGACTTGTCGTCGGGATAGCCTATACCGACGACATGTCGTCGGTATTGTCTCGTCCCAATAGCCAAGATTTTTGCCGGGATAGGTGTCGTCGGGATAGGTCAGCCTATACCGACGACTTGTAGTCGCTATAGGGTCTAATTAAATAATTCAAAAAGAAATTCTATACCGACGACATGTCGTCGGTATAGGTTGACCCTATTCCGACTACATGTCGTCGGTATAGGGTTTTTTGTTTTTTTATAATTTTTGAAAAAGGCCTATAGCGACGACATGTCGTCGGTATAGGTCTTTTCTGTTTTTTTTTTATATTTTTTAATTTTTAATATTTTATCTAGAAATATTAAATTTCTAAAAACAAAAACCTGCAAATCATTAAATATAAGCCATTCAAACATTCAAATCTGATAAAAACTAATATCCGAAACATAAACCAAACATCCAAATTGTTCGACACACAAACTTGTCCGACAAATCAAACATTCAAAACATAAACTTATTCAACAAACAAATATGCAAATTATTGAATACAAACACCAACAACAAAGGCAAAGACTCAACAACTCCAAGCTAATTATCATCACTGCTAGTTCGGCGATCCCACATTCGACGCATTTCATCCATTTGCCGTTGCATTTCAAACATTTGTTGATTATGCGTACGACGTTCTTCCAAACTAATCATCATAAACACAAATTACACATCTAAACCAAATCACCTAAATTAATCATAATTTAATAATTCCATCATACATACAAATATACATACTCATACATACATACATAACACATACATACAAAATCATAAAAATCTTAGATCTTAACCAAATTTCATCACAAATTAGTAATCAAAACGATTATTTACCTTCACAAAGCTAGAAATCCAAAAAATGATGAAATTTCTCCAAAACCTAACCAAAATAAACAAACAAAACTTCAAAATCTTAAAAAAGTAGCTAAAATATGAAACCCGGATATTACCTCACCTTAAATCCTGAGAGTTTTTGTGAAAGTTGCTCTCAATAAATACCCTCTTATATACCTACACATCACAATTACATATATACATAAATAAAAACCCAATTACATAATTACAAACATATACATATAAACATACATACATAAATAAATGTCCAATTACATAATTACAAACATATACATACAAACATACAAACATACATACATAAATAAATGTCTAATTACATAATTACAAACATATACATACAAACATATATACACATATATACATTTATATTAACTAATCATCATAAACACAAATTACACACATACATACAAACTAATCATCCAAACTAATCATCATAAACACAAATTACACACATACATACACATACATACAAACTAAACATTCAAACTAATCATCATAAACACAAATTACACACATACATACACATATATACAAACACTAATTTACATAAACTAAATTATATAAAATAATCACACATCTAAACCAAATGACCTAAACTAATCATAATTTAATAATTCCATCATACATACAAATATACGTACTCATACATACAAACATACATACAAAATACATGCATACACATACATAACACATACATACAAAATCATAAAAATCTTAGATCTAAACCAAATTTCATGACAAATTAGTAATTAAAACGAGTATTTACCTTCACAAAGCTAGAAATCCAAAAAATGGTGAAATTTCTCCCAAACCTAACCAAAATAAACAAACAAAACTTTAAAATCTTGAAAAAGTATCTAAAATATGAAACCCTGATGTTACCCCACCTTAAATCCTGAGAGTTTTTGTGAAAGTTGCTCCCAAAAAGCCCAAAAACCGTGAAATCGCCGGAGAGAACAATTTGGGGGAGTTTTGGAGGATTTTGGGTAGAAATGAAGGTCTGCCGTCTGTTTTCCCTATTTGTTCGCACTGCACCCTATGGCGACGACATGTCGTCGGCATAGGCCCACATGTCGTCGGCACAGGTACCCTATGCCGATGACATGTCGTCGGTATAGGGTTCGTAGGATGTTAACCAGTCAATAAAGGTAAAAACCATATCCCGACGACATGTCGTCGCCATAGGGTTTTCCAGAATTTTTTTTAATTTAAAAAAAACAAAAAATTTGACCGCCGGAAATTTATTAAATAAAAAAAACAAAAAGAAAATCAAAATTAACCTATAGCGACGACATGTCGTCACTATAGGTTTTCCTTAAAAATTAATTGGGCGCCAGTTTTCCCTCCAATCCACCTCAACCCTATAGCGACGACATGTCGTCGCTATAGGGTGTCCCATTCAAAATTTTTGTTTTGACCTATACGGACGACATGTCGTCACCGACGACATGTCGTCGGTATAGACGACGTCGGTACAGGATCATTTCCTTGTAGTGATCCATCGAAATGTGATGAGCCGAATTAACTTTAATTAATTAATTAGGATGGACTGTGTAAAATTCGGTCTCTCGTACTAACAATATTGTCCGCTTATGGACCCTGCAACCCTCATGATGACCCAGGTGTCGCTCAAGATTGTATCATATATATATACTAATAACTTTTTTCTATGGGGGTGCTGGCGAAACCCATGGAGACATAGTAGGTCCATCATTGAATAGAAAGGTATTAGAATCGGATTATAAACCGATCGTTCGAGGAAGTCGAAATGACAACGATGGGTCTTCATTGGTGTTCGAGGGGCGTCCATCCATTCATGTTTAGTGAAAAAGACCAGACAAACTGTGAAAGCAAGACCTAACTTATGAAGAGACATCTCATTCCATCAAACTCGATCCGACCAAAGTGTATGTACTGTGGTTACATAAGAAAACCATATAAAAGATTTGCCACCGTGCATATTTTCTAGGCTCAAAAACTATACATATCCTAGATAACAATATCTGAAGACCGAACATCATTAAACTAATCGATTATTATAATGCACAACTCCCTACTAATTAGGCTTGTTCGGTTCAATCTTCATAGGAGCATGCATGCTTGAAAATGATGCTTGTGGACATAAATAGACAAAGTTGTAGCTAAGGCCTGATCGAGCTTATGTAGTCGAACTTGTTTCAACATTATCATGAATGCAGAAAAATTAAGAAATCAGATGATAATATACATAATTATTAAAAGGAAATGATCTTTAGATCTTGATATATAACGCACCTTTTAATATTCTTCTCAAAAATATATTTAATGTACGTGTCACTTCATGATCTTGATCCTCGAGAAGTCCACTTACTCATATTGTTATTAATTTACGTATAATCTTTAAAATATTTTAATAGTAGATGATACTTTTAGGGTAATACATGTAGACCTAGATTCATGGTGGATGACACCACCACACAATCTTGAAATATCATAATCATGAAGATAACGATAATTTTTTGTTTTTGTTTTTGTTTTCTACCAACTTAATTGGCTCACTATATCACACGCTAAACACGGTTGTGCAGCCGATTTCTATCTAGGGAGGGGAGACCTTTTACAAGCAAATAAAATACGTGTTTTAGCCGTAACTAATCTAGTCCAATTCTTTCAGACACTTCAACAATTTTTAATTGAAGAAATAAACATGGTTTGTACTAAGCAATCCGGAATCTTTTTAATTTATAGAACCCTGTTTGTACTAAGTGAACGTACACTATTTTAGATATTCATTTTTAAAATTAACCTTAACGAACTTGGTTCGTTAAATGTAATGCTAAAGTCAATGGTGAAGTCACCTGGTGAACTTTATGGTTACTACTGAAGGTTATAGTTGCTCGGTAGTAATATTGGTTATCGGTAGCAAAGTTGGTAGTTGATGGTAGCCGGTGAAAGTTGCTATTGAAGGTTGTAGTTGATACGACGTGCAAAGTTGATACCGATGGTGAATAAACGCTTCTGTAGGAAGTTATTTACTACTGAAGGGTAACGATAAAAGTTTCATTTGCTTATTCAGTTATAACTGTATTCGGTTGTTAGAAAGTAGTATATAAGTAGTGAATGGGTAATCTTTTAGAGAGACACTTTCGGTTGTAACTTCCATACTTGTTTTATATTTTTTCTGTAAGCTGTGAAGTTAATTTCAATAAAGTCGTAATCGTTGGTGGTTGAATTTTCTGTCTTAATTCTTTGATATGGTGTTCTAAGTGTGCCAATTCCACATACACTAATTGGTTTTAGAGCTTGGTGATTGGCTCAATTCAAAGAAGGTGATTTCGAATCGATCAAGATTGAAGAATGGTGTCGACGACATTCAGTTTGGATAATTTAATGGTAAAAACGAATTGGAGGGTGAAAACAATGCAGTTTTGGAAGCGATCAAATGGCTCAAGAAACTAATGATAATCAAAGACGATAATTTGAACAAAAGGTTTCAAGAACAAAGTTCTTATAATTCAAATTCAATCAAAAACTAATTATCAAAGAACCCTAAAAGCCCTATTTATGCTAATTAATAAGACTAGAAAACAACTGAGATAAAATAGGGAATTTGAAATTCAAATTAATAAATAAAAATAATCTTCAAATTCAAACTTGTATAACTCTTCAATATCGACCCTTACCCTTATCTCCATCAGAAAATGAGGGCACTACTTATGCATCAAGGATTGGTGGGCGCTCTCGGTGGCAAAGCAAGCTTGCCGACGACTCTCACAAACAAGGAGAAGAAGGAAATTGTGGAGAAAACTCATAGTGCTATAATTCTCAGCCTTGGGGATAAAGTGTTGAGGGATATGTCTAAAGTACTCACAACAGCGAAGGTTTGGGCCAAACTCGGCCAAACTAGAGAGTTTATACATGACCAAGTCTAAGTCAAATCGATTGTATCTCAAGAAAAGATTTTATACATTCCATATGGCCCAGGTAAGTCTCTTAAAGACCATACCGATGAATTTAATAAGTTGGTATTGGATCTTGAAAACATAGAGGCGGTTCTAGATGAAGAAGATAGAGCAATTATCTTCTTGACCTCTTTACCCGAGTTATATGAGCATTTTGTGGATTATTTGATGTATGGGAGGGAGAATATATCCATGAAAGAAGTTTTTTCAACCATGAATTATAAGGAATTAAAGAAGTGGGTTAATGTTAAAGAAGAATATGGAGAAGGTTTGACGATAAAGGGAAGATCTGAGCAAAGGTGTTCTAAGTCAAAGATTCATGCCTGGTCAATGTCAAAGTTCAAGAGTGGGTGCTTCATATGTAACTATGAAAAACACTTCAAGAAGGACTGCCCTGAAACTAGGAAGGGGAAGTGATAGGCTAGTACATCAAAAATAAATGGTAATCATTCACCATATGGTTCATCTGATGGTTATGATAGCGCTGATTATTGATGGTTTCAAGATGTGGGCGAGGAAGGAATGGATCTTGGATTTTGGTTCTTCATACCATATGACAACCAACAAGGAGTTTTCAAGGTATTAAAGACTAAAGAACTTGGTACTGTGGTGCTAGGGGATGATAGACCTTGTAAGATTCTAGGATGTGGGATTGTCACATTCAAACTAGAAAGTGGGTCTGAGTTTGATCTTCTAAATGTGAGGTACATTCCTAATTAAGGAATTTGATATCGCCATTGGGGTGGTGGTCCAATGGTAGAGGCAAAGCCTCTTAAATACAGGTCATGAGTTCAAGTCCCACTAATTGATGAAATTTGCCGTTAAAAAAAGGAATTTGATATCATCGGGTACTTTTGAAGAATTTGGCTATCATGTGAAGTTAGAGAATGGTAGTCAAGGGGTCAATGAATGTGTTGTTTGGTATAAGGAGGATAAACAACATATACTTGCTATATGGAGAAGCAATCTCCGGTCCGGTCTTTATTCTAGAGGGAAAAGATGATACTGCTGTAAGGTTATGGCATAAGAAATCGAGTCACGTTAGCAATCAAGGGCTGGTGGAATTGAATAAACAAAAGGTGATTAGGGATCTCAAAGATTATGATGTCGGGTTTTGTGAACACTGCATAATAGGGAAGGCACACATTTAGCAAGGTGAGTCATGCTACAAAGAGATTGTTGGATTTGTGCATTCAGATTTGTGGGGACCTGCTAGAACACCTTCTCTAGGTGGAGCTAGGTACTTTCTTTTTCTTATTGATGATTACTCAAGAAGGGTTTAGGTTCATGTGTTGAAACGTAAGGATGAGCCTTTGAAAAGTTCAAAGAGTAGAAGCCTTTGGTAGAGTCTCAAATAGAAAGAAAGGTGAAGAAACTTAGGACTGATAATGGACTAGAGTTTTGTAGCAGGAAGTTCAACCAATTTTTGCAAGAGTCATGGTATTGCTAGGTATTTGACTGTGGTTGGTACTTGATGTGTGTTGTGTAGTGTATGTGTGTGTATAGGGTTTTTAACACAGTTATTAGGTTTTAATATTTATAAAATGATTATTACTTTAATTAACTAACTAAACACAATAACAAGTGCACCTATCGTATGTTTAGGTAAGAACCAAATATCGAACCGATGCACATAGTGACTCCTAATAACCAATTTTTGCTATTGTCCGACTAAAATGAAAGGTGGATAAAAGGTGTATAAAATAAAATAAATATAAAAGATAAATAGTAATGCATAAAACAACAATTTAGACAGGGTATCACTTAGGATTGAATTTACTTGGTTTGATCCTGATAGCTAATCAAGAATATTAGTGTGGTTAATTAAAGGGGTGAACAACCCTTTGGTTGGGTTACTGTACTAATGAATTAATTAAATTTAATTATAAATAATGTATTTAAAAAAAGAAGTTATTGGTCAACCAAAAGTTATTCTATATTTAATGTTTAAAATTTAAAAATCATAAAAAATATGAAAACGTTTAAATGGTATTTAATTAATTTAGGAGTTTAAAAAAAATAGATAATTGAAAAATGTTTAGGCGGGAAAACAAAGATGTAGAGGCTCTGAAATAATGATACGTGACACCTCAAAACATTTATTTATTATAACTTATTGATAGATACGGAAACAATATTACTACCTCTCGCAATACATAATAAACTCATGAAATTAACATAGTATATCAGAATTTGAACTTATCTTGGCCATTTTAGGGTTTTAATCAAGGTGATTTAGACCTATGAATACTTTCAATATCAATAAGCAGAATATTACTTCTCTTAGATTTAATTCTTTCTTTTGGATACCCAGAACCATGTATATTAAAACGTGAGTAAAGAGACTCGGGTGAAATCTTCTCCACCAACCCATTAAGCAAACACGACAAATGTAGGATTTGTACTTAAAATGGACATATTATTAGTACTCTTAAAAATAAAGGTTTGTCGCCGACAATTCACCCCCAAAAACTTTGTGAAATGGCAGTTCAACACCCACCCACCCCCAACTTTGTAACTTTGTGTTATGGTAAAACTGACCTCTCAATTTTGTAAAATATCACTTTGACCTCTCAAGTTTTTAAAATTTTAATTTTACCCCTGTAAAATGTCAATTTGGTATATCGTGGGTTATATCGATTGACTGTGACGTGCTGGTACCGTGAAGAATGAGATCAATACCGACTGAAAAACATCAGTACCGTTATATAGCTGTACTTTATTTATGTTTATCGAGTCGCCGTAATTTCATACGCTTCTTTATGTACTTAACGACGTTTCTTTTGATACTTAGCCACGTTAATGCCACTGAATCAACCGTTTAAGTTCCGCTTCCTGCCGCGGAGCGCGGACATAATTTTCTCGTATATTATTAATAAATATATACACACATCACATGCAAAGAAAGACTCTGATCCATAATCTCGTTAGTATCAATTTAAATCATTCATTTATTATTAAAAATATATAACTGTAAAATATTAAATTATTTATCTTGCTAATTAATCTATTACTCGCAACAAGTTTCGTACACATGCATAGATCAGATAATTATAATAAACCTACACATGTGTAGAAATTTTCAATTAATATATAAATACATATGAATTTAACGTGACTATGCTCTACTTTAATATAGTAATAATGTATTAATCTTTCTCACACATATGCGTGTACATAAACTGCATTCTTTCTAAATTCTGATCATTCTTCCTGAACAATGATAAATGTAAGTTTTTGGCAAAAACACCATAAAAGTTTTTTTTTTCTTCTTTTTTTTGAACAGCAATTTTTTTTACTCATAAATATCACCTAAACCTACACTTACAAGGTTTGAACCCACGCCAATTTTATGGGTTAATCACCAATGCCACTATACTACAAGGCCATGGCCCATGAAAAGTTGTTTATCGAGCTCTTTTACAACTCTTCATTCACTTGAACTTATCAGCGATTCGATCTGATAAGCGAGCAATTTCTTAGTAGATCCATACCCCAGAGGCGACAAATATAGTTCTATGCAACTTGTAAAAGCAATATTGACCTAATTTTAGAAGGTGCCCACCAATGATTATTCAGAAAAATGGTCATAGTACATTTGGCCTACATTTTGATACTGATGTATATGGAATGTGACAGAAAATAAATGGTGGCATCTGACTGGCAAGATTAGCCCTTCATTTTAAATTAAGAAAAAAGTTGACTAGGGTTGCCAATGGAAAACAATCCAACGACTTGATATGCGCTCGTTTCTTGGCTAAATTTATAGTTTAAATAAAGTGTTTTCACATGAGATGGCTACCTTTTGGTTCAAAGTTGGCTAAATTAAAGAGATTTCATGGAAACTGCAACAAGAGTTATGTTGCGATTTTCATTGGACGGGATATTAGTTTAGCTTTATATATAAGTGCATATATAGATTATGTGATATGATCTTGCACTTTCGTAATAATCGGATTCTGCTTCCTAAAGTTGCTGTAGATAAGTGCAATTCATAGTCACTGTTTAGTTGGTTAAATATTGTTGAAAGGAACCCGTGGCCTAGAACCAACTTATTCAATCTAGTGATGAGTGGGTGCAAACTAGCTTGGACGATCTGGTTTGGCTCTTGGTGCATCCAAAATAATTATATATACATAACTAGGCTAAAATCTCGTGTGTTACACGTGTTGAATAAATATAATTATAATATTATATATTAAGTAATAAAAATTTTATTTTTTAAAAACTCATGTTTTATACGGGTTGAATAAACATGTGAAATACAATATACATTCGTCAAAATATGTTAGGAGATTTATTAATACAACGATTAACATTTTCTTTAAAAAAATAGTATTAATAAAATATAGACGTGTATTTAATAAAAGAGAGATGTGCATTTATTAAAATATATAGGTTTATTTAATAAGAGAGAGATGCGAAAAAAAAAATGATGAGAATAAATATGGAGATGACACGTGACATTGAAAAACATTTATTTATTATATAATATAAATTAGTCACAATATTATTAGAGAATATATTAGTCAGAGTTCATGCAATGTTTACTATAATTATGTGATATGATTTAAGTAAGTTTCTTTTGTAATTATCCTTATTGTACTCTTATAAATATTTGTTCAATAATAAACAATACCTTACAGGATTTCATTATTTTGTAAGTATGTGACTTGAAATTCTTTAAAAATCCACGTGAATTTTTGGTCGGCCCCCATATCAGTCCATGATGTTTCTTTAGAAGTTGTACTCTGAGTAGGCATACAATTTAATTTTGAGACACCCCAAACCCAGGGGGTTTCGTACGTTGGATTTACACATCAGCATATATATAATAGTTCTTAAACCAAAAATTTTATTAAATGTGGCGGAAACTTTGTTCAAACATACGATCAAAACATTACATCAAGTAAAACATAATTATTTGAAAAAAACAACTAATAAGATGACAATTGCCAAGTAGCTTTGCAATCCCAACATCCACAGCCTCACAAGCTTCCCACTACCAATTAGTCCTTAACCTGACATGCATATTAAAAGTCATATAGGCTGAATGAGTTATAAAATTTCTTTAAAGCTTTAAACGTAAACTTTGAACTTTATCATTTAAAAATCGTTCTCTTAATAAAATAAATAAACTTTATTAGAACAATACTTTATCAAATTCGTTTATTTTATAAAATCATAAAATAGGCTTTAACAATCATGCTTGCTCACAGCAAGACTCCTTTAACATACTTGTACTCGTACAAGGCTCCTTTAACGTGTTTACACAAAGTAGGACTCATTTATCATGCCCACACAAAGTAGGACTTTCTTTATCATGCCTACACAAAGTAGAACTTCCTTTATTATGCCTAACTAAGGTAGGACTTTCTTTATCGTGCTTGTAACGAATGCAAGGCCTTTGTTGCTTATAAGACTCCTTTAGCGTGCTTACACAACGTAAGACTTCTTTAGGACTCTTTATAACTATCACATACTTTAACTATGCACTGTAATTCAACCAACTGTCATTTTAGCACATTAGAGCAATTAGTCAAGTAAGCACATCATGTCACACAATAGCACATAAGCGAATTATCTTTCTTTAACTGTATCTTCTTTATCTTTACTATATCACTTTATAAAAATGCTTTATATAAATGAGTATGCAGCTTAACTCAAAAACGTATAAAAAAGGGCACTGAAAACTCACCTGAGTGTCTGCTACTTATTTGAACTAAAGGCTTGACTAGGTGGGACACTTTACAATCTATACGAAGATTCACAAGTAAACTAAGTCAAATTGGGAAAACTTTCACCCCAAAACTTTCTGCTAAACTTTCGTCCGAAACTTTTAAATTAAGTTTCGTCCCACTAACTTTCGCCCGAAACAAATGTTTTGTTCGACATCTTTCGTTCGAAACTTTTAAAGTTTCGTCCAAAAAACTTTCGCCGCCGGCAAAAACGTATTCTCCTCTGTTTTGATTATATTCAAACCCTTTGTTTAACTTAAATAAGACCAGATCCAGCGTTTGTTTGCCATTTTATACGTAAAAATCCTGACTTTATGATGAAACCATAGGTTTCACCCACAAAAATTGAAAAGTGAAGATTTAGGGGTTGCCCATACCTCAAATCGTCCGAAACTCTTAGCTGTAGCTAATCCAAACGTCCAATACTCGAGACAGAAGCAAGACTTGAAGGATTCCACAACTTTACTCTCTAAACTCTCTCACTTTCTCTCTCTAGACTCTTGCATGAAGATGGAGAAATGAGGGAGGGGAGGGGGTGGCCGTTAGGGTTAGCCTCCTTCCCATCTTTGGTACGTTGACGAAAATGGTCCCTCAACCTTTATTTCTTTATTTAAATATTCCAAAAACGAACAAACAAGGTTACGAGATTTTGAGGCGTTACAATTTTTCACGTTTAATATAATTAAAATGATTAGACAATTCTTTTTATATGACTATATAACTACTTAATTCAATACATGAAAGATTACTCATGAGAACTACGAGAAACCATTGTTATTGACAAAACAAAAACGAAAACAAAAAAAAGCCAAAATTTCTAGCAGATTTGACATACCCTTTTTAGGTAAAATTTCAGGCTCGTTGATCATCTTCGGCAATACAACAAACGGCTCCTGTTGTACTACCATTGGAGACACGTATCTTCTTAGAAAAAGTAATATGTTTTCAAGGAACCGTGTCAAACGTGTGGCTTCAACAACTCTACTTCTATCTCTTCTACTACATTTTATTTATTTTAATCGTAATCAGTATTTTAATTTCATTTCGTATTTTATTTGTTTTTCTTTTTTATTATAAAACTCATATGATGGTAAAAAGAAAGCAAAGGCATAAACGATTAAGGATGCCAATGTGCTCAGGCATAGGCTTCTTCCAGGGGCGGATCTATGAAGAGGCGAGGGGTACCTGATGGTACCCCTCAACTTTCGACGCGTAGTGAGAATTTTCGACGCGCAGCGGAAATTTTTTTTTTTTTTTTACCGTTTTATGTATCTAGATACCCCTGAACGAAATTTTAAATACCCCTGGATTTTTTTTCTAGATCCGCCACTGGCTTCTTCAACAGACTGGAACATGTTCAAGATATATAACCTGAAGACAATTAGTTCGAAATTATCTAAGTGAAAAGAATAATTCATATATTTTGAATAAATTAACGAAGAACCACTAAATAAATATAAGAGAACAATACGACACCGTACGTTTATAGTGAAAGAATGATCACCTTTAGTAAATGCATAACGTGGTGTTGATGTCATAGCACTTGCAAAGACACCTTGAGTGAATATGAGTAGTTGCGTAGTTTCATTTCCTTAAAAATCTTCTTTTTCATTATCTACTATTGGTACGCTGTTCATGCTCGACGGTTGTAATCTTTGTAATACACTTTGCAACAAAAATAAGTGGGATATTAAAGTAGGTAAATCACATATTTATATGTTAAAACTTAAAACGACTTAAATAGTAAGTTCGTTGTCAATTTCCAAAACTCCACCAATTCATAGCATTCATAATAATAACTTTTTTTAACACATAATCGAGTCAAATTTAAACGAGTTCAAGTCGAACTAAAGCTTAAACTAGAGTTCATCTAATAAATGAGTTAGGGTCTGGACTTTATACATCGAGCTTGATTAGATTCGTGATCAACGTGATACTTGTATAATTATAATAATATTTATATAATATATAAATATATAATAAATATTTATATATATAGTATTTATGATAAAAAAAAATTTAACATATTATTTATATAATTTTATATACAAAACAATTAAATAAAAAATAAGGCGAACCCAAGCCGGACTTGACTTTCGACGGACTTGGGCTCAGCTCGACTCATTTATATTCCTAATCTTTTATTCCCCCCCCCCAATATACGTGTCGCTGTAGTAATTGATGATCTACGTTGCTAGTGGTGTTAATTAGTTGAGCGTGAGTCAACTAATTATTTTGAACTCAACCCGTTTAACTTAATAGAGTACGAGTTTCTTCGTTTCAATTCTATGTCTAAACTTCTAGCTTGGATAGAGAAATTTTTACAAGCTCGAGGTTAATGATATGGGTTTGCTTCGTTTCAATTCTATGTCTAAACTTCTAACTTAATAGAGTACGAGTTTGCTTCGTTTCATTTAATATCTAATTATTTTTTGTATATATGATTATTTTTATGTATATTTATAAGACAATATATATATATGGTGAGGTTCAAATGCTGACCAATATTTATGTGATAACCATGATAATCACTCTCAAACATATTACGTATATGTAACAATTATCATTATGTTAATATTACATATATGTAAACACTATGTGTCACGTATATGTAACATCATTTGGTACGTATACGTAATACTCATCATTTCCGTATTTACGTTCAAAATATTTATTCAAGATACTTAAATACTATTTTAACAATTAAAAGAAAAATTAATTTATAAATTATGTGATTGTTTTATAGTGGTTAGCACGGTTATCACATAAAAAGTTGGTTAGTATTTGAACTCTTCCCTATATATATATATGGGGTGGTTATAATAAAAACCCAATTGAGTTGAATAAACCTTGTAAACCCTGTTTACATATGTAAAAAAACAAAAAAAACTTTTTACTTTTGGGATGGATTTTACATTCAATTTTATCATATTTGGTGAAAAAATTATAAAAAACCGCCCATGGGTTTTTAATTTTTTTTTTTTAAATCTGACGTTTGTTACATATGTAAGTTCTAAGGTCTGACGTTTATTACATATGTAAATGCTGACGTATTGCATACGTAAGCCTAAAAAACGCTGATTTTTGCTATTTTTTGCATATTTTTTATTTATTTTTTATTGCGACTAGCACTTTTTTTATATAAATAATCAATCCCAAAATTTTAAAAAAGATTTTGCAAATTTTTTTTTTAAAGGGTTTGTAAATTTTTTCAACTCATGTGGGTTTTTATTCTATCATTTCCCTATATATATATATATATATATATATATATATATATATATATATATATATATATATATATATATGTTCAAATGAGAACTCAAAAATACTTGAAAACTCGCGAGAACTCGTCAAAAAACCAATTAAAACCATTTTTTTTTGTTTTCACTATCTTTATTATTAAAATATAACATAAAAAATTATTTATATCTCCTATTAATTTATCCCTTCTCTCTAAATTATCCTTAAAAAAATTTATATATATGTGTAAATGGTAAACACTTACACATGTGTAAGTGGTAAACTTACACAAGTGTATATTTTTTTAATATATGAAGACATGTAAATTCACATATATAAATTCATTTTTTTATATTGTATTCTAACAAACAAAGATAGTAAAAACAAAAAAAATAGTTTTGATTGTTTTTTGATGAGTTCTCGCGAGTTCTCAAAATATTTAGGAGTTCTGAAATGATCCATTCCCTATATATATATATATCTATATACATAGGGGACGGTTCCACTAATAAGTGATTTTTCGCTAAGAAATCCTAAGAAGTGGGTCAAACGAACTCCGATTTAGTTCATTGCAGCGGCGTTGGAACCGTCTCATCAAACCCTAACCCGGACCCAAAAACCTAAACCTCCCTCCACCCGCACCCCCTTCCAACTCCACCCTGAAAAGCCTAAAACCCCCACCCCCACCCCCCAAAAACCTAAACCCCCCCTAAAAAAAACTAAACCCACCCCCACCCACCTCCAAAAACCTAAACCCCCACTCCCCAAAAACAAAAACCTAAACCATAAAAGACTTTTACCAATTTGGTATTATGTTTAATGACATATAAGAAAGAATGCACGTGAAACATAACTTCTTCTCTTTTTAACTTTAGGCAAATGGCTCATTATATAGGAGTTGTGCACTGCTTTGATTTTTCTACACAACTGATGTGGAATATGAACATTTTCTATAGTTTTGGTTTAGGGACAAAATTATAAATGTAGTATAGATTTATGTATCAACACTTGTACCAAATGCAACAACTTTTTTCCTATGTGTTTTAAAATTTTATTGAAATTATAACTTTGTTTATTTTATATGCTTTATATAGTAGTATAGATAAAGTATATTATTTAGTTTTTATCATAATAATAATTTATTATATAATTACAAGGTATATTATACTTATAAGTAATGACCTTGTTTGGGCATGTTATATATGATATACAAAGCCGGACTTGATTTCAATTTAGGCTCAAATTTTGCTTAACTAATTTAAGGTCGGCTCAATTAAATCTTACGAGTCGATCTTGAGTAGTTCCGACCTCATCGACTCGTTTGCAGCTCATAATCATCGGTTGTCACATCTGCATCAATACTAGTGGCAAGTACTTAAATGGTATCGTAAGATATTTATAATTCTTGTATAATTTAATCAAAGCTTTGTATTTCATGATATTGTCTAAATGGCTACCAATAAATTTTATAAATATCTGCGGATAATTTTTATAAATGTTATTGGTACGATGCTTGTTTTTCAATAATAGAGCATGACAACAAACGATAAAAAAGAGATGGTAATACGACCACAATTGAAAAAGCTCCCCAATTAGAAGGCGAAAAGAAAGTGATTTGTGAAAAAGGGCCCATTTATTTAGGTATTTTTAGTGCGACCACAATTGAAAACAACATAACAAATCCACTTTTTTTTTTTTTAATATTTTCAGTTATTTATTAAAATTCAAGACTATTATTAATATTATTATTAACTTTATCATTAATTTATATTTTACATATAGATATTATTATTAAAATTAACTTTATTATAACATAATAATTATTTTTTGTGTTATTTATACTATATTATTATTAAAAGTTATTATTGCTCTTAGTTTATTTTTAATTTTTAATATTATTATAATTTAATATTTTGTCACATTTCCGACAGAATTTGTTTTGTGTTTTTATTTATTTATTTTTACTATTAATATTACTATTACTACTATGGTTATTATAATTATTATTAATATAAAAATAATAAACTAAACTTTTATCGCCACTGTGTCAGAAAATTGCAACATATTTCCTATGTAATATTTTATTTTTATATTATTATTATTATTATTATTATTATTGGTATATGATTATAATTGATATTAAAAAAAGAGTAAATTGTCATTTTTGTTCATGTGGTTTAATCACTTTTATTATTTTCACCTAAAAAGTTTATTTTTATTCTGTGTATCTACATGGTTTATAAAATTTGTTATTTTCATTCAATCATTTAACTTCATCCGTATTTTAACGTTAAAAGAGGGGTATTTATGTCTTTTTATATATTTCTTTAGTTTATTAATATTTTAAACCATTAATTATTCCCCGGTCCCCTTAAACTTTATTAAGCCTAATTACCCTATTACAATCGTCCTTATGGCCATCATCTTCTTGAATTACGTTCGTCCATGTGGCTATCATCTTTTTGAATTACGATCGATCTCCTTGAATTACGTTCGTATTTTCCCCAGTCAACAACCTTCAAAGTCGATTGTAATTGAATCTCGATTTCCCGTTTTCCCAAAGTTCGGCTCCCCTTCTTGAATTACGATCGTTTTCCCGGTTTAAAAGGATGGGTGGAATAATTAAGGGTTTAAAATATTGATAAGATAAAAAAATATGTAAAAAAGAACTAAATACCACTCATTTAACGTTAAAATGTGGATGGAGTTAACAGATTGAATGAAAATGACAAATTTTGTAAACTACGAGTATAGACAGGAGAAAAATTAACTTTTTGAATGAAACTGGCAAAAGTGAATAAACCACATGAACGAAAATAACAATTTACTCTAAAATAAATAATAATACAATTGTTTGTCGCAAATGTGTCAGAATTTCTGGCACATTTCTGACGGAACTTTTTATATTTTATTTTTATTGTTATTATTAATGTCACTATTATTGTTATTAAGATTATTATTGATATAAAAATAATAAATTAAACTTTTGTTGCAAATGTCAAAACAAACTTTTCAATGGAATTTGTTTTTATTTTTATTCTTTTATTATTACCATTTTTATGATTGTTATTATGTTTATTATTGACATAAAAATAATAAAATAATCTTTTCCGGCACATTTGCGATAAAATGGTTAAATAATTATATTTAATATACTTTTGTGTTGGAATTATGTCAGAATTATTTGACGAATTTTGGTTTTGTTACAATATTGTCACAAAATTAGGGTTTTTTTTACGTCAAAAATTTTCATAGGAATTTGACCCCATTTTCTACTAAGTGATAACTCTAGTGTAGTAATAAAAGGTTACGTTAATCATTTCACTTGCACAAGCATATTTAAAAAAAAATAAAAATAAAAGAAGATATGATCTATATACAACAAATATACTTTTAGAGTTTAGACACAACAAACGCAATCATCAAACGTCAAATAAATAACTACACCTAATTAACAAAAGTTTTCAGTTGTATACAAATCATCTAGCTTATTCTTTTTAAGAATGCTTTCTAAAAACAGTTTGTTTTTCGATTCAAGAGAATAGGTGAATCGTGTTTTAATTTTGTAACATTGTCTACAACGACTATATATATATGCGACTGAACACATTTTCAAGAATAACGATAAATACTAAACATAGAAATATATTGTTATAAATATTTTAAAAATAAAATGTGGTTGATAAAATTTGAAAAAGTTTTCATCGGATTGATCCAGACCGTTGAATATAGTAAAAGAAGGTCTATAAGACCACCTCCCTGTTCTACTCTTGTTTTATCCATCCCCCCCCCCCCCTCTCTCTAACTTCATCAACAGAAATGGAGTCTTTCAATATATCTACTAAGGTGGTTCCTCGTATCTCTCTCTCTATCATTGTTTCTTGAAATGTTTTTATACAAACTTATTTTATAAAAACTGTAACAATTTTCTTATGGAGCGGGTTGAAGTTCAAGATCACTGTTTTATCGCCAACATTATGGTACTTTTGTGGTTTCCCAAGGGTAGTTTGGGTATATGATTAATAATTAGGGTTTTTAGCATTGCTTATTGAAATCGTTTTGAAATAAACAACTTCAAACTACATATTTACGATAACTAGTTTTACTAGTAAAATTTAATAATCCTGATCCCAAACACCCGTAATCACATATTGTATATTAATGTCTACTGTTGTTTAGCAATCCTGTGATCCCAAACATGTCATAATCGCACGCTGTTTGACAGTACCAAACATCGCACTGATCCCTACCGATCAAAATCACACGATTGGTAGGTTAGGAGTTGAGTTTTTTTACAAACTTGATTGATTTGACACACGTTCAAGAGCCAAGCACCATCTGATAACTGTCAGATGTTCAAGAAACACATCACACGTGGATTATATCAACATATGACAACACATATTTCTAAAACACTAAACTTAGAAGATACATATAAAATATGAAATATTATTTATAGTAAATTACTTATTTTTTTTATAAATATATGGTAGGTGAAGGATATTAGTGGTGGTGAAGGGACAAGCACCCTTGATGGAAGTGTTGATTTCCATGGCCGACCAGCTCTCAAAGCAAAAACTGGTCGATGGTCAGCTGGAACTATCATCCTCGGTAACCTACTTTTCTATTTATTTTATGAAAAATAATTATAAACGAGTAAAATACGATAAAAACATGATATTATACTTTGCTTATCTTCATTTTAATATATTATTATTTAACTTGTACGTATATGGATAAGGCAGCTTATCTATCCATGTGAATATATATGCTAATGCATCCAAGAATTTCGTTTTTTTTCTTTTTAAATTCCCTTATAATTAAGTAACTAATTAAACAACGGAGAAGTAATTAATAAAGTTAAAAAATAAATTCAAAAGTAAATACTTTTAGTTAATATGAACTTTGCATGGTATTATAATATCGTAGTTCTTGTGTATAATTAAATATCATAGATCATTACATGAAATTTAATTATCGATTTGTTACTTAGTTGTGTTTTAAGATATATATATAATCTTAATTTACATGTATTTCTATATTTTATAGTGTGTGTATTAAAATATAAATTAATGATGAATTATATGAAATTTTGGAATATGGTGGAGGCTTATTCTATCCTAATAATTTGATAGCTCTGTATGTGGGTATATTTTTATATAATTATTTTAATGAGGAAACTGCATTTAATAAATAATTATTTACGTAATAATTTTAAAGAACTGGGTTTAAAGAATCTTGAGAATGACACTGAATTTGTAACTTAAATATAGTTTTATACAAAAAAAATGTGATATTCTTTTTATTATGAAACAACTTTTTTAGACGTGGTATTAATCAAATAATTAAAGATATGATCAGGATTTTCATATTTTAGTGTTTTCATCTCTCAGGGAAAAAAAATAATTGGAAATTTCTCTTTCACTTTTGAATAACGGTCGTTCTTTCGTTTTATCGGTTTCATATTAATAAAAAAATTAAGGTTAATAACTTATTTTTCGTAATTAATTCTAAATGCAAATTTTATTTGTGAGGTAACCAAACTGGTAAAAAAGAATTTACCTTTTTAGGGGTAAATAATAAAAATAGTATTGGATAAGGCCATATTGGGCATGTGTTTAGTGGTTCGGAAAAGCTTGCAAAGATTGAGACGTGCCCGACACGCGACGAGTGAACCCTTTGCATGACGCAAGTTATTAGACAACGTGGCAAGGTTACGAACAATTTTTGTGATCATCTTCCAACTCACGAGATCTTTTAGCAACTCCCGAGGTCACGAACTAACTACAAACATGGTATATGTTTTTTACTTCATACAAACAAAAATCCACTGTACAAGTTATTTTATAATGTTTATTTTAGAGCAAATAACAAATTAAGTCCTTTAACTAAGGAAATTACAAAAAACATCATTTATGTTTAAAAAAACTTGCACGTTACGTCCTTTTAGACTAACATGCGTTAATTTTTTTCATTAAATGTGGTCACGTGCCATGCACATGAGTGTAAATTGGTCTTTACACCTTTCTAGGGACTATTTGTGTAATTAACACGGGTGAGGCTTTTATAAAGTTAGGGTTTTAAATTTATTTTTGTGGGTAAAAAGACCAAAACGCCCTCACATTCATGGCATGTGACAAGACTTAACGGTGAAATTAAACGGTCGTTAGGCCAAAGAACGTAACGTGCAAACTTTTTTAAACATAAAGGACGTTTTTTTATAATTTCATTAATTAAAGGACGTATTCTGAAATTTGGGTAATATTTAAACAACGTAATTTGTAATTTGCTCTTTATTTTATTTGGTTGTTATCTAAAAGGTGTTCAGTTTTATCAAAATTGTGTATTGGAGTTTAAATTCTATTTTATTAACGACGAATAAATAATATTAACTGAATTTTCATTTAAATTATAATTATATTATTAGATTACAAAAATGAGAAAAGGAAAATTACATTCTTTTTTGTGATATAGAATGTGTAGTAACCTTTTCTTGGTCTTACAAAATCACTAACATTTTTCATACCTTTAAATGAGTTTTTTTCTTTATCCATTAATTATTAATATTTAATATCATTAAAATTATCTTAATGCTGTTTATTTGATATACTAGATTCATTTTATCTATTATTATCATTTTGGTACAAGAGTTTGATATACACCTAAACATTAAATCACTTGCTGTGTGTTCAAAAATATTCAAATTATTATGTTTATATATATTTTTTAATAAATAATGAAATATATATATATATATATATAGAGAGAGAGAGAGAGTCGTAATTTGGTCATATATATCTACAACACACAACAACTAAATTTGTCACCTATTTTCGGTGTTACGTGTAAAGAATTGATTATTGATATTACTTTGCACCAATAATTCTTTATATGGTACTACTACATGCAATAGGTTAAGATCAGTCACTTATATTTTTGGGTGAGTTTGCAACGCACACATTTATTATACATACTTTTGAGACACATCTACATCTACGTCTTAACCGATCCAACGTGTGGAAGTTTGCTTGTTCAAGAAACCATAGTGAAAATAACTCGGGTGTCGTGTTCTTCAAAAATGTTAAACCAACAAGCATTGATAAAGATAAAACTGGTAGCTGAGAATTGTTTGTAGATTATATATCACATATAGAGTGATAGGATGTAGCTGCATATGATTAGGAACAAGTATCACTACTAAACAAATGGGTATCATCGACAGATAGATTGTTATTAAATATAAACTATAGGCCAGAAAACAAGAAATGCGATAGGGATTCCCATATAAAAGATGATCAAGACTTGTTACATTTCAATTTCAAGTAATTTAAAGATTGAACTTTAAAATATTTATATGTAAAAGGGTCTGGTTGAAGATCCACTTTAAGTGCAGCAACAAACAACCATTGTGATACATGATCTGTGTTTTCCTTTCAACAGTGAATCAAGGACTAGTGACTTTAGCTTTTTTTGGAGTTGGGGTGAACTTGGTGCTGTATCTAACAAGGGTTCTACAACAAGGCAATGCTGAGGCTGCAAACAATGTTAGCAAATGGACCGGAACGGTTTACATTTTCTCACTGGTTGGTGCTTTTCTTAGTGACTCTTATTGGGGTAGATACAAAACTTGTGCCATCTTTCAAGCTATCTTTGTGTTGGTAAGTTCCTTACTTACCCTCATTCAAGCTGCAATGGTATGCCAGCCATTGAAGATTTGAAGGACAAAAGAGTAAATTACTAAACTTTGAATCAATAACAGGGCTTAGGAGGGCTATCAGTGGCATCAAGCATGTTCTTGATCACTCCTAAAGGATGTGGTGACCGGACCACTATATGCAGCAACCACTCAAATTGGGAAATCGGGTTGTTTTATATCTCGATTTACATGATTGCTTTAGGATATGGAGGGTACCAACCAAATATTGCAACATTTGGAGCTGATCAATTTGATGAAGAGGATATTAAAGAGGGTCACTCAAAAGTAGCTTTCTTTAGCTACTTTTATCTTGCACTTAACCTTGGATCACTCTTTTCCAACACATTCTTGAGCTATTTTGAAGATGAAGGAATGTGGGCCCTCGGATTTTGGTTATCGACTGGATCTGCGTTTGTAGGACTTGTCTTATTTCTTGGTGGCACCATAAGGTACAGGCATTTTAAGCCAAGTGGGAACCCATTAAAGAGATTTTGTCAAGTGTTTGTGGCTGCATCAAAGAAGTGGAGGGTTAAACTGCCACAGGGTGAAGAGTGTTTGTTTGAAGATGAAAAAGACAGTTCTTTAAGTACTGGAAGGAAGATACTTCATACACATGAATTCAAGTATGCATGATATTGTAACACTATGATTCTTATACAAGATTATGGGTGGGTTGGGTGATGACCCATTAGACCATTTTGAGATAAAAACACAACCAAAATCGACATGTTTATATGTTAATGGGTCAAAATTACTAATATTGCTTAATTGTTTCAGGTTTTTGGATAAAGCAGCATTCATTACTTCGAGAGATTTCAGTGACCCAAAACAGAAGACTCACAACCCATGGAGTTTATGTCCTATTTCACAGGTTGAAGAGGTGAAATGCATACTAAGATTGCTTCCCATTTGGCTATGCACAATCATATACTCAGTTGTATTTACACAAATGGCATCTCTATTCGTTGAGCAAGGCGCAGCCATGAGAAGTACAATTTCAGGGTTCCAAATTCCTGCATCTAGCATGTCTAGTTTCGACATTTTAAGTGTTGCACTCTTCATTTTCCTCAACCGAAAAGTTATTGGTCCGCTTGTCCTCATGTTCAAGAAGAAAGACTCTAAAGGGTTGACCGAGCTTCAAAGAATGGGAATTGGGCTCATAATTGCAGTACTATCAATGGTTTCAGCTGGAATTGTGGAATGTTATAGACTAAAGTATGCTAACCAAGGTTGCACTCACTGTGACGCATCGAGCTCGTTAAGCATATTTTGGCAGGTGCCTCAATATGCATTTGTTGGTGCGTCTGAAGTGTTCATGTATGTAGGTCAACTTGAGTTTTTCAATGCACAAGCACCTGATGCATTAAAGAGCTTTGGAAGTGCACTTTGCATGACATCAATTTCACTCGGGAATTATGTTAGTAGCTTCATCGTGACGATAGTTATGAAGATATCAACAGAAGACGACATGCCAGGGTGGATTCCAGGAAACCTAAACCGAGGTCACCTAGACAGGTTTTTCTTCCTACTAGCTGGATTAACAGCTGTAGATCTATTAGTCTACATTGTCTTTGCTAAATGGTACAAGAGTATAAAACTTGAGGGGAAGAATGGAGAAGAGAATGACACTGATGATAGTGAAGTAGTCTAAAGATATAAATGATTAAGGAAGATGTTTAGGTTTAATGATCCAAAATATAAATAAATAAAGCCTGGATAGGGTTAATGAAGGCGATGCCATTGTGTAAATGCGGTTAAAAAAAGTTTGCAGTCGGGTTCAGGTCAGGCAGAAGTGACCCTAGTTTCCACATTCCCTTGCATCTAATCTGCTATGGAAATTCAGGATTAGGAGCTAATGGGCAATGGCCATTGATTTGTCGTTAAGATGCTGAGGTTGTTGCTTTTGGGTTCATCGGCTCATGATCTTAATTTCATTAGTTCATTTTGTTGTGCAACAAGACACTAATTTAACATGTGTTTTTGTAATTTGTGAGTTGCAATCTGTGTTTTGTAACAAATTTATGCATATGCGAGCTCTGTTTCATCTTATTTCACTATGTTCTTCCTAAACTAGGGTGCTCACAGAAGAATAGAAGCATTTATTTGTTGTCCTTCATAACAAGTAGGAATATGCACACACAGTATGATCATCAACAAGCATATACTATCACATGGACCTAGAATCAGGATCTAGATCTAAAGGGAGTGTTTAGTTGGAATTCGCTTATTAAAATCCTGTTTTTACCTGTTTGATTTGTAGAATTCCAATTTTATCTAAAATTAAAATAATAACATATTTGGTTAGAAGATAAATACATTGGAATTAATTCTCTGAAAATGAAACGACTCTTTTATCATAAATAATTATATCCTACGAAGTTTTTTATATTTTAAACAGATAATAATATTTTTGTTACATTGACAGTAATAAATCGCAGAATAATCTAGTTTTTAAAAAAATAAATATACTTCTCACTTCTCATAAAATAATTATATAATTTCTGACTCCCACAAAACAAAGTTCTTCAATCTTCACCTTCAAGGTTCAATCACAGTCACTTCTTAAAAAGGTGACAACTTTTCTTAAAAATCTTCCGCAAAAAAGCTGAATCTTTCAATCTCCATTGAGTAAATCATGAAGGCATCTCTGAAACTCGAAGATCAACATCAAAATCATAACCCAATCCTCTTCAAAGCCAAAATCCCCATCGCCGTCTTCGGTCTTCCTTTCCTCTCCGGCTTCTCCGCCACCCACCACCACGCCTCCCCGGCATCCGACAAACTCTCCCTCTCCCTCCGCACCTACTTCCCCTCCGGCCCCTCACTCAAACTCTCCTACAACACCCCCACAACCACCTCCTCCGCCGCCGCCGCAGCTGCCACCGCACCTTTCACGCTCACTCTCAAATCAGGGGTTAGTCTCTCAGGCTCCCACAACAATTCGCCTCTCATAATCTCCGCCAATTTCTCGTTCTCGCCTCAAAACCCTAACCCTAATTTCTCTATCCAATTCAAACCCCGATTGGGATCGTTCTCTCTTCGTAAATCAACATCCTCCACTATCTCTAACCCTAGTAAGAATCTGAATGGCGGGAGTACTGATGGCGGTGAGAATTCATACGGATTTGTGCCGTTGGATCGGCCAAACATCTGGAAAGAATTGACTGTGGAATCAGCCACAAAAGGTTCAATTTTGTCAGGGATTTTGATGGCGGCCGATACCGAGTTGCCGGTGACTAAGCGGGTTAAGGTGAACTTACGGTGGGGAGTGAGCATCCCGCGGGAATACGAGAAGCAATTGCCGTACCTGAGAGTGAACAAGATTAAAATCGAGAGGATCGATGACGTAAAGGAAGAGAATTCGAATCAAAAGCAGGGGATTGAGGGGGATTTGGACGAGTTTGAGATGTTGAAGGGGATGTATTCTTGGATGACCAGAGAATTGAACAATTTACAGAACGAAAACAGGGAGATGAGACGCGCATTGGAGGAAATCAAGTCGAGGCAGCCGTTAAGGAATCACAACGGATACAATGCTAGTGGTGGTGGTGGTGTTGAAAGTTCAGGTGGTTTTGAGCAGTCGAGAATGAAGAAGAAGGGTGATGGCAGTGAGGCAAATGGGCAGAGAGGAACAAAGCAGAACCAGGATGGATGTGGAGAGTGAATTGCAGAAAGCGATTAAGGCTGCATCATCGTCGCAATGAGGTTTAGAATGCATGTTTGATTTCATATATAATGTGACAATTGATCTTTGCTATTCGGTTTAAATTGTATGTCAATCATTAACATGTATATAGTTTTTCATGCTTATTGATGGTATCCTTTGAATCCGAATCGGGTTCGAACATCCATGTTTATATTTGTCATCTTTGATTCTTAAACGTCTCATGTTAGAAACAACCATATTTACCTGACCTGTTTTTGCCCCGTAACAAAATTTTCTATATTGTTTTTGATTTTTTGATTACTCAATGTGTGTTCATACATTAGTTCTAAGATTAATATATTATGATTTAATTACACGGATGGTCCCTGTGGTTTGACCAAATTACGGATTTGGTCCCTGATTTTGAGAAATTACGAATTTAGTCTAACATAGTTTGATTTTGTTACACTGACGATGCCTAAAGTGGATAAATGTTAACTTTTTCAGTTAAGTAGCAGTGAAATGACCAAAATATCTTTTATATTAAAATAATTCTAAAAATAATAATAAAAGGTGGGATCCACATAATATTAACAAATAAAAATAATATTAACATATCATTCCATGGGCCCACCATCTCCATCATCTACCTTGCCCCTCCTCCCCTTCTCTCCCGTCGGCCACCACCCGACCCCCAAAATCGTCTCCGGCCATCTCAAAATCATGTGTAACACAACCACAGAGGACACCACTATCATAACACAACCACAGAGGAGATCGGAATCCATGGCGAATACATTTTTGTGTAAATATATAAAACAAACTAAATAAACTTCATATTTATGAATTAATTAAAAAACCAATTTTTGTGTAATTTACAAAATTACAACGCGAATACGTTTTAGTTTTAAAAAAAAATAAGAAGTCTTAACACATAACATAAAAAGCTATATAATTCATATATATTGTATTTATAACACTTTCTAGAAAACAATATATAAATTTGACAAAAAAAAATATAATTTTCGAAATTACGACGCGAATATGTTTTATTTTTAAAAAAAAATAAGAGAGCTAAACACATAACATAATATATATATTGTATTCATAACACTTTCTAAGAAAGATATCTTAAAAAAAATTATTTTCGGATATTTAGATATCCTAATATCCGAAATTTTTGAAAAATGCTATCCGAAACCGAAATTTGGATATCCGAATTTTCGGATAATCCGGATTCGGAATTTCGGATATTTCGGGTTCGGTTTCGGATACGGTTACTTTTAAACACCCTAGATGTAGTATAATACATATGAATTCTTGGGAGGACAAAAAAAACTTAATACATATGAATTCCTGGGAGGATAAAAAAACTTGTTTCGACAGCGAGTTTGAATTTGTTGTTTTTCTTGGGGCGATTATGTTTTAAAAAAAACGAGGCCTATTGGAGATATGAACATAATACTAAGAAAAACGTGGTAAGTGGTTTTGTTTGACTTTGTTTTTGTGTCTTGAGATTTGATGCATATATGTTGCAAAACACATGTTTAATATTTATGTTATTTTAAAATTAACTAAAGCATATAAAAACGAATGCTATATATCAATGTTTTGACAAAGGAGTCGTTTATTGAAGTGGCCGTCTTATCGATGGGACTAGTGAGATTGGTTTTAAAAACCGAACCACTTTGTAAAAAATTTAAAATTAAGTATGAAATCGTAGGTGAAAAAATAAATATAAATAAAATATGAAACCTAAAGTAGTGAATGAATAACAAATGAGATTTTGAAATGAAAAAATAAATAAATTTCGATCCAATCACCCGATCCGGTTTGCTGTTAAACTCGGACTGGTAACCCGCCAGTCTCCAATTCTGAAAACATCAACCAGACCGGCTGTATAGCCGGTTCTCAGTACGACCGGCCGGTCTCCAATTCGGAAAACATTAATTTATATGAATCACGATGTGTTATGAAAAAAAATTGTAGGATTGATGTTAGTAAGCCTGAACGAAAATTCGTTCTAGATCGGTGTATATATATATATACTAGGTTAAAATTTCGTGTATTACACGGGTTGAATAAATATTATATTATATATTAAGTAATAAAAAAATTATTTTTTAAAAACTCGTGTTTTACACGGGTTGAATAAACCCGTTGAATATAATATAATCTGTTAACACATACACTCGTCAAAATATGTCAGGAGATTTATTAATATAAAGATTAGTATTTTCTTTAAAAATATATTATTATTAAAAGATATAAGTGTATTTAAAAATAGAGAGAGACGAGAAAAAATGATGAGAATGAATATGTAGGCGACCCGTGACATGAAAAACTTTTATTTATTATATAGTATAGATATAGATATATATAAATGATTTTTTCGGTCGGGAATCATACTAGCATGCTAGAAAAGCCCGAAATAATTACTTTAAGCTAATTAAATATGCATAATTTGAGATGCAAAAGAACCACTCGAAATTTCTGTCACAAATAAAGGTGCCCTTGTTCATCTTTGACGACCATAATTGTTTGTTTTTCGATTATTCATCGGTTTCTTATGTTATTAAATGAATTCATCGATGAGTCGTCTGCTACATTTTTAGTTCACCAAATTTGGTTTCTTCGAGTTTCAGTGGTTTCTTCGGTTGTTTGTCAAACTGGAAAACTTTATTGGACGATTTGTATATAAACAATCGTATAAAACCAATTATTATACATCTTATTTATACACGTTTACAAGACTTTTCTCATACTTCAACATGATCTTGAATATATGACAATTTGTATCACTGATCCCACACACAAAGAATGAAGAAATCTAAGTAGATGCTTAGGTATCGTATGTCGATTAATATATTTAAAAAAAATCATGTTTATTAGTTACATGTTCTAGAATCTAGAGATGACCCAATAAGTTAATAAACATTTTCAAACACAATTAGGCAATAACTGTTTTAAAGAAAGCTCAATAAGTTAATAAAAAATTTAAAATCCAATAACATGTTTATATAGGGCTTGATTAACGCAATTAAGTTTAAAACAATAAAACCCAATAGACCAATAACATCTTCAATCGATCAACCACCTGCACCATTTGAAGTCGAAGTTCGCCAGTCGCCCCCGCCCCCTTCAAAATCACAATTCACTAATCGACAATCGTTTTGACCTGTTTGCAAAATCATAATCGACAAATCACCACGTTTGTAATAAAAAGTTTTACTTTATAATTGTTATTAGTTGTTTACATAATCACAATCACCAAAATCGTTTTTGACTATTTAAAATACGACAATCACTAGGTTTGATAATCTTTTTTATGCCTAATGTCTTCCATGTTTAAATTCATTTAGTTTTAGTTTAAAGTCAAATTGATCTCGCTTAAACTTGAAAATTGTTTGCTTTGATGATTAGCTAGAAAGTGTGAAACTTCTTTTTTATTGCTTTTTTTATGATTACTTGAAACTTATTTGTTTAGGGTTATTAGTTTATAGGTAATTGACCTACCTGAAATTTATTATCGGTTTATTAGTTCAGTTTTTTATTACTTATTGAAACCTATTATTGATTTATTGTTTCAGTTTTTCATTACTTATTAAAACTTATTATTGGTTCATTAGTTCATTTTTTAGGTTTTTTTAACGGTTCCAATGGTTGGTTAAGATTCTCCCACTTGATTTGTTCACTTTTATACCTTTTGGCTTTTAGGGAATAAACCGATGTCGTTTTGGTAGATGCCACCTCTGCGACTGTTACCTACATATAGATCCACAAGCGGATTCACAAGAACAAAGTAGCGCCATACAATTTGCATTTCAACAAAAACCTCACAAAAATTTCTTCTGTAAACCCTAACCTTATTCCATGGCGTCTCTAGCGCTGCCATCTCCGTCGTCATGTTCCACCTCTTCTTCATCGTCACCGTGTCACCGTCGCCGTCGTTTCATTTACAACCACTCCCGCATCCCTGCATCTGCTAACAACATCGTAAGTTTAATCTCCCTTTATTTTAAATAAATCAAATTCCTGTTTTCCCAGAGGAAGTTATTTAAAAAAATTGAAACTTTTTGTTTCAGAGATGTGAAATTAGCAGATCATTGAATGGGAAACCATTGGTACCAGTTATTAATGAGGGGATGTTACCCAACTTCACTCAAGCTGGACGCCTGAATCATTCTGTCATTAATGGAAAGCTTAAAATTTTCTCTGGCACTGCAAATTCTGAGCTTTCTAGGGTATGCTACATTTTTATTCATTTTGACACATTAACCGCATTGGGGTGAACGGGTTCACCCGACACCAATAAATTTCGCGTCTCATATGTAACGTGTATTAGGAAAATTTCAAGCGATACCATTGTTTTTTTTACAATTGACACCATTGTCATATCGAAAAAGTGTTCTTTGCGAAAGTTGCGATTGGACGTTATGAATCGTTTTCAAAACATGAAAATACGCAGGGAGCAACTATAAAATGTATTTTTTTATATATTTCAAATGAATTTATATTTCTATTATGTGCTTTTTTTCAATGACATTCTACTTTTATTATGTGATTCGACCCTACCTGATCCGAAAATTTTGACTCCGGGTTATTATAAATCCGAGTATAAAAAAAAATGACACCATAGGAAAAATTTTCTGGCTTCGCCACTGCGCACATATGTATATATGCTAATTTCCATAATTTAATGGTAGGGTTAGTCAAAATGTGAGACTAAAATACTAATTAGCCATAAACTGTCATGTTGCATGTGACATTGCAGGCTATGGAACCATCAAACTATCAAAGTAGCCCAAAGATATTGTGGCACATGACATGTTCCTTGTTTATGTAATTTGCTTAAGTATGTTATATTTACTCATGTTTCTGTTACATTTTAGGAAATTGCGAGGTATATGGGACTTGATCTTGGAATGCTTGAAATAAAATGGTTTGCGGATGGTGAAATTTATGTTCAGCTGCAAGAGAGTGTGCGAGGGTGTGATGTGTATCTTGTGCAGCCTACCAGCCCTCCTGCTAATGAAAATTTGATGGAGCTTCTAGTAACAATTGATGCTTGCAGAAGAGCGTCGGCCAAAAACATCACAGCTGTCATCCCTTACTTTGGTTACGCTAGAGCAGATAGAAAGGTGAACGCAAATTTGCTTTAATAGTAGATAAATCAATGTATTTATGTATTTTTATATTTATATTCTGCTAACATGTTTTTTTATTGATTCAGACTCAAGGGCGTGAGTCTATCGCTGCCAAACTAGTAGCAAACCTAATTACAGAAGCAGGTGCAGATCGGGTTCTTGCTTGTGATCTTCATTCTGGGCAATCAATTGGCTATTTTGATATTCCAGTTGACCATGTGTACTGTCAGGTGGTTATTCAACATCTTGGTGTGTTTGGAAACTTGTTTAACTTTTTCGCTGATAATGATCTGTTTTATTTTGTTCCACTAGCCTGTTATTCTTGATTATCTTGCCAGCAAGTCAATTTGCTCCAATGATTTGGTTGTGGTGTCACCTGATGTTGGTGGAGTTGCTAGAGCGCGTGCTTTTGCTAAAAAATTATCTGATGCCCCTTTGGCCATTGTTGACAAAAGACGCCAAGGACACAATGTAGCTGAGGTAGTTATAGATTCTGACTACATATACCGAATCTTTATCTAATTATCTATTAACTGTTTTATATTATTCAATCAAAATGTAATTTCAGGTAATGAATCTGATTGGTGATGTCAAAGGAAAGGTTGCTGTGATGTTGGATGATATGATTGATACTGCTGGTGAGTCATCATTTAGATGTGAATAAAAAAATATCAAGAGTCAAATGTATAACAATTTTTTTTTTATTTTTCAGGAACTATTTCTAAAGGTGCAGCTCTACTTCATGAAGAGGGAGCTAGGGAAGTCTATGCTTGTTGCACTCATGGTGTATTCAGGTAAACTATATGTTATTTTATTTTATTTTTTTGCAACTTTTTTTTATTAAAATAAACAATATTTTTGAATCTTTATCATTACAGCCCCCCTGCAATCGAGAGGTTGTCGAGTGGTCTGTTCCAAGAAGTGATTGTTACCAACACAATCCCATTAAAGGAACATCATTACTTCCCACAACTAACTGTTCTTTCAGTAGCAAATCTTTTGGGCGAGACCATTTGGCGTGTTCATGTTGATAGCTCTGTAAGTAGCATCTTTACATGAGTTTCAAGAACATATATAGACACAAAGCAAAATTGGAGATGGAGTTCATTTTTGTTTTGAAATAGATGGTTTTCAGGATAAATGGGCCTTCTGTAACATTGATGCTTACTTGTAACCTTATTGGGTTGGTCAGTTTGACTGCATATTTCATGGAAATGCTCATTTTTTATATTAAAAAAGAAATGTTTGAAGTTCTGCATTCAAGTGTAGAAAACAGATGTGATGAAAGATGATATTTTGTAATAATCTTTGTTGTTAATTCCTTCAGTAAAGCTAAAGCTTTGCCTAGATCGATACGATAAAGATTGTTCGAACAAGTTATAATGTTATTATGTATAAATGTTAAATAGCTTGAACAAGTTGTAATACACTAAGCGAAAAAGTTGTAACAGCACGAAACAAGAGACAGAAACTAGTAACATCGTCAAATTTGCGAACATTTACTAGTAACACATCATCTTTTCAACATGTTATACGATATTTTTTACCAGTTTAGTTTATTAATATAGAAGGATTTAATTCATTATATATCTTATTAAAAATGTGTACTTTTACTTTCTTCTTCTTTTTTTTTTCAATTTTTTTTGCTTTTTTACTATTTTATTAGTATTGTTTCGTTTTTTTCCAGATTCAGACGATTAGCACATTACAAAAATAAAAGTCTCCACTACCTTCGCATAATTTTATTTACGATTGAATATAAAATTTATTCAAAACCAAACCAGGTCAAAATTTGGTTTTCTTTAATAACTTTAGGTATATAATGTTTTATAAAATTCTGAATATACCGTTACGACATCCTTATTTTTTCTTACTTTTCGATATGAATTTTATTCAAAACCTAGCCGTCGCAACGCGTGGACATGTCCTGCTAGTTACACATAATTCCAATACGTGTTAAGTTTGATATATTTTAGTATAGGTAACTCAATTTTAAAAGATGGTTCTCTAGAGGATTCTTATTTTGTACCAAACATGCAACAAAACTTAATAACTAGATTTAAAAAGTTAGTTTATTTCAGAGTAGCGATTCACCCACTCATTTACTCTTACTCCTAAGCCAAGATTTGATCATGGTCTCCTACAAAGAGTCTTCGACTCTTACCACCGGGCTGCCAACCTGACATTTAAAAAGTTAGACGTCAGCAATAGTCAAGGGACTATTAATGTAAATTAACCCTTCTGACTTGTATTTTCGCGGTGTCATTTTCTCCATTTGATAATTTCCCAATTCGGATATAAATGCAAATAGGGCATGAATTAATATTGTCGTGGTGATCCAGTTGCTGGTACTCGCGATTATCATTCCTACCTCAGTAAGTATCGTCATTCAATTCAGTAGCAAATCTGTAAATCTCTTTCTGGATTATTCACAATCGATAATTTAAACTAGGTTATTGCTTTCTTGCGTGTATTTCTGGATTATTTTCCAATTTCTTCAATTATTGATTCCATCTAGTTCAGAATTTTGTTTCCTTGCACGATCCTGATTATTTATAGGACGTCTACCTCCCTAATTGTATAGATTTTCTACTCAAATTGAATAAAGATATATGATATAGCAATTTCTTGAGGCCAATTGGAATTTGGTAATATATGAAGGTCAAGTGATGAAGAACAAAAGTTTTTGTTGGTTTTGTAGTGTGTGTGTGTTTGGTGAATTTGCATTTAGTGGTGTATTTCCTTCATTCTTGCAGTTTTTAACCTATTCTGTTGTTCTGTAACATTGGTGGTTTGAGCTGTCTCAGGGTAAATAGTACAAGGATGGCTTGTAAGAGGTTTTTGGAATGCTTGTTGAAGCTTCTGAACTTCTTGTTGACTCTTGTGGGTCTAGCCATGGTGGGCTATGGGATATACTTGTTTGTTATGTACAAAAATGCAACCGATGATCTCGATATTGTACGACCAAATGAAGGATTGATACAGCTTGGACGTCCTATGCTGATGTCTGTGTCACTGTCTAGCAACAGCTTTTATGATAGCTTGCCTACTGCTTGGTAATTTGCCTCATTTTCATTTGTGCTTCATGTTTTTGTATTTCGAGTATCATTCCTGCATGTGGATTTCTGTATCTGTGTTAAATTCACTTTTGTATCATATTGTCGTGTTTTATGTTAAATATGTCACTAATAAAGAATTAGGTTACCATTGTTTAGTGATAAGGTATACTGAGTTGTTCTTTAGTTAGGAAATTAGCAAACAGAATAATCACTCGGCTCAACTCAACTTAGCCTTTACGCTGATATGAACCTTGGGGGATATTCTTGTACTTGGGCTCATGAAATCCACACAAATAGCCAGTGTTGTAAAAATCGCTAGGCGCTAGTCGGGCGGTGGGGTAGGGCCTAGGCCTAGGCGGGATTAATCGGATTGGAATTTTTATATGTAATTTTCCGTTTTTTATATATATACACACCTTTTTATATGTAATTTTTATAAAAATGTTCATTTTTAAACCACACCAAAGGTTTCGCCGGAATTTGGCCGGAAATTTCAGGTTTTCGCCGGAATGTGTTGCCGGAATCTGGCCGCCTAGCGACTAATTGACCGACTAGGCCAAAATTAGGCCTTAACGAGCCGCCTAGCGATTTTTAGGCGCCTAGGCGCGATTTTTACAACCCTTCAAATAGTGTAAGGCCCCTTTCCCGGGTAACCTCACTTGTTGGATTTACTCATAAACATAGTCATAAAATACTGAATTTATATTAAAAACATTCGTCATTCAATTACATAATCATAACAGCGGAAGTCTTTACAATTAAAAACATAACATTGTTCGAAGACATATAAAACAAAAGAGGGATGTCAGTCTCGTGCCGGGTAACCTCCACGCCATCGCACGACCTTATCTTCCTTTACCTGAAATGTATACTAAAAGTCAGCTAACGCTGGTGAGTTCTAGTTTAATGCGATTTGATATAAACATTCTTTTCTTTACTTTATAAGTATGCATTACTGTATAGTCATTTGTATAAATGCGTATTCAGAACTCTTGCCTTTCTTTCATCTTTCTTTTCTGTATCTTTGTGATTTCATATATATATATATCTATGCATTCACCCTTTTTCTTTCTTTTCTTTCTTTCTTTAATTTCATGGGTCATACTATATAAGGGTGATCAACCCGTCATTTGCTTACGAATGTCACAAAGACAATCGCCGCGGTCCATTGTCATGGCCCGCCTATACTTACAACCGTCCGGCAACTAGTGCCGTCCGTCATTTTATTCTTACAACCGTCCGACAATCTTTGTCCGTCCGTCATGACTTACAACCGTCCTACCGTCGTAGGCCGTAATTCGCCCGTCTACCCGAAGGTATCCGTTTCCCATGCGACTATTATTTATACAACCGTTCTACTATAATATGCCAATTGCTTCGACCGTCCATTAATGGCATTCGTACGTCCTAGCTGATGAAGGAACGCACTTGTCCCGGTTGTAAAATAATCACATGGTCGTCCGTCTACCGAAGTAGCCGTTATCATCGAAGCGTCCATAACATTTTCTGTACTTGGCAAGCAATATATACATGGATATAAAGCAGGATTTCATTCTTACATGTTATGTCATTCATTCATTTCATTCTTTATAATTATGCTTTTCATTCTTTATTCATAAATTCTTTTTCGTGTATAGGTATATATATACTTGTATACCACGTATGATCACATTGACATTCATAACATTTATTCACTTAGTGTATACATTTCAGCCCCAAAACATTTGAAAACATTTGCACATAACATAGAAGGGGCACATAGAACTCACCTGATGAGTAGTTTCTGTAATACACTAAGCTGGCTACTGGGCTTCACTAATGTCACTCACGATCTGTATAATAAAGTCATACACATAAGATGGTGCTCCTAGATGACACTAGACATTACTATGCTTGAACATAGTAGTTTCGATTGATTAGCTAATATCGAAACTTGGTAGTTTCGATAGGTTGTTTCTGTCGAAACTTGGTAGTTTCGATAGGTAGTTTCGATAGGTAGTTTCGATAAGTAACTTATGTATTATCTTAGCTTCGGATCGGGGGCTCATATCGAAACTATGGTAGTTTCGATTGGGTCTGCATATATCGAAACTAAGTAGTTTCGATGGGTCTGCACATATCGAAACTAAGTAGTTTCGATGGGTCTGCACATATCGAAACTAAGTAGTTTCGATGGGTCTGCACTTATCGAAACTACTTATCGCCTTCCCCAAAAAATCCGAATGTTCTGCATGCGAATCTGATCATGTCGATATCTAAGTTTTTTTTTATCAAAACGTTCGTTTTTCATTCTAGATGCTATACCTAAGTTCACTTTCAAGTTTCATCCGCAAAAATCGTTATCTTTTAGCCAAAACCCGAAACTTCCCAAAACGAACAAAAACTCATAATGTGATCGAATCGTTACCTGGATTGTAATTCTGATTCGGAGGTTTTGCTCACGGGCTCAGCTGTGTCGTGCTCCTCAAATCTCGTGACGATCCGACGACTTTCTCTCTCTAGACCCGAGCTTTCCTTTCTCTCTCTAGAAGTTGCGTGAGTGTGGAATGAGCAGGGAAGAGGGCTGCCTTGCCTTATATATATATCTGGGCTTCCCTCGGCCCATTGAAGCCGAGCCCAAGCCCGCTCCCTTTTGTTTAAATGTTCCGACTAAATCACCGGTCTCGCTATGTTTATTCGTTTTATTATTTTTGGGATGTTACAAATAGCAAGGAAGATGTACGTTAATTCTTGACTATAACATATGATACTAGGTAATAAATGCAGCTTAATGGTAAACAAGTAAATTAACCATAACTATAGACTGAGAAAGCGTAATTAATTTGAAGATGCATGTTGTATTGAATAAATGGTAGATTAAGAATGAAAGGTTCAAGAAAAAAGAGCCCGAAGAAGCTACTTGAGCTATTTAACTTAAATAATAACCAAATAATTGGGCCCAGTGTTGTAAAAATCGCGCCTAGGCGCCGATTAATCGCTAGGCGCTCGGCTAAGGAGGAATTTTGACCTAGTCGGTCCAAAAATCGCTAGAAGGTCCAAATCGCGCCTAGGCGGGCCTAGGCGGCCAGATTCCGGCAAACATTCCGACGAAAACTTGAAATTTCCAGCCAAATTCCGGCGAAAACCTGAAATTTCCGGCGAAAACCTTTGGTGTGGTTTAAAAATGAACATTTTTATAAAAATTACATATAAAAATGTGTGTTTATATATAAAAAACTAAAAATTACATATAAAAATTCCAATCCGATTAATCCCGCCTAGGCCCTACCCCACCGCCCGACTAGCGTCTAGCGATTTTTACAACACTGATTGGGGCTTAGGATTCTGACACTTTTCATTAAAGTGGTCCATATTTTGCATCAACTATTTTACTATTTCTAGCTCTTTGCCTTCACTAATTTTTTCAACTTAAAAGTCTAGGGGTGTAAGAGAGCCGAGTTACTCATGTGCTACTCGGGCTTGGCTTGTTAAAAGCTCAACTTGTGCTCGAGCTAAATAAGCCACGAGGCAAGATTGAGTTCTTCACATAAGGCTCAAACGAGTAGAGCTTGAGCTCTCTTAATTTAAACAAGCTGAGCTTGAGCTTGGCTCAGTTCCACTCGTTTACACCAGTTAAATCCATGTTGATTTTTCTCGCAGGAACAACAGCCACCCATGATCATCTCATTTATCATTGATTCGTTTCCATATTTTCCCCATTTTGTTACCTGGACACCATTTGTATTACATCCATATTCTCTGCATTAACATCTTGTCCACTTCTAGGCAACATTTTGCATGCTTGCCAGTAATTATTGACAGTAACAAGTAGTTTGCTGTATATTAGCCTGTAGAGCTTCCCTTTTAGCAGGGGGTAACCCTTGCAGTTTCATGAAACCAATTATATGAATCTCTCCAAGTATTTCTTCCTTCACCTTGAAACAGGAATCATAGTTTTTGATGGCAGATAATCTTCTTTTGATGATTTAGGAAGTCAGGTGGGAAGGAGATGTTAGGTATCACACGAACACAACACACGCAAAACACACTCTAAGCAATAAACGACACGAGATTTAACGTGGTTCAGTCGGTATGACCTACGTCCACGGACTGCAACTAGTGATCTTTTATTATTAGGTGCTCAAGAAATTACAAGTACATGACATCATATATATAGGGACTAATCTAGGGTTACAAACTTAATCAACAAGTTAACCCATCTGTGGGCCCCAGCCCAACTTGCGCAGGAGGCCATCTAGGGCCGGCTCCCTAGCCTCCACACACAACAATCTCCCACTTGGAGGCTTTGGCAAACTCCAAACTGTCTCCGTCTTCACATGTCTTCACTTGTACTTCTGTAACTTCTTTCCTTCTAGTTGCAGTCGCCTTCTCAACTTTATTCCTGAAGGCCAGTTGGAGCTATACCGAGCTCCAACTCTTCCACTGTCATGGCACAATCCTTCTTAGGTAACCCTGTCTCTGATCTTCTAATCTGCTCCCACTGAAACAAGTCATCCACACTGACTGTTCTTGGGCAGTTATGAGATTCTCTGGTCACTGTACTGGATTTTCTTACCCACTGAAATTTATCGGATCTCCCGACCTTCTGATCCTTTCTGAGTCCCCTGACCCTCTGATCTCTGTCTGATTTCCCGATCCTTTGTAATGATAGAGATGGAAGTGAAACACCTTTCTTCTCTGTGCTCCCACTGTCAGGGATATCTCCTGATCTTCCATCTTTCACTGTGCTTTTAACCATAACCTGTACCTTTCCTATCTGTACTCTCTGAGCTGTCTGTTATGTCTGAACTACATGTTCCTTCTGAACCACTGACTTTACAAAGCTAACCTTCTTATGTTCAACTTTCACTTTCTTCAGTTCTGGTATCTTCTTACAGAATGAACCCTGTTTATCTGGCTGTATCTCGACCATGTAAAGAGTCCCTCTCTTTTTACCATGAGCAACGACCAAGTTTCCTTTTACTACCTTCCATTTACCGGTACCGAACACGACCTGATATCCCTGATCATCCAACTGACCGACAGAGATAAACATTCTCTTCAGGCCTGGAATAAGTCTGACATCCTTTAGCGTCCAAGTACATCTCGGTGCGGTATTCAATACTATATCTCCCATGCTCGTGATATCTAGAGTCTTATTATCTGCAAGTCGTACTTTCCCAAAATTCCTGAGTCTGAGATTCTCCATCATCTCCATGCTATGAGTGACATGGAATGAGGACCCCGAATCCATGACCCATGAATCAACAATGCTTTCTATGCTACAAACCAGAACGTCATCTATGCAGTGTTGTAAAAATCGCTAGGCGCTAGTCAGGCGGTGGGGTAGGGCCTAGGCAGGATTAATCGAGGCCTAGGCGGGATTAATCGGATTGGAATTTTTATATGTAATTTTTAGTTTTTTATATATATACACACATTTTTATATGTATTTTTTATAAAAATGTTCATTTTTAAACCACACCAAAGGTTTTCGCCGGAATTTGGCCGGAAATTTCAGGT
The DNA here is from genome assembly GCA_023525975.1 of Smallanthus sonchifolius. Classification (NCBI taxonomy): domain Eukaryota; kingdom Viridiplantae; phylum Streptophyta; class Magnoliopsida; order Asterales; family Asteraceae; genus Smallanthus; species Smallanthus sonchifolius. The sequence continues at coordinate 88,000,685 of CM042030.1, read as the reverse complement.
TTTCGCCGGAATCTGGCCGCCTAGGCGCAATTTGGACCGTCTAGCGATTTTTGGACCGACTAGGTCAAAATTCCTCCTTAGCCGAGCGCCTAGCTATTAATCGGCGCCTAGGCGCGATTTTTACAACACTGCATCTATGACGTTTACCTGTTTCTCTTTCTTAATACCTGGGCACTGACTCCTGAATTTACCTGTTTCTTTGCATTCCCAGCATTCAATGTCTTCTCTTGGTTTGTCGGACCTCTTCTTGACTTGGATCTGCTTCTGTTACTCCCCCTCTCACCCCTTCTTCCCCTTCCTTCAGCGCTTAACAGAGAACTAGAACTTTCATCAGAATTTCTTCTCCTTATATCCTCTCCTAGGATGAAATCACGGATGCCCTCAAACGTGAGTTTAGTGGTTCCAGATGAGCCGCTGATGGCTGTGACCGTTCCTGACCAACTCTCGGGTAATGAGGATAGTAAAAGCAAGGCAAGGATCTCGTCATCAAACTTGATATCAACTGATAACAAACGAGATATGATTGTGTTAAAATCATTGATGTGAGATGTAATAGATGCTCCTTCCTTCATTCTTGTGTTGACTAGTTGCCTTATCAGAAAAACCTTGTTAGAAGCAGACGGCTTCTCATACATGTTCGACAAGGCTTTCATCAATCCAAAGGCTGTCGTCTCATTCACAATATTAAAGGCAACGCTCTTTGCCAATGTGAATCTGATAAATGCTATGGCTTTCTTGTTCATCGCTGCCCATTCTTCTACTGGCATCTTGTCTGGTCTACTTTCTGATAATGCCGGATCTAGATCTTTCTGACACAACAAATCCTCAATCTGCATCTTCCACCATCTAAAATCTTGCCCATCAAACTTCTCAATTTTTGTCTTTCCGTCCTCAGCCATTTAAACAAAATTCCAAGTTGCTACTAATCGAATCAAGGCTTGACAACAGTGACAGACGGCTGAGGTCGCAATTCCGGCGACGAAACCCTACTGAAACAGTAAAATTCCGATGAATAAAGGCTGATTACGGCAATCAGAACTGAAATCGAGCCTTGATCTGGCAAAATCGGCCAAAATAGAGCCCAAAAACTTGATTCCAGCGGCGGCAGCGGCGGAACCCTAGCTCCTACGGCGGTGGCAGCTGAAAACTGATCGGAAAAGGGTGACGACTAACAAACAGTCGGAATCCAAACCTGAATCTGACTGTAGCGGCGCCAGAAGACGATTTCAGGGCAGAAAACCCTAAAATCCGGCGATGACGGCGGCGGCGGCCGGTCAGAACCCTAGTTACTCCAGGGGCGGTTGTGATTGTGATACGATGAAGAGCCAAGCTCTGATACCAATTGTTAGGTATCACACGAACACAACACATGCAAAACACACTCTAAGCAATAAACGACACGAGATTTAACGTGGTTCGGTCGGTATGACCTACGTCCACGGACTGCAACTAGTGATCTTTTATTATTAGGTGCTCAAGAAATTATAAGTACATGACATTATATATAGGGGCTAATCTAGGGTTACAAACTTAATCAACAAGTTAAAACCCATCTGTGGGCCCCAGCCCAACTTGCGCAGGAGGCCATCTAGGGCCGGCTCCCTAGCCTCCACACACAACAGGAGATAGATTACTAGAAATAACAAAATGAGAACATGATATAGGTATTGTAGGTTACAAAAGTTCTAGGGTCCAAGTCTTATGGAAATGAATAATTGTTACCTTTAGTATTATGAGCTCACTGTCATCGAGCTTCCTTAAAGTTACATAGCTTTTCCCCCAAGACTGTCGACCCACTTTAACTGTTAGTAACTAGTACTCTTGTTGGGTGCAGGTTTATTTATCTATTCATTGGTGTTGGTGCAGTTCTGTTTGTCATATCTTGTTGCGGGTGTATTGGTGCAGCAACACGCAACGGGTGTTGCCTAACCTGTGTATCCTAGTTTTATTGAACTGGTTACATTTCTATACACAATGGCCAAATATGCTTTTCATCTTTTCTTCAATTTATTTCCCTACCGAGCATTAGCTCCCTTGTTGCAGGACCATTAAATCCTTGTATAGAGGCAAGGTTTTAATGTAATGTGTTTGTCTTGTCAAGTAAAATGGTTATTGTTATTATTTTTCTTTTCGTGGTTTTGTTGATTTCCTTAAGGATCTGCAGTACTCTCTGCTTGTGATCTTGTTAATCTTGGCAGAAGTGGGATGTGCTGCTTTCATCTTCTTTGACAAGACCTGGAGATCTGTGAGTTCTTTTTGAGTTACACCTTTATTTAATGATTCAGATGCATCATTTGATTAATCAAACAAAAACTTTTTCAGGATATCCCAATTGACAAAACCGGACAGTTCGACACAATCTATGATTTTCTAAGGAAGAACTGGAATATCTGTAAATGGGTTGCACTTGGAGCTGTTATATTACAGGTAAGGAAACTTAAAAAACTATTTCAGACAACAGTAAATGATTTATAACCGTATATCTTTTCCAATGTGTCAATTTGATTTCAACAATGATTACTTGTGGATATGCAGGCTCTGATATTTTTGTTAGCTCTAGCGGTACGCGCTGTCAATGCACCAGCAGAATATGATAGCGATGATGAATACATAAACTGGGCCAGACAGCAAAGACAACCTTTGATCAGTAGACAACCAGTTCCAGCCACAGGTATTCCTGTTACTGGAACCCTTGATAGCCGTCCCAGCAGAAATGATGCTTGGAGTGCACGCATGAGGGAAAAGGTTCATCCTTTTTCCCCTATTTAGTAAAAATATCATTTTACCTGACCCGTTATTAATAAAATACAACCCAAATGGACCTATACGGGCTTCTGTAAGTACTAATTCTTTTTGTTGGTATGATCCAGTACGGGCTTGATACATCAGAGTTCACCTACAATCCAAATGACCCAAACAGGTATCAGCAAGGCGCAACACAGCCAACAGAGGAGAAGAGTAGCTGTGCCATCATGTAAGCCAAACGACCGAAATTGTTTTTGATTCGGGTGTGATATATATCATATATGCATGTTAAGTAGAAAACATAATTTGTTATTATATAGTGTGTATAAAACATAAATTTTCAGGAGCTTCGCTATGGTGTCAAGTGTGAAATTGAATTTATGTAATATAACTAGGTTATCGAGTCCATTTGTGGGGTTGATAGTTTAAACAAATATTTACCCTCGTCTGGGATTGCTTATTCAAACGGCTTATCTCGTTTTGATTCATCTGAGTGTTCGGATAGGGACAAATTGTTTATGCTTATGAACTTGTTAAGGTTGTTTTCAAGAAGCTCTTTGAGTGCCAGTTTGTTTGAAACTGAATATGCTTATTTAAGACTGACAATTCCAGTGGATAAAAATTACAACTTTATCCTTCGATGTTCCCTCCATCCCTTGGTTTTAAAAAGCGAGAAGCGCACCGAAGCGACAAGGTCTAAATCCGAAGTGCAAATCGAAAAAGCGGACCGATTTTCGTATGCGAAGCGCAAGGTGCTTATATAATTTAATAAGAGAGATTCGAGAAAAAAATGATATGAATGAATATGGAGGCGACACGTGATATAAAAAAACTTTTATTTAATATATAGTATAGAAATATAGATATAGTTAGTATTTTTTTTTAAAATGTATTATTATTAAAAGATAGAGGTGTATTTAATAAGAGTGAGAAACGGGAAAAAATGATGAGAATGAATATGGAGGCGACACGTGACATGAAAAACCTTTATTTATTATATAGTATAGATATAGATTAATACCGACAAATCATTCTAGTATGGGCCAAGCAAATATCAACTCAGAACTCAAGTACTCAGCCCAATATTAATTCAAACTTGATCCAATAGCAATACTAGCCGAGCTGAATCGAGTAAGCATGTCCAGTTTGAGTTGACAACTTCGCTTAACTCGAGCCAGCTTGTGGGTATGCGAGTTGACTCAAAGGAGCAAGTAGCGAACAAATTCGAGTTATGAGTTATTTGATCGGTCTAAATCGAACTTGATATTTAACAGCAAAAACATGTCATGATTTTGGTGTCATTAAGTCATTTTGACTAACTAGGATTGTGAGTATCACACCAGGAGATTCAACACCAAACGATTACTCCTTTATTCATCAATCAACGATTACAAACGAATTTAAACGAATTACAAGAACAAAAATATGAAATCAGGAACTAGAATGGAAGAAGAATGAATGCCAACTTAAAAACCCTAATCAAATGGTTAGTTAACCATTAGTAACAACCAGAGAATCAAGATTGTCACTGCAACCCTCAAAGTTTCAATGTTAACAACTTAGGCCCTGTTTGGTAGCTTCTGAATGAGCTCAGTAAGAGCTCACCTCTGAATCGGTCAGAGGTGTAGTGTTTATTTCATAAAAAAATACCCTCTTAACCATTCAGTCCACCTCTTATCCATTCAGCACAAAATCATCGCTGAATGAAAAAGATCTAATTTCTACCCCTTACATCTGTTTCTGCTCCAGCGCGCTGCGACCTCCTTCTCCACCGCCTCCTCCGCCTGCTATCTTCCACCTCCTCCTCCGCCGCCTGCTACCCTCCACCTCCGCACCCCCTCCGGCTATCAAGAACACAAAACGACCTTCTTCTTCACATCAGGTGCGTACCCCTTTCTCCCATATTTTCGAATGTAAAATCTAATCAACACCTCCGTTTTAGTTGTTTTTATTTCAATCGGCTTCCTCTTTCTGGGTTATTAGGGTTTTTTTATCAATTTGTTATTAGGGTTTTTTGATTCATGCTTTTGTTCAGTTAATTTAGGAATTAGAGTATTGTTTGGAAGGAGATTGCAGATGTACTTGTAGGAGTAGATCAAATTACCATGAGAGCCTGGTAATTTAACAAGATAATTACTACCTGTTGTATTTTATTGGTAATTAGACATGCTATCATTACTCATGTTGGTCCTTCATATTTAATTCACAAAAACTCTTTGATGTTTCAATCTAGAGGATATTATAAAATCTAGATCTGGTTTGGATCATTAAATAATGCTAGAGTGTGTTAGCCTCTACTTGGGCCAAAAAATAAGTATTCATTTGATATTCTAAATGATCTTTATTTGTTTATTTGGTTTCAAGTCATACATGCACCTTAGTACAGGCATATGGAAACCTTTCTTCTTTCTTAAATCAATTTTTTTGTTAATCTGTTTCTATGTTGGTTGTAAAGATTATGATTAAATAGTTTGGTCATTGAGTTATGGTAATTTGTTTTGAAGCATTAGGATTAATTGGAAAGAAATGACAACAAAAATTGTTGCATGGAACTTCTACACAATGTCATGAGATGATGCGTCTTTCACGTGATGCATTTGTACTAATGTGCAATCATTTTAGACAAAAAAAATGGTTGTAAAGTGGTAGGTCAATAAGCTTTGAAGAAAAGTTGGCTATGTTTTTTTATTGTCATAGGACATAATGAGTGTTTTCGAATGGTTAAACGAAGGTTTCAACACTCAACATAAATGATTCATAGATGTTTTCATGAGGTCCTAAATGCAATGATGAATTTCACAAGAGAAGTTATGCTTCCAAAATCTTCTAATGCAGTTGCAAATACCTCAGAATGACATAGAAAGCTAAAACAAATATTTCCTGGAGCAATAGGTGCGTTAGATGGAACTCTTGTACATGCAGTCGTTCCTGCTGATCAACAGACCCGTTATAGGGGAAGAGGAAAAGGTGAATGCTATCAAAATGTCTTAGCAATTTGTGATTTTGATATGATATTCACGTTCGTATGGGCCGTATGGGAGGGCATTGCACATGATTCACGAGTTTTAAAATAAGTTGCATTTAACCAGACTTCCAGATTTTCTTTTCCCCCAACTGGTTTTTAATCATTCTTTAGCTTTGATTATTAAATATCTTTTTTTATGTAATAGCTTTGATTTACAGATAAATATTACCTTTGTGACGCTGCATACACCAACACTCGTGAATTTATGACTCCCTACCGTAATACGAGGTAATGGTTAGCCGATTTTCGACGACGGCGTGCGTTAACTAAGGAAGAAAGATCCAATCATGCTCATGCAAAACTCAGGAATGTTATTGAGCGCGCATATGGTGTTTTGAAGGCGAGATTTCCAATCCTGAAGCAAATGACTCCCTTTTCTTTTCCAAAACAAAGGGACATAGTGATTTCTTGTTTCGTCGTCCATAATTTTATAAGAAAATGCAATATTCATGATCAATTATTTATGGCGTACGCCGAAAACACTTTGTTTTCTGAAATACAAGGTGGAGTAAGTGATGACCAGTTCGTTCACGACATTGAATGGGGTTCACAAGGCATTGAGTATATGACTAATTTGCGTGACCAGATAGCTAATCAACTAGTTGGAAATGATTAAAATAAAATTTGTACGCAAATTATTAATTTCTATTTGAATTTCAGTATGTTTCCATGGATTTTTGTGTAATTTGGATTTTCTATGATGTTTTGTATTTTTTTTAAAATTATTCATCATTCAGTACAATCATTCAGAGATCTGACCAAACAGATAAATTTCATTCAACACAAAATAGTTCAGAGGGGTAAAGTAGTCATTCTGCACAGTCGTTCAGATGCCCAACCAAACAGCACTAATGGTTCAACACTTAACTGGTTCAGAGTCTCTTACTCATTCAGCACTTACTGGTTCAGCACTTACTGGTTCAGAAGTTGCCAAACAGCCCCTTAGGCAATAAACCTTCTCTGACCCAATAGTAACTTTGACTTCAGTTGACCTTTTATTTTGACTTCATTAAAGCATTATTATAACAATCTCCACCAATAATCTTGAATCAAGTCAGAATTAAACCACCCCTAATGACTTCAAGCACCAATAAAATGTTGGTCTAGGTAGAGCCTTTGTAAACACATCAGCAGAATTAACACTTGTATCAATCTCCTCCACATTGACCTCCTTGGAATTGATTACATCTCGAATGAAATGCAGTCTCACATTTATGTGATTAGCGCGCTCATGAAACACACTGTTCTTTGATAATGAGACAACACCTTGCTTATCACAATACACTTTTGTACCCAGCACATCTATGCCCAATTGTAACATCCATATATAATTAAACGAAAGAATACTTAGGAGACCGGAAATTAAGATGGGGTATAATGAAAAGTAGGGAGCGGGCTTGTGCTCGGATCCAATGGGCCGATATAGCCCATGTATCTATATAGGAGGAATAAGCTTATCTCCTTCATTTCTCCATCATCTTCTCCAACTCAAAACCCTAGAGAGAGAGATAGAGAGTTCTAAAGAGAGAAAGCTTCAAGATATCTTGGATCGACTCAAGATCAGTCTCAAAACGTTTCTCCATTGATTTGGAGCAAGTTTCACAAAGCAACCACAACCTTTTTAGGTAAGAATCAACCTCAGATCTACGCTTTTGATATAAATGGGTTTTAGGGTTTCTTTGGTATAATCACATAAAGATTGGATTTTTACGAATAAAAGCACATGAAAAGTATAGATCTAGCTCCATGGGAGTTAGAGAAGTGATTTGAACGTAAAAAGTTATGGTTTTAGATCGAAAACGAATCTATTATGGAATTAGGGTTCTTGGGCCGACTCTCAGCGAAGAAGATGAATGAAGAATCGGCCAGGAAGAACTGGCCCAGTAAGAGTCGGCCTCCTATAGCATGAAACAAGTCCTGAACGCAAGTTCAGGTGACTCTCCGGAGTATCAGCCGACTCTTGAGAGTGTCGACCGACTCTTGGGAGTGTCGGACTACTATGTTAGCCGACTCTCGAGAGTATTAGCCGACTCTAGCAAGTTTAACCAATTTCATGTATTGTGTTCGCACATATCACGTATCACTCGTTTAGCCCAAGCTTTTAGTTTCAGTAGACAGAATATCAGGTGAGTTCAAGAATCCCTATTTTACTGTTTTAGGGTGGTGTGCATACTCAAGAATTAGACGTTTATAATAAATGTATTTCATTACTTAAACGTTTGCAAAGAAAGATAACGGTTTTTAAGCCGAACGTTTTGTAAGAAACAAAGATAAGAAAGATAACGGTTTATTTAACTGGACGTTTTGTAAGAAAGAAAGATAATTGTTCATTTAACTGAACGTTTGTAAGAAATATAACGGTTTATTTAATTAAACGTTTTGTAAGAAAGAAAGATAACGGTTTATATAACTGAACGCTTATAAGAAAGAAAGATAAGAAAGAATGGTTTATTCAAAGTTTAAGAACTATGTTTATGCAATGTTTGCCAACTATGAGAGGTTCCCGGGTTTGGGTCCTTTCACCAATTCAGTTACAAAGCCCTTCATCCACAAAGCTTTTTTAAATGCTTCTGTCAACGCAATATACTCTGCCTCTGTTGATGACAAAGCAACCACATGCTGCAATTGTGATTTCCAACTGACTGTATTGCCCAATACTTGAAATGCATAGCCAACCACTGACCTACCTCTGTCCAGGTCCTTCGCATAATCAGAATCAACATAACCTATAACCATAGGTCCAGAATTTTCCAGTTTGCAGCTGAACTCCAACCCCACATGCTTAGTACCATTTAGGTATCTAAGCAGCCATTTTACTACCTGCCAATGATGCTTGCCTGGATTTGATAAAAACCTGCTGACCACACTAACAACATATCCAATGTCAGGCCTCGAACATACCATCAAATACATCATACTACCAACCACATTTGCATATGGTATCTTGCTCATGTAGCATATTTCCAATTCAGTCACTAGACAATCTCTATTTGATAACTTGAAATGTGCTGCCATAGGTGTCTTAACCACTTTACACCCATCCATACCATACTTGCTCAGAATTTTATCAATATAAGAATGTTAAGAAATCTTCAACTTCCTAAGGCCTCTTTCCCTCTGAATTTCCATTCCAAGAATCTTCTTAGCCTCTCCCAAAACCTTCATATCAAATTCTGTCATCAGCAGTCTCTTGGTATCTTCTATCACACACTTATCCTTACATGCTAAGAGCATGTCATCAACATACAATAGCAATCACACAAATTCTCCTTTGCTATATTCTCTATGATAAACACAGCTATCATATAAACTCCTTACAAACCCATGGGATGTCATATGATCATCAAACCTCCTATACCACTGTCTAGGAGATTGTTTCAATCCATATAATGACTTTTTGAGTAGACATACCTTATCTTCCTACCCCTTTACTTCAAACCCCATAGGCTGCACCATATAGATAATTTCTTCTAGATTTCCATGGAGAAAGACAGTTTTGACATCTAACTGCTCTAACTCTAGATCTAATGCAGCTCTTAAAGAAAGTATAACCCTGATGGATGAATGTTTAACCACAGGAGAGAATATCTCATTGTAATATGCCCTTTGTGTGAAACCCTTTGCTACAAGCCTTGCTTTATATCTGGGAGGATCATTACCAGTCAAGCCCTCCTTCAATTTGTATATCCATTTGCAGGATACTAATTTTTTATCTTTAGGCTTGTCAATTAATTCCCATGTGCCATTTTCATATAATGAACCCATCTCTTCCTCCATAGCTTTAAACCATTTATCCTTATCCACCGAATTAATCACCTCATTAAATGATAGAGGTTCCAATATACTTTCTTCTTTAGCAGCCAGAAATGCAATAGCTGAGATATCATCATGTTCTCTATACCTTAAAGGAGGTACTATTTGTCTTCTGGGTCTTGTCTCTGGCTATGTTATACTGGCTAGAACTTATCCTAGACCCTGGTTCAGTAGTCACACCATCTTCAATGCCCTTTTCAGACTGCTGCACCTCAATTTGAATTTCCTGAATACCTTTATCTTGTTTAGACCCTTTAGGTGCCCTTTCACACATAACATGTTTATACAATATTTCCTCCTTAAATTCCACATTCCTGCTTATAAAAACTCTTGGACTTTGCCCATCCAACCTCCATAGTTTGTACCATTTTACACCATTGGGATAACCAATAAAGATGCACTTCAAGGCTCTAGGCTCAAGTTTACCCTGGCTTATATGTGCATACACCACTGACGCAAACACCTTGAGATCATCATAACTCTGTTTTTCCCCAGTCCAAACTTCCATTGGAGTCTTCATATTGAGAGCTGTAGAAGGAGACCTATTTATCAAATAGGTTGCAGTGGTTACTGCCTCAGCCCAGAAACTTTGAGGCAGTCTTGAACTCAATAGCATGCACCTGACCCATTCTAACAAAGTTATGTTCATCCTTTCTATAAGACCATTTTGTTGTGGAGTCCCTGGAATGGTCAAATGTCTTGCTATCCCATGATTCGTGCAAAACTGACTAAACTCCTCACTACAAAATTCTAACCTATTATATGTTCTGAGTTTCTTTATTTTCCTGCCAGTTTGATTTTCCACAAGGACTTTCCATTCCTTGAACTTACTGAAACTGTCACTCTTATGCCTTATAACATACACCCATACTCTTCTAGTATGATCATCTATCAAGGACAGAAATTTCTTAGCCTTCCCTAATGATTCAACCTTAGCAGGCCCCCATAGATCAGCATGAACATAGTCCAGTATACCCAGAGTCATATGCTTACTTCTACTGAATTTTACTCTCTTATTCTTGCCTAGAATACATTCTTCACAAAAACCAAAATCACATGTTTTAAGATCACTAAAAACCTGCTTTTTTTTTTTTGCAACTCAACAAGGCCTTGGTTACTTATGTGGTCTAGCCTTTTGTGCCATAAGAGAGCACTGTTACATTCATCTTCTATAGCCACAGAAACTGACCCACACATTACATTTCCATCCAAAAGATAGGTGTTGTTATCTTTTCTGGTTCTGAAAACAGAACCATGGATCCTTTGACTATTTTGGCTTTACCATTTCTTAGTACTACATGATTACCCTTTCTTTCAAAAGTTCCTAAGGACAACAAACTTCTTTGGCTTTACCATTTCTTAGTACTACATCCCACTTTCAAGTTTGAATGTGATGGTACCACTCCCTAAGATACTGCATGGCCTGTCATCACTCCTTGATGAACTAGTAGGGCTCTCATCTTCAGACACCAAAGGCTAAAATCATTCTTCCATCAAACTTCTCGAGATCGAACTTCGTTGAAACCATGTTCGAATTCCAGATCGCTTCAATTTGACACCTCTTCCCCAATCGAGCTTAACAAAGCTCCGATACCAATTGTGAGTATCACACCAAGAGATTTAACACCAAACGATTACTCCTTTATTCATCAATCAACGATTACAAACGAATTACAAAAACAAAAATATGAAATCAGGAACTAGAATGGAAGAAGAATGAATGCCAACTTAAGAACCCTAATCAAATGGTTAGTTAACCATTAGTAACAACCAGAGAATCAAGATTGTCACTGCAGCACTCAAAGTTTCAATGTTAATAACTTAGGCATTAAACTTCTCTGACCCAATAGTAACTTTGACTTCAGTTGACCTTTTACTTTGACTTCATTAAAGCATTATTATAACAAGGATTTACTTAAGACCAAAAGAAATAAAAAAAACATTAATAAGAGTTAGAACATGTGAGTACACATTCGTTCAAGACTATTCTTAAACACAAACGACCTTTACTCCAGTGGTGCGTGCGCCCCATGGTTTTTGTTGGCCACCCCGGGTACTCCAACCCCAACGGTTTTGGATTTTTTTTTTTTAGAGAATTTTTGCTTTTTACTACCCAAGATCAGCATCTTAAGTTCATCTGAATTGCAAAATCAGTCCCTTAACTTCTTTTTTGTTTATGTTTTTTTCTTGCTTTTTAACACAACTTTTTCCTTGAATTTTTTTAAAACATTTTTTACTTATTCTCGTTTAATCCTTAAGGTGAGCCGGAATACGAAAAAGGTAAGGTAGACATAATTAGTAATCTTTTAAAATATTATGAATATGCCGTTATTACTTGCTTATTTTCATCTACATTTCGTTATAAATTTGATTCAAAACAAGCATGGTAAGATCTAATATATTTCTACTTTTTAAGTTTGATTTCGTGTTTCTTAACGCTCATTTTCACAAAAACTTAGTATTTTCTTAAATTCTGAATATATCGTTGCAACATGCTTATATTTATCTAGCTCTGTATATAAATTTTATTAAAAAAAGAGCCGTCGTAACGTGCGGCCATATCCACTAGTTCTAATTATTGTGGCTATTATTTTTTGTTTCGATTATCATGTTAGTAGCTAATTACCAAAATTTCTCAACTAATACAAAGAAAAAGATAGAGAGACGTGTTAGGAAGGTCGGTGAGCGGAGGTCATTTTCAAAGTTAGCTATGTATTGATAAATCAAAATCAAGGGCAAATCGTAATTATATTACTACTCTTAGAAGTTCAACTTAGTGTACGATTTTCGTTACTTGATGTAATCATATTAGAAATAGTTTAAAATTTGATTTTTTTTTTCAATTCTGAAAAACTAAAGACATGACACTTGTATTTTTGGCTTTCGACACTAACGCTTGTATCTTTATTTAAAGTGAGAATATGTTGCATCATTTGACGACAACAAAAAATAATAATAATAATAATAATAATAAAAAAATGGGTAGAGTCTGAATCAACCTCAAGCTAGTAAAATTATTAATGAACCAAGTTTGAGTTTTAAAGATGGTGCTTAAAACAAGTTGAGTTTAACCTCCATTAAGTTAAATGAGCTGACCTGAAGCTTGGTCTTGACTCAGGTTATTTCCAACCCTTGTGAGTTGTGATATCTAATTCTATGGACCATATACCTTAATCTACAAAGCATGATGTTTAGGCCCTCTGTAGTGGAGGCGTGAGCCACCTGGCTCAACCACCAGCGCGGAACACCGCCTCCGGGGCATGAACCAGGGCGTTGGGCTCCAGCATGAAGGGTTTCACGAGGGGAAAGGGCGCATGGTGTGTGTGTTATGTATATATATGCGTATATATTTGTGTGTAGATAGTGAAACCACTACGCACCTTAGTGATTTGGTTTAGTGATTGCCCGTGTTGATGTGACGGTGACGTGACGGGTGTGAATGTGAAACAATTACGGATGACCTTATGATATTGATCTTCACCACTGGTTTGAATTTTTTTTTATATATAAGTTATGACTTATTTTAATCATTGAAAATAATATAAGAGAAAGATTCATCTAAATTGTAATGGTTTTTTTCTTGAAAAGTAAAAAAGAAAAAAAAGCCAAAAAATAAGAATAATAATAATAAGAAGAATTATCATAGTAGCTAAAGATTATCCTTGGTGTAATTTCAAGATAACAAAATTGGTATACTTATTTACTTAGTAGGCAAATTACACCATATAATCTTTCCGCTCTTTCATATATGGATGATAGTGCCACTTAGACGTCTTCTTATTTTTCTATCCATGTTCATGAGTTGTTATAAACTCCTCTACTTTAACATCTAATGATCTCAATGCGTACATAGGGAAAATTAGTTAAGAAAATGATTTTATTAACTTTAGACACTAACTATTATTGTTATATATGAGATATATAATTAATCATCCTTGGGTTTGCTTTCTTCACACGTGTCTAAAATGAATGAGATATTAATTCTTAAAGTAATGTGTTTAAAATAAAACTTGAAATGCCACTAATTAATTATCTTCATTTGGACTTTGTTACACTACGTATATGTACTCAAGCAAAGCCTCCAATGGATGATTCCACTAGTACGTCATTGGGGGCATCCAATGGCGTAACATTATCCGTGACGATGTGACTAGATCACCGCGTCTCTTTTCTTTTATATTATCGAGGTGATAGGATATTATTATAATATTATATTTAAAGGTGTTAAAAGGATACTTTTTCTCCATTAATTTGAAACTATGAGATATTTTAGTATTTGCTTTCCAATATCAGCTACCAATTTTTCAACTTTTTCACATTGATGTGAATGATGTTTTGGAGGAAGAAATATATGTCCTTCAACCTAAAAGTTTGGTGTTGACAACCCTCAACAAACTGTACAAGTTACCATTTTTACTTGGGATCATGCAACTCAATAATTGATGATTTTATGTTCAACATGATTACAGTTGAACCGGCTAAATACCCTATTTTTGCAATAGCTAAAGACCCTGTATTCGCATGGTCGAAATCGAATTCATTCACACGTTGGTTGCTGATTGGAAGATTGATGTTAAGTTTATTTCCTATTTCTCAATGAGAAGTAGAAGCTTTCTAAGTTAATGGCCAAGAACAATGGAATATTAATTCTTGGCTGGAGTTGGATGATTTACATAGTTTGGTGGTTTTGGGTTGGAATAATCAGCTCACCTCTAGTTCTACCCTTTATTAATTTTAAAGATAAGATCAAAGGTATTAAAAATGGTATTAAGAAGTGCAATGGGTAAAAATGAGTCGAGAGGTTGGGGAGCGAAAAGAAATAAGTAGGGAATTAGCCAATTTGGATCGGCTTTTCGAGGACGAATCTCGATAGTGAAACCTGACGGGCGTTGGTTTGGTGGTTAAATTGACTAACTTGGACAGAGTGAAAACTTTAGATAGTATGCAAAAATCTAAGGTTAAGTGGGCGGTGGAAGCGGGTGAGAATTCTAATTTTTTTCATGGGATTCTTAATAAACGAAGACACCAACTGTCTGTTCGAGGGTGAATGGATTTCTGATCCTACTCAGGTAAAGAGGTTTTTTTTTATTACTATCGAGATAAATTCAAGAAATTTGATGGTGTTCCGGTGGTTAAAAGAAGTAAATCTATTGTTCCCTTTCGGGTAGATTAATTGGATAAATGCGTGTTTGTACTCGGCCAAGTCTTTAGTGTTGGTGAACGAGAGCCCTACAAAAGAATTTCAAGTTCAGAGGGGTCTCCGACAAGGAGATCCCCTATCTCCGTTTCTGTTTATTCTAACGATGGCTTTGGATGATATGGTGGATGCGGGGTTATTTTCTGGGGCTCGAATTAGCAAAGGAGGTTTAACCATTTCCCACTTATTCTAATAACATGATATTGGGCGAGTGGTCTTTAAAGACTATCCGAGCAATTACCATGGGAACTACTTGTTTTTATCTTGCTTTCGGATTGAAAATTTATCTACATAAATCTATTTTATATGGTATGGGTGTTCCCAGGTCGGAGGTTGATCGGTTTGCTCTTACTTTGGGATGTAATTTTGATAACCTTCCTTTTGTGTTTCTGGGGCTCCCTGTGGGTTCAAAAATGGCTTAATCTCATGGGTGGGATATTATTATAGATCGATTTCAAAAGAGATTATCTAGATGGAAAGTCAAAATGTTGAGGAAGATCTATATGCTGCTTTCTTCGGTTATGGGCCCGATTGGTATCTATTTTTTTTGTCTCTTTTTCGAATGACGGTACAAATAAAAAATAAGTTGGAAGCCATGTAATCACGGTTCTTTTAGGGAGGGGATGGAAATGATTGAAATATCTCTTGGGTGAAATGGGATTTAGTGATGGCATCAAAAGAAAAAGGAGGGTCGGATATAGGAAGTTTGGAAAGAACATTGCTTTGCTTTAGAAATGGCGGTGGAGGTTCGTTAGTAACCCAGAGCTTCCTTGGGTCAAGGTTATAAAGTCGATCCATAGTGATTATGTCGATTTTAGGAATGGCACAACATCTCTAGTGGGAATGGTGTGTATTGTAAAAACTTCTCTTGAGCTTCACTCTAAAGATATTATTTCTTTGTCTATGGTTCGGAAAAAGGTTGGAAATGGAGGATCCACATCCTTTTGGCGTGACTATTGGTTAGGTGATTTCCTTCTTTGCGAGAGATAAAAAGTTGTTTGCTTAGTAGCTGACTAATTAATGGTTCGTGGGTGTGGTCGTGGTGTCATCCGATTAGAGGGGGGTTGGTGGAATCTCAGTTTGTTGAGTTGTGTGGGTTGATTTAGCAGATTACGATATCTAATGATTATGATCGTTGGATTTGGGATATGGATTTGGATGTAGATTTTCCGGTCAATTCAGTCAGGATGTAGATGTTCCTCAAAGGGTGTGTGTTCGATTAGGTGGAACCTTTTTGTGCCTAGGAAAGTAAATATCTTGGCTTGGAGAGTGTTTTTAGATCGTCTGCCTACGGCTTCAAACCTGTGTAACTGTGGTGTGGACCCATTCTATGTTCTTTTTGTTCGATGCACTCAGAAACGTGAGATCATTTGTTTAGAGATTATGAGGTGGCTGCTAGGACTTGGAATGCTGTGGCTCGATGGCTTCAGGTCACTTTTCCTTCTTCCTTTCTACCGACGGATATGGTATATTGGATCGATTCTGCAAGTGGTAAAGAAGGAACGATTATCGCAGCTGTTGTTATGACCACATGGTGGGTTGTTTGGAGATTCAGGAGTGACAATATTTTTGCTACCGGGCAGAGTAAACATGATCTTATTTTTGATGATATTGTTGATTACTCTTTTTTATGGGTATTCTAGTAGGAACTCATACAATAGGATTCGTAGATTAGTTATAAAAAACCCTATTATGGTGATGTAATGTTGTTGTCTTCCTTTTTAGTTTCTTGTTGATTGGGGTTCAATAAAATTAGCCGTTTAAAAAAAAGAACAATGGAATATTCCATGTCTTTTAGTTTAGTTTTTTTAGGCTAAATATATAGCCTCATAATTTTTAAGTATGCATTAATAGTGTTTCCTTTCTCCTTGAATAGCATGTTCTAAAGGGCGTACCCGGTGTTTGACTTAGCTCTCGCATTTGCGCAAGGTCCGGGGAGGGGGCAGATCGTTTCACGATCTAATGTGCGCAACTTTACCCTACAGTTTGTGCAAGAGGCTCTTTCCTACAGCTTGAACCCATGACATCAAGGTCACAAAGTAGCAACCTTACCAGTTGCTCCAAGGTCCGCCCTCTCGAATAACATGCTCTAATATCATTTATAGGACTAGCCTAATAACCTCAAAACCAATTTACGCCCTTGCTTCTAATTTGGTCTCAAAGTTATTAGGTAGTCTATTGCTTTGGGCTTTAGTTTGTTACAAATGGTACTAAAACAATACCCTCGAGATGTAATGAGTTAGAAACTCTTGCATTTCTTCAGGTACTGATCGTGGGTTGTAGGGTCACAAGGACATCAAGTGTTTAGGTGTGGGAGATTGTAACAACTTGTAATGATAAAATATGAGAAGTCTAATAAGTTGGAAACTTAAAATAACCCATCACATATTTATAGAGAAGTAGAAATTATATCACTTTGCAAGCCGGTTACTAGATTGGGCATATTTAATACAAAATCAATTTTAGTAGAGAACCACATAAGCACTTATACATAGTGTTGTCCAAATATAGTGAGAGAAAAAAAAGATGTGGTTATGCGGTTACATAACCACCTTATGTATCAAAGTTAAAGCAACTTGTACGGATTTTTATGCGACTCTTGTTGGCTTTTACTTGAAATTAATTTTGTATCGAAGCACCTTTAGATACCCCTATCTTTCCTAATGATTTAAGTTGATTTGAGGGGTTGGTCCATTAGTAAGGGGATGATCCAATTTATACCAAAAAAGTTCAGTACTAAATGAAAGGTCTTTGTCATAATGGTATCCAGGTGTGTTAAATTGGTATCCCTCCCCATGAGGTTGATGGTTCATGTCCCGCAGTGAACAGTGGTGTTAGAACTAGGAGTAGATTAGGTTGTTGTTAAAAAAAAATGAAAGGTTTTCACAAACCCCTCTTTTATTCAAGATTAGGGTTTAGCAACCCCCCCCCCCCCCCTAGTGCTCCTAGAACTTTCTTGAATTGATTCATTCATGGGTCCTTTTGCTTTTCATGATTCAAGGGGTCATTTTGTGTGTTTATGGGTGATCAAACCGGCCTGCCAAACACCATACAGCTGTGCAATTTGGTATCTTTATAAACACCCAATTGACCTAAGATAGCTATGATGATATTTAATGTGTTATATGAAGTTAGGCCTTTTTCTTTTTTGCCTAGCTATGGTTTTTTTCTGCAAGTGGGGTCCATAAATCTTTACTGTCATGGTGGCATGCACTATTTTTATTAATATTTATACTATTTCTGTCTCTATCAAATGTATTTTAATCTAACTGATTAGATATTTAACATTAATATAGGTTTTCTGTTAAAGAAAACATAATTATAGTAGTTGGGTGACCAATGATCTCAATAAGTTTCTATTGGGACCATAATTATAGTAGTTGGGTGACCAATACGTACCCGACGAAATCTAATTGTTAACTAATCCCAAGTTGATAACTTTCTTGGTCTTTGACTGAGTTTATGGTGTTGATTATACAAATCCAGTTGTAAAAAAGTAAAACCTATTAAAAAGTCAATGATTTATGTAACCCAATAAACAATTGCTGAAAGTTAAGGGTTGGTGTTCCATCAAGCATACAATTCAACTGTATATTAGTTGTAGTGAAAGTGATGTCTTGTTTTGTGGCTTGCTTTCATCTCTGTATTCAACAAAATGTTTTTTATATTATTTTTTTGCAGAAAAGTTAGTAAAGAAGGTCAATTTTGACTTTTCATGCTAGTTGATGTTGTGTGTTTGTAAAATCTGACCATTAACAAGAATGGTGACTAGTTTGAGATGAAAATTCATGCACCCTTTTATTTAATCTAAATTTCAAAAAAAAATTATCCTTCAGGAATCAGAGATTTTGTCAGAAGACTCCCCACCATCAGGGCTATTATGATCTTTATGATATCATAAAATGTGTGGCCAAGTTGTGCATGCCTAGCCTGCTTGTTGTAGTCTCTGTATCAAAATAAACGTTTAAGATGCATTGGAACAAATGGTGGGCCCTCCTGATATTATCCATGGTGTGATTCCCTACATATAAATATATACATACACACATGTATATATAGGGCTGTTCACACATCTTTCTGAGTGCTTGCAAAAGCTACAACTAAAAAAATCGGCTTTCTTGTTTTTTCTTGAGACGATGAGGACCCGAAGAGGAAAGCGCTCTGAGGTACGTTTTGAGTAATCTTTATTGCTTTTTAAGGTGAAACATGGCAAAAGGTTGTGATCTTTTTGGTGGTGTGTTTATTTCTAGGCATTTTGGCCATCAATGGTGATGAAGAAATGGTTAAACATTCAGCCCAGAAATAATGATTTTAGTGAAGATGAAGTTGATACAGAGAATGAAAGCGAAGATGATGGTATACAAGTGATATTATAAAACCTCGAAATCTTGAAGTGAAAACTGAAAATGACCTATATGACATCTATAGCTATCTTTTACACGAGTGGTTTTGGTTGCTTTGATGGTTTTTTTGTCTATTTATATGATTATTTTTGTAAATTTAGGGATGCCTGCAAAAGGGTTGGTCAAGCATCGGAGGAAATCAGAGACCACACGTGTTCATTATATTAAAACAAAAGATGTGAGGTTTGGCTCTAGAATACCAGAAATAGTAGTTTTATGACTTTCTTGTGACAGAAGTTCTTAGACAATTGATTTCATTTCTCTCTTTATATCACCAGGATAACAATTGGCACATGGAATGTAGCTGGAAGGCTCCCTGATGAAGATCTTAAGATCGATGAATGGCTTTGTATGCAACAACCAGCTGATATGTACATTCTTGGGTAAGGGTTTGACTTTTGAGGTCAAACTAATAAGATTTCAGCCTCAGAATTATTACCAATTCTTTAAGCTAGATACGTTTGATTCTTACGTTCTTAAAAACTTTATAACTTGTTCCTAAAAGGGAAACAAAGTTGGTTGTATTTGTAGAACCTGTATGAACAAAAGTGAATCTTGAAACAAACTGGTTTGACTTAATTAGTCAAAATGCTTTCTTTTGAATCAAGAATTACTTCAGTTTCCAGGAAGTTGTTCCTTTAAGTGCTGGGAATGTTTTGGGAGCTGAAACTCGGAGGCCCATATTAAAATGGGAATCAATAATTCGAAAAGCTTTAAACAGATCACCGGAGCAAGTGGCCCTACATAAAAGCTACAGTGCTCCAACTTCTCCAATCTTGAACAACAATGGTGATTTAGGCCCCACCAAGATAACTGTTCAAGAATCGAAAGTGATTAATGTATTAAATTGGCCTGAAAAGGCCTTGGATATAAAACCAAAAGTTCTTTCTTCTGGTGTTAAACTAAGAAGGGTGTTAAGTTTAAATAGCTCTGCAAGAGTAAGTTCTGATTGGTTGGCACCACTTGATACCTGTGGTGTGTTAAAACGGGTGCACCATAGCTCGGGTGACTTGAGTATGATCTGGGCCGAGCAGCAAGAGAGGTTAGACATAGTTGACTCACTCAATGATGGGTCAGGACAAGTTTTGGAAGAAGAAGATGACTTTTTTGAAGATCCAGTAGAAAAATCGCCTTTTCTGGACGGTCAAGAAAGCTCAAATCATAGGTAAAGACGTAAAGTTCGCATTTTTATTTTTATTTTTATATTTAACTTTTTGTTCTGTTGGCTAATTTCTTGAGGAAATACATCAGGTATGTAAGAATTGTTAGTAAGCAGATGGTTGGCATATACATTTCACTTTGGGTTCGGAAAAGGCTGAGAAGACACATAAACAACTTAAAAGTTTCCCCAGTCGGGGTCGGGCTTATGGGATACATGGGTAATAAGGTAATTTGGCTCGCAGGTTTCATAGTCAAACAAGTAAACTCACTAGCAGATGTGGCAAGTTTGACTCCTTTTCTTACAAACGGGTCGATGCATATTATGATTTCTCTAACGGGTTAAAATTGACTAATAGTTTTATGTTTCAGGGATCGGTTTCCATTAGCATGTCTCTTTATCAAATGAGGTTATGCTTCGTTTGTTCTCATTTGACCTCGGGTCACAAGGTTGGGGATGACGAGAGACGAAATTCAAATGTGTCTGAGATCTTAAAACGTACTAATTTCTCATCTATTTTAGATGCTGATGAACCTCAAACAATCCCGTGTCATGAGTAAGTAATTTTTAGAAAGAACTTCGGTTTTGTCAACTCTGTTCATAGATTTAGCCACTTTTTAGTGTTGTTTTCTTTTATAATTCATGATTTGGGTTCTCTGGTTTCGTCAAACAGGCAGATATTCTGGTTTGGCGACTTGAATTATCGTATCAATAAGCAGGATGAAGAGGTCAGAAAACTCGTTGCCATGAAGCAGTGGGACCAACTTCTTTATAGCGATCAGGTAACTTTTATACATGTCGGGTTGGTCCAACCAGTTAGTACTTTAATAGGTTAACATGTCAATAAGAATACAAAAGCTATATTATTATAATATTCGTTTTCCTGGCTGTTGAAGATAAGAAAACAGCCCGGGTCGAAACTGCCACACCAAATTCATGTAACTATTTATGTAGCTATTGAAGTAGGGTGTTTTATGTGTTGTAGCTTTGTAAAGAATTGAGAAGGGGGCATGTTTTTTATGGATGGAATGAGGGCGTTATCGACTTTCCACCGACATATAAGTATGAAGCTGGTTCAGATAGATATGTAGGTGAAAATCCAAAAGAAGGGGAGAAGAGGAGGACACCAGCATGGTATGTAGGTTTGACCTTTGAGGTCAAAGGGGTACTTGTTTTCTTATTACTTCATTGAAGTGTATATAACATATGTGATAAGTGGATAAAGGGAAGCTTGTTGGGATTAAGATTTATCACAATGTTCATAAAGATTGTATTTAAAACTTAAAAGTAATATGTTTGACCTCTAAAGTCAAAGTAGTTTCTTTGCATTTTAAGGTCAAGCATATTATTTTTTAACTTCAATTTGATGTGAAATATTAAAAACCAGTTAACTTTAAACTCGAAAGTCAAAAGTGTTTCATGTATCTAAAATATGCAGGTGTGATCGCATACTATGGTCAGGGAAAGGCATAAAACAACTTTGTTACAATCGAGCAGAGATAAGGATGTCAGATCACAGGCCAGTTAGTTCAGTATTTGCAATTGAGGTCGAAGTCTTTGACCCAAGAAAGCTACGCAGGGCTCTCAATCTGACCAGTGCTGCGGTTCACCCAGCAATCATTTTAGATGAACATGACATGGAACTATAGCACTATCTGACTAGCATAAGCTTAAACTAATACACTCTTGATCCTCACTTTCTATAGAATTAGCATAATGGTTTTTGACCTTTTGTCATACACAAAAATGGTCATTTTGCATTATTTAAAGAACATCAGAACATACAGTATATAGAATCCGAATGTATCAAATTCGTATTTCATTTCAAATAAACCATCATATATGTCAAAATGCTCAAGTTTCCCTTATCAAGAACCAAAATTTCTATAGAATTAAATCTCATGATCAAATGATACAACTATTACCTCTTCATTTAAGCCTGAGAAGAAGCTTTCGAATTCCGGAAGTCCTTTTTGAGATCAGCAACCCTTTTCATGCACGCAGCTTTCGATCTCCCCGGAACAGCAGCAGTGATCTTCTCCCACCTCATGGCCACATCTTTAGGGAAAGCCTTCAATGCATTCAGCAGAGCAATGTCTTCAGCAGAGCTCCATGAATGATCACTCACATTCTCCCTTTCCTTCTCAATAACCTCATCAACCCTCTTATCCACCGCTTTCCGATCCTTCAAAAACCGTGAGAACGAATCCGAATCATTCAGTTTCCTATCCCCCATCGACTTCGCCATCTTCACCACACTGTCCACCTTATGCCTCCCGGAAAACGCCTCCGCCACCGCCTCCCACCGCCCCGGCATCCCAACCGGATTCTTCACCATTTGTTTCTTCAACAATTCGAGATCTCCAACAGTCCAATCTGTTTCTTCTACCACAATCACTTCATTATTGTTTACAGGCTTTTGAGGCTCGTCAACGACGACGGAGCGGATTGAACTGAACTCCTGATCGGGTTTTCTCTGCTTGATTCTCGATCTTTTAAGTGGTTCGGAATCTAGGGTTTGTCGGGGAAGGGTTTGGGGTTGGAGGGCGGGGCCGAGGCCGACGCGGATGTCGCCAGCGGTGAGGGAGGTAGGGGCGAAGGGACCTACGAGGAGAGATAAGGAAAACCAGATAAAAATGGATTGGAGAGGATCGGATCGGAAGTAGAAGAGGGAGAGAGTGAGGAGGAGTGCGGAGAGAGAAAGGGAAACGAAGAGAGTAGGTTTGTGGAGGTTATCGAGGGTTTCGTTTTGGGGGTTGGATTTGGGGGGTGATCGGGATTGGAGGAGGAACCTGGGTCTGCTTTCTTCGTCAAAAAACTCCATGAGAGTACAGAAAGCAGATCTGAATTGGGGTTTCTGCAACAGAGGAGAAAATCAATATATAGCTTGCATTATATTTTGGGAAATCATCCAAATGTACATTTTCACAAAGTTTAAGTAAAAATATACCTCATTTCAAAATAAATTTATTTAATTAAAACCAGTCAATTAAAAAACATCATCTTAACTAAACCGGCTAAGGATGCTTGAATTTAGCTGGTAAAAAGAAAGGGAAAAGGCACACGGCGTCCACTAAAAACCAATCATAACAAACCACATGTGACGGTTGTCGTCTTAAATTTAGCCAGGATAGAGCTTTGTCGTCAGGCTACGTGATGGTTTTTTATTGGTGGACCGTATTATATTTTTTAAAGCTTTTTGTACCCGTTGAAATCCAACATCCTTAGAGCAACTAGTATGGTCCGTGAGAGGGATGCTATGAGAGCCACCATGGCCCAAGCTCACAGGAACACCGCTCCCCCCATCTATGAGCAGGTTGTGAGTGGGCTCACACTCATGGATGCTATTCATTGAGAAATCCGACTGTTGGGGGCTCACTTTCGCGGGAACATCACTCTCCTTATCCGTGAGCGGGCCGTGAGTGATAATGTGGTGCATATGTAGCAGGTGAAACCACTCACAATCACTAGCCATACCTCATGCCTTTAACCAGTTAGCCGGTTAAGTTTATGTGACGTTTTTAATTTTTTATTATTGGTTTTTTTAAATATGTTAATATTTAAGAGACCTAAAAGTACTTTTGGCTTGAAATTTGGTAGATGTACATATTGGCTAAACGAATAAAACCATTATACACTATATTAAAGAGGAACGTTAAGGAATAGTGCCACACACTGCTGCGTAACAACTATCTATTGGGCCACATGACAACATTGATTGATTAAACTTTTTTTTTAAATCAGGATTTAAGTTAAATAAGATAAGGTGGGTATTAGAATCAATTAAGGCTTAGAGCCTAGTGGTCTGCGTGCCTAACCTTTTCCTAGCCGACTTGGGTTCGATCCCGAGCAGATTTACGGTCATTTTTACGAAGAGGTAGGCCTTAAGGTTTTACCTCGAATTGACAGTTGTTATGACGGGTTTTTTTATATGTGTTTTGATATTCGAGATCATAGCAGAATTCCAAACGCAACGTGTATGCTCGAAAACCCGCTAGTTTTAAATTAAAAGCAAAGATGGAGGGTAAAGCTTCCCAACGACCATGGCTGCTGTTAAGATCGTTAAACTCTCCAAACCCCTTGAAAAATTTCGACAAATCCACAAAAATCTCTCCCTCAGATCCTCACCGAAGCTTTGGCGTGATCACGACGAAGGTGAACCCACTTTACGCCTAACCCACCCCATCCTCACCAAATTAGACTCATGTTCCATCGTCACTTTAACACAATTCAACCAAGTAGACACGCAACTCATCGTTTCCGGTCTCTTTCAACATTCTCTTGCAGCCAGTTGGGTGATAAAGAAACTATGCTCTTCTCCATCAACCGTTCACCATGCTGTTACCCTATTTCACGCTTTAGATGAGCCTGATTCCTTCTTATGCAACACTGTTATGAGAGGCCTTATGAATTCCAACGAGCCGGTTATAGCTTTGGGGTTTTACCGTCGGGAAATGGTTGGGAAGTTAGTGCCTGCGAATCATTACACGTTTCCTTTGCTAGTGAAGGTTTGTGCTGAATTGGGGAGGGTTAGAGAAGGGGAAAAAGCGCATACTAGGGTTTTGAAAGAAGGATTTGAGTTGGATTTGTATGTACGGAATGGTTGATTCATATGTACGCGGTTTGTGGGAGAATAAGGGATGCAGAAAAGGTTTTTGATTTGAGTATGGAGTCAGACATGGTGACGTGGAATTCGATGATTGATGGGTATGTAAAGAATGGGATCGTTGGAGATGCACGCCAGATGTTTGATGAAATGCCGGAGAGAGATGTGTTTAGTTGGAACTCTATGATTGCTGGGTATGGTTGGGCTGGGGACATGGTGGCTGCACAAGAGTTGTTTGATAAGATGCCTTGTAGAGATATTGTTTCTTGGAATTGCCTGATTGACGGGTATGCTAAAATTGGAGATATTGTGCTTGCGCGTAAGTTTTTTTAGTGGATGCCATGTCGAAATGTTGTTTCTTGGAGTACTATGCTAGGTCTTTATGTGCGATCTAGAGACTTTGATCGGTGTTTGGCTCTTTTTGATGATATGTTGGAACAAGGTGTGAAGGCAAATGAAACGACTGTTATGAGTGTCTTGAATGCTTGTGCGCACCTGGGAAGACTTGATAAGGGTGAATGGGTCCATTCTTATATTAAAAACAACAAGAATGTTATAATCAATGTGCTGCTTTCAACTGCTTTGTTGACGATGTATGCCAAATGTGGAGCTATGGATATGGCTAAGCAGGTGTTTGATGAAATGCCAGAGAGAACTATAGTAACATGGAATTCAATGATCATGGGATATGGAATGCATGGGCAAGGAGAGAAGGCATTAGAAATGTTTTTAGAGCTAGACAGAAGTGATTTGGTACCAAATGATGCTACTTTCGTGTGCATTCTTAGTGCATGTACACACGCAGGAATGGTTTTGGAGGGCTGGTGGTACTTTGACTTGATGCAGCGAGTTTACATGATTGAACCAAAGGTCGAGCACTATGGTTGTATGGTTGATCTTCTTTCTCGGGCTGGTTTGATGAAAGATTCCGAGGAGATGATCAAGAATACTCCCTTGGCAACTGGGCCCGCCTTATGGGGAGCCTTACTGTCAGCTTGTAGGACCCACTCAAATCTAGAACTAGGAGAGATGGTGGCAAAACGTCTTATTGAATTGGAACCTAACGATGTAGGACCATACGTATTGTTATCAAACATATATGCCACTGCAGAGAGATGGGATGATGTTGAAAAGGTTAGAGAGATGCTGATGAAAAAGGGGTTACAAAAATTGGTGGGGTCAAGCCTTGTTCAACCAGGAAGTCATGTTGTTAAATCAATTGAAGGAGGTCATTCAATCCACAAGAGGAGATTAATGTACTCCATGTTGAGTGATATAGGTGTGCAAATGAAAATATCACACAGAAATACGATTCCTTAGATAATTTATATACAGAAAGGAAGATTTTATCATATTAACATTGATGGCCAAGAAAATATATCAGGGTGCATTGCAGCGTCTTTCAGACAGCAACCATGACTTCTTGTAGAACAAAACCAAGTAACATTTTTGGCCTTGGACAGGTACTGATTTAGTTGCATATGTTACTTCTACATTGTTGATCTAAGTTGTAGAAGAGTTCTATGGCTACACTCAAAGTCTTTTCTTTGCCCCTTGATTGGTTACTCAACAAGGGGAATAATTTCAAATTTCCAATAAAAGATTATTTCTTTGAAGTCATCTACTGCCTTCCTTATACTAATTTGTTCATGTGAAAAGACCCGCTGATTGTATCGATGCCTACTGAATTCTTCTTTATAAATTTTAAAGAGAGACGATAGTATGGCATCATAAGATGCTGCAGGCAACATAGTGTCAGAGATGAATTAGGGTTATAAGATGTATCTTTAATGTCAGAAATTGTAATGAAGTATCCCCTAGGCCAAGAAAGCCTCACAGCCTTCTTGCTTAAATCTCAATTGGATATGCTGAAATTGTATGACCCATGAAAACCTGAGCAGAAGTTGGTACATAAACTTGTTGTCTAGAAGATGCAAGTCATGACCATAGTCACAGGAAACGCTCAACATGCCACGAACCGCGATCCAGATCGCGCGTACCGGAATCGGGTACAGAGGCGTACCGATCGCCTGTGGTACGCGATCCGGATCGGAAAAATCAAGCGTTCCCGATTGAACAGGATTTCGAACCTTCTTCGACAGATTCACGATCCGGATCCTTTTGGTACGCGAACCAGCTCCCTTTGGTACGCGAATCCGACCCCTTTGGTACACGTACCGGAATTCCAACAGCCATTCAACCTCTTTTTTAAACAAAATTAATTTTCTGGGGTATTTCAACAAAATTAATTCCAACAGCCATTCAACCTCTTTATGAATTTTCTATTCAACATTATGAAATGTGTCATTTTTATTTGAAATTTTATGAAAAAATCTTTTTTTAAAATGTTTTGTATATGATACAATGTACCGGACTATATGGTACACCGTACCACGTACCGGATTGGCGTACCGAATGAACCTACCCCCCTCGTACCGAATTTTAGAAATACACGTACCGCGTACCAGTT
Organism: Smallanthus sonchifolius; assembly: GCA_023525975.1. Lineage (NCBI taxonomy): Eukaryota > Viridiplantae > Streptophyta > Magnoliopsida > Asterales > Asteraceae > Smallanthus > Smallanthus sonchifolius. The sequence continues at coordinate 87,973,267 of CM042030.1, read as the reverse complement.
TTCGTTCCGCGTACCGGAACGTACCGCGTTCCATGTGACTATGGTCATGACTATATGCGTGAAATTGTTCTGACATAACCGTAAAGATATAATACACTCATGGTTGTAAAAATCGCTAGGCGCTAGTCGGGCGGTGGGGTGAGGCCTAGGCCTAGGCGGGATTAATCGGATTGGAATTTTTATATGTAATTTTCAGTTTTTTATATATATACACACATTTTTATATGTAATTTTCAAAATTAGATATATACACACACACATTTTTTAAAGAAGCTGGAAATTACAAGAACTAAACTGAAAATCGCCGAAAATTTGCCTGAAAGTCGCCTAAATCTCGCCGGAATCTGCCTGAATCTCGCCGGAACCCTACCGGAATATCACCGGAAAAACGGGAAGTGGCCGATTTTTGTCCGACTAGGTCCGATTAGGGCCGCCTAGGACCGCCTAGCGATTAATGAAGCGATTTGGCCAAAATTAGTCCCCGACCGGGCGCCTAGCGACTAATCGGCAACCATGAATACACTAAAAGAATAAGAAATGATTGTTTTCGTGCCATTCTCTTATATTAACATGAACAATCCATTTTTCACCACCATCTTCACCACTAAATAACATTTTTAAAGACGAGTGGTGAATGGTGATATTGTAAACACAGATCCATAGCTTCTATTCAATAACCTAATTTTTTATATAAAATAATTTAGAAAATTGTATACATTTGTATACACATTTCTATTCTAACTTTGCCATGGTAGGTATTTCAATCATACTTTTGTTTCTGGGAAAACAATCAATATTCTTGAAAACAAATACAAACTACAAAGATCGAATCAGCAACTTCTATTAAAACTTTGAAAATTTGTCTCTCGATAACTCAAAATTAAAAATGGTATTTATTTTTTTAAGTATTAGAAAGGTGACCAATAGAAATATTGGTGATCTTCCCACTTTTGGTTACAAATTGCTTTTCAAATTCAGAATTTACACAGAATTTTCCACGTGTACTTCAGGATCAAGCAACTTCTTTACATGAAGTTCCACCTTCTTTCTGAGATCACTGGATGGAAACCGGTCAATAACCTCAGCCCCAAATGAGACAATTAGAGCTTTTCTAGCCGTTTTCAGATCAATACCTCTTGCCTGCAGATAAAACAATTGATCCTCTTCCAGATCACAGATTGCAGCTCCATGAGAACACTTTACATCATCAGCAATGATCTGCAAATTCGGTTTCACATTAACCGTTGCACGTGGCTCAAGAATTAGGCTCCTCGTTAGTTGCCCTGCATCTGTTTGTTGTGCATATCTGCCAAGATTTAACAGTTATATAAAATTGATACTGTCATATATTACACCACAGCATTACCACCTTTAACCAAAGAATGTCAAGTACAATGGTCTTGGTTTGCATTTATCTTTTCACAATTTGTCTAAAGTTGTTCGTTCTTGCAAACTATAGTGAATTTTTTTTTTGGGTACTTCTGCAAGGACAATGGTTATATGTAGGGGTCGCCATTTTGATGTAATTATATACAAACGGGTTGATTTGGGGCAGGTTTTTATCACTAACATGTCAAACAGGTTAAGAGAAAAGATTTAGCTAAAAAATGGGTCAAACAGATTGAAAGCCATCCAAAATGTATTCAAATGCATAAAACATTAAACCCTCCCCAATCACTTAAAGAAAGTAAGCTTGAAATATTATTGTAATAAGATAGTTTTAAAAGCATATTCAACATATTACTTATTAATAAAAATCAAAAAAAGAAAAAGCAATTTGTTGGTCATCACCTAATTATTTGGAAATGGAAAGCCTAAGATAAGATTGTTTGACCAAAATAGAGTTATTATGTTCTATTAGCACATAATGATGATGAACAGGTCACACAACTATGCCAAATTATATCCCTAACAAGTTTTGAAGTAAAAAAACAATATATAATCGATGATTCATTTATGATGTCTGCATGCGCCCATGTCAAATTCTAGAAAAAGAACACAAAAATACTAATTGCCACTATGCTTTTAAATATAATCAAATAAAATGGAATGATGTATCTTAAAGAATTACCTGTTGACCTTTATGTTGCCATCAAAAACAGCTTGACCAAGTGAATGCGCCACAATGCACTTGTGAAGTTGCCTAGAAAATCCTCGTGGATGATCTAACACTATTTTACTATGTAGATCTTGTGTTTGATCAGAACCAGACAAGTGAAACGTTGACAATCCTGTGATTGTGTCTGACCCAACTTGTTGCACATGAACATTGTGTCTGCTTAATTTGCCACCCGTGCTTACTTCTACTAGCTCATAGGTACTTGACTTTTCCTATAAATAATCAAGTTCAAGAAAATTTTCAGTTTCCATCATTTATTTATACCGAATTTTTATCATACACGCACACAGGTCAAAAGAATCCTTACTCATTAGAAGGGTAACGAGGAATATATGATCAAAGATACTGAATTTATCAAAGCATTATCAACATCAAGTAACATTAATGTTATAAACATACATAGCTTAACATCAATTAACCACTGAGTTGAGCACTTGACTTTACCGACAACTATATTTGGCAAGGATAATATCATGTTTTGTCCTTTTGAACTTACATTTCCATAATCTGTCTAAATTTGCTCATTCATGCAACAGAAAGCCAAGTCTGATAACATTAGTTGATATTACTATTCAATTAAAAATAACATCATAAACCTTAAATATTCAACTAATAAGTAATATCATCATAGTTTTCTTGAACCATATTTGCATTTCCAGAAACATAACACCATAATCACAAGTGAAGCAATTACCTGCCGAACGGAGGTCCATTTAATATGGGCAGAGCTCAAAGATTGAGTCTGAATATAAGAGTGTCTAACTTTAGCTTCTTCCCCTATCACCACTTCCATAACTGAATTTGTCCAATAACTCAAATCTCCATCACCACCCATATACTCTTCAACTATTCCAACCTCCCCACCTTTCTCCACCACCACTAAAACCCTAGGATTCGAAACTGGCAGCTTTCTTGAATCTTTATCACTCCCTTCACTAGAAACATACCTCAAATGAAATGGCCCTTCAATCTTACACCCTTCTGGCACATAAACCACAACTAAATCAGGTGACCCAACGCCATTAAGTGACCAAAACAAGTCCCCTTGTTCAGAAATAGGCAAAAACTCAACTACCCTTTTAGTGATTTCAGTTGAATTGATGCTAGACAAGCTCCCAACAAAAACCCCATCTGGCAACCCTGATAATTGGGATAAAGAATCAATGATGTACCCATCAATTATAGTCAAATTGAGCAAGTGGGTGTTATGGAAAACACTCGAATTGTTTAAGGATTGAGGTGGGGGAGGGGATGAAACTGGTATGATCTTCGATTGCTTGATGAAAGATGTGTCTGTGAACCTAAAAGGTTCGTCTTTTCTAGAAGGCCATGGAGTGGAGAGAAGGGACTCTGAAGCAAAATCTCTTAGCTTTTGAAGATATGATGATGAAGTTGAAGAGGGTAGAGAGTCTTCTAAAGATTCTGCAATTTGAAGAACAAATGGGTCGGAGAGGGCAGCAATTGGGGCTAAAGATTGTCGAGTCAAAATCGCAGGTTTGAGTTTTGTTGTTCTTATGAAGTTTGAGAGGTGTGGCGTTGTGGGTATTGAAAAATATGGAGATGGGGTTGAAAATATGATGGGTGTGAAGGCTGAAACCGCCATCTTTGGTATGCGGTGGGGCTGGGGAGGAACGGGGGGATCTTGTTGTTGGTGGCGGAGGGGAACAGAGTTTTTAGGTAGGATTTTTAATTAAGTCCCTAGATTAAATTTTAATTACATCTTTACCCCCTTCCTAGAAATTATCTCCAATTTCAATCCTTTTTCTTTTTAGTTGTAATATTCCCCTAATCTATGCCTTTTTAATTAGAGATTTGCTTGGAGTTCACAAGTGCAGGAAAGAAAACAAGATTAAGATGAAGGTGATTCAAGCCGTGGTACTTATCTCATGTTGGTGTATAAGATTATTGAAGATATCAAGACTCGGCTTTTTGTGAGTGAAATATATATCAAAGCTAGAAACTTTGGATTGGTCTCAATAGTATTCGATTAATTTTCATATGATTCATTAAATTGTATTTTTTTATTCTGATTATGAGGTTTTAGCTCCTTACTAGAGTCTACTTTTGTTTTATAATATAAGTCATTCCCGTTGTTAAAAAAATCTATTTCTATATCTGATTTTTCATCGGTGAAGTATTTATCGACACAATATGCATTGTGTTTAAAAGATCATCAAATAAGTAAACTTTTAGGCTCCTAAGTCCTGAATGCGAATATATCAGAATTTATCATGTATACCTTCGATTGAATACAAATAGAATATATTGAATCTATTGTGTATATCATAATTTATTGAATGAATTGTGAATTTAGACCTATAAGAATACAAACACCAATATCCGATCGCGATCATATAGATGCATTCTCGGGCTAGTTTTAGAAAATAACTAACAAGTATAACCTAGTTTATAATATATCTTATAAGCAGCAACACGTCAACTCTAAATCCTAAAACCCAAATCCTAACCCTCGTCCATGTAAAGTGATCATCCACTCATGTCCCCTTATGCAGTTGAATCCATGGCATGTCGACCCCATTGATGCAGGTAAGATAAACCGTCTCAAACAACTACTAAAACAATGTTCGACCCCAATCTTTTGTCGACTCTTTTTATAAGTGTAACCTCCGGAAGTGCCTTAACGACTAGTTTAAATGTTATCATTGCGTATTGCCTAAAGCTGTTCGAAACAAGTCCATATTAACTCGTTCAAGCCTTCAAGGTATCGAAAAGGACATGTCACACACCCTAGTCCTATGCAGTCTGATACCATACCAGATCAATACTCCAACCTTACAGATTATTAATAAGAAATATTTAGTTATAAATAGGATTATCTGTATTATGTTCTATCCTCAATGATCATATATGGTTTAAGTTTTAAAGATCAAGAAAAGAGTCCAACCATATTTCACAAGCCCAATATTGTATATAGATAAAAGTTAAATTAAACAAAAAGCAGATTAAAACACCAATTCTTTTTAGTTTTTAGTATGTAAAATGCACAAGCAATCCTGTCTGCCAAGCAAACAGGAACAAGCTTTGCAGCTTATTTATGAACATCCAGTAATATTGCTGCTTTAACTGCAGACTTGATCAAACAACACATTCAAGAGACAACAAAATACCAATACTTCATTCTGCATATCACAAGCTTACCAAAATACTCCACTTGTTGGTGTATAATCTGTAGTTTGATTCAAGTGCTGGCCCCAAAAACACGAATCCTCTGTTCAATGACCACACGACAGATTGGACATGTAGCCTTCCCTTTTGTCCCATACTCATCATTGCAAGTAGCACAAATAACTTGATGTGCACAAGGCAAGAACACAACAGAAACTTCATCTTTCAAACAAATTATGCATTCACGATCAACCCCGCTTTCTTTTTCATCGAAATCATCAAGATTGTCAAGTTCATGGAGCAGCCTTGCAATTGTTGGGTGGGACCCGTTGGGAATCTCGTTTGCTGGCTCATTAGTTGACTGCTTATTATCTGAATTGGTTGACATTTTGAGACGCGTGAGTTCTTGTTCAAGTCTCTGGAGGTCATCTTTATGGCGTTGGAAGTCTAACTCTATTTTGGACCGCAAAGCCTCTTGCTTTCTTTTGTTATTAGCTTCTGTTGCTTCTTTGAGACGTCTTTCTTCTTCAACTTGTGCATGTGCACGTTTTTTAGCTTTCTGCTCCTGCTTCCACTTTGCCTGTTGTGTAGAATACAAATTTTGAACTTTATTCAAGATTATGAATATTGTAGGGAAAAAAAAGGAAACGACAACAAAAATACTGATTTTAGTACAGGATAAAAAAAGCACCTCATTTTGTGTTTTTATGAAGGGAAAATTGCAAAAAAGAAAAGAAAAGAAAAGGTAACCAACTTTGGTCTTATATGATATGACCAATTCTAGCCTGTCAACATGTGACACGTAAACATACTATGTGTGCCAAAATTAGTAAAAAAAAGTCAATATGATCAAGAGTTACCAACACGCATCAATTTTGACTACTAGGTAGGTAAAATTGTCTTCAAATAATTTTTTTTGACATTGGTTACGCTAAACCACAACTTTCAAAATTTGTGTGGTTATTTCTCTAAAATAAGTTGGCTATTTTAAATAGAAATCAGATCAAAGTTGGTTAATTTTTATGCAACTCGTTCTTTTATAAATGTTCTACTATATATATTTGTACTAAAGTAAGTATATCTTTAACCTTAATTCATTTAACTACTAGTATCAAGTACCATTTACAGGACATTTTAATTCTGTAAACATGTATTGCATACCTCAGCCGCCTTTTTTGCTGCCTCAACTCGGACCATCTCTTCTTGAAACTCTATGATCTTCCGCTTCTCGGCTGTAATATCATCCTGCAACTTAACTCTCTGTTTTTCCCAAGCCAAAAGCCTCTTTAGATACTTCTTCTCCCTTCTAGCAACTTCCAAACACGTATTAACAGATTCAGAGGCACTTAATTTTGAAGCCTCCATTTCTGCTCTGATTTCAGCATTCTCTGTTTCAAGACGTCTGACCGCTGCATTTGCACGGTCAACTTGACCGCTTGCTTTTCTTAGAGCAGTCTCCATCTCTGAAAGCCGCTTCATTGTCGGATCTTCAACGGTTGACTTCCCTTGTTTCAGACGTTGGGTCTCCTCCCTTTCCATCCTTAACATTTTCAACTCAGTGAGGTCATTACTGAGTTTTCTTGCAGCTTGCATTGCTTTCTGATGTGCCCATTCTTTTCTTTCCTTCACTTGTTTCTCAAGATCTTTAATTTGATGCATTAAACTCAAGATCATCTCATCTTTTTCATCCTCAGGTACATATTCCATATCCCCTTCAAGATTCATATCACGAAATTTACTCAACATCATGTTCACCCCTTCTTGATTCTTAACACTCTGAGTCTCTTCAGTCTTTTCCGCAACTGTTTCGATAGCATTTGATGAATGCCCATTCGACAAAGAGCTTGAACCAACTTGTATGTCTTTTCTCTTTGCTCTGTATCCTGCAGCAAACATGGCTACATTTCTTTTCAAAAGCATTTTCATCGAAGGAGTGAGATTAAACCTCTTTGGACACTCAATTTCTCTTTGCAAAGTCATTTCTGAAGCAGCATAGGATAAGAACCGGTTTACAGGAAAATCACCAGTTCCACCATTTCCAAAACCCCACCCCCCATGAAACCTACATAAAGCAGGAGTCACCCCGACCGAATCATTATTCATCTTCTCCACATTGTTCACAACAGGACCACTAGACTCACTGTCACTACAACTATCCCCATTTGAATTTGAAGAAATCGGGATTTCCATCACACTAGCACGACCAACATGAAGATCACTCATGAGTAAACACCACATGGCATCTCCTTTACTCAAGTGTGGCTTAATTTGCTGCAACAAACACACCATACCAGCCAATGAAAACTCTTCCAACTGCCTCAAATCAGCAAAAACATGTTCATTTACATCAGAATCTCCCTCACTTCCATTAGACACACTGTTTAAAAAAGCCAAAGAATTATGCAAAATGTTAGTCAACACATCCATCCCACCATAACAATGACCATTTGTCAGTATAGCCCTTAATGCAACTTCCTCATCATAACCTAACGCAACAAGCTTAGCAATCGCCTCATTATACAAAAACTCCAAATTCTTCATCAAAATCTCTTCCAATTGTTCTTCCGTACAGTAACCCCAACCACTATCCTCAAAATTAGGGTTTGAATTGGATTCATTAAAACCTAATTGAAAATCCAATGAGTTTAAACCAGATTTGTTGGCTAAAGCTTTATCCGTTGCATCGGAATCAGATTTCAGAGGACGAGGCCTCCGATTTGTACGTATGTGCTTTTCTCTAACAGTACAACCCATTCACTCCTACAAAGATTAAAAAACATCAACGTCGCTATATATTTCGTTTTCGATCAACAATATATTCAATCTATAAGTTGTGAAGATGTATAGAATAGCAATTCTGTTTACTTACAGATCAAATTTGGGCTTCTGATTGCTTTTAATTTTACAGAGAAGATGGAACGAGATGAATCGCTGATCGACCGCAGAGGAGTAGGAAATGTGAAGCTGTATCCGGACTCGGACACATATGATCTCGGGTGACCGACTGAGACAGTGGCGTGATCCCTTATGGGCCAAGCCCCGTATCTTATAAGTATCAATGGATCGCACTTAGTAGTAGGCTTATAAATTAAATGAGCCGAAACCTTCACTAAACCATTTGATGGAAAGTTTGTTCATTTATATTCATTCGTCTATGTCCATTTGTTTGTTTTTGTTAATAAATCATTTAGAATTTTTTTTACTACTAAACCCATTCTTAACCCAACCGTGTAAACTTCAAATTTGTCTAAAATGACGGCTAATATCTTATTTGTTCTAATAATACATGTTTCTGAATAAGCTTCTTGTGGGAGGGTTATTGATCAACATCGTTCTTATTTAGGAACGACGATGGTAGATATGCTTGTTTGTGGAGTTGATTGGTATCATCTTACTATGGACTACATAAAAAAATCAAGGTAATTTGCTTATTCTTTCAACTATAATACCACCTATTTGTTACTAATGGTCTATTAAACATATATTTTAATTGTTTGTTAGTTGTAGGAAAATGACGATATTACATGCATTGAGTTTGAAGTGAATTTGGTGAAGTATTGAATTATTGCTTTTTTTTTAAATGTAATATGGACATCTGAACTACCAATTTAAGCTTATGTATTTTATTTACTTTTTATTGTATGTTAGACAGGATGATGGATTTTTGGATGATATGGATGATCGATGGATGAATTTTGGATGAATCGTGATGGATTTTTTTAATGAAACATGTACATTTAAACCACTAATTTAGATTTGTTTTTTTTTCCTGAACGGCATTTAAATCTATTTGTTAACCATTGACAATTCACATTATTGGATTACTTAATGTGACTTTTCGTTTGTGTTTGTTTATGTTTGTTCAATTATGTTATTTTTTGTTCGGTTGTGTTCGTTTACATTCGTGAACATGAACATGTTTATTTTACTAATGAACGAACATGAACAAAAAAATTCGTAAAAAAATTGTTTGACTAATTGTTCGTGTTCAGTTAAAATTAAATGAACGAACATGAACATGACTCCGTTCGTGTTCATTCGGTAATTAACAATTATAGTCATTAAAACTTATGTTGGAGAAAATTGACTATGAAAGTTTTGAGTGAAAATTTTACATTAAAGAATGGTACTTTTTAAGGTGACAAGTCGAGATTGTATATTCTTATTTTATATAAAAAAAATTATGGTGTAATTTTTTTTACTTGCAACGCTTAGTAAAAATTTAATTATTAAAGCTCTCATGTTTAATAGTTTGAGAATTATTAAATTTTTATTCTTGTTTAATGATATAGAAAACAGATTAGTAGCACATGCAATACTAATAATTTCTTATAATAGTGCATAGATTTAACCAATCACTTTAAGTATCATAAATGATTGATCAAAATTGATGTGGTGTCACTTGAAAGCCCACCGTTTTATAAATCTTGTGGTAAAAAGAGTATCATAAATGTGACAATGAGATTACATTTGGGATTAATTTCATGAAATTAGGTTTTGAAAGATAAAGGACGAGATTAGATTACGTTTAGATAATCAAATCTTTTCAAAGTGTCAAAGTAACAACTTCATAATAATAATAATAATCTATTATAACTAATAAATAAAAATAATTGAGGACACGTGTCCTCTTCCTAGGGTGTTTCTACCTCATTTTTCCCGCCCATGGCCCATTCAGCATCAATATACACACGCGGACTTCATTCGGGTTACCCATACCCGTTTATTTAACTATCAGACACCTTCTATGCTCCTCATGGAACCCTAATTCCCATTTCATACGCTCGCCTCTTCATCATCAGATCAAACAATCGAAGAGTGGATTAACACCCTTTTGCTCCTCAATGAATCCTAATTCCCTTTTCATACACTCGGCGCTACTAAAATCATCATCATCAGATTGAAAAATCGAAGAATGAATTAACCCCCTTTTGCTCCTTCATCATCAGATCTAACAATCGAAGAGATAAGATACAGATATGTACTTTATATTCCGATTGATCGTGTGGTACCGAAATCCTTTTTCGATTGCTTATATATATTTTTTTGTATGTTGATACGACTCTTAATCGGACCAAATTGATCCCTGTTCTTATCCGACTTCGCTTCCTAATCGCATGAATAGCATCTCACAGGTATGTTTTTTCACATCCATAGTCTAATCAAAGCAACGGATTTATGTTAAATGTTTTATTTTTATTTTAACCCGTATATTGCATCTGTAACCCTAGATCTGATTTTGAATGTATATTGCATCTGTAACCATTTTTGCTCCTCATTGAACCCTAATTCCCATTTCATACGCTCGCCGCAACTACGGTCTTCATTATCAGATCGAACAATCTAAGAGTGGATTAACCCCCTTTTGCTCCTCAATGAACCCTAATTCCCTTTTCCTACACGCCGCTACTACAATCATCATCATCAGATCGAAAAATCGAAGAGTGATTTAACCCCCTTTTGCTCCTTCATCATCAGATCGAACAATCAAAGAGATAAGATACAGATATGTACTTTATATTCCGATTCATCGTGTGGTACCGAAATCCTTTCATGATTACTTATATTTTTTGTGTATGTTGATGCGGCTCTTAATCGGACCAAATTGATCCCTGTTCTTATCCGACTTCGCTTCCTAATCGCATGAACAACATCTCACAGGTATGTTTTTTCACATCCATAGTCTAATCGAAGCAGCGAATTTATGTTAAATGTTTATTTTTATTTTAACCCGTATATTGCATCTGTAACTCTATATCTGATTTTGAATGTATTTGCAAAATAACTACAAATTTGTTGACTTAATTTTTCATTTGCAAAAGAATGACTAAATTTTGACCACCAGCAACATTTGAATATAATTTGGACTGATTAATTAAATATGAAATTGTAATAGGATAGGAATTCTTCTATTCGCTCATTTTGAGTTTTTTTGATTCTTCACCTTTTCCTTTTATTGTTATTGCGATTGAATTTCACCATCACCAACTTTTGAATAGAATTTGTCAATTGTTTAACATATGAAGTACATAATATTATAGGATTATTCACCAATCTATTTGAATTTTTTTGATTCTTCATCTTTTGATTATATTGTTATTGCAAAATAATGACTTTATTTCACCATCAGCACCATTTCAATAGAACTAGTATTTACCCCGCGCGCGTTGCGGCACGCTTAACCGCGACTCGCATGCTGTGACGCATTAAACCGCGAAAACATTAACATTAACGTGTCTACATAAGTTAACTTGTTTACATAAGTTAAGTTAGGTTGTTTACGAGTATCATAGATTTTCTTAGTGTAGTTAGCTACTAATTATACATGATCAAATTTACATAAAAAAAAACCGAGAATGCCTTTATACCTCTTGACCATGAGTAAGAAGAGGGGTCTCGGGGTTTAAAGCACGACATCAACCTCTGAAGAAGTGATAAAACCAATCAGTTGCATTCATATACAATCAGTTGCGGAGTAGTATTGATGCATTACCTAATGTTTACAACTGATGAAAAGAACTATTGATCAGAGCCAAATGAATGCAAAATGTAATCCAATTCACAACCTGAAGCAAAGAATCCAAATGATAAGTTTTGAAGCTTTCTAAATTACAACTTTTCCACCAAAAATCGAGGGATCACACAAACCAGTCAACAAACAGACAATCTAAACTATTAATACACTTGAATACACTGCAGAATTTAAAATAAAAAAACAGTGCAGAATTAATAAGGATACACTGTAGAATAAAAAAAATACACTGCAGAACTTAAAAAAATTCAGAACTAAAAAGATATACTACATAATTAGCTTGAAGCATCAAACAAATTGAAAGTCACCCAAATTCGTTTTTCAAATCATACAACCTCCTGAATCATGTTATTCAATAAATAATTTATTTATTATTGTAATAAAAATAACTTGTTTTGACCCATTGCCAACCCACGGGTCTTGCCACCACTATTAGAAACCAAAAAAACCTTACTTTACTATATACAATCATATATGCGCCCTTTCAAATGTGTTTATTGCATGTACAAACATTTGTGACTATAATAGCGAAAAACTGTATTTTAGCTAAAGAAAAAAGTTACCTTAAAATGAAGGATGGTTTTCTTTAGGAAATCTGGTACTGGTTGAAAGTCTGCATAAAAAATTGCTACAAACTCGTAATCATTTACATAATCACAACTCATAGCAGATTTTAGATTCCCCGCCTTGTAGCCAGTGCGAATAAGTCGGTGTCTGAATACTATATGCACACCTCTATGTTGCCACCTGTTTACCTCTGCCTAGGTAAGAGCCTGAACAGTTGTATCATCTGAATCATCAAGAACTTGTACAGGCATCCTTTCTTGAGGCCAGTCTTGGATGCACACTGCTTAAATAGATTGCTGATAGACCTAAAGACAACCAAATTATATAAAACATAAATGATTTGTTAATCTATTACATATTACACAAGTATACCGAATTGCTGTTATTTATTAATTTATATTTGTGTTTTATAATAATATTGTTATTATTTTTAACTTGGGTGCAGGATGGTAGAAACACGAGTGTAGGCGGGTTTTCAGATAGATTTGCAGAATGGGTGACCCATGGGGATATTATGTTCCCTTGATCAGTTTTGTCAACAAAACCTAAAAACAAATTACTTTCTTACCCATGAGCCATTGAATTGAGTCATTCCCTCCAAAGGATGTGGGCTGCAAAGGAGAAATAAATGGTAAGATAATACCATTAGACCTGCATATTTTTAAATGATATAGAACCCGACAACCCGCATTTATGCTAACTGTTGTAAAAAGATGTATTAAAAAGCATTCATGAGAGGATTAAAACCCTTGTATAAGCACAAAACAGTTTTTGTTTTCACAATTTGAATTTTTGTAAATAATTTGTTTAATTAATTTATTTGATGTTTAATTTGGTTTATTTCTTGTTAGTACCTGGTCTTTCATGATGATTGACACTGCCAATGGAGGGATCCATACATCTGTCAATCTCGTTTCAGTTTCTAATTTGATGTAGATTTGGAATTACATATTTAGTTTTAAACTCTTTCAAAATTGTTTGTTATTTATATCGTCTTTTGACCCGTTTCAGTCGGAATGCAATATGTAACATCCAAGCACTAACAGCAACCGATCCACCAATTGTACCAAAAACAGCATAATACAAACATTCGTCAAGCTTTGCAAAGGCGGTGCCAAATAATTCGCCCTAAATTCGAGCCAACGCGCGTAAACATACTTAACCAAATCCGATGTTAGAATACTCGAATTCATAAAAAGAAGTCTCAAGGCATGGACATACAAACCTTAAACCACTTCCATGTTTGTCTCTTCATCAAACTTTATTAGCCACCTATATAAGTCACTTCCTTCTTATCTGGCTCGTCACTCGGACTGTCATGAGGTGCGACGCTCGAGTCACCCGCGCCTCTTCTTTCCTGAAATATGATATAGTTTTTGTAAACATATTTTAAAAAAATAGCTCTTTGTATTTATTTACAAAAAAATGTCCAGAAGTGTCCTGAACTAACCCGACCCGTTACTAAATATTTTCATATTTTGCAACTTAAACCCGTTTAGGTTTGTTACCCAACCCGACCCGAGAACAACGGATATAGAAAACTTTATTTTACATTGGAAGCCTTCTAACCATGTTGCTTTCCAAAATACTCAATACTTCATCACGAATCAAACTACAATAATCGCCGACCGCTCCCCTCAAACACAGCCCCTACCCTTTCCCGATCACCACTCATCAGTCGGCGTCAAAGGAAAACCCTAAACGACGAAGACAAAGAGATCGAGATAGAGAGAGAGCCCTACCCTTTCCCGTTAGATATTTCTGCAAACAAAACAAAAATAACTTTCCATGAAATAAAACAAAATCCCTTTAACCTTCATTAGATGACTTTTCACATGATAGATGGTTAAGCCCTCAACCTTCATTAGCCTCAATACTCCATTCGGGGTAGATCCTGTGGTTAAAAATGATAAATTACAAAAGTACCTACCATCATAAAATATAGCAAGGGAGAAACAAAGCAAGAAATAGAAACATATATACACACTTTCACTTCTACCGAGCTTGTTGACTGCCTCCATAAATGTTTCATGAAGTTATGCTGTATAATTAAAAAGTTAAAAATTCAAAAAATAAATACAAATAAAATGAAAGAAAGAGTAATTAAAGAAAACATGAACTTTCACCTGAAATATGGGGTTTTCATGGTGTTCTTGAGAGCAGAATTCAGCAGCTTATTGAGTTAGCAATGGCTCTGTAATTCGTCAATCTGAACCTAATTTAGAGATCCTTCAATTATGACAGTCCAAAATTAGAGAAAACATTTCTTCCAAATTTGAAAATCAAATTGAAGCCATAAAGTAAGTAAAAATGGCTGAATAACACAACAATTGAGAGGACAAACAAAGGTGATGATGTATGCTAATGTCCTGCTACCAAATTTCTGCGAAATTGGAACCGTCACCTCCCTTTTTTCGAACCCAAATCAGAGGCCTAATCAGGCCAAAGTCTAAAAATCCGGTGGATTCCGTTTGATTCACCCATGAAAGAGAAAACCCTAAAACCGATGTAAGAGATAGTGATGATTTTTTATCTGTATGATGTGCTCCCGACGGGCTGCCGGTGATGAAGGTTGGCATGGCGCAGCGGAGGGCGAAAACTTTCCTTTGCCAATCTCTGCCTCTCTATTCTCCCTGTCTCTGAAGGAAACGGTGGACGTCGTCTCCCTTTTCTGATTCCTTTCCACCATTGCAGAGATGAGCAAGGATGAGGCACCAGAAAACCCTAACCACCACCGTCGCAGCCATTGATGACCACCGCCACTACCACCGTCTTATCCAGTCATCGCCTCTCGATTCCGCTTCCCCTTCCCCCTCCATTAGGGCTTCAATGGAGAGATCAGTGGTTTTGTGGTTTTGACGATTGAAGAAAAAGACGTGTGGATGAAAACCCACAAACGTGGCATGCATTACATGTTAGTACATCATGCTTAGGAATGTAGACTTCCCTGTATTACTATTCATCCTCATGCGGTTTAAATAAGTTAGGAATTTGGACTGACTTTATCATATGAAAATTTTAAAATAATTATTTCATTATAAGTTAATAGTTTATTATTTTATACTATGACTTCCGCATAATTTATAATCAGTTACAAGAAAGTTTGTTTCGGATAGTATTTGTCAAACAGAGCATTTTAATGATCTATTACAAGAAAGTTTGTATTCATCAGATATTTTGAATGGTCTTAAAATATCAGGATTGTCAAATCATAAATTATTACTAAAGGTTGGTGTTCCAGTAATGCTCTTAAGAAACATTGACCAACAAAATGGTTTGTGTAACGATAATAGGCTACAAGTAGTGTCACTTGGTAAACGTGTTATAGAAGCAGAGATAATATCCGGAGGTAATATTGGTACTAGAACGTTTATTCCAAGAATTAATATGATACCTTCGGATAAGAAGATTCCGTTCAAGTTTCAAAGAAGACAATTTTCAATATCAGTATGCTTTGCAATGACGATTAATAAAAGTCACGGACAATCACTATCCAGAGTCGGTTTGTATTTAAAAAATCGTCTTCACCCATGGACAGTTGTATGTAGCATTATCAAGAGTAAAGAGTAGTGATGGAGTAAAGTTACTAATATTAGACAAAGATGGTAATCTTACAAATCAAACATCAAATGTTATCTACAAAGAAATATTTAGAGATTTATGATTTTTTTTATTTCTTTTAATTATGTTGTTATTTTTCTATTTGGTTATTTAATAAAGAAAGAAATTTTATGTTTGTTTACATACTTCTTACGTATAACCCGTGTAATACACGGGTACATAACCTAGTAATAATAATAAGGCAAATTGGATTTTAATAATCCAAATTATGACTCATTGGACGATAATAATCTATACTAACAGTTTGGCTGGTGACAGTCCTAACTTTCATCTTTGTTGTCAAGAGCAATTCCAGTAGAATAATCTTCATAAATTTACACTCTCTTCTGCGTTTCTCCATTTCATTCAAAATCATCATTTTGAGCGAAATCGAGTGTAAATCTATTATGATTGTGCTAGTGGGAATGTGAGACTGCACTTAACAACAAAAATGAAAATTGAGACTGTCACCAACCAAATTGTTATTATTGATTATTATCAGCAAATGAGTCATACTTTGAATTATTAAAATCCAATTTGCTTAATAATAATGGTGTAATGGTAAACGTATAATTTCCTATAGCAGACGTCTGAGATTCGAATCCTTGTCATAATATTTTAAACGCTACTTTTATAGCAAAAACAATTTTCTAGTAAAGAGTTATCATAGTTGCCAAAAAAAAAGCATTCAAACGACGTATTAGTTATTAGTCTTTTCTATTTCTTAGAGTCGTATTTTGCATAAATGAGAGGTATCAATCTTCGGGGGGTCGTGTGGGTATATGGTCAACCCATGAGGGCCAAATAGTTAAGGGATTATTCCAGAATTCTTTTAAGAATATCCTCTGATGGATGTATTAAAAAAATAAAACAAAAATCTGGTTAAATGATTACTAAATCAAGTTCTACAAATATATCTGTTTTATTATCTCATATTTGAATTTTTTTAATTTTGTTTCAATCTTGCTTCTCATACATTTGTGGCTATTTTATCTCAAAAATATAATATAAACCGTAAAAAGAATAATAATGTATAAAAAATTAAAATAATATTAATTTGTTTTAGTTCTTGTGTCGTTGCTTTCCCCGATAGAAGATGCGTTGTGGTCTATGGACCATGCCCATACTCTTTGCCTGTTTGCCATTCATGCATTTTCTTCTTTTTGGCCACCATCTTATACAGTTTCCTCCACGAACTTCACAACACTCATGCCCTCTAGAAGGACCATATGCCACAATTCGACTATAAATATATGTTTTTAATATATGTTTTTGAAAGAAATCAAAGTTTTAATTTAGCACCTAGAAAGGCGCAAGATTGTTAATTTTGTTACGTGTACAAATTTTCTTTAAAAAGGTTACCTGTAACTTAAAATCACCATGATATGACAGAGTCATAATATTGCGCTTCACACAATTCAAAGTTGTGATAATCTGGTTTTAAAAGTATACATAAAATATATATATATATATATATATATATATATATATGGTATATACCATCTAGTCATACAAAAAACAACTACCGTGAAACGATGGTAGGGTGCCGCATCCATTTCATTCTTACCATACATAATGTTGATACTTGTATCGAAATTTTAAAAGGATAATGGGAAAATAGTAATATGATAAAGATTTATGTTTTATACGTTTAATTCAATAAGAAAACTTAAACAATCAAGAAATAATAACATTATTGATCATTGAGAAACAAGATTCTAATTTTCTAAGAAATTAAAAAACTAAGACTGTCTTATTCTAAAAACACCCTTTTTATATCATTTGATTTGACATAGATATTTTATACGTAGATGACACAACATTAAATTGGATCTGTCTAAACGTCATTTTGACGTTTTAAAGGGCAAACATGGGAGTAGATATTATGTGTTAGAATGGTATCATGTCCATCCAGAGAGAGTGATATAAGTTTGTTGTCATGCAAAATTATGTTGTCTCAAATCATGTTTTGGGGTCTAGTTCACATGTGTTTGGCCCTAAACTTAAAAAGTGTTGGCTCATCTTTACATTATTATTTTGCATCTGATTATACAACCTTTGGACCTACATGTTTCATCTGAAATGATATTGAGTCATTGTTTTCCTTTCTGCTTTTTTTAACGTAGTAAAACTAATAATTTATCTCATGTCATACAATAATGTTTGTTTTTTGGCTGTGCATAATATGAAAACCATGATGAGTGACCTCGAGTCTTTACTTGGTTAACTGAAAATAAATCCGTAAGCTTCTCATAGACAAAAGGAACAATATTGGTTGTATGGGTTAAACTTAAACATGCTTACATGGGAGCAATTCCATGATGGGTGATATCCTGAGAAGTCTCTGTAGGAAAGTGGGTTACCGTTTTATTAAAATAATAATAACGATACTCTCGTTATTCATTGGAAATGCACCAGTACAATACCGTTATACAAATACGAACAAATATAAAGATAAATTACAAAAATATCTAAATAAGATTATTCAAACCGTAGTCTTGAATGATATTCTTGACTCCAACGTCTTCTACTAGCCGAGTCATCTACTCTGTTCTTGACTGCAACAATGAACACACAAAATATTGAACGGTTTTGGCTGAGGATCGTGTTTAACATGGGGCCCTTAAAACAGATTCCGTGTCTCCTCTTGGAGGAACACGTCTGTCTCCCAGAGTACAATAACCGAATCAGTGTGTACTGTCGGGAATAGCTCCCGCGCCCGAGGTAGCACCGGGTAAACTATATGTTTAGAAATGGTAGAAAAATATAAAGTTGGTGATGGTGGAATGAAGAACAATTTAGAGAGTGCTCCTCTCTAATTAAATTTTATAGAACTATTTCTCTAGTTTTTCCTCTTTTTCATCATTTGCAAAATTAACCAAAAGGTTCATTTTATACTTATACCAAAAGACTTTATTTAATTATTTTATTTAAACACAATTATAACCATAATGAGTCAAATAAAACATCCAAAACTTTATGACATGTTAATGTCAAAATTATGAGTAATAATCAAAACCTTTATAATGTTCATGACAAATTTTTTTATAACCAAGATTTGTTAGCACTAGCAAAAAATATGCAACACATCCTACTAGAGTCACCCAAGTTTAGTAATTATTCATTCCAACCACACCACTTCGAGCATCGATATCTCATTCATCTTCGCTTCGTTTTGGACGTGTTTTTGGTTCGTTATGATACTCTCACAACATAGAACACAAACCCATAAATAATTATTTATATAACGCATATATAAATACAATTATTTACGTCCAAAATTAGTGAAAAAATATTTTAACTAAAATTTTTCCAACAATCCTGCACATGAATGGAAATCGATCAAAACACATAACATCCCGATGAAACCTCGACAGTTGAATATTGCAGGATAGGTAGGTGTTAGCCGTTGAACCTTCCTTTGTGAAGCATACTTGGTCTTCTAGTGGTTGGTAGACGCTATATCTTTGAACGAACCATCGTTTGTGAAGACGTTATTACACTTCACACAATACTCTCCCTAGCCGGGTCATCCCTTCACTTTCGTGTCCAATAATGGTCGTGGAACACTATCCTGATTCTGCGAGAGCTTTAGGATTTTTGCCCCAAAATCCATTCGAAGCGACGCTCACTTCTCTCTTACATAAGTGATTCCCGCTCGAATCATTAAAAGTATTGGTTATCTTGATAGACTCCTTATGACCTTGTGTACTCCACTTGGTCACATGTTTGCAATCTTTAATTGGATTACGAAAATCCTTATTGCCAAACATCCACATTCTTATCAAATGCAAGTTACCCTCACATTTAAGTCTTATTGGATAAACATATCTATTCACCAAAATGGGTAATGAAAGGTTCTCCCTTTCACACGGAGTTTTGAGAAAGCATTCTCAAATACCATTTCTACAAACCCTAACGGGTTGTTTCTTAAATGGCTTCTCCCCCACATTGCTTGCACTTTGATCAAGTTTGAGTAACATTACTCATGATGACTTTAGACACTCATGATTAGATAATAAGTATCTACATCTTTGTGTAACGAGGTCATCCAAATAGGCAACATATGCCTTAGTGTGAGCTCCCCACACTTACTAGCGCATGATTTCTCCTCATGATCTGGTTAATTGGTTTTCATAAGTTATCCCGTTTTGGCCGAATAAAGTTATACTTTATGGTTTTCTCTATACACAGATTATGAATGTTTTAAGTTAATTTAATCTTCACAGAACATCTAAATTAACAAGTACTAGTCTAGCATGCTTTAGACTACAATACTTTAGCATGTGAACAGAAGATGCATCATTCTGATTCTTCACATCCTTGAGAGATACCACACTATCTCTTGCCAACATTCATTCCCTAGTTTAGACAAATTTATGAGACTTTATTCACCATCTCAATAACTCGGTAATTAAGAGAGTCTCAAAAGTTAAGTGTGTTACGCAAACATACATAACTTCATTAGTCAGATTAGGATATTTTGCTTTTGATCTCCAAAAGCATCACCATTGACTCATTAGAAGTTGCAACAAAATCTCATGTCGAGTCACTTTGATGAACAGATTCAAAACAATAAATGTTACTAGTATAAAATCATTAAAGTTTTGAGATATAGCCAATTAAATTGACACTCAAACATGGCAAATACATTTTCCTATAGTGATGTATACACATCCATTTTTCTTTGAGACCATGTATTTGGGATACTCTCCTAATTTGAAGGACAAGTCCTCCACATAGTTCAAACAACCTTGATGGTGGTAGAAACATCTACACGTCCATCACTATTGTAAGTCTCCTAAAATAAATCTCGCAAAATTTATTAAAGTCACTTTACAATAATAACATATATTTCTTTCATATGTTATAGTTATCTCAAATTCACAGATGTGAATTTTTATGTTGATGCTCTCAACATGTGACGACTTATCTCGTTTTTGTGTATTTTATATTAATACACTTACCATGTGATATGGTCATATATTTGATGTATGATGTCTCATCTCTGACTTTTAGTCATGGTGACAACTCGCAAGTTGTCTTTGTGCAAATTCCTTCTTGCACAATCCGTTTAATTATAAGTATTATTAATTTATTTCGTTTGTATGTGTTATCCAAAGATATTGAACATAAAATAACATCCGAAAGTCCATCAATAAACTACCATAATTCTTAACGAATATAATGATGATGTATATACATCAATTCTCCTAGTGTTCTTATCTTGAACACTATTATTATCACATGTTAATTGTGAAGCCATTTCACACTTTAAACTTATTTTTCATAAAAACTAGTTTTGCATATGCTATATTGATTTATTTCTTGTATGTATTATCCAAAGATATTGAACACAAACAATGATACAACGTTTAATCAATATAATACAAAACCTTTTTTATTATAATAATTTAAACGAATATGTCAAAATATCTAGACATTAAATATCAAAGTGTTATTATCTTCAACACTTTCATTGTCCTAATGAAATCATCGCAATGATAGCATCTTGTGGCATGTGTTGAAACTCTAAATAGACAAGTTACAAGAGTGTCCAAACAACTAAGAAGTTGTTTATACCGTAAACTACTCGCAAGTAGTTTTATTTGAACAATTAATTATGTTCACAATTACGGTACGTTAGAATATTTCAAAACATTCTTCCCCTAGTAATGTGTAATTATCACAAAACTTAATGTGATTTAAACAACATTCACCATGGTCTAACCAAAATAATGATATTAATTTAAGACCATTAACTTAGTCCAACCTAGTTGAAAACCAAAGCTTAAAGTCAATTAAACATCATTATGGTCCAACCAAAACATCAATTACATAATGATGTTAATTAAGGCCATTGACCGAACCGGCTCGTGCATTAGAGTGGTAACTCGCGCACGAGTTGTGGTACCGCAAATTTGCACAAGCCATAACATTTAGACATAAATGTTTTTCACCTTTGGTTTATACAATACAAACCATTTCTAGCACATTTGTTAAAAAATTAAACATTTAGACAAATGTTTTAAACCTTTGGTTTATACAAAATAAACCATTTCTAAAATTCATGCTATTCAATTTATGTCAAATAAACCGTTTCTAACATTCATGTTAGAATATTTAAAGCTTTGGTTTAAACCAAATAAACCGTTTCTAACAAATAAACCGTTTCTAACATTATTGTTAGAAAATAAACATCTCGACATAAATGCTTTATAACCTCCATTTTATAAAATAATTTGTATTTAACACGCATGTTAAAACGTCAACGTTTACCCAAAATGTTTATTTATTTTATAAAATTTAACCCCTTTCTAACGTGCACGTTAGAATGTTAAATGTTTACAAAAAACATTTTAACCTATGTGGGTTAAAAATACACTATTTCTAACACGCGCGTTAGAAATTAACTAAAAGTGTATAAATCTTTATTATAATAATATTTGTGAGACGGTTTTTAGAAAAACACATTTTCCAAATAATTATTTTTAATGCTCACATTAGAAATAACTATTTCTAACGGACATGTTTAATTGCCCTCAATTAAACGTTCATAAATATTTGTTTCAAAGCATTTGAAACCGACATTCTTTAGCCAAATAATTATTGTTTAATGCGCACATTAAACTAGTTATTTCTAACCGACACGTTTAATACTCACAGTTAAACGTTTACAGTTAAACGGTCAAAAAAAAAAAATTTTACACCGATATTCTTTAGCCAAATAATAATTTCTAACACGCTCGTTAGAAATCAAACGTTCTCAAACGTTTTTATGGGTTTAGAAAAACCACATTTTCTAATGCGCACATTAGAAACTTGTTTGTTCCAAACTTTTTGAAACCGTCATTCTTTAATCAAATAATGATTTCTAGCACGAACGTTAGACAGAAAAAAAAACCAAACGTTCACAAACGTTTTTGTTTTAAGGGTTTTACAAAAACACTTTTTCTAACACGCCCATTAGAAAAAGTACTACAAAACGCATTTTGAAATACATATATTTTTGTATATGATTCGATTTAACGAAACATGACCAAAACCCAATAACTCGAAACAGTTGAATCAAAATATTCGTTTTGTCCTACGGTATTCGGATTAAATATTATATTCCAATAATCCGACTCAATGTACTACATCCATGATTTCCCAAATTTATTTGAAAATTACAACGAACAAAATTTTCAAATAAATAATCATTTCGTGAACCAAAATCCTTGTAAAAGGTTTAGATTGTACGGACAATCTAAACGAAATTATGTTTTAAGTTTGTAGGAAAACGGGTCACGGTTTTATTAAAATAATAATAACGATACTCTCGTTATTCATGAGAAATGCACCAGTACAATACCGTTATACAAATACGAACAAATATAAAGATAAATTACAAAAATATCTAAATAAGATTATTCAAACTGTAGTCTTGAATGATATTCTTGACTTCAACGTCTTCTACTAGCCGAGTCATCTACTCTGTTCTTGACTGCAACAATGAACACACAAAATGTTGAACGGTTTTGGCTGAGGATCGTGTTTAACACGGGGCCCTTAAAACATGTTATGTGTCTCCTCTTGGACGAACAAGTCTGTCTCCCAGGGTACAACAGCCGAAGCAGTGTGTACTGTTGGGAATAGCTCTCGCACCCGAGGTAGAACTGGGTAAACTATGTGTTTAGAAATGGTAGAAAAAGATGAAGTTGGTGATGGTGGAATGAAGAACAATTTATAGAGTGCTCATCTCTAATTAAATTCTATAGAACTATTTCTCTAGTTTTTCCTCTTTTTCTCCGTGTCTTTTTCATGTTTTGCAAAATTAACCAAAAGGTTCATTTAATACTCATACCAAAAGACTTTATTTAATTATTTTATTTAAACACAATTTTGACCATAATGAGTCAAATAAAACATTCAAAACTTTATGACATGTTAATGTCAAAATTATGAGTAATAATCAAAACCTTTATAATGTTCATGACAAATTTTTTTTATAACCAAGATTTGTTAGCACTAGCAAAAAAATATGCAACACATCCTACTAGAGTCACCCAAGTTTAGTAATTATTCATTCCAACCACACCACTTCGATCATCGATATCTTATTTATCTTCGCTCCGTTTTGGACGTGTTTTTGATTCGTATGATACTCTCACAACATAGAACACAAACCCATAAATAATTATTTATATAACACATATATAAATACAATTATTTACGTCCAAAATTAATGAAAAAACATTTTCACTACAAATTTTAACCGTCTCCACTCAGCAGTCAAAAAATAAATCCGTGTCCATGATGGGCGAAATCCTTAGAAGTCTCCACTATGCGTAGAATTAAGGGATTTATTTAATAAAACAAATAAATTACTATAGTGTGATATGTAATTTTACAAATTAATTTGAAAATTACAACAATATTAAAAGATTTAATTTGTGGAGCCTATGCAATCCAACATATTATGGTGGGGTTTTGGTTTTGTGGCTTATTGCATAAGAAAACAAAAGGCAAAAGGAAAAGAAGAAAAACGACAAAACAAAATTTTTATTACTCTTCAAACGAGATAAAGAAAAATGTCAAACCGGTTACACATTTACACTTAAACTTTTAACAATTTGGTCGACTAATGCACATTAATACTATGGCTGGTTGATTAATGACGAATCGAGGAGCCAATTTCAACTCAGACCGGAAGTTAAACAAGTCAGTTTGACTCGACTCACTGAAATTTGAGCTTGTGCTCGGCTCGTAAGCAGCTCGCGAGCCAGCTCATGGCTCGTGGAGCCTACTCGTTTTCTTTTGCAAATTTTAATAAAAATTAATACTTATAACATAAATGTAAAATTTATAAACGTATTCAATACGAGCTTAGAAAGATTTAACATTGGACTAATATTTGAGTTATCACTTATAAACATTAAAATTAGGGCTTAATTTAAATGAACCAGACAAGCGACCTTACCTTGGCTCGAGCTCGACTCGTTTACAAACCTAGCCAGCTCGTGACGACTGGTTTATAAACAAGCTTTTTTCGAACAAGTTTTTTTCAAGGAAGCTTCGAACGAGATTCAAGCCACAAGGTTTTTAACTAGCCCTAGCTAATAACACTAGAACAAGTAAAATTAACAAATAACAAAAAGCCAAATAAAAAGTTTTTATGAATGAATATATTACCATTTTAAAGTGGTAGTTTAAAACTTTAAATCATTAAATTTTGTACCTAATCAATAGGGCTTGAAGCCAAGGCATCTAGTTCCCAAAAGGGTAGGAACCAAATGCAGTTTTTTTTCCAATATTATGTAACTTACTAATAAATATTTTTACTTTTATGGAAGAATGATGACGTGGGCAAATCTTCGTTTTTTTAACGATGTGGGCTCAACTGGCACGTCCAATCAGGGGAGACTCGTACATCAGTGTACCCAAATAACTCCCAAGGAATTCGAAATCTGCATAAGGTGTTTCTAGTTTTTATGAAGTGCACCTTACAAGATTCGAACTCATGACCTTCACAGAGGGGAAACCCTTTGTGAAAACCCCCTGACCACCAAGGCAGAACCTTGATGGCGGGCAAATCTTAGTTGTTCGATGTCTCAAGAGAAGGAACCTATGGCTCACACATTTCTCACGTGCAGAAAAGTCATAAATTTTAATCTTACAAATTTTATTAACACGAGTTCATTTGTATATAGTTTAGTGGGTTAGAAACCCATGTATTACACGGATTGAATAAATTCAACTTGTTGTAAATTAGCAGTTTACATGAAGATTTGTATATTGGATGTTATCAGTCGTTGATGAAATAAGAAATAATGAAGATTTAAGAATTATAAATAACAAATAATGAGGATATAAGAATTATAAAATTATATTTTAAGATAAAATATAATTGAAATCTTCTTATTACTTAGTAAGTTTTAATAAAATATTAGAATAAATTTGAGATATTTAATTATTTAAAATAATTATTATTTAATAGAAGAGGGAGGTGAAAAACAAAAATCTAGACTTCATCAAAAGTCGACACGTAACAGATAAAGTTGTTATTCATTTACTATGATAAGAATTAACTCATAATTAAATCATCGGTATCAACGATTCCCGATTTAACCGGATCAAACAAAAATTCTAAAATGCCATAAAAATAAAAATCTTAAATTACAAAATGAACTAACACATATTCTGTCATTCAAAAAAAAGGAGTGGGGCTCAAATTTTGTAGTATGTGTTAAAGGAATATGCATTATTATTAAAGATAAACTAATCAAGATAAATCATTTAAGTTGGTCGATAATACATTCATGATATTTTGTGCGGGGCCTAATAACATAAATGATAGTAGGGCAAGCATAAAAACCAGTTATGCACAATCCAGTGTGCGGATTCACTGGTTTAGAACAATCACAACAGTGTAGACTAGCTTTTGCAATTTTTTTTTGAACGGCTAACGAATACTATAAGCATGGTCACCCGAGTAAACTCATTGGTTAAAGGCCACTCACTTCCGTGAACGCAGACAGCGCTGGTGACCCGTCCCGCCCACCATTCCAGGGGAAACCCACTACCTGAAGGCTCACTGTGGAAAAACCTCTGGCCTAGCTCAGCATATTGCACTAAGTGAGACTCGAACCATGACCTCCACATTGAAAGGCCATGGGAGTGCTTCCTCCCAAAACCAATTAATCCAAGACTCATTGACAGCTTTTGCAATTACAATTATGCCATAACATAATATTTTCGGTTAATTTATCTTTTCCGGATTAAATTCTCATATTCATGTCGTGAAACTGATCATTATTCCAAGTAGGATCATGTTATAACAATTTCATGCGAAACCATATTTGGTATCCACTTTTATTCACGTATCATTTAATACGAAAAGAAAATTGATGTTTTTATAAATACATGAATATTATTCACCGATCTTTTTAATATGTAAAAATTATAAATAATGATAGTTTTATGAGGAGTTCACAAATTAATTAATGTGGGGACCACTAACTTCTTTTTACAACCATCCAAATTCGTTTAGTCAAATTAATTGTTTGAACAACTAACTTTTTATTTTTTTGAAACCTTAAAAATTCATGAGGAATATTTAACAAATTAGTTTCTACAAAATGATTTTCATCATACCCATGCAAAATTTAAGCAAGAGCATACTTAATGGAAGCTCTCCAAGGATGATCAAAAACATGTGAACGGATGCCTTCCACTTTCTCTCCTCCACGTATGCTCCAAGTCACCCACGGATTGTCAAAAATACATGCATTGGAGCTGCTCTTAAATGTTTTTTTTTGCCCGGTGTTTAAAAAAATACATACGCTAAGTCATATGAGCAGGGCCGGCCCTAGGGTAGGCCGAGCCGGACCTCCGGCCAGTGCCAATTTTTTTAGGGGGCCTAAAATTTTATATATATATATATATATGTTATATATATATATATGTTTTTTTATAAAGTTTTATATACCGGTTTTATATATGGGGACCATTATATAAAAACTTAAAAACATATTGGGCCCTTTTTATAATGATTATGCATCTTTAATCTTTATAATGGTTGGGCCCTCTTTAATCTTTATAATGTAATGGTTGGGCCTAGAGGAGCACAAATCGGGTATTCTTAAGAACCGGTTTCGGTTCCATGTCCGGTTCTTGCTTGAAAAATCGGACCCTATGTACTCGGTTCCGGTAATTCAAGGCGGGTATTTCAAGAACCTATTTCCGGGTATTCGAAAAACTTAGTTAAACATATAAATACATTAATTAAACATATATAACTAACTTAAAAAGTGCAATAACATTAAAAACTTAAAATGTTACAAAATAGATAATTGTTTAAAACATAAACTCATAAAACATACATAAATTATAGAAAAAAAAACTAGATTGTCAATGGGCTATTTGCTTCAATGGGTTATACAAAAATTGAATCCAAGCCCTATTAAAAACGAGCCGATTATTATCATTCTGATGGCCCATACGTTCTCGATTCTCTAAAACCCTAATTAAGACCTAGTTTCTTCTCATTACACTTCGTAGTTGGAAGCCAGAAAGAGTGCAACTATGGGTAAGATCATTTCGATCTCTTCAATTTCAGTTCTTCCATGCTCTGAATCACACGATTGTGTGGCTCGTCACATGGGTTACAAAGCCAAGCAAGTATATCTTCCCTACAATTGATCTGTTAATTTGTAACATTAGGTATTCAAATCAGTTCTACTTGTCTATTGCTTTCTGATTCTAAATAGATCTCAGATTATTTTAAGTATATTAGGAGAACCGGTTTTAGGAGAACCGGTTTTAGGAAGAACCGGTTTTAAGAAGAACCGGGTTTGGGTATTTTTAGAAACGGGTTCGGGTATTTTTAGAACCGGTTTTGACTAGAAATATTGGAATAGGGTCGGTTCCGGTTCGGGTCCGGAAGAACCGGTTTTCGGGAAGAACCGGTTTCATTTTTTTTGTTCACCTCTAGTTGGGCCCTAATCCGTTTAATCTTTATAATGTAAATATGTAATGGTTGATTGGTTAGGCCCTAATCCAGTAATCCATTTAATCTTTATAATGTAAATATGTAATGGTTGAGCCCTAATCTTTATAAAAAAAATTAGAAACCATTGGTTGTTTAAAAAAAGGACGAATTGAATAACATAAGAAGCAGGAAACGAAGATTCGAACTGTCGAAGACCAGTTATCAGCCCACCATCAGCTCTCTGCCTCCACCGCCCACCATCGGCTCTCTGCCTCCACCGCCATTAGCCACCAGCCCACCATCGTCCACCGCCATCAGCCACCGCCCACCGGTTAGTTTCCAATTCCATGATTAGTTTCTTGTTTCCAATTCCATGATTAGATTCCAATTCCATAATTTGAATTGTTGAATTTTTTATTGTTTGACTTAGAATTATTGAATTGTTAATTGTTTGACTTATAGCATTAATCGTCGTTTAAAAAAAATTAGTTTATTTATTTTGTTCGTAGGGCCTTTTTTCCGGCTCAACCGGGGCACTTAAATCCTCAGGACCGGCCCTGCATATGAGAATAGAAGTCTGATACGTGAACCTTGATGTGAAAAGTATGAGACGAGAGTAAAAGTAGATATGATATTCTTAATCGTGTAAGTTATGGTTATATACGTGAAATTAGTCGGACGGTATAAAAAATTTAAAAATATGATTATTTTCTTCTTTTCATTGTTACAACTTTCAAATCCGTTGTCATTGGGATGATGGCCTAATAATAAGGGCAAAGCCTTTTAACACCAAGATCCCGGGTTCAAGTCCCGAGAAACTTAATAAATTTGACTTTAAAAAAAACAACTTTCAAATCCGTTACTTAAAATAGCAAGGTATGCCTTTTCTTTTATCAGCATCTCTGTCCAACTCATCTCTCTCTTTCTCTTCTCTCTCTCATCTGCAAAAAACTAGCAAAGGTGTGTGCTTGCCCCACTCCCAACTAGTTCATAATATGAAATGATGCCAGCAAAAACACCAACTAACCACTAAAATGGCTTCATAAATTCATTTTTAATGGCAAAATTTCATGTTGGTGTCTAAAATTTCACTATTTTAATTTTTTTTCTGACACTTTTTCTGAATCCCTGATTCATCAAAAAGTTACTGTAGCTTTCTTGACCAATGAAAGCCTGTGCTTTTTTTCTTTTCTTGATTGTCTCAGGTACATGATGAGAGTGGAAGGGAAAGACTTGTACTTCAAGCTTCAAAAGTTGTAATCTTTTTCAAATCTTGGAGTTGGAAGAGAGTAGACATTTTATTTTTCTCAAATTTACAATGCCAGTTCCTCTAGCTCCATATCCATCCCCTCCTGTGCCACTTACAACCCCTGCAAATGGTATACTTTCTCAACTCTCATGACTTACTATTTTTCTTCTTATTTCAATTCAAAAACTGTGTTTTCTGTAATTTAATTAAACAACTGAATCAAGAAAACAAGATTTGAAATTTTAGAAAACACCCAAATGTTTTTCTTGATGAATGTTAGTATAACGAGATGTTTTGTGAATTTGATGCATATCTACTTCACAAACAAATCCCATAATGCCAAAAAAAAAAATTGCTATGTTTTTCTTTAATTAACAATAAAAATGTCAAAAACTATGGTGAAACAGGTTCTCAAAGCCAGCTAGTGTGTTCAGCTTGTCGAAATCTTCTAATGTACCCGGTTGGAGCAACTTCAGTATGCTGTGCAGTTTGCAATGCTGTCACAGCTGTTCCTCCACCTGGTAAACCACAATTTATAATTTTTTTCTAACTTTCAGAGCAAATTTAATTTTTTTAATATGTTTCCTGATATGGGTTTCTTATTTTAGGCACAGAGATGGCACAACTGGTCTGTGGAGGCTGTCACACATTGCTCATGTACATCCGCGGTGCAACAAGCGTACAATGTTCTTGCTGTCACACCATTAATTTAGCCTTAGAAGGTAACCTAACTCATAAATATTGTCCTAATCATTTGATCAAACTTTTATTAAAATTCAAATGTTGTGACCCATTTAACAGCAAATCAGGTAGCACATGTCAATTGTGGAAACTGTAGGATGCTTTTGATGTACCAGTACGGAGCTCGTTCTGTTAAATGTGCAGTTTGCCAGTTTATTACATCTGTTGGTGTTAGCACACAACCTTAGTTTCTTTTATGTGTTAATGCAATGATCATTGTATAATATATGCTAATTGGATGCACAGGCTTCCACAAGTGCTGCTGAGGAGAAGTTCAACACCTAAAACTTTGACTTATTTTGACTTCTTCAAATCCATGGTGACCAAGAACCTATGTCTCGCTACGTGTACAATGTATAGAGTTATGTATTTCATCTTGCTTGAGAGTTGAGACTATCATCATCTTTTTTCATAAATGCTATAATGATTAAAGAATAAGCCTAGTTTTTGGCAGGCGTGTTTTGGATACGAGAACATCTTATTATGAGTATACATTTATGGTTGTAAGTTGGTGTTTGGTTTCTCAGATAATGAGAAGTTATCTTTTGGTTTTTAATGTTAATCTTAATACCGGATACATGTTTTGTTCGGCGCCATGGATAACATGGCAAGAAGTTAGTTATGTGGTTTAAATGGTATCTTGGATAGAAAATGACTTGAGAATACATAGGATAAGCATTAAGGAAAAAGATGAAAAGAAGAATCATGTGAATGAATTAAAAGTTAGTTTCATTTAAGGTGTGTTTTGTTTATCCTTCCTAAATATTTAATTTAATTTAATTTGATTCTATAAAGATTGAGACTTAAATCCATAATCACATACAAGTGGAAAAGTCAAAAGGGTATTTATGTAATATTTCAAGTTATGTATGTATGACATCAAAGCATGTTTCGAAAGTTCCCAAATTCACATCTTTGAAGATTTGTGGTACTCAATGGAAGAGTCCTACAAGGAAGAAAATGACTTTTGAGACCACTATGGATAAGTATGAAGACAAAAAGATGGAGAGAATCATGTGAAATTATTATTATTATTATTATTATTATTATTATTATTATTATTAATAATAATAATTAAATCAATATGAAAAAACAAGAGACTGGAAGCAAATACCTGATATACATGTTATTAAACATACTTTTTCATGCAACAGCAGCAGCACCTGAGTGCATTGACCATTAACATGCATCTTGTATATTCATATTGCAGGTCATACTTTCTATGAGAGAACATAAGAGTATTATAAGCATTATGCGTATTCGAGTATACAAAATGTTCGATGGCAATGTTATGCATCGTGTGAGGTTCCACAAGTCGATTGTTTCTGCAAACGAATTGATAGATGCTGTTCGCATACTGATAAAGATGCTGTTTTCATGCAGATAACATCAAGTAAATGAATATCCACCACTAGAATTTGAGGGTTTTTTCTCTTATAAACAAAATGGTGATCATGGTATATAAGTTTTGTCAGGAGATGAATAATCTTGTTGAAACTGAAAGTCTTAATATGTTTCTTCTTTTTGTTAGTTAACCAAGATTTTGGTTTTTCCTAATTATTCCTTGACTTTTAAAGCTAGCAAATCCCTAGCTTAACTAAAAAACCTGAATAAACCCTCTTTTTTCCTAATTATGCCCGTGCGATGTGGTATGGTGACACCTCGTTAAGTAAGTAAAGTAAACGTAGTAAAGAGAAGCCTACGAGGTCGGTCGGAGTTATGCGTGATAACGATTTTAACGTTTTACTTTTTCCAAACGCGCGATGCGGCAAAAAGAGAACATATACAAATCCAAATATAAACTATGTCCATACCAAGTTTAGATCTTGGAGAAAGAAAAAAAAGATATGGTGATCCAAACAGATATGAGGCTGGTGTTAATAGAACTAATCTTCATTCACATGATGAGGTGAGGATGCTGCTAATAATACAAGTCTTCTTGTTCACTTTGTTTAGGAGAGTTTTGTCAATTTTTGACAATGGCACTTCTACAACTGGAGACAACCAAGACTCAACAATAACACTTGAAACGAAGATTCTTATTATCCAAACCTTAGTCTATTACAAACACACCTCAGATCATCAACACGATGATCTGAACAGAAAGAAACGTTACGACCTATCGGATAGAACAGACTCAATCAAACGGATGAATCACAAACCCTAGATCAACGCCAGATTTTCTATCGAAGAAGATGACTGATTCAGTCACAAAATACTCTCTTGAAACAAACAGGCGCACACCTGATCTTATATATGCCAACCCTACGGAACCTTGACAGACCT
The DNA here is from genome assembly GCA_023525975.1 of Smallanthus sonchifolius. NCBI lineage: Eukaryota > Viridiplantae > Streptophyta > Magnoliopsida > Asterales > Asteraceae > Smallanthus > Smallanthus sonchifolius. The sequence continues at coordinate 87,940,575 of CM042030.1, read as the reverse complement.
TTTTTATCAGCCATAAGCCCAATGTCATCTTTAACAGCCACAAGCCCACCATCCATCCATGAGCCCACTATCCAGCACATTTATATAATCAAACCTGACCAAAAAAATATATAAAACCAAGTTAACACAACATATTAAAAAAATAATATTTCTGAATAATGAATTGATACATATTTTAACAAGTTTCTATTTCTAGGAAACCAGATGAACAAAGTTAGAGGCTGAGTATTTAAACAGAAAAAAACATAACTGCCATGTTCACTACTAGAAAAAAGTGAGTTTGCTACGAAATATTTTCGTCGCAAATTGCTACACATTTGCGACAAAATAGTGACAAAAATGAAAACCCTATCCTTTGTCGCAAATGTGTAGCACATTGCGACGCATTTCCGACAAAACCAATAATAATCTTAATAATTATATTAAAAATACCTTTTTAACTAAATTATAATAATTAATATTGATTTTGTCGCAAATGCGTCGCAATTTGCAACACATTTCCGACAAAACCAGTAATAATCTTAATAATTAAAATAAAAATAGTTTTTTAATATATTTATAATAATTAATATTGTTTTTGTCTGAAATGCGTCGCAATTTGCTACACATTTCCGACAAAACCATTAATAATCTTAAAAATAAAAATAAAAATACCTTTTTAATATATTTATAATAATTAATATTGTTTTTGTCGCAAATGCGTCGCAATTTGCGATACATTTCCGACAAAACCATTAATAATCTTAATAATTAAAAAAAATAGCTTTTTAATATATTTATAATAATTAATATTGTTTTTGTCGGAAATGCACACTTCCGACAAACCCACTAATAAGATGTTGCTATTTTATTGTTATTATTTTTATTTTTAAAAACTTTTTTTTATTAAATATATAAACATAATTATTTATATTATTACGATTATTATTATAAACAGAGTGAGATTAAGAATCATATTTATAAAATTTTATAATAATAATAACAATAATTAATATAAAATCAAATATTTAATTTTGCGTCGGAAAAGTGTCGGAAATTTCCGACACAATTCCGACAAAAAGGTTTTTCAATTTTCTTTCAATTAGTAATATCATTAAAAAAGGTGTTTTAAGTTTATTTAAAAAATATTTTAGATATATAAACATAATATATTTATATTATTATGATTATTATTATTTATAAAGTTTTATAATAATAATTAAGAGAGGTGTTTTACTTTTATTGTTATTAATTTTATTTTTAAAAATATTTTTTTGTTTTAAATTTATAAACATAATTATTTATATTATTATGATTATGATTATTATTATTAGTATTAGTATTAGTATTATTATTATAAACATAGTGATATTAATAATCATATTTATAAAGTTTTATAATAATAATAATAACAATAATTAATATAAAATCAAATATTAATTTTGCGTCGGAAAAGTGTCGGAAATTTCCGACACAATTCCGACAAAAAGGTTTTTTAATTTTCTTTCAATTATTAATATCATTAAAAAGGTGTTTTAATTTTATTTAAAAAATATTTTAGATTTATAAACATAATATATTTATATTATTATGATTATTATTATTTATAAAGTTTTATAATAATAATAATAATTAAGAGAGGTGTTTTACTTTTATTGTTATTAATTTTATTTTTAAAAATAATTTTTTTATTGTAAATTTATAAACATAATTATTTATATTATTATGATTATGATTATTAGTATTATTATTATAAACATAGTGATATTAATAATCATATTTATAAAGTTTTATAATAATAATAACAATAATTAATATAAAAGCAAATATTTAATTTTGCGTCGGAAAAGTGTCGGAAATTTCCGACACAATTCCGACAAAAAGGTTTTTCAATTTTCTTTCAATTATTAATATCATTAAAAAAGGTGTTTTAAGTTTATTTAAAAAATATTTAATTGTGCATTTGTAACGTTTTACTAAATTTCTGTGCATTTATGATGTTTTACTGATAATTTGTGCATTTGACTAAATAAATTACAGCATTAATTGCTCATTGATGTGCATTCCATTGTTGATTTTTTTTGCCTCACTCACACAGTACGGAGTTTGGTATACCGTGTCTTTCGTTTGGGTCGAGTTTGTTTTGCCTATCGTTTGTGAAAATAAAATACTGGTTATTTTTCTCGACAAAGACGTAAGATCCTTTTTTAAATAACATATAAATTTAAAAAAGTTTTTAAATATTTTATGTCCTTGTAAAATTATAATATCATATATATCTATTTTTAAATAATTTATAATATGACATTTCGACTTATTATTAATAATTTTTTTTAAAATAACACCCCTTTTTGTTGTTTTATTTTTACTACCTTTTTTTATTAGTTTTCATTTTTTATTTACCAACCTTTTCTACCGTTTTTTCATTGCCTTTTCTAAATTGATTTTTTAGAAAAATTATATTACTTGACTCCATACAAAAAAATCAAAATTCATGAATTTCATCTTCTATAAGTGTTTTCTTTGGATATATATGGTATTTTGTATTTATAGGGATATATTTTGTAATTTTTAGAGTTGCATTAGACTATTTTGTCAAGAAACATGTTTACAATTGCATTTATAGGGCTTAAAACAATCAAATTTGGAACAGGGCCAAAAGATCAGATTTAGTTGATAAGTTGTCATAAACTCTTCCCAAAACCTGGTGTTGAGTCTTGTTTACTCAGCATAATGACTTGGTGTGTTGTCTCATTTGATGAAACAAATTGCACTCACCGACAGGTTGGTTTTCAGCTGCAATAAATCATGCTTGCTTTAAACAAACATTTGATAATTATTTTATACACTATATCATCCAAACAAAGTAAATATCTTCAAGTTTTCGTCTGCTCTTCTCCTTCACAGCAACATTTTTCGTTCGCTACCCCTCTCCACTTTTTCTAGCTGCTACCACTGTCAATCATCAGGTTAGATGTTTAATTTTGGATTTCTTGCCTTTTCGAATAGGGTAGCAGTTCAATTGCTAGGTTTAACGGTTTGTTATGCTCTTGAATTAGGGTTGGTACTAAATTGCGTCACCATCGCAGCTCGTCGCCATAGCCTTCACCGCCGCCATTGTTCAGATCTAAAAAAAGACAGCAGCAGAACGTGGATACTCTATTGAGGTACTTTTGAACCGAATTTTGTGTGTGTTTTTAGCCGATAATAGAGAATTGAATGAATACGGGACATTGTGTTTTTGTGGTAAACCAACTTTGATTCCAAACAGGCCTCTAGTTTACACGTAAGGTAAGCCGTTGAACCTAGTTTCAATTGTGTTCTTGTGGTTTTCAAGGCTGAAATTTTTTTTGTGTTTATGCGATTGGGGTGTGGGTTGCTTTATGAGTTATCCAAATTTATGTGGTTTCATAAGTATACAAATTTATGCATTACATTCTTTTTTATCACCATAAGTAATTGTTTTTTGTTAAAACATGTAAGATAGATTACCTACCTTCAAGGTTTAGTTAATCAAAGAGTTAACATCATCGGAGTTATCACCTAGATTTGTATGTTCTTTTTGTTAATTTGACGAGAATGTTATCGTTTTTTGCTGTAATTACAGTTTACGCAGGTTATCACTGTTTTCCTGCATGAGTTTCCATCGGTTCACGGAACTAGAGATAATGAATGACTTGACGCTGGTGTTCCTAAAGGGTTACAGGCGTCAAGAATAGCTTTGAATTTGGTATTAGGACTTGACGCTGTAATGTATTGTAATGTATATTAGACATATATGTTAGTTGTAATGTATTACATTAGTAGTAACTAAATTGTGGTTATTGTAAAGTATACGTTTAAAACGGCTATTGTATTTGTATTTGTTTTGTAAAACAGGTTTTTGATTTTGATTTTTTTCTGCATTTTTGTAGCTGAAAAAATCTGGATTTTATTTGTTTTTCGAAAAAGTTTTTATTTCAGAAAAAAAAATTCTGTCGGAAAAGTGTCGGAATTTTCGACACATTTGCGACGAAAACGTTATTAAATATATATTAAATTATTTAATTTTATTAAAAAAACCGTCGGAAATGTGTCGGAAGTTCCGACATAATTGCGACAAAGAGTTTATTTAATTTTCTACCACATTACACAAATAAATAAATAAATAGATTTAGTAAAAACAATTCCGTCGGAAAAGTGTCGGAAACTTCAGACACATTTGCGACAAAACGAATTATTTAATTTTTATATAATTATATAAAAAAATAAATAATCAAAATTAAAAAATAAAATCCGTCGGAAATGTGTCGGACATTTCCGACACTTTTGCGACAAAATGAATTATTTAATTTTTTGTATATGTGCATGAAAAAATAAATAATAATTAAAAATTAAAATTAAAAAATACATTTCGTCGGAAATGTGTCGGAAATTTCCGACACATTTGCGACAAAGATTTCATTTAAATCTTATTATTAAAAAATAAAAACATTAGATAATTATGTTAATAATTCTAAGCATAATTAGTATTCTAATAATTATAATTAGAAATTGTGTCCGAAATTCTGATACAAGATTTTTGTCGCAATTGTGTCAGATTTTTTGTCGCAAATTATTTCCGACGAGGGTTTTTCTGACCGAAGGATTTTGTCGGAAATAGGTGTTTCCGACGCATTTGCGACAAAAAATTGCGTCGGAAACGCGATTTTTTCTAGTAGTGGTTGTTTCTACAAAATAATAATTTCTAAACCCTAAACTCTATTCTGTCGGTGCGTAGTAGCTGCAAGTTACTGAGATTTACAGATTTTGTTCCTAATATACAAAAGATGAAGAATAGTAAGTGTGTATATGTTTATGAGCTTTGACCAAGAACTCCTTAACCTATCGGATTAAGATCCTTTGTATTTTCAAACATCCTAAAATTCACCACTCTTCAGCTAAAATCAGTTGATCAATGAACAAAATTATAGAACGAAAATACCTCAGATTTAATCTTCACTCAATGGCACATACATGCATGTAGCAGCTCTTCTCCAATCACGCACCCTCCCTTGCAGTTAAAGGATTAAAAGAAATATGAACCATCAGCAAGAACAAAAATAAGCGACCACGTACATCATTTAAGGGAACGTTAAAAATAAACACGCATAACACCAAAAGTGGCCGAAAAACAAAGAACAACGTCAACAGCTGTACCTGTGTTACTGTGTAAACGTGAAGGCTGCACAAAGCAGTTATATCAAGGGATTTGAAGTTTGTACGAAGTGAACAGTGTTTTAACACTGCCACCGACATTGCAAAATAAGCTATAGTTACTTGTTACTTAAAGAGGTGAACAAAGCAAATGGTATAGGGAGTTCTGAACATAATAACAAATGAATTTCAAGAAATTTGCTAGAAATTCTTGATGGAATTTATGATAAATATAACAACTTCATTGAAATTAATTAGGATAGTAAAGTACATACATGACCCAACTGAAACGAGACAAATTTCAGCACAAAACAAACACCAGGTAATATAAATAACTCGATCATATTTAGAGAAACAAAGGGTGAGATGATCATACCAACTGTTTTATACAAAAAACTCAACACATGTTTATTCTTTTAGTTGCATCAACAGAGACCTTGTTTGTTCCTCCATCTTGAATCCAGCAACCTCTGCCTCCTTGCACACCTCCTTACACTTGGCAAATCTCCCATGAACCGCATAAATTTTAATAATATCCAAATAAATATCAAATGCTGGAGAAAATCCCGCCTCCTTAAGTTTAGAAAAATATCTTACAGCCCTAGGTAGATCATTAAGAGCAACAAAAAGTTTAATTACCACACGGTATGCTGGAAGATCAAAAAGACAATTTGACCCTTCCATTTCCCAAACCAAAGCCAGTGCTTCTCTATAACAGTTATTAGAATAACGACTGTGAATAAGAGTAGTGTACATGACCACACTTGGTTTCATTCCCGAATCTTTAAACCAATTAAATAAATTCTCCACAATCTCAAATTTCCCGAGTCTGATGCAAATTTTCATAATTGCGGTGCAATCTTGTTGTGCTAGATTAAGATCATCTCTTTCCCCAAGCTCTTCTAGTAAATTCATAATAAGCATGTGATTATCGGGGTTTTTCCCCAGTTCTAAAATGAGTTTAGCATAAACCCCTGAATCCAGTATCATTTTCCTGTTTTTAGCAGCTGAAAGAAGCTTGTATGCAAGTTTTAAGTTGCCACTTCTTATGAAACCCCTCACAACCGCCTCATATACATTTTGGCTTGATAGGCTCAAGAAGTTTTCTAGCTTGAAAGATAATTTCAATTCATGGTTTCTCGCAAGGACTTCAACTGTTGAAGCAAGAAGTCGATCATCTGGGGACAAATGGGGTTGTTCTTGCACCCAACAGAATATCTGCAAAGCTCGTTCAGGTAGACCCATGTGTCCTAACTCCCTTATTGTCAATGATAGTGAACCTTTTCTAAGAAATCGGCTGCATTTGTCTAGAACTATGGAAACATCTTTTTCAGGCTCAAGATTTCTGATTTCTTTGGCTAAACCTATTAAGAATGTTGGGTCTTTGTACGCTCTACTAGATAAAGATTTTCTTGAAGAATTTGTAGTTCTTGCCCATTTCTTTGAAGATGGGAGTCCCGGTGGTCGATTCTTGTATGGGAGCGGGAGAGGAAGAGGCCTTTTTCTAACTAATTTTCCAGGTTTTTGAGGAATTCTACCCCTAAACAGAGAGGTGATTGTTTCAATCTCCTTCAGATCCCACTCTGGATTTTCTTCTGCTTCTTTTTCTTCTAGTTGTTCTTTATCTTCGTTGTCATCAGTTTCCAAGTCATTATTAAAAACATCAACTGTATCGTCAAAATCAACAGAGATTGAATCACCAGGGTCATGAAAAGGTCTTGTTCCCTTATCTAATGATTTGTTAACCCTAAAAACCGGTGGATCATCAATGCCTTGAGGATCTGTGAGTTTCTTGATGGGCTTTCTAAGGCCAATCCTGGTTCTTGATGCATCCATCAAACTTAACCTAATTTCATCCCGGCGGTTTCTTGTTTTTGTAGCCTTCCATGATCTGGCAAACCCAATAGGGACATGGGTTTCTAAGATGTTACGAAAGCAACAAGGGAGCACTGCAGCATCCATGCCTACGTACCTGACTTATGATGATACACAGTTACATTAACCCAAAAACCAACAAAGAAGCATGATCAGCAATAACATAAATATTTCACGATTAAAAAGAAGGTTTGGAGTTTAAAGAATATAGATTTGTTCAGCTTTTAATAACCTCACTTGGATCAGGCATTTCATCGAACAGCTAATAGGCAATACAAAATACAGAATCTCAGAATCCAGTACTTACGGGATTCTAACAGTCATGAAAACTGTGAAAAGCATGCACACATACAGGGTCTGATACGAAGAATTCTGGGGATAAAAGATATAGGTAAGTAGGTAACGATTTTTCTACGAACAGTCATAAGCACGGCATAGACGCATAGCAAATTCACTTGCTTCCGTTTAAAAAGAACATATAGTATTTGGTGGTGTAATATAACCCTTCAATAATACAATTAATTCAAACTGAACACCCAACTTTTATTATTTGTGTTTTAGACACCAACTACTACAATAGCTTTTAGTTTTGAAGTTTTAAACCCCTTTTTTTGCATTTAGTCGATACTTGATACGCTGCTCTAGTCCATCAAATTGTAACTTTTTAGTGTTAAATGAGTTGTTATATATTAAGCAATTTATATGTGTTTATCTAAAAGTTTTATAAAATTATAAAATTTTCAACTCGTGGATCACAGTAAACTATTTTTTATATTCATGTAAACTACTGTAATAGCGATAACTTGAGAGTTAGACTATCAAGAAATAACGATATTAGATACCTTTATTAGTAGAAATTTCGGCCGGACGTTAATTCAACTAGGGATAGCAAACCAACCCGAAGCTGACAAACAGACCATAAACATTTGAGATGGGTGATGAATAGAATTAGTTTTTAAAATTTTTGCGGGTATAGAATGGCTATGGTATTAGGTGATACCCACCCAGTTACCCAAAACATACATATCTGTTTACATGAAAGTATGAAACATACTCGTAAACATTTTATTTTTAACTTTACTTTCCTTTGATAATAAAGTAATCTAACTAATCCTACAACCTTTTTAGTTTTTACATTTATAATTTCAAGGGTAATAAAATTATACAAAAATTAAAAAAAGTAAGATTAAGCTAAAATTGTAATTGTATAGGGCTAAATGTCAAGCTTAAATAACCATTATTTGTTATTCGGTTTAACCGATTTTAGAATGTCTAAAATCGAAACCAAGTCACCAATTCGGTTTCCGAAAACTAAATTTGTAATTTGGTATAGTTTTAATTGGTTTCTATTGGACTCGGTTTTCAAACCGAATAATGTGTATAGTCTGCTTCTTTTTAGCCTAGCTCTTATCCTTGTACCAGCTTACTTTATGAACATAAAAGACAACCCCCTAAGTAACTCAATGGGTTTACTATAAACTCATAAGCATAAGCATGCTGAATTAACCATACAAAGCCTACAAGATTGAAGTTAACAGCTTGACTAAACATGTTTTGGCTTACAAATTTGGATTTGGAATTTAATCAAACAGCAGACTAATTACTAAAACCAATTTTCTGATGCAACAAAACAATATTAAGGAATTAGGATTTCAAATGTACACTTTAATTCTTTAATTTTAGTTCTAACATAAATTAGGAAAAAGAAATATCAATTTAAAACCCTCACCCCACAACTCAACTGATGCACACACGATCAATATTCAAAATTTTAAAAATCTTAACAAAAGCATAAACCCTAGAAATATGTGAATAAGCAAAAGCATAAAACATATCCACGAGAGAAAGGAGAAGAAAAGTACATGACTTGGAGATAGCCTCTGATGTTGTGAACCAGACTGACTTCAGGGTTGTCGATGATGATGGTAATACATCTACCAGAATTTGCTGGTGGTTCGTCGACGGCTGAAATTCCAGCATAGAGCGAGAGGGATGAGAAGCGAGGTTCCAGCAGAAGATCAAGAGGTTTTTTGTTTGTTTTAAAAAGTACTTTTACTATACAACATTTCTATTTAAAAAAAGTTAAATCAACATCCATATCTATATATATATACTATATAATAAATAAAGGTTTTTCATGTCACGTGTCTTCATATTCATTCTTATTTTTTTTTTCTGTTTCTCTCTTATTAAATGCACTTCTATCTTTAATATTTATATATTTTTAAAGAAAATGCTAATCTCTATATTAATAAATCTCTAGACATATTTCGACGAGTGTATGTATTAACAGATTATATTGTATTCCACGGGTTTATTCAACCCATGTAAAACACGAGTTTAAAAAAAATAGTTTTTTACTACTTAATATATAATATTATATATATTCATCCCGTGTAATACACGAGATTTTAAACTAGTAATATATATAAAGGGGATCGTTAGGCGTACACCACCCTTCTCACCTTTTACGACTCGTATAGGTCAAAAGTCAAACTGATATCATCCAGACATGTCATATCAGTCATGTCCGTATTGTATCTGTATAGATCCTATACGAGCCGTATAGGAGGTGGTGCGCCCTATATATCGTGTGATGGTGTATGGATAAGGGTCACCTGTGCAAAACATATAACGACATCATTAGTATGGGTATTAAAATGTAATATTAGTCTCTAATATGAACTTTTAAACTCTTAACATGCTTCTAGAAAAATATTGTGGCTACTTGCACCACTACAACGGTTGTTGGCGTGTCTGTTGTAGGAAGCGTTAAACTTAGAAATCTTAATACGAAGGTCCCTTCCATTTTGATGATATAATGTCGGAGTTACGATATTCACCCGACCCATTGTAACGTGAAATTTCTCATTAATGTGTCTCCAACAATCTTTTGACGTTTGATTATTCTCTATAAATAATACATATTGTTAAAAACAATAAAATACATTTTAGACAAAAAAATTTAAGTTGATAAAACGTATCAACTTTAGGGTCCTCGGATACGTCACCCAAGCTTTTGCCAAATCTACTTCCTCGTCAACGGTCCACTTTTCATGGTTATGTGAGGTTGAATCGGGACTTGATGTTGTTGTTTGTTTTTTTTGTGTGAATGTCTGGTTTTTGTAGGTTGTGTTGGTGGTGTTAGTTGTGTTTCGGGTACGGGTTGTGCCGAAGGGGTTTGATTTTGGTTCCAAAAACCTAACAGGAATTGCGGGTCATGTGGTTGAGGTACATACGCATTGTGATAAAAATTAGAATTGAAGAGGTTGATACGGTCGTTAGCTTGGTTGTAGTTGAAACCACGTTGGTTAGCGAAAAAAGGATTGTTTGGATTTCAAAGATTCATGGTTGGATAAGAAAAAATGGTTGTAGGTTAAGAAAGATTTGTATGTAATTTTATAAAAAAAATTGTTGTGGTTTTATGGTAAAAAGGTTTGGTATTTATAGGAATTTTTTTAAAATTTAAAATAGCCTAACAACTATATTTTGAAACGCTAGATGCCCCACGCCCGTTGTTCTCCTCGCGCCACCACCTCACGCCTCCATTCAAACCCCATAAGGACGGTGTTTCACGCCATTCACGTGCCACTCACCAAATAATGGCCTAAGTAATGCTAACGTGGGACTAGCCCGTTTGGTAGAGGTTCTTCCTTTTAGATAGGAGGTCTTGGGTTCAAACCAAGTATTAAGTGAATTATTTAGTGTAATTTAATAATAGAAGTAGGGTAGATCTGCTGTTGAAAAAAATTAATAATAATAATCGATTTTATTTATAAATAAAGAATATTTGAAAAATATGTAATATGGTAAATACAAGAATGCCCCTACAAAGAAGAAGCGGCGTTTGTGTTCAAACGGAAACTGCCCCAATTCGGAGTCGTCCGTTTACTAGTCTCCACAGCTGCAATGCAATCGAACTTGCAACAAATCTGAAATCCCAATTTCGGAAGAAGATTCTAGATCTGATCTGCACGCATAGTTTTCTCTGACGATTTCCTAATTCAATTGCTCATAGCACCGCCACTGTTGCTTAAGAGATGCCGGTGGCTGCTTCCGCCATCTACTTTTTGAATCTTCGAGGCGATGTGCTCATCAATCGTCTTTATCGCGATGACGTTGGGTCAGATCTCTCTGTGCCCTATCTACTTGTATAATTTATGCTAGAACAATAGTTATGATGCCTTTAGTTTGACGATGATAACCAGAACTTAAGCAAACTAGGGTTACTTCTGTTCTTTATTCTGTAGATTAGTTCACGTTATAGGTTTTTCTGATTTGAAATGTTGTTTTCCCTTACATACATTCTGTTGTAAAAGATTATTTTTAGCATTCAGTTATTCTTAAGAAGAACAAAGTGGAATCCTCTGTAGTATATAGAGGGATAAACAACAAAGTACTCAGTACTCACTAGTACTACTACATAAAACTGGTACCCACTAGCAATATACTGAAATGGAAAGAGCAAAGTAAACTGAAATGGACAGACTACAACTGCTCTAACATGTCCTTGCAAGCGAAGCTCTCGTAGTCGTAGCAACGTGACTGTAAAGTAAGAGACAAAGGTTGAGGAAGAGTTGACTCAAGGAGATAAACTTGTTGACTGCTACAACACATCACATTTTGATAAGGTCACAACGTGATTCACTTTTCATGGAAGATGCTGATGATGGTGAAGAAAATGTGAAAGCTGATGAAGAGAAAGATGAAAAAGAAGAAAAGAAAATAGATTGTAGAAGAACAAGAACAAGTTGTTGTAGAAGTTGTCAAGAAGAAATTGGTTGCCCAAGTTTGTCAAGAAAGGAGAGCCGTGATGTGAAGGCAGAATCAAAAGAGTTGTATCAAGGTGAAAGAAGAAGTGAGAAGTGGGAGAAAGATAGAATAGATGTACTAGATCGTACTAAGTGGGATTTATGGATTGTAAGTGAGAAAGAGGGTCAGCAGCAGCATGAGAAGGAAGATGTGGATGTATAATCATCATCATCATCCATATCCATAGCTAGAACAACGTAAAAAGAAGATGAACCAGATTTTTGCTAACTTTCAGAAAAACACCCTTGAACAGAAAAAAAGAAAACTTAAATGGATCTGTTGTGTTTTCAGTACTAACACACAGACAGCAACGAATAGTGTTGCTCAACAGTTGATTTCTCATGACAGGTGTCGCAGAGAGTCCTGTAACTGTTGCAGCAGATTTGGGATTCTGATGGGAACTTCTGGCAGCAGTCTAGGATTCCAGTTTAATTAGTGGTACTAGATATGGATAGGAACACCGAACACGGCTGGATCTATACAGGAGCAAGGGTGGATTGGAACTGGCAGAGGGTAGCTTTCCTGTGAGTTTCAGGCCACCAAGGCTCAGCCTCAGATACCATAAAAGACTGCATTTTTGCGTTCAGTTTTTCTTAAGAAGAACAAAGTGGAAGCCTTCGTGCGTGTATAGAAGGATAAACAACAAACTACCCACTAGCATTACTACATAAAAATGATACCCGCTAACAATACTAAATAATAAAACTGAAATGGAAACTGCAAAGTAAACTGAAATGGACAAACTACAAAATGTTCCAAGTTCTAACATGTTGCTATTTATCACTAACAAGTTATTTTATAGAGAAAGTTTAGAATGTAGATCATATTTTAAAATTAGTAAAGTAACCCACTGATTCTTTAGGCTAAAGTATATACACACACCAATGTTAAGTAGTACGTATTGTTCATAGGATATAATGGGAGTGAGAGAAAGAGGGTGGATTATGTGGTTACATAACGGCCTTAGTATCACGATTAAAGCAATAGGTGGTAGGTGCATGTGTTTATTGGTTTAATGCGGTTCTCTACTTAAAATGTTTCTTTTATGTATACATGGAGAATTTGTGTATCAAGAATAAGTACTTAGAAGTTAGAACTGTATAAGAGAAGGAACTGACTTTTGAAAGCAATTTCTAGAAAGTTTTCTAGCAGGATTCCACTCACTACCCGATCTCTTATTCCCAGCAGCCAGCAAGATGATTAGCACTAAAGTAGTAAAGTATACATTCCATTTTTTATTTTTAGTGGTGATCTTATCACGTTTGTGATTTCATCTCGCCTGTAGAATCAACGAGATTTAGAGATAAAAAATGCTATCTGCGTATTGGTCCCTTTTGATGTTATCAATTCCATGTGTTAACTGTTATGTATGAAAAATAATTAAATACTTTGATGTCTTCATAATAGTTTCATTTTTATTTTCATATATGTTGTATACATTATTTTGTCAAGTTTGTTGTTTCTTGCAATCAGTTATCAGCGTATGTCAATCATAGTTGTCAATAGCGCTTGTAGCGGGCGCTATAGCGCGCTACATAGCGAATCGATTAGTCACCGCTATCTCCATTTCTTGAGTGAATAGCGACCCAATAGCGTTTTTTCTTTTTTTTTTTAATTTTTTTAAAATTTTTTACTTGATTAATATAAATAGGGTTGCTAATAACCCTAATATATGAAGATTTAGATGATTATTGATTATAATTGCTACAAATCCTACAATAGTTGAATATAAAATATTTCTAAAAATTTCTAGCAATGTATCGCTAAACGTGAAATAGCGCCCGCTATTCGCTATTGACAAGGTCATATTTTTCAATTGATGCAAATGCAGACATATAAATGTGTTCATTTTTCTTACTATTTTAATTCATTGTTGACTATTACATATTTTAGGGGAAATATGGTTGATGCCTTCAGACTGCACATAATGCAAACAAAAGAACTAGGCATGTGTCCTGTTCGCCAGATCGGTGGTTGCTCTTTTTTCTATATGAGAATTAGCAATGTCTACATTGTCATTGTTGTCAGCAGTAATGCCAATGTAGCATGTGCCTTCAAGTTTGTTGTTGAGGTAATTCCCTTTTCTTTTAAATTTCAAGGTTCTGTTTAATTGATATTGTCTCGGAAAGAAACATTATGACTTGTGAATGTGGTATTTAGAAACTTTTAACCTTTTAATTCAACATTAAGGTAGCAGACCAAAAATTATAATCTTTTTTAAAATCCCAAGTCCTAAGATTAATGTTTGATAACTAATTTTCTTCTCATGCAGGCGGTTAATTTGTTTAAATCATATTTTGGCGGTGCTTTTGATGAGGATGCCATCCGCAACAACTTTGTTTTGATATATGAATTATTAGATGGTATGTGGTGTTTTGTTTAAATTATATTTCTTTAGTTTTTTTTGTACTGCATCATGTTTCACTCTGCTGTATATCTTGTTCTATTCGTAGAAATTATGGACTTCGGTTATCCACAAAATCTTTCACCAGAAATATTAAAACTTTACATTACTCAAGAAGGTGTACGCTCACCATTCTCATCCAAGGTTAAATGTCACCTATTATATTTTTTTAATCATCTCTAGGGTATTAATTATTTTTTTTCTTGATAGAATTTAAACTTTTTCTAAACTGTAGCTTGTTTTTTTCAATGAATGTAAACAGCCTACAGATAAACCTGTTCCCAATGCTACTTTACAAGTAACTGGTGCGGTTGGGTGGCGCAGGGAAGGTCTTGTCTATAAAAAGAATGAAGTGTTTTTGGATATTGTGGAAAGTGTTAATCTTCTTATGTCTTCTAAAGGTACAAAGTAAATGTGTTTCAGATGTGTATGTGTTTAATATTTAATTCCCTGATTAATAATTTTAATGCTAATAGGTAGCATACTACGTTGTGATGTAACGGGCAAGGTTCTTATGAAGTGTTTCCTCTCTGGAATGCCTGATTTAAAGCTGGGATTAAATGACAAAATTGGACTGGAAAAAGAATCTGAAATTAAGTCGCGCCCTACTAAGAGGTAATTCTGGTTTCACATATGTTTATTTTAAATGTTTCATGTTTGTTTCAGTTTAATTAAGTTTTAACTTTACTATTTGATGCAGTGGGAAAACCATTGAGCTGGATGATGTTACCTTCCATCAGTGTGTGAACTTGACCAGATTTAATTCAGAAAAAACTGTTAGTTTTGTGCCACCAGATGGTGAATTCGAGCTAATGAAGTAAACTGCCATTTTTTTTATATAAATCTGATATTAACATAGGGGTGAGTTCACTAGAAAACTCATTTTCATGAGAAAACCAAAAAACTCCTCATTAAAGGTGCTGCATATGTGTAGTACACCCAAAAGCCTAACCCCCACCTAAAAACCTAAACCCCCCACCCCACCCCCACCCAAAAACCTAAACCCCCCACCCCACCCCCACCCAAAAACCTAAACCCACCCCACCCTCCCACCCACCCCCCAAAAACCTAAACCCCCCACCCACCCCCCCCACCCCCCTCAAAAACCTAACCTAAAAGCTAAACCAAAACCCAAAAAACCACCCCCAAAAGCTAACTATGCTACACATATGTAGCAAAACGCTGAAATTTTATTTTATTTTATTTGAAAGAGGACGACGTGGGGAACAAGGTCTCCGAAGCGGTTTTTTAGTTTTTGATTTATATTTTGAGTTATGATTTTTTTTTACCTTTAATAAATAGTTTTTTGGTTTTCTCATGAACAATGAGTTTTCTTATGATCCTTCCCCTATCAACATATTCTAACATTTATTTTGATAAGTTAATATATTTTTTTTAACAGATATCGTATTACTGAGGGTGTAAATCTTCCATTCCGGGTATTGCCCACCATCAAAGAATTGGGCAGGACACGCATGGAAGTTAACGTTAAGGTTTGTAAAACAATAGACGTGGCACAGCCAGCTGGTTGGGTAAAACCTCAAAATGGGTTGACCAAAAACTTTTTGTCCAATTCTTTTTTTAAAATTCATAAATAATCAATGTGTCAAATATGGTTACAAAATTAGATTATTTCTAATGATAATCCAAAATTTTGAATCAAAAGATCTAAAATGTTAATGCAGTAAAAATATAATTTAGGCGACTTTGGATTCATTTGAACCCGTTAGAGATGAACATAAACCAAATTAATCCATTCATGAGTAAATCGGTTGAAATTGCCACCTATAGTGAACAACAAAATTATGACCTAATTTACTATGCTTATGTTTAATATTACTGGCTTTCAGGTAAAAAGCGTTTTTGGTGCAAAAATGTTTGCACTTGGAGTTGTGATTAAGGTTCCAGTACCCAAACAGACAGCAAAAACAAGTGTTCAAGTGACATCAGGACGAGCAAAGTACAATGCTTCTATGGACTGTTTGATGTGGAAGTGAGTATCTAACCATTGTGTCATTGTGTGTGTTTTATTATATTTTTGCATACCCTTTAACCAGGTAGTCATGTGTTGTTATAATAAATTTGCAGGATACGAAAATTTCCGGGACAAACAGAGTCAACTTTGAGTGCAGAAGTGGAGTTGATATCAACTATTGCAGAAAAGAAGTCGTGGACTAGGCCACCAATACAGA
The DNA here is from genome assembly GCA_023525975.1 of Smallanthus sonchifolius. Taxonomy (NCBI): domain Eukaryota; kingdom Viridiplantae; phylum Streptophyta; class Magnoliopsida; order Asterales; family Asteraceae; genus Smallanthus; species Smallanthus sonchifolius. The sequence goes on along the minus strand of CM042030.1, from coordinate 87,924,138 downwards.
TGGAGTTTCAGGTGATAACTTGTTAACATCAGCTCAATTTATCATTAAAATAAATCATTTAAAGATCACTTTTTGACCCTCATATAAAGTCATACTATTAATACTTGAATTTCTAAAGTAAGAAATGGTCTCATTCTTGTGTTTTTGTAGGTTCCAATGTTTACAGCATCTGGATTAAGAGTCAGGTTTCTCAAGGTATATTTTACCTACACTAAATGGTCTTTTCAATGTGGCGAAATAGACATCTTTTAGTCTCTGATGGTTAAATTTTGATCTTTTTGCAGGTATGGGAGAGGAGCGGGTACAATACGGTTGAGTGGGTCAGGTATATTACCAAAGCTGGTTCATATGAGATCAGATGCTAAATCAAACGACATTTTAGAGACGTTTCTTGAAGTTGTGTGCTATATTAAGGTTTATATTTAAATAAGCGGATTGACAATCTGATTTTTCTGTGTGATAAAATTTGTGTTCTTCAATTATAACTCATGATATGCTGGAAAATTTGAAGTGGTTATGTTTGACAAAACTTGCAGAACGAGGAAATATTGTATTTACATGAAACAATATTTCATCATTGAATTTACTAATTTGATGTTTTGATTCATGCTGTACTTTCTTTTTCGCCGTCCTGTAGAAATAAACATTTGATAACTACAGTTTGAAAACAATTAACACGAAAACTTTTAAGTTTTCTAAGTATGGTCTTAAACCAGAAATTGAAGAAAAGTTTTCAAGAAAGATCTTGAACATGCTCATGTTTGTGCTTGTGAGCACACAAATATGTAGGAGCAAGCCGGTTAAAATGGTGATTTTGGTTAAAACCAGAGTGGTTTGAACACCGATTTGTTGGGTTTGATACTTGTAGACTTGCTAGTTGTAATAATCTTGATACAAATTCAGATTCCTCATAGCTGGGCCTTGGGGGGGGGGGGGGGGGGGGGTAACACTACATACATAGTGGATTGCTTCAAGTACGTAAACGGTCTCCAAAGACTACCAACACCAATTTACTAGACAACAAACAATGTCACCATTTATGTAAACTCGTATAACATGTTAGACCGGTATACCATATGTGCAATACTTTTTTTATACGGGTATGAGGTGCTGTCGTCAAATTATACGGACCATATGAAGTGGAGTCATCAAACTATACGGCACGTATAATAATTTACATCGACATAGAAGTGACTAAGGTGACCATTGACAAAGTCATACGGTCAGTATGGCTATTTTCGCCATATTATATGGCTTGTATGATGTATGATAGTGACTGTATAGATATCACTTGTGTATCTATAGCAATTTGAGGTGCACAATCAAACCGGATCCGGATATGAAACTAGATCCTAAAACGATCGAAAAACTGGTTTTCATACCAATACTAAACCTGAAAACTTGTAAAACAAACTTCCTTCACCTCCAAGAAATCGGCCCAAGACTTCCAAGACCAATTAGACTATGACAAGATTAGCCTAACATGGGTTAAACCGGTTCGGATCCGTTCCAATCCGCAAGTTTGAAACCGGTTTGTGTATACATACATTGAATCCGATTTCGAAACCGTATTGGTGTGAACCACTATGTTGAATCCGGTTTGAAACCGATCAGATCCAGTATGCTTTTCCTTTAGAAACTGGTTTCTAAAGTGAAATGGGTTGGGCCAAACCGGTTTTAACTAGCTTTGACTTGATCCGATCCAGTTTCCAAACCGATTTGGTTTGGGCCCAAAAATGGTTTTATGCACCTCTAATAGCAGCCCCCTTATTGTTTCGTATGGATAGGTGGTTCAGTTCATTCTCAATTTTTGCACACACCAATTTGGTAGCCTATTGGGTTTTAATCTTTACTCCATCCATCTTTTAACTTTGTGATGGTTTATAGTTTATAATTACAAGGTGATCATGATTAAACTAAGCAAGAAAGAGAGTTCTATATTTAAGAATGTGTAGTACATTCAAAATTCTTTTCTTTTATAATGATAGATTCCTAAATTGTCCAAATTAACCCTTGTTTTATAGACAAGTTTTAATCTTTTCCAAAGTAGATATATTATAGTTTTGGCTTCTAGAAGGACCACATCAACTGCTTCCAAAGCCGAAACAAATAAGAAGGACAAAAAATGGACCACCTTGCCTAAGAGACATTAATTTCTTGATTTTGAATTCCGTGGTGGCTGAACCATTGACTAAGACCAGCTGAGTGGAGACAACCTTCTAGCTTCATTGCACACTAAATTCCATTTGGGTCATGATGGAATCCAACAATGCCAAATTGAGTGAGTCAAACTCTACTCTGAATGGCTGTTACATTGTCAAACTGTTTGTTTTTTCCTAAGAATTCAAAAAGGTTGGATTTAAGATCTTTGAGTTAACATTTTCCATCACCAAGATTTGGTTCTTGGGCAATTTCCCAAATGATCTTATTGAATCATTTTTCAAATAAAGTTTGAAATATTTCACTCAAAATCTCAATCGGATAATTCAACAAATCACGAACTAGTATGTATGTTCCTGTTATGAAACTATAGCCGCAAATAGACCAAAGATTGTGTTTTATAGGCAACAAACCATCACAACGTTTTGATGAAACGACACAATGCTTTATGAAACAATGTCTTAATTTGGCTGTTAAAACAATTGACAGTAAAATTGAAGATGGTTAATTTCGGTAATCGGTTGCTGCTACTATTTGCTTATGTCAGCGTGAACTTAATTACTTCTGAATTCGTTAGTAGGAACTAAATTTACTATTGATGGCATCGCTAAGTTATTATTGATCATTATCAGAAAGCTTTGACCTTATGATAATCGGTTTTTGGGTAGCCACTAGGGGTTCTGTTCCCTACCCCGCCAGGGGTGCTGCCTCCTAGACCCTTGTTTTTCGCTGAAGCTATAATCAAATTAGTCTCGAACGTTGGCGCACTCCACACCTCCTAACTTATATCGAAGTTTATTCACATCATCGTTTGGTCTTAAGTAAATCCTAAATGAATCAATTACACTAAAATCACCAAATATTTCCTAAACGAGAATCTATTCTATTTGTCTTGAGAGTTCTAAGTTACCACCATCTACTTTGTCATCAATGAGATCCGCGGTGGCTTTTAGTTCCTTGAGCCTAGGGTAGTGTTTGATATGCATTAATGTATGGTGGAATGAAATGGGTCATTGAGCTTGAATGAAAAAAAAACATGTTTGTTAATCACATATGAATAAAATGGACCATTATTTTTAATAATTTTTATTTCTTGGGGGAGGGGTGTTTTCTTTTCATTCTTTCATGGAATGGAATGATTTTGTTTAATTAATGACCCAAACTAAGACTTGAACCATGGCCTGACCCATGGACCGACCCATGACCTGACCCATGCCCCAATCATGACCCGAAACATGGCCTGAACCATGGACCGACCCATGACTCGCACCATGACCCAACCCATGACCTGACCCATGGACCGAACCATGACCCGTCCCATAACCAGAACCATGGCCCGAGCCATGATCCGACCCATAATATAAATTTATTAGTTAAAAGTATTTTATTTTCACAAAATATTTTCCTGTCTACCAAAAATCACGAAGTAATGATTCATTTAATTCTAACAGGGTAACCAAACATTATCATTTATTAGCCTAAGTGTTTGAAATAATTGATGCATGTCTTCATGCATTGAATTATAAAACTTGAACAAAGAGTAAACCACCTATCGATCATCATCATTTGTATCATTTACAAGTATTTCATATTGAATGGATTGTAGTCATGTTTCAAGTCTAAGCCTTATAATTAACTAAAAACAAAAGAATATGAGAAGTTTGTTAATAATATCCCAAAATGAGTTGGTAGCTTTGCACCACCGACTCCTTTAGTTGAAGGAATCATGTTCTCCTAACCTCTTGCAAATGCCGCTTCATTGCTAGATTGAGCTATATATGGCTTTTGAATAGTTTATACTATTAATTACTACTTAATAAATTACAAAAGAAATGTAAAGAGAAATAAAAAATATATATATATAAATAACAAAACTTTTCCCGTTTATCGAGGCTCGAAGCTATCCATTACTTCATCCAAACTTATTCTTGGTAAACCATAAAAGCAAGTTATGATCATCACAAACACATTTATAAGATTTCTTTATAAGAACAACTCTTATGGTGCACACAAACTTTAAGCTAGATGCTTGTTTATGTTGTTTAAGGAATCTAAAGCAACGTGGATGCACGCTAATTAACCAGTGGCGGATATAGGAAAAAAATGCAGGGGTATCGGGCAAAAAATTATTTTTCGTGCATTCAAGTAAATGAAACATATTTTTTTTTTCTCTGTACATTCAAGTAAAAGAAACAATTTTTTTTTGAAATTTAAGTAAATGAAACAATTTTTTTTTTATTTCTTTGACTTTTTGGATGACAAAAATCAACTCACAATTCCCTTTTTCCATGCAATTTTCGATAAACCCCCTCCCTTTTACATCTGATGCCTTCGCAAATTAAACCCTAAATACACTGCTTTTTGCAATATCAAGGTTTTCCTCTTAGTGATTATTACTTTTAACATACACAAAGCCCAAACCTTGATCCACACCCACTTGCAGCCATAAGCCCCTCTTTCGAAACGCTTAATCCCCACCCCATTTCTAATATTTTTGCCTTTCTAAAATATGTTAGCTTTATAAATAAACCAACATTCTTTCATTTTACCTACACCAAAGTTTGCAGCACCAACTCTTCCACTCTAACTCCAAACTAACGGCTCAAGCACCCCCACCCTCACACATATTTTTCAACCAATATTCAGGATCTCAATTGTATTTCAAGTCCATCTAGAGAAGTTCAGGTGGTGTCTCGGTGTTTCTCAAACAACCTCCATCTCGGTGTCATTGCTTTGGATCAACAAATGTTTAACTTGGGCTTTATAAAGTTTTTTGATTTTCATTTAAACATTTGGGCTTTAAATTAAACCCAAATGTTTAATTAAAGCCCAAATGCCAAGTTTAATTAGTAGAATAATGTTTTTATTAAAATTTCTTGGGTTTTTATAAAGCGTTATGATTTTTATAAAATTTAAAGGTTAGTGTTGGGATTTGTTTGTGAGAAAATTTCAGGGGTATCTAAAATTTTGTTCAGGGGCATCGGGAAACATAAAACGGTTAAAAAAATAAAAATTCCCACTGCGTGTCGAAAGTTGAGGGGTAGCGGCAGGTACCCCTGCCATCCCCTTAAATCCGCCCCTGTAATTAACTATGGGAACTTGTTTGAATTGTTTATATATTTATGTATATGCATGAGTATTCTTTATAGAACCATAAATATTACAATAACTCGCAAGAATCAATAAAAAAAACTTTCACTTATACATATGATCAACGCAAAGAATATCCATTTATAATACACTATTATAAATATGAAATGGAGTGGAGAATAAATAAAGCATATTGTATTTGAACCCGTAGATGTGTTATTAAAGAATAAATTGTCTATAGTTTGTCTATAGTTTGTCTACATATCACTTGAATGAGACTAACAAGTATTGTATCATATGTGTATAATTTTCTTATGTATTTGTGAGAGTGAAAGATCTTATTAGGTCTCATCCACAAGAGCTTCACATTATTTTTTCCATTTAATACCTAACCATCCATAAACTAGTGAAATGACATCTTTTGCATCCCTAGCCATCCCTCAATTTTTTTAAAATAAAACATTTGAAATAAATAAAACCTATTAAAGAGTAAATAAAAAACTAGATTTCTTTAATAAAAATATTACAAGACTAATAAAAAATACATTCATAAATAAAATTTACGTTTCGCTAAAAAATACGACGATTAAAAATATTCGTGAGTTACCTAATAATAATAACTAGAAATGTTGCCCCCGCTCCGCGGCGGAAGGCGGACCTTAAACTGTTGAGGCGGTGACATTTACGTGGCTAAGCAAAAAAAATAAAAGAAACGTAGTTAAATAAATTTTGCCCCGCGCTGCACGCCGGGATGCGGACTTTAAATGGTTGAGGCTGTGATATCCCGGGAAATTTTTTTTATTATTTAATTTTCGAGACGAAAATTCTTTCAACTAGGGGATGATGTGACAATCCGACTTTTAGGGTTAACCCCGTTAACTAAACCCAGTTAAACCTTAACTTATTTAACAAAATCTAACCCTAGGGTCTTATTCTATCAATATCTGAATTCAAAATTCAAGGATCAAAGTTGTAATTAACCCAAACTTGAATTGTTGACTCCTAAAGTCAAAATCAACTCAAAATCGATTCTGTTGACTTTCTGAAAGTCAAACTCGCAACTAATACTTCAAATCCAAATTCTATAACCGAAATCGTTTGAAATTATAACGGATCATGCACTTTAATTCCATTATCTTCCATAATGAAGTCATAATTAACTAGTAATTGAACGAATTAAACCCAATAATGGGTGTTCAAGTCGAAACCGTCGCCCCTTCTGTCAAATTCGACGAAATCTTGTATTATTCTCACGAATTGAAAATACAAACACCTCTGTCGCACCTGTTAGAGCCTTTTGCAAGCATCATTTCGGCCGGAGAAAGGATCAAGGTCGCCGTATTCTAACCCGCAAACCGCCAGCACTCGATTTAGTCGTGTACCTTCAATTCAACATCAATTCTGGTAACACCTTACACCCTTAGCTTCGTTTCAGTACCTAGATCGAAAGCCCTAACATAATCAGGGCTTACATTATCGATTTTTACATAAACTGATTCTAGGGTTCATACCCATTCGGGTTTAATCGAATCCTAACCTAAACACGATCTTAATTCAATTAAAGGGCATGGTCAGGTTCGCTATCAGATACTCTTTGAAAGACCTAACATTTTGAAAGCTTACAACATCGAATTGAACATGATCCCGATTCTAGGGTTCATACGAAATCGAATTTGGGGCTTTTGATTCTAGACTTAATCATAATTCAATTAATCCACATGGTTAGCTTCGTAATCAATCACTCATCGAAAGCCCTATGTTTATTCTATCAATTAACATCGAATTTTGCTAGATCTGTAAATTAGGGTTTGTTCATAAATTAAATTGGGGGTTTTGATCTTAAGCACAGTTTCAATGAAATTAAAATACATCATCAGATTCGCAATTCTATCTTTGTCAAAAGCCCTATGATTCCAGCATTTTCTAATATCAGATTTGTTCAATTTGATTTCATATTCAAATCTAGGGTTTCATGGTATCAAATCCAGAATTAAGCGACCCGGACTTGTTATTTTAGCAATTAAACTCACACACATGTTCGCACACTAGATTAACAAAACCCCTATACAATCATTTCCAATCGTGGGCAAATTCATGGGATTTTGATGGGGTTTTGGCTAAGCTCGCGTAAGAGGGATGAACCCACTAGACTTGTATGTTAAAACCATTTGGAACTGGGTTATGTAACTGTGTGCATATGTGGGAGAGACCCGGGTTCGAGTCCGGGCTCCCACATTTTATTTTTGAGGAACTGTTGATTATATTTAATTATTAAAAATCAAACCCAATATTATTATATTAATATATAAAAGTGTTTTAGCCCCGAAAAACACCTGAAGGCTTGGGTTTGATTTATAAATTGTATTTTCACTTATAAAATAATATATTTATATTATTTCAAACCTCGACTCCGTATAAAATAATATATTATTTTCAACCTGTGATTCCAACTAAAAATAATATATATATTCAAATATTATTTCACCACGTTTACAAATATATTGAGACGTTTCAAGATAATATCGCTGGTTTTTAGAAAGGATTGTAATAATAAAGAACATGAGAGAGTAGAGAAAATTGATAGAGTAGAAGTGTAATAATATAATGTTGTATTTATATTGGTTTATTTTAAATTAAATAATATTTTTATTCAACAAATAGCCGTTAGGCAGTGACCATCTCTTTTCTACCGCTCGACACACATACACAATGAAATCAGCCTGCCCGCGCTGCATCGCAAGTGGGTGGGGAGGAGTTCCAGCGTGACGTCAGAGTGCCACATCAGTCGAGCCGTGCCGCACCGCGGCCACTCCCTCCACCCTTAGTACGTACCGCCATTGGTGATACAGCGGTGAAAGATCCATCTCTAATTCATTAGTGATATTGCCATGGTGATCCATCAGTGAACTGGATGTTAGTGATCCGTCGGCAATATCGGTTGATCCGTCAACAATTTTACCCAAATATAGTTTCCGCATGCAACTTCACCGACGGATTACAGATGGTTCTATCTTCACCAACGAATTACCGATGAATTTGTTTGTTAGTGAAAGTTTTCTGACTTGTAGTGAACTCAGCCTGTTAAGTAGTCATGGAATTTTAAGAAGGTTTGATCAATTTTATGAGAAAAATCAATTCACCTTTCCGCCCTTAGCTTCTAATCAGCCGTATAACATTCAATTTAACCATGTAGAGAAATAAGTAGACTTAAAACGTATATAAACAAAATCTTATAATCACATAGAAAATACAAAGATAACACTATATATCGTATAAAATTCTTATACCTACTAAAAGCTAAAATCATAGATTAATTAAAACAACGGACAAAGGAATTGAAGATCGAATGTGGGACTTTTTTTGAATTTTTTTCTTAAATGATGTTGTATAGCGATAGTAGTTGCACAATAGGTGTTAGATTTGAAAATTTAACACAAATGGTGTTTCTATACTTGCCAACCATGAATTGTGGTGTTTCCATACTTGCCAACCACGAATTGTGTGTTTACATAGTTCCCAACCACGAATTAGTTGAAAACATTGCTTGCTAACCACGAATTGTGGTTGGTAACCACGAATTGTGGTTCCTAAGGGTTGCCAACCACGAATTGGTTGAAAACATTGCTTGCTAACCACGAATTGTGATTCCTAAGGGATGCTAACCACGAATTGTGGTTCCTAAGGGTTGCCAACCACGAATTGTGGTTCCTAAGGGTTGCCAACCACGAATTGGTTAGAAACAATGGTTGCCAACCACGAATTGATTGGAAACAATTCTCACACATTCAGTATTAATTTTTCTTAAACGAATTGATATGTTTTATCATGAGTGAATACTCATAATTTAATCACAATGAATTGCTGAAGAGGACTCACCATGGTGAAGGAGTGTTGGTATTTTAGTGTACCATAGATTACGTTTAGTATACAAATAAGAGTCGACGCTTATTTGGATATTAACGGAACTAACGAGGGTTCGGGGGCAGCGCCCCCGAGAGAAGCGGGGTCTAAGGGGCGGCAGCCCCTGGCGGGGTCCAAGGGACAGAGCCCCTGGCTGGGGTCGAGCTGCCAGGTCAGCTTGGAAATTTTTTATTTCGAAATAAAAACGTTATGTAAATAATTCATCAGAATTTGTTTTGGCCGAAATTGACATGTTAATTTCTTAATCGGTTTTAAAACAAAATACATACAATTATGGATAACTGCTAAGATGCAGTTAATCGGTTTTAAACGTATTTACACATTTGGTCCTTCAGAAATTAACATGTCAATTTCGGCCAAAACAAATTCTGATGAATTATTTACATAACGTTTTTATTCCGAAGGGGCTCTGCCCCTTGGACCCCGCCCCTTGGACCCCGCTTCTCTCGGGGGCGCTGCCCCCGAACCCCCGTTAGTTCTGTTAATATCCAAATAAGCGTTGACTCTTATTTGAGTCCTCATCATGAGTGCACCAGCAATTCATTGTGATTAAATTATGAGTATTCACTCATGATAAACCATATCAATTCGTTCAAGAAAAATTAATACTGAATGTGAGAGAATTGTTTCCAATCAATTCGTGGTTGGCAACCATTGTTTCCAACCAATTCGTGGTTGGCAACCCTTATGAACCACAATTCGTGGTTGGCAACCCTTAGGAACCACAATTCGTGGTTAGCAACCCTTAGGAACCACAATTCATGGTTAGCAAGCAATGTTTTCAACCAATTCGTGGTTGGCAACCCTGAGGAACCACAATTCGTGGTTACCAACCACAATTCGTGGTTAGCAAGCAATGTTTTCAACTAATTCGTGGTTGGGAACTATGTAAACTCACAATTCGTGGTTGACAAGTATGTAAACACCACAATTCGTGGTTGGCAAGTATGAAAACACAATTTGTGTTAAATTTTCAAATCCAACACCTATTGTGCAACTACTATCGCTATATAACACCATTTAAGAAAAAAATTCACTTTTTTTGTGTTGATCAAGCAACTTCCCTTGTGATTTTATGTCAGTTAATTAACTAAAAAGACATGAAAGTCGTATAGAAAAATGGCTTGTGTTTTCTTGTGAACTGTAGCCAAATAAACCCTAGCAGCTTATGCATTAATGAAGAACTTAATTTATAAAACATCGATCATCAAGTAATCCATAAATGAACATGTGCAGCATTTGTTTTAATTATGACACTTGCACATGTTACCCACATGAGAAAGAGAACTTTAGTCCAAAAACTGCATAAAGTTGGTCTCCAAAACAAAGTTAAAATTGAGAATCAATCAATATTTGAATACTGAAAGTAAGCTCATAATAATTTGGTAACATCTATGATTAAACTGAGATTTTGTCAGGGCAGCACTTGAAACCCACATAGGCTGGCTGGCTGTCTGTCTGTCTGTCTTTCACTGCATATATGGAAGCTATTCCTTCATCAAAACTCCATATCTGAAACCAAATGCCAGCTTGTGTTCGTGTGCGTGTCAGGTGAGTGTGTGTGTGTGAGAGAGAGAGACTTGGTTGGACAATTTGGCATGGGCTTCAGACAAAAAAAAAGGCCATAATTTTAAAAAATATAAACGAGGGATGTGTTCATTTAAATATAGAAGAAGAATGAAAATTGTTAATTATAACTTAATATTTCTCAATGAATAAAGTTTTGAACATCAAAATAAATCTTATGTTTTTCAAAATAAAGAAGCCTTTTGCTTTTACTTTTATATATAATAAATGAAAAACTTGTTAATTTGTGAAGAAGTAGCAATAACTTAATGTTCATTATCGTAAAAAAACCTAAAAAATTGCTTAATTACTTTGTTTTTCTTTCTGTTGCTATATTTACTGTTGTTACTGAAAACAATGCAACAGAAACAAAAACAAAAACATCCCACTACCCCCAAAACCTTAATTTCCATCATTAATGTTTGATTCTCAGGAAACATCAACTCTTAGTGTCATTACAATCAGAAGTGACATTCCTGAAAATCCCAAATCTTGATTATAATGCCTTGAAGCAAGAGATTCATGGAGATGAAACCCAAATTATAAAAAAAAAAAATAACAAAGAAACTATTTCCATAGAACATATTAAGTTACAAAAACCCAAATATAACAACAAAAGAAAGTAGTAGTAGTAGTAGTTTGATCATGATGCAATGATTTTAAGTTTTAAGTGAACATTGTTTATGATCCAAATTAAAAAAAAGCTAATTAAATTAACTAACCTGATCCATATTAGAATGGATTGCCATTGTTAGTCCGTGGATAATCCGCAGGCAACTGAACATGATTCGGAGCCATATTGAGTGGTAGGTTAAAGAATGGTAGTCCGGAAGATGGGTCTGGAAATGGGTTGTTGCTATTTATCCCTCCACCACCGCCACCGCCGCCGCCACCGTCAGCCGGTTGTTGCATCTGCAGCCCTCCACCTTCCGGCTCCTCTTCATCTAGTGGCAGTCTCTCATAAGCGACATTAGAGAAGGAGGAAGCGATAACAATAACCGGACCAGCGGCGGTCAACTCTCCGACCACGTTCCCACCTACTACTTGCCCTTGTCCGCCAGCCAGAAATATAGTCAAGCTGGTGGCTCCCGGTGGGGCCGGCGGAGGCAGGAAAGAACCGGAAAGAGATAAGATCTCAAACCGTCCATGGAGCGCCATCACACCCCCTGCAGCGGCCGGCTGCCGGAGGCTAACGTTGGTGACAATACCGGTTCCGGATAGTATGCAGATCCCTCGCTGCCGTCGTCTTGCATACGTGGCTATACAATCAAAAACATCACACCCGTTTCCGATTTCCAAGATGTGAGCTCTCAGTGTGTTGGCGCTTTCTCTTGTGATGATCACCGGAGGTTTTGGCTTGTTTTTGGATCCGGCCGGACGACCTCTAGGTCGCCGGCCAACGATGTCACCACCACCACCGCCGGAGTTGGGGGAGACCAGTTCTTGACCACCCTGATGGTCATCATCCTCTTGGTGGTTGTGGAAGGCGGCGCCGTCGGAGAAAAGGTGGTGGTGTTGGTTGTTTTCCGGTTGACTGGCGTGGAGTTGCAAGTCAGAAAGGTGGTGCTGGTGCTGGTGCTGGTGATGGATGTAACGAGAAGCAGTGCCTAAATCCAAACCAGCCATGGATATGATATGATATGATTACAGAAACATGAAGCAACAGAAAACAGAAAAATTATAAAAAATGGATGCAAGAAAATTAATATATAAAAGTAAGGGTTTTTTATTATGGAAAAGCAAGGTCTGGGAGTTGAACCCTAACAAAGGATATGTGAGTACAGGGAAAGGGGAAGAGAGACGGGGCAGTCATACCTCACAACCTAAATTTCAAATATGCATAAAAAAACACTCCACACTTGTGCCACAAAATTAAATAATGCGTCGCAAAGTAAACATGTATATGTTTAATAATACTATATTATTATTTTTTTAAATTTAATAATCTGTCATTATTTTTTATCTAAGGATTATATATTAAAAATAATATTGATTTATTTAATAAGCAAGACAAAATGATTAATTGATATGATTGTTCATATTTCTTACTTATTTGATATTTTTGTTATTCAGAAGGGGGTAGCGGCGCAGCTTGTTGCCCGTCTACCTGCCATTAGTTTGTAATTGTGGCGGTCATCTCGTATTCGATTGAAATTAGTAATTTTAAAAAAAAAAAAAAAAAAATTTGTTGTTTGATTTAAAATTCGATATCCATTTTCAATCAGAATTTTTGATTAAAAAAACATCACAAACAATTTTAAATAATGGAAGGTATTAAATAATAATGAAAAATGATACATACCATTGATACCAATAAGCATTTTGACATGGTTACGGAAAAGAAATCATATTTTGATATCCTTGTGGTCCATGTAACACAAAAGAAAGTAAATTAGCCCATTTTAGAAGAATGAAATAGTGAATGAAAATTCTATGTTAAAGAACCCTAATTAATAAGAATAGTTAGTTATTAATTAACTAGACCTTTAATATACTTTTAGTAAAAGAAAGACAAAAGTTCATATTTAAGAAAACCAAAAATATGAATTGATATCATGTATTAACTAAAAGAGGAGATTATATGTGAAAGTTAAGTATTCACTTCTTAGGATAAAAAACTACCCATATATTAAAACTCTTTTACTACATTAAAATATATATTTGTTTTTAGTTATACAAATTCTTGAAAAAACATATCAAATAAAGATCAATTCTTGCTATTTAACTAATTAACACCACAAGTAAACGACCATATACATACGAAATAATGTCGACCTATCCCGACGACAAGTCGTGAGTATAGGGTCATTTGACTTATCCCGACTACTTATCGTGGATATAGGCTTCGTGTGTATAGGTATATATGTCAAAAGTGTCGTCGGTATAGTTTGGCCTATACCCACGACATGTCGTCTGTATAGTTTGGCTTATACCCACGACAAGTCGTCGGTATAGGTGAAATAATTCTTTTTTTAAGTAAAATCTATCACACGACATGTCGTGGGTATATGTTCCACCCTATCCACATAACATATCGTGGGTATACGGTGGACTATACCCACGACATGTCGTGTGGATAGGCCTGAAACTAAAAAAAGGACCTATCCCGGCGACATATCGTCGGTATAGACATTTTTTTTCAATATTTTCCAGAAATAGTTAAAAGAAATTTCCAGGAATACCCAACATCCAAAATGAGATAAAATATTTAAAAAGAAGTCTCAAAGGGAAAATCCAAAATTTATCTCTATGAGATAAATTTCGGACGAGTATATTCTAAAGGGTTATCTTAAATAACCATACACATACATATATATAAACATGACATACATACAAATACATGTACATAAATGACAATAGGTGTGTAAACGTTTCAAGCCGGCTAAAGCCTTTTACTTATATATATTTTTAATTTTTTTAAATCTATTTTTATTTATAACTATTACTATATATAAAATCATGATAAACAAGTCGTTCACAACCCTTAAATGATATAAAAAATTACATATACATAAATAAAAGTTCAAAAGTCAGGATACGTACCTTATCAATAAAACACAAATATGAAGTTAATCTCATGTACTCAATCGCAACGAGTTCCAAACTTGTAACAAAATTAAATGAAGTTACATATACAATTTACATATAGAAAATCAAGTTACATATACAATTTCAAGTTACATATAGAATTTCAAGTTATATACAAATTCAAGTTACATATACAATTTTAAGTTGCATTATAACACCTCGAAAATTCCCAAGTAAAATAAGGACTTAAAGTGTTCAAAAGAAAAGTTCAAGGGTTAGAATGAAAGTTCCAAAAGATTCAAGGGCTAAAAATGAAAAAAAATGGAAATTTAGCCCGTGACGGACCGTCACAAGGTCATAACAGTCCATTACGGCCATGACGGACCGTCATCAAATGGTAACGGTCCATGCCGCCAAAACCAGAAGCGGTTTAGGGTTTCTGACACGTGTTTGATGACTCAGCTTTATAATGGACTGTTACAGCCTCGTAACGGTCTGTTACATGGTCACCAAGTGCGTAGTCGCCAAGCAAAGGCGTGACGGACCGTCACGCCTGGTAATGGTCCGTCACGGCCATGAAATTTGCCCTATAAATAGAAACTCGATCCCAGCCCATTCCACACCATCTATACACCTACTAAACACACACACACATTTCTTATAAGTTCGGGTTCAAGCCACGGTTCGCATACGAGAGTCCGTTTTCTAACAGATCGTCCGCAAAATTGCCATAGATAGTATCGAGGTAAGGTTTCTGAATGCCCTGAGGTTCCTTTTTGCAAACCTAAGATAGGAATATTGATTATGATAATGTCAAATACAATCTAGGGTATACTCGAGGTGTTGACTATTATATTGATTCCGAAGGAGGTTCTGATTGACGTGAGTTCCTCTAAACTGTGCTCTATAAAATGTTGTTTTCTAAATGATTTTATGAGATCCCAATGATATCCTCCGTGTATATATACCTGTAATAAGTACTTATTATGGCCATGTTGGGTGGGACTGACGGGCTAGATGGATCCTCTCGTTATGGCCGGAGTTGTATCCGGTAGCCAGGGAGTCGCCTGTATATATATGTTGTAGACTTAGAACCCGAGTAAAGCAAAGTTTACTGGGTGAGGGTTTCAGATGGATGACTGTTAGACCTAGACCCCGAGTAAATCTAAGGTCTTGGGGTGTTTTGTATCATGGATACAAGTTTGAAAACATGATTTTGTTTATGAACTCACCAACTTTGTGCTGATCCAAATATTTTCAAATGTTTTTGAGCACATGTGATCACTAGCTGTAGTTGACATTCTAGAAGACGTACATGTGCTATGTTTTGGATAGGGTTGACTGAGGGCATGTTCCTATGTAACCGTAAGGCCTGAGTTGATGGCATGTTCTCGAGAACTATAAGGCCAGGGTTATATGTTGTATTTTCAGTCAATCCTAGTTGTAAAACAATGTTATGGTTATAATAAAATATAGTTTATGGTTTAGTCTTCCGCTGTGTGTTTTTGGTATCAACCACTACAAGGAAATGACCCTGTGCCGAAGTCGCCTATACCGACGACACTTGTCGTCGGCATAGGTCACCCTGTCGTCGGTATATGTCAAAAAATTTTTTTTGAATGGGACACTCTATAGCGACGACATGTCGTCGCTATAGGGTTGAGGCAGATTGGAGAGAAAACTGGCGCCCAATGAATTTTTTGGGAAAACCTATAGTGACGACATGTCGTCGCTATAGGTTAATTTTGATTTTCTTTTTTGTTTTATTTTATTTAATAAATTTTCGTCGGTCAAATTTTCTTTTTTTTTAAATTAAAAAAATTCTAGAAAACCCTATGGACGACATGTCGTCGGTATAGGGTTTTTACCTTTATTGACTGGTCAACATCCTACGAACCCTATACCGACGACATGTCGTCAGCATAGGGTAACTTTGCCGACGACATGTGGGCCTATGCCGACGACATCTCGTCGCCATAGGGTGCATCGCGAACAAATAGGGAAAACAAACGGCAGACCTTCATTTATACCTAAAATCCTCCAAAACTCCCCCAAATTGTTCTCTCCGACGATTTCACAGTTTTTCGGAGCAACTTTCACAAAAACTCTCGGGATTTAAGGTGGGGTAACATCCGGGTTTCATATTTTAGCTACTTTTTCAAGATTTTAAATTTTGTTTGTTTATTTTGGTTAGGTTTTGGAGAAATGTCACCATTTTTTGGATTTCTAGCTTTGTGAAGGTAAATACTCGTTTTGATTACTAATTTGTGATGAAATTTGGTTCAGGTCTAAGATTTTTATGATTTTGTATGTATGTATTATGTATGTGTATGCATGTATGTTTGTATATATGTTTGTATGTATGAGTATGTATATTTGTATGTATGATGGAATTATTAAATTATAATTAGTTTAGGTCATTTGGTTTAGATGTGTGATTATTTTATATAATTTAGTTTATGTATTAGTGTTTGTATGTATGTGTATTTATGTGTGTAATTTGTGTTTATGATGATTAGTTTGAATGTTTAGTTTGTATGTATGTGAATGGTTTATATTTAATGATTTACAGATTTTTGTTTTTAGAAATTTAATATTTCTAGATAAAATATTAAAAATTAAAAAATATAAAAAAAAACAGAAAAGACCTATACCGACGACATGTCGTCGCTATAGGCCTTTTTAAAAAATTATAAAAAAACAAAAAACCCTATATAGCGACGACATGTCGTCGGTATAGGCTGACCTATACCGACGACAATCTTGGGCTATTGGTACGAAGCAATCCCGACGACATCTATACCGACGACAAGTCGTCGCTATAAGGTATCCCGACGACAAGTCGTCGCTATTGGGTAAAAAAAAATCGTCGCTATAGAGTAATACTGTTGTAGTGAACGTCACAGTAATTCGCAGGTAACCATATGACCAATATGTAGTTATCTGACAAACAGAATGTTCAGTCTAAGGAAAGAGTGAATATAAATCCCTGTTGGACCCGTCATTTATTCCTAGGAATGTTACATTTGGTGGTACTACTGTGGAAAGATAATCACCCTAGTTTACAAGGTGTAACATGCATATACAAATTCAAGTTACATATACAATTTCAAGTTATGTATACAGTTTACATATACAAACTCAAGTTACATATACAACTTACACATACAATTTCACGATAGACTTGAAAGTTACACTTTCAATTTACATATATAATTTACACAATTACACAACTAAATATACATACAAAGATATAAACATACACAATTACATATATATACACAATTACACAATTATATATATACATACACAATTATATACATATACATACAAACATACATACACAATTACACAATTATATATATATATATATATATATATACACATACACAATTAATTACACAATTATATACATATACATACATACACGTATATACAAAAACAAAGGCTCAATTACACAATTATATACATATACATACAAAAATGCATACATATATATACATACATATTAATCATACACACATACATACTAATCATACATATAAACCTAATTCCATCACACATTACTAACCAAAACTAATAATTACCTTTCAAAAGCTTCAAATCCAAGAACTTGGTAAAAACCTTCAAAAACCTAAGATTATTCAAAGAAAACAAAGTTAAAAATGGTGAAAATTGAAAACCTATTGTTAACATTGGTGAAACTCATATCAAAAACCAAGATTTTGGTGAAAAATGCTCCAAAAATCGTCCAAAATCAAGATGACCCCAAAGAGAGTTTGGGGGTTTGTGTGGAGGAAAAATGAGCAGAAAGAAAGAAGAATCTGTCTTAGGGCTTGCAAAAACATGCCCTGACGACAAGTCATGGGGATTGGTTGAGGTGTCGTCGGTATTGGCCTATACACATGACATGTCGTGTGTATAACTTTTGACCGGTCAAAATTTTAAAGTGACCTATCTACACGACATGTCGTGGGGATAGGCTTTTTTATTTTTATTTATTTTTATATTTTTTTAATTTTTCCTGAAATAACAAATACTATAAAAAGGGAAAAATTAATTTAACCTATCCTCACGACATGTCGTTGGGACAGGTTTTCATTTAGGCGCCAGTTTTCCCTCAACCCAGATAAACCTATCCAAATGACATGTCGTGTGGATAGGGTGTCACCTGGTCAAATTTTGGAAAAACTTATCCCCATGACATGTCGTCGGGATAGGGTTAGCTATGCTGACGACTTTTGTCATGTGGATAGGTGTCGTCGGCATATGGTAATATCTTTGTAGTGTAAATTCATCTCTAACGCGACGTATTTGAGTTGTCCGTGACCAACGTGAAGGAGAGAAAGGAGAGATGTCCGAACTCACGAACGCCCTAAGACTTGTAAAACTATAAATATATTAACAAGTTGGAAGCTTGTTATTCAACCCCCATCTCTAATTAGTAGCCTAAAATCTGGGGAATCTTTAATGACTCATGTTTCTTCATAGTAAAGTTCAGTAGAGGGGGTGGAACCCCTTCAAACCCTTGAACCAACCAATCATATCGTGCCATCTCATATTACCCGAATGAACACTAAAGTACTCGAATGGGTTGCGACGGTGTTCCCGAATGAACCCTTGAACCAACCAACGAAGTATTACCACCTCATAACTCAAACCTACCGCACACAACTTCATCCACGGGTTCATGAACCCGATTTTCAACCCGCATGCGGAACCCGCACCAATTGCGACGGCGTTCCCGTGTTACCCGAGCCAACCCGAGGCACCCCTTCCACCTTTAAAAAACATAACGACATCTCAGTCCTAAGTCAAGAAAAGGAGGATTGAAATAGAGTATATAATGGCATGAACTTTTGGTAGCTAGTATTGATTATTGGCAAATTGCATGGGTAAATTCGGCTTCCAACTCAACTGAATATTGATCATAAAAAGAGTAAGATGATCGACTTGAGATTCAACAATCACAAATCAATAAACTTGCTGTTTCAAATATTGTTTTCATGTTCACGAATTATTCAATCAAATGGTTGTCATCAATAGTTGTATCTGACTGTAAACGAACCGAACGTTCAGCGAACAATTCGTGAACCGTTCGGTGGGAAGTTCGTTTACGTTCGTTCGTTTAATAAATGAACGAACATGAAAAAGGAATTCCGTCCGATTAACTAAATGAATGAACATAAACAGATGTCTCGTTCGTTCAGTTGTGTTCGTGAACGTTCGGTAACGTGTTCGTGAACGTTCGTTTATTTACGTTCATTCGTTTATGTTCGTTTACGTTCGTGTTCGTTTGTTTATGTTGTTCATTAAATATTTTTGTATATTTCTATTTATTTTATCTAAACTTTTTATATTCTTTAATTTTTTTTTATTTTTTACCCTAACAATTAACTAAGTAAAGTAAGTTCGATACAGGTACATAAAACTTGATATTAAAATGATTTTATTAAATGTTCATTTCGGAAGACATTAGGGTTGACATCAAAAGTCCCAAACAAGGCTTCGTTCGGTTCTGTTCGTGAATAAATCCATTTCCTTAATGAATGAACACGAACATGAAATTTCGTTCAGTTAGTGTTCGTGAACCGTTCATGAACAAGTTCGGTTCGATTCGTTTACAGCTCTTTGTATCTCATGTGCTTTAATCAAGGAAGACAGTTAATTATTTTATCAATTATATATTGTAATCTGAAGTTAAAATATATCTTACAAATTACTAACAACCTTAAAAACACAACCTTAAAAACTAAGGTTGGTGGCCGCTCAACCAAAGTTTAATAATAACCCTTTGACTTTGTCAGTTTTCTTTAATAGCCCTCTTAACTTTCTAAATTTTTAAATATACCATTCAAGTTTTTAAAGTTTCAATTTTACCCTTACATATAATTTTAAACTCTACCCCTTAAATTTCTTAACTCTCAAGTTAATTTATCCCTCAAATTTCTTTTCTTTTTTCTTTAATTTTTTTTATATCCGTTTGTCAAAATTACATTTTTCTATTTTTGTTTTGTTTTTACTTTATTACTAACTTCGTTTACGAATTTTTCGTTTCAATGTTAACTCCAATTCGTGCCGTGATTTATCTATTTTTCGATCTCTATTACCGAGTCGTGTCAACTTCATACGTTTCTTTTATATACTTAGTCACGATATTGTTGTCGCCGCAATACGCGTATAACGAGGTTCGCAAACCCGTCGCATCGCAAGGGCTTTAAAAAATGTACTTAAACAAGTTAGTATTATCTTATGATCGCGCCACACTTCATATTTTCTAGTTCATATTAAGAAAGACATTTTACATAAAATAGAAAAATAATCATGCCTTGAATCTTGATTCTAAAACCAGCTACGCAAACAAATAAAATACACTCGTAGTAGTGCAGCTACGCAAATATATTAAATAATAAATATTTAGTAATAATTTATTAGTAATAGCTATTTTAGTAAGTCTTTTTCTGTTTTTTTTTAGTTTTTAATTTAATAGTAGTTGTTGTTGGTGAAAATAGAAATATCGGAAAACCAAAAATTAAACATAGAAAAACAAAACTGACATGTTAAACTGTTAAAAGAAGTATTATTTTTCATAAAAATTTGAAAGAGTATTTCTCTTGGTTGGTTTTTAATAAAAAAATTGTATATATTATTATGCCTTTATGTAAAAAGGAAAAAAAAAAATACCCTATCAATAAATATCATTTTTTTTGTTGAAAAAATTCATATGGAGAAATATTAGTTTTATCAATACCGTTATTATCAAACTAATATTTTCTTAAAATTTTGTAAGTTTAGATTATCTTTTACTATGAAAAAAACGCCATATAATTAGTTAATCCAATATTACATGCTATTTAATTAATTTGTTGACAATTATATTATTAGTCAAATGCTCAAGGCAACATCTATCCTAAAAGGTAAGTAAAATTTGATGAATATTTCAGTATTAGTTATTTGCACTGATAGATCACGGCAACAAATTAAAGTTTAAATGTATAACCATCTACGTTTTGAGCTCAAATGTTTAATACAGGCTCGTAAAATACATAGTTAATTTTAAATATAGAACCATGATATTAAACATATAAACATTTGTATGTATTATAAATCATATATGTCTAGGAGGTGTTAGTAGACCTTGGGGAAGTCTTGTTTAGGGCTTGTCAGGTCTATGTCTAGGAGTCGTGCAAGGCCCCAAACACGGAAGACCTGACTTATTGGATTTACTTATCAACAGATAGCACATAAACATGAGACCTTTAACACAACACAGCGGAAACGATTAAAACTTTTAACATAACAGCGGAAGTATAACATGTCTAGACATAACTTGTCTAATACAAAATAAAGCTTGTCTCAAACAACATAGTCATAAACATAAACGAGATGCCAGACACTGATCTTCGGGTGACTCTTCTCGCCAAGCCAAGAATCCACATCTATCTACAACCACCTACACTTAACTGATATGAATACTAAAAATCAGCAACGCTGAGTGAGTTCTAACACTTACATAAAACTTTACATACATAACATAAAAGAAGGATTTACCAAAACATACTAGACGCTATTGAGGCAAAACTTTACATACTTTACTTTTAAAACTGTTTATGTCATACATTATATGTCAAACCTTTTCACTGTACTGCCCCCATGGTAACGACCATGAACCGACAAATAATACTAAACCGTCAATTCTTGTATCTTGTACTGCCCTCATGGCTCATGTCCATGAACCGACAATACTGCTTAACCGTCAATTCCCTTATCCTGTACTGCCCTCATGGATCACGTCCATGAACCGACAATACTGTTTAACCATCAATTCCTTTATCATGTACTGCTCTCATGGCTCACGTCCATGAACCGACAAATACTGCTTAACCGTCAATTCATGTATCCTGTACCGCTCTCATAGCTCACGTCCATGAACCGACGAGTACCCTAAATCACCGTCATTGAGCCTAACTGACCTTAAGTTTAGTCGTGGAAAAAATTGAGAGTGAATTGCGACCGAAGTGTAGCGGTCGCAAAATGTGCGACCGAAACTGAGCGGTGGCAAAATTTGTGATTGGATTGCGACTGAATTGCGACCGAAACTGAGCTGTCGCAAAATTTGCGACTGTTTTACGACCGGATCTTGTGCGGTCGCTAATTTATAACTTCGGTCGCAAACCGGTCGCAAATTTTGTGACCGACATTTCGGTCGCATTTGCCCAGTTTTCTAGTAGTGAGCGGGAAAAAGAATTGGACAAACAGATATGCCTTTACATTATTATTTCATGTATTAAAGTTAAAACGATATATATGGGGAGGGGTTTATTACAAAACACTAACTAAGTGTGAGAACAAAAAAAAAGACTAAATTGTTTAATTCTGTGATCCAATGTATTTTTAAAAATTTTGTATTTTTACATACAAATATATATGTTTATGTACATAACATACCGCTAAACTAATTTTTTCATAACATTTTATATATTTAAAAATTTACCTACACATGTGTAGGTTATGTGTAAGTAAAAATAACATGCACATGACTTATCATGTGTAGGTTATATAAATAAACACATTTTTTTTCATATATATGTATATTTTTTGAATTTATTGAGAGTCGAATAAATGATGCATTTATGTCATTTTCTTATATTTTAAATTTTTTTATGATTGAATAAAATAAAATATTTATTTTGTTCTACGAGTTCTCACAATATTTAGTATTCTACATATCATGTGTGTGTATATAAATATATATGTGTGTGTATTTCTCACGGTTCTTTATTTAAAATTATATATATGTGACGTATGTGTTCTTTAATTAACCAAATAATATGTTTCGATGAGTTCAAAGCTGAATAAATAATTAATTATAGATTTTTTTTAACAACAATTTTTTTCTCATCTAAATACCACCAAACATTGTCTTTACAAGGTTTTAAACCCATACAATTTTTATAGAGGCAAGCACCATACCACTAGCGGCTAGCCAATGACCTAGTGGTAGTTGTCTATTAGTATGGTGTTTACCTCTTCCATAAAAGTGGTGTAAGTTTAAACCCTTACAATTGCAAGGTTAGGTGAAATTTAAGTGAAAAAAATTGTTGTTAAAAAAAAAAAAGAAACACTGGGTAATTAATTATAATTTTTTTTAAAGGTAAATTTCTTTATTCATGTGGAAGTGAAACTTGAATCCATGAGCTTCTCAAATATTGGTGTTTTTAGAGGATTTTCATCTACCACTGTGCCACCAACTCCAATGGCAGTTAATTATAGATAATGATCATATCTATATCTATACTATATAATAAATAAAGTTTTTTTATGGCACGTGTCGCCTCCATATTGATTCTCATCATTTTTTTTCCGACTCATCTCTCTTATTAAATACATCTCTATCTTTAATAATAATATATTTTAAAAAAATACTAATTATACTAATAAAACATATTTATTTTAAATTATCTCTTATTATAAGAAACTTTGAAATCTAATTATGTAACTTTTATTTTCAATCAAATAGTAAATGAAAGTCAAATTAAATTAAATAATAATTAACGTATTTTCAAAACCCAATTATGTAATAATTTTTACATATTTTGAATTTTGTTTTCTATCCTTAGTATATGTAATACATTTTTACACTTGTAAAAAATATATATAAAAGTTTAATAATTTTATGTATTGATATTTTTTATCCCGTGTGTAGACACGGGTGCTAAGCTAGTTAACCATATATTAAAAGTAATGATGAGAGAAACATTGTGTTAAACGTGCATGTAAACTGCTTTTAATAATTAATTAACTCGAAGGACGTTCAGTTATATAAAATAGAGCTAGCATGAGTATTTATTTTGACACCGATGAAGTATTAATATAACTAGCATTTGACGGCCGCGCTTCGCGACGGGGTCATAGACTCGAATCAAAATATAAGCGATAACACGTAAAAATCGTAGAAAAATAAAATATTCTTACATATTGAAACAAAACATTAAAACCTACAGAAAAAAAAGCTAAAAAAAAGCTGGATAACAAAAAATTTAAAACATAAAAATGACACATCCAAGGCTCGAACTCGGGTGGATGGGGATCAAGAGGTGCAGCCTTGCCGTTAGGTGAAACGGCTTTTATGTTTAACCTCCTCCATTTAATCCTTTAAAGAGAACATATTTGTGGGAAATAAAAAAAAGAAAATATGGATTTCTCGAGCTACGCGACGAGAATTTGATCGGTATCGATTATGCTCGTTACGGTACCGCTACGAAATCGACACTCGTTATAGCAACAAAAATAAAAAACAAAAAAAAGTCATTACATGCCCAAAATGAAATAAACTCGTGTAAAAAAAACGAATAACATTAGAATTTTGACCAAAAAAAATATTAACCATAACCGTGTATTTAAAATTTTTAAAAAACTTAACGAACAAAGTTTTTAGAACTAAAAAAAAGATAATAAATAGTATGTCATCCATGAATTTTCTTACTAAGACGACAAATCCAAATTAATTATTTGTTTATTCAGTAAAAGATAAAGATGAGAATAAATTTTATATGTTTAATTTGAGTTTTAAACATTAAAAGATTGAAAAAAGAAAAAAATCTATTGAGAAAGCGGCAGGAGTCGCTTTGAGTTTTAAATATTTAAAAATTGAAAAATAAAAGCCTTGGAGAAAGCAAAAAGAAAGATTTGTTGTAGCAAAGGACCGAACATGAGCTACCTAAGACTGCCTCCAACGCGCGCCCGTGAGCCGCCCATCAAGTCTAGTTGGCATCCATCACCCATGGATAACCATTGAGGGCTCATCGCCCATGATCACCCATCCATCCCCATGGACAACTTTTGTTTGAAGATAATAAGGTTGTTTGTGAGATGGATGGGTATGGTAGTGTTGGGGGTAAAATAAGTTTGTGAAAAGAATGGGAGAAAAGCATATGTGACATGCTGACTAGGACTGTTTATGAGATGAATGACTGTTAGCGTTGCGGACAGTATAAGTTAGAGTGAGGTAGCCTCAAATAACTCCACCAACCTTCTTTATGGTAATTCTTTTGAAACTTTAATTATTAAACACAAAGTATATCGATAAAAACCAAAAAAAATATCAAAACTGTGCATTAAACGGTTGTACTTTCTGCAACTGGACATGTACGAACCAATCACAGGTGGTTAATGTAGTAACCGACCTGTGATTATAAACAGGTATAATAGCTATTATGTAAAAAAAACAGTAATATTTTGTTTGTAGTGTTTCAATAATTGAGAGTTTTTTGGTGGTAATAAATTATATCTTATTATACCTTTATAAATAAACTACTGGCACTCTGCTATCATTACTATTATTTTAAAATTTTCAATTAAATATTATTGGCTTATGTAAGTATAATAATTGAGTGGGCGTGGAATTAGTGGGGTTAGCGAAGGTTAATGGTCATTGGAATGGGATTCTTTTTCGAAACAAGCTTGTCAAGTCACCAATTATATAAAGTAATATGACCATGTATTATTGTTTTTTGAGTTAATTACACGGTGGTGCGTTGTTTGTGTGGTCGCGGACGTTTCTCGGATCTAACGCTACTCGAAACCGTGTCACGGTTGTTAAACCATCCGCGTCTAAGTTGCGGAGGAAACAAACGACGGTATCGTTTTCGTTGTGTGGTTCCCAGCGGTGCAAAGTGGAGGTGGTGCGTGTTTCATGAGAAAGAAAAGATGTCGGAGAAGATGAAGTGGGGTGGGTCGCACTTTTTAATTTTAAATTTTATTTTTAGTATTAGAAGGGGTATGATGGTTATTTTAGAAAATTTAACAGAAAAACTTAATGGCCATCCACTCAAAAGACCATCCGTGTTACGTTTGAGTGAACTTGTGGACCACCGGTGTAGTTTTTCAAAGTCGGAGACCAAACTTGTAATATGTGCAAACCATAGGGACCATCCGTGTAATTAACTTTTAAAAAAAAACTAATAATCTACTACTATTAACTATCTATACCTGTAACTTATATGATTTATACCCTGAAATATAAGGAATATACCTTATCATCAGGATCTCCATTTTCCATGTATTAGTTAAGTTATATATGTTACAAAAGTAACTTTCTTTGAACTTTGGTTATTGAATATATATTTTACGGATTAAATACAAAGTTTGTTTTTTAACGTGAACTGAAGGGTGTGAAGTCGTCATGTAACATTGGTCAAGTTTTTTCAACGGTTAGGGCAGAGGCGATAGAAAAATCATAAATAATAAAAAGATAAAAAATGCTGAAAGGACAAAACCGAAAAAACCATTTTTGTTGACTTTTATTTTTTGTTAAATTTAGTTTCGTCAACTCTTTAAATGTTAAATAACTTTTAAATAGTTGATTATTTTTTATAAATATTAAACCATGAAACCGAGAATTTTATTATCTTAACTTAAGAAATATTGTTAGGGTTGTAAATAAACTGAACTTTCAGCGAACCGTTTGACGGAAAGTTCGTTTACGTTCGTTTGTTTAACTAAATGAATTAATGAACACGAACAAGGCCGTGTTCGTTCAATAATGTTCGTGAATGTTCAGTAATTTGTTCGTTAATGCGTGTTCATTTATTTTATGTTTCTTTGTTACAAGCTTTTAGTATTATTTTTATTTTTTACCATTAATATTAAATTATTATATGTTTGTTTGTGTTCACTTGTGTTTGTTTGTGTCCGTTTATGTTTATTTGTATTCTTTTATAATGTTATAAGAAACGAACATGAACATTTTCATTTACTTAACAAACGAACACGAACACAAAACTTTGTCCGGTTATATGTTCGTGAACATGATAAAAGCTTAACGAACGAATATGAACAATTCTGTAACATTGCATACAAGTTCCTCTATTTTTTTAAACCTCCATAAATTTTTATACGTCTTACACAATAAAATTTAGCGTTTTTTGTCTTTAAATAATTAGTTTCAGTCGTTTAAGAAACTATATATGTATGTTTTCCATAATTATTTATATTCGTATTGAATCCTCTATATAATACACACGCTCCTTCACCTCGTGATCTCTGTAACAGTGTGTCCCCACTGTTACCCTAGTTGCAAGTTTTGTTGTCATTTCCTGTCATTATGTTATTTTAAATTAGTCATTGATTTAAATTATTTATAGGCTTGGATATATATACACACATGCATAATATGTATTGTTTTTATTTTTATTAGATCTTTTATTTATATTAGAAACAATTACATAAATAGTACGTGTGGTATGTCCATTATACGATTTTGGTCTATAATTACGTTTGAGAAATGAATTACATTTTTAGTCTAAGTGTTTACTCAAACTTAAAACAAATGATCGTTGATGCTAACATAAGTCTAATTTACTTATCAAACCACACTAGAGACGTTTGTTATGCCAAATCAATTGGAAAGTTGTACAATGGGGTTGGGCCGTCGGTTCATGAAATCGGGTTCATGCATGTGGGTGGAGACGATGGTTTGAGGACAGTGAGGAGCGTGGAGACGAACGAAGATGTTGATTGGGAAGGGGGCTATCAACATATCATGGTTGCCGACGATGTTGGTGAAAGAGACATGTTCCTGGGCCAAAAAATTGGATAGAGGGTTAGGTTTTATTTTATTTATTTATTTTATTCATTTTATAAATAAAAAACATAATAAAGATTGATGTCTATTACTAGTGTCAATACCATTTGTGTTACGTTTGAAAAACAAATACTAAAAGTGTAATTTTTATAGTTAAGAATCAAAACCAAAATATAAAAGTAGAAATGGACTAATAAAGATTGATGTCTGTTACTAATGCCAATGATTTTCAGCCCAAGTGGTTGAGGTGAGGTACCTAAGACTTCATTAAAATGGAAAGTTATTGGGTTCAAGTCCCACTTGTGATAAAAAAAAAGTGGTTTCAGGTTGGGACAAGGGGTTTTCTTACCTATAGTGTATTTCTTCCTAAAGATGGTGAAGATGATCGGGTGATTCAGTGGCCTGTCAGTGATCCAAATCACCGTAAAAAAAAAATGGACTAATGGTGCAATTCTTTTTATACACAACACACACGCTCCTTGACCTCGTGATCTCTGTAATTATGTGTGTTCCCACTATTACCCCGGTTACTAGTTTCGATGTCATTTTCTTCCATTAAAATAATAAAGAATATCTTATTGATAATCTCAATGACAACATCATGCATTTCTATATAATTAACTTTGTCTTCGGACCTTATTTCACTTATTAATTATCACTAATACAAGCATAAGTCCGTGACCCCACACGCTTTCATTATTTAAATATCCATTTAAATATACTAATAATTTCAGTCCCATTAACATTTAGATTACTTAAAAAGATTTTTAAAATATAATGTCAATGTAACGACTGCATCAGAACATTTATTCAAAAGTGGAATCATACTACCATTATTGGATGCTAAGGTGTTACTGTATATAAAGTTAGGAATTTGTAATAAAAAAAAATGAACGTTTTTCTTATATAACACATACACGGATAGAAGTTACAATGGTCATAAATATACATGCCCTGTAAGTCTGTAACCAATATAATCCTCATGTATTTATGATTAGATTGGGTTGTCTTAATTAATGTGTTAAAATCACACAATAAAAACTTATTTTCATTTTTGTATGATCATTAAACTTATTTTCATTGGCATCGGGATTAAAAGTAAACTTCCGCAAGAGCAAGATCTTCGGTGTGGGGGTTGAATATAATCAAATAGATAATATGGCCAACATTCTTAGGTGTCAATCGGATTCCTTCCTCTTCGTTTACTTGGGACTCCCCGTTGGCGCCAACATGAATCTCACAAAAACATTGGAAACCAATAGTAGACAAATTTGAAAACAAACTCTCTTCTTGGAAATCTAATACTTTATCGTTTGGGGGCAAAATCACTCTCATAAAGGCTGTTATGGGTAGTTTTCCTTTATACTGCTTCTCGTTTTTTAAAGCCCCTCAACGGGTCATTGAAGTTCCTGAAGTTATGCGGAGGCGATTCCTATGGGGAGGTGATGCTCAAGATAGGAAACTCTGTTGGATTGCTTGGGATAGGGTTTTGGAACCAAAGACCCAAGGGGGACTTGGAATCGGGAGTCTAAGAGTATGTGGTATACTTTTACTTGGGAGAGTCAAGTGAGAGTACATTTTCTGCCACATGGGCGCCACATCAACGTGATAAGCTCCTCACTTGGGTCTCACTTGGCAAGGGAAATACCTAAGTGAGTGAAATACCACATATTTGATCATAGAGGACCCACCCAACACCCACACCCACACCCACAATGGGGGACCCACCCAACACCCACAAATGGGTTTCTTCCTCTCGTGAGAAAACTCACGGATACATCCTCACGCCCCCTTCACGCATGAGGGGGGTGGTGTGCTATACCCATTCACGGCGTGATGGCCCTCACCATACCCTCGCGTGAGGGTATACCTCTTACCCTAAAGGCAGCGAATTTAGCTTCGCTAATGAAGTGGCGTTGGAGATATAAATCAGACTTGTCTAATCTTTGGGCAGAAACTATAAAAGTCATTCACTACAAAAGCCCTTCACTGCAGTAGAAGATTATGAACCTCCTTTCAAATCAAACAAGCAATCTCAGGTCCGTGGAAAACTATCGCCAAGGTTGATGATGATCTTCTCAAACTGAATATTGATTCTCGTAGTCTATTTAAAGCAACAGTAGGAAAAGGAAGTGAAGTTCTTTTTGACATGATATTTGGCTAGATCAAAGTCCACTAAGGTATTTATTCCCTTAATCTACGACTTGGAGAAGGACAAAATGTGTAGCGTAGCTGATCACATTCAAAAACAAGAAGGCTCCATATTGTGGAAATGGAGTTGGAAGCACTAACTGACCGACACCTCACAGGTAAATTGTTGGTAATCAAGAATAAAATTGGATGAATAAGAACACAAGATTGTGATAAACTTGTTGATTTGATTTAGTAACTTGTGAATTTTGTTCAACATTCGACAAACACATACATACGGTTCAAAGGGGTATTTGTGACCCTAATTACAGATCGACGCGTCTATTGCTAAATGACGTAATTGTTAGACTTTGACATAATTACACACAGACCTTTGCACTTCCTACATATACATATAAGACACTAAACATACTTTCTAGTATTTACAAATTTGACCCAAACTATTATTTTGTTTAATACTTTCAATACTCCCACTTAAACTAAATATAGTTTAAAAAAGGTCATCTCCTTGCTTGACTTGCCCTTACAACAGTGTTGGATCTTCATCATAGATAAGATTGGATTCCTTCTGCTTGTCTTTCTTCTTGTCCTTCAATTTGGTGCATTTGTTTGCAAAATGACCGAGTTCATCACATGCATAGCACCTGAATTTTCTTTTATCTTTTAATCGTCGACCCATACCTTTTCCATAACCACTTTCTCCTTTGCTAAAGTTTCTTCCACGTCCTCTACCAAGACCTTGATTGTTTGAACTTGCCATTAAAAGTTTGCCTTGAAAGTTTTCTTCTGGTTCATCTTAACTTTTGAGGTGTTCTTCAAATGTTGTTATTCTACCCACTGCTTCTTTAATTAACATTGTGTCAAGTTCTTAATACTGCTCGATAGTTGCCACGATCGGTAGATATTTCTTTGGGGCTAAATTAAGTAGCTTCCTAACAATTGTCTTATCTTTTAGAGTACTACCAAGACTTTTAGACTTGGCTCTTATGCTGCCTAATTTTCCCACAAAGTCACTTACGGATTCTATTGGTTGTGATTTCTAAACTATATCTGCTCCAAGATTTTGAACTTTAATCGAGTCCCACATTTATTTTGCAGTTGGGTATTGTGCAACTTGCATTAACACATCTTGTGGTAAGGTTTAGAAGATCATCTTGTGGTAACGTTTGGAAGATCATTGCCTTTGTTGTATTTTCTTTATTCTCATCTACTGCTGCTTCTATTCCTTTGTAACACCCCAATTTCTAAAAGAAATAAAAGTCTAGGGTTAAAAATAAAAATTTTGAAATCTTGACAGATATCGGACCGACATCATCATCCCCATCGGTTCGAAGTAAGCCGAGGGTCAGATATCATATGGATAACGGTCCTATAACCATCATTGCGCCGTAATTCCTAGTGCTGACACGTGACCTATGACTCAGCCCTATATTTTTACACGTGTCTCGATAACTGACCGGCATACATGTGCATAGCGGTCCACTATGTGCTCGCCAAGTCAATACACCTCCTCACCTGGATATCGGACCGACATCACCAAGGATATTGGTCCGACATGGGTCTCAGCTCAGCCCTATAAATAGACGTCATTATCCATTCATTTGAAATCATAAACTTACACACATAACTCTGGGGAACGTGCAAGAAGCTGGTGCGGTGCGTTTAAGTACGAGTACGGAACGCGACGAGTGCGGAGCGTTAAAGTTACGAGCAAGGAACGAACTAGGAAACTATCCAAGGATAATGTAAGTACACTGGACCCGTACCCTAGGCACATTTATGTGAATTACATGCTTAAATGATATGTGTTATGTGATATGTATATGCCGAGGGTACGGGGTAATGAAGGGTTAGTCTAAACACTAAACATGAATAATAGAGTAGTCACGACGTGTCCAATGGGTGGTGGATACGCCGCTGGTACTTTCTATATATAAACTTCTTGGTACTTCGTGGTGAAACCATTATGAATGTTTAGGGGTATAGATTAAAAGACAGTAATGAAAATATAGTAAACGTACGGGAGAACTTCCAACCGGTATGTAGTTATTTGACAAACGGAATGTTCTGTCTAAGGAAAGAGTGGTGTATAAATCTCTCTAGACCCGTCACTCTTTCCTGGAAACATCTCTGTTGGAGGTACTACTCTGGAAAGATAATCACCTTAGTTTACAATATATGACAAGTATGAATATGTGATGAATACATTAACATGTGATGCATGATGTGAATGCATGATGATACGTGCATGTATGAATGAGTATGATGGAACGAGTCTAAATCCTAAAATGGAATAACAGAGTACTCACCAAGTGTTAAAAGGGTGGTGGATATGCCGCTGGTACTTCCTATATATAAACCCTTTTTAATGCATTGTGGAGAAACCGTTACGAAGTTTTAAGTTGAGGACTGGTTGGGAAATAAGTCAAGCATATATATGAAATGAAAACAAATGTTTGATACATTTGGGAGGCTGTGAGTCTAAGATACTCAAGCTCCCAAATGAAATGAGATACCCGACCTGTAAGGTGGATCTCAATAATAAAAGAGAAAACTAAAAAGATTTCAAGCCTACGGGGCTGAGGAAAAGATTCCAAGCCTGCAGGGCTGAGGAAATGAATGAGTCTTCGTGACAAATGCAAGGGGTCTATACTGACAAGTATAAGAACCTTGCTAAAAACTCGGACCGGAGGTACGTCCAAAGATGGTCGCGTATACGAATGACATGACTGGAGGTACGTCCGAAGATGGTCACGGGGCGCCGAGAGCCTGGAAAACTTGAACAATAATAAGAACCTAAAGGGTTCATAATAAAAGGAATGATGCAGTGTACTTACTTAGCGTAAGCTCATTCAAAAACGTTTTTCAAACACTGCAGGAAAGAGGCACGTGGAATAAAGCTTCCTGAGGACGGAGCGGTCCGAATCGAAGAATTCCTATATAGTATGATGTAATCATATCATCTTATGTAAAACAATATTATAATAAAAAGTTACCTTAGCCATTTGATGGCAAGGTTTTGTTAAACTATGACCGTTTTTCATAATATAATACTCTGATAAAATAAGAAATAAATAGGATGTTTCATCCTTCGTTAGCATCAGTTATTTCCCAAAGACCATAAGTCTTCAATACTGTTATCATTAATGCCTAAGTGGTGTAATTTTTTTCAGTCAACTTAGGACATTGTAGGGAAACATTTCCTTGTTCACAAATTTGTGTTGTACATCTTGATGTGTTTTCAATCTTCTGGTCATCTGTGTCTGTCATGCTTCCTTGCTTTCTTCTTGTCTGTCTTTGAATTCTTGCTAAATTACTTGCTGATTTTCTTGTTAACTTGCTTCTGATCGGATGATCAGTTTCTTGTTGTTGGTAACTAAGAATAAAACTGGATGAATAAGAACACACGATTGTGATAAACTTGCTGATTTGATTTAGTAACTTGCGAATTTTGTTCAACATTCAACAAACACATACAT
The DNA here is from genome assembly GCA_023525975.1 of Smallanthus sonchifolius. NCBI lineage: Eukaryota > Viridiplantae > Streptophyta > Magnoliopsida > Asterales > Asteraceae > Smallanthus > Smallanthus sonchifolius. The sequence goes on along the minus strand of CM042030.1, from coordinate 87,890,658 downwards.
ACGGTTCAAAGGGATATTTGTGACCCTAATTACAGACCGACACGTCTATTCCTAATTGATCTAACTGTTAGAATTTGACATAATTACACACAGACCCTTGCATTTCCTATAAATACATATAAGACACTAAACATACTTTCTAGTATTTACAACTTTGACCCAAACTATAATTTTGTTTAATACTTTCAATATAAATGTCCCGCTTCATTGCAACAATTTAATTCAACAATATAACTTCTCGGATGGGTGTAGAGTCGTTCCTTTCTCATTAAGTTCGTTAACACTATTAGAAAAAAAGTATAACTGACGGACGTCTCCGTCGGAAATCTGTCGGTAACAGAACTCTCCGACATGATCCCACTGGAAATGTACTGTCGGAAAAGTGCTCGTGAGAAACCCATTTTCTGACAGAATACCGTCGATAATCTTGTGACGGATTTCCGACGGTCCGATTTTTGACAGATAATTCTCTGACCAACTTCTCATTTCTCCGGAAAGTTTCACATTTGTGTCAGATTATCGATGGATCATTTTATAGGTTTCCGACGGATATCCGTCACTAATCCGTCGTTGATTTTAATTTATTAAAAACAAATAAATATATTATTTCATTTCAAGCAATATAAAATACCACAAATCTGTAAATTACATTTATTTCTAGCAATACAAATACCACAAATTCGTAAATTACATTTATTTCCGGTAATAAAAATACCACAAATATGCAAATTACATTTATTTCTAGTAATACAAATATAAAAATTTTGTAAATTACATTTACAAATTCACAAATTTTAAATTACATTAAAACTATAAAACTAAGAAGATATTCCTCGTTACGAACTTGTGACGGGTTGGACTTGTTCTTCCATATGAGATTCAATCCTGCGATTTAACAAAAAACGTTTTTAACTCCTTCAATGGGTCAAACGACACGTACTCACTTTATGATGTTATAATAACTAAAATACAACTTAAATGGGTTGAAACGACTAGTACCCCCTTTATAATGTTATTATAAACAAAATACAACTTAAATGGGACAAAACGACCCACTTTATAATGTTATAATAACCAAAATACAACTTAAATATGTATACTTACCAGAACTCGGTCCGTCTTATATATCCAAGTTATGCACGTGATCAATTAGTACGGTACATCTGTTACAAAACGATACCATAAATCAATACAAAAATTAAATTACAATATGTATTATAAATACAAGTTATATATTACAACACGTACAAAACAATTATAAAAAAATCACTAGTCGTCAGAAGAATGATCAGGCCAATAGAGGATCATCTTCGGTTTCTGTTTCTTCATAGCCCATCCGAAATTTTTTGACCATGATAAAGAAATTAAATTCATGGTCCGTCACCGAGAATAGATACATCATTGATCATACAAGTCACAAATGGTACTAAATTCATCTAGAGCTCTCTGACTATCCATACTTCCCATCATATGATTTCCAATCTGTCAATGGGTCCATCTTTTGGGAAATGGTTGACCAATTCAATTCTCCTTCTAGAAACATTTTCTATATGTAAACGCATAGAAACAATAAAGTATATCACTTACATGTGTATAAATTAAATAGTTTGAATATATATATTCACGTTAAAGTAATAGAAACTTAACACTTCTAAACATGTACGCAGGACTCTAGATTAATAAACATGCGTACAGGACCGGCTCCATTTATAAATAATTAAGGCTAGCTTTTTAGGTCCTAAAATTTAAATGACCTCAAGTTAATTAAAAGGAGTTCACACTTCTAATAGTGCGATTTAATCTTTGATATCTTCTCACTTTTATTATATTCTTCACATTTTCAGATGTAAAGACTTGTAAGAAATTTGTCATAGCCATATTTGTATATATTGCTTTATAATTCTTCGTATTTTTTATATGTGAGAATATATATATGTCCTAAGAAAATTGTATAATCAATTGATTTCTTGTGCCGTTGGATACGCAAACGAATTTTATAAGCAAAGGCAATACACCTTAAAATTGAATTTTAGAATAAGAAATGAGCCATGCTGACCACATGCAATTCTCTATTTATTTGCTTGAACGTGTCTAATATTAAAATTGATACAAAATAATTATATATATGTGTGTGTGAAAAATGAATATTGTTATTAGTATTATACTGAAATTAAAATCTTGAATTTAACTGTAAAGTATAGTTGCTAGATTATAATAATTAGAAAATATGACCCACGCGTTGCGGCAGGGCTGTACGGTGACATTAACGTGTTTAAAGCCCACGCGATGCGACGGGTTTGCGAACCTCGTTACGCGTGTTGTGGCGACGACAATAACGTGACCAAGTACATAAAAGAAACGTATGAAGTTGCCACGACTCGGTTCTGGAGATTGGAAAATAGATAAATTGCGACATGAATAGAAGTTAACATTGAAACGGCAAATTCATTAAAGAAAAAACAAATTAAAAATAGAAAAAACTAACTTTTACAAACGGATATAAAAAAGAAGTAAAAGAAAAAAGAAACGAAATTTGAGGGGTAAACTTGAGAGTTTAGAATTTTATACAGGGCTAAACTTAAAAGTTTAAAAACTTGAGAGATATGTTTAAAATTTATAAAGTTGAGGGGTAGTATATGAAAATGGATACCAACACTTTAACGCCAGTCGATATAATCAACATACCTAAAAAATATATTTTACGATTTAAAAAAAAGTTAACGAACGAAAGTTATTTCAGGGAATAAAATTTAGTAAAAAAATTAACGTGGTTAAAAACATATATTATATATAGTACAGGGTGTCAAATAAAATTTTTAAAAAGTTAAGGATTTAGATGATAATTATAACAAAGTTGAAGGTTTAAAATTGTTAGTAGCCTTTGCCATCGACCGTTTATAATTGAGTTCTTAGGGAATTTGGTTATGAAAACCAAAAACATGGAATTCTAAAAAAAATTCCAAGAAAGTTGGCCTTTTCACTAAAACAATTAAATAAGTGGAATGATAATATAATTTTTTTATTATTTAATAAAAAATGAAATTGTTAATTAAGGATCTAACCATCTATAGTTTACTACTTTTACTTGTAAAAAACATGAAACATCTGTAAACAGTAAAGTCCTTTATCTACTTAATTACTCCGCATATATTTTATTTTAAAATATAGAAGTATAAAATATTACTTCTATTTGGATATGATGTTGGTTGTAGTTTACATGATTGTGGTTCTAATTTAATTGATAAAATTTATTTTATTATTTCTTGATAGATTTTTCTTCTTATAGAAGGTACAACACCTAGGATGAAACTTTTTATGGTAATCATTAAATCATACGTGCATATTATATAATTTAACAAAACCTATGGTTACCCCCAACCACGAATTACTAAACATGTATATTACTGTAGTTATTAATTAATTCAATTTAATATAGAGGTTATATAATATCTTTATATTTTTCTTATCTTCACAATATATAAGTAATATAAAAGAAAAGTCTATGAATATTAAACTATATATATGTCAACTGCAGATAACATCACATTTATATTATACGTGTGGTTTATAATTTCCATATTATTAGTTAAATTTAAAGAACAACAAAAAAATATTTAATAGTCAATTATATTGGACCATTAAAAAGGATTTAACTATAAACACTTGCATGTTTTTATAAATGCTAGTTCTTATTCTTGTACGTTCTTGAAATTAAGTTAATTATTTTATTTTAATAAATATTCACTCTAAGTGTTATACTAAAGTCACTTAAAGTGTTTTTTTTTATAAAATTATTTAACTTTCATTAAGTGTTTTAATTTTTTACAACTTTTACATAAATATTTAATTTAAAAAATAAATAATAACCAAGATTTATAATTTGTTTAATTTAAGTCAAACTAAAACAAATATTCATTCACTTTCAGGTCAATCTTAAATACATAAATGATTGATTACATTAAAATTATGAACAATATGATCAGTGTGAATGACGAAGCCGATAAGATCACTCATTCAACCTTGTTAACATATTAAAGTTGTAAAGTATATCCATTTTTTTTTGCCGAGTACAATGGGCGTTGACTTACACCGTAAAACCCATTAGGGTTTGGCTCAATCCCTAGTTATTAAAAGGGTGCTAGCCTCATTGTTGAGGGCTTCTTCTTCTCCTCTCAAGGAATTTTCTCCATCTTTCAATACATTATAATGTATAGTTGTTCACCATTTACGTACATGTTATAATGGTTTTCAAAAATCTCTCTTATACATAACTGACGTGAGCGTCAGAGCGTTCACGAGCTTCCGCCGCATGGGCGCTTTAAAGGGTTTCTTGTGATTATAGCTTCTATCATGACCGTTGAGAATGATGAACGATGTGACACCATCATTGAGAAGAATTCAAACCGGAGGATTCTCCAAGATGAAAGTCCTCATCTGCACGGTTCAGATTCATATCGAAGGTGGTATAATGTCGTTCGTCATTCTCCCGGGTCAGGGTAGAAGGTGCAACCACAAGAAATCTGTTAAAGGGTCCACGAGGGTGAATCCCCGCAGACACGTCGATGTTCAAGTTAGTCATGTATACAAGAAATGTGTAAAACCATCATAACGTATATGACAAAATGCAAATCAATTAAGTTGAACTAATGGATAGTGACCAACACCTTATCAAACTTAAAAAAGTTGTGGGACATAAAACAACTCAAGTAAGCAAATCGATAGGAATTTAATATTAAATATAAGAAAAAAAAAAGCAAAAGTTAAGAATATTGACGGGGTCTAATCTAACAATATTTGAATGAACGCCCCATGTGCCTTGATTATGACTAATGGTGTCGTATTAATGTATTTTCATATATATATATATATATATATATATATATATATATAGGATCATAAGAAAATTTATTGTTCATGATAAAATCAAAAACTATTTATTAAAGGTAAAAAAAATAATAAAAAAATTATAACTCAAAATATAAATCAAAAACTAAAAAACTGCTTCGGAGACCTTGTTCCTCAATGACTGAAACCACAAAATAGCCAAAACCGTTCGAAAAATAGGGCACAAACGGTGCGAACCTGATTGAAGACAGTATGGGGTCTAAGAAATCGAAGATAATCAAATTGGTCAACGATTTCCTTGCATACGTTGTTTATCCATTTTATTAGTTTCTTGAACTCTATCAGCCTTTTTTGTATAAACTTTAACCTTGATATTGTAACATATTTACAAATGCTTAAGTTGTAATTAAATTTACGTATCAAAATTAAGTTACTTTTTTTTTAAATCTCATATTTTATACGGAAAATCTCGCTAAACCTTTAATATTTAATCTCTCATATAAAATAAAATAAAATTTAAGTTTCAACAATATACCGTCTTTTAAATTCAAAATTTTAAACTCCAAAATTTAAAACCGCACTCCTTAATATATCGACACAATTTAAATTTAAAATTCCAAAATTAAATATGAAACAAATTAAAACTAATAAATTATAATTGAAGCCAAACATATTTTTTTGAAAAAAAAATCTCGTCATTTAAAAAAAATTAAGTTTAAAATATAATACACTTTTAAAAATAAATATTTATAAGTTTCTTAATTTTAATTAAAAACTAACTATTAAAATTTTAAAATCAAAAAAAAAATTATTTATAAATATTAAACTTAATTAAAAACCTACTAATTAAATATTAGTAAACTTTATTTTAACACATATTTATTTAAATACAAAAGTAGTCTTTTTCAAATCTCCTATATTTTTAATTCTTTATTTTTTTAAATATTCATTTTTGATGATAATTTAAAAATAAATTTGAGTCAATGGTAATAATGATGAATTAATTTGGTAAAATGTTTATTTATGTAATTTTTTAAAAAAGTTAAGCAAAATATGAAAAGACTGAATAGTGGATGTAAATGTGGTTTTGGGGGAAAAAAGTTGTGAAGATGAATATGATGATAACAAGTGGCAAAAGATTTAGTTTTTTTATTATAATAGGGATTTGTTATCCGCGGCACATAAATTGTGCCCTTAACATAAAAAAATAATAATAAAAAGATTATATGAAAAGTTACATTTTCAAGCCATGATGGTACATTTTAGGTACATTTTTTTATATTAATTATTAATTATGTTATAAATGCATTGATATTATTACATTGTTTTTATATTTTATAAGTTTTCATATATAATGATTTAAAAAAATAAAATTGATATGAATTAAATGAGAAAATGAGTAAATAATAATTAGACTAAACTTGATTTGAGTTTAAATTATTGTTGAATGCATAGTTGATATTTCACATTGATAAAGAGGAGGTTTACGAGATTACTATGTAGACTAGAGGAAGTACAATTATTTGGGCTAATTCGAATGGAGTGGGCTACCTTAATAATCATGCAAAACCAATTACGATTCAAGTGGGCTCAAGATGAAATACTATTGGATCTAACTTAAATGAGGTGTTGGGCTCACATTCACTATGTGGGCTAAAAGGAATTGTTAGGCTTGGCTGGGAAAAATTAGAAGAAAAAGAGGAAAAGGAATTAAAAGGAAACGAGAGGAGCAGTTCAAAAATTGGATCGCACGCGAGGAGATTGACGGCAATTTTAGAGTGATTTGGAAGTAGGGCTGTAAACGAGCTGAGCCAGGATGGGTTTGGGCTCGGGCTGAAAGTTAAACGAACCGGCTCGGTTCAACTCGATAATTTTAGCAAGCTAAAATTTTGTTATAGTGTTTGGTCAACAAATTATCGAGTTGAACCGAGCCGGTTATAATTTTTAACCAAACACTATAACAAAATTTCAGCTCGTTAAAATTTCCGGTGTTTAGTTAAAAATATGTATTAAGCAAAAGCCCAAATCTGTTCCACAAATTCAATAAAAATTTGGTTTTTCCTCACTTTTTTGCTCAGAAGTATTGATTTCGGCCCATTAGGTTTATTTCATATTAGTTCTAGTGTTTGGGCTCCTCCTAATTCAGACAAAAAGCCGAAATTTGTTCCACAAATCCACTAAAAAAATCAGTTTTTTTATCTGTAATATTTTCGACCCCCCAATTTAATTGTTCAAGTTCCGCCACTGGCTGAAAAGTTGAGCTCTAGCTCGACTCGTGAAAAGTAGCTCAAGCTCGGCTCGTAAAAACTCGAGCTAGCTTGTGCTCGTCTTAATTTAAGGGGTATTTGAAATTAACTTTTATATATATATATATATATATATATATATATATATATATATATATATATATATATATATATATATATATATAAAATTGTTGCTCAAAGTCTAATTGAAAATTTATAACAAAATAAAAGTTTTAGAAAAACTTGTAAATTGTTTATTAATATTATAACTAGGTTATCTTTATATTTAATTTAAGGGGTATTTGAAATTAAATTATATATTTATAAAAAAGGGTCTTCAAATAGCTTTTATAAAACATATTTTTAACTCTTTACGAAGCTGATAAACACTTTATTACCGGTGTTTAGTTAATTTATGAGCTCAAAATTGTACATAAATTAAAAAAAAAATCAATTTGTTAACATGGTCCAGAAAAGTATTTATTAATTGGGCCATAAGATACTTGCTAAGATAGGGTTTCTAATGATACTAGTGCAAGAGGGGTTGGATTGAATGCTAGAAAGGTACCATTTTGTGGACCAACTATCAACATTTGTAACTACACGAACCCCACGGTGGTGAAAGCAAAGACAATTGTCTATTTGTCACTGATTTTGCTTCCAAATTCTGATGTTATCATATTCTTTTAGGTTCATTCGAGTTAATCTTTCATAATGCAAATTAATATTTGTTTGCTACCGGTTATTTTTGGGTCATTCGAGTTATTTTATTCACATAATATTTTCAAAAGATTTCAAGAAACCCTAAATTTTATAATTATAATCTGAAAAACAACCACTACTAGAAAAACTTTAGTATCATCCGAAGGAAGGATCTATCGGTAATTTCTGACGGGTTACCTTATCCCACGAAATCTTAAAAAAAAACAAATTACCTACGGATTTACTGAAGGAATAAAAATATATATATTTTTTTTACTTTTTATTGAAAATTTATCGATGGGTTACTGACAAAAAAATATATATATTTATATATATATTATTTATTTCTGGAAAATATAACGATATGATGGAATAAAAAAAGAAAAATGGTTTTTATTATATAGATAACACTTATAATTTATATACACTTTTTAAAATATATAATGTTTTAATTTTATATTTTATAATTTTAGTAACTACCTTTCAAAAATTTCTAGTACTCTCTCTCTAAACTTTTATACTTACTTTCTTTTTCGCTCTCAATTTTCTCTTTTGGTGTTTTATTCTAAAACCTTCAAATTTTATTAATTTAACAATAAAGATAAAATAGATCTTATTATTTAGTTACAAATTCAAATTATTATTAACTCTATATATTGTTTATATATTGTAATTTTTAAATCATATTTATTATTAGACGGATCCTAATTATATGAAATTATTATTAACTCTAGTTTAGGTGTTCAATTATAATTAACATAAAAAAAACACCAATGATGAAGTTTATGGTATAGTTTTTTAGAAAGTAATGAAGCATATACAAGTTATTTGCTCAATTACATACGATATTGGTCAATTAGGGACGATGTTGGTCAATTAAGGTCAATATCAACCAATTATGGTGAATGATAGTCACTTAGGGTTAATATTGATCGACGATGGCTAGATAGAGTCAATATCGTCGATCAATATTGGTCAATGATGGATAGTTAGGGGTCAGTATTGATCAATTATGGTAATTTAGGGCTAATATGGTCAATTAAAGTCTGGGTCAATGATGGTCACCTTTGTTCAATTAAGGTCAATATTGGTCAATAAAGTCTATCATGGTTAGTTAGAGTTAATATTGGGTCATAATAGTTATGATATCTCTTAACGACCATGATAGGCTTTAAGATATCACATTAGGTCTTAAAAGGTTAGATCGAGTTGTAGTGAGTCATACTAAATCACAATAAGCAATAGTAGATAATATATGTCTTAGTGGACCCTATTTAGCTTTAATAGAGATAACTCTTAATGGACCATGATGCGCTTTATCATGTTATATTAGGTCTTAAAGAGTTAAATCGTGTTGTAGTGAGTCATACTATATAATAATAAACAATAACAGATCATACATGTTTTAATGGACTTAATAGCCATGATATCTCTTAATAGACTATGATGGACTTTAAGAGGTCATGTTAGGTCTTAAAGTGTTAGATTGGGTTATAGTGAGTCAGACTATATCATAATGGGCAATAATAAATCATATATGTCTAAATGGATTGTGTTGGCCCTTAATAGTCAGGATAGCTCTTATTGGCTATTATGGGCTTTATCATTTCATATTTTGTCTTAAGAGGTTAGATCGAGTTACAATGAGCCATATTAAATAATAATGGACAATAATAGATCATGCATGTCTTAATAGACCATATTAGGCATCAATAAACATGATTTCTATTAGTGGATCATTAAGAGCTATCATTACTCTTAAGACCCAATATGATTAATTAAGACATATATGATCTATTATTGTTTGTTATGATCTACTTGTTAGTAACCATTTAAAATTACTCTTCATGATTAAAATACAAAAAAACATTTTTTGAAATAATATTTTTAGTTAAAATTAATATTAATACATCAGGACTCTTCTGACCCACTAAGAAATCCGTCAGTAATCCCTCTGAAATCAAATTAATTACTCATAGCGATTTGTCCTTCGCATTCTCGTCGGTAACCACTCTCACGGATGCATCTCTAACGGATACATCCGTCGGTGATAGTCACTAGTTTAGTTTAGTAGTGAACTAGACATTGACTTAAGTCTATACTTTTATAAATTATGTTAGTGTTTTTCAAAGTTTGTTTTTGAACTTTCCATTCATCGTTTTCCATCATCTGTCACTCCGGTCACCACTCTATGCGTTGCAAATGCTCTACTCATACAATACTTAATTAACTATAAATATTGGGACTAAAATCGAAAATCACGGATTTCTAGAAAAAACATGTGCAGGTTGAGATACAGCTAAGAAACGTAGATAGGACCTGCAGGTTTTTAAGTTCTTATGGTAAGACGACATTGGTCCCCTCCTCTCTTTATGTAGTCATCGCAATATGCACCATTCTTCTTCACTACTATCTCTCATAACACCTCTCTACAGCTTTATCCGATTAGATTCATTTTTAATATAATTTTTGTTCATATCATCAAGTTTAAACTAGAAATTAATCAATTGTTTTAATAATTTATCCATTTTTTTAATTTAAATACGAAAATATATAAGTAAATATTTGAGTCACAAAGTTTATTTTTTTTTAGCTTTGAAGTCGATGTAACTTGTAGGAAAATGATCACCTGAAGTTACTTATATTTCTTTCTCTGAATGAATGGTATAAATTAAAAATAATTTAAAATTGACATACTGGTTTATGTGCGCTGGCTCCTGCTTGATAGATTTTGGTTTAATTTGTTAGTTTTTAAATAAATATAAATAAACAAATTCTTATTTAACTCTTTCTTCCTATTTTCATATCCAAACATTCTCCACCCAGGTTGTTGATCTTGTTTATTTATCAACAACCACCAATTAAACGAGCTAGATCCACTTCCATCGTCAGCATCATCTTCTTGTGGATGTGGAACCCTAATTCAATGACGGTAGACTCTCAAGACGAAGATGAGTCATGGGAGGTGAAAGCCTTCGCAGAAGACACCGGAAATGTCATGGGAACCACATGGCCACCGCGTTCCTACACTTGCACATTTTGTAGAAGAGAATTCCGGTCAGCTCAGGCCCTAGGTGGTCATATGAATGTGCACCGCCGCGATAGGGCTCGCCTCCACCAGGCACGGCTTACATCGAAAAACCCTAATTTATCTTCTTCTAGTTCTTCCACTCTCTTGATTCCATCTCAAGAACTTGTTGCAGATGGTGGTCTATGTCTTCTCTTTTCTGTACCTAACCCTAATGCTATTTTCAAACCTTCATCTTTAAATAATTTGAATGGTAACTCCTCTCGTCTTCTCTCTCATCCCGGTACAAGTAACTTGATGAATTTTCCGGCAGTTGTGGCTCCTCATAGCTTCAATTATACTCTCTCTAGTTCTAGCAACAATGAAGCATCAACATCAATACACAGCCAAAGAATTAGCCTTGACAACAAGAAAGCGAAGACCGATTTGGTGGTTGACGGAGTTGATCTAGAGCTTCGTCTAGGATGCAGCTCATCAGGTTCTTGAATCACATACTTGGTGTGTTTTATTGTGCCTGAATGTTTGATTTTTCATGTGTCTGTTTAGAAGCTTCATTCTTTTTCACTTTTCTTTTGAAAAAGGGTTCCTTTTCTTATTCATGTTGTTTGTGATTATTGTAGGATATTGTATATTAAGAGATATAGAGAGATTGATTTTTAGAAGATAATGAGGGATAATTTGGAGTTAAATTATAAAATGATCTTAAAAACACTTATGGTAATGTCATTATCTAGTGCAGAATCATTTCATGCCTACATCTATCACATTTAAATTATCTGTGAAACAATTATTTCATTGTTACTGAATAATAATAAAATTTAATATTTCTCATAGTTACAGCATCAATAATTGGTTTTTATCAATTCTAAATGCAAAGAATCATTCATCAATAATTTGTGAGCTCTCAACTCTCCTTCCTTTTTTTCTTAAAATAGGGTTAGAAATCCATATGCGAGATTGATTTTGAACCACAAGAAGTAGCTAGGTTATTAGGTATACTTTTGTTTCTGAATATCCTCACACTTTGCCTGTTCCACAGACACCAAATACCCGTTTTTATAGCCTATCCAAGCACTGTTTTTGGATCAATTCAGCAAATATTATCTGGTAATTACTTCAGTATATGATAGATCCTTGACATTTGAGATGGCTGAGATGTATGCTCCTTTGATCGAGAGACCACCAATGATGATATGCAGTTTCAAGATCATCACTGCAAATAGAGCATGAAATTGAATCTAAATCCACTGCTCTATCCTTCCTATTACATTCATTGGGGATCCTTCCAGCCAACCCATTCGTGAAAGGATGTTTACTAGTTTCAGGACGAGTTTATTCGAAATAACTTTTTGATCTGCATGGAAGGTTATATTATTATCAACTGTCTTGCGAATTAACAGAAGCTGCTGAAAGGCTCCCAAGGTCAAGAATTCTTGACAAGCGTATCAAGATCTTATATATACCACTATTTTGCTTCATCCTTTAACAAATGGGAATTGGAGAGTTATAGTCTCAACCCATCTAGGAGTGACACCTTGAATATGATTTGTCTTGCGTATGTAAAAAAAATAGCATTTTCTTGACTACATTGAGGTAGTCATATGTCAATGTTTGCATTTAATTACTACCTAGAGGTAGCTAGACAATCGGGGACGGATCAATTCGTGGTTGAAGCTTCCACCGCCCATTGTTAATTCCTTCAAGATCGCTAACCAATAAAAAATAAAATACAAAACAAGCAATACTAAAATATATAAAAAAAACTATGCTCATTTTAAAATATATAAAAAAAACCAAGACCATATGAAACCATCAACTGTTTGGTGATTTTAGTGTCATCAAGATTATTTTAGTTTAATTGGATTACCTCATATCAAAGATAAATAAGTATTGTTACAGGTTAAGAGGTGTGAAGTACATACCTACAAGACTATGCTCATTTTAATGTCCTCGAACCCAGTGATTGAAGGGGGCGAACCCTTAGTGACCAGGGGATTCCAAGGGGGCACTGCCCGTTTGGCGGTGGTCATGGGACAGCAACCCTGGGACGGGGTCCAAGAGGCAGAGCGCCTGGTGGGGATCGAGCTACCCAGTCAGCAGGAGAAAAATCTACTTTAACATGCTAGTTATACACTGAAAGTTTCTTCAAAACACCAGATTGATGAAAAGTTGTATGAAATTTGATCTCTAGAAAGAACTGATGATCAGTAGCAACTGTGCATAAGCAACAACAACTAAGTCATTAGCAACAATTGCTCAATAACATAGTTATTACTGATGGAGTCCATGCTTATGTTTTCCTACTTACATAATTGTTCAACTATTGACGGTTATAACCATCAAATGTCATACTCTGTCATGAATAGTGCAACAATTCCTTGTGTTGGTTTCCCTCATATAAAAGTGATATTTGATCGGATTTCAGTACAGTTTTCAAAATAGAATTTCTATACTCGTTCGTGTTAATTTCTCTTTGTCTTGTCCGGTTGAAAATTTGTGAGTACCAATAAAATATTTCGATTTGAAAGTGTTCAGAAAGATATCCAAACGCAATGGCTTTCTAATGGCTTGAAAAGTTTAAACGACCATAATTGAGATTTGAGCCCAATCAAATATAAACCCTACTTACCTTCACAGATTTATATTTGTCAATAATATATGTGGTTATAAATTATGAGGTTGTATTGAAACCATGCATATATACATAGTTGGCTAATAATTTACTGATGGCTCTCTCCAACATCATCTTATTAGCTAGATTACAAATAAATCGATCCATCTTATAAGTTATAGGTGGATTACAAAAAAATAGTTTTAATTAGAGTTCTTATATATTCATCTAACTTATTGTTGTAGTATTTAACTATTTGTCATTCAGCTTTTAGGTATTCTTCTTTCATTTCTTGATTTTTTTATTCTTTAACATTTATAAATCTCAAGGGAAAAAGTTATTGATGGACAAGGTAATGTGATTTCTCATTTCTATTTATATACAATGTCATAGACTTCTTTGTATTAGTAGGTAGTTTAGGAAAATCATTAGCATTTCTAAGTGATTTCTGGAACTAGTTGTACGACTAAGCCAATTCTCACGGGTGCATGTGGAGAGAATTCAACAAATGTAAATTTAATTTCTTTTTCTATATTTTATTTAACATGTAGTTTGATTTTTCTTTATACCTTGTAGTATTTAATTTTTCTTAAAAAATATAAATGCACAGTTTTGTTTAAATTTTTTCGGCTATATTTTGGTATAAATTCTATTGTAAACCGAGTTATATTCAAAATAAAGTAATTTTATTCTTATAAATATAAAAAAAAATTAATTTGAATAAACTCGGTTTCAATAAAATTTATATCAAAATGTAGACAAAAATATTAAATAAAACTGTGTATTTAGATTTTTTTAAACTAAATATTATTAGTTTTTTAACAAAAATATTATCTACTTGTACGTTAAATAAAATTTTGAAAAAGAAAAAATAAATAAATTTTTTCATTTCCTGATTTCGCTCTCCCTGTGAGCACTACAAGGATATTACCCTATATATGCCGATAACACCTATACCCACGACAAAGTTGTCGGCATAGGTTGTCACACCCCGGTTTCAGGACACCCCGGGCTTGCGACCAGATTGGCACCTCCAATCTTATCTTATTTTATTTATGAAATCAGAGTTAGTTTAGCAGCGAAAATAAATTTGGATAACTTGTAATAAATCTCAACCCGCGGGTTGATATTGTATATTTTTCAAATCCGGGGATAAATAAAATATCTTTTCATTTCACTGGGGATTTAAATACCCATTTTCTGTACATAAAAACAATGGTCTACGACCATTTACATGTCACATGCATAAGCAGGGTAAAACTAGAGCCACAAGTTAGTTGGCCTGTGCCTGGGGAGTTAACCATGTCCAATACCAAGCTATATCAGCATTGGTATCTAAGGGTTTTACCTTCCGGCACCTAACCATGTGCATAACAAGGGAGTATCCATGTTTAGGAATGCATCTTCCTAACATCTTCTCTTGTTTTCATCCTCGCAGAGTTATCTTCATACTAGTAGCACATAACCCTGTCAAAATCCCTTTATGTACACATTTATCCCCAAGACTATCCCGTATGACTAGTCTTATAGATAATCATTGATTACCTGAAAACATTTTGGAAAATAAAAATGTCAGCGCGAACGCTGGTGAACATGATTATCATGACCAGTTTCAGTTGGCAAATACAGTATCAAAACATTTAACCATAAGGTGGGTAAAATCTATCATTCAGCAGAACTATTTCATCTGAGTTTACAACCACGATATACACCGATAATTTTTGTAAAAGGATTGCTGGCATTTGCAGACTTACTTACCGCGATGTCCTTTAACTGAGACCCCGTTTTACATCCAGTTACAGACAATTACCAGCCCCAATATGGGAATTTCACCCATAAAGTGTATATCCCTTGATCAAGTTTTACGTATACTTATGGCCTAAAATGTTTTACATAGACGCCCTTATGAATCAAACTTTTGAATACAAGTATTGTCATTTCGTAAACGTAAAACTTTTAAAGTTTTGAAGATAAAGACAGATAAACATATTCACCTTAACAGTAGCTTGACTTATCTCAGGGGTAGTCTTTGAGTGCTAGTGTAAACCTTAAATCAAGTTCTAATTCAAGTTAGTATCTTAACGCACGAATTTGGAAATAAGCGAAAGTGCGGAAATAAGCGAAAGTCAGATAAATTACCGGAATGATGGCACGAGGATCGAGGTATGGCAGCTCCAAGAAGTGTGGAGGGTGTTGTGAGTTTGGATGTGCCAAAGTGAGAAGTCGATAGCTTCTATTTATAGTTGCCTAATAAGACCCGTAGCGGACAGTTAGACTGGAAGGTAGCGGTCCGCTACAACCCAATGGGACGTGTCAGCCCTAAACGTCACATCCTGATTGGACCACACCTTAATTGGCGGCTGGCGGTCCGCCACAGTGGCACGCGTCAGATTCTCCGGCTGAGTCACCGGACACGTGGCATCACGAGTGATTGCGGCTAGCGGACCATTACTGATATGGTGGCGGTCTGCCACCCAACCCTTCAGCCTTAGCGGATCGTTAGGAAGAATGGTAGCGGTCCGCTATCAGACCGATTTCAAAAGTTTTTATTTTCAACCCTTTTATTTTGGGGACTTGGCAAATTCCAACCCCTAAGGTTCAAAGTTCGCAAATTAGGACCTCGGAATTGGACTGGTGGTACATACGTCGCCTATGTCGACGACTTTGTCGTGGGTATAGTTTTATTAAAAATTTGACCAGGTGACACTCTATCCACACGACATGTTGTAGGGATAGGGTTGGCGGGGTGGAGAGAAAACTGTGCGTCTAAATGAAAATCTGTCCCGACGACATGTCGTGGGGATAGGTTAAATTATTCTTTTTCATTTTTTATAGTATTTATTTTTTCGTGCAAAATTAAAAAATATAAAGAAAATTAAAAAAAGTCTATACCAACGACATGTTATCGAGACGGGTCATTTTAAACCAGTCAAATGTCTATACCCATGATATTTCGTGGGGATAGGGTGCCCTATATTGACGGCAGGTTGCCGAGACAATGTTTCTCGAACCATAAAGTCAAAATTCTCCTCGCTCATTTTGCCACCACACACAAACCCCACAAACTTTGTCGAAGCCATCACGATTTTTGGAGCAATTTTCATCAAAATCTTGGTTTTTGAGGTGCGTTTCACAAATGTTAACAATAGGTTTTCAATTTTCACCATTTTTAATTTAGTTTCTTTAAACAATCTTAGGTTTTTATAGGTTTTCAACATGTTCTTGGATTTAAAGGTTTTTAAAGGTAATTACTAGCTTTGGTTAGTAATTTGTGATGAAATTAGGTTTATATGTATGATTAGTATGTGTGTATGATTACTATGTATGATCAATATGTATGTATATATGTGTATGTATGTTATATATATATATATATATATATATATATATATATATATATATAGTATATAATCGTGTAATTGTGTATGTATATGTATATAGTTATGTAATTAGGCCTTTGTTTATGTACATATGTGTATATATGTTTGTATGTATATGTATTTAATTGTGTATGTATACGTCCTACTCTATACACATGATATTTCGTGTGGATAGGGTGGACCTATACACACGACTTGTCGTATGGATAGGATAGTACATATACCCACGGTTTTTTGGGTTTTTTTTGTATTATATATTTAAATTTATTTAAAACAAAAACATATAAAGTTTATAAACCAATAATATTTTAAAACCCAGTAAACTTTTTTAAAAACTAACCCAACATGCTTTTTAGTTTTAACCCATCTAAAATTGTAAACTCGTTTAACCCAATTAAAAAATTATACAATATTTAAACCTAATTAAAAAAACTAGCGCTAAGGAGATAGAATTTGAGGAAACGTCGCCAAGGGCTTCAATCGACAATCGGCAATCACTCGATCTATTAGGGCTTCAGTCAATCGAACCAAAAAAACCGATTGTAGCATTGATGATTTTTTTCAAGTTACACAGGGCATCCGAAATCTTAAGGACGACCCTAAATAGATCACAAACTCTGGTCAAAGACATTGCAAAATCAAATGTAAGATCAATATGCATGTCATAGAAACGTGTTAATCTGTATTTCCTTAATAGATCAATTTCTCTATTCCATGTAGGTTTACTTATTATTACTTATTGAAGCCTGGTAGCTTGGCTCATCAACACTTGGACAAATTGAACTATTAGAACAGTTTGTTTTTAAGATTTTGTTACTTGCATTTTCAAATAGTTGTGTGATCAAATTTTTTTATATTTAAATGTTTTGATTTTATTGCAGATATAACCATCTTTTAATAATTTGCCACATGTTTGAATTTGTAGAACTTGTTGTGAATTTGTACGATTTTGTGAATCATGTGATAAAATATATAAAATAGGAAAGTTATTTTAAAAATGGGAAAATTATCAAAATAAACATTTGATCAACTCATTTTACCAAAATAGACATTGATTTTTAGCCTTCAATTTCATAGACATTGTCTCACAACTAGCGGCTAAAGCCGACTAATTAGCCGTCATAGATTTCAGTGCATTTTAAAGTGTTGGTCCAATGAATAAGCGACGTGTGACAAGCTAATTAGCCGTCCCATGTAGGCTATGTTGATATAAGTGCTGCAATAACCATATTGGTGAAGTCAACAATTGGAGTCAAACAAAGATCAACCATTTATTAAAGTCAAAGAGAGAAGTTTATGACTGTTTTGTCATGTATTCAAAGTTGAGGGACTGAAGTGTAATTCTTGATAGTTTCTAGCTAATTTCTTGTTAGTTAGATGATTTGATTAGTGGTTAATTCTGGTGTTAGGATAAAAGGGGGAAAACAACTTGTAGTTGAGTAATCGCTCGTTTTCATTTCTGTGATCTCTTTTCTTGTTCATGTAATCATTTGGATTCAATAAAGCATAATCGTTTGGCTCTTAATTTTATTCTTGATTCTCAATTCATTAGTAACAGGCTAATTAGCCGTCTGATACCAACGGCTTAGCCGGCACATTTTTCATTTTAATCGTTATTGGTAAGAGCGAACCTCGTAATCACTAAAACATTGAAATACGTGCATGGAACGGCTAAAATGGAAAAAGCGCCGGCTAAGCCGTTGGTATCAGACGGCTAATTAGCCGTTGGTGTGAGACGGCTAATTAGCCTACATGGGATGGCTAATTAGCCTGCCACACGTCGCTTATTCATTGGACTAGCGCTTTAAAATTCACTGAAATCTATGGCGGCTAATTAGCCGGCTTTAGCCGCCAGTTGTGAGACAATGTCTATGAAACTGAAGGCTAAAAGTCAATGTCTATTTTAATAAAATGAGTCGGTCAAATATCTATTTTGATGATTTTCCCCTTAAAAATTCTGGTAAAAATCTGTCCGCCAAAACCTTGCAAAATTTTAGCTAAATCTGTACACAAAGTCCATACCAAATTTCCATAGCAAACTCTGAAGTTAAACCATAGCAAAATTATGCAGTCAAACCCATAGCAAAAATTCCATAGTCAAATTCCACTCGTACACACTTGATCTTTTGAAGTGGTCAAAAGTTATTTTTTGGAACGGTTTTAACGAAAACCGCATAAAAAAAGTTTTTCAAAAATAAAAAAACGCCTCTAAAAATTCAATCCGCCTCAAAAGATGTTCAAAATTGAAGCGGATTAGAGGAACCCTAACTCTCCCCGCCCAAAAAATTAGTCGCCGACGGTTGTGGTGGTGGTGGTGATCTGAGAACCGGAGAGAAAGGAAGGAGATCAAGCTGCAGAGGCTGCGACGCGGTGATGATGATGGATCCGATCATGAAGAAGAAGAACGTATAACTTTCTCATCATCTTTCTCTCTCATCATGTTCTTGATTTGGAGATGGAGGAGTCGTCCCGTCTCTTGGTTGCTCGATTCCATGGACGAAGATCCCTACTGCAGGTTTTCATCTTATCTCATCTCTATATATGATTTTATCTCTACTTTGATGATGGATATGCGAGATATGTACCAGGGGTTTTCAAAGAAGAGTATACGATCTTCCATAGAAGCTTAAACAAAGAAACAATAATACGGAAGGAGAACGAGCGGTTGGAGAGGACAGAGAGGAATTCCAGGCCGACGGCGATTGATGGAGCGATGACGACGACGGTGTCTGTAACGCTGCGGGTGACTTTTTTTTTTCTTTTTTAAGTGCCTCTAATTTTTAGAGGCAGTTGTACACTTTTTTTAGAGCGGTTTTACAGATCGCTTCAAAAAAATAAATTGATTTTTTGAGGCGGTATTTTTTGGAGCGGTTCAAAACCGCTTTATAAAATTAATTTCACCGCCTCTAAAAATGAGTTTTGTACTGGAGCTCATAGCAAAATTTGTAGTTAAAGTAGTGACGTCCTTTCGTTGCTAAATAGGTTCAAATCTGATTTCGTCGCTAAAATGGGTAGCAAAATCGATTAGCGACCATATAGGAAATAGTAGCGCAATGTGTTTTTCTATGGATTTCACCCAACAAATACCCATTTCTTTTAACAGTGATTAATCAAGTAATTAATAAACACCAAACCGAAGACATCAAATATTCATTAAAACTCAAAATCAAGATCCCAGGTTAACAAATAGAGTAATCAACAATAAAAAGGTAAAGTGTTATATCCAACAACTTTACTATTGGATGTCATGATCACGAGAGAAATCTATCATGACATGGAGAAAGATGCAAAAACTTTCAAGGTAGAGGATTGAATCTTCATCTTCCGGCCTTCTAGATCTTCAATGGTTGATAGTACGTTTAATAGAGGAGATTGATATAATTTGGTTATTAAGAGGATCAAACCATTATATATGACAACTTAGTATCAGTCTCCACAACTCTTTTAGCATCCATATTTTTGCTATTAATTAGAAGATGTCATTATGGTTTAATATTGAAGGAAAAACAAAGAGCATAAACAACAAAACCCTTGAAAACTAGACTAATAAGAACCGGCCAGAATATGGATCACTTAATTTCTTAATTTGTGTACTCATTTTCATGCATATGGATCCATTAAAACAGTAATACAACTCGACGAAGATCGATATGGACAGTGGAAAGTTGTTTTGCAGAGAGATTAGAAAGTAGGGTCATGAGAGAAGCACAAGTCGTATTCCAATGCATGGGCCCTAATTATGGATGATGATTACTCCTCTCTCTTGCAGCAACAAAAACGACCCTTGGGTATACAGCCAAAACAACAACTGCATATATATATTTGTACATGGCTGGGAGACTTTACAATAATATCGCTGTGGTGAATTAAACCTGGAGAGTATTTGGTCAGTGGCTCTAATTTGGTATATCTATGATCAGTACCTGCAATACTGACCTCTTTCGGTCTCATATATGTGATTCATATTTTAATTGTTTTGAGTATATTACATTTTACATCATTTAGTTATTTACCAAATTTCAGTTTACGTCCTTTAACTAAGGAAATTACAGATTTTGTCCTTTATGTTTAGAAAAGTTTGCACGTTTCATCCTTTAGACTAAAGTTTGTCAATTTCAGACGTTAAGTATGGTCACGTGCCCCTCACATGAGGGCAAAATCGTCTTTTTATTGTTAATAAAAATTCAAATTACACTTTTCGTTCTTTATGTTTATACCAGATTTTAGATTTCGCCCTTAAACTAAAGTAATACCAGAAACTGTCCTTTATGTTTAAACTTGTTTGCACATTTCGTCCTTTTACACTAACGCCCGTCTATTTTTTGCGTTAAATGAAACCACGTGCCTCTCACCAAAGATGTGGAATTACCGGCTAACATCCCTCCTTGCCGTCTCCGACCAGATGAAAAGGGAGTTTCGATTTGTTTCAACAATTGAAAATAGATAAAAAGGAGGTTCCGATTGAACATTTAAGTAAACTCGTTCATAATAGATTAAAAGGGGGTTTCGATTTACTCTGGCGGTTGGATTTCTAGGTTTTGTGAAGAATACAAGTCTTGTGTTTGCTTTCTCTTTGATCATGAACCGTTTGTTATCTGGAGGGGTAAATCTGCCATGTCGGTTTACTTAAATATTTAATTGAAACATCCATTTTATCTATTTCTAATCGGAGCAAATCAGAACCCCCTTTTTATCTGACCGGAGACGGCGGAGAGGGATGTCGGACGACAATTATTCATCTTTGGTGAGGTGTACGATGGCAGTGGATTGGTGGTGAAGGAAGATTAGGTTGAACCTTCATAGAACCAAATTATAAGAA
Organism: Smallanthus sonchifolius; assembly: GCA_023525975.1. Taxonomy (NCBI): domain Eukaryota; kingdom Viridiplantae; phylum Streptophyta; class Magnoliopsida; order Asterales; family Asteraceae; genus Smallanthus; species Smallanthus sonchifolius. The sequence continues at coordinate 87,869,027 of CM042030.1, read as the reverse complement.
TAGTCCTTTTATTTGTAAGAGCCCCAAAATACCCTCATGTGCATGGCACGTGACCACACTTAACGGTAAAATTTAACGGACGTTAGGCCAAAGGATGTAACATGGAAGAAGTTTTAAACATAAAGGACATGCACTGTAATTTCTTTAGTTAAAGAACGTATACTGAAATATGGGTAATACTTAAAGTATGTAATTTTTAATTTGCTCTAACATATATATACTTCCATTACATTAAATATACTAATTGTTTGCAGGAAAATAACAAAATGAGTTTCAACTATATTCTCTAAACTTTAATTGATGTTTATAAGTAATTTAATTAACATCAAAAAAATTTGTTGTCTCAGAGGATTTGTGTACCTAGCTAGACAATACAATCTCAACTACAAGTAATAAGTTTATCTCATCAAATTTCAATCTAATTTTATTTTTCTGACTTGTATTTAACTTTTATTTTTTTCTGCAATGAATATCCTTTCCATCCTAGTTTAAGAATTGTTTCGATGTTAATACTGCAATATGTATCCGCAAACCTTAGAAAACTAAGAATTTATTTATTTTAATTTGGAAATTAGTAACACCAATTTATGAGAGTTTTCGTATTGGTTGATGACAGTCGACATCTGATTGTGAAACTACGTTTATCATACGCAAAGTTCAAAGAAAATTTCTTGGAAGGATTAGGCAAAGTCATTATTTCAGTTTCTATTAATTGCTTGGTGAATACACACTATCATACATGCAAGTACATGAAAAGGATAGCTCAAGTGGCCATGTTAAATATTTACAGGTAAAAACAGTACTTTGGTAATCAAGTGGATATGATTATTTGCAGAACTGATGTTCCACAATGTATAGTGTGCAACAAAAGTATGGGGTATACTCTTACTTGAGAGAGCCAAGTGAGAGTACCTTTTCTGTCACGTGGGCGCCACATCAGCGTGATAAGTTCCTCACTTGGGTCTCACTTAGCAAAGGAAATACCCCAAGTGAATGAAATACAACATATTTGACCATGGGGGACCACCCAACACCCACAATCCCTCCTCTTTCTCCCATGAAGCCCCTCACATAGACTCCCCCCCCCACGCCATAGGGGGACGGTGTTCCCTTGGTGCTCACGGCGTGAAATCCCTCATTCCATGAGAGTACCCGTGAGGATATACCACATACCCTAAGTATGATAATATCTGATATAATTAAAAGAGTCGACTTGAATATTTCATAACAGCTCAACCAACATGAAGAGAGAGAAGCATCAACAACTCATAGGGCTCCGTTAGAGACACATCTATGGCTTCTATACCAAACGCTATTTCACCCCTTATCATCTTCTTTTTCCTCAAATGAGGCATCTTCTATAAAATAATAAAAACTAGTTAAATGTATTATTGATCAACTATATATAGGAGTACAACGAGTACTATTACAAAAGGAAGTCTAATCAAATAACTTCTTCTAATTATGGTAAAGATTATTACAATGAACTGTAATAATATATTATCCTTGAGACTCTCCCATGGTAGGCGCTTAAACGAAAGAAAAAACAATGAATATGTTGGTATAAAACATACAACCTAGAAAAGCATAAAAAAATCCCATAAAAACACAAACAGAAATAAAACTATGTGGAGGCAAATAGCGACGACAGATCTAAGGCCATACCGACAGTGGTAAGAAGCAAAATGACAAAGTTATATTGGCAAAAACTACGACTGTGGCGATGTGGATGCGACAACCAGAGAAAAATAAATACACCTAATGTGTGTATGTACAATGCATCCTCGATCGGGCAGGACGAAAGAGAAAAAAGTCGCCACACAACAAGGAAGACGGGGAAGAGAGCTAAATAAACAACTTACAGAGTCGCACGCTAAACAATTTTATCAATTAACTTTTAAATATATGATTTACGTAAACAACCTAGCTAAAAAAAATTTTGACCGACGAAAATTTATTAAATAAAAAAAAACAAAAAGAAAATCAAAATTAACCTATAGCGACGACATGTCGTCGCTATAGGTTTTTCCCCAAAAATTCATTGGGCGCCAGTTTTCCCTCCAACCTGCCTCAACCCTATACCGACGACATGTCGTCGCTATAGGGTCTCCCTACCAAAATTTTGGTTTTGACCTATACCGACGACATGTCGTCGGTATAGGGTGACCTATCCCGACGACAAATGTCGTCGGTACAGGTGACGTCGGGACAGGGTCAATTTGTTGTAGTGACGGTTGAGGAAATTAATAACGAAATATAAACCTTCAAATAGAAAATGTTGGTGTGTACCCGTTTCTTAAATATATAAGTACTCATCTCAAGAAAAATGGTTTTCAAGTCACTTGTCTTTCCCCAAATTATCATATGCACACATGTGTTCATTCAAAATACTACAAGTAAGTTTTTATAGCACAATTAGTAAGTTTTTATAGCACAATTTGTATGAAGGTCAGAGTGTAACTTTGTGACCATATTCATCACTAACATAACCAATTCTTTTCACTTCTAATATTTTCTTTCATCTATAGGCATCCTCTTGGTCATAATCTGTAGTGGTTTTACGTCCAAGTGATTCACGTCCCGCCATGTCAGTGCAAAATCAGCACAGGGGCAATCACTAGATAGAATCACTAAGGTGCGTAATGGTTTCACTCCCCCGTATTTATTTTTTAATCATAAACTAATTATTTAAATTAAAAAGAAAATAAGTTGATTGGTTGTTAGTTGGTTAGTGTGCCCCTTGTGCCCGTGAATGCCCCCCCCCCCTAATCACGCCCAATCACGCCCTAAGGGGCGGTGTTCCATGCTCGTGAAAGGGCTATGTGGATCACGTCCCCCCCTCACGGTATCACTACATATGGTCTAAAGCTAGTACATACGGTGGGTTTGAGTTTTAAATATTTGATTTGCATGTTTGCTATAAACCAATCTATAAGTTGTAAAATATTTTGGAATTATATTTGATTATATATAACTCAGATAGCAAACATTATGAATAGTGTATTTTTTATTTTTTTGCAAATTGACCGTAACATTATTAATAGTATATTTTTTTATTCTTACAAATTGACTACAAAACTTTTGTATTTTAAAATTTGGTCACAAATTTTTTTTTTATTTTAAATAATTATCATATAACCCATCAACTTTAATTGAAACAAGTAATTGTACATGATGCTATGCTGCTTGCACTTCACTATGCTTATTATTCATCCTCATCGGGTTTAAATAAATTGGTAATTATAATATACATTTATCAACTTATTATTTTTTTTTAAATTGATCACAAAACTTTTGTTTTTTAAAGTTCGGCCACAAAATTTTTCTTGCCCCCTCAACTTTAATTAAACTTACAATACGGGGATGTTTTTAACCACTCTTATCATACGTTTCGACATAAATTTTAATTAAATCACAAACGTACAAGTTATCAAAACTACTTTACGGTTTCATTTTTTATATAAAGTGGCACGCTTTATGTTGGACAATCGGATCAAACTCAAACAGAAAAACATCGAAAATATTGATCAAAATATCAACACTTTTATTAATATCGAAGACCACACAAATTACATGGACCCTAACCATCTATTTATAATAAACGTACGCTAATCCTAACTAAACTCATACACTATTAAATAATCAAATAAATAAACAAACACAATCCTACTCTAATATGAACTCAACCAAATAATTAATAAATTAATATTATTAATTATCAAGATTAGACATTTATTCTCCCCCTTAATCTAGATATATGTCTCTCCGACATCCATGATTCTAAGTAATACCCGTCTTTGGTCCACCGACCCGTTAACGAATCTTGACTTCTTGCACCCAACAAGAATTTTCACTTGTTTTTCATGCAGACCCATCAAACTTGCTAATTGCTTCTCATCAAAAACATCAACTTGATCATTTTCAATATATTTATTTCTGTCATCTCTCAATTACTGTTGTTTGTTTGCTCGTCACTTTCTTACCCGTAACACTAGCCAAAATATCCTTTTTTTTTCTTCGATCAATCACATAGATTATCCTCTTGAATCACACAGATTCACCTCGATCACACAGACCGGCCTTTTTTTCTCTTTTTCGATCGATTCACACAAAACTCTTCTTCGATCACACAGATCGTCTTCTTCCTTGTTCACACAGAACTCATCTTCCTTAGTTCACACAGAATCCTTCTACTTAGTTCACACATAACGCCTTCCCTTGGCTCACATAGAACTCGATCTTTTTGGCTCACACAGAACCTCTTCTTGGTCTCGATCTTTGACTCACTCAGAACCCTGGCTCATGCAGAACCCTTACGTTCTCTGCCCGTGTGCTAGCTTCCTTTCAATCCTTTTTTTTTCATTTCTCCTGCTTGTATGCTTGTTTCAATAAATATTAATGTCCTTGTATGCTTTATTCTTCTCATTTTATAAAACTCCAATGGACCGTTGCAACGTTCTTATTTTTATCTACGTCTCGATATAAAGTTTATTCTAAACCAAACATTACAAATTTCCCGCAGCATCAACACCCCTGTCGTGAAGCACAGGTGTAACCCACTAGTTAATATAAAAGTCACATCAAATCCATCTTATGTTCTATATTTTTTTAACAAAAGAGCTTTCATATAAATATCAATCATTGTAAGATAACACTCCATATAATTATTTTTATACTTTTAAGGATCCTTTTATGCTTTTCGTTTCGAGAACGTATGCAACTGAGCAAATCCCTTCATCAGTTGGAAAATAATTTGTGAAGTCCAGCTGTCCAGGCCCAATCTGCTATTTCCAAAATTTGAAGGGAGAAATGCCGGCCTTTTTTCTTCCGGCCCAACAGATATAAGCCCAAGTTTTTTCTCCTATTTTTGTTTTAGCCCAACATGTATTTTCTCATGTTTCTCCTCCTCTTAGAGTCCTAGGTTTATATTTTTATCAATAACAAGCCCAAGTTTTTTTCTTTTTTTAATCTTTTTTTATGTTTCTTCGTGATTTTTTTCTCTTTTTGTCCTACACAGACGCCATTTTTGTTGCAGGTTTATTTTTTATTAACCAATTAATCAACCCAAAACGATTCCAACTCCTTTCTACATCAACAGGTTTGTTTTCACCTAAATAGTGATATTATCGGTGTGTCACGGCGGAGGTGTTAAAATTTATAAGACTAGATTTCGACGACCTATACACTGATATTCACCTGACAAAAAAAATTAATGTCGAAATGACAAATCCGGAATTTTATAAAATATCATATTTTAAAGGTTGTAATAGGAAAACAAAAAAAACTATATAACGAAGCGAACCTTGAAACAGATTCGATGGCTTGTACGCTCGTGATACTATGACCTGTACATTATCACGAAACTCGGTTTTAAATGAAATTTAGTATTACAGGTTCTAGGGGTCACGCCCCGCCTAGGGCGGAAACACGGGGCGAAATAATTCATGGTGTTCATAGCCTTTGATTACAACAAACGACTTCTAGATGCATTCATAATTAAAGGTTTTAAGACATTACATGCAAAAGTACCGCACTTATAACCAAAGTGTAAGACTTTTTAAACATCAAGTTTGTCGGCTATGACCTAGATGCTCCTAGGTTATAACAGGAAAACTTCAAAAGGTAGTCTACGTGCATGCATGCCCTCTGTTCCATGACATCTAGTTACCTGAGAAAACAAGCTTAAAAAGTCAACATAAAGTTGGTGAGTTCACAGGTTTAGTTGAATAGTTTTCCGTTGGACCACAAGATTTCTAGTTGTGTATTGTTCACCCGAACAATGTTGTACCACTATCATTAATTAAAACAATAGTGTAAGTCTATTATTATTACCATGAGCTCCCGTAATCAAAACTCGACGTTGTAGTTGTGCCCCTAACCCAATGTCCTTAACGCTAAACATTGTATAGTTGATGAAAATTATGCACCTGCTTTGACCTCCAATCAAGGTTAGAGCGACTAACCACGAGTGGGGGTCAACTAGATCTATTCATGCTTTCCACGTTTATATCATAACTAATGGTTACAGAATAAAAGGGGACTTTGATGCGTTAAACGAGTTGACTCATGTAACAATGTAGGTACTTGTGTTCAGTTTCAAGTTGAGCAAGTTTTCTCCCCCGTATAAGTTTGGTAGTTTTGGACATAATGCGTCACATGTTTAGAATTTATTTTCATATGGGTAGGTATTCTCTACTATTAAAATAAAGAGAATGTTTCGAGAGTTTTATTTTTATTTAAAGTTTATCACCAACGCGATACGAGGTTCGATGTGTCTCGAAAATCTCTAATATTTCCTTTATAGTTATATAGTGGGTGGACTCTACTAGACCTGGTTAGACCAAATTAATTAATAACTAGTCTAATGTGCACCGTCTTGTATAATTATATTTAAATAATTGTTCGGTAAAATTACCAGTTGTCACACTAGGGTTTTGTTAAAGTCGGGTACATAAAATAGTAGCGTTTAAACCATAAAAATTGATGCTTAATTCTTTTTTGTCTTTAAAATTTAGCATAAAATACTTGATCGGTTTAAATTTTGACATAAGACATATTTTTCTAGAAATTTTGAAATGAATCAACACTTGAACTTGTCAAGTCGACCCAAACCCGACATGTTTAGCTAAACGTGTACGCAGGTTCAACTTGAACTGAGAAGAACCAGTCTAGACTAAACTCAAAAGTGTAAATTTCATGTCATATTTTTGTGTCAAGTTTTTAGTCCTATTAACCACCATTCTTCTTTTTTTCCTTTGCATCTTGGGCAGAAGATAAATAATATGAAAGGCACATCTATTCTTTAGGAATTTCACTGGTGTTTATTCAAAAACTTGTTTAGGGTTGTACTTATGAGTGTACATCCCGGTGTGTAAAACCCGGTCTAGACCGGCTTGAAATGGTACCAAACTATACCGGTACCATGTTCTTAATAATAGGATGCCACCATGTTCTTACCAGCATTATTTAAATTAGCTCAAATAAGAACCTCTTGCTTGAAAATCAATGAATATGCGTGTTTTAATTAATATTTATTCTATCATTATAAATCGTAATGTCATGTGTAATCTCTTATACTCTAATTTTTTTGCTTGCGGTTTTGTAACCCACAAATTATATAAAACATCGTTTGGATTTCTATTTAGGAATGATATATTTTATTTGTATAAAAAAGAGTTAAACCTTCGAAAATCGAAATGTTTAATTTAGGTAACGAGGTTGTCTGGTAAAAATGATAACGTTACAACTAATATATTAGTACTTCAATCATGTTATTTTACATAAAGATATGAAGTTGACGGGTAACTTAAAAACCGGTTAACTAATTACTAACTTACTATAATGAAATGATTTTTAAATCTTTAAGCCTAAGCTTAAATAAGTGAGTTAACCCAAATAGAAATGCTACAAATAATGGCCTAACGGTAGGGGTTTAAACGAGCCAAGTCGAGCCCGAACTCGACTCGCTTAACTTAAGAGGGCACGAGTTCCACTCTTTTAGAGCTTTATTTATAAAGCCCGAGTTTAACTCATGGGTAGTTTTTAAAACTCGAGAGCTTGTTTATTATTTATTAGTTATTTATAATTTATAATTTTTATATATATTTATAATTATAATTTCTATACATAACATATAATATATATTTTTTATTATAATTTTATAAATAACAATTATTATTATTATGAAATGAATTTTTAATAAATTAAATAAAAGTTATATAAATAAAATGCCCGTTTAAGCTCGCGAGTCTAGTCGAGCTCCATATGTGAAGCTCGGATTATGAGCCTCAATATTTGAGCTCAAGCTCATTTAAACTCGAATCAATTCAAGCTTTAGCGAAATTATCAAAGTGGCTCATAGTAGCTAGGCTCGTTGCACCCCTGCTTAACCTCATGACAATAGTCATTATATATCTTATTAAAAGTGCAAGATGATGAATACTACTACAGTCACACATCTTTTTTTCCTTTTAAATATTATTAGTATTATTGTTGTTTCGTTTTTCTAGATTCGGACAATAAGCACATTAAAAAAGTAAAAGTCCCTACTATCTTCCACGTAATTTTATTTACAATTGGATATAAATTTTATTCAAAACTGAATCAGATCAAAATTTGGTTTTCTTTTATAGCTTTGGATATATATTGTTTTATAATAGTCTATAAATGTCATTGCGACATTATTATTTTTTCCTATGTTTCGATATGAAATTTTTTTCAAAACTGAGCCATCACAACGCGCGTAAATAACATGCTAGTCAATCGTTATGTAGTGAGAACTTGGTAATCTTGCATAGGGAATAATTTGGCAAATAATGACAATCTCACTCTCCAAATTTTGCCAAATTGTGACGAATCTTTGGTGTTAGTTTCGTTTCCGACAGCCATTCCTTACCTACAATTTCGCCAAACTATAGTATTTTGGAGATTCATGGATGAATCGTGTCCTCAATTCTTCTACGGTATCCTCTCACAGGTTCACATCTAATCCCCCCTTCATATATATACGTGCGATCATCGGAGGTCCGTCTCAGACTATACGAAATCCTATCTCTCTCTGTTCTCTATCAACCCGGCATATTTGTCAAATAAAGATTCGACTTTTAAAAGATTCATGCATTGATTGTTAATGGGAAGTCACGTATAACGTATACCCATTTGGTATTTTTCTTTCTTTTTATGTTTTTCAGTCTCTTTTTATGATTAATGCCGTTTTGGTTAATTTTTCTTTTTCTTTTAGGAAGGATACATCTGGTTATCGATCAAGATTTACTCGGGTTATCATTCTTTGATCAATCTCTAGCGGCTTTATCAGATTATAAGCAAAGGTATGATTTTTACTGTAAAAGTAAGTTTTATTTCTGTTTTATCTTTTAAATATGTTCTTATTTAGTCCCAACAGATCATGTTTAACCCTTGAAGGTTGATGGACCAAGTTTTAAGTTTTAACTCAAATTTGGGCCTAATGATTTAGTTTTAATTTCAAATTTGTCAGTTTTGACCTTGAAAACTAAAGGATTGAACTCAAGGAATAAGTTATATTGGTGTTTGTGATATAAATGAGCAGATGGGTGATGTAGCAAAGGACTTAACTGCTGGAACTGTAGGAGGGGTGGCCCAATTGGTAGTTGGGCACCCTTTTGATACCATCAAGGTCAAACTACAAAGTCAACCTACTCTGCTACCGGGTCAACTCCCAAAATACTCTGGTGCAATGGAAGCGGTTAAACAGACATTAGCCGCTGAAGGTGCAAGTGGCCTATACAAAGGTATGGGGGCCCCACTTGCCACGGTAGCGGCCTTCATTGCTCTCTTGTTCACAGTCAGGGGTCAGATGGAGACCCTTTTGAGGTCCTCACCTGGTGCACCCTTGACCGTGAACCAGCAGTTCATTGCTGGAGCCGGTGCGGGATTCGCGGTCTCTTTCTTGGGCACCCCAACCGAGTTAATCAAATGCAGGTCAGTTCTTGTAAGTTTTAAGTTGTGACAACAGCATAGTTAGTCCAGTTTGACTTTTTAGGTCAAACATGCTACTAGAAATCTAACTTGACCTTAAAAGTCAAAAGGGTATAAGTAAAAATATAAACTTGATGTCAGTTTATGGTGCAACTTATTTCTTGGAATGCAGATTGCAAGCCCAAGGTTCAGCTGCAGGTGCAGCTGCAGTGGCAGAAGCCGGTGCAGCCGCTACAGCAGCAGCGAAGTATGGCGGTCCAATAGACGTGGCCAAGCAGGTCCTGAGGTCTGAAGGAGGCATTAGAGGTCTATATAAAGGATTTCGTCCCACATTGGTCCGTGAAGTCCCAGGATGCGCGACAATATTTGGTGTTTACGAGGCCCTAAAGCAGTATATTGCTGGAGGGACCGACACTTCTAGATTAGGCCGTGGTTCACTGATCTTGGCTGGTGGTTTAGCCGGTGGTGCGTATTGGATATCAGTTTACCCAGCCGACGTGGTCAAGAGTGTCATCCAGATTGATGATTATAAGAACCCAAAGTATTCTGGGTCAATTGATGCTTTCAAAAAGATTTTTAAAACTGAAGGAATTGGTGGTTTGTATAAAGGTTTTGGACCTGCAATGGCTCGAAGCATACCCGCTAACGCTGCTTGCTTTCTAGCGTATGAAATCACGCGGTCTAGCTTGGGCTAGATGTAATAGGGTCATGATTTTTAACATTCATTGTACCAAATTAATTAATTACTTTTAATGTATTGAAATTGTTATCTTTGATATATTCTTTTGACTGTGTAAAAACTTTGGCCTAAAAACTCTATACTTTTGGTTTCAGTCAACAGAGAAAAAAGGGGACACTTTAACTGTTCCAAAGAAACCTGTGAAGGCACACAGACACGCGTGTGCGGTATATATATACACACACGCGCGTATATGTAGAACAATCCCAGGAGGCAGTAAAAATGGTTAAAATGGATGATCAACTACAATCACTGCCACTTCTTTCAAAACCAGATCGCATGGAATCTTTTGTAAGCTTACAAAGATAAGATTACATTTATAGTTTGTCATTCTTAGTATTAACTGTTAAACAATTATTCTTTGGTACATCTATGTAGATGAAGCAGATCACAAAACACCCTAACATATCGAGATGGCGTTATATTTTTTCATTTGGCAGAAAGAACAATGAGCATATACCGTTGAAGACACCCGCCGTGAAGTCCAACAACAAAAGTTACTTGCTAGATCGGATTAAATCCTTCGAAGATCGTCTTATTCAAGTATCTTTTTATTAACTTGTGAAAAAAAGATCATGAAAAATAAATTTTGCATGGTTCATGATGAAACTTTTCATGCAAGAGATTGAAACTCGAAGAGCATAACGCACTTCGACCACATGGACACGAGGATTACCGGTTTCTTCATACCCGGTTTTCAACAATCCCAAGCCCAAATGCAAGCCCGCATCTTCTTCGGACATCCTTCCCATCAGTACTGGTGGTGAATTACAGGTAAGTGCATGTTTACGTTCTTGTGAAGTTGAGGGTTCGAGTCCCGTGATGAACTAGAATTAGATGGACGTGTGTTTTCCGTTCTGAAAAAACTCATTGTATAATTATATACAGTATTAAGGATAGAAATAGCTTTTTTCATGTATTAGCTAGGAAATTATATTTGAACGGGGCTTATTTACTTATTTACACCAAAAGATTTATTATTTTCACCCTATGACTAATTAATTTTTTATTTTATTTTCTGTTTTTTGTTTAGAATATAAATGTTTTTGTATAACTTCTAATGTAAAATGTTAGGTTTTATAGAAGTTCAAATACGTCGTTACGATACATATATTTATTTTTATCTATATTTTGATATAAGTTTAACGACGTATTCTAATCAAGCATACTTGCATTGAGTACCCACCTTGGAAGAATGGGGGGCAGTCGCCCTGCATAAAAAAAATTTAGTGTTATATACGCGATAAAATCTCGATCGTACCCCGTAAAATTTTACGAATGCCCCCCCATGAACTTTCGAAACTGACCCCCATTAATTTTGAAACCGACTCCTAAGAAAAACCAAATTATAAATTTTTAAGTTTTCAAATATAAATATTAATCTCAATTAAATACTAATATAGTAGTTTATATAAAATAAGAACTATGTAATTAAATTATAAGTTTATGATTTTAGTCTTAAGCCCAATCTCAATCCTAAATTCCAAATTCAAGTCTTAACTATTAAGTTCATTAGCCCACACCCAATCCCAACCCAATTCCCAAAGTCAAGTCTTAAGCCCACCCTAGCTCTCGTTTTACCTGTAGCATCCGCAACCGTTGAAAGATGTTTTTCGGCAATGAAGTATGTGAAGTCCGATTTGCGTAATCGGATTGGTGATGAGAATTTAAATGATAGTTGTATTTGTAATATTGAAAAAGATTTGCTTAAAATGTCTCTCTAGATGATGATATGGCTAGATTTCAAAAATAAAAACCCATAGAGAACAACTTTAGATATATTGTGTTTTCATTGTGCATTTTGTAATGACGTTCGACGTACTTTTTGTTGATTATATTAAATTTAGTTTCACTATATTTTTTTATATGACCCGAACCGATTCAACCCGAAATGGACCGAAAAAAATTATTATATAGCGCTAGTCAATCGACCCCAAAAACTTCCGACCCCCATGAAAAAAATTTCTAGGTCCGCCACTGCATACTTGAGAAGTTGAGATGTATATGGTTTTATGAACAGGACGAACCTAAAACATTGGAGCGAAAGCAGAAGCAAATGTGGAAAAATGGAAACAATAACGAGAGCAATCTGAAGGCATTCAAGAGCGGGGAGAAGAAGGCTCACGGTTGGCCACATCTAAATATATTAGGTTGCTAGTGTTTCGTTTATTTTAATTTCTGACTTGCATTTATAACATTTTGGTTATATTTTATTTATATAAAAGTTTTTAGAAATTTACTTTTTTTTTACGTAAAATGGACTTTTTAAATCTTCACATACAAGTTTATTTAATTAATTCTCAGCCTTTACCAAGTACGGTCAAATTTTAAATGTTATAATTAAACATTTATATGACTTATATATTATTTTTATTTTATAAATCTCATTAAATTTGTATTATTCAAGTACGGGACCAATAACATATTTAAGTGTATTATACAGCCCTCATTCGAATATTTTTCACCAAGCACTGACACGTTTATTATTTATGTATTAATTTACTTGAATTAAATTAAGTACTTTTAATTAATTATTTATGGGAAAGATTGAACTATGGTCACCTAAAATTTATAATAATATTTTAATTTGGCTTTTTCTGTATATCACTTTCTTTAAAGCCATATAGATAGGCATGAAATATTCAGCAAAAGTAATATTCTATATTTTGAGTTAACTAGACGGATGGTGAACGTGATAATGAATTAGATCCTTTATAAATTACATATTTTATCTTTAATATTTAGTAAAACATAACCAGTCTGTTCATTGTTACCAATATGTAGGTTATGTCCGTACGTTGCGACTACACTACAAGAATTCTAGGCTGTTACGATGACCCTTTCCCAACGACACATTATCGTCGGCATAGCCCCATTTATTACGACGACAGGTCGTTGTTACAAGTTAAATCTGACTTTTTGACCATACACACCGGCATGAAATATTCAGCAAAAGTAATATTCTATATTTTGAGTTAACTAGACGGATGGTGCACGTGATAATGAATTAGACCCTTTATAAATTACATATTTTATCTTTAATATTTAGTAAAACATAACAAGTCTGTTCATTGTTGATGATGAATTAGATCCTTTATAAATTACATATTTTATCTTTAATATTTAGTAAAACATAACAAGTCTGTTCATTGTTACCAACATGTAGGTTATGTATGTACGTTGCGACTACACTACAAGAATTCCAGGCTGTTACGATGACCCTTTCCCAACGACACATTATCGTCGGCATAGCCCCATTTATTACGACGATAGGTCGTTGTTACAAGTTAAATCTGACTTTTTGACCATACACACCTTTTTACGACGACACGTCGTCGGTAAATGTCGAGCCGGGAAACTTTGGCGCTTGGTGAAAACGTTGGCGCTATGTGAAAACCATATCTCGACGACGTGTCGTCGGTAAATGGGTGCTTTTATTTTGTTTTTATTTTATTTTTTTGGATAACTTAAATGAATTAAAAAATAAAGAAAAAGAAAAATCAATTTAGGTTGTTACGACGACATGTCGATGTCGTCCCAAATGGTATATTATATTTTTTATTCTGACTTTTTCTTTTATGCCAGCTCATTAATTGGTCGGGCTAACCCAGTGGCGACGACGTGTTATCGTTATAGGGTTCCCAGACCTTAATAACACTTTTCTGCTTTCATTCTTCCCCAATTCCTGCTCACTTTCTCTCTCTCTCTCTCTCAGCGCAAACCCTAAAGTCGTCGTCTACCGGCTGTAACGAACCAAAATCCGGGTCTCGTTATAAATAAATATATTTCTAAATAAATATTATGTTGAAAATAATATTTTGAAATAAATTGAAACAAGCGGGTTTCAAGTTAGTAATGGGGTTAGGCTAGTTTTTAACTAGTTTTGGAAAGGAAATGGTGAAATGGAAGTTGAAGGACTAATTGTGTAAATGGGCAAAATCTGCCATATTGACTTGGAGAAGTCAAAATTGGTCATTTTGCATGCTTGGGTCGTTCTTGAGCAAGAGAGGAGAAAAAGGAGAAAATCCAATTTGAAGCCAAATCTTGCGTTTTAGGCTCGTTTTGAGAAGGTGTTGGCTTGCACATCAACCTTCTAACATCAAGTAAGTGTTAAACATCCTTTTGATTTCACTTTTGATGTGTTCTTGGTGGGTGTTGGGTGAAATCCGAAAATTTGGATGCATGTGGTAAATTGGTGTTAGATTGTTGATAATCTAACTTAACTAAAGTTAAAGAGTGATGATTAACATCCTAGAACCCTTGATTTTGATTATGAGAAGTTAGGGTTCATATGAGAAAAATTGGGGGTTTTTGTAAAATGAAGATAGAATGGTGATCTAGTGATGATTAAGTGTTTTTGGGATGTTAGACACTTGAACAAACACCAAATTAACTTAATAATAATTTTTGAAAGAAAGATTAGTGTTAAGGTTAAGATAATGAAACTCAAGTAGGTGAGTTTGTGGTGAAAGAGGGTGTTTGGTTATGAGTATAACCCAAACGGGTCAATTTGGGTTGGAAATGGGAATTTAGTTGTGAACCCAATTGTAATGTGATTTTGGTGTATGTTAGATTACTAAACTAGGTGAATGTGTTTAGGTAATCAAGTTGCAAAGCTAGAAGTCGGTACGGGACCTTCTAACCCGAAAGGTAAGTGCTTTAGCACTTACTTAGTTTTGATGATATGGTATTTGTATGCAATGTTGTATATATGATGTATATGGTTGCATAATTTGACATGTGGTATGAATGTAGATGGAAGTGTGTAAATGTTAGAATGTATGTAGTTATAGTATGTGTACTATAATGGATATGTGAATATGGAGTTATGGTCTAAGTACCATAATGGATAGAATGGATATGGAGTTATGGTCTATGAACCATAATGGATAGAATGGAAATGGAGTTATGGTCTAAGTACCATAATGGATAGAACGGTTATGGAGTTATGATCTCGTATCCTAAATGGATATGAAGTTATGGCCTACGTGCCATAATGGAAATGAAAATGTGATAATGAAACCCTTAATTGACTTATCGTATGCAAACGGGTCAAAGGGTCAAAAATGGGTGAAAGGTGTGAAATCAAGTCGTGAATACTTGATGTTATGTATAACATATTTCTATGATAATATGTTAGAGAATTGCAAGGGAATGAAACCTTAATTGACCAAATGTGTGCAAATGGGTCAAATGGGTCAAATGGGTGAAAGTGGTGAAAACAAGTATATATACTTGTTGTTTTGGTCATCTCAATACTAATGGTGTTATGTTAATGTGGATATGTAGGGAAAGCTCCGAAGTAGGTCAAGGTCAAGTCCATTGGCAAAAGAGGATTCTCGTATGCGTTATGGTGATCATTGGGTTTTTGTTTGAAAACCGTTTTTGACGTGTATTTTGGTTCACAAACAATGTTGTTTATGTTAATATATGTGATATGTATGTCTTTGGTCAAAACCCAGGTGTTGGGAGAGTTTTGGTGTTGTTGGGTGTGAAAAAGTTGGAAAAATGGTTAAGTATGAAAACCTGCAGGAAACTGAAACTCTCTGAGTTTTGAGTCCCTCGCGGTACGCGAGAGCCCTTATAGGATTCTCTCGCGGTACGCGAGAGACCGGGTTTCCGGGTTTGCGTTTCTGAGACTCCCTCGCGGTACGCGAGGGAGGTGGCTAGTTTGTCTCGCGGTACGCGAGGAGTTTTTTTTTTAAAAAAAAAAAAAAAAAAAAAAAAAAAAAAAAAAATTCTGGGATTTAGTCTTCCGCGCGTTAAACTTTTGTTATTGAAAGTGGTGTGTTACAACTTGGTATCAGAGCAATGGTTTGAGGGATTTGGTGTGCGAGACACTAAACTCAAACCGGATGCTCTTGATATGGGGGGATGATACGAGAATCCAAGTAGGACTTGACTAAGACTCGGAGCTTGCTGAAATGAAAGGTTAGTAATGATTTGATAAAATGATAATATATATATATATGGTGTATGTATATATGTATGATGAATGTTGTTAAGGTGTTATGTGTGCCGAAACTTGTTTTGTGACTTGTTATATGGAGATGGTAATTACAATTGGGCATGGCGTACTATTAAACATGTCTGGCCAATATGTTTAATAAGATGAAATGTGCAAGAGACTTTATGATAACCATATAACAATGAACATTTGCAAGGATTAGGTGAAGGTGGTTATATATGTATGTATGTATATAGGTAGGTATATATATACTTAATGCATATAATAGTGAATGTGTAATGGATACCTAGGGTATTGAAAGTGAAAGGGTATTAAGGTGTTTGTGGTTCATTTCTCAGCTTAGAGATGGCAGAAGATGCAAGTAATGAACCGTTGGATCCACGGATTCAAGAGTTGATAAAAGAGGAGGTGGCCAAGGCCTTTGAGCAAGCCACAAATCTGTTGATGGAAGAGATGAGGGGGACTATTAAACTCTCTCTCGAGGAGATCTTGAAGGAGAAAGAAAAGGAACCTCAAGGTTGTACTCTGAAAGAGTTTATGGTGATCAAGCCCAAGGAGTATAATGGGCAGGTGGACCCGATTCTGAGCCACAGGTGGATTGTGGATATGGAGTCTAATTTTGAGACTACTAAATGTAAGCCCGAGGATAGGGTGATGTTCAGTGTGCCTTTGTTGACTGGAAGGGCAAAGGAGTGGTTGTTGAATCTCCGCAAGGAAAGAGGTGATTTGGGTGTGACCTCCATGACTTGGGAGGAGTTTAAGGCGGCTTTTCTGAAGTATCATTGCCCGCAAGCCGCAGTTGATAGGATGACTGAGGAGTTTCTCCTCATGAGGCAAAAGAATGAGTCAATAGATGAGTTGGCTGGGGTTTTCTTTGATCGCGCCAAGTTCTGTCCGGACGTGGTGTCGACTGAGAAGGCGAAGATTGACAGATTTTATGCTATGTTGACTGTGGAATTCAGAGATAGCATATCTCCATCTTCTTTCACCACACTTGTGGATTTAATAAACAGGTGTCGGGAAAGGGAAGTGGAGTTGAAGAGGCAAGAGGCTAGGGGAGAGAAAAGGAAAAGGGAAATTGTGGATCAAGTGGTGAGCAAGATAAAGGGCGGGAGCCCTAGTAAGAAGCCTTTTACCAAGTTCTCTTCTCGAGGATGCAAAGTTTGTGGGAAGGAGCACTATGGGGATTGTAAGAAGGGAACGTCAAATTGCTACAAGTGTGGGAAGCCGGGGCATATGGCAAATCAGTGTCCAAGCCAGATTCGTATATGCTATAATTGTTACAAGCCAGGACACCTTAGGGCGGATTGCCCGGATTTGAAGCAAGGTGGAAGCGAAAGAAAAGTTGAGATACCCAGGCCTAAGGGTAGAGCCTTCCACATATCTGCGGAGGAAGCAAAGAACGACTCGGAGGTGGTGTCAGGTACATTCAGGATTAACTCTTTACCTGCACTAGTTCTTTTCGATTCGGGGGCTAGTCGTTCGTTTGTGTCTTTGAAATTTGTTAAGCATTCTTCTTTTATAAGTAGCAAGTTAGACGAACCCTTAGAAATTGAGGCGGCAAACGATAAGAGCTTCCTAGTGTTTGATGTTTATAGGAATTGCAAATTAAAGGCGGGGGGTGAAACGTTCCATATTGATTTAATTCCTATGTCTATGGGGGATTTTGATGTTATTGTGGGGATGGATTGGTTGTCAAAGAATAAGGCGAGTATATTATGTGGACCAAAGGCGATCCAACTTGATTCCCCGTCGGGAGAGTCCATCTACATTGAAGGTGATAAGAAAGGTAAGGTGAGGTTGTGCTCCTTTGTGAAGGCAACCAAGTACATGGCGCGTGGGTGCAAGGCGTTCATGGCATGTGTTACGGATGTGGATGGAAAGGTAAAGGAGATTCACGACGTGCCGGTCGTGAATCAGTTTGCGGATGTGTTTCCTGACGAGTTACCGGGGGTTCCGCCTGATAGGGAGATTGAGTTTGGGATCGACTTGATGCCGGGTGCTAAACCGGTAGCTAAAGCGCCTTATAGATTGGCACCGCCAGAAATGAAAGAGTTGATGGAGCAATTACAAGAATTGCTTGATAAAGGTTTCATACGCCCAAGTGTCTCACCTTGGGGTGCGCCCATTCTCTTCGTTAAAAAGAAGGATGGGAGCATGAGGATGTGTATGGATTATCGGGAGTTGAATAAGTTGACGGTGAAGAATAGGTACCCTTTACCTAGGATTGATGATCTTTTCGATCAATTACAAGGGGCGTCGTGGTTCTCTAAGATTGATTTGAAATCCGGGTACCATCAACTGAAAGTGAAAGAAGATGACATTCCTAAAACCGCTTTTCGCACTCGTTACGGTCACTATGAATTTACAGTTATGCCTTTCGGCTTAACCAACGCACCCGCGGTTTTCATGGATCTTATGAACCGGGTGTGTAGACCGTTCCTCGACCGCTCGGTCATTGTTTTCATTGACGATCTTCTCATCTATTCAAGGAGCGAAGGTGATCACGCTTGCCATTTGCGTGAAATTCTCGAAGTCTTGCAAAAGGAGAAACTTTATGCTAAATTCTCCAAGTGTGCCTTTTGGTTACGCGAAATTCAATTCTTGGGTCATGTGATTAATGATAAAGGGATTACTGTCGACCCATCCAAGATAGTGGCGGTTAAAGATTGGTTTCCACCGAAGACGCCTTCGGAGATTAGAAGTTTCTTGGGGTTGGCGGGTTATTACCGGCGGTTTATTGAAAACTTCTCTCGGATTGCCTTACCGATGACGAAGTTGACCCGTAAAGAGACTAAGTTTGTTTGGGGTTCCGAGCAAGAATCTGCCTTTCAACTCTTGAAAGAAAAGTTGACAAAGGCGCCTGTTTTATCCTTGCCGGACGGGACCGAAGATTTTGTTGTGTATTCGGATGCCTCGCATTCGGGGTTGGGGTGTGTTTTGATGCAAAGGGGGAAAGTAATTGCCTACGCGTCTAGGCAATTGAAGGTTCACGAGGTGAATTACCCTACCCATGATCTAGAGCTTGCGGCCGTGGTTTTCGCACAGATTTGGAGGCATTATTTGTATGGGGTTAAGTGTACGATCTACACGGATCACAAAAGTCTCAAGTACTTCTTTGACCAAAAGGACCTCAACATGAGGCAAAGGCGGTGGCTTGAATTGGTCAAGGATTATGATTGTGACATACTTTATCATCCGGGTAAAGCGAATGTTGTGGCGGATGCGCTTAGTAGGAAGTCAAGTCATGCACCTATCAAGGTGAAGTCATTCAAGATGACAATTTCATCATCCCTAATTGATGAAATCCGGGAGGCTCAAGTGTTAGCACTTAATGGTGACTTGAAGAAAGAGCGGATGGTTGCTTATGTTGATAAACTTGGTGAAAATAGCATGGGCTTGAAGACATGCTTTGGTAGGATTTGGATTCCTAGGTTGTCAAGTATTTTGACAACTATTTTAGATGAGGCGCATAAATCCAAATATTCTATCCATCCGGGGGCCACAAAGATGTTTTACGATTTGAGGTGTCATTTTTGGTGGCCGGGTTTGAGGCGTGATGTTGTTAAGTATGTTGAGAGGTGTCTCACATGCTTAAGGGTGAAGGCGGAACACCAAAAGCCGTATGGAAAGCTCCAACCGCTTGAAATACCGCTTTGGAAATGGGAGAATATAGCTATGGATTTGATCACTAAACTACCAAAGACTCGAAAGGGTTATGATGCGATATGGGTAGTAGTGGATCGGTTGACGAAGAGTGCACATTTCCTACCTATAAAGGAAACATACTCTTCGGATAGATTGGCGGAAATGTATGTGAAGGAAATTGTGTCACGTCATGGTGTGCCGGTGTCGATTATATCGGATCGTGATACGAGATTTACTTCTCGATTTTGGAAGAAATTCCATGAGGATATGGGGACTAGATTGAATCTTAGCACTGCTTATCATCCACAAACGGATGGTCAAAGCGAGCGAACGATTCAAACGCTCGAAGATATGTTGCGAGCGTGTGCTTTAGATTTTGGTGGTAGTTGGGATGACCATTTACCGTTGGCGGAATTTTCGTATAACAATAGTTATCATTCTAGTATTGGTATGCCGCCTTTTGAGGCATTGTACGGGAGAAAGTGTCGAACACCCGTGTGTTGGGGTGAAATCGGTCAACGGGAACTAGGTAGTAAAGAGGTGGTCTTGGAAACTAATGATAGTATTGACCAAATTAGAGCACGCTTGAAGGCGGCTCAAGATCGCCAAAAGTCCTATGCGGATAATAGGAAGCGGGCGATTGAGTTTCAAGTGGGGGACTTTGTACTTTTGAAAGTCTCTCCTTGGAAAGGTGTGATACGGTTTAGAAAACGGGGGAAGTTAAGTCCTCGTTTCATCGGGCCGTTTGAGGTGATAGCAAAGGTGGGTACGGTAGCTTATCGCTTGGAGCTACCGGAGGAGTTAAGTAGACTTCATAACACGTTTCACGTGTCGCATTTGCGAAAATGTTTAGCGGACGAGTCTACTTTTGTTCCATTAGATGATATCGAATTGGATGAAAAGTTGAATTATGTTGAAGAACCGGTGGCAATCTTGGATAGAAAAGTGAAGCGTTTACGTAATAAAGAGATTAGCCAAGTATTGGTGAAGTGGAAACATAGAAAGGGAGCGGAAATGACTTGGGAAACCGAGGAAGAAATGCTCAAGTTTTACCCAAACCTTTTTATGTGAAGACGGGTTTCGGGGACGAAACCCAAATAAGGGGAGGTGATTTGTAACGAACCAAAATCCGGGTCTCGTTATAAATAAATATATTTCTAAATAAATATTATGTTGAAAATAATATTTTGAAATAAATTGAAACAAGCGGGTTTCAAGTTAGTAATGGGGTTAGGCTAGTTTTTAACTAGTTTTGGAAAGGAAATGGTGAAATGGAAGTTGAAGGACTAATTGTGTAAATGGGCAAAATCTGCCATATTGACTTGGAGAAGTCAAAATTGGTCATTTTGCATGCTTGGGTCGTTCTTGAGCAAGAGAGGAGAAAAAGGAGAAAATCCAATTTGAAGCCAAATCTTGCGTTTTAGGCTCGTTTTGAGAAGGTGTTGGCTTGCACATCAACCTTCTAACATCAAGTAAGTGTTAAACATCCTTTTGATTTCACTTTTGATGTGTTCTTGGTGGGTGTTGGGTGAAATCCGAAAATTTGGATGCATGTGGTAAATTGGTGTTAGATTGTTGATAATCTAACTTAACTAAAGTTAAAGAGTGATGATTAACATCCTAGAACCCTTGATTTTGATTATGAGAAGTTAGGGTTCATATGAGAAAAATTGGGGGTTTTTGTAAAATGAAGATAGAATGGTGATCTAGTGATGATTAAGTGTTTTTGGGATGTTAGACACTTGAACAAACACCAAATTAACTTAATAATAATTTTTGAAAGAAAGATTAGTGTTAAGGTTAAGATAATGAAACTCAAGTAGGTGAGTTTGTGGTGAAAGAGGGTGTTTGGTTATGAGTATAACCCAAACGGGTCAATTTGGGTTGGAAATGGGAATTTAGTTGTGAACCCAATTGTAATGTGATTTTGGTGTATGTTAGATTACTAAACTAGGTGAATGTGTTTAGGTAATCAAGTTGCAAAGCTAGAAGTCGGTACGGGACCTTCTAACCCGAAAGGTAAGTGCTTTAGCACTTACTTAGTTTTGATGATATGGTATTTGTATGCAATGTTGTATATATGATGTATATGGTTGCATAATTTGACATGTGGTATGAATGTAGATGGAAGTGTGTAAATGTTAGAATGTATGTAGTTATAGTATGTGTACTATAATGGATATGTGAATATGGAGTTATGGTCTAAGTACCATAATGGATAGAATGGATATGGAGTTATGGTCTATGAACCATAATGGATAGAATGGAAATGGAGTTATGGTCTAAGTACCATAATGGATAGAACGGTTATGGAGTTATGATCTCGTATCCTAAATGGATATGAAGTTATGGCCTACGTGCCATAATGGAAATGAAAATGTGATAATGAAACCCTTAATTGACTTATCGTATGCAAACGGGTCAAAGGGTCAAAAATGGGTGAAAGGTGTGAAATCAAGTCGTGAATACTTGATGTTATGTATAACATATTTCTATGATAATATGTTAGAGAATTGCAAGGGAATGAAACCTTAATTGACCAAATGTGTGCAAATGGGTCAAATGGGTCAAATGGGTGAAAGTGGTGAAAACAAGTATATATACTTGTTGTTTTGGTCATCTCAATACTAATGGTGTTATGTTAATGTGGATATGTAGGGAAAGCTCCGAAGTAGGTCAAGGTCAAGTCCATTGGCAAAAGAGGATTCTCGTATGCGTTATGGTGATCATTGGGTTTTTGTTTGAAAACCGTTTTTGACGTGTATTTTGGTTCACAAACAATGTTGTTTATGTTAATATATGTGATATGTATGTCTTTGGTCAAAACCCAGGTGTTGGGAGAGTTTTGGTGTTGTTGGGTGTGAAAAAGTTGGAAAAATGGTTAAGTATGAAAACCTGCAGGAAACTGAAACTCTCTGAGTTTTGAGTCCCTCGCGGTACGCGAGAGCCCTTATAGGATTCTCTCGCGGTACGCGAGAGACCGGGTTTCCGGGTTTGCGTTTCTGAGACTCCCTCGCGGTACGCGAGGGAGGTGGCTAGTTTGTCTCGCGGTACGCGAGGAGTTTTTTTAAAAAAAAAAAAAAAAAAAAAAAAAAAAAAAAAAAAAATTTCTGGGATTTAGTCTTCCGCGCGTTAAACTTTTGTTATTGAAAGTGGTGTGTTACACCGGCCCCGTCACCCCCCGTGAGCACAGCGTTCGTCCCCGTGAGCCACCGTCGTCCCCGTGAGCCACCCCCGTCACAGGCTCACAACCCTCGTCCCCATGAGTTGGTTTCTGTCACAACCGTCCGTTCCCGTGAGCCACCTCCGGAGCTAGTCATCTTCTTCGTATAGTAAGATATATTCGTTTTCTTGGCTATTTTTTGGACCTTTAAATATTTCCCGACGACATGTTGTCATATTAATTAATTTGTGTTTTTCTTTGTTGTATGTATGTGTATAAGTTATATATGTGTATGTATAGGTTTTTTAGGTTTTTGTTACTTTTATTTTATTTTAAAGAAATTTGTATGAATATATATATGTTTTTTTTTTTGAACGGCGAACATTGAATGTTGTGACGTCGCACCCCCGTCACATGGGAGAGCCTCGTCCAACTCTTCTCAATATGTTGTCTTAACCGGGCCCACTTGGCGTCAGAGTTGGAGAGCATCAAAGGAAAAAATCTCACCCAATACGGCCCCTTCCGGGCTTGAGGGAGAGCCGAGGCTCGAACCCTGGATCGGCGTGGGTAAAACCCAGGTGCATCAGCCTAAGAGCTAGGCCTCATTTGCATGCCGCAGAAACTAATGGGGATGGCAGGGATCGAACATGGGTCACAAGGAACACCAGGTCTCTCCCTTACCACTCCACCACCAGCTCATTGGCGTATGAATATATATGTATGTATAGTTTTTTTAGGATATATTTGTATATAGAGTTAACAGAATTTTTATTTATTATTAAATTTTAAAGAAAAAATAACACCTGTTGTAACGACATGTCGTCGCAAAAAGTTTAAATTTTTTTAATTTACATTTATTTTTAATAAGAAAAAAGATTTGGGGTTAGCCCTTTTGCGACGACATGTCGTCGTAAAAAGGGTATCTATTGCGACGACTATTTTACGACGACATTTTGGACCTTTAGCGTCGTAACTACGCCGACGAGACATTTAGCGACGACATGTCGTCGGAGAAGGCTTTTGCGACGACATGTCATCGTAACAGCCTGAAATTCTTGTAGTGCTACTCGGTTTCAAATAAAATTTATATCGAAATGTGGTTAAAAGTAATTAATAATCTATATATTCGGAATGTAATAAAACATTATCTTGTGATAATAAGTTTTAAGGAACATGAAAGTGGGTCCAATTGTCCAAAACTAAAAGAAATAAAAGTATATTATATTTTCCCCGATTCGATTTTAAATAAAATTTAAACGTATATAATAATAACCGCAACTCATCGATATATTCAAAATTTAATAAAATATTACGTACGTTTAAGTAGTATTTTAGAGAAAAAGAAATTGTTGTTAAAAAAAATAAAATAAATAAAAATATTTTATATTTGGCCTGTCAACACATAAATTGTTTGGTGGGCTCTGATTTGTAATTTATATCTTCACATTCAAACATTGCACAACTCCCAGCAAATCTTTTCGAAGTTTTTTTCTTATTTTTTCAGTCACAATTTACACTTGATCTTACAAGGACTTATACAATTTTCTATTACCGATCTTATAATGTTTTTTTTTTTTTGTATAATTCCATATTTTTGATCGAACATGATGACGTTCTTTGAAACAGATTCATGTACATGTGGTTTCAACATTGTTAGGGTAGGAGCTATACCCTCATGAGAGGGCACCCGTGAGGCCTCTCACGCGGAGGGTAGGGAACACCGCCCCCCTCTTGCTTGAAGGGGGTGAAGGAGTACCAATGAAGGGTTTCACGCGAGAAAGAGCTTAGAAGTTATTTGATGTTGCAGGTTTTTGTTTCACAAACGAAGAAAAAGAGAATAAAATATAGGGGTCGGCGGCTGTTTATTAGGTTTAATTCACAAACAAGAGAAAGTGCTTGGAAGTTAGTTTAATATTTATTTATATTTTTATTTTTCAAATTTATGTGGTCATAAACAATTTATAAAAAATAGGTTTTTTTGTTTTTTTTTTAATTTATGTAGTTTTTATTTTCTGTTTTTTTTAATTTATATTTTTAATGAAATTTGAATTTATGTTTTATTTAAAAATATATATATTAAAATAATTGTTGCATTTAATGCTCACTAGAGTTTCACGCACTTGGGTATTTCACTTGCCAAGTGAGACCGAAGTGAGGAACCAACCAAGCTTACGTGGCGCCAACGTGGCATAAAAGTTAATCTCACTTGGAAGTGCCAAGTGAGAGTATACCTCATACTCTTATTCAGCGAAGAAATCCCTTTGTGCAATTCTTAGGGTGTTTGCTTCGCAGAATGTTTTGTAATTGTAATGGAAATTTAAATTGGAATTTAATTGGATCTCTTTTAAAATTGATAATGTGTTTGATTGATGCATTTGATGATGGAACTAGAATGTAAAAATAATTAAAACGACAAGATTACCTTTTAAAATTAATCTATATCTATACTATATAATAAATAAATATTTTTTCATGTCACAAGTTGCCTCCATATTTATTCTATTCGTTTTTTTCCCGTCTCTCTCTCTCTTATTAAATATACATATATCTTATAATAATAATATATTTTTAAAGAAAATACTAGATATACTAATAAAACACATTTTTTTTAAATTATCTTTTATTATAAGAAATTTTGAAATATAATTATTTAACTTTTATTTTCAATCAAATAGTAAACGAAAGTCAAATTATATTAAATATAATTAACGTATTTTCGAAACTCAATTATATATTAATTTTATGTATTGATATTTTTACACCTCTTGTGTAGACACGGGTTTTAAGCTAGTATAATATAAAACAAAGATCCAAACTCAAATATCTTAAGAAAAATGTTTTTAAAAAAACGAAAAACGGCTTAAGTTATTAATTAATTATAAATATTAATAAGGTTTGCTTTGAAATGTTGAGATATCTAAATTTCATTCATTGAATAATTTGGTTAGAATTAATTGCAATTACAATTTTTTTCTTGACCAACAAAACATGCAAATAAATGTGATTTAAATTTGAATTCCATTAAATTCTCATTATTTCTTATCAACTAAATAGGCCCTTAATTTTACCAGCAACTAAATAGGCCCTTAATTTTACCAGGGATTTCTATGCTTGTAATTCCCTGTTTTTTGCTCTCTTTCGAACCCTCTACATATTTCTTCAATTTAGACCTTTGGATCATCCCAAACACAACCTTAAAAGAAATCGTTGGTCACCTTTTAGTAGTGGTGTGCATGCATCGGTTTGGTTCGGTTTTGGGGTCAAACAAAAAGTTTCGGTTTTAATTTTTTTTTTAAACCGTTTTGGTCTCAGTTTTTTCAGTTTTCGGCTTTTACAATGGGTCCGGTTCGGTTTCGATTTTACCAATTGGACTTCAATTTTTTGGAATAAATTTTTCTGTTAACTAATGATTATTTGATTATTACATATTTGACCCTAAAATTTTTGGGCCACATAATTTATAAGTTTCTTATAAAATACTTAATATTCAAAAATAAACATTATAATCCATAAATTTAATAACAAATATAAATCTTAACCGACTATTACTGCAAATATACGTAACACATATGCATGCACACGATATAATATAAAAGTTTATATGTATACATTCGGTTCGGTTTTTTCGATTTTCAAATAATACAAAACCAAAACCGAACAGTAATTTTCAGTTTTCAAAAAATATAAAACCAAACCGTCGGTTTTTATTTTGGGTCGGTTTATTCGGTATGCTTTTTCGGTTAATTCGAGTTCGGTTATGTTAATTCGGATTTTGCTCACCCCTACCCTTTAGGCTATTAATTCATGGTACACATATTTAATAATCTAAGTTTTATGTGGTGGTGGTGGTGGAGACAGCGACTATAGTGAGGGCGATGGAGATTGGGACAACGATGACAATGGAAGTGGCGACAGTGGTGTCGACGGCTGTGAAGGTGACGGCAGAGGTGGTGGTAGTGGTTGCGGTGCGGGCGACAACAAGTTTTATAACAGTGAACCGTTGTATATTTGAGTTGCCCGAGATGAGCCTATATGCAATTCTTTTAACCTAATTTAGCGCATTATTTAGAGAATGGGTCATCATTGTCACCCTAACTCCTAGTGTAGTAAGCTACGGTTGTTGGTTAAATTTTGTCACTTGAAATCTCCTTAAAACTTAGTTGCCACGAGTTCATTGGCGAATTCCCACCATAGTTTATTCATCTAGGGGAAACGGGGTTGAACGTGTTCAGAAGGTAGGATGTGGGCGAGAGAAGTATAAATGGTGAGTACTTAAGGGTGAAGGGGGAGTCTAACTCGGTTTGGGCCGAGTAAGAAAGTGACAAGCCGGGAAAACGGGGAACACCGCCCCCAATCCTCCGAGTATGATAATTGAGTAAGTTGGGCGAGTAAATTTACTCGGGTGTGGAAAGCAAATGGAGTCGTTACAAACGAGCAGTTGGAAACCAAAAGAGTCGTTGGGGGGTTTAAAAAAAACTTTACTAAACCAAAAGAGCCGTTGGGAACCAATAACATTGATGGGTGAAGATTTAGAAGGAAGTCACTACTCAAAAAGAACAAAAACTTTCGAGTCGAGAACCTCAAGTGACCCGGATGGTTTTACAAACGTCTTTCCTGACCTAAACATGAACGCCGAACCGCAAGACGACACGACACCGACAATGCCAAAACGTCCAGGGAAGAAATTGGCCGAAAGTTCATCTAGCAATGGAAATATGGTAGACATAGTCGAAGAATACAAGAGTATGAAAGCGTTGGAAAAAGAAAAAAAGAAAGTATTCAGGATAAGATGGCGTAAGCAAAATTAAAAAGAGAACAAACGGCGGTTGAGTTGATAATTGAAAAACAAAAGGACCGTGACATCAAAACGTTCACCGATTAGCATGATTATCTCGTAGAACCATACTTGTCGATTGTATTGCAACGTAAACGTGAAATTGCGGCATCACTCATAGAGTATTATGTTAATTTTTATTTAATGAAATTGACTTTTTTTATTTAAATGTTTATTTTTTTAAAAAAAATTGGTGAGTAAATAAGTAAATGAGTAGGGTGTTTCCAATTAAATCTGAGTAAATGAGTAGTTTGAGTAGTTTTGATATAACAGAATTTTATTGGACAGTTTGATAAGTAAATTTTTTTGGTGAGTAGGATGCCCCATTCACCCTAATAAAATGGCCATTGCATCAAACGTAAACCTCACACATTCCCAAAATATTTTAATGAATCCGAAGAGGGTATAAATCTAAAAATCATGTGAGGTACATAAAGCTCAACACGACACATACATTTATGGGTTGACACAAATTAACAATACCATTTTAACTTGAATTATTTACTTTTTTTCGTATAAATACTTTAAACTTACAAATTAAAAAATATATATTTGTGTAGAATATAACTATATTTAAATTATAAAATATTATCCTCTTTTTTCATTCATCATTTAAACTCTTATATATATATTATACAATCATATTATATTATGAAAAAGAAACTTTAAGAAAACTTATAAATATAAACGGGCTAGATGGTTCCACCCGTATAGAAAAGATGAGGGATGTTGGAATTTTTTAAAATTTCTGATAAAGAAAAAAGCTAGACATTTCACATGAATTTAATATCTCTTTTATCCTTTCTTAGTAATAACTATAAAACATATTATGTTTTATAAGTTAGTAAAATATAGTAATAGAATAAATTTACAGTTTCTAAAAAGAAATTATCAAATCAAAACCTCCATGTAATTAACTCTTATCTTCATTTACCACATGGTTGGTGGTCCAGTAATAGAGACAAATCCTCTTGAATCAGCTAGGTTTGAAGGTCTTGGGTTCACTGGCGGAGCCAGGAATTTTTTCTTATGGTGTCATTTTTTTGATACTCGGGTTTATAACCCTAAGTCAAAATTTTCGGATCAAGACGAGACATGTCAGGTCGAATCACATAGTAAAAACCAATATCATAATAAAAGTGCAATGTTATTAAAAAAACACATAATAAAAATACAAGAAATCGTTCAAGAAAGTCAGTTTAAGCGGTCTTTTTCTTTTAAATTTAGGTTAAATAATTGACATGGGCCTATAATAATTGTTGTTTTATTGGGTTAAAAATTTAAAAATAAAACATGGACCTTTAATGATTTAAAGTCCACTATTAAAATTTATGTAATTGGGCTTAATTTTTAAACTATAAATTTTTTTAATATGTAAAACGTTTATAAAAAAATTTGGTAAAAAATATATAGTTTTTTCATGCCAATGGGGTCAATATTTATATTTTATGAAACCAATGGTGTCAATCGTAAAAAAACAATGATGTCGCTCGAAATATTCCTATTACACGATACATATGAGAAGCGAAAATCAATGGTGTCGGATGAACCCGTACACAAAGAGTGGCTCCGTCACTGCTTGGGTTTAAATCTCACATTAATCGTTTAAAAAAAAGAACTAACTCTTATCTTCATTTTCTTTACGTGAGGGAACTTTACTTCCATAAACTGAATTGAAACATATAACACTTAAAGAAACACACGTGTATCATGTCAATTTTTACTTTAATATAATAAAATAATTTTCTTTTGTCTATTTTGGATCATATATTTTGTTTTTATACGTTTATAATAAACTCCTTTAAATTTCGTTTCATTTATAATGTCTTTTATATTTTAATTCTTGTATTGCATTAAATCAGATGATCAAACCAATTACACCGCTTTGCGCTTATTAAAAATAATGATAAAACTTTGATTTAAAAATATAAATTATTAAATTATAATGTTATTTGTATTAAGACTCTTAAGTATACAGATGAATATGGCATGATCTTGGAGTCGGGGGACTCATTGTTTAATTTTACGAAGTATAAGGGTTAAAAGAGTAGTTCTCATGCATTCAAGAAACTTCTTAAACTCAAAACTTAAAAAATAAAACGTGGGATGGGTTAAAAAATAAAACGTGGGATGGGACTAGCGTACTTAACAGAGACTCTTACCCAATGTTTTTAAACCAGGACCGAGAACCGGTACCTCCGACGGTCCGGTTGCATATTGTGAGACCGTTATACAAAAAACCGGGCGGTTCTTACGATTAACCGGTCGGACCGTGAACCGGGTCTCTAGTTTTTTTTTTTTTTTTACTTTTTGAGTTGTTTAACAAATAAATAATCACAAAAACAACAAATTACCATTAAACTTCTTTGTATACAGCTCCTAAACATAAGGTATACAAACTAATTGTCATTAAACTTTAGTGTTTACAGCTCGTACATAATTTATGTTTTTTTGTTGGCTAATAACTTGGGAAGGAAATTGTTTATATGTACATAATGTACCTATTTATTTTTGCTAATTTATGTTTCTGATACCAAAGGTATATAATTTATGTTTCTAATTTTTATGAATATTTATATTATTTATTACGTCATCCGGTTTAACCGGTCCGACTGGTCCGACCAATGAACCTCTAATGCGTCCGGTTCGTTATCCGGTCCAGTTCTGAAAACATTGTTCTTACCTCTTAGATTGGAGGTCTTGAGTTTTAACCTATACTTGGATGAATTATTTGGTGTAATTTAGGAGAGTATGGTAGATTTGCCGTTCAAAAAAAAATAAAAAACAAAATATAAAAAACTCTAGACCCTTTTCTGAGTAAAGTAAGTTTTAATATGTTGTTAAATTTCATAAATAATATTTAGTTAAAATTAAAAATAATAATACATCAGATAATGTAACGTAAATTTAATTTTAAAAAATAGTAAAAAAGCGCTTTTTCATAATGATCCAAAAACCGTTAACTAAGAAAATTAAATTATATTTAATAATATACCAAAAGTACATAAAAATGTATCAATATTTTCATCCATTAATATTATTTTCAAAATTCTTTGATAAAATAATCAAGGTTCAAGAAGCTTACAACATATAATTATTCTGAAGTGAGATGGCCGACATCGTAATACTTTAGAAAGGACCATAAATATAAAAAGAAATAATAAATAAAGGTTAAGTGGATTAGTGCAATATGAAGTAATCCTATCAAAAAATTAGCAACTTATATTAATGGATGACTAAACTCTCCATTTACATCATATTTTTGTATAAAAAAAGATCATATAGACCGCATATTTTGATATTAAATTATTATTTTTATTATATATTATTGTACTAAAAAGGTATTTTACCCTTTTGATATATAATAAACTAGCTTAGAACATGTGTACTATACACGGGGTGAAAATTTTCAATAAATAAAATTTTTAATTTTTATGTATATATTTTACAAGTGTAAAAATGTATTACATATATTAAGGATAGAAAAAAAATTCAAAATATGTAAAAATTAATGTATAATTGGGTTTCGAAAAAACATTAATTATTATTTAATATAATTTGACTTTCATTTAGTATTTGATTGAAAATAAAAGTTACTAATTAGATTTTGTCATTAAGCTATCTACTTTCTAAGCCAAACTCACTTCTAAGTTTACTTACACTTAAAACATGTTTCATCTTTGGTAAAACCAACTTGGAGCCTGTCAATCTGGATGGACTTACTCTTCTCAAGGTAATCAAATATCCATATTTATAGTTTTCGATCATTGAGGTGCAAAAATTATTAACCAGGAAGTGGTGAAAATGGTTGTAATTGTTTGAGTTTGACGAAATATCTCAACTTTAATTAATTTTATCCGCATCACAAACTTCGCCATATGCACTTGACGCATGGGTTGTGCAGTGGTTCTTATGATGCTAAACATTTGATGGTTTGGTCTTGCTTTTAATTAGTTTATTCACTTCAAAGTTTTTGTTATGCAGATTTGTTTTTTAATTAATTTTATTGACTTCAAAGTTTTGGTTATGCAGATTTATTTTTTAATTTTTTCTAGATGTAAAAAATATGATTATGGATTTTATTCACTTCAAAGTAATGAATGAGCTTTGTACGTGTATCAAGTCTCTTGGGAAGCATTGGATGCATAATGATGAATGGATGGTCAAATCAAAAACAGATGACAAAGCGAACTGTGATTTGGAAAAATATGGTAAGTTAGTGTTTTTAGAATGTATATGACTCAAGTTAATCATCTTCTAATATGGCATTGAAAACAGGTGGCAGTTTCATATTTACTTATGATCGAGTCGATATGGGTTGTGTTAAGTTTCAAATGGGTTAAATAACTTTTTATATAGCTATAAAGGAATGACATTTCATGTCAAGTGGGTCGCAAATCAGTTTATTTTTTATGCATCAAACCTGCTAAATGGGTTATTCAAAGAATTGGATAAATTTGTTTTATAATTATAGTGGACATATGTTTTAATGAATTAAAGTCTAACAAAAAATGTTCGTAGGTCAACACGATCTGTATAAAAATTAAAAATTAACTGGCTTGACCCGTCATCCAATCTGTAGCGTTGATATTAGAGATAATTTTCTTATCCATTTTTTGGTTTTATGGTTTTACAGATTTGGGATGCTTATAATGTGAAGGCACTATTGAGACAGGTAAAGATGGTTCCCGAGTGAAGAAAGATGCTGACAACGAGCAGATGGTTCCCGAGTGAAGAAAGTGGTTTTCACTTTTCACTAGGTTCATTCTTAATTTCTTACGTGTTCTTAGTTCTTATTATTGCTAAAGTCCCAGATTACTTGGCCCATTTGAAATTTTGGTTAGTTGCTTGCAAGCATGTCGTCGGGATAGGCCAAACCCAAAATTTAATAGGGAGACCCTATACCGACGACATGTCGTCGGCACAGGGTTGAGCAGATGGAGGGAAAACATGGCGCCCAATGAAAAATTGGGGAAAACCTGTGCCGACGACATGTCGTCGGTATAGGTTAATTTCCATTTTCTTTTTGTTTTTCTTTTATTTGATAAATATTCGTCGGTCAAATTTTTTTTTTTTAAATTAAAAACAATTATGGGAAAACTCTATACCGACGACATGTCGTCGGTATAGACTTTTTAACTTTATTAACTGGACAAACCTGTACCGACGACATGTCGTCGGGACAAAACCATATTGCGCCGACTTTCGAGCCTATACCGACGACATGTCGTCGGTATAGGTTAATTTCCATTTTCTTTTTGTTTTTCTTTTATTTGATAAATATTCGTCGGTCAAATTTTTTTTTTTTAAATTAAAAACAATTATGGGAAAACTCTATACCGACGACATGTCGTCGGTATAGACTTTTTAACTTTATTAACTGGACAAACCTGTACCGACGACATGTCGTCGGGACAAAACCATATTGCGCCGACTTTCGAGCCTATACCGACGACATGTCGTCGGTATAGGTTAATTTCCATTTTCTTTTTGTTTTTCTTTTATTTGATAAATATTCGTCGGTCAAATTTTTTTTTTTAAATTAAAAACAATTATGGGAAAACTCTATACCGACGACATGTCGTCGGTATAGACTTTTTAACTTTATTAACTGGACAAACCTGTACCGACGACATGTCGTCGGGACAAATCCATATTGCGCCGACTTTCGAGCCTATACCGACGACATGTCGTCGGTATAGGTTAATTTCCATTTTCTTTTTGTTTTTCTTTTATTTGATAAATATTCGTCGGTCAAATTTTTTTTTTTTAAATTAAAAACAATTATGGGAAAACTCTATACCGACGACATGTCGTCGGTATAGACTTTTTAACTTTATTAACTGGACAAACCTGTACCGACGACATGTCGTCGGGACAAAACCATATTGCGCCGATGTAAAACTCTTTAGAAGATGTAAAACTCTTGTGGAATGAAATAACAAAGCATATTTTTAGCATTCTTTTAAGGGAAAATTAACTTGAAAAAATGGTAACTAAGTTTCAATTATGTTTCATTTTAGTCTCTCAAATTTTTTGTCTCGTTTTAGCTACTCAAGTTTCACATTGTTCCAATCTTACGTAATTACCACATTAACATGTTACTTTTTTTTGGATTTCAAATTATGCATATGGAGAACATGTTGGTTTACTGTTTTTGGATTTCATTTTCACCGTGTATAATAAAATAAAATTAAAAGTTATTTGTAATGTGGTGATTGCACATTTGCATAATACTGTAACAACATATGAAACTTGAGTGACTAAAATGACACAAGAGTACAGTTTGAGTGAACAAAATAAACAGATGAAAAATCTGGTTACTAATTATTATTCTGTAAAGTACCTCTTTTTTAACAATCGCAAGTAAATGAAAATGTTAATTGCATGTGACCGGTGCCAAAGTAGGGGGTTGTTTGGTAGTCTCTTAATAATTCCATTAAGAGACTACCTCTGAATCGTTCAGAGGTAAGACGTGTTTGTTTTGCTGACAGCCCACCTCTTAATGGTTCATTTTAACTCTTAATGGTTCAACTGAATAATCATGCTGAATCATTCAGACATTTTAATGATTCAGCACTTAATGGTTCAGGCCTCTAAGTATTTACGAAATCAGAAACAAAATATCTTAAAAAATGTAAAATTATTTTTATGCAAAGTATCTATACCATATCCATTTTCATGTTAGTGTGCATGTATGCTCATATACATATACATGCATGCATATTTGGTTATATTCTTTCATAGTTTGTCATATTGAATAATTTAAGACAAATATAGTTGCAGCCTGTTTACGTAAACACCTTAATTAGAAATTAGAATCATAAAGTTAGCTCTATAATAAAATAAAAAAAAACATGACAAGTTATTAGAATAAAAGAAAATCCCAACAAATTTATGGCCGGTGTTAAAGTTTCTAACAATAAAATTGATTATTGATATATGTCAAGTCACAGCTTTTTTATTAAAATATTTAGTTCATTGTTTATCGATCATCTCAGTAAGATATATAATTAACTATCCATGAAAACATTAAATTAAAACTATAATATATATTTACTTTTGTGAATAAAATGATTTATAATGATTCTAAATATCTAGTCGTTGTTCTCTTTTGAATACATATAAAGAAGCGATTATATAATTTTATTTATTTAACAACTTTAGTAAGATCAACACATGGTGTTTGAAAATAATAATTAAAGACACTAAAATTTAAAAATAACAAAATACTTGTGGATCTTTAAACTAAAAACGAAAGACGAGATCAAAGATGTTTACATTTCACGTATAATTAAATTAAACACGATTAGCTGCTTTCACATGAGTTTATAACTTAAGTATGAAGTAATTTCTCCAAAAACGAAACTATAATTGTATATTAACTCGTAATAATTTCTATATATGTATACGTATAAACATACCTTGGAAATCTATTGTTCTTGACGGCCTTTTGTCCGTACTTCCTCCATCTATAACCATCGTCAAGAATATCAACTTGACTCCTGGTTTGAAAAGCATGTTTAGGCTTTTTAATCTTCTTCTCAGCTTTTCTTATTTTACTCTTTTCTGACGCCGTGTTCACCACGTCACCGACATGATCGGCGGCAACATGGTCTCGAGAGCTTTGGTAGTTCCAACTGTCTTTCTCCATCTGTTCGTAATTAGCTTGATTGTTGTTTACCATGTTTAATGATAAATATGAAGAGGTAGCAGCAGCTGATGATGCTGAAGATGATGAGTAAGAAAAAAAGTCACCACTGTTGTCGTTCATTTTAGAGGGTAGCGGCGGCTGGGGCGGTGGTGGTTGTGAAGAAAGAAAAAGATGTGAAGAAGGTAGGATAAATGGTGGGTCTATTTGCTTTTATTGAAGAAAGGAGGGGCGGGGGGCGGCTATCATGGCTAAAAGACAAAATTACCGTCCTCCTGGTCACACGTTGGAAAATTTGTAACCAGTTAAAACTTGTTTATGTGAACATATTTAAATGTGAGATTAACATTCACTACACCTTACACTTAGAACATATCTACAAGGGGTTCGTCTAACCCTAGAGATGCGAGTGAGAGAGAAGTCAACGTCCTTGGCTACGGATGGTTTTAATGATCGTTGTCTGAGTCATGCAAAAACCTAAATTAACTTAGATTGCTAGGGCAACTAAGGTATCATATCTACATAGGAGTTCGTGGTTAGTTTTGAATCCAAGTTGATTATTTAAACTATATATAGTTACAAGTACTAAAAGTATTAATATTAGATAAAGATGGTAAAATTACCAGTAGAACATCAAATGTCGTATACAAAGAAGTGTTTGGACATTTATGAATTATAAAAATTTTCGTTCGTTATCAGAATTATTATTGCTTTTAGACTAAATTACAAAAAACGTCCTTTACGTTTATATGACATTGCATATTTCATCCTTTATCTTCAAAACGCACGCTGGACATCCTTTATGTACATATTTTGTAACAGATTCCGTCCTTTAAACTAATCGACGTTAAGTTTTTCAGTTAAGTTAAGGCAGTTTGGTCTTTCTACCCCTAAAGGACTATTTATGTAATTTTAAATATAAAGGACGTTTTCTGCAATTTTGTATCTTTAAACTAAAAATTAGTTTATTTATGTATTTTTACAATTTTTGTATATATACAAATAATTTGTTTATATAATATAATATATTATTTAATTTTTTTTATCAAAGTATTATATATATATATATATATATTTATTATTATATATAAATATATATCTAACATATTAAATACAAATTATATTTTTTTATTGCATGTTAAAAACAAACATTTTTGTTAGAAATTAGATTGATAATATTAAAAAAAAAAACCTTAAATGTATTATAAGAAAGCACTTATATTCTACCAAAAAAAATTTGTTAAAAAGGAAATGGAAACGATATTAAAATTACTATTTTGGTAATTTCGCTTAGCTTTTTTTTATTTAGTAAACCTTATATTTATTATTTTCTTAATTTTTTTCCAAAATAATTTTTGTTTGAATAGTAATAAAACATTACATTAATAAACCTATTTTTTTTTAATAAAATTGGAAAATAACGTTAAAAATAGGTTTATTAGTTCTTAAAAATAATAGGTTTTTAATTATTAAAAAAATAGGTTTATTAGTTCTTAAATGTAATGTTTTATTACAATAAAAAAAACTATTTTGGAAAAAAGTAAAAAATATTAAATATATAGGTTTACTAAATACAAAACCAAAGCGAAATTACCAAAAAAATATCATTTTTAATATAGTTTCCATTTCATTTTTAACAAAAAAAATTCTGTTTTAAATTTTATTTTAAAGGAAAAATTTTATATTTTATTTTGATAACAAATAGGTGTTTTCTTATAACACATTTAATGTTTTCTTGAATATTATCTATCTCATTTCTAATAAAAATGTTTTTTTTAAATGCAATTAAATATGATTTGTATTTAGTATGTTAGATATATATATATTTATATAATAATAATTATATATATAATACTATGATCAAAAAAATAAATAACATGAATTATTTTATACAAAAAAATATTTGTATATATATATATATATATATAAATTATAAAATAAATAAATAAACAAATTTTTTAGTTTAAGAGTAAATTACACAGATTGTCCTTTATTTATACTATAAATTACACTATGTGTCCTTTGATTTCAATAAGTATACCACAGGTCTTTTTATTACATATTTTTATATATCATATGTCCTTAACACTAACTGATGTTAAGTTTTGACATGTGCCTTGCATATGAGGGTATAATGATCTTTTTACTCATTAAAGGACAATTTATTTAATATAGTTAAATCTCTCACTTCATCTTTTTAATAAAATCCACATCAGTCACTCCACCACCACAACAATTCCACCGCCTCCGGTCACATCCACCATCTGAATCGGCTTCATCTTCACCGCCACAGTCCTTGTCAAATGAGTCTGGCACCACATCTTTGTTACAATGTTGGCTCCTTCGAACCCTTACCTTCCTCTTGCTTCTGACACTAAGGGCGTTGGTCATAACCCTAACTCCATCCGGCACTCGACCAAAGCCCCATCGGAGGTCCACAATTCTGAAAAATTCAACACTTACCGAGGCACCGGAAATAGCTTTGAATCCGGTCTCCGACAGACCGGCCGGCTGCCGTGCCACGGACATCGACGATTCGTGTGACGGAGAGAATCGCAGAGACTGCGAGGGAGACATGAAGCGACGAAGTGAGTAGGAGAGAGGAAACGAGCTGAATGTAAATTAGAATAACGGCAAACGATTGAATCTTGTCGTAATCACAAAGCCATGTTTGTATTTGAGTGTTCAATTCAGGACAAAGCGTCATAAAACAAACCCTAGGTATGAACTGAATCAGCCTCGATTAACCAATCAGATTGCGAGAAACATGGATTTCGATCAAATCGGCTACATTGAAAGAAACGGAACCTTCAAATGAATGTTGGAAGGAAGCGTATGGTAGGTTTTCGATTCTTGGAGTAACTTTGTGCATGAAAATGGAGGATGAAGAATTGGGGAGACGACTGATGATGAGGGAAAAGGATAGAGTTGGTTGCATTTCATTATGCTTTGGGTTAAAGTGATTAATTAATACATTTAATACCCCTGTTGTATTAAGTAATGATTTTTTAATCCCCTAAAGTTTAAGGAAATACTTGTTTATGGGTAAAATGACCATTATACCCCTCATGTGCATGGCACGTGTCTAGATTTAACAGAAAACTTAACACCAGTTAGTGTAAAGGATATAGGGTGTATAAAAGTATGTAAGGAAAGGACCTGTGGTGTACTTATTGAAGTCAAAGAACATAGAATGTAATTTATAGTATAAATAACGGACAATATGTGTAATTTACTCTTAGTTTAAAGATGACAAAATTGCAGAAAACGTCCATTAGGTTTAAAATTACATAAATAATTTTTTAGGGTAGAAAGACCAAACTGCCGTTGACTTAATAGAAAAACTTAACGTCGGTTAGTTTAAAAGACGGAATCTGTTACAAAATATGTACATAAAGGATGTCCAGCGTGCGTTTTGAAGATAAAGGATGAAATATGCAATGTCATATAAACGTAAAGGACGTTTTTTGTAATTTAGTCTTGCTTTTATTATGTAATTTTTTTAGATATACGTAATTTAAAGCATAATCTATTTTTCATTATTAGTATTTAATCCGTGTATTACACGGGTCTCTAACCTATATATAATAAATGAAAATCTTGGATGCCACGTGCCATAATTCTAGACCTCCTCACACTAATTTTTTCGCATCTCTCCTATTAAATGATAACATAAAATAATACTGATTTTATTTATACCTTTTATAGATTAAAAAACAAACGTTTTAATAAATTAAAAACCATATCTTTTTATTAAAAACACACTTTTTAAAAGAACAAAATTTTAATTAAATACCAATTTTTTTCTAAAATACCAAACTTTTTTAAAAATACAAAATATTTTAAAACCGGTATCTAAAAAATAAAAGTTTTATAAAAAACATTTTTTTAAGAAAATGAATTAAAAAAACAAAAATAATTAAACCGTAGTTTTCAAACAACGAGATTTCTGGTAAGAAAGACATTTTTTCAAAAATAGTCGTTTACAAAAACAATTTTTATTTAAAATGAAAGTTAAAAAAAAAGATATTATTATTTCATTACTTAAGTACTTATTTATTCGTAATTTCAATAATATCTTATCTCAAAATATCGTTTTATGATTCCTAAATTTTAATTACTAATTATTTAATATTTTTTTTATTAACCTGTGTAATACACGGATACTATCCTAGTTTTGATGTTAAATTAAAAGCTTGGGCTAGTTGCCAAGCTAGACCAGCCATGGAATGAGGTGGAATCGCCCTACTTTTCTTAATTAACTCACCCCTACAAGGGTGGACAGTAAGTGCATAGCGGCCGATAATCGGCCGCTACGATATGTGGATAGTGAAGACAAACACGTACACAATCAATTTTAAAAAGAGAACTAAGATTAATGATAATTAAAAAGTACTCTAGTAAAGTCTATACGTATTAAATGAAACACCGGAGTATTGAAAGGATGAAATTAAAAATTCAAAGTTTTAGTATATGTATAGATTAGGGGTGTTCAAAACCGGATAAATTTCGGATAGTGGATTTTACTATCCGAAGGATTCGGATAGTAAACCGGATATCCGAAATATGAAAAAAAAATTGTAAATGTGAAACAGAAACTGGTTTAAAGTAGGTGTTTAAAGACTATATATGGTTAGCTCAATGTGAATCAGATTTAACTGTTGTCATGTATAATTGATTTGGAGATATGAAACAGAAAATGGTTTAAAGACATTTTATTTTACCTTTTTCCTTCTAAAATGCCTAATGATGTTATAGGATTTGGAGATTGAAACAGAAAATGATCCAAATCACTTATGTAAGCTAAAAAACAAGATTCAAATACAAATGTCCACTTGAAGTTGTCATTGAGGTTACAACAGTAGAAACAATCGGAGATTTGAAACTGAAAATAACAACCTTTCAATCGTGGAACACAGAAGCGTAGGCCGTCGATCATGCGCCGGCGGTCGGAACACAGTCTGCTCACTAGCGGCAGTCGGCAGGAGCGGCCGGATTTGAGGAGTGTGGCTGCCGGCTGCGTGGGACGGATGGAGTTGGAGTAGGGACGCCTACGGTAGGGTAAGTACAGAAGAAGCGTGGGAGTTGCCTCAAATAAGGATTTAGGGCTTCTGTTAAGTTTTATACATATATATATATACAAAGTGGTTTTAACGTACGAAGTGTACGAAGGCACCAGCATGCGACACGTGTTCAATTGGCGATGGGTAAATGCATTAGGTTTAAAGATGACAAAATTGCAGAAAACGTCCATTAGGTTTAAAATTACATAAATAATTTTTTAGGGTAGAAAGACCAAACTGCCGTTGACTTAATAGAAAAACTTAACGTCGGTTAGTTTAAAAGACGGAATCTGTTACAAAATATGTACATAAAGGATGTCCAGCGTGCGTTTTGAAGATAAAGGATGAAATATGCAATGTCATATAAACGTAAAGGACGTTTTTTGTAATTTAGTCTTGCTTTTATTATGTAATTTTTTTAGATATACGTAATTTAAAGCATAATCTATTTTTCATTATTAGTATTTAATCCGTGTATTACACGGGTCTCTAACCTATATATGATAAATGAAAATCTTGGATGCCACGTGCCATAATTCTAGACCTCCTCACACTAATTTTTTCGCATCTCTCCTATTAAATGATAACATAAAATAATACTGATTTTATTTATACCTTTTATAGATTAAAAAACAAACGTTTTAATAAATTAAAAACCATATCTTTTTATTAAAAACACACTTTTTAAAAGAACAAAATTTTAATTAAATACCAATTTTTTTCTAAAATACCAAACTTTTTTAAAAATACAAAATATTTTAAAACCGGTATCTAAAAAATAAAAGTTTTATAAAAAACATTTTTTTAAGAAAATGAATTAAAAAAACAAAAATAATTAAACCGTAGTTTTCAAACAACGAGATTTCTGGTAAGAAAGACATTTTTTCAAAAATAGTCGTTTACAAAAACAATTTTTATTTAAAATGAAAGTTAAAAAAAAAGATATTATTATTTCATTACTTAAGTACTTATTTATTCGTAATTTCAATAATATCTTATCTCAAAATATCGTTTTATGATTCCTAAATTTTAATTACTAATTATTTAATATTTTTTTTATTAACCTGTGTAATACACGGATACTATCCTAGTTTTGATGTTAAATTAAAAGCTTGGGCTAGTTGCCAAGCTAGACCAGCCATGGAATGAGGTGGAATCGCCCTACTTTTCTTAATTAACTCACCCCTACAAGGGTGGACAGTAAGTGCATAGCGGCCGATAATCGGCCGCTACGATATGTGGATAGTGAAGACAAACACGTACACAATCAATTTTAAAAAGAGAACTAAGATTAATGATAATTAAAAAGTACTCTAGTAAAGTCTATACGTATTAAATGAAACACCGGAGTATTGAAAGGATGAAATTAAAAATTCAAAGTTTTAGTATATGTATAGATTAGGGGTGTTCAAAACCGGATAAATTTCGGATAGTGGATTTTACTATCCGAAGGATTCGGATAGTAAACCGGATATCCGAAATATGAAAAAAAAATTGTAAATGTGAAACAGAAACTGGTTTAAAGTAGGTGTTTAAAGACTATATATGGTTAGCTCAATGTGAATCAGATTTAACTGTTGTCATGTATAATTGATTTGGAGATATGAAACAGAAAATGGTTTAAAGACATTTTATTTTACCTTTTTCCTTCTAAAATGCCTAATGATGTTATAGGATTTGGAGATTGAAACAGAAAATGATCCAAATCACTTATGTAAGCTAAAAAACAAGATTCAAATACAAATGTCCACTTGAAGTTGTCATTGAGGTTACAACAGTAGAAACAATCGGAGATTTGAAACTGAAAATAACAACCTTTCAATCGTGGAACACAGAAGCGTAGGCCGTCGATCATGCGCCGGCGGTCGGAACACAGTCTGCTCACTAGCGGCAGTCGGCAGGAGCGGCCGGATTTGAGGAGTGTGGCTGCCGGCTGCGTGGGACGGATGGAGTTGGAGTAGGGACGCCTACGGTAGGGTAAGTACAGAAGAAGCGTGGGAGTTGCCTCAAATAAGGATTTAGGGCTTCTGTTAAGTTTTATACATATATATATATACAAAGTGGTTTTAACGTACGAAGTGTACGAAGGCACCAGCATGCGACACGTGTTCAATTGGCGATGGGTAAATGCATTAGGTTTAAAGATGACAAAATTGCAGAAAACGTCCATTAGGTTTAAAATTACATAAATAAATTTTTAGGGTAGAAAGACCAAACTGCCGTTGACTTAATAGAAAAACTTAACGTCGGTTAGTTTAAAAGACGGAATCTGTTACAAAATATGTACATAAAGGATGTCCAGCGTGCGTTTTGAAGATAAAGGATGAAATATGCAATGTCATATAAACGTAAAGGACGTTTTTTGTAATTTAGTCTTGCTTTTATTATGTAATTTTTTTAGATATACGTAATTTAAAGCATAATCTATTTTTCATTATTAGTATTTAATCCGTGTATTACACGGGTCTCTAACCTATATATAATAAATGAAAATCTTGGATGCCACGTGCCATAATTCTAGACCTCCTCACACTAATTTTTTCGCATCTCTCCTATTAAATGATAACATAAAATAATACTGATTTTATTTATACCTTTTATAGATTAAAAAACAAACGTTTTAATAAATTAAAAACCATATCTTTTTATTAAAAACACACTTTTTAAAAGAACAAAATTTTAATTAAATACCAATTTTTTTCTAAAATACCAAACTTTTTTAAAAATACAAAATATTTTAAAACCGGTATCTAAAAAATAAAAGTTTTATAAAAAACATTTTTTTAAGAAAATGAATTAAAAAAACAAAAATAATTAAACCGTAGTTTTCAAACAACGAGATTTCTGGTAAGAAAGACATTTTTTCAAAAATAGTCGTTTACAAAAACAATTTTTATTTAAAATGAAAGTTAAAAAAAAAGATATTATTATTTCATTACTTAAGTACTTATTTATTCGTAATTTCAATAATATCTTATCTCAAAATATCGTTTTATGATTCCTAAATTTTAATTACTAATTATTTAATATTTTTTTTATTAACCTGTGTAATACACGGATACTATCCTAGTTTTGATGTTAAATTAAAAGCTTGGGCTAGTTGCCAAGCTAGACCAGCCATGGAATGAGGTGGAATCGCCCTACTTTTCTTAATTAACTCACCCCTACAAGGGTGGACAGTAAGTGCATAGCGGCCGATAATCGGCCGCTACGATATGTGGATAGTGAAGACAAACACGTACACAATCAATTTTAAAAAGAGAACTAAGATTAATGATAATTAAAAAGTACTCTAGTAAAGTCTATACGTATTAAATGAAACACCGGAGTATTGAAAGGATGAAATTAAAAATTCAAAGTTTTAGTATATGTATAGATTAGGGGTGTTCAAAACCGGATAAATTTCGGATAGTGGATTTTACTATCCGAAGGATTCGGATAGTAAACCGGATATCCGAAATATGAAAAAAAAATTGTAAATGTGAAACAGAAACTGGTTTAAAGTAGGTGTTTAAAGACTATATATGGTTA
Source organism: Smallanthus sonchifolius (assembly GCA_023525975.1). Classification (NCBI taxonomy): domain Eukaryota; kingdom Viridiplantae; phylum Streptophyta; class Magnoliopsida; order Asterales; family Asteraceae; genus Smallanthus; species Smallanthus sonchifolius. Next base: position 87,824,974 of record CM042030.1, on the reverse strand, counting down.
GCTCAATGTGAATCAGATTTAACTGTTGTCATGTATAATTGATTTGGAGATATGAAACAGAAAATGGTTTAAAGACATTTTATTTTACCTTTTTCCTTCTAAAATGCCTAATGATGTTATAGGATTTGGAGATTGAAACAGAAAATGATCCAAATCACTTATGTAAGCTAAAAAACAAGATTCAAATACAAATGTCCACTTGAAGTTGTCATTGAGGTTACAACAGTAGAAACAATCGGAGATTTGAAACTGAAAATAACAACCTTTCAATCGTGGAACACAGAAGCGTAGGCCGTCGATCATGCGCCGGCGGTCGGAACACAGTCTGCTCACTAGCGGCAGTCGGCAGGAGCGGCCGGATTTGAGGAGTGTGGCTGCCGGCTGCGTGGGACGGATGGAGTTGGAGTAGGGACGCCTACGGTAGGGTAAGTACAGAAGAAGCGTGGGAGTTGCCTCAAATAAGGATTTAGGGCTTCTGTTAAGTTTTATACATATATATATATACAAAGTGGTTTTAACGTACGAAGTGTACGAAGGCACCAGCATGCGACACGTGTTCAATTGGCGATGGGTAAATGCATTAGGTTTAAAGATGACAAAATTGCAGAAAACGTCCATTAGGTTTAAAATTACATAAATAAATTTTTAGGGTAGAAAGACCAAACTGCCGTTGACTTAATAGAAAAACTTAACGTCGGTTAGTTTAAAAGACGGAATCTGTTACAAAATATGTACATAAAGGATGTCCAGCGTGCGTTTTGAAGATAAAGGATGAAATATGCAATGTCATATAAACGTAAAGGACGTTTTTTGTAATTTAGTCTTGCTTTTATTATGTAATTTTTTTAGATATACGTAATTTAAAGCATAATCTATTTTTCATTATTAGTATTTAATCCGTGTATTACACGGGTCTCTAACCTATATATAATAAATGAAAATCTTGGATGCCACGTGCCATAATTCTAGACCTCCTCACACTAATTTTTTCGCATCTCTCCTATTAAATGATAACATAAAATAATACTGATTTTATTTATACCTTTTATAGATTAAAAAACAAACGTTTTAATAAATTAAAAACCATATCTTTTTATTAAAAACACACTTTTTAAAAGAACAAAATTTTAATTAAATACCAATTTTTTTCTAAAATACCAAACTTTTTTAAAAATACAAAATATTTTAAAACCGGTATCTAAAAAATAAAAGTTTTATAAAAAACATTTTTTTAAGAAAATGAATTAAAAAAACAAAAATAATTAAACCGTAGTTTTCAAACAACGAGATTTCTGGTAAGAAAGACATTTTTTCAAAAATAGTCGTTTACAAAAACAATTTTTATTTAAAATGAAAGTTAAAAAAAAAGATATTATTATTTCATTACTTAAGTACTTATTTATTCGTAATTTCAATAATATCTTATCTCAAAATATCGTTTTATGATTCCTAAATTTTAATTACTAATTATTTAATATTTTTTTTATTAACCTGTGTAATACACGGATACTATCCTAGTTTTGATGTTAAATTAAAAGCTTGGGCTAGTTGCCAAGCTAGACCAGCCATGGAATGAGGTGGAATCGCCCTACTTTTCTTAATTAACTCACCCCTACAAGGGTGGACAGTAAGTGCATAGCGGCCGATAATCGGCCGCTACGATATGTGGATAGTGAAGACAAACACGTACACAATCAATTTTAAAAAGAGAACTAAGATTAATGATAATTAAAAAGTACTCTAGTAAAGTCTATACGTATTAAATGAAACACCGGAGTATTGAAAGGATGAAATTAAAAATTCAAAGTTTTAGTATATGTATAGATTAGGGGTGTTCAAAACCGGATAAATTTCGGATAGTGGATTTTACTATCCGAAGGATTCGGATAGTAAACCGGATATCCGAAATATGAAAAAAAAATTGTAAATGTGAAACAGAAACTGGTTTAAAGTAGGTGTTTAAAGACTATATATGGTTAGCTCAATGTGAATCAGATTTAACTGTTGTCATGTATAATTGATTTGGAGATATGAAACAGAAAATGGTTTAAAGACATTTTATTTTACCTTTTTCCTTCTAAAATGCCTAATGATGTTATAGGATTTGGAGATTGAAACAGAAAATGATCCAAATCACTTATGTAAGCTAAAAAACAAGATTCAAATACAAATGTCCACTTGAAGTTGTCATTGAGGTTACAACAGTAGAAACAATCGGAGATTTGAAACTGAAAATAACAACCTTTCAATCGTGGAACACAGAAGCGTAGGCCGTCGATCATGCGCCGGCGGTCGGAACACAGTCTGCTCACTAGCGGCAGTCGGCAGGAGCGGCCGGATTTGAGGAGTGTGGCTGCCGGCTGCGTGGGACGGATGGAGTTGGAGTAGGGACGCCTACGGTAGGGTAAGTACAGAAGAAGCGTGGGAGTTGCCTCAAATAAGGATTTAGGGCTTCTGTTAAGTTTTATACATATATATATATACAAAGTGGTTTTAACGTACGAAGTGTACGAAGGCACCAGCATGCGACACGTGTTCAATTGGCGATGGGTAAATGCATCCCCGTTATAATAACGCATGGTTACTAATAACGCATAACCATAATCACGTAATCACACATGTTATACACATGACCATAATCACGTAATCACGCATGTTATACACATGATCATAATCACGTAAACGTGTAATCACGCATGTTATACACATGATCATAATCACGTAATCACGCATGGTATACGCATAGCAAATCGACGTTTTAAAAAAAAAGTTATATTTTTTTTTTAATAAAAGTATAGCAAGATTATACTCAAATTAAAGAGAATAAAATGACCGATTTTATGGTGTAATTTTTTTTAAAATAACGACGTATGATAAAGTTATGGTTGTTTTAAAAACAATTGGGGAACTTGTAAATGTTAACAAAGATAGACTATTTCAATTTTAACCTTTTTGAAATCTTTTCACACTTGAAATAATTACATTTGATCTTAACCATTGATTTCTTATATCAACGTTTCAAAATACTTTCTACACTTCTCACTAAAAAACTCTTTTTATTTAAAACTTCCTCTCTCTCTCTCTCTCTCTCTCTCTCTCTCTATATATATATATATATATATATATATATATAGGGACTAGTTCAATTGAGAACCATAATTTTGGCGAGAACCAAAAGAACCATGCATGCTACACAAATGCATACATGCATCCTTACTTTATATATGCAAAAATGCATCCATGCATCCTTAAATTTGTGTAGAAATACATGGTTCTTTTGGTTTTCGCCAAAACTATGGTTCTTATTTGAACATGTCCCTATATATATATATATATATATATATTTAAATATCATAAATAATAAAAAAAATCGGATCGGATATCCGAAATTTTCCAATATTAATATCCGAATTTTCGGATAATTCGGATTCGAAATTTCAGATAATTCAGGTTCGGTTTCGGATTCGGATTTTTTTTAACACCCCTAGTATAGATCACCGACTCTTAGCCTTAAATATTAAAATAAAAAAATATATATTAAAATAAAACTGTTTTGTTAGTTTTTAGCTGTCTGGTTCTATTGGATTTTCGTCTTTTAAAAAAATATATCAAAAAAAATATTAAAATATTTGTTTTCCTACTTCACGCTACCTCTAATAAGTCATCTTTTATAAACGAAACAAATGTAGTCCTTATCTATCCCCCACAACGCCCTCTTTCTCTCTCCTCCGGAATCCTCTCTCAAGCTGGATTAGTGTCTAGAAATGGAGAAAGCCGGCACCTCCTCCACGTCGGAAGAAGACAAACCACCAGCCCAAACCACCACCACCACAACCCACCACCTGTCGGCCCCACCAGGTTTGACCGAGGATGAGTTCAACCAGTTGAAAGGTTTCGTAACCGACTTCCACACCTACCATCTCAAACCATCCCAATGTTCCTCCCTACTCGCGCAACACATCCACGCGCCGGTCGACGTCGTCTGGTCAGTCGTCCGTCGATTCGACAAGCCGCAGACCTACAAACACTTCATCAAGAGCTGCACCGTCGGTGAAGGCTTCACAATGGAGGTGGGCTGCACGCGTGACGTCAACGTCATATCCGGCTTGCCGGCGGCCACCAGCACGGAGCGGTTGGATTTGCTGGACGACGAGAAGCACGTGATGGCGTTTACGATCATCGGCGGTGAGCACCGGCTGAGGAATTACCACGCTGCCACGACCGTGCATGAGGTAGTAACGGCGGAGGATTCCCGGCCGGTCACAGTGGTCTTGGAATCGTATGTCGTCGATGTGCCGGAGGGAAACACGGAGGAGGATACCAGACTTTTTGCTGACACGGTGGTGAAGTTGAATCTGCAAAAACTGGCGTCGGTCACCGAAGCCATGGCGCATGACGGCGGCGCCACCATCAAGAATCTCCATCTCAGCTGATGCCGCCGTCGACGCCGCTGCCGCTGCTGCCTATTAATTGATTTCAGTCCCACAACCCCACCCAAAAAAAATAAATAATAAGAAAAAAAAGTCCAGCCACACTTTATCCTTCTTTCATTGAATTAAAAAAGGTGTGAGTTTTTTTATTTAATGTTTGTATGGAAATTACGAAAAGCACCCTTTCTCTGTAATGATGGGTTTCCACTGTCAATTGTATATTGGGGGCATTTTGGCCATTGAAGTATTTTGTGGATGTGGATTTAAATATAAAAATATTGTATTAAGTAGTTTAAATTTTGAATTCAAGTCAATGATTGTTATAAAATACATAACAATAATTTAATTTAATCCTTAAATTTATTTAAGGTGCCACATCAGAAATTAATATATGTCTCTATCATGAACACAAAGGTTAAATGCACATGTATAATACAAATGTTATTTTTGAAATATTTAAGTCTTAGGTTGTAAATTTGGTTCATAATTCAAAAGTAGTAAAATTTGAATAATGAAAGGTCAATTCGGCAGGTATATAAATGCATGTATTAATGGTATTTTGAAAATGAAACCAAATAAAATATGAAAATTTTGAATTTATCCGTACGGGAGTGTGATAACTTTAGATCAACTTCATATCAATTATTATGGATAAGATAATTTTTATGGCATTTTAAGAAAATAAAAAGATGAGAAAATTACATAAATAGCCATACAAATATTCAATTGGTTCACCACTTTGCTGGATTTGGTTTAAAACTTAAAAGTGAACCGCTACAAGAAAGACGAGGAAAGTGACCCGTTGATGTCACTTTGGACCCTTTGTTGCTGAATTTTGATTTTTACTTTTTGCAACAATTAAAATGTTTTTATGGTTCCGAATCACATTTTATATTGATGTAACATTGTGTACAATAACAAGGACCTATTTTATAGTTTGTACAATGACTAAGGACGATTGATAATGTTATAGATAGGGGTGTCAACGAGTTTACTTTAAGCTCAAGTCTTTTAATTTAATAGATCTCGAGTTCATCTCATTTTGAGTTTTATGTCTAAAGCTCGAGATTGCCTCGTTAATTATTTTTCAAACTCGGACTCGACTGAGTTAACTTATTATAAAAATAAAAATCATTATTATTTATATAAATAAAATGACCGTTTTATCTTGTGAGTCTTGTAAAACTCATCCTTAAGCTCGTTTAATAAACGAGATTTAATTTAAACTTGACTTGATTCGAAGTTAATATCGAATTTTTTAGGATGGTTTAGACCCATGGTTATGGAATCATATGTGTGAGTGGGGAATAATAAGAGGTGGGAATGAGTGTGACATGGATTATTAGCATGGCCACATGACAATCATTCATGACCAATCACAATATTCTTTTGCTATTCTAATTTAATTTTGACCGGCTAAAACCGTGTTTGTTTGGGTCAAATGTTTAATAATTATCGTACATTATTATTGCCTTTCTAGTCATTATGTCACCAATGTAAAGAGATGCATCCATGGTATAATTTCCATTTCTACCTTTGAAGTTTGTCCCATAATCAAAACAAGTCCAAAACAGAGCGTAAACGAGTTTAGAAAAAAATATTGAAAAGAATTAAGTTATATATAAAAATTTAAATAAAATATATAAAAATAATTATAAATATATATAAAAAAATAATTAATAAATAATAAACGAGCTGAGCCCGAGCCGAGCTTGAGCTTTAAAAACTACTCACGAGCTAACCTGAGCTTTAGAAATAGAGCTCAAATCGAACCGAACTCGAGCTTAGTTAAACGAGCCTAGTCGAGCTTTTGCTCGGCTCAGCTCGGCTCGTTTACACCTCTAGTCCAAAGTTACAAATAACACACGTTTATAAAAAGAAAATATTAAAAAAATGTCTCATATTTAAGAAATTTTGTTGATATATGACAAGGACTAATGAACCTTTTAAGTCGTCGTCTCGAATGTAAGAAGATGTAAAATGAAAAAAAAAAAAAAAAAAAACTCCATTTATGCCCCTAATTCCTTGGATATATAACAAAACTAGGGCATTTTGGGTAGAATATCTATCAATGTATTTTCATTGGAGGCATTTTGAACTAGGGGCTCCATTTCTTTTTGAAATATTAAAGTCAAATTCATAATGGTTTTGCTTCGATATTTATTTCAAAATTCAATTCTTATTTCACAAACCGTAAGTTGAAGAGAAAAAAATATAACTTGTTATAGAAACTAGTGTTGAGCTCAACTTAGACTCGTTAAACTTGAATGAACTCACCTCGATTCATTTTAAATTTTATTTTTAAAGTTTTAGCTTGATCCGTGAGTAGTTTTACAAAGTGGAGTTTGGTTCGAACTTGACTCGTTTGTTATTTATTAATTACTTAATTATTTTATTTATATACATAGTTAAATAAATCAATATAAAATAATTACTTAATTATTTTATTTATATACATAGTTAAATAAATCAATATTGTTTATGAAAAACTCAGAAAAAAATATACAATGCCAAAGTAGAGGCCCAAAATTCATCAGGTCTTTGACCAATGGATTTATTTTAGTTTTTTTTATTTTGAAAGGCAAATTTCTTAATTTATGTCAGAGTGGGACTTGAACTCATGACCTTTTCAAACCTTGATGTTTTTAGAGATTTTTTCTCAACCATTAGGCTACTAACCTCAATAGTTTTTTATTTTATTTTAGTTAGTGCATCTACAAGTTGCCCACTTTAGAGAAAAGGAAAACTTCTTGTTTTTTAAAAGGGTTAATATTATCATATTTATTTATTTTGTAGAAAAAACTTCAACTCAATTTTCTTATATTAAAACCTCTTAATAAAATTAAAATACATGCACTTATAAAACTTTATAAAAGAAATAATCTTTTACCACTTAAACCGTTCAAGATTTGATGAAGTCTAAGTATTAAAATATGTCACTATGGATAATAACTTTTATTATATAAAGATTATATGCGTTTGTTTTTAAGGCGGTTCTAAAAGAATCTACATGACATTACAAGAAGTTCTCTATATAACCTTCAAATAGGTAATGATTGTGTTACTAATCAACAATTTTATAAATTTTACCTGTGTATTTTAAACAAGTTAGTGAACTTTAATATACTAGAATTAAGTTGAAGAACTTTTTGATACAAAATAAAAAAAAGTATGTTGATTTAATAATATTGACCTTTTAGAGTAGACCTTATCGTGGGTGATTTAATTCACTAACAACTTAACATGAAATTCAAGAGTTTAGACTTTAGATAAACGGATTCAGAATGGATTCAAGTCGAACTCATAAACATGCTTAGCTAAACAGGTTGATCTCGGGTCAACCTAGCGTATTTACTGATTAACCCATTAAATTTTATAAAATATCAAAACTTAAACGGATGGGTTGTTTTATGTTAAAACATAAATGTTTAAAGAAAAAGGGTGTCAGATTTTATAGTTACACAATTATTTAATAGTATTTTTGTGTAATTTTTATGTGAATTTGTAACTTTATAGTAAGAAGCCATCCTCTTTAAATGGTTGTATAATATGTAACTTTGAGATAAACGAATCTCCTTGTCATTGTCAACTTTAAATTAAATCCACAAGTCACACTTTGATATGTATGTCTAACATGATTTTCTAACTCGTAAACACGGTCCGTTTAACGTCCTATATAAACATGCTCATATACGGAAATTTTAGTTCAAGATTGTTTTTCAAAATCTACATTCTTAAAGAAAAACCTTTGTTTAGGTTTAAATGAGTCTCAATTCGTGGCATGATATTGATTTGTTTCACTTTCTATAAAGTATTTAAAGTTTGGTTCACGTACTGCTTACTTTGTCTTCAATTATCATTAGTGGATATTTATGAAATTGAATTTGAGCCACAAATTGTTTTATTTATCATTATTAATTTTAACTAAAAAACAATCTTCTTAAGTAAAGGATGTACCAATTAAAACTTTGTCTCACATCATTTTATATTTAAAAACTATTCATTTCGGTCTGAGTTTAAATTAATTTATATTATCAACAGATTTTATGTTCGTATTATCATGATGTTTTTTAAAATGATAAGCGGCAAGATTAGTGACATAGAACAAACATCTAGCAAGGTTGAAAAGGTATACATGTCGACAAAATGGTCACAACATATTCATGTATCCAAAGTAAAGTAAGCTTAATGAATATTCACATCATTTTGTTGAAAAGTTTTTTTTAATATTTATTTATTCTAAAGTCACATGACTTTAATCAGGTGTTTTAGTTTTGTATAATGAAATATATATGAATCTTGTTTACTATGTATTAATTATATTTGTTTTTTCTAATTTAATTAAATTGAACAATTATGAAACTTGGTTATTATTTAGTAATTTTTTTTATTCATAACTACCTCTTATTTCAAATTAATTTAAAAAAATAAGTAGTAAATAGTAATCATCATTCATATATCTTACATTTTTCTGACTTAATTTAAAAATAAAAAAAAAATAACATTTACAAAAAATTATTAAAGATTGAAACATCTAATGAAAGTTGAATCAATGTAGAAGAAGAAAAAAATTTAATTAAATAAATATAATAAATTATATTTAAATATATCTTATAATATGACATAAAAGATAATAAAATTAAAAAGAAATCATTTTTATTAATTTAAATTAAATACAATTTATATAACTAATCATAAATATTATCTAACATATATTCTTTCATGTGAATTAAAGAAAAAACTTTTAATAGGTTAATAGTCCACACTTTATTCCGAGAAACATGTATGAAACACCTAACTAACTTGAATTAAGTACTTAAATTAAGTGGTAGATGTGAAAAAAAATTCAGTAAATAATAACAAAGTTAAAATAAAAAAAACACTCATGAAAAAATAACAAAGTTAAAACAATATTCATATATGTTTCATTTGTCTCACTTAATTTTAAAAAAATTATAACATTTATAAAAAATATTATACAAGAGTAAAACATATAATTAAAACCGGGTGACTTTAGAATAACAAAAAAAAAATAGTAACTTTAATGAGACATTTGAGAAACTTAGTTACTATTCTGTAAAGTTATCTCATAAAATTTAGTATACCATTTAAAAATGTAAAAATTAAAGATATTTAAATAAAAATGACATAACATAAAGTTACAATAATAAGGATAAACATAAGGAAGTGTGTCTCTACACGTCATTAGAGCATCTACAATAGTGTTTGTGCATGGGTTGGGGCCGCCCATGTGAAAGAGAGAAGAAAACAAGAAATGTGAGGAGATAGGAAAGATGGGAGAGAGAGAAGGCGAGGTGACATGGTACGAATCAAACGTTGTGAATGCTCTTAGAATGCCGATCGCAATAGAATGAGGAAAACTCTCACCGCATCATATTGATGCTTAAGCAGATTTTGATTCCCCGGTAATTGAAACCACTCTTATCACATGCAAACCAGTCACCCTTTTATATAATTCAACGATCCACCAAACTTATACGCTTATTGAGAATCTTCAAAAAGAAATTATTTGGGTGTTGATGTTCTGATCGGTTAAGCAAGTTCACTTTTGAAAGAAAGGTTTATTCACAATGTAGTTTATTGTCTTTAGATGTTCTGATTGGTTAACCCTTCATCATTATCTTTTGACTTCTATTATGAAACTGTAATTATAAATTTAAAAAAAAAAAATAAGAAGACATTGTTTACTGCACTAACATGCTAAGGTTCACACAACACTAATTTACTTGATACATCATGTTTATATAAATTGAACGGATTACATGAAAATCCTAGATCACTTGTTAATTTTTAAACATTAAAATATAAGATGTTAGAATAAATACACGTAAAATTGTTCTATGTATAACCATAGAAACTTTAACTACAAAAAGAAGCTTAACTCTAAGTAAAACTAGGATAGCTCTATATACAAACTACTCAAACTCACTTGAACGTATATTTTTCTTACATATATGGACAATGTCACACGAGACAATCTCTTCCTCTCATTCAATCTCTCCATCATGACACTAATACATACTACCGAAAAACTATATCCCTCTCACCTCTTTTACATATCATCATTAGTCGCTTGTTTCTAATCTAAAAATGTGTAGGTCGCTTGTTTCTAATTTGAAAATTCAATGGTCAATTTGTTGGAAATCTGACCCAAAAATACCAACACGGAATTTAATCTTTAAACACAAGATCGACTCTTTCTTTTTATTAATTCTTTACACACCAATTGTATGGATCATAACTATCTATTTATAATAAACAAACTATACTAATCCTACTCAAATACTAATCTAATACTAACTCGAATCATTATCTCTACTAATTAAATCAAACTAGATAATTCTAAACATTCAAACTATTAATTAAAATCTTTCCAATCACCCCTTCAACTTTCACTTTCTTTCAAACCCGACCCGTTTGAGGATTAAAACTAACACAATTTCATATGTAACTTGAAATACAAAATGCTCATGAAGCGGCCGCTTTAGGTGATGCGAACATCTCAGCCTATTTACACCACTTAAGGACCGCCTTATGTAAATGTTCCGCATCGCCCTCTCCGAGGTGTTTTCCTGGTCGCGTCACATATTAGACAGTTTAAGGCGTGCTTTTTAAAACCAGGAAACTAAATTGCTTATGTCCAAGGCGCCTAGTTTTGACTACACAGGAATCAGGATCGCTGAATTGGAAGATACTCAATCGATTTGGGTTTATTAAAAAAAAAGTTCTTACTTTAGGCCCATGGGCCCAAATAACAATGAATTAAAGGAATAATTAAACCAATTGATTAAGCCCTAATGCAAAAGGGAAAAAATTAACACTCCTACAAGGCTACAAACAAGTTCAAATCAATCTCGATTGCAATAGAAATTCAAAGGAAGTTTTCGATGGTATCAGAAACCCTAAAAGATTGCAATAGAAATTATGGGCCAGTCGACATGGGCTAACTGCATGGGTTCGATTGGTCTTTTTTTTTCTTTTCTTTTTGTAATACAATCAAAATAGAATGTTTGTATTGTAGCATTGCTAAATATTTGAGGAATTAATCATTTTATTGCCCAGCCTCTCACTAACTTTTCTTCTTTTTATCTTCCCTAGTAACTTTACTCTCAAAATGGATGAAACTAAAGAGAAAGTAATCAAATACAAATATATCATTCTTTTCCCCTCCTTTTTTTTACTCTCCTGATTCCATTTCTTTATCTTCGAACTATAAAACACGAAATTACATTATATCTTTCTCTTCCTCTTCCTTTTGTTTTCTCTCCTTAATTCCATTTCCCTTCTTTTCCTTCATTTATTAATCTCGGAAACGCAGGGTAAATCGACGATAGAAAACAAATCTTTATTTGGTACCTTGACTAGGTTAGAATCATGTGTATTACACGAGTTTAATAAAGGTAATGTTATATACTTAGTAATAAAAACTTTATGTTTTTTAAAAACCCATATATTACAATGTTTGAATAAAAATATAATGTAATCGGTTAACACATACACTTGTCAAAATATGTATTAAAAAAATTTACTTTGACGTGATAGTTATAAGTTATGTTAAGTTAATTTTTTTTTTAAAATCAACTAGGTATTAATTTTTTTTATGTAATTGATAAATTTAATTCATATTAAAGTCATTTGGTTAATAATATAATAACTATCCATAATTAAATAATAAATATTCATAATTAGATTTATATTAAATATTTAAAAATATATTTTTTAATATCATTATTTAATAAGAGAGAGAGACGAGAAAAATATGTTGAATATGCACCAGAAAGTGACACAAATCCCCCTAAGGTTTTTATTTGAGTAAACTTCGTTTTTGACCCCTGTGGTTACCTAATTGTCTCAATTACAACCTTGGCACTAACTCAGTTAGTTTTTTTTGTTAAAAAAAATGGTATTTTAGTCTTTTTACAAATAAGGACTAATTATGTCATTTTCTTAAATTAATACAGGTACCATACGTGTAAATTACTAAAAAAACCAAAACCCAACCCCTCCCCGTCGTCATTTTCATCCCTCACCGGTCACCACCATTGTATCTTCTTCTCACCACCACCATATTCATCCCTCACCACCACCACCATATCCTTCCCTTCCGGCCACCACTTTCAATTCCGGCATCCCCACACCACCACAACACCACTACCACCCGTACTCAAATTCAAGGTGACCACAGTGGCAAATAACTTTGAGATCTTGCAAAATTGGCAAAGAAAAAACTGGGTTTCTGTAAAATTGGGTTTCCTGCAAAAGAACTCAAAATTGGCAAACAAAAGAACTCAAATTCAAGGTGACCACCCCCATTTCCTCTCTCTATTTTGAAACTGGGTTTCCTATAAAACTGCCAACGAAAAAACTGAAATTGAACGATGCTACGTATTCACAATCTAATCATACACATATTCATCTTGAACGATGTTTGACTTACAAGCCACTTAACACCTTAATGTTGTCATAGATCAGCCACTGTAAAGTCACAACAGGCCCGACAAGCATGATCATGATCGGAAGGCTTCGAGTAAATAAATCTCGCACCCCATTTTTTTCACGACATGTTGACCGTATTATGATGCTACAACCAACTAACCGGAAAACAAGAAGGCGATGAAGGTGGGGGTAGCCGAAAAACAGGAAGGCGGCGGTGGTGGTATGTTTAACAAGAAGAGGGCGGCTAAACTTCTAGGGCAATGGCGGCGGCGGTGGGCTTCCTTGGCTTCGAGTAGGTCACCAGTGTGTGGCAGGGGGGAGGAGGAGGGTATTTGAAGTTATAGGATGTGGTTGGTGGTGGCAGGGGGAGGAGCAGGTCACCGGTGATGGTGGTCATAGGAGGAGCAGGTCACTGGTGGTGGAGCCCGCCAGAGGTGGTGGAGCCCCCGGAGGTGGTGGGGCCCCCTCCATTCTCTCTCTCTCTCTCTCTCTCTCTCTCTCTCTCTCTCTCTCTCTCTCTCTCTCTCTCTCATATATGTGTGAGGGAGGAGGAGGATGATTTACATAAATGGTTTATTAATTTACATAAATGGTCAGGTGTTTAATTTAAGAAAATGATATAATTAGTCTTTATCAGTAAAAATGCTAAAATGCCTTTAACTTTAAAAGAAAAAAACTAACGGAGTTGGTGCTAGGGGTCTGATTGAAACAATTAGGTAACCACATGGAGCAAAATAGTCAAATTGTAACTAATGAACCAAAACCGTTATTTTGACCAAACCACAGGGACCAAAACGAAGTTTACCCTTTTTATTTTTTAGTTTAAAGATATGCATTTACTTTTAATAAAGAAATTGAAGTAATTTTTATATACACTGAATCTCATATATAATAGTATGAATTATGAAAGAATAAATTAGTTATTTTCGAAAGCATTAACGGACTCATAAATTTTTTTCATGGGGGTCAGAAATTTTAGAGTCGGTTGAATAGCGATATATAACGCGTATATAACACTAAAAAATTTTCATTGGACGATCGAGATTTTAACGCGTATATAACACTAAAAAAAAATTTCATGAAGAACGACCGCCCCCATTTCTTTCAATAGGTCCGCCTATGTTCGAGAGTTTATGAACCAAAGAAAACATAGTGCCACTTAATATGATATTGATGCCATCGAAATATTATTATAAATACAAGTATGTATACAGTTGTAATTTTATTCCATGGTGTGACAAAACATTTCAAAAAGTTATATATATTAATAGACGCTACTAAGGTTGTCAAGTTCGCATCCTCGAGTCTAATAGTTGATTCCAACCTTTTGGAACCCTGATATAAGTGGCAACATATAGATAACTTGTTAGAAAGGCTTATGAGATCGTAGCCTCGGGAACCATCCTTCGATGATCAAGACAATATCATATCCTTATTATAATAAGAGTTAATTACATAAATGACTCCTGTGGTTTGATTAAATTGCATGTTTGTCCCTCGGGTTTTAAAAATTATAAATTTAGCCCAAACATTTGAGACATGTTGCGTTTTTAGCCCCTGTTGTTAATACCAGTTAGTTTTTAATGGAAAGTTAACCCATGTGCTATCCACGTGACTTATGATTGCAAAATTAATCTTAAAAATGAGTTAAATTAAGTAAAAATTATTTAAAAATAATTTTTTTTGGTAAAAATCAGTAAAAGTTTGTAAAAAATCAGTAAAAATTACTAATTTTTATTGATTTTTACTAATTTTTACTGATATTACTCATTTTTAAAATTAAGTTTGCAATAGTAAGTCACGTGGATAGCACATGGGTTGACTTTCCGTTAAAAACTAACTGGTATTAACACCTGGTGCTAAAGACGCAACATGTTTCAAATGTTTGGGCTAAGTTTGTAATTTTTAAAACATGGGGGCCAAACAAGTTATCTATATGTTGCCACTTATAAGAATTATTAATTTTATCTGACACGTGTCGACTTCTGATGAAATCTAAATTTTTGTTTCACGACTTTATCTTCTATTAAATAACTCTCTCCTACCGTTGGTCATTTGGTGCAATGGTAGCCCCAAGACTTCCCATAGTGAAGGTCTTGGGTTCGAATCCAGGGCATAGCAAAAAAGGGGTCTGTGGCCAGGTCAGAGGGTTTACCCAGTTGGGGGGTTCCTCCTGGGGTGGGCTGCCCTGGATGTTCTAGGTGTTGCCCCGAAGAAACCCAATTATCCTACAATATCTAGGTGTTGCCGTTCAAAAAATAAATAAATAAATAACTCTCTCCTATTAAATAATAATAATTTTAAATAATTAAATACCTAAAAGTTATTTTATTAAACTTACTAAGCAGTAAGGATATGGGGTATATTCCATGTGAAAATAGCCACGTAAAAATAAAGAGCACGCTACGTGGGCGCCACCTTAACATATGGAGTTTTCACATCACTTTCACATGGTAAGGGTATACCAGTGTGAAAGTGAGTGATGTAAAAATTAGATAAAAAATTTTATTTATACAATTTATATTAACTAATTAAATATAAACATAAATAAATTAATATTTATTAAAATTAAACATAAATACAATAATATTAATTAAAATTAACAAAACAATAATTAAGAAAAAATAAAAACTATTCTAGTGAATGATCGTAAATATGCTCAATCAAGTCATCCTTTAAATGGTAATGGATTTCTCGGTTGCAACGGTTGAGCTTCTTGCCACCACTGAAGTGTCGCGGTTGAGAAACCACGGAAAAACATTTCATCGGCGGAGTCAAACGAAGATGAAGATGACTGACATTTTAGAAAATTATTTATGTATGTTGTATGGTAGATGTGTTTGTAAATATGTTTAAAATATGTGTGTGAGTGTATAGTGGTAAAATAAATAATTTAATTTTTTTTGTTAAAGTTCATTTCAACAGCTACAAACCCATTCCAACGGCTTCTTTCCCTTTCCACGTCGAGCAAATTTCCACGGCTCAAGTTCTCACGCCCCTTTCACGGGGAAATGGGAGGTGTTTCACGCCTCTCACAACATTCCACGCCCCCTTCTCACGCCCAGACCCCATGTCCTAAATCATAAGAATATTTCAATTATATGTTATCTTAAAATATAATTTTATAATTCTTAAATCTTAATTATTTGTTATTTATAATTCTTAAATCTTCATTATTTGTTATTTATAATTCTTAAATCTTCATTATTTTCTTATTTCACCAATGGTTAATGATGACGTTGGAGGATTCATCCCCGTTTATCACCCTCCTAATCAGAAGGAATAAATGACATGTCAACACGTAAATAGAAGGAAAGGACTCACCCTCAAAGGAAAAGCCCTCAACACTATAAGTAAAAGGGAGGAGAAGACTTCTGCTTCAAACGAACAAACAAGGCGTCATCACAATAACCGAGGAACGACTCACTAACATAAGTCAAACCTCGGAAGATGGGATAAAGAGGCCACATACGTAGGCTTAAGGTCAAAGCGGCGATAGTTGTTGTAAACAAAAAGGGAAGTTAACATTTTGCTTAATCTGGGAGGCTAAAAGAAAATAGAAGAACTAAGGAGGAGAAAGGTACCTGCCATGTTTCCTCTCCTGGAAGACTCACGGGATCAACTTGAAGGACGAGGAGTCCGTTGAAGACCACTATAAATACTGACCGTAGAAGCCATTTGAAGGACACTCCGGATCAAGGGCTTATACTTGCAACTTCAACCCGACCCTCTCTTCCTTACTCTAACTGCTTCTCCTTATATTATATACTACCTTTCCTTGTATTCAGCTTACTTTCCATAGTTGTATTAAACAATCTCCATTGTAACAACATAGCTTATCCTTAAAACCTCCTAGGATAAGCATATCATTATATCAATAAAGCCTACATTGTCCCTACCGCATAATTGTTGTATCAACAGTTAATGACATCCAACATACAAATTTTCATACAAATTGCTGGTTTACAACAAGTTGGATTTATTCAACCCATGTATATGTGTGTGTATGTCACGTATATGTAACACTTTTCATTTCCGTACTTATGTCCAACACGTGTGTAATAGATACTAAAATATTCCTTTAAGAATTAAAAGAAAAAATAATTTATAAACTTTACGATTGTTTAAAAGTGATTATCACGGTTATCACATAAATTTGATCCATACCCTATACACACACAAACATACACCAACGACTATGAATGGTAAATTTATTTATTTTTATTAATAAATTATTTACATATATACATATGGAGTGAAAAATAGATATGTGCCCAATGATTGTAGTTAGAGTTGCACAAATCGGGCGAAACCCTAAACCGGTTCTGGGTCATCTTGTCAAGGTCAAACCTGATTTGCAGGAGAAATCGGTTCGGTTAGGAACCGGTTCTTGGAAGCTGAGAACCCTACCCGATCCAAACCGGACTGGGTTGGGTTGAGACCGGTTTGTGTGCCAAACCGGTTTTATAAAATAAAACTTTTTTATTAAAAATTAATAAAAAAATAATAAACCAAATTAACAACATAAATTTCATCTTTTATTAATTTTTGAAATTTTAAAACTAAGAAAACATAATTTCATTACAAACAAAACATAATTTTAGGAATTACGAAATCAATACAATTTATGTTTTGATTTTATTCGCCGTCGTAATCGTTGTTTAGTGTTTATTTTTCGTCGAAAGTATTGTTGCCCATGTGTTACGACAAATCATATGCGAGTTCTTCATCGGAGAGGAGAGACGATCGTCTGATTGCTACATCTTCCAAGTGTATTTCTTCTTCAGCGTGTATTTTATCTTTGAGAGTTGAAATATGTTGTATCCGTTCTACCGTGTCTAAATACTCAACAATTTGTGTAATTAAATATAATTAAAATGAAATAGAAAAGCATTGATAAGGATACGGATGGATTTGTGAGGTTAGTGGTTTCTAGCCACGTTTATTTAATTATTGGAGGCCAAAAAACAAACGTGCTTCTTTATTTTTGGTAGCGACACTTATATTTTATATATTTTAAATGGGCCATGCCCTCTTCACACCATTCTTTTATCTTTGCACGTTTATTCAATGCGGCTTGCAATTATTTATTTATAATATAATAAGATAAGATGAAATGATGCTTGCTTTCTATAAAAGTGATCTAATTTAAATCTTTATAAATGTAAGGTTAGATGTTATTATGTATAAAAATTATTGTTAAAAAAAAATATTTAGATTGGATCTTCTATTGCAAATTCATTTGATATTCGATGAACAGTTCATAGTTTTTATTTGGTGTATTACTTTATCTCAATTACAAGTGTCGGTTTCAAATGTCACCGACCACCTCTCCCCCCTATACTTTGTAAATTTGCAAAAATAATACCTTAATTTTGAAAAATGTCACTTTAATCCTCTCAAGTTTCTAAAGTTTTAAGTTTACCCCCTGTAATATATATATATATATATATATATATATATATATATAACCTTATTTTCTCCTCAATAACTTTTCGTTCATTATTTAAAAATAATAATAATTTGTGGTTGTGTTTAGTGTTTTTTTTTGCGTCCCAGTATAAATTTTGTTTTCACAGATTGTTTTCAATATACAATATTTTTTATGTATAATGTGTCTATTGACTGATGGTAACGTGTTGTTACTTTGAAGAATGAGACTGACATTGACTAAAAAACATCGGTACTGTTATATAATTGTTTTTTTACTAATTTTTTTTGGGAAAACAAACAAGTAGCTTATATCAACAAGGGAGCCATAAGAAATACTAAAGTCCAGACCCAAACCTAACCATACAACACATAAGGGGCCGTCATGTGGACAAGACAAAACGAAAGACCTTGGTGGACCGGAAGGAAGTCTCAACCTTGGCATAATGTTTGATATCCCAAATCCAATGGAACATGAACATGACCATAAAAATAGTAAGATCTGATTTTACATAAAAAAAACCTACAAATTCATAATGGATCTGAAAATCTTTTGTTTAAGGCTAACCGAAGCTGATCTTCAGAGTACAACTGACCGCCCATTTTCACGGTGGCTTGTTGGATCATCAATTCATTCACCACCGACACACTTGCGTGGCTCACTTCTAAATCGAGTTCCATCAATGCGGCCATTAGCCGCGCAGCTGGATGGTTCTTTTTGTTGCATTGGATTCTAACCATGGCGTCCCACCCTATGACCTTCACGTCTACGTCCAAATCCTCCATTGGAAGCTGGTTGGTGGTTTTCAGGTCGGAGGAAGATGATTTGCTTAATATTTTTTTCTTTAATGCGTTAAGTTGGTTTCTTAATTCTTCTTTATCGCATTCGGTGTTTTCGAGCTTTGATTTCAGCTCGTTGATGTATAAAATGGCGTCGCCGAGGAGGGAGGCTTTGTCCATTTTTGAGACGTTTGGGACGACGGCTCGTAGCGCGTAGAAACGCTGGTTTAGTTTTTCTCTCCGCTGTCTCTCCGCTTCCACGTGATTCAACGGCTCTTCTCTGCCGTTGGCCGGTTTTCGCCCTCTTTTTCGCGGTTTTTTCTCCGGTTCCACCATTGTGCTGCCCTCCACTTCTCGGATCATAGACGCGTCGAGATCTGAGTGGTCGGAATCCGCTCTGGTCAAACCGCTACCACCGGATTTCATAGTCGGAACCACGCCGGAGACGAAAGAGAGCATCCCGTCCTCGTTACTGCCGCTCGAGGTGGGAGATCTCTTCTTCTTGTTAGTATTAGTATTATTCTCCTCTGCTCCGATGAAGTGTGATTGACCGGAGAACAGAGTCCCGTTCTTACTCTTTCCGAATTTCAGAATTTTGCCGGATTCGCTACCACTTGCTCCGTCAAACGATCTAAAATCGGAGAAATTCAACTCCCTAACCCCAAAAAATCCATGATTAGGGTTATAAACAGATCTAGGGTTTTCAGATAACGAATTAGGGATTTCAAAAGGAAGTTGTTTTGGCAAAATGACGCTTGTGGTCTGAGAGCCAGTTACATCAACGGAATCTTTAATCGTCGTCACGTCGGTAGTCACAGTAGATGAAGCTACCGGATCCGTGCGCCAGATAGACGAGGGTACGTTGTCACCTCCAGTAGCATGATCCGTGTTCATCAGCATCATATCCCCGCCGTTACCGGAATTGAAATTAAACGAAACCCTAACTTTCTTCATCACATCCGAACTCTGAAAAATCAACTCCGTTGAACCTAATTCAATCACTCCATCGGCGGAGGGAATACACACGATGGTTTGTAACCCGAAACCTTGACCTTGACGAGCTCGCTCGCAGTGAGACGCCATCAGCCGTTCCCGTCCGGCGACCCAAACCGGTTGATTAGTGAACGCCGCCTGACCGGGAAGCCCGTTGCCATTGACAAACGATTGCGTCATGGAGATGAGGAAGAACCACTCCGTATCCGTGACTTCCTCATCCACAGCATCGTTTTCCGGCGACTTCGTGCCGGAGATCAACGAATTAAGCTCCCGAAGCACTTTCCTACGGTACTGTTGCTCAGCCAACGAAGCAGCCGACGGCGTCGTTTTAGGCTTGTTCACCTCCCCTCTGTAGTACCCGTCCCCCCACCCTAACACCGGAGGACCGGAATACTCGATGACGGAAGATTGCCAGAAGATAGCGTACGTCCACGACTCTCGTGCCGTGTCAATTAAACCCTGGAGTCGTTGCTGTAACGTATCCGGATTAAACGCGTTGACGGTAGAAGTGGAAGCAGATGATGACGCCGGATTAGCCCAAATAGAAGTCATGTCGGAGCTGATAAAGGCATCCATCATGGATGAACTGTCGTCGGGGGTCCAATGATTCATGGCGATAAACCAGTAGGGAAATTCGGATGAGTGAAAAGAACAAAATTTTAGTAGGTGGTGGTCGTCGGCGGCGGCGGAGAGTGTGTGAAACGTGGAAAAACTGGGTGTTGAGGGGTGATGAGATTGAGGCGTGTTTTAGTGTGTGAGGAAGGG
This sequence comes from Smallanthus sonchifolius, assembly GCA_023525975.1. Taxonomy (NCBI): domain Eukaryota; kingdom Viridiplantae; phylum Streptophyta; class Magnoliopsida; order Asterales; family Asteraceae; genus Smallanthus; species Smallanthus sonchifolius. Next base: position 87,804,116 of record CM042030.1, on the reverse strand, counting down.
ATCATGTGCTTTCAAGGAATTATTAAACAAGGGTCGGTTTTATTGACACGTTTTTTTACCTCTTTCACTCCAAAAAAAATATATAATTGTAATGATAGAAGTTTTATATTTTTTTTGTTTTTGAGTTGAGTACCATTTTATTCTATGAGTTTATATGAGATTTAGGGGGTGTTTGGGATTACTTATTAACTTCTATTTATGACTTCTTAAAAAAGTAAGAAGTTTCTATTTTTGAAAAACAACTTTTCATCCTTTATAAAATTGACTTTTTCCCCATTTATCTAAACGAACTTTTAACTTATTATCTTTTTGAAAAAGGTAATAAGTTAATAAGTAGTTTGAAAAGTAATCCCAAACACCCCCTTACAAGTTCAATTCCTATGTTAACTTTTTTGCTATTACGATGGGACAACAATAGCTCAAACCATTTTCTATCTTTTTAATGATACAACAACTTTGCCTTAAGTTGTAAAGGAGTTGAGCTTTAGCTCGATTTTTAGCTTTGTAGAAAGATGATAAGCTGAGTCAAGTCGAGTCGCCTTATATAATTTATATAATTTCTTTCTTGAGCTGAGGCAAGCCCAAGTGAGCCTGGCTAGACTGGAACTTACCTCTTGAACAACCCTAATATTAGGTATAGCATATAAAGGGGACCACAAAAAAAAGGTGTTAGGAGTGTTTAATTTACTTTTTATCAAGCTAAGGGTAAAATAACCTTCTAGAAAAAACTTTACACCAAAAGCAAATGGTCATCTACTTCAATGACTAAATGTGTTATGGGAAACAAACTCATGGATTAAACCCATATTTTTTTTTAAAGAACCATCATATGATCTTATCAGAAGGACTGTCCATGCAATCTTCTCTTAAAGACGTGAAATACGGAGAGTTATACTTGAGTGTTTGCTATTAGGAGTAGGTGACTTTGAAATCAGGTGTCTTGGATAATGTGGATATCAATGAATAATCCTTAACCGACTAAGATCATGAACGGGATCCTCGATACTTGGCAAACCCACGAACCCAACAAGTAACGAGTAACAGGGAACCCGACAGATAGAAGACCGGCGTAAGAAACAATCTTATAATTAAGTATGAGACAGATTACAAAACACATCCTATACCCGCCCATTACCATCCGTAAACAAAGTTCATTGTATTTCTAATATTGCTGAAAATTAGAACGAAATAGAGAAAAGGGATGGTAAAAAAGTGGGCCCAACAGGCTTTTGAGTGGATTCAAATTCAATGGACGCGATCACTGATAGTACGTGTGTGGCTTTGGGTTGACACCAATGAAAATAACGTAAGAAATGTCGAAAAGTACTTACAAGAGTTAACATAGTATTAATATGACGCCACTGTCTACATTAATTACTTTTGTACTTCGATTATTTTTCATAAATAAGTTTGGTAGAATATGTAACACCTCACCTCATATTCAATTTAACAAAATTATAAGACGGCTTAATAGAAAATGCAATCGATATATACTTAAAAAAATATCAAAAGCTAGTTGATTATAAAAATATCAAAGAATGTCATATTTTTTCTATATTGCCTGTTAATTTTACCAAATTTGAAGTAAATTTACTATTTACTATTGGTGTTAGAAATCTGGAATATGTAACTTTTTCCTCAAAGTTATTTTATGAAATTGTTTTGTATGTGTTCTATGAAATTGTTATAAGGTTGGACTATTATAAGAAATAGAAGTTTGAAAGTTTACATATGAAATATGGTACTCAAGTCTATATAGTATCACCCGTGACGGTACATTGAGTTCACGGCATCTCAGTTTGTTAGCTCATATTAGGTTTGGTGCTTCATACATAGTTTGGTACTCAATGAGTAAATTGATACTTTAAGTATGTTTTGGAGACGTATAGATCGACCATATGAAAATGTAAATACGCTTAGGGATAGGTTAGTGTGATTTGCCCACACGCCTATTATGTTTGGATGTTTGGGCTAACTACCATGCATCGGTTTGTAATTAATTGAACCTCATGAGACTTTGCACGTTATGTTTCGAATTTGACAAGTTATCTCATTTTGAAGCATGAAAGCATTTGCAAAACCCTTGCAGTGAATTTTTTTTCTTCAATATTGTATATCCTTTTTAAATGAAATAAAAACATGTCGTTTTATTATCCTATATCCGCTCACAGGATAACTAAATTATTTATTTGGTCTTACCTTTTTGTGTTTTTTTTCCATTCTTGTAAGCCAGGTTATCAAGACCACCACTGGGGATGAAAAGTATAAGAGTGATCGAGTATTTAAAGAAACTTTTGTACCAATAAATGTAAATAAAAAATATTACGTATTCTTTTGTACTCTTGTAACGTTTTAAGCATTAATGGAATGACTTTTGATTTTTAATTGTTTTTTTTTTCATTTTGTATTAATTTGAGTAAATTACATAAATTCTCTTAGATAAAATATATTTATATCCTTCCATCTAACAACATAATGTAATGAAATTAGTGATAGATACTATAATGACATGAATGTAAACCGGATAAAGTCATAGAAAAAATATTTGCCTTTGGCATCAAGCACATTTTGGATCTAGATAAATATTTTAACCATTTTAAGAAGGTTACAAAGGTGACCCATGCAGTAATTCTCACTTTATTTTGTTGTTTGTGGAAGACTAGGAACGAATTCGTGTTTGAGCAAAAATCGAAGTCATTAATCTCGTTGGTTGAAGAAATAAAAGTTTTGGCGTTCTATTGGGTTAAGAATAGAGCAAATCTCGGTGCACTAACATGAGAGAATTGGTGGAAACTCGAGTTGAAGTCGACTGAGCAGTCTTATTTGGTGTTCGTTGTCTTTTTATTTGTTTGGTGGTTGAACTCTTGTTGTATCTTGATTTTTACCTGTGTATATATATTATACGTTTTGTTGGCTGTTAAAAAAAAAAAACTTAAGGACGGAAACCGAGATTTTATAACAAACCAGAGACGAAAACAATAATTTACGCTACCTTTAAATATAATTTATAGTTTTTTTTGTATTTTATTGATGACAGCTTATGAAAAGTTAATTATTTATATTTGCATTCAACTTGAAAGAAAGTTTTTTTTTTAATTAAAACTTTTACATGTGCCAATGAGCTAGTGGTGGAGTGATAAGGGAGAGACATAGTGTTCCTTATGACCCAGGTTCGATCTCTACCCTCCTCATTAGTTTCTGCGGTATGCAAATAAGGCCTAGTGATGCACCTGGGTTTTACCCCACGTCGATCCATGGTTCGAGCCTCGCCTCTCCCTCAAGCCCGGAAGGGGCCGTATTGGGTGGGATTTTTCCTTGGATGCTCTCTAACTCTGACGCCAAGTGAGTCCGGTTAAGACAACATATTGGCCGTAGTTGGACGACACTCTCTCATGTGACCCAGGGGGGGGAGGTGCGGCGTCACAACATTCAATGTTCGCCGTTCAAAAAAAAAAAGACTTTTACAAGTGAACATCCTCTAAACTAAATGAAGATTGTAATTTTATTATTACTTTTTAATTACAACTTTTTTACACCTAAATATCATCTAATATATTTGTCTCTTTTTGCGATAGGCATGTACTATACCATTAGGGTATATACTATATAGTAACCGGAGTATAAATTTTAGGGTTGGTTAAAGAAACACCTCTTTTTTACTAATCAAACCCCATATTAATTTGATTGATTTGAGGGCTACACACATGTATATGAGGGTTATATGGCTGTATAAAAGGATTATACGACCTTGTAATAAATGGATTTGACTGATTTAGTTGATATGATAGTAGAAAGGTCTACATGAAGTAAAAAGGGTGTATCTTTATAGCCCATTTATGGTCATCACATATGGATGACAATTAGACGAGTTTAGGACGGGTATTGGTAATCATATGGTCAATGTTTGTCGGGTATTAGGTATACCAGAGGTGCACAACTTGGTTTTTTAAACTGAATTGGTTTGGTCAACAAAATTCAAAATGAGATTTTTGTCAAACCGGTTTGAGATGGGGTTTGACCAGTTTGAAACAAGTTTTTTAGGTGGTTTTGAACGGTTCGGTTCCCGGTTAAATCGGTTTCAAACAGTTTTCAGTATATAGAGTTACAAAACAGTTTCAAACCGGTGGTTTGTCCCAGTTTCAAACCGGTGGTTTCACAAAAAAACGGTTTAAGTAACAATCAGTTCTGGTCGGTTTTCAAATCAGATTGGGTTAAACCGGCTTTTTTATGCACCTCTAAGTATACTCGTTTGTTAAAACCATCAGTTGAATCTCTAAGTAAATTTTTTTTTCTAACCATTCTAATTTCTATACAACTTTATGTCTATAATAACTATAGCAAATTCAATCATAATAAATTGCATATACATCAACACCACAATAAAAATATTTAAAATATATAATTTCTCGTCATCGGGACGGGTATCTCTTAATCTTATATCTATAAAAGATTATAAAAATATTTTTTAGTAATCTGTCCCGAATGTTACTAGTTTTGAGTGGTCGAGTATTTTTGGACTTTCACATAGGAAATAAATCAATAATTCGTCACAAATGTCATGCTTACACATGAGCCGTGACCACTGACCACTCGTACCCCTAGGTGACGAGTGAACCGAAATCCATGTAAATGGCGGCTTGTTTTCCCTCCCATTTTAAATCTCAAAACCGCGTCCAAAATTTCTCCAACTACTCTCATCTCCCCTTGATTGTTGATTACCACCCAAACTTTCCCTTTATCGGATCCAGCAAAATTCAAACCCTAGAAATTACGATCTCCCCCTTACCCCTGTAATAAACCCCAATTTGCAGTACCAGCCATCCAGTCCTGTCTATTTTCTTCCCCAATGGCTGATTCTGCAGAAACCCTACCCGCGGCGGCAGAATCAGTTAGTTTATACACAAAAGTTATCGAATCTACGTCTTGCCTCCAAAATTCTCTTTTATCTACACAAACCCTAGATCGAAAATCGAGCTATTGTCGTTCTGAAGCCGATACTCAAGCTACTGAATCTATGTTGTTTGATGACTTATGTTCTGACGAACCGATGTTATATCCTTCGGGTGCTGAAGCTAATACTCTATCTGAGCCATTGAGGTCTTTCGATAATAGCTTTGATAACATTGATGGTGAGACTGATGAGTGGATTTCGTGTAATCGGAGGCAATCCGATGTATACAAGCCGCTGCCCTCGGTTGCTTCGAGTTCTTCGCGTTGGTACAAAGATGGTTACGATAAGTCGTCTATGGTGGTATGCTTTGTTCAGTTATATCCTGTTCTGATTTATGAATTTGTAGAAGTTTACTGTTTAGTTAAGTATTAATTGTTGTTCTTCAACTTTGACTGTTGCTACTGTATTAGAGTATTACCTTTTAATTCAACTTTGTTTTAAAAAATAATAATCAAACTTGATAGAAATTAAGATTCGTGGATGTTCCGTTTAGGTTACTTAATTTTAAAACATTTTATCATTTATAAAAAAAGTTAACAAGATTGGAAAACTGAATGAAAGTTGAGTGAATTTAGAGGAATACAAAAATTTTGAGCGACTTTAGTAGAACACATGGGAAACTTAGTTACTAATGTGTGAAGTTACCCCTTTCTGAAAATGCTGTATTGTAACTCTCTTTTGTGGAAAAATTTGAAATCAAGTTCCTTATATGATCCATAGCAGTCATTGCAGCAGAAGTTGTTTGAAAAGATCTACTTCAAATTTGTCGAGGCTAAGTACACTGTTTGTTTTTGGTATGGCTAATAGCTTGGTTTTAAAAAGCATGCCTTATGCGTGAGGCGATCAGGAAAACGCCTCAGGTTCTTGAGGTGGTTCCTCATGTACATCTGGGTCAAGTTGGTCAAAATTAGGGTCTATAGAAGGATTTGTAAAAACATCATGAATGGCTATTTGATAAAAAGGCTAATATGTAAAAGATACGAGACAAATGATTAGGGTCTATAGGAGGATTTGTAAAAACAACATCATGAATGGCTATTTGATAAAAAGGCTAATATGTAAAAGATACGAGACAAATGCAGCTTCTTGTTGCACATTAAGCTTATATTGTTGTATATTGAGCAACGCTTTGCGTACCGCGTACGTGAAGCTCTCGTCTCACGCCTTAGCTTTCGGGACCTAATGCTTTAGAGCACCTCACGCTTTTTAAAACCAAGGCTAATTGTCATTTGCTTCTAGTAATTTTAGTATTTAGGTAAAAGTCTCAATTCTTGAGGTATGCTGGTACGCTATTGATCAAAATAATGACTCCCTGTGAAAATAGATTAGTTGTTTTCAATTTACTTTGTTCTATTTGATGATATGGCTGCTACAAATTTTCTGCGAGCGTGTGTTTTGTGTGAAATTACATGTATCAAGTTTTTTGCACTCTTTGAAACTTGCTAATTTAATTTATGAACTTACAGGGTGCAGGACTTGCCAATCTTGTCAACACTTGTTTTTTCAATGCAGTTTTGCAGTGCTTCACCCACTCTGTGCTACTTGTTCAGGGTCTCTATTCACACACACATCCAACTCCCTGTAATTGTATGTTTTAAACCTTCATTATCTCTTATATTTAGTCCAGTTTAGTTTTTTTTGCAAGTCATGATCACTTAGTTGATAGGATTTACTGAAAATTCACATCAACTGTTTGTGAATGTTACATTTGGTATTAAAGTGTGGGTTTTCAGGTAGCAATGAACGGTTCTGCTTGATCTGTGCTTTGCGGGAACACATCGAACTTTCACTATCAGCAACTACAAAAGTTGTCTCCCCTTGGAAATTTATTGACAATTTGAGCTGTATCCTTAGATTTTTTTACAAATGACAGTTGCTTTTTACTTCTCGAACCCTGAATTAACTGGTTAATGTTCAGTTGTTGCAACTTGTTAAATATGTTTGTAATCCTTGACCAAATGGCTATCAGATTTTTCATCATCATTCCAAAGATATGAACAAGAAGATGCTCATGAATTCTTGCAATGCTTCCTGGATAGACTTGAAAGTTCTTTAAGCAATTTAAAAACAAAGGATGATGGTCTCTCCTTACAAACTGACAATGTAGTCAAACAAATTTTTGGAGGTCGGGTTATTAGCAAAGTAAGATTTCAATTCTCGTTAACTTTCTCATATTTATGGATGTTATACTAACTATCCTTCTATCTTTGTTTTCTTGTTATTATATAAATTTCAGTTAAGGTGCTGCAACTGCAATCACATATCTGATACATACGAGCCTTCTGTTGACCTAAGCTTGGAAATTGAAGATGTAAATAGTCTTTCAACCGCCCTTGAATCATTTACAAAAGTTGAGCACATTGAAGATGAAGAAATGAAGTTTACATGTGACCGGTGTAAACAAAAAGTTTCTGTTGAGAAACAGCTTATGCTGGATCAAATTCCTCTTATTTGTGCTTTCCATTTAAAAAGATTTAAAAATGATGGATCTTATGTGGAGAAAATAGACAAACACGTGGAATTTCCTCTAGAGTTGGACTTGCAGCCTTACACATGTGGCAGTCAGAGTGACAATGTAAGTTCCATTCTCGCATTTTTCTGAAAAGTTTTAAATATATACTGATACAATTCCGGGTTAGTTGGGTCTGGGTCGGACCTGACCTGGGCACAGTTTCTGACAGTTCTGCTAGTGGGGAGTTTTTTTTCAGTTTTTCTTAACTGCTTTGTGAGTCTAGATATAGGGCGCGATAGTTTTAGTTTAGGCTGTCTGGAATTAGAATCTGATTTTGTTCTTAGTTTGTGGAGATCAACCCTTCTCGAATTGAGTCTACTATCCTTGTAATCCTTTGTTTTTCAGTAATCAAAACAGCTGACTATCTTGTTATTTCTTGTTTAACCTAATCGAAATTCCCAGTTCCTAACATATACTTACTGCCTTTTCTGGTTGCCAGGTGGATTCGAAATACGAACTATATGCAGTTGTTGTACACACAGCCTTTACATCTAGTTATGGTCATTATTATTGTTACATACGTTCTGCACCTGATACATGGTACATGTTTGATGACTCAAAGGTAATAATATACACTATATTTTTCTAAGATATGCAATCTTCTTAATCTATTTAATGTTGAAATTGACTTTATTGCATATTTTATTTTATCTTTATAGGTTACTAGTGTTTCAGAAGCGCGTGTGCTTTCAGAGGAAGCCTACATTCTGTTTTATGCAAAAAAAGGCACCCCTTGGTTTTCAAATTTTTTGGAAACATATAAACCTTCATTTTATCCAAACTTATCAACCACTTCACCCAAATCAGTACTGGAGAATGTGGACCAACCAAGTATTCATTCTCATGGCATCAATGCATCTACAGATCATTCTCCTCATTCTGATTATTTGGCGCCACTCAAGCCAATTAATAATGTAGTTAAAGAGAACCCTCCATTGATTGTTAAAGAATATGGTTCAAACCACCGAATTGAAGTTCAGAAGAATACACGTGTCACTCCCACAAATGATTCAAAAACTGAATTTGATATTGATGAACTACTCTCTACATCAACACCACCAGGATCTCCTGGACTTGGTATTTCTGATGATAAGGATACAGGTTATTTTACTTGATCTATACATTCTTTATCTGACTATAAATCTTGTAAAATTAACAACTAACACAGTAAATGCTGGTTGGTATTCAGAAGTGGTTTTTGCTGCAAAGCCCAAGCAATTGAAACTTGTGGAGAAAGCAACATGCAAGAGACAAAGAAACAATGAAGTTGAGAATCTTGCAAAACTTGAGGCAATAAGAATGTGTAAGAGGATGTCTGGTGCAAGGGGAGACTTGTTACTGGCTGCCATGTCCTCAGAGAGTGAAAGCTCACTCTTGAAGAAAAGCAAGAAAATGGTATCATCTCCAAGAAACAACGGTAGCAAATCAAATGACCGTTCTAATTCAATTAACCGTAAGTTGGCTACTTCCAGTTTCCGCTGAAGGTTTGTTGTGGATGTTTAAATTAGGATTTTTGGAACCTATTTTTTTTTTATTGTTGTGATAGTTGTATTAAATTGCTTTAGGTGGTTGGTATCCTAGATTATTTTTATTAATTAGTAATGAAGTTAATAATAATATGAGAGATCATGTATAACCAATATCTAATCCAGATGCTAAATATAATCACCATCTGATTGCGCTCTCTTTCAGATTATTTCAAAATTTGCGAGACGATGTGATGCATTCAGGCTCTAAAAGGCAGCATGAAGCATAAGCATAAGGTGAGCTTCACATACACGAGGTGTTGCTTTGTGTATAATCAAGACCGCATCTCTCATTTTTATAATCAACGTTAATAATCTTTTATCATTTTAACTTTTTATATATCAGCTTCTTTTCATACCACATATTTGGCCAATTTTGATTTTTGACACATGTACATGAAGGGCCGCTTAAGGCTCTAAGGGCTTTTCTGATTGGCTCGTCTAGTGTTGTAAAATTCGTTAGACGATAGTATGGTGGTGGGGTATCGACTAGCAATTAATCGGATTGAAATTTTTATATGTAATTTTTCAAACTTATATATATATATATATACACGCACATTTTTATATGTAATTTTCAAAGTTATATTATATACATATATACATATTTTTATATAAGAAATTAGTTTAATTTCATCGGAATTTCTAGAGTTTTGTCGGAATCTTGACGGAAACACACCGATTAGAGCCGATTTGCACCGACTTTGACCGATTCCGATTAACTGACCGATTTGCTCAAAATTCCAAAGTGTTTTAGCGATTAGCGATTAATCGACGATTAATCATGATTTTTGCAATAATAGGCTCGCCTTTGGGCCAACTATTATGGGTTGGTACATGGAAAATTGGATATGGATGGACCACATTTGGTCCGCGTTTATTCCACCATTGTGCTCTTATTTTCAAACTAAGTTCAACTTGTCTTTGGGCCAACTATGTGTAGATCTCTCATCATTTATCATGTTGGAAATCAGGCCCAAGAACACGAACACAGAATTTGATCTCAACAAAATCATGTTGGAAATAAACCTTGCTAACCAAGTCTTTTAATCCTACTTAAATACTTAAAGATAATACCAAACAATAAACAAACAATAAATTAAACAAGCATTAGAATTCTACTAGGACTAACAAACTTGTAACCCAATCCAGTAAACTTGCGACTTCCTCATTACACACCGTATATTATTAGACTATGACAAGATTAGCCTAACATATCATATTTTAGTTTTTTTTTCCTAAAGACATATTTCAGTTTTTGTTGACAGTTATTATATTTTGGAGAAATAATATTATTTACATTATCATTTATCTTTTCTGTTTTACAAAGTGATTATATAATATATTGACAATATATTTATAGAGTCATGTATAGTTTGTCTCGTAAAAAAAGGTTTATCCAAATTATTTCGTTTAACATATAAATATTTAATTTAATAGTGAAAAAATAGACGTTATTTTATTTGATGATATATTTTCAAAGGGATATTCATATATTCTTTTAAAAGTTGGTGTAATATCATATTTATCTATAAAAATCATAATAACATACAAAACTATTTTCTATTTTTTGATATTTATACCCTCCCATTATAACTTGGGATATGAAAGTTTGAAATGTAATGATTACATATGAAATTTTAAGCACTTTAAATTGATATATTTGATATTTTTTTAAATACGTTAAAATATGTTATTATACAATTATTTTTAATTTCCAGTACATATGAAATTATTGTGTACAAAGAACTAATATTCATAAATATATTTTGATATAATGAACTAATAAGAAAATTAAGCTTATCCTCCCATATACAAGTATGTATGGTCATGGCATTTCGATTAAACTAATTTAGTTATTAATCCAATTGGTTAATTAAATACACCAAACCATTTTGGGTGGATAAAATGGGTTGAGTTGGATATCCATTTATGTATTTAAACACTTTTTATACGTAAAGTCTTTAAACTTTAAATCAATATATATTCTAATTTTTTAAAACAATGACTAGAAACTTGTTACAAATTAATATATTTAAATTTTCTTCGATTCAAAGTAGATCAATTTTAATGTATAATATACAGTTTATTATAACAACATTACTATAATTAAAATTGAAAACTTGTGAATATTCGTATAAAATATATTGAAAATAAAAATTGACATTTGGGAAACAGCAAAAGCACACTACAAAACGGAAACATTCTTTAGTTGGGTATTTGTGAATTGGACCACTAAGCGAGGGGCCGGGCTTATCTTTTTTTTCATGTGGTGAGCCCACTTGGGAGTACTGAACCCTATAAATATGCAACTAATTTCATGCAGATTACAAACAACTCACACTCAATTCCTTCATTATGGGTGTTCACAAAATTTCAAGTGTGGTTTTCTTAGTGTTATTAGGGTTAGGCATTTGTGTGGCTACTAGAGCTCTCTTTACTGTTGAAGAGAGCTACATTCATGGTGGTTTAGCAGGAGGTGGTGGTGGTAGCGGAGGCGGTGGTGGTTACGGGGGAGGAGGAGAACATGGAGCCGGATATGGAGGTGGTGCCGGTAAAGGTGGTGGTGCAGGGTATGGTGGTGGAGCGGCAGGAGGTGGAGGTGGTGGTACTGGAGGAGGCGGTGGTGGAGGAGGAGCGGATGGTGCAGGTTATGGTGGAGGTGAAGGAGGTGGGAGTGGGGGTGGACATGGTGGCGCGGTTGGTTATGGTGGTGGAGCGGCCGGAGGTGGAGGAGGAGGTGGTGGTAGTGGAGGAGGTGGTGGCGGAGGAGGTGCTGATGGTGCAGGTTATGGTGGAGGTGAAGGAGGTGGGAATGGGGGTGGACATGGTGGAGCAAGCGGTTATGGTGGTGGAGCGGCCGGAGGTGGGGGCGGAGGTGGTGGTAGTGGAGGAGGAGGTGGTGTTGGGGGTGGAGGAGCACATGGTGGGGGTTATGGTGGAGGAGAAGGGGGTGGAATCGGTGGTGGCTATGGTGGTGCTGAAGGAGCTGGTGGAGGAGGGGGAGGTGGACATGGAGGTGGTGGCGGTGGAGGAGGTGGAATTGGAGGTGGAGGAGCACATGGTGGGGGTTATGGTGGAGGAGAAGGTGGTGGGATAGGTGGTGGACACGGAGGAGCTGGTGGAGGAGGGGGCGGTGGACATGGTGGCGGTGGCGGTGGAGGAGGTGGTATTGGAGGTGATGGAGGAGCACATGGTGGTGGTTATGGTGGAGGAGAAGGAGGTGGGATCGGTGGTGGTGCTGGCGGAGGAGGAGGTGGTGGACATGGTGGTGGTGGTGGCATAGGAGGAGGAAGCGGATATGGTAGTGGAGGTGGTGAAGGTGAAGGTGGTGGGCATGGTGGCTATATCCCTTGAACAACAAGAGTGTGTTGTATTCGTTGTCAAAAATGGACAATGAATGAGGAATAAGAAGACGGATGCAAAAAAGCTAATAGTCTTGTATGTGTGTGTATGATTGGATTGTATTCCTAATTACAAATATAATCTACCAACTCAAAATTTTCTACTCAATGCCTAAATTTATAAGACATATGCCAATGGGTTTTTAGTTCAACCACCGATGTGGCGATAGTGATGAAGTGAGATGCACTAGTTTCCTTTTATAATTTGAATCTTTGTTCAATCGGGCCAGTGGGACTTCTAGACTCCTAGCAGAAGTTTGTTTCCTTTCTTCTCCTTATATGTATATTAGCTTCATGATAAAATATAATTAGGAATAGTTTTTAGAGATGTCTAAAAGGTGAGTACATTCGATCCATTCATGCTATATATATATATATAACACCATTAGAAGCTTGTGAATGGGATGTGTTAAACTGTTGAGTTCCGATTCACATTTTTATTGGCAAAACAAGATGTTGAATACATAATGATCAAGTATGAAAGCAACTTGAACTACTTAAAAGACGGTGTTTTTGATGGGATCCAATGCACTATATAATACAACGGTATGTTTTAATAACCATTCAATTGTTATAGCAACTATTTATCGTCTTTGGCTAAAAAATAGTAGACTCGTGTGAGAAATTAGAATACTAGTTACACAAGTAATAATCCTCGATCATATATATTTAGTTTTACAAATTCAAAAAAGTTCATACAACCTCTTCTCTTTCTTGATCTTTTATCGGATTTTGATGTGTCACAATCTTGCATATGATAGGCACATGGCTGGAAAAAAAGAAGAAAGAAAGTAGAAACAAAAGTTATGAATTTGGTAATGACAAGAACTATACATGGAAAGAGGGAAGTGACTACAAAAATTCAAACATCTCCACTTAGACGGCTTCAACTTGAAATGTGAACAAGAGAAGTAGAAAAGTGTAGCAAACATATTTTGTTTGATGATTACGGCAGGCAGGCAGGCAGTGCTCCACTAGAATGAGAAAGGGACTGCAAACAAAGTCTATGTGGGAGATCACATGGTGAACCAATTATCTTTGTTTGGTTTCATGGGTGTAGGAAAGAACCCACCACTCTTGATTTTTTTTTGTTCTCTCTTTTTTTTGGAACCATGAGTATCTGTTAACGATAAACTTATGGGACCCGACAGTACCCTGCTAACCAACATGATCAGGTAAACCGCAGCTTAATTACACTGGACAGGTGACATTCAAGAGGTTATGGTAGGAAACAATTGAAGCCACCACTTTTGATTGGACAACACAATTTCACTAGAAAAAAAATATCGACACAATATATACAACATGAGCAATATGATGCAGAGGAAAGAAAGAAGACCTTACAATGATATCTTGGAAGAGACAACACATGGGAACTCATTTAAGGAGGATCGGAAACGGTTTATTAGCAAGAAAAGGTTACAAAGAGAATTTCCAAATGTAATCAAATAGGTACGGAACCCAGACGAGCGAAAATTATGAAAAAAATTAACGTCATCGGAATTTTATAAAATAGAACAAAAACCTTTACGTAAAACCACTCCGAGAGATGCGGCGGGGGCTCTGAACCGTGTAAGAAATTTTAACGTCTTAAACGGCGAAATGAACACGTGTTTTACATTTATATAATACCAGTACCGATCGGTTGACCTCGTTTTATTTAGTTAGGTGTGCGTTAGGACGGTTCGGTTTTAAATAAAATTTTTATTGAAACGTAGATAAAAAAGCGTGTCGCAACGGTATATTTAGAATTGTGAAAAACATTATATTTGAGAAGAAACAAAGTATGTTACATCGAATACCGATACAGGTTCCGATAGTATCGATACCGGTACCTGTGTTGCTTGGTTGGTACCGGTTCTGTTCGTTTCGGTACCGGCAATCGATATACTTTACGACACAAAACAAAATATTCTGAAAAAAACTCGGTTCATTACATTAACGGTCCTCGGTATAGTTTAAAATAAAAAAAAAGTTTATTTATAATGGTTTCATTACACAAAAGTTGTCTGCTGTAACCCAAAAAATAAAATCGTGTTTTACATAGACTGAAAACCATAAAAACGAATACCGATACTAGTTCTGATAATTCCGATACCAGCACCGATGTTGCTCGGTCAGTATCGGTTCCGTTCGTCACGGTACCGATACAATAAAAAAAACCTATTTCGAATACAGTCCCGTTTGTAACAAAATTTATACCAGAATGCCGAGAGAAAAAATTAAACACATCCGTGCATTCAATATTTATTAAAAAGTTAACGAACGAAAGTTATCAGAGAAAAATCAAACCTATAGAAAATTAAATGGGTTAAAACTTAAAAGCGTATATTATATATAATATAAAAATATACATACAAAACTGATATCTATATACTTTGTGTTTATGAGGGGAACTGTTTACCCGTTCCTAATTGTTAGTACAGAAATTTCAAAACGAGATAAATCTTTAAGAAAATAGGTTCAGCGATTTCAATAAAAAAATTAGAGTACAATTTAATGATACTAGTAACCTCATAATAAACAGACAGACATGTCAAAAAAAAAAAAACACACACACAAACATAACAATAAAACATGAGCAATAGGTATTACAGTGATCAACTTAATGATAAAAGATTCTGCAAACAAAAAGAAATAATTATTGATACATTATGACCTTAAATGTGAATATATGTTATTTCGTAATCGGACTACAACATCAGCTGTGAGTAGAACATGTAGGTGTTAATCTCTATGGATTCAAAGGAATAGGTCTTTAATTGAACGTGTTTCTAGGGGTTATGTTTAGTCACATGTTTTTGTTTGAATGGGTCATGGGTTAGAAAATCACCAAAATGTACATTTTGACCAAAATAATTGACAAAATATACATTGAAAAGTCAATCTTTTGAAAAAAACATACATATCCACTCTCGACCAATAGAGTATTGACACGTAGGCAAAAAGCATCACTAGTACAAAAACTGTTTTTAGAAGCGGTTAAAATCATTTTTAGAAGCGTTTTATAAACGCTTCAAAAGATACCGCATCAAAAAATATACCCATTTTTTGCAGCAGTTAGAAATTCATTTTTAGCAGCGGTTTTTTTTAATATAATAAATAATAAGGAATGTTTTTTGCAGCGGTTATGTTTTTTAAATATTAATTAATTATAAATTTTTACAACTCATACAAGGACACCATATCTTTTGACATCTGTCATTCACTCGATTAGCTTCGGCAACTTTAAGAAAACTTTCAACGCCATTCATATATGTTGAGCTAGCACGTGCACTATCGTACATCCAATATTTACGATCCATCTAAGAATTAAAATAAACAAATAAATGATATAAATGTTTGTATATGATGTAAACGGGTGCTTTAAGGCGGTGGATCTTAACCCACTTTTTGAATATTCTATGGCATATGTATACATCTTAACGAGTTAGCTATTTAAGAAAAAATCGGCAGCATTTCTCCTTAACTCCCCAAGTATACGTATACATCGCATACTCGAAAGAGTAGGAGAAATAGCTACCGATTTATTCTCAAATAGTTAACTCGTTAAAACGTATACATATCCTAAATGAGATAGAATATTCAAAAAGCAGTCCCAGAAAGGGACTATCCAAAATTTATCTCTATTAGATAAATTTTGGATGGGTATATTCTAAAAGATTATTCTAAATGAATATGCGCACATATATATATGGAAAGTATAAAATTAAAACTCACTTGAGTTGAGAACACGCGTGAAAACCATATGTAACTTTTTTATTTTTATTTTTTTAAAGGTAGTTTTTATACACATTTTCGTCACTTAAAAAAACATCAACTAGTTTTTTTTACATCATGAAAAATTAAAAAACAACAACTTTTTTAGTGTAAATTCATCATGTTACATATGTAAAACATGATGTTACATATATAAATTAAAAAAAAACCACTCAGAGTTTTTTTAATAAAAAATGTTAAAATCATATATATAAGCTACCCTAAAAAACGTTTTGATTTTTAATAAAGTTTTTACGGATTTTCTCAATTCAAATGGTTTGTATGTGTCTGTATGCGCGTGTGAAATTGATTTAACTAATTGTATTTTAAGCTACCAATAAATAACATACATAAAGTAATGGATTATTAACTACGTATAAAAAATAAATGTATTATAACCAAAATTTTCTAACCTGTATCTAGAGATGGTGATGGCTGAGCTTGTCTTTTTAGTGATTATTTTTAGACAGTTCTAACTTGTATCCACACTGATGATGCTTGATATTTGATGCTCTCTAGAAAGTAAAGTTGATACATAAATAGATTAATTAATAACTATATATAAAAACATATACAGTATAACTAAAATTTCCAACCTTTAATTAACTGATTGTTGAGAAAAAGTCAAAACAATTCAATGTGGTTCAAGGAATTGCATAGAAGGTAAGATTCAAGATCATCGATTCTCAGGTTCAGGTGTGTTATTATATAGATAGGTGCTAGGGATTAGATTAAATATATTTCTTAAACATGAACTATAACAAAGTTTAAGATATAAAGGGTTACTTTAAAATTAAAATAAATGATAGTAAAGATAAACGTACTAATCATATCCATATATCCATCTAGTTAGTAGAATTAAAATAAACTTAAAAATAAAAATCCCACCGCTTCTAAAAATCAAACCCCCTTATAAAAATATTAATATTAAAATAAACTTAAAAATAAAAAAAATTAATAAGATAGCTTCTAAAAATTAAAATTTGAATGCACTATTTATTAAAAATAAAATAAACTTAAAAATAAAAATCCCACCGCTTCTAAAAATCAAACCCCCTTATAAAAATATTAATATTAAAATAAACTTAAAAATAAAAAAATTAATAAGACCACTTCTAAAAATTAAAATTTGAATGCACTATTTATTAAAAATAAAATAAACTTAAAAATAAAAATCCCACCGCTTCTAAAAATCAAACCCCCTTATAAAAATATTAATATTAAAATAAACTTAAAAATAAAAAAAATTAATAAGACCGCTTCTAAAAATTAAAATTTGAATGCACCGCTTCTAAAAACATTTAACGATTTATTAAAAATAAAATTTTAACACAACCGCTTTTAAAAAAAATAAGATATAATTTAAAATAATATTTTAAATCAACCGCTTTTAAAAATATAAAATATTATAATTAAAATAAACGTGAAAATTAAAATTTGAATGCACCGCTTCTAAAAATATTTAACGATTTATTAAAAATAAAATTTTAATACAACCGCTTCTAAAAATAAATCACATTTTATTAACCGCTTCTAATAATAAACCGCTTCTAAAAAACTAATTAAGAACGCTTCAAAAAACAACTTTTGTAGTAGTGCATTTTTAAGGATACTATATAGCAGGCCAGGTGTCATCCTAGGGATGTGCCACGTGTATTAGCAGCCGCTAAAACCCTAACCGGTTCATCCTTAGCCGGTAAATACGCTAACCAATTAAAATGTGCCACGTGTCCTACATGAGCTATTAGCTTAGCGGCCCAAGCCGAGACGAGCCGAGCTGGTTCCGGCTACTCTATAGCCGGCTACTCTACATAATCCAATCAAAGCTCTCCACGTATGCAACTATAGCCGGTCCTTTTTTTTAGCCGGTACAAAAATGCCGGCTAAGGAGTAGGAGGCCGGCTACTCCTCAGCCGCTAAACCTACAACGATAAATCCCATTTATCTTCAATTCCATTTCAATTCATTTTTAAGAAATTACATTAATATAAGAAATATTTTTAAATATAAATTACATTAATATAAGAAATATAAATTACATTAATATAAGAAATACATGATTTATAATTGTATTATATTAAATTGTCTACTTAAATACGAATGAAACATAAATTACAGTAATATAAGAAATACGTTTTTCAGTAGTTAGTACATAATAAAAGCAATTATTATTACAATAAATAAAATCCAACTCTTAATTACTAGTTTTTTCATTTTCTTTGTTTCTTCTGCACTTATTTGTAGTTTAATCTCCAAATCTGTTTTTGCCTTCAAGAGTCCTGGGATGATGTATGTGGATCTTTGACAAATTTGAGGATCATACCATCCAATAAACCTACATTGTGATCCCTGTACAACAGTTTTATTTAAATTTTAAATAAATTATTTAAAGAAATTTCAATTTAAGGATGAAATTTTACTTACATTAACTGGACAACCGTAGAATCTCCGCACCGGGTTTCTGTTAGTCCAAGAAGTTCGTACGATCGCTGGTTGGCCACAATTACAAAATACTATTTTTGATCGTGTGTTGGTTTCAATGAATATACAAACCATCAAAAAAGGAATTTATACATTCAAAATATTTTTAAGAAGAAAGTAAATTATAATTTTTTTGTAAACTTTTAAAAATTTAACCGGCTTATTAGTAGGAGACCGGCTACTAAAAAGCCGGGTTGCCATTTTTTGTAGCTTATTAGTAGGAGACCGGCTACAAAAACGTTTGTGATTCCAAAAACGCATATTTAACCAGTGTTGTAAAAATCGTTAGGCGGCGAGTACTGACTAGAGATTAATCGGGATTAATCGTATTGAATTTTTATATGAAAATTTTATATTATATATATATATAGGTGATCGGTGTCGAAGGGACCGGTCAAAGATAAAGAAATAGAGTGTCCTAATCACCTTAAACTAGTTAGGGTAAGAAGGGTGTCGAACCACGAAGAGTTTGTGGTCGGTGCTCAACTTTAATTAACAATGCAAATTATGAAGTTACAACGGGTCTTTCTGACCAAACATAATCAATGATTTAAGTGAAAACTTTATAAACTCAACAAACAAATCAAGTATCAAACAAAACGGTTTAAGTTGTAAACAATAATTAAAAATGGTATCACACCCGGGTTTCAAGCTCACAAATAATTAGGGATTATCACACCAACATTTGAGTTCAAACAATCGAATGGTTATTCAAATCTAATTAACCAAATCTAACCAAGAACATCAACATTCATACATCATCGGCAAATAGTGTAAAACAATATTCACGAATGAAATCGAGACAAATGTATGCAATATAGAATTAGATTAATCAATAGATTCAACATAAATCAAAGTTCATAGCAATTATCATCTAACGGGGTCAATGGTGCAAGAATTTATCGACTCCCGTGAGTTCATAACCATACTAAACACAAAGATTCAAGTGTTTCAAACCAAACGATTACAAGAATTGTTTCTCAAAGCTAGCACATGATAAAACCCTAAAAAGTTACAAACAATCCACCCGAGAATGATTACCGGTGGATTAGCCGCTCATGGTTGTGGAATGCATCTTCGATTCTTCAATATTTCGAGTATCAATCTTCACTTGCATGTTAGAATCGTGTTCCTTAGCCTCCTTGAATGACCAAAATCGCCCAAGAACTGTGGTGTAAAAGATGCATTCGAATTTTGGGGAAGAAAAACCTAAATAACCTTTGAAATTCGGCTGTTTCGCCCAAACCCCGCGTCTGAAACGCACCCAGCGTAGGCTTACGCTGGGAGGGCGTAGGCCTACGCCGGTCCACTGGAAGCTGCTGTGAAGAAATTACTTAGGCGTAGGCCTACGCTGATATGGCGTAGCCTTACGCTGACCCTCTGATGCTTCTGTTTGCAATTTGCCTTCGGCGTGGGCTTACGCTGTAGCAGCGTAGCCTTACGCTGACCCTGCATTTTGCCCCGTTTTCTCCATGTCTCTTCCGACTCTTGCATCTCTCGCCTAATATCTTCCAAAATCATACTTTAAGCTTCCAACACCTGCACATGCATGGCTACACAAAACCTTTGTATTCCACATATCAAAATGCATAAATATAACATATTGCACCTCTTAATACATGAAACTTTTGTCACTTATCAATAGGGAGGATAAAATAAAAAGTAGTTTTTCGCTAATAAATCTAAGAAATGACAAAAACATTAAGAAACGATATCAAACGAACTCCGATTGAGCTAATTTCAGCGGCGTTGGAACCGTCTCGTCGAACTATACCATCTTAGCTTTTATGGTTTAGATTTTACGTTTGAATTTTAGGGTTTTAGCTTTATGGTTTAGCCTTAGGGTTTAGCTTTTAAGGTTTACATTTTATGGTTTACATTTTATGGTTTAAGTTTTTTTTTTAGGGTGAGGGTGGGGGGTTTAGGTTTTTTGGGGTAGGTGGGGGTGGGTTTAGGTTTTTTGGGTGGGGCGGGGTGGGGTGGGGGAGGTGGTTTTAGGCTTTTCGGGGTAGGGTTAGAGGGGGGTTTAGGGTTGGAGGGGGGGTTTAGGTTTTTGGGGGTGTGGGTGGAGGGGGGTTTAGGTTTTTGGGTCCGGTTCGATGAGACGGTTCCAACGCCGCTGGAATGAGCTCAATCAGAGTTCGTTTGACCCACTTCTTAGGATTTATTATCGAAAAATCACTTTTTAGTGGAATCATCCCCTATATATACACACACAAATTTTTATATGTAATTTTTAAAATTATATATATATATATACATACATTTTTTAAAATAGCTGGAATTTACAAGAACTCGCTGGAAAATCGCCTGAAGTCGTTGGTTTCTAGCCGGAAAAACGGGAAGTGGCCGATTTTTGGCCGACTAGGCCCGATTTTGACTAGATTTTCCGATTAGCGATTTTTAGTCCGATTAGGACAAAATTCCTATGTAAAATGGCAATTACCGATTAATCGGCGATTAACCGCCGACTAATCGTGATTTTTGCAACACTGATTTTAAGTAAATAATAATTAGAGCAAATTACAAATTACGTACTTTAAGTATTATCCAAATTTCAGAATACGATCTTTAATTAAGAAAATTAAATAAAATGTCATTATACAATCTATTTAAAACACATAAAGAGGAATAGTAATACAGGGATTTACAGATTTTATTGCATTTAGTACAAGTCTCTCTTTTTTGCTGGTATATTATGTCGCATTCCACTTTCCCCTTCTCACACCAACCAGATCAGGGTTTCTTCACCGTCGATCCAGATCACGCTCTCTTTGTATCTCGATCTCTCTTTCTCTACTGGTGAATCTGTTCGTCGTTATCAATGTTGCGAGTACAAGTCTCTCTTTTTGCTGATGAAGATCTTACCTTGGCGTGGCAGGGTTGGAGGATGGTAGGTGCTCACTTGCAAACTCCCTTGCAGCCATGGTGGTATCATCGTTTTGCAAACTCTGAGTCTCACATTACCAAATTTGAAGCAAAAATAGTCAATGTTCTATGTTTCCGAGGGTGTAAAAACAGTTACATGGAGGGGTAAAATGAGATTGTACTATATGCTTTAGAGGGTGTAAAAACTGAACAATAATCGTGTGAGAGACCACCGACATTGCCAAATATAGTATATATAATTTGAATTGGACTTATACTATGGTTTTCGGTCCTTGCTTTTGCACACATTATATATAAGAGGCTGTGATGATGATATTGAATATGTCCGAGTGGATTGTAACAAAACTGTGATAATCTACATCTTGGTGGGGTAATTCGGATGGTTATGTGAAAGGAACAACAATTCCTCTCACGTTGCAACCGATAGATTTGAAGCCATGGTGGATTTATCTTTCTTTGTTTCATTGTTTACACATCTGAGCCTCATACATTGTTGCTAACCTTATATGTTCTATATATATAAACATATATCGTTATTTCTGCCCACTACTTTTGCTGAGAAGCTTAATGGTTCAAATGGTGACAACATATAAACCTGATTAGAAATGCTCCAATTTTATCCCAACTGAGGTGAAGATGCAAGCATATATAGGTACTTTTAGTGAAGTTTTTTTTTTTTACTTTAATATGTGGTGAAATCAATAAAGTAGCAAGTTGGTGTTTATGGTTAGTTTTAATCCAGTTTGTTGAATTCTATAAATTTAAATTTGTAACCATATGCTATTTCTCTTGATCACTTTAATCTGCTCTATCAACTACCAGTTTCTGCATAAAACAGTTAAAAATGTTGCTATTAATATTTTATAAGAATAATAAAGGCAAGTTATGGTTTGTATCTATATATAGATGTTCATGACATATATCATTACCTATGTCCACTACTTTTGCAGAGAAACTTTCTCATAGTTGAAACAAAGAATCAAATATGCTACAATTTTTGTTTTTCCACACCGTAATAAACTGAATCAAAACCAGCCGAATACCCGTCACAACGCGTGGGGGAATATTCCTAGTTTATGTTTAATAAACATTACACGTTACATCCTTTAGACTAACAGACATTAATTATTTTCGTTAAGTCAGGTCATATGCAAGGCACATGAGGACAAATGTGTCATTTCACATATACAGGGACTAAATGTATAATTAACTTAAAGATGAGGGCAATTTAGTCAAAAAGAAATTAAAAACTTATAAACCCCTTTCTCTATTCTCAATGCTTCCTCTCATCTTCAATCAAAACCCACCGGTCCACCACCACCGCCATCATCTTCAACCTACATTCCGGTGACACCTCATTTTTCCGACACTACTGTACCACCTCTAGTAAATAAAAAGAGTAAACTATAATCAACTCTATCCCCCCTTTCTTTCCCTGTTATCCTTGCACCGATCCAATCAAGATGACTAGCTGCTTCCTTTCATCGGCTATACAACAAAAAAACCCTAAATCATAAAATAAGAAAAAAGGAACGACAAACAAGAGGCGAGATGGCTTGGAGAACAAATCAATATCAATCGATGCAGGAAAAGCTTTAATCAGAAACCAAAATACCTTCAGATCCATTCGATTTGGGGATCTACTTACTCTCTTACCTGTCGCAACTTTGTTGAAGTCTAGTTGCGCTCCTCTGTTCCAATCAAAGTTTGATTAGGGCTTCGATTGGAGTGGTTGCCCTCTGTTCAAATCAATTGAAGAAGGTAAAAGACGAAGATATGAATTATGAAAAAGTGTGATTATGGCTTTGATCAGGGTGATTGACCTCTGTTAAAATCAATTGAAGAAGGTAAAAAACGATTTGAAATATGAAGAAGTTTGATTATGGCTTCGATTGGGGTGGTTGCCCTATGTTCAAATCGATTGGTGGTGGGGGATGTTCTAATTCTATCACTGAATATGGTAAAGACGATATGAAATGAGAAGGGAGAGATATGCGAAGAGAGAGAGAGTTGAGAGAGAGGGGGGTTTTGATATGTGGTTTAATTAAAAGAGTATTAAGCCCAAATCTTAAAGTTAATTACACTATACATTTTGCAGGCACATGACCTGACTTAACGGTGAAATTTAACGTCCGTTAGTCTAAAAGACGTAACGTGCAAGGTTTTTTAAACATAAAATACGTTTTCTGTAATTTTCTTAGTTAAATGACGTATTCTGAAATTTGAGCAATACTTAAAAGACGTAATTTTTAATTTGCTCTAATAATTATGTAAATCCAACATAAGTAATGCCTTAAGAAAGCGGATCGTGACGTATACACACAGAGATAGTTCTATACACACACACGAGATATTGAGTTGATTGTCAAAGGATGGACACAAGCATCTTTGAATCGGTTTCTTTAATGTCTACAACACAATCCAAGCTCTGAAAACAAGGACTAACCCTACCGATCATTTAAACATTCCATCACCAATTAATCTTTTCAATGCCATCAGGCTTCT
Source organism: Smallanthus sonchifolius (assembly GCA_023525975.1). Taxonomy (NCBI): domain Eukaryota; kingdom Viridiplantae; phylum Streptophyta; class Magnoliopsida; order Asterales; family Asteraceae; genus Smallanthus; species Smallanthus sonchifolius. The sequence goes on along the minus strand of CM042030.1, from coordinate 87,780,089 downwards.
TGTCAGGGATTTCCTGTAAAGGGTTTCCTACTGCGAGGTCATGGATTCGAATCCTGATAAGGGGAATTTTGACAGTATCATTCACAGGACTAAGGGTGAAGGGGGCACCTTACTCACCCAACAATTTTACTTACCAAAATACCCAATAGAATTTTGTCATCTCAAAACTACTCAAATTTACTCATTTACTCATATTTCATTGGAAACACATACTCACTCACCAAAACTACTCACACACTTCAACTCTCACACCTGAGTAAATATACTCGAATTTGGTTCAAAATTTACCCGGCTCAAACAACTCAGAAGGATTGGGGGTGGTGTACCCCTTTTACCCGGGCTCCTTCTCTCCTACTCGGCCATACCCGAATAGGACGCCCCTCTCACCCTAAGAGTTAGCCGTTTAAAAAATTTAATCTTTTCAATGCTAAAATCAATTTATAATGTTAAGTTGAAATTGGAGTTTATTGAAGAGGGTGGGTCAAAATTCAACTAAATCTAAATGCATTTGAGATCAAAAGTCAAACAAGAGGGATGTGTTAATTGGTTATAGGCCTTTAGCGTTAGCGATCTCTCTACTACCTCTAGATCGTTCTTAGATCCTATGTCATAATTTTCGACCTTTAATACTACTTCCCTACCAACAAACCCTCCGCCTTTTTTTTCTACAAAATGTTTTTCTTTGCTGTTAAAATAATAATAATAATAATAATCACACATTTTTTACAGATATTTTTGATGAATTTATAAACGTGGGATTGAATATCGAACAAGATGTGCAAATATTCAATCTCACGTTACACAAACTACCTTTTAGCTGCCGTTCCAATTTATCTATTTAATTTCCGATTAATAAATTCATTAAAAATCTAAAACATATTACAAAATATCAATTCTAAACTTCCTTTTTCATTTTATTCTCATATACCCAAATTAAATACATTATAGAAAACGTAATTTGAAGTAATTATCTTGTGCGTCGCGGTGGAAGTTGAAACCATGTGGGAAAGTCAGCCTCTATGCATCGGCGACCGTTGATGTATTTGTATTTTGTAATTTGGACGTCTTCGATTGCCGGAACGCCTTCATTGGACTAGGAAGATACCATCTCCGACGCTTTGTGGTTGCTGGACTGAAGCTGTCACCGGCACCAACAGCTACTGATCTGGATCTCATCATCCTTGAATAATATTCCGTTGCTCCCGAATTATCGCTCTTATTCGATTCGTCATCGTCTAAATCATGTTTTTCGGTTTTACTCACCTTGAAAACCGACCAGAAGTTAATTTTCCTCCGTAGAGGCTTCTTATCTACCTCGACGAACTCTCGATCGTAACCACCATCGGGGTACTTTGATCTCGATCGGAGGATCGGAATCGCTAGAGATCTCGATTTCCGTAAAGCAGGCTCGCTTTCGGTAAGGCGTGTTTCCTCTGTAGCGGCAGACGGCAGAAAACTGCCGGGAAACTGGAAGGACGAAGACGACGTGGAGTCAGCCCCAGCCGGAACTGGATAACAGGAGCACGGACGAGTATTGGCGCATTCCGGACAGAGTGTAGCGAGCCGTTCACGGAGACATGTAGGGCAGATTCCAGTCCTCCTCCGCCGCTTCGAAGGGTGTTTTAGACATTTCCACACTTGTTCTTCATCCACGTAAACTGCCATGGTTGGGTTCTTAAAAAATTAGTGTGTGTGATTCTGTTGAATCTGTTTGTAACGGATTTTGGTTGTTAGAAGTCAAATATGGTGATATAGATGCAGGACGTTGGGCGTTGGGAAGGAATAAAGGAATGTAGAGGATTAAATGCAAAGGTTTGTTGTGTTTTCAAATTTTGACAATTATAATTTATAACTACTAAATTACCCATAAGATAAGATGATTATATTGACAAATGTTTATGGCAAATGTTAAACAAGTTTTAACGGATTTGCATGAGAATGTGGGCCTTGGAGATTAAGTCTATAATCCATACAAAGAGCCCATTTAGATAACCTTGAGTAGTCCATTGAGGGAAATATCCAGGCCTAACATAGTGAAGAAGGCCCAAAATCAGAGAAACCAACAAATTATCAAAAGAAGTAATATGAGGCCCATTCTGACAAGATTGTTGAGGACAAAAAGTAAATGAACTTGACTTAACTGTAACGACTCACTTATGCAACAGATTCACTTCGGCTAAAAACTCTCTGGAGAAGTAGAAATGAAGATCACTTCGGCGGTCGTGGTCTATGGCGACGGTGGCGTTGGGATGTTGGTGGACACTGCGGCATGACAATGGTCAGGCGACGACGGCTAGGAATGGTGACATGAGCTACGTCTGCGGTGGCAGGAGCTACGACTGTGACGGCACAAATCAAAAGGGGATCAACGATGGTTGGGTGATCAAAGAAGATCGGCGGGGCTGCGGCCTGCGGCTAGACCGTGGTCAAGCGGCGACGGCTAAGCCTGGAAGAAGTAAAGAAAACCTAATATATGTGTACAAGCGTGGGGCAGGACGAGAAGAAGATAAAGAAGAAGGCAAGAACCCTAATTCTATGATACCATTTAGAATAATGAAAACCTAGGGGTATTATATATTATTGATCAATTATATATAGGAATATTATATAGACAATTACAAAGAAACCAAATCAAATAATCTATACTCTCTAATTAATAAAAGTTTTGGTTAGACACTTAACACTCTTCTGTGCATCCTCAGCCATTATACAAATTCTTTAATTTTTTTTTTAATTTTCTCTTTTTCGCCTCTCTCTCCTATTAAATAATAATGATTTCTATAATTTTTTTATAAAACATTTTTTATTTTAAAAAAATAGGTTTTTTCATAAAACATTTTTATAAATTAAATATTTCTTTCATTCTTTTTATAAAACATTTTTTAAAAATAATTATATAACGTTTCTAACGATTGTGTTAAAAAATTATGTTATGTCATAATACCCAAGTCAATAGAAGCTGCCCTATCAAATATGATCACCAAATCTGTATTTTCACCGATACACTCTCTAAGCTTTGATAAAAACCATGTCCAACAATCACTGGACTCTGATTTGCCAACACCATATACTACAGGCAAAATTTGATTATTCCCGTCCATACTGACCGCCAAGAACATTGTTCCTTTTAAACTACCTTTTAGATGTGCCCCGTCAATAATAATTACCGGTCGAAGGTAGTGCCTGAAACTATGAATCTGTAATACAAAATAATAATATGGCATCAGTAACACATGTATTTTACATGGTCATTAATATATACAAAAAATTTAATAAATACTAACCGCAACACCAATAGCAACAAAACACATTTCAAAACGGCTCTGAATGTCTGTTAAAATATGAGTGACGGTTCCTGGATTTCCCCTTTTCAAATTATGGAAATAAGCTGGAAGTTCAGAAAATAAATCATTACAATTTCCCATCAATAAACTCAACGCCCATTTCTTCCCTCACATAGCTTGTTGGTATGATAAACTAACTTGGAACCTTGAATTAATGTCTTTCATTATTTCTTTTCCTCTATACATATGTCCGCTATCCTTAAGTTGATCTTTAATCAATTCACCAACTACCTGTTTATTTGCTTTTCTTAAACGAGGGTAGGTCCGCGTTCGTGAACAAGTGTGTTGGTTTTTGAAATACCTACCATGAAACACACTAGACTCACTATAGCTATATGCCCTAATACGCCACTCACAATCAAGCGTAATACATGATGCATCAAACCTTTTCGTTTTAGATATATTAACTTTGAAATCAAAACACTCTTTAAAACACAGTTTCGAAAGCTCCAACTTTAAATGATCTTTATCTTTGAAACACATACCTACATAAACATCACGCGATTTACCGCCTTGCACAACTATCTATACCAAAATGATCGGGTGTTGGGTCACAAAGCAATTCTGGCTCACATGATGGTTCAAATGATGGCTCAAATGAAGGCACTTAATTATCTGGATTATAACTATCTGCTGGAACATTTAAATCAAACGGTAATTTTAATTTATCCTCTTTAGTTGTTTGTTCAGAGCTTGAGCTTTGCAATTTACTAGAACCAACTTTGTTAGACGAACCCTTAGAAACCGGTTTCTTGTTCGATGAACCAACACCATCTTCTTGGACAACATACAACTTAAATATTTCATATGGATTTTTTTCAACTATACCCAAAAAAACCGAAATATTACCATCGTCAAATATGTCGATTGGATCGGTAAATGTTGACATTTTATACGATAATCTACTAATATTCTTAGAACCACAAACTTTTGAAAGCATACATAATAAAGAAGAGTAAGTAACATCTATAGATAACCTTAAACTACGCTTTGCACAATCAAACGAAACGTATTCAACAGCACCTCTAACAATATCCCATTTACCACCGCTATAGATTTCAAATTGGCGGATTGGATCGGATTATGACCGGTTTCGGATCCGTATCCGGTCTGAATGTGCACCTCTATTCATAGCTCTTGCTACCTCGGGGACTTCATGTAAAAAATGACAAAGTGCAAATACACAAACGCGATAGTCAATCAAGCTAGCTATTGTCATGGTATTTATGTTTACCAAATTTATTAGGTATCTAATACTGTAATAATTTTATTTATGTTATATGTTATTTCTTATTATCTGTCCACGGTCCGCTGAGCGTTATATTTAGGCGTGCTTTCTTTCTTTTTGTATATTAGGTTCGTCCAAAGGGAATGTGAAGGATGATAACGCAAAACTGGAAGACTTTGTTGTGCTTTAATGTAATAAATAAGTTGATAAGAAACTTTGATGGGCTTTGGATTTTGAATATTAAACTTTATTGTTTTATGGAATTAAATATTAAACTTTATTGTTTTATGGAATTAAGTTTTGAACTGTGGACACGCAGTTCATCTGGGTTGGAGGTGCCACATTACCCGTTTGGGTTATAGATTCACTGGAATTGTAATCTAAACTTCAATGGATAATGTAGTTTGTTAGATAATGAAGGAAGGTAAAATTGGAATGTGTTGCTAGATGGATCCGCCGGGGTACAGCAGCTATGGAGGTTGAATGGCCACACTTCGTCTCCTTCGTCTAGATCCAGATCTGCAAAACCATGAAGAACTCGTTAGAAGGGGTCAGAGACCGGAGTCTCTGGACCACCCTCCGACGCTCAAGTAAGGATTCTACCAATCCCTTAAATTCTATCAAGTAAGGGTTCGTTTGGTTAGCAAAATTTTTTAAAATTGAAATTGTAACTAAATCCACATGAAAATGTGTTTGGTTTGTCATAGATGAAACTAAAACTAGAATTAATTCTCCATCAATCAAAGGAATTTAACATTCTTTCATACCTTGATAGAAAGTTCGAATTCATGAAAATTTGACTTAAATACATCTAAAACCCTCTTGTATCATTTATTCTTCCAAACTACTACACCATCGACTCCTCCACCATTTTACACCATGGTGCCTCTCCCCCCATTTTACACGACAAGCTCTGGCGACACCTTCTTCGGATGCTTTTGTAGATGGTTCGATTAGAAGCACTAGATCGAAACCAACCCTCCAACCAAAAATGTGTTTCTACACTATTGGTGACTCTCCACCATTGTCTTAATCTTCACGCTACGCCTCGACGATGTCTTTGCCTTTGATGGCCACTCCAAGATGTGCTTCAATCTTGTCTCCATGTTTTGCCTCAGCTGTCAGTGCCATTCTTATTCTCAGATGAATTCCTCGTTTCTACTATGTTTCTTACTTGTTTCCAAGAAACGACAAGAATTTGTTTGGATGTGTTTCAAGTTCTTGAAATTTCATTTGTAATTCGAATTGGCTGTTGTTAATACCAAAAAGAAAACCAAATAGCAACTCTATGATCATTTAATACTTTTTACTCTAACTTTTTTTTGGGAAATTACCAAAATGGACATTTAGCCGGCTAACTTAAAAAGGCGCCGGCTTAGCCGGCAAAATTCAAAGGCTTAGCCTGCAAAAACCAAAGGTTTAGCCGGCGTAGTTCCGGCTAAATGTCAATTTTGGTAATTTTTGCCGGCTAATGTCCATTTTGATATTTTTCCCTTTTTTGGCAAGTTTACAAACCAAAGATCACACATGCGCACAAGCTTTTAGCGAATTATTTTCAATTCACTTAAAAGGTTTCAATTACTTTAAAAATATTATGCAAACTAAACATCGCATAAAAAAAGTTTAACACTCCTTCATGAGAAATTTAATCAAATGAATTAAATTTTCCAGTTAAATTTTGTGTGTATGATCAATAGGTTGACACGAAAATATCTAGAGGCAATGTAAACTAGGCAATTAAGGTGAGTCACATAACGTGTGTCGTTGGACAATCAAAATCAGAAACATAATGGTCATGTGCTCAACTGCTAGTATATAATTTTAGCATGATTAGTATACTTGATGCATCTCAATGATTTTAAATCGATACTGACGGATAAATGTCTAACCACACCTAGTAAACTATATACAAGTAGTAATGCTAAGACTATGTGTAGTGGGGCAATGCCCCCACTTTTATCTCTAATTGGCCCAACTCAACACACAGGGCCCCTGCCCTCGCGTCTGTTAAACCCCTCGCGTCTGGTGCATGCAATATATTTGAACATAAACGCACAAATTCATGAAATCGTTTTGCTTACACATTTATGCGCATTGTCAAGAGGAACATTGACATTCGAATGCATGTTAACATCAACTCCAAACACAAGAAACGGTAGGTTTGAGTGTTTGACCATTGATATCCACTAGTGGCCAAGTTACCGGGTCCTGATAATTGACTTCTGCAATAACCTATTAGTTGACCAAGGTTACATTGTGGATATTTCTAAAGGACATAATAGTAATTTACATTACGGGGGAATACTAGTTATTGCAATTAAGACTTAACATGGCTCTAGTGTTTCAAGTTTCAACCAAAACATTTAGATGCCCCTAACTTTGGGTATGTTTAAACAAATATAGTGTCCTACCTAAACCAACTCCCTAATTTGGGGAGCCTTTCAACAATACAACCAAATGTAAGATGTTTCTCTTCTATATTATAAAACTAGATACATTTTATTTTTTGAAAATTTTAAATGGCCTAAAAAAGTATGTTTATATATTTTGAAAATTTTGTAAAACAACAGGATAGAAGGTAATAAATTGTGTGATTTTACCTTGTAAATTTTGAAGGATGATGATTTCTGACACAATATATAAAACAAAATACGAACTCAACATGAAAATAATTATATTTTAGAGTAAATTACCGTTTGTGTCCCTTTGATTTGTACGATTTAACACAATGCGTCCCTAACACGAATATTTAACGCTTTGAGTACATAGGGTATACAATCTGTAATACTCTGAGTCCCTGGCCCTAACTTCGTTAAAAAAATCCGTTTAAATTCAGGTGAAATGTCTGTTGTACCCTTTTACTGTATAACAGTTTGCGTCCCTAAAAACATGTAATGTCTGTTTGCGTCCATGTCTGAGTCACTGGACCTAACTCACCCGAAACTACTACATTCGCCCGAAACTACTAGGGACGCATTGTGTTAATCGTGTAAATCACAGGGACGCATTGTGTTAAATCGTGTAAACCATAGGGACGCGTTATGTTAAATTATTGGAAACTGAAGTTTGATATTTTAGTGGTTTTTGTAGTATGATTTGTTGTTACTTTCTTAGTTTTAAATTATATTTTTTCATCTACCAACCTTAGAAATCATAGAATCTTGCATGATCAAATATATAAAAAAATTTATTGCACCATTTGCTTTGAAAGAGTTCAAAGCCCAGATTTACATGGCTTTATGGCAACAATGATCCATGACAGAAAGTCAATAAAATCAAATGGCTTATCGGATCATACAACAATGGTAAAAATTACCTTACAGAACTGCTACGCTTGTGATTTTTGGATCTTGGTTAGGGAGACGAATTTCTATACAATTCAATAACAAATGTATTGATTTAAATGGAATTTTTTAACGAAGACTGTTATACAGTAAAAGGAATTTTCTAAGTACGCAGACTGTTATACAGTAAAAGGGTACAACGGACATTTCACCTGAATTTAAACGGAATTTTTTAACGAAGTTAGGTCCAGGGACTCAGAGTGTTACATATTGTATATCACAGGTACTCAAAGCGTTAAAAAAAATCGTGTTAGGGACGCATTATGTTAAATCGTGTAAACCACAGGGACGCAAACGGTAATTTAGGTTGATTAGTCTCATTCATTTAATAAACATGTCATGTTTGAGTTGATTTGTCTGACTTGTTTAAGGAACATGCCATTTTGGTTTTGTACTAAAATTAAATGGTCAGTCCGTCAATTTGCTTAAAACTAGATTAAAATATATGATTTATAGGTTTAGTCCGTCAACTCGATTACAAACTCCCCCCCCCCCCCCCCCCTCAACAAACACGTTTATGATTTGTTTATGGTTTCATTACAATCATTTACGCTTTTCAAATGTGTATGTGACATGAATAAATACATGAGAGAGATTAAAATTCACCAATTTTAACACGAATATGTAACCCATGTAACTACCGATAAATTTATCATTTGAATTATAAAAGAAAAAAAAAAGATTATTTTCTTATAATGCAATGACACGCCCTCGACACCAATGTAGCAAAGCAACAAGGCTTTTTGAAGGGGAATCCCAAAACCACCTCACCCTTTGTAACTAACAACTCATTCTAAGAATGACCCAACTCACAATAACATGTTATTGTTTGATAAAAACTAAAAAAAAAACATATATTTTGTAGTTTTATGCATATTAAATAATAACTACTTAAATTATGCATAAGTACTAGACAATTTCGATATTTATAACAAGTTATTTATTTCTTCATTATCGAATTTCAAACGCAATCATTATATCTAAGTTATATTATGTGTTATGATTAAAGTGCCATAGTTTAATCATTTGATGACTTAATAACGATAACCGACTTATAATTATTCTGTTATGTTATATTAATATTATAACTAAAACATAAACAAACTAAAAAAAACAGAGAATAATTAAATTATGGAGATGCTTGATTGAACATCTAGTCATTAAAATATTTTTTTAATCGAAATTGTTAAACTCTTAGAGTTAATTGATTTAATCCTAAAAATTAAAGCAGAAAATGAACTTTTCATTAAGTTGTGGAGTCTGAGAAAATATAACCTTTGGTCAGAAAATATAAGCCTTCGGAACGCACACGTGTCGGCATAATAGACGCCCATGTGGCCATGTGTAATTTTCTTGATTTTCTTTTACGGTTAGGTAAGGCGGCTTAGCCGGTTTATGTGTGGTAATTTTAAGGCGATGTCTATGTGTTTAACGACTAAAAAATGATACCTAGTTTGGTAAAGTCAACGGTCATAATACTAGTTTAGTGATTTTCCCTTCATAGTCTACTTTAAGACTACTTTGAGTACTTACGAACTTATAAGCCGATCAGCTTTTAATGTTTGTTTAACGACAGTTTTCCTAACCCCAATAGGACGAATTTTCAATTTCTATCATGTGTAACATCCGATTGACTCTCAAAGTCAATGTTTATGATTTTAAGTTTCTAACTAATGTTTATTCTAGTAAAAATATTGGCCTAACATATTTAATTTGATGATTTTTTCAAATAATGAAATACCTAAAGGGCTACCAGCCTACCACCTAGCCTAAAGTTCAAACGTAACTACCTCATCCCTTCGGAGTAGTGTCTCACCAAAAGTAGAAGCTGACACCATGGTTAAAGAAGTTGATTGATAAGTGAATCTTTCTTGCCTAAAACACGAAAGTAGACATCTAAGACCACATATTTTATTAAGATATACTTTGAATTTTAGCCTACGGAAACATAGACGATCTCACAACTATGGGTTAAACCTTCTTAGTTTAGCTGACGCATAACTCTAGGTAATAGACATAATGGGCCTAATTCTAGCCAATCGTTGTCCCATACGTGACATGTGTCCCCTAACTAACTAGCCTGCGTCCAACCAACCATGAAAAAACTTGTGGGTCTAACTTCCAACAAATCTAAAGGTGCCACGTGTTAAAGCGTTGGCTAAGGCTTCAAAAGCGTCAGCTAAGCCCGTGGCGCATCATTATTGGCTGCAACTTTTTTTTACCTAGATTTCAGCGGCGGCTAAGACTAAATAAGGCTTTGTCGACGGTTGTGAGATGTGTGTGTGATCTCACAGGCTAAAAGTCAAATATTATTTTAGTAAAATCATTAGTTAAAATGTCTATTTTAGTGATTTTCTCTTTTCTATTACCTAGTTTAAATTTATCTTTCCAATTTATATGAGAAATTTTCGTTAAATGTCTATTTTCCTTCTCTCTTGTTCATTTTTAGCATTTTAAAAGTCAGGTAAGATTTATAAATTTCTAAATGATTGTAATAATACATGAACATGAATTAATACATAAAATTTAAGATGAACTTCACCTGATAGTAGACAGTTTTTTTTAACGATAAACTCATACACCCATTAAACCTACTCTTAAATTTACATAATTTGCCCATTCGGCTACATGCCCTTTAGAGATACTCAATTTTGAAAATGTCACGCTAAAATCACATAAAGTTTTTAACTTTTTGTTCCTTTATAGACATTTAACTTTCCCAAATGTTATGTTAAAATCACTTAAAGTTTTTTGTCTTAACTTTTATTAAGTGTTTCAACTTTTTGTAAGCTTTTTACAAAAATATAATATTTAAAAAAAAATAAGTTAGATAAATAAAAAATATATGAATCATAGTTTTTTCAGATTAACTTAAAGTATAAGATAATAGTAAAAAAATATTAAATAATAACAAATAAGTTAAATTTATAAAAAAAAAATCACTAAACACTCATTTAGATCAAGTTTTTCCTAAAATTTATTATAGTAAACTTCGTTTTTTGGCCCATGTGGTTTGGTCTGTTTAACAATTTTAGTCCAAAAAAAATCTTTTAACATATCAGCCCCTAAAGTTGTATTTTTGTAACCATTTCAATCCATTACACTAACTCTGTTAACTTTTCTGTTAAGTATAGGGGCATTTTAGTTATTTTCTATTTAAGTAAACTAATTAATCTTTTCAGTTCAATAAAATCTTTTTTAGGCTTTTTCATAAAACTTTTTTTCTACTTTTTTAAAACGTTTTTTTTTAAAATCATTTTTTTGTTTTTTTTTTCCGTAAAACGTCTTTTTTGAATCTTTTTAAAAACGTTTTTTCACTTTTCTAAAAAACACTTTTTTAACCTTTTTCATATAAAACGTTTTTAAAAACATTTTTTTAGTTTTTTTATAAAAAAGTTTTTTACTTTTTTCGTAAAATGTTTTTTAACTATTTTAAAAACTTTTTTTTACTTTTTAAAAAAAGACATTTTTGAATCTTTTTAAAAACGTTTTTTCACTTTTCTAAAAAATATTTTTTTTAAACTTTTTTTCATAAAAAACGTTTTTAAAAACATTTTTTAGTTTTTTTTAAAACTTTTTTTAGCTTATTCGTAAAATATTTTTTTAACTATTTTAAAAACGTATTTTTTTAAATAGTTCACTATTTTTAAAACTAGTTCAGTCAAAAAAGTAAAAAAAATGTTTTTAAAATAGTTAAAAAAACATTTTATAAAAATCTAAAAAAAATTTATAAAAAAAAACTAAAAAAATATTTTTAAATCGCTTTTTCTGAAAAAAGTTTTATTTTTTTTATCAAATAACTTTTTTAAAAAGATTTAAAAAAGACGTTTTTACGGAAAAAAGAAGCAAAAAAAAAGTAAAAAAACGTTTTTAAAAAAAGTAGAAATTTTTTTTATGAAAAAATCTAGAAAAAGTTTTTATTGAACTTAAAAAATTAACTAGTTTACTTATAAATAAAATGACTAAAATTGTTCTATACTTAACAGAAAAGTTAACAGCGTTAGTGTAATGGACTGAAATAGTTATAAAAATACAAATTTATGGGCTAATATGTTAAAAAATTCTTTTTTAAACTAAAAGAGTTAAACAGGCTAAACCATAGGAGAAAAAACGAAGTTTACTTAATTTATTATTATATCTTACTATTACAAATAATATTTTTCGTGATATTTAATTATTTACCCAAAAACAAGAAAGTAAGAGGCCGGGTTCCTTGTACCCGGAGTTCCATCAGGTTCGGGTTCGGAGTTAACCTCGTAATTCGTTCATTTACATTAATTATGCGAGAGGATAAGAACGAGCACCCACCGACTTTCAGAATTCATTCACATCGCCGCCTCCATTTCTCTCTCTACATTTTATTCTCCCTCCTCTTTTCAATTTCTCAAACTGGCGATCGATCATCAAGAAACCACCCTCGTCCGCGAAATCAAACCCAAGAACCGCCGGATTATGGTAAGTATCACCCAACATCTCATTTTGTTGGTTTTATATTTTAATGGGTTTAATTAATAATAATAATAATAATGTAGGGTGCAGGACGACCTGATGAAGAAGAACAAAAGTGGCCGCCATGGTTGAAGCCCATGCTTCGAGAAACCTTCTTTGTTCAATGTAAATTACACGCGGATGCGCACAAGTCGGAATGCAATATGTACTGTTTTGATTGCATGAACGGCTCTCTCTGTTCACTCTGTCTCAATCAGCATAAGGATCATCGCGCCATTCAGGTCTGAATTCATATCACATCTCTCCTTCTCCGTTGACTCATCAATTCAATTTTGACTTTAATGAATTTTTGCAGATACGGAGGTCATCATATCACGATGTGATTAGAGTGTCCGAGATTCAGAAGTACCTGGACATCAGTTCGGTTCAGACTTACGTCATCAACAGCGCAAAGGTTGTGTTCTTGAACGAACGGCCACAGCCCAGGCCAGGCAAAGGTGTTACCAACACCTGCGAAGTATGTGATCGGAGCCTTCTTGATTCCTTCCGATTCTGCTCACTTGGTTGCCAGGTAAATTTTATTTATTAATTCATCACTCAATCGTTTCCGTAGTTGACTTCAAATGATGCGTGTACCTTTATCAATGGTGGCCACTGGCCGTATTTTTCGGCTATTTCTCTACTTTTTTTTATTACTTTTTTAATATTCGGTTTTAACGGGTTTGTGATCGGTTTGATGCGTGCACCTTTATCAATGGTGGCCACTGGCCGTATTTTTATGCTATCGGATTGTTCTGACAACAAAGGTGATTGAAGTATATTCAGTCAAATTGTCAGTATTTTGGATTATTAAAATTTAATTTACTTTTTTTTTTAATAAATTGGTCCGACATTGAATGATTGATTATTGTTATATATTGGCCATTGAATCTTATTGTGATTGGTGCAGATCGTTGGGACGTCGAAGAATTTTGAGAGGAAGAGGAAGATTTCACCGGAGAAGAAGCATTTAATGATGTCAGTCTCCGATTCAGAGGACTCTTACAGCAGCAGCAGCCACGGCCGAGTCCGCAGCTTCACTCCGTCAACGCCGCCGCCAACCACCGCCAGCTTCAGGACGGCCAAGAGGAGAAAGGGCATACCTCATAGAGCCCCAATGGGTGGACTCGTGATAGAATATTAAAAAAGTCAGTCAAACCCCTTTACTTTTACCTAATTACCCAAAGGTCCCTAATTTCCTAGCACCGGTGCTGTTTACAAAGGCCTGTATGAGGGAATTTGCAGAAACTCTGTACAAAGAAGCACAGCAACCTATAGTTTATACTTAATGGTAATAGTCTTGAAATAGAAGGGCCAAAATGGAACAAAATATAAAAATAAGACAATGTGGAAAATGTCTACAAGGTAAGTTGGTATAGTTTTGCATGTAGGTAAATAAATAAATAAATCTTCCAAAATTGTCAAATAGTTTGGTTAATATTTGTCGAGAATGTAATTATATTTTTGTTTGACAATACAATTATAGTTGTGTTTATAACATGATTGTGTGATTTACTGATTTGTATAGTAAAATGCATCATTTTTCTTGTTCATCGAATGCATTTAGACCCTTATAGCTAGCTACATTTAGAGCTAATTGCACAAATGGATCCTGTGTTTGATTAAATTGCATGTTTGGCCCCTAGGTTTAAAAATTGCAAACATATTCCAAACGTTTGTGACCAGGTCACCAGGTTGCGTATTTAGCCCTTGACGTTAATATCATTTAGTTTTAGAGGGTGTTTGGGATTAAGGTGATTTATGACTTATTGACTTTTTCAAAAAGCCAATAAGTTAAAAAAGTGTTTGTTAAACACAAAAACATTTTTTATTTTGGCTTTTTGAAAAGTGTAAAAAATTGTTTTCTAAAAACCACAAAAACCTGGCTTTTTAAACTTCTTTAGGCTTTTTAAGAATCAAACTACCAATCTACCCCACCATTTTATCCTAAATACCAAATAATTATATACTTATAATAACCACACTCCAATCGTCGACTTATTGGCTTTTCCCACTACAAAAGCTAATACAAACACTTTTTTAAAAACTTTTTTGGACAATTTATAAGTCAATAAACACTTCTGAAAAAAAACACTTTTAGAGTTAAATAAGCAATCCCAAACACCCTCTTAATAGAAATTTAGTTCGTATGTCATCCACGTGACTTACGATTGCAAACTTAATCCTAAAAATAAGTTAAAATAATAAAAATCAATAAAAATTTATAAAAATGAGTAAAAGTTCGGAAAAATCAATAAATTTTTACTGATTTTAACTTATTTTTAGGGTTAAGTTTGCAATCGTAAGTCACATGGGCTAATTTTTCGTTAAAAACTAACTGATATTAATGTCAGGGGCTAAATGCGTAACCTGTTCTCAAACGTTTAGTCTAAGTTTGCAATTTTTAAAACCTAGGCCAAACATGTAATTTGATCAAACCGTAGGGTCCATTTGTGCGATTAACTTCTACATTTATGCGTTACTAAAGGAAAAGAGTTGATATACCGGTGGTGATGCATGAGGTACAAGTGTGGTGATAAAAGGAAGTTGTACTTGGAAAGCGGGGTGGGGCCACGTGATGGGAATGGGGGGAAGAAAAAAAAGGCTAAGAATGGTGGAGGTATCAAGTGGGGAAGGAGGTGTCGGGTTTTGATTGGTTGAGAGAAAGTGATGTGTCTTTGTTTGATGGAATCAGCAACAGTGGTGATTCATCTTGTTGAATAAAAATCAGAATTCATACGTGAAGGTTTGTGGGGTCTGACTTGATGGATGTCGTCGTCATCACTGATCGAGGATATGGCAACGAGTCTTAGGAAGTCTTTTGGAACGATCTGTATGTTAGTTGTGCAGATCACAATCACACTTAAGAAAAGGTACAATCGAAAGTATAAATTACTACCGTTTTCTATATGATAATCATCGTCATGTGTCACGTACTACATTGCAACGCTCTTAAATGTATCTTTTATGCCATCTCTTTTGTGGTACTAAAAGAAATATGTTTGGAAAATGTATTTAAGAGCGTCATAATCTGGCATAAAAGAAAAGTATATGTGTGACACATATGCCGTGTGATCATATCTATAACGGTGATATCTTTCTAACATGACCATTATGGTATATCAATTGCATAAATGATTAGTTTCATATTTTTTATAGGTTTTTTTTACATATTTCCCCCATTAAATCTTTATTACTAAGTATATATAACATTGTATTTATTCAACTAGTGTAATATACCAGGTTTCTAAAGTTTAATATAAGTCAACACTTATCAGTTACATAAAAAAAATTAATACTCAGCTAAAAAATGTTTTAAAAATTAACTTAAGAGAATTTATAACTGTCACGTAATATTTTATTTAACTTGTGTAATACACGGGGTTTTTAAAGACATATTTTTTTTATTACTAAGTATATAACAATACATTTATTTAACCCGTGTAATACACGGGTTTTTAAAGACATAATTTTTTTATTACTAAACTCTCAAGCGTCGCCTTCTAAAACGGTTTTGAGAATCGCAATCTAACTAGTAATGGAACAAAAAGCGAGATGGAGTCAATGCTTTTGAAATCGATTTGGAACAAAAACGCGATCGAACTAGCAATGAATGGTTTTGGAGAATCGTGATGGTCGTCATCAAGAACAGGAGAACGAGTTATCCTCCACGTGTGAGATGAAAGTAAAAAAATAGGTTATAAAAAATCGTATAATTGATAGAGGTAGAATGATTATAAAGTAAAAAAAAGATTTAAATTAGGTATCTATGATATTTTTAGTTTATGTTGGGTATATATGAAACTAGCTTAGAACCTACACAGGGTGAAAAAATATCAATAAATAAAATTCTTAAATCTTTATATATATATATATATATTATAAGTGAAAAAATGTATTACATATACTAACAATAGAAAATAAAATAAAAAATATGTAAAAATTAATATATAATTGAGTTTCAAAAATATATTAAATACTATTCAATGTAATTTGACTTTTAATTACTATTTGATTGAATACATAAGCAAAGTAATTACATTTCAAAGTTTCTTATAATATGGGATCATTTAAAATAAATTTGTTTTATTAGTATAATTAATAATTTGTTTAAAAATATATTATTATTGAAAATATTGAAGTGTATTTATTAAGAGAGAGAGGCGGAAAAAAATTTATAAGAATGAATATGGAGGCGACACATGACATTGAGAAACCTTTATTTATTATATAGTATATATTCTTTCCATTTCTTTATAATCAAAAGCCAAAAAATTCATTAAAGTCTGACTATTTAATGACTTTTATTTTAAGTCATTCTTAATATTTTATTTTATAACAAAGTGACATATACGTTCAAATAGCATTGACATACCTTTTAAAAGAATATATCTCGAAGTGATTAATACATAAAAAATATATATTTCATCATACACTATAATAAAACTCAAATCTTAAATCATTTCGACTCAAATGCTCAATTATCAAACTTCACTAAATAATATCATCTCAAAATGGTACCAAGATCATCATTACACTTGAAATTTGTTAGAAATCATATTAAATATTTTTGTTATATCAACGTCAAAACCTAACATGATAGTAACGACATGACATGCTACTCCAGCGTTTGATTGTTTTTCTTATTATGCTAAAGAAACCATCCTAACTAATGCACCAGAAAAAAAAATATAACTAAATTTATGTAACCTATCATAAAATTGATAGTTTTTCATCACTATAGATTTAAGGCAGAGAAAAGGATATCCATTGAAGGAATATATAAATGTAATTATTAAAGTTACAAAATATAATCACTATTTTAATTAGAAATATGTGGACTAAGGACACGAGAATGACGTTACATAAAATTAAGAAAAGGGTCTCTATCAATCCAATTCATATACTCTTTTTTTTTCTTTTTTAAAATATTTGTGTTTAACTCAATGATTATACACTTGATAAAAGAAATAATATTTGGATTAGGAATTTAACAACTCAATTAAACTATTTGCTAGTTTTCTCCGACGTACCCCTTGGCGTACTTATCATAAGGTCATCCGTAATGGTTTCACGTCCTGCCACGCCACTGCCACATCAGCACATGGGCAATCACTTGACAAAGTCACTAAGATACGTAAGGGTGAAGGGGTGCATTACCCATTTACTCACCAAAGCTGCCCAATAGAATTCTGTCACATCAAAACTACTCATTTTACTCATTTACTCAAATTTTATTGGAAACACCCTACTTATTTTACTCATTTTACTCAACAACATTTAAAAAAAATAAAAAAAATATTTAAATAAAAAAAGGCAATTTCATTAAATTAAAATAAACATAATACAATTAAAAATAAAAAACCTAGAAATAAAAAAATTTAAAAACTAGAAAATTAACAAAATAAATAAAAGCTAGCTAATAAAAATAAAAAATCTAAAAGGTGCATTGCCATCCATACTTTACGGCAATTTCACATTTACGTTGCAATACAATCGACAAGTACGGTTCTATGAGATGATCATGCGATTCGATGAACGTTTTGATGTCACGATCCTTTTGTTTTTCAATCACGACAAATACGGTTCTATGAGATGATCATGGTTGGGTTCGTCGGAGAGCGGCTTGGGTTCGTTCGGGTCACGGTTGAGATTGAACTTTTGGTCTAAATTTTCTAGGCTTTGTTGATTTTTTTGATGACCCTTCCATTTTTTTGAGAAGTGTAAATATATAGATGAGATATATATAAATGAGATGAAAATTATGTTTGTAGAGTATGAGTATATATAGGAAAAAATTTGTTTTTTTTAAATAAAAAAAGCCCAAACGGCTCTCTCTCTCTCCTCCAGCGGCTCTCTCTCTATCTCTCCCCAACGGCTCTCTCTCTCTCTCCCACATCTGCGTAAATTTACTCGACTACACAACTCGATTTCGGGTACTCGGCCAACTCGATTTGAAGGGGGCGGTGTACCCCCGGGTACTCGGCCTATTCGGCCAACTCATTCTCAACCCGGGTATCCCACCCCTTTCACCCTGATGGTTTCACGCCGCGCATCTATTTTTTTTAATAATTAAGTGAATATAAATGTTTCATTTTTAATATATAAAAACTACATTATAAAATAAAAAAAATACATTGTTAAATAAATAAAAAACTACATTATAAAATTAAAAAAAACTAAAAAACTATAATCATTTTATTAATTTTTATAAACAATTGATATTTATTTTTTAAAACAATTACTTATCATTTGAAACGTCGATCCAAACACGTTAAAAAACAACTAACGTGACGAAAAATAGTTTTTTTAAACATGTACGTTTTCGTTAAAATTTTATATTTGGATGTTCAGAAAAAATAAAATAAACAAGCTTGTGTATTTCGGTTTTTTTTAATAAATAACGAGCATGGGTTATTTGAGAAAAACCAAATTAAATCATAAACTAAATATTTAACTAAAAAAAAAGAAAAAAGAAAGTATGAGGTGTCTGATTGTGATTCAGTGTTACATGTGTTTGGTTTGCCCCTTCCCCCATGATTCTGCTGACGCCAACCGCCCCACACCTCCTTTTACGCTCTAGGGGTCGGTGTTCCGCGCCGGCGAAAGATTCAGGTGGCTCACGCCACCTCTTTCACGCCTCCATTACGGAAGGCTCAAGTATTCCCCTTTGATTATATCATATGAGTATTTTCCCTTCTCTTTAATTATATTCCTATTCTTATTGTATCTTTAACTTATTTCCCTCACTTTTATTCATAGTAAAGTCATTCATAAAATTATATGAAAACACCTTTATAATTTGAATTACATTACAGGAAGTAAAGAAAACAATAAATTACAGTACATGTTACAACTGAAAATAAATCAAAATACAGGAAGAGTAGATGAATTGAAGAAGATGGTGGCCGAGGATTCATATTCAATACGGGCCCTATAAAACAAGTTTCGAGTTTCCAAGAGAACTTGTTTGTTTCACCTTCTTCTCGTCCTTATATTGTCCATCCTATGATGACTCATGTTTTTTTATAAAGCCATGAAACCTAATAGTTCCCTAATCATGTTCTCTTCTAAGCTGCTTATTTTTCTTACCTCCTAGATCAAGCCTTCTTCATATCCTCCATCCAGAAAGTGGCTAGAATGGTGCAACTCTATGGAGTCTGAACTTGTTGTTAACCATCCATGGGTGTTGGTCCCTCATTCTACTTACAGAGATATTGTTGGTTGTAAGTTGGTTTATGAGATTTAGCACAATTGGGTGAATTGGAATTAATTCCATCAAAAACTTATAACGTGTTTGGTTTGCAAGTTTGGAATTGGAATTTATAAAAATTAAAATTACAAAATTACCCCCACCCGTAAAATGCCCAGTCGTGGTACTCTTCTAACACTAATCGGTTCACTGGCCTCCATCTTCTTCAGCTCTTCATCAAAGTTAAATCAACGTTATTCAAGTTTTAGTCAATTAGTTTTAGGTTCAATCATTCATGCGCTAGCGATTTTGTTTCAAGTTGTTAATTTTGTTCAGTTTGGTGCATTTCAGATGTTTTGTGTTGTCTTGCTGCCGAATTGGTTCACCATCAGCACAAATTAAATGCCTGATTTTAGTTGATGTTCTTTACTACCTGATAATTTCCCTAACAAATGAGTAATTTACCTATCGGTGAAGCTTAATAGCTAATGAACATGTTCGGTATTTGAAGCAACCTGTAATAAGCGATTTTGGATTTCTTCATCAATGGAAATCGCTTCTGGTTTTGGATACCAGAAAACTATGGATGCCATGGTTCCAACCGGTGGAAATCGCTCAGGCATGAACATTGTAAATCGATGGATGAGACAGATGATTTGGAATTCACTAGAAATCGCTCTTGGATTGCTGGTTCCAATAGTTTGTTGGGAATTCATTGCTGTTGATTTGGAATTTATTGTGTTGGTTAGTAATTCATTACTTTTCGGAAAAAAAATTCATTACAGATGTTTGGAATTCATTGATGCAGATGAATTTTGAAAAGTCAATGGTTTGTGTTAGATTTCATGACTGCAGTGTTTGATTTGAGATGTTTAAGAACGAGGAAGAATGAATGGAGGGGTATTTTGGTCATGTCTACACATTCCATCAAGCTTAGTGGAGGATTCTTAAAATCACATGAGTTACGGAAAAAATTCCAGTTCCAATTCCATTCAAGGCCAACCAAACACAACTTCTAGCGAATAAATTCCAATTCCAATATATTTCGTGAACCAAACGGGATCTTAGTTTCATTCTTAAACTCACTACCATTCATAAAATATTCTATGTTGTTTTCTCTAATGGATGTGGCTCTAGGAAAGTTTTGATGTAAATAATTCTTTTTTTACACCACGACTTGAATGGTGATGTATGTAGGGCATAACCTCTTGTATATCATGATCATACTCTAACTTATTTGTTTGTTCCTAAGGTATTCATGGTCTTAAGCAAGCTCTCAATCATGTTATCCATTCTTGATGTGCAATCAATCTTCTCTTTTGCTCATCAAGTTGCTAACATACTCTATGTGCTGGTTTATGTTGATGATATTATCATTACTCAAGGTCCTCTACATTTGTTTATAGTTGGATTAGTGTGCTTCATTTTCAACTTGTGCTCAAAGGTTTTGGTCAGTTTAGCCACTTTATAGATGTTCATCCTATGATTATTGATCATTGTTACATATGAGTCATGAGCGACACTTAGTCGATCTTCTTGAGCGCATTCAACTTCACGAAAGCAAGCACTTTTTTACCTCGGTTTCGATAGTGAACTTGTAATAGAAAATTTCATCACTAGAAACCATATGCACAAGCTTGCTTACTTTTAGCAGGGTTGGGACCCAGCTTTAATAAGCGATGGTGTCATTTAGATTCTTCAACTCTTTAATTATTTATATAACTTATCAATTTATTTAGTTTAATCATATGTATAATTGCTAAAATTGAAATAAAAGGAAAGAAAACCCATATCACGACCACACTATCTTGGATTTTCAATTCTATGCCTATCTCGGTATCTTCTCGTTATTTTCTATACCTATCTTGGTATCTCTTCCTTGTTCTTTTCTATACCCATGTGGAAATATGACGAGAAGTGTACGAAATAGATCTAAACCATTGATTAGATGAGGCGGGTGATAGGTTTATAAATACTTGTGACCGAATGAGCACTATTGTTGACTTTTTATGTAGTTTCATTATTTATTAAACGCAAATACTTTTTATATACTTTAATAGTTTAAAAAAGTGTATTATAAATCAAACATTTTATTCTGTTTAATTTAAGTATAATATTGTTATATATTAAAAAAATATTTTTTTAAGTTGATGCGTTGTGCGTATAATTATATATATAATTTTGCGTTATTATATAAATAACAATGCGTAAACATATGAATAACTATGCATTATTATTTACATAACTCTGCGTTATTATAAACACGTGTTGCTACAAGAACCATCCTCTAGAGAGAGAAAGTCGGGTATTCGTTTGTTAAGAGCATAATGGAGAGAAAATTTATAGATAAGTGGGAATTGAATCCTTCAATTAAATAGAGGGAGAAAATTATACTTGTTAACCGTTTATATGTCATTTTATTGTAACCGTCCTTATCTTTTCTATAAAATGAAGAAAATAGAGGGAGAAAATTAAATTTTCATTTAATTATGAAACTTTTTTCTAAAAAGTACAAATTTTAATTTCTTTTATTAACGTCTATGATCTTACCATGTAGATGTAACTTAACGATTCTTAGAGTCTTAATCACCCAAGCATAAACACATATAGGGTGTGATAAATCTTAAGATATCAAACATCATACAAAGTCTTACGGTATTGAGTTTATTACCATGCTAATCTTATTTGGTATACAAATAATATCATAAAATATATAAAGGGTGGTGTTATAGATACACCCTCTACTCGAGGCTATACGAAGGGTGGTGTTATAGATACACCCTCTACTCGTGGCTATACGGGTCGTATAGCCCAAAAAGTCAAACTGACAGCGACCAGACATGTCACATCTGGTCACCAATACGGTCATATTGTGTCAAAAAATACACAATACGACCGTATTTTGTCCAAAATTTCCCAATTCGACCCCGTATTGTGTCAAGTATATGGCTCGTATAGAGCCAATACGAGTCGTATAGGATTTGGGTGTGAAAAGAAGCTGGTTGTGTGTACGTATCTAACGTCAAAAAAATCCAAATGTAAGTGTGTTATTGCGGTAGCCAATCAGAGGTATTATTTTGACATTAACTTGTGGATTGGTCTAAACTCTAAAACGTACACATCACCTCAAAGGACATACACATATTGTCATTTATCGTCAAAGTGGGCGCCCATCCATGTGTTTAACGAGTTAAGAACCAGAACACAACTAATTAATTCAAAACACAACTAATTAATTCAAAACACAGCCCCTTTATTTCATTTAACATATGTTGTTTTAATTATGTTACGTAAACATTTATTTAATCGTGTAATCAATCTTTTTCTCTAACTAGCAATATGTAAACATGATTATTTACTTAAAGTTAGTCAGAATACGTCTAGAAATCAAATCGATTCCCATCCTTCACCGTTTTTATTAAAAAAAAAATTAACCACCGCATATAGAAAGTTAAATAATACACCATTAAAATCTTTGCCATTATCGGTACATCTATCCTAATAAAAGAATAACTTATGCAGGGCCGGCCCTGGGGTAGGCAGAGCCGGGCCGCCGGCCAGGGCCCTTTTTTAGGGGGCCAAAAAATTTATATATATGTTATATACATTTGTTTTTTTATTAATTTTTATATACCGGTTTTATATATTGGGACCTTTTTATAAAAACTTATAAACATATTGGGACCTTTTTATAATGGTTGGGCCCTCTTTAATCTTTATAATGGTTAGGCCCTCTTTAATCTTTATAATGTAATGGTTGGGCCCAAATCCGTTTAATCTTTATAATGTAAATATGTAATGGTTGATTGGTTGGACTCTAATCCAGTAATCTATTTAATCTTTATAATGTAAATATGTAATGGTTGGGCCCTAATCTTTATAAAGAAATTAGAAACCATCGGATGTTTAAAAAAGGGACAAATTGAATAACATAAGAAGCATGAAACGAAAAGTCGAACTGTCGATTTTTTTTTGCTATAACGTTAATCGTCGTTTAAAAAAAATTAGTTTATATATTTTGTTCGTAGGGACCTTTTTTTTCGGCTCGGTCATGGCACTTAAATTCTCAGGACCGACCCTGAACTTATGGGACACGTGTCCTCTTTCTGTGATGTTAATTCCTTATTTTCCCGCTCATTTGCTCCCCCATCGTCATCTCTTCCGATCCGCAAACCCTCCATATTTACATCCATAAAATCTGCCCCTCCTTTATCTCCACCCCTAAAACGTATCCTTTCCTTTGCAGGTGTAAGAGGTGTTTGAGATTGAGTTTGAAAATGACTTATTGACTTATTGACTTTTTCAAAAAGCCAATAAGTCAAAAAAATGTTTGACATGGATAAAAGTCCATTTTATTTTGGATTTTTGATAAGTATTAAAAAGTAGTTTTTCAAAAGTCACAAATCTTGGCTTTTTAAAACTGCTTATAACTTTTTAAATATAACATTACCAATCTACTCACCCTTTACTCTACAATAAATATAAGTTAAGCCAAACACTTTTTAAAAAACAACTTATTGGCTTTTCCCACCACAAAAAGTAATCCAAACACTTTTTTAAAAACTTATTTTGAAAAAGTCTTAAGTTAATAATAATTTTTGACAAAAAAAAAAAAACACTTTTAGACTTAAATAAACAAATCCCAAACACCCTCTAAAACAATACCCAAATCACGGTTTCCTTCCGGGGAATAACGATTTCCTTTCCTCGAATTCACAGAATAAATAATCGCCGGCAGACATCCATCTGTCGATCTGTACTTGAAATCGTAGAGAGAGAGAAAGTGGTCTCTGTGGAATGTAATATGAAATTGCGGAGAGTAGAAGAACAGATTATTATTATTATTATTATTATTATTATTATTATTATTATTATTATATTTAGTTTTAATCAATAGGGGTAGCGAAATCTTGGAGATATACAAAAGGGGTTTTGGTTTTGTCTAACAGTCGTCTTCATCATAATAATAACCATAAAGATAACATTCTGAAGCAGCAAAACTTGCTACCTGAGCATCATCATTGTTGGCCATGGCCGCCGTCGGACAGAGGCGGCGGATCTCGTGGACGGTGGTTTGTGGGGTTATGTTTGTTCTCGGTTTGATATCGTTTTTTACCACCGATCATGTTGCTTCTGATCTTGAATGGTATTCACACCGACTTATTAAACGCTGATTGTGCAAGAAAAAAGTGGTAAACTATTCTCAAGTTCATTCTTTCACACAAATATTAACATTTGTTGCAAAATGAATTAAACATTTGGTTGTTTCTTTAAACTTTTGTGATGTTTTTTCGTTGTTTTGATGTTCTAATTTCAGCAATGTTATTTGAGTATCTATTTGTTTTTTGGACATGGAGTATCTATTTGTTTTTGAACTTGCGCATGCCCGCAACCTGCATACACGAATGCAAAACCAAAGTCTTGGGCTTGTGCAGCCGAGCTTTGCTTCCGGATCAGCTTCTCTATTATCCACCATGTATTTGAAGTTTTGAACCCTCAACCTCTTAGGAAGAGACACCTTTGTTACACACCTTAATACCATTAGACTATAAGCTTTGATTTCTGAGTAAGTCTCACCTTCTTTTCTTAACTCATGGCCTCATGTATATACAAGTATTTCAATGACAAGAAAAGTTGGTGGTTATCATGTGCGTAGTGGGGAGGTGGAAGAGCCCCCGCTAATATGAGTTGTATCCTTATCAGACCATCTATCTTTCATGTTTCGAACTATGTTACACCCATCTTTAATCTTTCAATCCTTTTTTGAAACTTTTTAATATACATAATATTTTTTTTATTTTTAAAACAATTACATACTAAATAAAAATAAAAATAAAAATATAACATTAATTAAACTTTCATCGATAATAAAAAAATATGAAATAATATTTCCAAATTTCTTCCTATTGCACTTCACTTTTTATTAAATAGTTATTAAATATATACAAGACAAGTTATAAAATCAAGATAAAATAGAAAAAAAATGAAAAATAAAAGTATCAAGTATTGTAATTTATGATTAAATAACTTTAATAAAATAATATATTATTTTTCTTAAACAAAAAACACAAAAAGAAACATTTTTTATTTAGAAAAATAGGTTATATTATTATTTATAAAATGAAATAAGCAAAACCATCAACGACACTGCATTAGGCATGTGGGGCCTTCATCCCAGCGGGGACACCACCCAGCGGCGCTGCCATAGGTAGCGTGGTGTTGCCCACGGCATTGATGGTCCACCTCAGCCACCAACATTGTAAGTATAACACACGGCCTTACGAAAGAGTTAATAAAGAAACCAATATACTACACGTAAATTGTCGAATTTTACTAATTATCTAACATCTTTAGTCGAGTCAATTACCTGCTTATTTTTGTGGACAATTAATACTAACTACTACATTGTAGATGATCTTTTAGACAAAGATTAAAACTATCATACTTTGAAATAATCTAGTTAATTATACACACAAATCCTTAAAATATTACTATGTGTCTATGTCTAATATTGAACCAAATATTTATCAACCAAACACTCATTTTAAAAATCATACTCATTCCCTTATTTTCACACCCTTTTCAAAGAACACAATAACTACACGGATGACCCTGTGGTTTATCCAGATTTTACTTTTGACCCCTAAGAATGGGAAACTATAGGTTTGACTCAATAGTTTCCACGATTGTAACACACATGGCCCCTATGTTGGATGTCCGTTAAGTTTTTTGTTAAACTTGTTAAAAATACCGAAAATATCCTTAGGTTAAAAAAAAAGAAAATATATTATTCCCATTTGCTTCTTCTTCATCCAGCCACCATCGTCTTCTTCATCCCGCCACCACCGTCCCCTCTTCAACCTACTGAAATTGAACCAGCAGCCACCATGATTTGAACCCGCCGGCCACCACCTTTGCTTCCACACCGAAACCCCCTTATCAGAAAAAAGAGGTGGTGCCGAATTCCTGTGCGAAACCCGAAACCCGACGGCTTGATTCAACGGAGCATAGCGGCGTTGCGCAGCCGCCGCTCCTGTAGTGGTAGATAGCAATGGATTAGAGAGACAATCAGTGCGCAGCCGCCGCTCCTGTACTTATGTGCCCATTTTTTTTAACACAAACCCATGGATAATCTTGTTCTAATCCATTCAATTGGCAGAAAAGATTGATTGGTTTGGAGCTTGAAATAAGATCTGATCATTAGATTCCATAACAAAATGCTTAAAGATTTGAACTTTGAACCTCAAAGTTGCAGACATTTTATTAAGATTTCGTTAGCAACCCAAACAACTTTTTAGCCACATCAATGGACAACCTCATTCTTTGATCTCTGGACCTGTGCCGATCTCCTTTGTAAACTCTCTTGCTATTTTCAGGCTCCACGTGATCAAAAGTGTTTCCAGTTGGGCAAAATTAACGGACCAGGTGACAGGTGAGGTAGGTTGGACTTTAGAGCAACCATTACCCTCAACACCGGGCGTTTTTCCGGCGAGGACCAGGCGCTTTTCCGGCGGACCAGTGAGGCGGTTGGACGGTGGGGAGGTAGGTGGCAGCGATAAGCTATGGTGGTGGTGGTATGCTGGTAAGCTTTTAGGGTTAGGGTATGAGTCTGGTGTGAGGGAGATGAACCAATTTAATTTTTTTAATGTAAGGGTATTTTAGACATTTTACACGCACTTAACAGTCAAACTTAACGGACATCCAACCCAGGGGCCATGGGTGTTACAATCGTGCAAACTATTGGGTCAAACCTGTAGTTTCTCATCTTAGGGGCCAAAAGTGAAATCTGGGTAAACCATAGGGGTCATCCGTGTAATTAATTCATTTATTTATGTAAAGTTAGAAGCCTACTAGATCATTGGGCCAAAGCCTACCCAATATAATAAATCCAACATCACACAAATTCACAAGATGTTTGATTATTTTCTTTATCCTGTTTCTTGAGCTTGAAAAAGGATAAACAAACATGGCGGCACTTGAATCACTGAAGCTCTCATCCTTCCATATCTCATCTTCTTCAAACCCCCAATTACAATTCCCCACAAAATCAAATCTTGCAATTCGAATTCCCACTTCCACCCCCAAAATTATCTTCAAAACCCCTTTTTATCCCCTCCCTCTTCCAATTTCAGCAATCCAACAAGAGATTTCAGTAGTAGAAGAAGAAGAAGATGAGAAATTGGAGCAAACCCAGAAAGAAGATAACAAAAGGAAGCTTTTTGTGCTTAATCTTCCGTGGTCTTTCACTGTTGCTGATGTCAAGAATTTCTTTGGTGAATGTGGAACTGTTGCAGATGTTGAGGTATTCACATTAAGAACATATAATTTATGTTTAATATTTGAAATTATTTAGAATATCTCGTTTTTTTTGGTGATAGATAATAAAAAGGGAGGATGGGAAGAGAGGGTTTGCGTTTGTTACAATGTCTTCTGGAGATGAAGCTCTGGCTGTAATCAAGAAATTTGATTCCCGTGTAAGTTTTTATTTTTATTTTTTTTAAAGGTAGAACAATGAGATTATCATTTCTTTTTGTCTTTCTTTGAATCTTAGTAGTTAACATTAAGCAACATTGAATGGAGAATTTTGGTGCTAGAGCTTAAAATGGTTAATAACAGCTTTCATTTGACCTATAATGATAGTCAAACAGGCCTTTTATCGGGTTACTCGATTCTCATTTGGCCAAATTTCAATTTTTGCTAGATCACATGAAACTTAATTTTCGATGAGTGTGATTATCAAATGTAGTTATGTAGGTAGTAATGTTGAATGGGTGTACATCAATTTTCAAAATTGAGTTATGTGGAAATCTTGATTTGACTTCCAAAAGTCAAACTAGAACATTTGTCAAGGACACAATTATTGTGAGGCTTGAACCCGTATGAGGTTTTTTTTGCCCATATGAGGGTTTTTCTGTTATACAGGCCGTATGAGAGAAGGCTATACGGGCCATACAGAGTGTGTGATTATCACATAAGCGACTGATGTGACGGTGGAAATCACTGACATGGGCTGTACGGGTCGTATAACCCTTTTTCACCATCTATACGGCCTGTGATTATCATTTATAAAAAAAGTAACTAATTTCAGGAACTTTTAGGTTACATTTCTTTCAGGAACTTTTGGGTAGGATTATCAAGATTGAATACGCAAAGAAATTCAAGAAACCTACACCTCGTTCTCCTAGTTCACCACGGTCGAGTGAGACGTGCCATAAGTTGTTTGTGTCAAATCTTGCATGGAAAGTTAGGGCTTCAAATCTCAAACAATTCTTTGTTGATTTCAACCCTGTTTCAACCAGGGTTGTTTTTAGCCCAACGGGAAGCTCTGCTGGATACGGGTTTGTCTCATTTGCCTCAAAAGAAGAAGCCGAGTCTGCAGTATCGACCTTGAATGGGAAGATAACTGTTTGATTTAAAAAGAATCTTGTTGAATATAAGAGATCTTGTTCATAATGGATTGCTTCTTTTTGCAGGAATTGCTTGGAAGGTCAATAATTTTAAAATTTAGTGAAAAGTCTAGTGATAATTCTGAAACTAATGCGGAAATCAAAACCCCTATTGAGGAACAACATGGTGAATTGTAGTTTGTCTCACTTTGTTTACAAGTTGAAAGAAGTTATGAAGGTTTGTTATCTTTTAGTGATGTAGTTTTTTCAAAATTTTAAATTTGGATATTGGGTTTTTAGGGGGATTAATCATATAAATTAAATTAAACTAGTTTTTACCCCCGCGCTTCGCGGTGAGAGTTTGGTCGTTATTGGTTTGGCTCGTTTGCGTGGAATCGCAGACTCGTTATAACGTACGATACCCCAAAACACTCGAAGTTGAATACAACTTTGTCTTCAATAAAATTTAAACCAGAACGTTGACAAAAGAAATTATTAAGAAAACGGCGCATTCCGTTATTTAAAAAAACATAACGAACGAAAGTTATCATAGATAACGTTGTCGGCCCCATTGTTAATAAAATTTAAACGAAAGCATAGGCACAACGGTAAAAATAATGTTAATAGAAAGGAAACATAAAACTAAATAATAAAAAAGGGGAAAACAAATTAAAAAAATTACCGGTTCGGTTCGTCGAAAACCATAAGGCGAATCGATAATACCAATATCGACAATGATGTTGTTCGCCCATAATAGGTTCGGTTCGTCATGGTACCACAACGGTAATGGCACTCGATACAGGCAACGATAAAAAAATCGATTTTGAATACAACTCCGTTTTAAAACAAATTTATATCGGAACGTTGACAAAAAAAACGGCACACCCGTATTTTGAAAAAAGTTAACAAACGAAAGTTTATTGAACTTATGTGGCAAATCTATAAAAAAACGGAGTTTTGAGTAAAAAAAATTACAGCTTATTTTGAACTTTAGTGGCCAGTTTATAAAAAAAAACTTTTATAAGAAAAATGAAAAAAAACCCTATAAGAAAAGGGAAAGCACAACTCGACTTGTACTCAATGCAAAGAAACTTGTACATCCCTGCTATACTATTCACCCCCATGGGGTTTAAATAAGTACTAGTTTTTACTCCCGCGCTTCGCGGCGAGAGTCTGGTCGTTATTGGTTTGGCTCGTTTGCGTGGAATCGCAGACTCGTTATAACGTACGATACCCAAAAACACTCGAAGTTGAATACAACTTTGTCTTCAATAAAATTTAAACCAGAACGTTGACAAAAGAAATTATTAAGAAAACGACGCATTCCGTTATTTAAAAAAACATAACGAACGAAAGTTATCATAGATAACGTTGTCGGCCCCATTGTTAATAAAATTTAAACGAAAGCATAGACACAATGGTAAAAATAATGTTAATAGAAAGGAAACATAAAACTAAATAATAAAAAAGAGGAAAACAAATTAAAAAAATTACCGGTTCGGTTCGTCGAAAACCATAAGGCGAATCGATAATACCAATATCGACAATGATGTTGTTCGCCCATAATAGGTTCGGTTCGTCATGGTACCACAACGGTAATGACACTCGATACAGGCAACGATAAAAAAATCGACTTTGAATACAACTCAGTTTTAAAACAAATTTATATCGGAACGTTGACAAAAAAAACGGCACACCCGTATTTTGAAAAAAGTTAACAAACGAAAGTTTATTGAACTTATGTGGCAAATCTATAAAAAAACGAAGTTTTGAGTAAAAAAAATTACAGGTGATTTTGAACTTTAGTGGCCAGTTTATAAAAAAAAATTTTATAAGAAAAATAAAATAAAACCTTATAAGAAAAGGGAAAGCACAACTCCACTTGTACTTAATGCAAAGAAACTTGTACATTCCTGCTATACTATTCACTCCTATAAGGTTACTATTCACCCCATGGAGTTTAAATAAATTAGTAATATGAGCCGGAGGTCTTAGTGCTATTATTAATTCTTTTGAAGTAACTTTTTTATATTTACATGATGGAACTGTCACATCTAGTACTCAGTGAAACCGACTATATTATATATATTATTTGTGTAGGTTGGTGATTCATTGTTCACTCCGTTACATTAGAAGTCACAAGTGCTTAAAGTATTTAGTACAAGTTTAAAAAGAATTTAAGGTTTACAAATTTTAATTATTTGATTTAGATTTCAAATAAAATTAAACAACTGTGTCAATACATAAGCGTAATGAGCTGAAACTGCTTGCTGGATCGAGAGGGTCGAGCCCATACCAACACTGGGTCACAAGTATTGGGCAAACCAGCGGGTCGAATACCCGGATTGTGATTTATTTCAATACACAATTACTTTTAAACTAGTTGGTTTCTCCGCGCTTCGTACCGGGACGTATCCACGTAGAACGGAAAAAAGAGTTGAATAAGCATGTATAAACGAACACTCGCGCCCTGCGGCAGGAGTTTGGTCGTTATCGGTTCAGGCCGTTGAAAACCATAAAGGCGAATACCGATAATGTTCGCTTATAATAGGTTCGGGTCGTTACGGTAACATAACTGTAACGACAATCGCTATAGGCTACGAAACAAAAAAAATAAACGATTTTGAATACAATTCCGTTTAAAAAAATATATATCGGAACGTTGACAAAAAAAAAAATAATAAAAGCAACCGTGCAATCCTTTTTTTTATAAAAGTTAACGAACGAAAGTAATTATAGAAAAACGAAATTAATACATAATTAAGCATCTTAAAAGCGTAAATTATATATAATATATAAGAGGTGAAAATAAAAAATAAAAAAAAAGTTCAGCAGGCTACATGCTTAGTTCAGCAGCCTGCTAAGTTGATTCACTATTCATAACAGTTCCTCAATAATAGTTTTACTAATTACATATTCAAATCGTCATTTTTTTCGCACGTGACTTTTCGTGTTTTCCGAATATACAGTTACGATGTGTTTTTGTTATCTACGTATTGATGTTTAGAATTGAGCCGTCACAAAGCGTAGGTAAACGCCGCTAGTTTTTGTTAAAATTTAAGGCATAGTATTTTGTGTACAAAAACCATAAAATCACCAACATTAAGTGATGTTCTAGCATGTATTTTAAGTTAGAATGATACCTCAAAGCACAAACGGAAGAAAGAAGGTTTAGAAGGCAATAGATTTATCTAACGGACATTCATAGTTTGTTTCTGTTTAGATATGGACTTGTAGCCAACATACATTTGTGATTTGTTTGTGTTTATTTAGTTAAGACGCTCGTCTTCTAAAGTGTTAGGGGCTGTTTGGTAGCCTCTTAATAATTCTATTAAGAGGCTACATCTGAATCGGTCAGAGGTGTTTGTTTTGCTAAAAGTCCACTTCTTAATGGTTCAGCTAAAAAACATGCTGAACCATTAAGACCTTTTAATGGTTCAGCCAATGTTTTAAAAACCGGTTTTTAAACTGTACCGGATTGGCCTTAGAAATGGTTCAACCGGTTGTACCGGACGGTTCAACCAGGTTGACTAGTTAACCCTATAATTCTATAAAAAAATACAACTTCACATCAAAAAATAATCTAAAACTACATGATTCCATAATAAAAAATAATCCAAAAGTTAATCCATAATAAAAAAAATAATAAAAAAACACTCAAATTTTCAACAAAGTTTTTTTAAAATAAAAGTGCACAATTGTTTTATGCCATTGGAGTGTTGAATATATCAAATTCACGATCGCTTTAAAGATGGAATTCACTATCATCGTCATCCTCATCAACAAGAGTATAACTATTTTCGTTTCCTACAATATTAAATAAGAGGTTTTATCGCTTAAAAGTTTTTAACAACAAGCAGAATGATGATGGTTAAACATAGTTTTTACATGGGCCGCTATTTTTTAAAGATGAACACATCAATTATTTTTTTTTCTAAAGTGGGCCGTAGGTAAGGTAATTGATCAACAATCCTTCTATTTGTGACTTTGTGTATCCCGGCAAACAATTTTTTTTAAAGTTTAAACATAAAATTTTACTTGTAAATAAAACAGGTACAACGGTATAACCCGATATTACCGGTAATACCGGCGGTTCAACTAACATACCGTTCTTCCAATTTACCGGGCTCAAACTTACCGGGTTAGTGGCCGAGACCCGGTTCAACCGGTTTTACCGGCCGGTTTGAACCTGTTTTTAAAACATTGGGTTCAACACTTGCGAAACAGCCCCTTAGTTACATTTTTATTTTATTGCAACACTAGGTTAAAATCCCGTGTATCACACGGGTTGATAAAATGTAATATTATATACTTAGCAATAAAAAAAATTGTATTCTAAAAAACCCCTGTATGTTGTTGATAAAATGTAATGTTATATATTTAGTAATAAAAATTTTATATCTTGAAAAACCTGTATATTACACGGTTTGAATACATTAATTTCTATTTAATATAATTTGACTTAAATCACTATTTAGTTAAAAAAATAAAAGTTACATAATTAAATTTTAAAGTTTCTTAAAATAAGAGATAATTTAAAATAAATGTGTTTTATTAGTATAATTAATATTTTTCTTTAAATATAAATCATTATTAAAAAAAGAGAGGTGTATTTAATAAGAGAAAGATGCGGGAAAAAAATGGAGAGAAGAGATGTGGACGCAACACGTGACATAAGTGATTTTTATTTATTTTATAGTATAGATTAGATAAGTTATTATTATTATTTTTTTAAGTGGATAAGTTATTTTATTTTAAAAATAAATCTGAGTTGATATATAAATGATGTTTAATATATGATAACCGTTGACAAGGTAATTAATGTAAGTTTTAGTTACATTTTGTGGTAACTTTATAGAATAGTAACAAAGTTTTTAGACTGTTTCAATTAAGTCACTCAAACTTTTTTTGTCCCAATTAAGTCACTCAAGTTTTAAGTAATGTGCTAATGCTAGGTTTTTTACCTATTCAACAAGTTATCATGCTTAAATGACATTCCTTATTTTTTTTTCTTTTTTAAATATGCTTACGTGGATATTAGCATTTTTTTTAATTTAAAATTAAAAAAAATATTTAACAATTAATTTTAATTTTTTAATTTTTAAAATTTAAAAAATTATAAAATGTAAATTTTTTGTAAAAATTAAAAAAAAAATTTTTTTGATTTTTTTATTTTAATTTTCGAAATTTTAAATTTAAAAAAAATAAAGAAATGTTAATTTTCGAACAATTATAAAAATTAATTTTAATTTTTGAAAATTAAAATTTTAAAAAAATTAAAAATGTTAATTTTTGAAAAAACGTTAAAAAAATTTAACTTTAATTTTCAATTTTTTTTTAAAAATTTTAAATTTTAAAAATGTTAATATCCATGTAAGCGTATTTTAAAAAATGAAAAGAAATGCCATGTAATAATGGTAACTTATTAAATAGGTAAAAACATAAGATTAACACATTACTTGAAACTTTAGTCATTTAATTGGGACAAAAAAATTTGATTAACTTAATTGAAACAGTTTGAAAACTTGATTACTATTATATGAAATTTTCATTTACATTTTTACTTTATTAGAACATTATAAATAGATTAGTTACTTATATAAATGATGGTTAATATATGGTAATCGTTGACGAGATAATTAAACGTTTAATTTTTTTGATAAATATATTAAAATTTTGAATCTATACTATATAATAAATAAAAGTTTTGTTGGACACTTGTCACTCTTCTATGTATTCTCGTCATTTTTTTCCCGTCACTCTTTACTATTAATTATACAAATTTTCTTAATTGTTCTTTTATAATTTTTTGTTTCCCGTCTCTATACTATTAAATAATAGTGATTTCTATAATTGTTTTTATAAAATGTTTTTTATTTAAAAAAATAGGTTTGTTCATAAAACATTTTTATAAATTGAACATTTATTTCATTAATTTTATAAAATATTTTAAAAAAATAACTATATAACGTTTCTAGAATTTGTATTAAAAAACTATGTAATATGATATGTAATATGTAAATCTTTATTACTAAGTATATAATATTTTATTTATTCAACACGTGTAATAAATCGGTTTTCTAACCTAGTTGAGAATATATGCTTGTTAGTTGTTACCACATGAAATGTTGGAACCACACAATAACATCATTACATAATCTACTTGCTTAAATTATATAATCTTCTCTTAACCTCTCATAATTATGCCACGCTTTATATATTCTCATCCTCCATTATGACCTTAATTTCCTTTTTCAAATTCATGTCTATCAACATCAATATGATAATTAGTTTATGATTCAATTTTAGTCAACTATTTAACGTAAGAAACACTTATTTCTCCCAAAGTGAAAGATTTATTCTTTATGATATATTGAGAATGTGTTTTTTTTTCTTATCAAACATAGATCGATTTGTCAAATGGTATCAGATTCGATAAATTATAACTTTAAATCCCAAAAAGAGATTCCTAATTAGGATAGAAGTTAATTTTAAACTACGTTTAGGTTTTAAAATGTCAATTTATAAGAGAAACAAAAAGAAAAAAACCGTGTGTTTCCTTCCCTTCTGACTTTTATAATTTTAAAAGTAATTTTAACTTTTTTTGATTTAGGTTAATTGTATTAAATCATATTAAACTTGTCATAACTATAATTGTGTGCAATTAACTTGTCAATTTCAATACATATAATAACAATCTCTGTCATAACTGTTACGTGTTATGAAGGTAATTAAATACATTACCTTTTTAACTAATAACAAAGTTAAGTTATATATCATCAAATATAAAGTGGTTACAGTAAGAAACTAGACTTTATTACATTTTAAAAATATTAATCTTTTAAAATCTAATAGAACTAAGTTTTTATACAAAGAAACCGAGTTCTATCACCCTAAATTGACGGTGACTGAAAATTTCAAAAGCTTGGGGATAAAAACATGGGTTACATTACACAAAAATGGTGCACATTAGAATTTTAAAGCTTATAATTACCATGCTTTCAACCCACTTCAACTCTAATGTTTTGACATGGTTTTTTTTTAACAAAAGGAATTATGTGGATAGGGTGAATACTGTCAGACCCCGTCTAGGGCGGAAACACGGGGCGTGATGATCCACGGTGTTCATAGCCTTTGATTACAACAAACGACTTCTAATACATTCATAATCAAAGGTTTCAAGTTGTTACATAAATTGTCACTAAGACATTACATGTAGAGTACCGTACTTAAAACCAAAGTGTACGGATTTTAATAACAAGTTTGTCGGCTAAGACCTAGATGTCCCTAGGTTATACCGAATTGACTTCAACAAGATGTTCTACGTGCGTGCATGTCCATGTACCATGATTCTAGTTACCTGAGAAATACATGCTAAAATGTCAACATAAAGTTGGTGAGTTCACAGGTTTAAGTAAGCAGTAAAATGTGATTTATTTGGACTACGAGATTTCCCAGTGTGATTAGCATTGTTATTCAAACAATACTTATGTATGAGCATTGTTACAATGAGGTACCATAACCGACACTTGACGTTTGTGTGAGATGTACCCATCATTTGACTAAGTACAGATGTGATGCCCCGCCCAATGTTCTGTCATGCAAAATTATGAGTGTGAGAATGGACAGTATGCACCTGCTTAAACCTCCAGTCAAGGTTAGCGCGACTAACCACAGGTGGGGGTGTCAACCCACATAGATCTATTCATGCGTTCCACGTCTAAAACTAGCTAACGGTTATAGTATTCCCGGGGACTTAGTATGACAGTGTGAGAACTCATGAAACAATCAGTGTATGTACTTGTATCCAACTGTGAGCTATATATTCTCCCCCGTATGTTTAAAAATCATTTAAAACAAGTAAAAGTGGGACCGTGAGACTCACCTTATCTACCAAGGTGATGAGTGCTTAGATGTGCAGTAAGTCCAACAGACGTCTGACTAATCCGTGCCCTAATTCATTTAAGACACCTTAGGTTCTATGAGATTGTTTAAGTGTGGTTTGGTGACCTGACCCATACCCTGAGGTCTCGACCCATGTCTTGTAATAATCTACAAAGGTCCGACCCGATCGCCATTAGTGATACGACTTGTTGTTCAAGTAGTTATATTTATTAAATACTTTAATAAATATTATAATCTAGTCTTTTAGTTGTCCAAAACCTCGTGTTCGGTTTAAGTTGTTTCTTGTGATTAATAAATATATTTAATATATATATTTATTAAATAGTCGTTAATTAATAAAACGTCATAAAATAATAATTATATTATTTTATCATCTAAACTTACGTGTCTAAGTAATATACATGTATATATAAAATTATTCCTTTAATAATATAATAAACATTTTTATTAAGAACGATGAAGTTAGAATGTCTAAAAATAGTTATATTATTTTATTTCTCCAACTCAATAATCAAGGGCGGACCTAGCCTTAGGCTCCTCAACTTTTATGCGCGGTGCAATATTTTATTTTTTTACGGTTTTATGTATTCGGCTACTCCTGAGCAAAAATTATGTTACCAATCAAACTTTTTTAAAAGCCCAACACTTCATAAAAAGTCTAAAATTTTATAAAAAAACCTAATACTTTATAAAAAGTCCCCACATTTTATTAAAAGTTTTGAGGTATTGGGTTTTAATAAAACATTTGGGCCGGCTAAAGCCCAAATGTTTTATTAAAACTCAATAACTCAAAGTCTCAATTCTCAAACCTAGTTTACCCAAACGGCCGGCTAAGAAGAAAAACAGAGAGCGGGAACTACTGTGAGAGGTTGAGACCGACCAGTCACTCGACCTGAGACCACAGCCCGGTGCCGCTTCCGCCAAACCCCAGTCCTCCGCCTCGCCAGTCGCATGGTATCGCCAAGAAAAAAATGTTTACATGAAAGTACGGTAAAAAAAATTTTGTTTCATAAAATGAAAGTACGGTAAAAAAAAAATTTGTTTAATTTACATGAAAGTACGGTCAATTTTTTTTTCCGCTGTCCCTAAACTTTTGTTCTACATCCGCCATTGTCAATAATCCATACATATAATTGCTGATTGTCGCAAAACTAATATATGTACCTCTATGGACACATGCCCATAAATATAATTTTATAAAAATCCTCTTTATATGTAAACCCCTTTATAATAATTATAATTATAATTATTATTTATTATTAATACTACATAGGTTATAAGAGTGTGTTTTAATGATTTATAAGAATAATTTATCCATTTATATTATCATAAAAATGAATAATAGGGTTTATAACCTACAATTTTTAATAGTTATTCTTTTTATTCTACATCCGTCTTCTATACATTTAAATATACGAGCCGCCTTTTATACGTTTAAAACTCGTCTTTTATATTATTGAAAATATTAATCGGTTATGACCATTATATCACCAACAAGTTTAATGTTAAAATAAACGAATCGAAAGCTCACGTAAATAGTCGGGAGAAGGTGACGGTGTTTACGCGAGACCCGGTTCCTTCCCGTAACGTCCCGTACGACTCCGTAAGCTCCCGAAACGACCCGTAAGCTTCCCATAAACGTAACCCGGTGACCGTAGGTGAGAAACGGAGTCCCGAAAGAGTCGGTTCTCGTCCGAAAGAAACTGTAACAGGTGGCGGAGGCTGTGACGGGTGAAGGCGGTGTACGGCGGTGGTCATCGGGGGCTGGGACGGGACTGTGGAGGGTTGGGGTGGCTGTAACTAGTGGTGGGGTGGGTGTTGCTTGCTTTCCGTGGAACCGAGAAGAGGTAAGGAGGGGAGGGCGGTGGTGATGGGGTGGAGCCGAGAAGAACAAGGCAAGGTGGGGAGGTGGTGTTGTGAAGGTTGCCGTGAGGGAGGTGGTGTATGGTGCTTGGTGGTGGTAATCTATGATGGTGGTGGTAGAGGTGGTGGTTTGAGGTGTTCGGTGGTGGTGTGGGGATGGCTACCGTGAGAGAGAGAGAGCAAGGAGGAGGGGTATAGAGGGTGGTTCTTATCTAAATAATTAAAGTTAGTCTAATAGGCGTGGTCTCGTGTAATTATATCTAAATAATTATGTGGTAAAATTACCGGTTGTCACAGATACTGATAATCACGAAAAGATAGGAGTAAAACCGAAATATATCTGTGTAATTTATTTATTTTTCTTTATATGCGGATTGATATTTTGCGGTAGTTTTCGAGTTTGTGCAAGATTCCTTATCATCCTCGATTGCTTGAAAAATGTTCAACTTTTGAATCTTCTTATATACTTTTTAGATATTTATTTTTTTACCTATCTTCTGTTGATACATGTTTTAAGAGGGTTCTTTTGCAAAAGTTTTACTAGAAATTTATTTGTGTAGTAGTTCTATTAAATTATGTTTTTTTAGAGTTAAAACCAGAACCGTAATTTAACCTTACACAAAGATCATTCATACATGTAATTAATTCTTTTTTTCTTAAATAGAGACTAATTAATTGTTTGGGGATTTGGTTGTAGAAAAAAAGTAATTTGGTTTTTAATAATCCAAACTATGACTCATTGGCTGATAATAATCCGAACTAACAGTTTGGCTGGTGATAATCTCAATTTTCACTTTTGTTGTCAATGACAGTCCCAGTAGCATAATCATCGTAGATTTACACTTATTTTCGCTGAAAATGACGATTTTAAATGAAATGGAGAAACGTACAAGCGAAATCGAGTGGGAATCGAATGTAAATATATGATAATTATGCTACTGGGACTATCATTGACAACACAAGTGAAAATTGAGATTAACACCAGCCAAACCGTTAGTTCGAATTATTATCAGTCAATAATTCATAGTTTGAATTATTAAAACCAATCTGTGTAGAAAAAAAAAGTTATTTGATTGGAATATAAATGCTTATATTAAATATTTTAACTGGATTATATGGCTTTGTAATAGTGCTACACTATTAGAATAATGATTTTCAACGATCGAATATTACCTTAAGACTTTATTCAAAGGTTTTTCGATGGAATCGAATTGTTTTGTAGGAGTATGAAGATTATCTCATTTTATATTGTATTGAGATTTCTTAAGGAATTTGAATTTTAAGTTTTATTATTATTTATTTTAGTATTTATCTTTTCATTGGTTTTTATCATTATATTTAAGTTTGGTTTAAATTAGTATTTGGATTTCAATCAATAATAGAGTAATAGTTTTTTTGAAGATTGAATTTTATTTACAAACCTTTGGGTTTTGAAACTTTTGTGAACGTAAAGATTTTTTAGCCATTTGATTCTTCTGTACCTATATCATTTGATATCAGAGCTTTGAGTTATCAAATGATTACTCATGGAAAAGATCAACTTTCTATTCATGGAACTGCCAACCGAGGCAGCAATGGAGTCCATCCCGACCCACGGGATCCTAAGATCAAACGGCCCGACAACGAGTCTAGATCTTGAAATACAACAAAAGATTAAGCGGCTCCGCCAACGAGTCCGAGATCTTGAGTTACAACGGGAGAGGCGCGTTAAAGAAACCGAATCGGGAACCATCGCCGGGGACGATGTGAACGAGGAAGAGGAGCATCCTTTCGGCCATCCCCACCCTCGGTTCCACGAAGCGATCTATCAAGAGTGTTTATCGAAAGACGAACCAATATTCGATAAAAACTGGATTGATTTCGAAGAAGAAGAATGTCTGATTGTGCAAACGGTTCCTAGCGGAGTTTTTTTTTGTTTCTTTTAAATAAAATCACAGAACCTTGCATTTTGGGTTTTGAAGTCTTTGCAATTCTAGTCTTTGCCTGCCATTTGATTGTGGGTGATTTATCAGGGATTAAAAACGAATGAAATTCAAGATGAAGGTCTTTATGTTATCCAAAACATATTTCTTTCCAACTTCGATTGATTAAGTGGAAAAATATGAAAATGGACATTTGACTAGAAAAGTTATCAAAAATGGACACCCAAATTTAGCCTCATAATTCATGGACATTACTCTTGTGAGCCGGCTAAAGCTGGCTAAGCTAGCCTGCTCATATTTCCGTGCCAACATTCCTTTTTACAGTGTACGAACCAACCGCACGTTGCCGGCTAAGCCTTAAAAAAGCGGAGGCTAAGCCGGCTAATAGCTTGCTATGTTTTTTTTAATGCTTAGCAGGCAAACTTAAAAGGCTTAGCCGGCAAATTTTCGGAGGCTTAGCCTGCTAATAGACGGCTATAGCCGGCTAAAGGGATTAGACGGCTATAGCCGTCTATTAGCCGGCTATAGCCGTCTATTAGCCGGCTAAGTCTGCCACGTGTCGCTTGTTAATTGGTTCGTACTCTGACAAATAGAATTTTTGCACGGAAATTTTAGCCGGCTAGCTTAGCCGCCTTTAGCCGGCTCGCAAGACCAATGTCCATGAAATAGTAGGCTAAATAAGGATGCCTATTTTTAAGAATTTTCCTGGTCAAATGTTCATTTTCATAATTTTCCCTTTACTAAGATTAAATGTATGCAATTAGTTTTCATTCAATAAATTATTTATAATATATACAACCTTATCACAATTTCTTTAACAAAATTCTATTTAACAACTGAAAGAGAACAAAATGTTTTCTACTCCTTTGATAGATACCCCACCAAGATCACTCACAAAAATACCTACTTTAATCAACATATCGACATTTTTTTGGTATGAAGATTTGAAGATATATAATATTTTGGACAAAAAGAAGAACAACAAGAAAATGAAAGCAAAGAAAAGAAAAGGAAAATAGAATTAACTTGAAGGGATAAAGTCACCTCCATATATCCCCACATCAAAAGCACATCTTTGCTTTAATCCACTTTCCAACTAAGGATGTCGTCTTCTTCATTGATTTTTCTCTCCTTTTAAAATGGCGGAATTGAAGTGAGACTTTATTCTAACATCTGATCAAGATTTTGATCACATCTGTTGTGTTTCTCTTCTGTTTCTTGAAGATCTTCGTTTGCATGGTGTTCTCTTAGGGTTTACTTGTGATACAAGCATTTGTTGCTTCCACATTTGTCAATTATGGGGTCTGTTGATAGTCCAGCAACATGGGTGTCTTATGTAAACAATCAAGATTGTTCTCAAAATATTTGCAGCTTATATTGTCCCCAATGGTGTAACTATGCTACTCTTCTTTCTCCTCCACCGCCTGTAGGGTTTTCTGATGATGATTCGGGTGGTGCCGTCCTCTCGCCACTTGTGATCACAACCATTGGTGTTTTCGGAAGTGTATGCCTTGTGATTAGTTACTATGTTATAATCTCTAGATTGTGTATTGTAGATAATGATTCGTCTGAATCTTTTAGACAGAGAGGGGTTCAGAATCAAGAAACCCTGGATTTGGAAATGGATGAAGATGACTTTAACATGGAAGATGACCCTTTTAATCTTGGGCCTTGGCATGCTGATATTGATCAAGGTAAGGGTTTGGACGAGGTTATGATCAATTCAATTAGGGTTTGCAAGTACCAGAAAGGAGGTAGCTTGGGTTCGGATTGTGCGGTTTGTTTAGGAGAACTTAAAGAAGGTGAGAAGCTTAGACTTTTGCCAAAATGCAATCATGCCTTTCATGTTTATTGCATTGATACTTGGCTTACAAGTCACTCAAATTGTCCATTGTGTAGAGCTGATGTAAGTTGTGTCAATGCCATGAAGCATATTTTACCTCCATCACCACTACCGCCGCCACCACCACCACCACCACTACCACCATCTCCTCCTCCTCCTCGACCTAACTTGGTTGTGTCAAGGGGGGTTCCTAGTGATTTAGGAAGACGAGATGCTATAGTTGATGTTAGAGAAGAGGAAGGTGAACGAGAGGTCAGAAGATCTGTATCTATGGGTAATCTGTGTCAAAACCGAGTGTCAATAGCTGATATTTTGTTTGTTCATCAACACGATGACATGGAATTGGAAGGATTGCAAATTTGGGATGATGTTGGATCG
The DNA here is from genome assembly GCA_023525975.1 of Smallanthus sonchifolius. NCBI lineage: Eukaryota > Viridiplantae > Streptophyta > Magnoliopsida > Asterales > Asteraceae > Smallanthus > Smallanthus sonchifolius. The sequence goes on along the minus strand of CM042030.1, from coordinate 87,737,196 downwards.
TCAAAACATTGAAATCAAAACAATGTTGGATCTTCTCAAAGAGTTGTCATTGGATATAACACATACTTAAAAGTGAGCCGTGATCGATAGGTTGAACATATCATTTTCTAGTGTGAGATAATTGTTCATTAGAGGATGGAAAGGTAGCACCTTAAAAGTTTTGTCCAAGATTGAAAATTTCAGAACTTGAAGGATCACTTTTGTTATAGTGCTAATCTCTTGTTTTTCAACTTTCAAGTTAAGAATCGTATTCCGTCAAATTTCTTTCTTTCTTTTTTCTTTTCCTTTTTTTTTCCAATTGCTTTAATAGTGTAAGGAAATTGCATTCCCATATGTTAAATAGCATGCCTAATTGCATTCACATTAGTTTCTGTATATTTTTGTGAGTGAGTTCTGCATATTTTAGAAAGTAGTTTAAAGTGGTTGTGAATGAAGAAAAGAGAAAAGGAATAATTTTTTTGTATATTTGGGGAAAACATTGTTCAACTCTATTAATTTTTTAATAATTTTTGAAAGTGGTTGTTAGTGGAGGAGAGAAAAAAGGTAATGATAAAGGTATAAAAAAGTATTATTTAATTAAAAATAAGAGAGAAAAGTTAATAATTTTTAATGTAATTATAGAGATAAACATAAAAAAACTGATGAAAATACTCTAAATGTTGGAAATTACATTTCTTATTTCTAATTTTGAAGTTAAAAATAAGAAATTGAAAATTTCTATTTCTGTTCTATTGACTTCTTTGAAGCCTTCTATATTGAAATGACAAGACCATGTTTCTTGCCATTAGTGTTGGTGAGTTTCTTATTTATTGTCAATCCGAATGGCGAGTTTCTGGCTAGCTAAAAGACAAAAAAAACCTAGAAAGTTTCCATTGCTAATGGCGAGAAAGTGCTTGACCTCGTCCCTCCTAGTGACGAGCTTTACATGCGTGGGAAAAGAGAATCTCGTCTCTGGGAATGGCGAGAAAGTAAGTAACTCTCCATTGGCAATGGCGAGTTTCAGAAAAAGTTGTACCACATCACTGCCACCTAACTGACATGGCTAGAGATTGGAGAAACTCGCCATTCGGATTGGCAAGAAGCCCCTAAGTGAAAGAACTTTGAACCCCGGCCCTCATGTGAAGAACCTAGAAAAAAGGAGCCCATTTATAAAAAAAACACTTTCTTAGTTTCTTACTACTTATATAGTCATACTTGTATACATTGCAAGAAATTTCGAAATACGAACAAAAAATAGGGGAAAATTATTGGTATAAATTTTAGGTAAACTCCTGCATGAGTTTAATTTGAGATTCTATTTTGTATTTTTAAGTATATCACACAAACTTATGTCTTAAAGTTGAGTAAATTACCGTTTGCGTCCCTCTGGTTTACACAATTTAACATAATGCGTCCCTAACACGAATTTTTAACGCTGAGTACCTGTGATATACAATCTGTAACGGAAATTTTTAACGAAGTTAGGCCCAGGGGCTCAGAGTGTTACAGATTGTATACTATAGGTACTCAAAGCGTTAACAATTCGTGTTAAGGACGCATTGTGTTAAATCATATAAACCACATGGACGCAAATAGTAAATTACTCCTTAAAGTATCATTTAGAGATTTGTTGAATGTATTTTGTGTTTATACAGAAGCTTGAATATTTATATTTAATAATTCCAATATAATAATTCAAAGATATTTTATGGTTTAATCTTTAATTTAGCATTTAATATTTAATAGTTAATGTTAAGAAAGAAGCACCGGTGAATTTCCTGACAGACCCGTTAGAGAGTAGTGCTTTTACGGTGGGTCAGGATGCTTTAAAAGTTACTTCATGCAAAGAAACCAAACACGAGAAAACGTGCCTTGACAACCAACACATGCTTATTCCGTTTACATTTGATTCTTTTGGTTTCCTTGCGTCTGAGGCTGTGGAGCTACTTAGTCGAGTCCAACGGGTCATGCATAGTAATGTTATGACCCCAACATCTATGAACGTAGTTTTTAAAAAAACTTAGTTTTGCTATCGAAAAAAATCTAGCGACGTAGCTTGTTGGTCGTTTCCCTTCTATTTCGATGTAAAAGTTCTTCAAGTTTTAACGGGATACGCAATCACAAATAGTTAATATCTCTATTAACATTCGTATATTTGTTTAGTACTTAATATTTGAATTTAATATTTCAAAGATCTTTTTAATTTTTTTTTCTAATCCACTCTTACAAATATTCTAGTTGATCACTGTATATTTTACATATCAAGAAGTTTATGATTGAATTTTTATGGGCTTGAATGTTTGAGCGGAGCCCAACCATTTGAACTAAAGCAATTCAATATGCCCTATGCCCCTTTGGACTATGGTTCTTAGTAGTCTGAGCCCAACCAATTCAATAAGTTAAAACTTGTTTTATAAATCCAATAATATTTCCAGCATATGTTTAGTTTTTATGTCTTTCGAAATATTATTTTAATATATAACGTAGCATTTTGGACTTTTACTTATCGGACGAAAACTGACAATTTTTTATTTTTTATTAAAGACACCCAATAAAATATTAAACGGCTGTTTATAACTTTAAAATTTATAAAAAAAGGTTACAAGATATACAATATATCATTATAATACATTAAAATGTACGGTTCCCATGAAAAATAATATATCAAGCCAATGAAAAATAATATATCAAGCCAATGGTTTAAATCCAATGTTTTTAGAACTGAGTCGGACTTGCCAATCAAACCGGGGAATCGACATATCTCTAATTCTCCAAACGAGAGTTGTATTCACTAATTTTCTCTCTAAACGGCAGGGATCACCGGTATACGAACATCTCACTAAATAAAGTTAGTGATCACTTTGTACAAACGTCTCACTTTACAAAGAAAGTGATCACCTTGTACGTCTCACTAATCCAAGATAGAGATCACCTTCTTTAACTTACTATGTCAAGATAGTGGCCTTTACAAGTATTCATTAGTCAAAGGTTGTGAGCACATTCTTCACTAGCCACACCAAGTGACTAACAATTTAAAAAAAATTAAACTAATATTAAAATAAGATTTTATAAATTTTATATTTTTATGTAAAACAATACCTTTTTATACAAAACATATAATTTTTATATAAAATGAATAACCTTTTTATAAGTGTAAGATTTTTTTATAAAACTTATAAAAGAAATGTAGTTTTTATAAAAAAATTTAAATTTTAAAGTTTACAGTGTACTTTTTTTTAGAAACTTATTTTTTCAAACGAATATCCTTTTTATAAAATTAATATAATGGATGTATAAAACGAATAACCTTTTACATATCATATATTTTTTTATAAATTTATAATTTGTTTATAAAACGTATAATTTTGTTATGAAACTTATAATATTTTACAAAATTTATATTTTTTTAAAACATATAATATTTAATAAAACTTATAGTTTTTATAAAAGGTATAACTTTTTTTTAAAACATTATATTTAAAAACGTAAAAAAACGTAAACAACAAATATTAAAAAGAATTTTTTTTAACAAATCAATATTAAAATTAATTTAAAACTGTTGTTTATTAGTTTTTGATTTTAAAATAAAGAAAGAAACTCAAAATTAATTTAAAAACTATTTAATAATGGTGGTAGCAAAAAAGTGTTTGACCAATTAAAATTTTTCTTTATTTAAACTTAGAATAATGGGGTTGGATGGTATGGATGAGATCGGTACAGACCGGTACCGGTACCGAAAATACCGGTATCGAATTTGTGAAAAAGTGGGTACCGGTACGGTACTGGTATTTGTTACAAAATGTTCATCTTTATAGGTATTGGAACCGTACCGGTACCGATACTTAAAATACCGATACCGAATTTATGTAAAAATGGGTATCGGTACCGGTCCGGTTCGGTACGGTACTGGTACTGATAATTGGTACCAAATGCTCATCCCTAATATGGTGTGAAAATGGTGGCACCAAAAAGGGTAATGCCCAATCAAATCCATCACCACTTAGGCGATGCCATGGTGGTCGAAAGTAAATTTCAAAATACAAGAGGCAATTTTGTTAAATCAAAATGGTTAAAAAGGTTATTCCGATGATTTTCCCTTTACATAATCGTAATATAATGAACTTATATGATTTTATTAAAAAAAAATTTAGTAACTAATTTTACACACAAAAAAAAGTTTGAACCATTAAGGTACAATGATCACTACCCTAACAAAAAAAAGTAACATAAGAAAATACCCTAAATAATTTTTTTTATTTCATTTTTATTCTAACGGCTTCCTCAAGCAAAACAACCGGGTACTCCATACATATACCCGCAATAGCTACCCGCATCCCCTACCTGTGACCTTTGTAGTCGTGTTGTCGATGAACCCAACGTACCCGATACCTTACTCGACCTGTGCCCCTTGCTCCCTACCGCTTCCTAACAAGTTTATAATAATTAAATACTAGCCAATAAGATGGTGGTGGAGTGATAAGGGAGAGACCTGGTGTTACTTGTGACCCAGGTTTAATCCCTGCCCTCCACATTAGTTTCTGCGGCATGCAAATAAGGTATAGCTCTTAGGCTGATGCATCTGGGTTTTACCCATGTCGATCCAGGGTTCGAGCCTTGGCTCTCCCTCAAGCCCGGAAGGGGCCGTATTGGGTGAGATTTTTCCTTGGCTCTCACTCTGACGCCAAGTGGCCCAGGTTAAGACAACATATTGGCCTGAGTTGGACGAGTTTCTCCCATATGACGGGTGGGTGCGACGTCACAACATTCAATGTTCGCCGTTCAAAAAAAATAATTAAATACTACACAAGTTGAGTTTTGTTCTGTAGGCAGTGGCGGACCCAGAAATTTTTTCCATTGGGGTCGGAAATTTTAGCGGTCGGTTGTCCATCGTTAAATATTAATTTTTTCAGTCCGGTTCAAACCGGGTCGGGTCGGGTATAGAATCGACTTGTAGGTATAGACTTGTAGGAGCAAGGCTGTGAATAGTGAATCGACTTGTAGGTATAGAACCGAAATTCGTGATTAGCGAAAAGACCTGAAATCGTGATGAGACAATTAGCAAATTGTCGTTCTTTAGATCGTGTGAAGCGTGAATATGAAATGTCGAGACGTTGATGGATCAGGATTGCCACTACTTTTTTATCAGGTTAAATCTTTTAAAATTTTAAATGAGTAGTTGGTTAACTAAACGTGGGCTTAATTGGTTTAATGGGTAATGAGTTAATTAAATGTGAGTTTAATTGTTTAAATGACTAAGTTTTTAGTCCCGTTTATTCCAAACGTCCAATTAAGTTATTAGTTTAAATGAGAGTTGGTTTAAAAATTAAATTTTCTTGGGGTTGGTGTTAAAAAATAATTTGTTTGGGGGGTCGGTCAAAATTTTATGGGAGTCGGTATCAAAATTTTATTAGGGTCAGTCGAGATTATGTTGCATATACAACAAACAGAAAAAAATTCTATCGGGTCGGCCGACCCACCTAGCATATGCTTGATACACCACTATTTGTAGGTGTGGCGAATCTAGTATGCAGTGATGTAGACATGCAGCTTCAGGAAAATATTAAAAGTGACTGTCATTTGACTCTACTTTCACCACATAATCCTTCTCACTTTACACAAACATTTAAAATATTTTTTTTACGAACTTATACTTATTAGAAAATTTATTTATTTCATAGTTACATTTTATAATTTGGAGAATATGAATATAACAATAACATATAATGTTCCACAACAATTTTTTTCGAGTTAGGAATTTTGTCGTCTACATACTTTTGAGTTTAAAATTATTTTTAACTAATTATCAAATCTTTTTAATCTTTAAGTGGTTACTCTTTCTCCTTTAATTTGTATTTATTGTATTGACCACTAAATATCCTTAACGATTGAAAGTTCCTATTGCACCAACTATCAAGGATGTCGACACTTGAGTGATCAAACCAACGAGTCAATTATTCTATTTTTGTAATTTTTAAATATGGAGATATTTCATAAAAGGGGTAGCATGCCTACTAAAACTTGGATTATGCACAACTTCACTTTCCTCACAATGTTCACTCAACACTTGGCTATTGTATATGGATTACTGGGTTTTAAGTGGAACACTCGGTGTCAAACTGAAGCGAGCAAAATCGTAGGCTTGTATGCAAATTAAATCTCCACCAAATATCTTAAGTGTGATGCATGAATTAAGAGAACTTTTTAAGGGTTGTAACTTGGCTTGAGTAAAAGGGTAGGGATTATTTTGGGAAAGCGGCCGAGTTTTAAAAGACCGACTTGGCTTATTGGGCTATGACTGAAAGGTAAAGGAAAGCTAATAAAGACCCTCTATAAAACTTAGATTATAAGGGTATAGTTAATATGAGTACTCTTTTAAGGTCAGATTGTCAAGACCGATGTAACGAACCAAAATCCAAAATATAATGTTATTTGCCAAAATAATATTATATAGTGTAGAGTTTGTTTTAAATGGTGCATTTCATCAACTTTGGAAGAAGAAGGAAATTTAGGAAGTTCAGGGACTGGATTACAACATTGCAAAAATCTGGATTTTAGGTGGGGGAGGGGGCTTCCACGACACACACTAGGTGTGTGTGTATGCGTGTTTTGGTCGTGCAAGGCAGGGAGGAAGGGGGAGAAGGGGCCGAGATACAAATTAAGAAGATGCATGTGAAATCAATTGGTTTTAGTGCAATCCCCTCCATCCAAATATCATGTAATCACCAGGAAATTACGACGTTTATTTTAACTTTTCCGGCACTTGTAATTCCATTATGTTATGATTTGCATATATGAAAGTATCATATTTATCCATTACAATCCATGAGTGTGCATACATACATATATTGGGTGCAATTATTTCAAATTCAAGAATAATAAATACTTATATAAGGATTTATATAATTGTCATTATTCTATTAAATAAGTATATAATATATATACTAAGTTATTTCTAATATATATATATATACTTACAAAAAAAATAAATTATAAATTCTATAAAAATTAGGGTTTATGTTTTATAATAAAAAGAAATAATTCTATTTAATAAACTACATTTTATATTTATAACATTTAATTATAACCTAATGATTTATTAGATTTTATAAAAAAATTATAAGATTTAATAATTTTATTTTTATAAAGTCCAGGGTTTAAATTGTAATTCCCGAAACTTTATTTTCAATTAAAATCAAGTTTTACACATAAAATGATAAAACCGTGAAACATTAGGGACCTGTTCTGCCAATTCGAATTCTCCCTTTCCTAAAATCAGTCTCAGGTTCGAAACCCACCACCACCTGTTCTCGCACGTTTATTCCCGAACTTGCTTTTGGGATATTTTCACACGAAACTGAAACCGGCTATACTTTTAAACCAACTAATCGACCCACTCCCTACGTTTAATTGGATTTTTATCCGAAACCCCACTCCTAATCATTTAAACAATTGATTTAATGCGGGAGAGGGGGGTATAAATATGATGTGACACCCGGTAAATTTCCGTTAACACCGTTAACCTAAACTCCGTTATCTCATAAACTACAACGACCAAACCTGTCAAATCTCAATCATCTCAAACCACAAGGACTATTTCTGCATTTCACCAAAACTCAACCAAGCACGGTCGCGCCAGTGCAGGAGCACGGTCGCGCCGTGTACTCAAGCACGTTCGTGCGTGTGCACAGGCACGGTCGCGCCTCTCACCCAGTTGAAACGTAAACCATACTCTAATGTATGTTTTCCCGAATATCGTGTATCTTTGTGATGAACGTCTTCTATGAAATTGCTTAAATGTCCTTGATATGATTTCTATCGAAACTTCTTTTAACGTCTTATGTAAACTAGAACTCACTCAACACATTTGACTTTTAGTATGCACATCAGGTTAAAGTGTATGTACGTTATGGACTCTTATGAGGGTGTGATTGACAAGGATGGAGTGGCTACCATATCTGAAGACTAATAACCCGTTTATTTTGTTTTGCCTATAGAACGATTATGTTATGTTTCAGATTATGTATTTGACTTGAAAAACTAGTTATGTTATGTTTGAATGATTTCCGCTGCGATTGAATGAATTTTACAGTGTAAGAACTATGATGCAAATTAGTAAATCCAACTATTGAGACCACCGGATTTTAGGGTGTTTCAAGAGACTTGCACGCCGGTCTGTTTCACACGAATTTCTTCACTAGTTCTTTGATCCATCCTTCACACGCCAACTTTGTTCCTCTTAATCAGCTTTAACAACTTCTTCCACAACTTTTGAACTTAACCGCAACACACGATATATGAACAAACAACTTGTTCGACTCTTTGTTAATCACCAAGCACACCAATTACATGAACCCTAACCTTCTATTTATAATCAACCTATACTAATACTAACCCAACTCAAAATCAATTAAATAATCAAATAAATAATCAAACTTACTCCTAGTTTAATACGAACTTAACCAGCCAATAAACAAACTAATATAAATAATTATTTATTTATTCAAGATTAATCTTCAAAAGTATCTTGTTATAATAGTTAGTCGACACTAGTCACGTAATAGGTCGTGAGCTACTCAAGATTAAAATGAAAGTCAAAATTTAAAAATTGATAACACCTGTACGTGTGACAACTTACTCCCCGGGGCTATGTCATTAACCAAAGGGAAAAAACAGAAAGGAAAAAGTATTTCACTCTATGTAAGAAATTATTACTCAGATAAAATACCAGTTGTTGTCAACGTGTTGTAAACTGATTTCCACTTTAATTGCAGGTTTTAGTGAATCAATAAAAGCAGATTCCCGGAATGTTGTGCAACACCTACAATAACACCTTAAGGTATTCACCTATTTGTGAACTATTTTGTTGACTCTATGTTATAACTTAAACATATATGTGAATTTGGTATTGTAGGTTAAAGTGGTTTTTAGCTGACTCTATGGCACATTTTTTTAGCTTTGTAAGTTGTTTCACTCATCATACTAAAGTATTGATTGAATAATTGCTCTTTAATAAACAATATCTTGTTTTTGTTATCTTCGATTATTTGTGTGCCAATAGCTCAAAATCCCTTAGTGATTATAGAAACAAGTGGCAATCGCCAATGAAGCATCCCCATTCACATTGTAAACAGATGAAAGAGTCGCACGAAGAAAACATGCACTAATGTTTATTCATATCTTTTTAATATAACTGCTACTCATGTTTTTTGGATCTTAATTCACATTTCTATCATTTTCAGATGCTTGAAGGTTATATTTTTGTGCTAATTTCTAAAGAAGTTAAAATATGTAATATATTTAATTATAAGTGAGTTATTCTTGATTCTAATGGGTCATACCATGCCAGGTGGTTATTTGGTTTTAATGTTTTGAATTAATTATAGGTATACCAGTTGAATGAGAAAATAGTGGAACTAAAACAAAAGAAATAAACAGAAAGACTAGAGAAAGAGAAAAAAACGAGCATATAAACTCACAATGAAAGAGCAAATCGAGGAAAATAGGGTTGCAAACGTTAAAAGGAAGAGACAAACACTGAAATGAAATAGTAAATTCAGTTTTTGTTATGAACATACCAAAAAATTGTTTACCTAGCTAAGTGAGTTTTTTTTTTAACCTGGTCAAATTAGATATTTGTTAACATTTAGATTTTAATTGGCACAATATTTGTTAACATTTAGATTTTTTTTTAACCTGGTCAAATTAGATATGAACATACCAAAAAATTGTTTACCTAGCTATGTTGGGATAATTCTTATCATACTTATCTTTGGATGATTTGGCCATATTTAGTTTTAATCGTTTAGATTTTAATTGGCACAATTTTGTGAATTTAAAACTGTTGATTTTGGTTATTGAATTTTATAAAAAGTGGAAAGATGGTCACAAGTTCAAAACGAAACTCCTTTACAAAAAAACCGGTTGTAAGATTAGTCGCAAAAGATTTTGGTTACAAAAATAGTCGCAAATAGGTTTGGTTGCAATTTCGGTCCCTAACAATTCAGTGGCGACATTGGTCGCAAAAAGGTTCGGTCGCAGTTGCAGTCGCTAACAATTTTGTCGCAAAAGTTTTCATCGTAATCTCGGTCGCTAAATGTTTTGTTGCAAAAACCGGTCGCAAGCTCCATCGCAATCTCAGTCGCTAAAGGTTCGGTCACAAAATTGGTCGCAAAAAAGGTCACTAATTTTGCAACGAAATTTACAGTCAATATTGGTCGCAAGAATATTTCAGTCGCAAAAATTGGTCGCAAAAGTGAATACCAACAAGGGTATAACCGACCACTGAAACCGGTCGCAAATGGTCATTTTTTTAGTAATGAAACGAACATTCACGAACATAAATAAATAAACTGAACATGTGTTCATGTTTATTTCTTAAGTTAAATGAACAAAAATTTGTGTTCATATTTATTCGTTTATGAAATGAACGAACATAAACAAACTTCTAGCTGAATGATTCACAAACAATTGACTGAACGATTGATTCGTTTATAGGCCTATATACAACTGCAGATAGATAAGACACTTTAGTTCATGATCAGTCGAATCTCGGCATTTTATGAAAACTGTATATAACTAAATGAATCGGTTAGATTCAATTATTATTTAGTAATCTATAATATCTTTTTCAATTAGTAATTCTAAAGTTAAAAAAAATGATTACATTTATGAAGGAGACAAGTGAAGCCACATGACAAAAAAATCATGCATGAATAGGGTCCACGCTTTAGGAGGGACAATGTTGCATGTCAACGAAGGGATATCACAAAATGACATAAACCCTTAATGAAGAGAGTGACAAATTCTTTATATGTCGATCTTATATTGGAATCAACGTAAACCGCATTGATCCAATCCCCTTCTGCATGCTACCAAACCACTTTATTTATTTATTTAATAATAATAATATTTTGAGAAAATTTTGTTTTGATACGGGCAAGTCTTAATTAACCAATGTTTTTAGAATCGGATTAGATATCGAACCGATCACCTTACCTGTCAACTGGTGTCGGACCGGTTGAACAGCTCTGACCGGATTTAAAAACCGTATGATCTAGTAAATATTATCAAAATTTAAATTATATATATATATACATGGTGAGGTACAAATGCTAATCAATATTTATGTAATAACCATGATAACCACTCTCAAATATAGTGTCACGTATATGTAACATTATTTGGTACGTATACGTAAGACTCATCATTTCCATATTTACGTTCAAAATATTTATTCAAGATACTTAAATACAATTTTAACAATAAAAAGAAAAAATAATTTATAAATTGTGTGATTGTTTTATAGTGGTTAGCACTGTTATCACATAAAAAGTTGGATACTATTTGAACCCTTCCATATATATATATATATATATAATATAAAACAAAATATGAAAATATCTTAGGTTTTGGTATAGATTTTGAAGGAAATAACAAAAAAAAGAGTTAATCGCATAAATGGCCCTTGTGGTTTGTTCATTTTATAAGTTTGGCCCCCAAGTTTTAAAAACTGTAAACATTGCCTAAAGTTTTGTACACATGTTGCAAATTTAGCCCCTGCTGTTAGAAGCAATTAGTTTTTAACATTAAGTAACCCATATGCTATCCATATGAGAACATATTTGTCATTTCATTTATGTTTATTTTTTCATAATTATATATTGAGTACAAAATGCAAAAAAAAAACATTGCAGTAGAAATGCACAAAATGTAGGAAATGTGTGCTTGAATATAGTTTTTTTTTTTTTGAAAAATAGAGAAAATGAAGTAAAAATACAGGAAATGTGAACTTGAATGTAAAAAAAATTTGAAAATTGGAGTAAAAAAATGTTTAAAAAATGCAGAAAAATGCTGTAAAAAATGTAGTAAAAAATTATAGAAAAATACTAAAAAATTTCAGTAAAAATACTTCTGGACGTTAAAGATAAATATGCTCTCACGTGGATGACACATGGGGTAAATTTGCAACTTGTAAAGATGAAACTAACTCCTTCTAACGACAGGGGCTAAATTTGCGACTTGTGTATAAAATTTTGGGCTATGTTTGCAGTTTTAGAACTTGGAGGCCAAACTTACAAAATGAACGAACCATATGGGCCGTTTATGCAACTAACTCAAAAAAAATTAAAATCCGGTTCACCTAAAAAACGGTTTAAGTAGGCTAACCACACCTATTAGGCACCCGATTATGACCGCCCGGTTCGGTCCTGTCGTGAGATCGAACATCGGTCTTAACAATCACTTGTAAATTAAGTCCCAAATTAAATCCTGGTCACCTTGGAAAGCTACAATTATATCAACTTAATTTTAATAAATATGATCCCAGAATTTATAAAAAAAAATGTGAAGAGTAAAGAAATCACATATGAATTTCTTGGTTTAATTTTTAAGAGCATTCATAGCCAGTTTGGTATAATTATGTAAGTGTGTTTTGTATATTTTAAGAAGTGGTTTAAAGTGGTTGTGAGTGGAGGAGAGAGAAAAGATATAAGGTTTTTGTAAATATAAGGATAAAAGTAGTGGTTTTTAGTATAATTATAAGGATAAGAATAAGCAGAAAGAAAAGTAGAGATAAAAGTTAAAAGAAGTAGTGTTTTTTAGTGTAATTATAAGGATAAAGATACAGAATATAAAGAACGGGTTAAGAATACTATAAGATAATCATTAGTCTTTTATACTAAAAAAAAGCTAAAACTAAAAGCATGTTTTTTTTAAAATAATAAACTCATTTTTTAAACATCATTCAATGTAAGAACGCAAAAGCTTCCCCCACTTATATATTATTATATTGATCAATACTAATTATTTATATCATTTAATAATCAACAAATCATAAGTATTAAGATCCAAATTAAAACCTAATTAATATAACATACATCCCTTTTAAAATCCAGAAACTATTATATATGTAAATGTAAGTGTGTATGCATATATATAGTTTTCACACATATGTGAAAGGATATGTTCTTAATTTTGAAGCAAGCCATGTGTTCTGTCGCCCTCTGTCACACGGCGCTGTGTAGACGACGAAGCTAGAGACACATTGATTTTATTGGTTTTATCTGTTACCAAGAAGATAACGTACATTCAAAATTGTTTGTGTGTGTGTGTAAATGTGTGGGGTTAATTTGGCTGCGTTAAACATATTATTGACGAGGGTGGGGCGTAAGTAAGCATGCTGTTGGGTGTGAAGGCTTATTGGGCCGGACTGGGTCAAATGGGCCCAGTGGGCCTGTGCTGATTTGGGCTGGGCTTTTGGGTCATCTGCGGCTAGGCCCCTTGGGCCTATTAAGGTTGAAAGAACAAGATTAGAAGCTGACGGCAGCCTTAGGGTTGTTTGGTTATATTTCTTGTTGATTAAGTTATTGTCTTATTTAATTAACCCTAATCTTGGTATTATAAATACCCCTTGATGTAATTGTATTTCCTTGAACACCTAATAATAAAGAACCCTAGTTGCAACAGTGGATGTAGGTCACCTTGACCGAACCACTATAAATCTCTCGTGTCTCTTTTCTTTTCTGTTTATTGATATTGTGCGTGTGTGTGTGATTCCGCTGCGTTACCGACTTTGATACCTAACAAGTGGTATTAGAGCCTTGGCTCGTTGTATACACACGGTTCTGCACTGTTTCAATCGCGAAGAAGGTGAGGAGGGTTGTTCGAGAGGGGCTGTTGGTTCAGGGTGGCTGTCCTATTTTCTGTTTCTGTTCGATAAGCCGCAAGTGCTGGTTTCGATTGCTGGTTGCTGCTGATTGCTTCTGCGATTAGGGTGGATTAAACCCTAGGGCCGTCGAAAGCAAGGAAGGGGATAAGGGCTGTTTCAAATCAGTTTTTTAGGGGTGTTTTTCGATATGCTGAAGGGCTGATTGCCGTCTGATTTGGCTGTTACTAGCCGCCGCGAGTAGGATTACACAACACTAGGTGCCGCCGCTAGTGGAGGAAAGGAGCAGGGCTTTCCTGAAGTTTTTTTTAGTGTTTTGTGGTTTAGGGTTCCTGTTTTGGACTGCTTGGGACTGCTGGTTACACTTGTTTTTGCAGGAGAAGCGTCGGGTCGGGTGTTTCGGGTTTTAGGTTATCTTTTGGAGGTTGCTTGGCTTTTGTTGGTTGATTTCTTAATTTTGGTTTTTTTTATTCTCGTTTGCAATGGCTGAAGACGGGAAAATTTGAATCGAGAAGTTTAACGGGACTGATTTTGCATGGTGGAAGATACAAATAGAGGCGTTATTCGGTGAAAACGATCTGGAGATGGTATTGGCAGAAAAACCAGATGGAATGAGTAAGGCTGACGAAGTGGTTTGGAACACTGAGGACAAAAAGGCGAGTTCTAATATTGTACTGGCTTTGACGAGGAGCGTAGCGTTCAATATCAAAGAGGAAACCACGGCTTATGGTATGATGCCGGCTCTGTCAAACATGTATGAAAAGCCGTCTGCCGGTAATAGAGTGTTCCTGTTGAGAGAGTTATTCATGATGAGGATGAATGAGGGAAGCTCGGTGCCCGATCACATAAATAATATAAATTCAATTTTGTCAAGGCTATCGACCGTTGGGACAAAGCTTGATGATGATACTCAAGCTGCGATACTGTTATCCTCTTTGCCTGACAGCTGGTCAGGTTATGTGACGGCGATCACTAATTCTGGTGGAGTTGGGAATTGAAGTTTAGCGTGGTCCGGGATAGTATTATGGGTGAGGATATTCGCCGGAGGAACACTAGTGGAGGATCCTCGTCTTCTGATATATTTAATATGGGCAGAGGAAGGGAAAATAACATGAGCAATGGGAGTAGGGGAAGGAGTTCGTCTAGAGCTCGGAAAAATGTGAGGTGCTGGAGCTGCAATGAAGTTGGGCATGTGAAAAGTTAGTGTCCAGGAAGGAATAAGGAAGAGTTTAGGAAGAATGAGGGCAAAAGACAGGTAAACACAGTTAGGGGTTTGGTGACAGTGGGAGCATGGGGCGTGTTCCGGGTACAGTTACAAAACAACGGTGGGTTTTGAAGACCGGTAGTCCGACTGTGAAAATCTATCCTATGGAAGTCTTGCTAAAGGAGGAGAGTGGTGGTTCTCGGGTTATCTCTGGAACTGGTGGATCGTGCAAACCAGTTGAGATAGAGAATGAGTTGGAGCTTGGCGGAGCCTCAACTTCCCCTTCATGTACTTGATGAGAGGGGAATTGCAACTAGAGGGGTCTTGATGAAGTCTAAGCTTGTTTATGGGGACTGAAGGCTCGGGAGACTTTGGATATGGAGGATACTGGAATTACTGGATTAAGGATTACTTGGATGGTGTTTGTGGATTGAGCAAAGCCTTCAAGTGGGAGATTGTTGGGTGTGAAGGCTTATTGGGTCGGACTGGGCCAAATGGGCCCGGTGGGCCTGTGCTGATTTGGACTAGGCTTTTGGGTCATCTGCGACTGGGCCCCTTGGGCCTATAAAGGCTGAAAGAACAAGATTAGAAGCTGGCGGCAGCCTTAGGGTTGTTTGGTTCTATTTCTTGTTGATTAAGTTATTGTCTTATTTAATTAACCTTAATCTTGGTATTATAAATACCCCATGATGTAATTGTATTTTCTTGAGCACCTAATAATAAAGAACCCTAGTTGCACCAGTGGATGTAGGTCACCTTGACCGAACCAGTATAAATCTCTCGTGTCTCTTTTATTTTCTGTTTATTGATATTGTGCGTGTGTGTGATTCCGCTGCATTACCGACTTTGATACATAACACATGCAAACACATGAACGAGCTGCTCTATTCATCTCCAACCTTCATCTATCTTTATTGCCACATTTTATCGACAGTACGAACGGTTTAAATCCACTCTTTATCTTATCATCACAATAGCTTCCTCATGCTTGCAATTTATTTATTTATTTTTCATTTTCACTCACATTCTCATTATTTCAGTTAAATTTTTAGATTTTATGGACCTTAACGTTCACTTTTAGTGGTTGGTTTATGATAGCGTTACAAAATATTCGAGAGTGTTAATATTAAATAAGTGGAAAGAAAGTTCCTTCTATTACTAACATAGAAATTATATAATTATGACCTTTGTTAAAGCAAGTTTAGGCAAGTATTTATAAAGATTAAACATCTCATTCAGAAGTAATTTCTCATATTCTACCCGGCGCATGTTTGGTTGGCTAGGAGAAGAAGTTTAAACGTGCAACTAATTCTAACTAAATCTTTCAAATGATGTAATTAAGAATCCTTCAACATTTCAAAGGAAACCTTAGGAATGTCTATAGTTTACATAATAATCCTAGTCGGTTTTCGTTCTATCTCCATCTCTATTTAAAAGTTACTTGAGTTTGGATCTTTGTTTTATATTTTGTTACTTTTAAGGTGTAGTTTTGTTTTTTTAGGTATTTTTTACATTCCAATTACATCAACAAATGTATCAATTAAACACATTATGTATTTTTCAAATGAATCCTTTAAATTACAATTCAAAACAATCCACGAACCAAACAACCTCTTAGTTCTTGAGTTTTAGGTGAGTTTTGTAATCCAGTTAGTGAAAATCGATAACTCATGTAATACACGAGTTGAATAAATCCAACTTATTGTAAACCAGCAATTTCTATGAAGATTTATATGTTGGATGTCATTAGCCATTGATAAAATAAGAAATAATGAAGATTTAAGAAATTATAAATAACAAATAATGAAGATTTAAAAATTATAAAATTATATTTTAATATAAGATATAATTGAAATCTTCTTATAATTTAGTAAGTTTTAATAAAATATTAGAATAAATTTTAGATATTTAATTATTTAAAATCATTATTATTTAATAAGAGAGAATTATTTAATAATAAAGAGAGATGGAAAACAAAAAATTAGACTTTACTAGAAGTCGATATATGGCAATCCAAGTTACTTATTTATTATAATAAGATTTCATGAAAATTGGTCACTTCGACATACAAAAAATTATTTTTATGCCAAATGGGTTTTTAAATATTGAATAGGATTGTAAATGGCTAAAATCACCAATGAAATGTTTTCGATAAAAGTTCTAATTGAATCATGATAATAAGCACAAAATGTCAAAATAGTGATTGAGTCTAGTTTAACTTAAAAGACAAGCATGGGGATTATTGGTAAAATTTGCCAACTAGTGTTTTAAAAAGTTTTCAAATGGTTGTTAAGATGTTTTTAAATTAAAGGACCTTAACTCGGTGAATAAAACTTTGAAATTGGTGTTAAACGTGTTAACGAGTCAAAGGGTCAAAATCGACAAAAATGTGATTTTAAAATTGAAATCCTTTTGTGGCATGTATGTGTTCAAAGATATAACCATTAGTTATAATTAGAAGAATAGATTTAAGACCAACTAGTTTGATGAAGTTTGATCAATTATGTATAAAGTCATAAAATGATGAAATGGTAATATTAATTGGATCATAGGTTGGTGTAGTAGTTTGGAAAGTTGTTGAGGTTGGGGATTTTGATAATGATGACATCACTGAGAGCGGTAAGTATGTATGAATGATGAAATTTTCCCAATCAAGATAATTGGAATCAAAATTTATGTTTGGTTAGCATAAACAAATGGTTGACATTTGGCTGAATTCCCTAACAACAAGTGCGGTATCTCCGTAGTGTCGTGAAATTATCATTCAATATTGGGAGTAAAACTTTGATCCAAGTAGTGTTAATTTTGTATACATAAAGATGCTATTTAAATCAAATAGTTGAGTAACTAAAGTTACCATTACACAATATAGAATGGGATTTGAAAATTGATCAAGAGGGTCAAAAGATCAACAAAGGCATAATAGCCTTACGTTGGTCACTTAATGGCTACGATGAAACCCATATTTTTGTCTAGTAGACTATTAATTTCAATTGAATTGTAAAGAATTTAAGTAGTCAGAAGATGTTGACATGGTATTGATATGTCAATTTAAGGGCACATGCCATTGCAATTGAAGGACAATATTTGTATACTCGCATTCTTATATAATGGAGAGTAAATTACTATTTGAGTTTCTTACATTTGTCCATTTTAACTAGTTGAGTCCCTTATGTTTCAAATCTTCGGTCTAAACCCTGACTTTTTATTTTTGATTCCATTTGAGTCTAGATGGCTAACGTCGTTATATTTAACAGTTAACTTTTTTTTTTCTAAAATAACCAAAATACTCTCGGGACTCAAATTGTTAAAAAACTTTATATATTCTACTCTCTCTCCTCACCACCACAATGACCACCACCACCACGTCAGGGACTTTATAGTAATTAAACAAAAGTTTAGGTTGAGTTTAGAATTCTATGATTAGTACTCCCATCGGTTTGAGGAATACCCTTTCTCCTCTTCACCGACCAGAAGTTGCCCGTCGTCACCGGCGGAGGCGACGGAGTAAAGCTATGAACTCTGCCTGTCAGTCGGCCATGTCTGTTACTGCTGTAAGAGTCCTCAGAATCCGAAACCGGCATAATCAAATGATTACTCTCCGGCGAAATCCTCCGATTCCTCTCGAAATTCCGAGATGTTCTGACTATCAGCGCAGATCGGAATAACAAAATCAATTACCGATTTCCGGTAATATATGAACACAATTCGAATTTATCGGCATCATCGTATTTACCTTACAGCCGAATGAGCTGAATCGGAAGGAATCGAGAAGACTACGCTCACATACTTCACAGGTATTCGTAACACCTTTTCCCGGCCTCGGTTGCGGTCGTTCATTCAGAAACACAACCTTCGCACTGTTACATACGTACGCTTGCACTGAACTGATGTCAAGTATTTCTGAATCTCAGAAACCCTAATTACATCGTGATATGGTGATGGTGAGGGTGGTGGTGGTGGTGGTGAGAAGAAAGAGGGTAGAATATATAATATTTTCTAACCATTTGAATCCCGAGAGTATTTTGGTTATTTCAGAAAAAAAAAAGTTAACTGTTAAATCTAACGACGTAAGCCATCTGGACTCAAATGGAATCAAAAATGAAAAGTCAGGGTTCAGACCGAGGTTTTAAAATATAAAGGGCTCAACTACTTAAAATGGATAAACGTCAGGGACACAAATATTAATTTACTCTTAATTCTAATTAGTGAGGTTCAAGAAAGTTGGTAAATTGAAAGTTTAGTGATTAATTAGTTATGAGATAATTATTGGGTTAATTTATTCGAGTTTATCTTGTTGGCTTTTCGTATATATTTAATTAGCTTTTGGGTTTAAGTAGGATTAGAATATGAGTCAGAGTTCTTATTATAAATAGGATAGGATCGGGTTTTGTAACACCCGAAAATCAAACATTTAATAAATAAATAAAGAGGGATTAGAACCGACCCGTTTAGTGATAGACCCCCTTATCTTGATTCCAACTATGTTTTTGATGGAAACGGGTAGATACGAGTGGTTGTGAGCCAAATAATCAAAGATAGATAACCATCATAAAAAGATCAAAGCTACAAATTTCATTGATTTTGGACAAGAAATTACATAACTTTCATCCACCCAGGATGAGTTCCACCAGGGTTATGGCTCAAAGAAAAACCAATAATAACAAATGAGACATAATGATCTATTTATAACCCCTAAGCCTTGTTCTTCAAGTCAGACGCCTCTGCTGAAGAACCACTTAGTGTCGCCTGGGCGACACTAGCTAGTGTCGTCACTAGTGTCGCCATGCAGGTTGACGATACTAGCTACTATCTCCTGAACAAACTCAGGCGCCACTAGTGTCGCCAACACTAAAACTTCATTTTTGTCTGGATCTTTCGATTGATAATATCATTCTAATATTTATACCCAACACGTAGCAACGAAGAAAACCATCCCCTCCTCCCCTTAACCCTAGCCGCCACTCTTGCTCCCTCATTTTCACCTTCACCGTCTTGCATTCTATAGAGAGAAAAGAGAGAAAGCTAGCGAGAGAAACTGACTTTTGTGGAAGATTTGCACCAACCATCGAGCTCAAGCAAGAGAGAAGATCATAGCATCATCATCGGGACGAGATTAGAGGTAACAACAACCCCTAGATCTCTGTTTTTGAGTTTTTGAAAATGGGGTTTTGGGTTTAATATAAAGATAGGATTAGTACGTGTTAATTGGGCTAAAAACACTAGATCTAGCCTTGCATGAGTTAAACAAAAGGTTTGGACGTAAAAAGTTGGAGTTTTGGATCAAAAATGATGGTTTTTTTTTTGGCAAAAACCACTGAATCGGCCGAAAGTACGTATGAATCGGCTGAAAGTTTTAAGTTGCGACCGAATGGAAGTTCCGACTGAAAGTGTAGTTCCGGCTAAAAGTTCTCTAGTTTTAACATAGTTCGCATTTAACTCTTTGTACACACTGTTAGACGATTCACTTAGATTTTCTATCATCAATCATTGTAGCAAGGCGGCAGATGAGTTCTAGAAACCTCCCTTTTTACTGTTTTGGAAGGATATGCATACTTGGTAAAGAACATCTAGTTTACAAATTGACAAAGGCCTTGTATGGTTTAAAGCAAGCCCCAAAAGCATGGATTACAAAACTTGATGGCACTTTACAACAACCCGGTTTCAAAAGGCGCCCACAAGAACATGCATTATACAAACAAAACAATAAAATTGGAGTATTGATAGTCGACGTGTATGTGGATGACTTGATTATTACATGGTCATGCAAGGACGAAATTGCCGGATTCAAGAAACAAATGGAAAGCCGATTCGATATTAGCAACTTGGGTTTGTTGACTTACTACCTCGGCGTCGAAGCGAACCAAAGTAATAAAGGGATCTCGATCAAACAAACTGGATATGCAATAGTAGTGTTGAAAGAAGCCAACATGTGGGAATCTGATCCAACCAAATTTCCCATGGATCTGGGTTTACGATTAACGAAGAGCAACGATAGTGATCCGGTTGATACAACCGAATATTGAAAGCTGACTGGTTGCCTTCGATATCTAACACACACAAGACCCAATTTGAGCTTTGCAATCGGAATAGCCAATCCTACGTGTAGAAACTGAAGCTGAACCACATGCTAGCGATCAAGCAAATTTTAAGGTATGTAAAGGGAATGGTTCAATATGGCATGCGATAACAAAGAAATGGTGATAAAGAGTTGATTGGCTATAGTGATAGTAGCCAAGTGACCGACCGTGGTGATGGGAAAAGCACAACTGGAATGTTATTCTACTTCAGTTGAGGCCCCGTTGATTGGTGTAGAAAAAAACGAAGCATGGTTGCATTATCATCTTGTGAAGCTAAGTTTATGGCGGCTACGACGACCCTATGTCAAGCAGTATGGTTGAAAAGTTTGCTTGAAGAATTAAATGTATGGAACGCGCAAAAGGTAAAGCTCCGGGTAGATAACAAGTCGGTAATAATGAAGAATTCGATGTTTCACGGACGTAGCAAACACATAGATACCAAGTATCACTTCAGTGTGTTATAAAGAACTTGGTGGCAATAGAACACGTTAGTAGCGAGGAATAACATGCATATATTCTAACCAAAGCATTACCGAGAACTAATTTCATTGAATTGAGAGAACTCCTTGGTGTTCAAGAACTAGAAGAAAATGAATCAGAAAATAACATCATGTTAAAGTTCATCAAGAGCAAATGAAAGGGATGGATGACGTATCATTGGTAATTCTTCAAGTGTAAAATTCGAATTTATGACTTGTAGATTTGTCACATACATTTTAACAATTGAATCAGTTTAAAGTTACGTACATTTTACAAACCACTAACAATTTATACTTATTTTGTTGATGCAATCATTATTTTTTCAAACGTTAAGCTTCTCAAGACCAAGACATGAATATTTGCATGCATGACACTGAAGCACCAACTCCTTTTCAGATTTCTCTTCCCCAAAGTTTTGGCTTTGCATGTGTGGAGAATGCAAATTTGAAGATATCCATACATTTAAACCAGAAAAGTACAAATGAAAAAGGGAATTTATGCTGTACTATTTGTCTTTCTCTTTGCCTTCTTTCACTGACTTTTAAATTAATGAATTTGTGTTTTGGTTCCTAATCAACCATCTAATTTCTTGAAAAAAAAAACTAAACTTTCTTTTCAAGTATGATAGTGTCTTTTCATTATGTGTTATAGGTAATATATTGTGCAAATAGCCACTGTTATACTATGGCTAAAAATGCAATTTAATAATTATTTTATACAATTGATCATAGCATAAATAATTCACCATTCAACTCACATCACTCAGTTAAATCTTAATTTGGAAACATCTAACTCAGCTAGACAAACAACTACAGTTATTGATGTGTTGCAAAACACATGCATTTATCCGTGTATAATTGTGTATAATTGTCCAATTTTGTATTAGTTTTGTGTGGTTTTAAGTTCATACTGAGTTTGGGTTAGAATTGCAGGGTACAGTGTGCTAAGGAAGCGGAAAACCGAGTAAAAATGTAGAAGTATCGAGCACACAGAAGTTGGAGCCAAAAAGAATAAATAATATTAATTTTCTGTTAAGGTAGGTCTCTCGCGGTACGCGAGAGAAAGGAGAGAAGTCCCTCGCGGTACGCGAGGGGATCCAGAAAGCAACCCGATTAAATTGTCTCTCGCGGTACGCGAGGTAGTGACCCAATTCCTCTCGCGGTACGCGAGAGGTCCGTTATACCGAGAATTTGGGAATTTTAGGGTTTTTTAAGATTTGTTCGGTTACGCTTGATCATTATCGACTTGTAGACGAAAAAGCTTGGAACTTTGGGCGATTTTGGCATTCAAGATTGGATTTTGCTTGGAGATCGAAGGTTTGGAAGCGATATCGGTTAGATTAATCTTTAGATCACGCTTAATCATTCGGTTACGTTTGATATTTGCTATTTGAACTATGTTTTCTCTGATTAAACTTGTTTCTTTTGTCTTTATGATGTTTCTTGGCTAAAACCATTAGAACTACCTAGGTTTTCGATGATTGGATGATAAAGTTTGGATTTTTATTGATTTTGGGATTTTGATTATGAATTTATGTTAATGTCCATATCTGAGTTTGATTGTTTGATGATTATACATGCTTATGAATGGTTGTTTGTGGTTTGATTTATCCATACACACTAAATTGGCTTATTCTGCACCACCGCAGAACATCTCTCATTGAGAGTGACAGTCGAAAGATCTTCCAGCTTCTTCTTATTGGAAAGAAGATCCTTCAAGAATTTAGCATATTTAGGCATATGCTGGAGGGCTTCAACAAAAGGCAGATTAATTTTTAGCTGTTTGAACAACTCCAGAAAGTGTCCATAATCCTTAGCAAATTTCTGCTGCATTAGGCGAGCAGGATATGGAACACGAGTAAGATCAACATTGGGGGTCTTCTTCTTCTCCCCACTCTTCTCCTTCACAGCAGGAGACTCACTATCGGGCACTGTACTTGCTGGGACTCGCCTCTCGTGCACCCCTCCAGGAGTCTCCATCTCTATCTCCTCATCTACCGGCTCATCATTATCAAGTGCCGGTGTCTGCTCACTTTCTACTCCTTTACCACTGCGCGTGGTAACCGCCTTCAATGTGGCTTTTGGGTTAGTCTCAGTACTACCCGAAAATGACCCTCCAGATCTATCAGTAAGCTGGCGCGCGATGTCTCCCACCGTGCGTTGCAGATCCAGGAATGCAGACTGATGACTCCTCAAAAGTGTATCATGCTCCTTAAGCTTGTTCTGTGTCTCCTGATCAGTCTTCACTAGTTGAGCAAGCAGCTGGGTCTGATTAGCTATCATCTCCTCTATCCTCTTCTCTCCTGGGCTACTACTAGACTGCTGCCCCTGCTCTCTATCACCTCCTCCATACTGATTTTGGCGGTTCTGAAACCCAGGTGGGTTCCCGCCAGATCTCCAATTAGAATTAGGGTAGTTCCTCCAGCCAGAGTTAAATAGAGGGGGCTTTTGGTTCCCCAAAAAGTCTACCTGCTCCTGTTGAGTAACAGGGCAGTCTATAGTATCATGGCCTCCTCTACATACCTCACACTTCATCGCGCTCATCTTCAGCTCCTTGATCTCCTTTGCCATAGCTGCAAGTGCAGCAGCCATGCTAGTCTCAGTGGTGACCTGATGAACACCTCTAGTGGCAGAAGTAGGTGTCCTAGCACTAGGAGTGGAATTCCTAGTGGAAGGCTGCTGTTGCTCAGCTTGAGCAAAGCTCTCAAACATCTCTTCACACTCTTCCGGCTCCTTCTTCTCCATGATGTGGCCCCCTGCAGCAGTATTGAACATTTGTTGTTTCTCAAATGTGAGACCATTATAGAACTTTTCAACCAATGCCCAATCAGAGAGGCCATGTTGAGGGCACTTGCTCAGCAGAGTATTGAACCGCTCCCAAGCCATGTGGTAAGGCTCATCGGGGTCCATGCGGAAAGAGTGGATCTGATCCCTCAGACGGGCGGCCTTTGATGGGGGATAATACTTTTTCAAGAATTTGGCCTTCAGATCTTCCCAAGTGGTAATGGAATCCTGGGGCAGGGTATCCAACCAAGTGGCAGAGCGACCAGACAGGGTGAACGGGAAAAGACGCAACAGGATGGCGTCATCAGTAGCACCAGTAATGCGAAAGGTATCGCAAACACGCGCAAAGCGGGACAGATGTCCTGGCGCATCCTCGTCCTCGAGTCCGTGGAACTGAGTAGAGTTACTGATAGTGTTCATCACATGGGATGGAATCTGCCAAGTATTAGTGTTGGCCATAGCAAGTCGGGTAATAGAGGACCTAGTACCCGAGAAACCATCACTCGCCCTCTGGTGGACGGTACGTCTAGCTTGTGGATTAGCATCACCCATGTCAGCAATGAGAATCGGAATGTGTACCTTTTTGTCAAGTAGCTCGCTCAAATGACCGCGAAACTTCCGGCTGCGCTCCCGAAGCTCTCGCTCAGGCTCTGAATAGGCTTCAAAGTCAGGTGATCCTTGCGAGCGAGTATGTTGCATAAACTGGAACAGAAAACAAAAAGGAAATAGAAGAACTAAGAACAAAGAACAGACTCAAACTAAGACGCACACAAATACCAAATAAGGACACAAAACAAAAAAAAAAAAAAAAAAAAAAACAAATTAAGGAAATAAACTAGAAAGGAAAAATAAAAACAAATGACCAAACAAGAACTAATCAAAGCTAATTTTGCTATTGGCAAGTGTCCCCGGCAACGGCGCCAAAAACTTGATGTCAGTCAAACGGCCTATAAAATTAAACACACATTAACCTAGACACTCTAGTTAAACTCTAGACAACTCTACTAAACTAGACCACAAAGACAGGCAAGTGTACCTATCAATTGTAACACAGCTAAAAGAAGTCCGGATATCGAACCCACGAGACACTGACTCTAACACAAATTAGACTCTAACTAGGACCTACTATTTGGTTTGGTTTTGGGGGGAAATCTACGAACTAAGATTAAACTAGACAATGAATACTAAAGAAGACAAAAGACTGAAATAGCAAAGACTTAGAGTGAAATCAGCAACTAGACAAAGGACCACCTAGGCTATGAATCATGGATATTAAGAATGATTTCTACTGATTATGGGATATGACACAAACTGGGGTTCTAAAGATGAATCTCCTATAAGATACCTAATGGATTCCCGATCACTCTCGGTCTCAGGATGTGGCCAGAAGACAACTCATGGATACTAAACTTACCAGTCAATGGATTCACCTTTCGGTATCACCACTTATGCTAAAGACTCGATAGATAAGCTCACCTCTCGGTTATGCAATCTCAATACATCAGAGATGCAAGGAGCAACCTGAATTCAATATGCTTGACACGATATAGCAACAACACCAGAATTCTAAGGAAACAACCTCTCGGAAAGTTCACACTCAGAAACCCTAATACTGACGACTAATCGATTACCTATCACTTTTTAGGTTTTTAGATAAGAAGAACACTTATTATTAATTGATTATAATATGAGTATCCCATGGTGACTACGTCTAGACAACCATAAACTAATCGAAAACACAAAGTAGACGATCTACTACACACTAAATCATGAAAGACATTCACTTTAGCATGTATGGATAAATCAAACCACAAACAACCATTCATAAGCATGTATAATCATCAAACAATCAAACTCAGATATGGACATTAACATAAATTCATAATCAAAATCCCAAAATCAATAAAAATCCAAACTTTATCATCCAATCATCGAAAACCTAGGTAGTTCTAATGGTTTTAGCCAAGAAACATCATAAAGACAAAAGAAACAAGTTTAATCAGAGAAAACATAGTTCAAATAGCAAATATCAAACGTAACCGAATGATTAAGCGTGATCTAAAGATTAATCTAACCGATATCGCTTCCAAACCTTCGATCTCCAAGCAAAATCCAATCTTGAATGCCAAAATCGCCCAAAGTTCCAAGCTTTTTCGTCTACAAGTCGATAATGATCAAGCGTAACCGAACAAATCTTAAAAAACCCTAAAATTCCCAAATTCTCGGTATAACGGACCTCTCGCGTACCGCGAGAGGAATTGGGTCACTACCTCGCGTACCGCGAGAGACAATTTAATCGGGTTGCTTTCTGGATCCGGGTGTCTTTACGATCCCGTGTTTGTTTGGTAGCTCAACTTTGCACCACGCGTTAGCCGATCTCGGCGCTAGCATCAATTTGATGCCCTACTCTCTCTTTGAGAAGTTAGGACTTGGAGATCCGGCCCCTACGCGCATGAGCATCTCTTTGGCCGATCGGTCGGTCAAATATCCAAGGGGAATAGTGGAGAATCTTTTGGTAAAAGTCGATAAATTTGTTTTCCCCGCGGATTTTGTCATTCTTGACATGGAGGTTGACGATAGAGTCCCGCTCATCTTGGGACGCCCCTTCTTGCGCACCGCCAAGGCATTGATCGATGTCTTCGACGGTAAGATTACACTTCGTGTAGGGGATGAGAATGTCACCTTTGATGTCATGAAATCCATGAAAAACTCGAGTGGTCAGGACGATTCCGTGTTCTTTCTAGACACCTTTATATCTCATATGGATCGATGCCTTGACTACGTGTGTGGGAATGATCTGCTTAACACACAACACCTGGATGAGGAAGACCAGGAGGTTGAGACTGATGCTCTCCCCGAGCAAAGTCCGAGCCACCCGGCTATTATACCTCCCGAGTACCCAGAAGTCCTAGAGGTTTACACAAACCACGAGGAAGAGAAGAAGACCTCGGTCGAGGCTCCACCATCCCTTGAGCTCAAGGAGCTACCCTCCCACTTGGAGTATGCTTTCTTGGATGGTGAGGCCGGTCTACCCGTCGTGATTTCTGCTGCACTGACGGAGGAGGAGAAGGAGAGATTGATTGAGGTGTTAAAGGCGAATAAACAAGCTATTGCGTGGAAACTCACTGATATAAAGGGCATCAGCCCTACTTTCTGCACGCATAGGATACTGATGGAGGAGGAGCACAAGCCAGTTGTGCAACCTCAAAGGAGGCTTAACCCGAACATGTCGGATGTGGTGAAGAAGGAGGTCCTTAAACTCCTAGATGCGGGATTGATATATCCGATTTCGGACTCCACATGGGTTAGCCCAACTCAGGTCGTCCCGAAGAAGGGTGGGATGACAGTTGTGAAGAATGAGAGGAATGAGTTGATCCCTACGAGGACAGTCACCGGTTGGAGAGTGTGCATTGACTATAGGAGACTGAATGATGCCACTAGGAAGGACCACTTCCCCCTTCCTTTCATTGACCAGATGCTGGAGCGCCTGGCAGGGCAGCAGTTCTACTGTTTCCTTGACGGGTTCTCGGGTTATTTCCAGATCCCCATCGCACCGGAGGATCAGGAGAAAACCACATTTACATGCCCGTATGGTACCTTCGCATACCGACGTATGCCATTCGGGTTGTGTAATGCTCCAGCTACCTTCCAAAGGTGCATGGTGGCTATCTTTCAGGACATGATCGAGACTTCCATGGAGGTTTTCATGGACGATTTTTCTGTGTTCGGAAGTTCTTTCGATCAGTGTTTGCAAAACCTCGAGAAGATGATGAGGAGATGCATAGAGACGAAGTTGATGCTTAATTGGGAGAAGTGTCACTTCATGGTGACTGAGGGAATTGTGCTAGGGCACAAAGTTTCACGTGCCGGTATCGAAGTGGATAGAGCAAAAATTGATACGATCAGTAGTCTTCCACCACCGACCAGTGTGAAATCAGTTCGTAGTTTTCTAGGTCATGCGGGTTTCTATAGGCGTTTCATTAAAGACTTTTCAAAGATCACCCGACCCATGACTCGCCTTTTAGAGAAGGACGTCCCATTTGAGTTTGATGCGGACTGTTTGACGGCATTTGAGTTTTTGAAGGAGCAGTTAGTTTGTGCTCCTATCTTGATCTCCCCCGACTGGAGCTTACCCTTTGAGCTCATGTGTGATGCGAGTGACTATGCAGTCGGGGCTGTTTTAGGACAAAGAAGAGAGAAGCACTTCCACCCGATCTATTATGCTAGTAAAACTCTTAATGATGCTCAAGAGAACTACACGACTACCGAGAAGGAGTTGCTAGCTGTGGTGTTTGCTTTTGACAAGTTTCGTTCATACTTAGTGCTCTCTAAAACCATCGTCTATACTGATCATGCGGCATTGCGATACCTGTTCGCAAAGAAGGATGCCAAACCAAGATTGATTCGATGGATTCTCTTGCTTTCCGAGTTTGATATTGAGATCAAAGACAAGAAAGGAGCGGAGAATGTGGCGGCCGACCATTTGTCAAGGCTAGAGGACCCCGGTAGAGAAGAAATCCGGGAGGAGGCCATAGGGGACACATTTCCCCATGAGTCCTTGATGATGGTGAGTTCGAGACCGGTAGAGAACCCGGTATTTTATATGAGTGCTGAGGCGCAAGGTTTGCCATGGTTTTCTGACATAGCAAACTACTTAGCTGATGGTGTAGTGGTGAAGGGCATGACTTCACAACAAAGGCGTAAATTTTTTGCCGATGCCAACCACTACATTTGGGATGCCCCACATCTGTTTCGTGTGGGAGCAGATAGAGTTTTAAGGAGATGCGTGAGCAAGGAAGAAGGTGTAGAGATCCTTAAGCATTGTCACGAGGGCCTGACGGGAGGTCACAATGGACCCTCCTACACCGCCAAGAAGGTGTTTGATTCTGGTTTCTATTGGCCGACGGTGTTTAAGGATGCTCATGAGTTAGTGAAGCGGTGTGACCCGTGTCAACGCACCGGGAATATCTCATCCAGGAAGGAAATGCCCCAACACCCAATTCAAGTAGCTGAAGTGTTTGACATTTGGGGCATTGATTTCATGGGTCCATTCCCGATCTCAAGAGGGAACCGATACATTCTCGTGGCGATAGACTATGTATCTAAGTGGGTCGAGGCTCAAGCCCTACCTACGAACGATGCCCGAGTTGTGGTGGGATTTTTGAAGAAGTTGTTTAGTAGGTTTGGTACTCCTAGAGCCCTAATCAGTGATAGGGGCACGCATTTTTGCAACGCCCAGATGGAGAAGGCGTTGTCACGCTATGGGGTCACCCATCGGTTTTCAACTGCCTATCATCCACAAACTAGTGGGCAGGTCGAAAATGCAAATAGGGGAATCAAGAGGATATTGGAGAAAACAGTCGGGAAGAATAGGAAGGATTGGGCCGACAAGTTAGATGATGCGCTTTGGGCATTCAGAACAGCTTTCAAAACACCTATAGGGACAACACCCTTTAGGATGATTTATGGCAAGGCGTGTCATCTACCGGTGGAGCTCGAGCACAAGGCGTATTGGGCCTTAAAGGCAGTCAATCTTGACATGCCACAAGCAGCACAACACCGGTTTCTCCAATTACACGAGTTGGAGGAGTTGCGTGACGATGCATACGCACGTTCTTGGAGTTACAAAGAGCGAACAAAGGCGTTGCACGATCGTCGATTGAAGGGAGTGAAAGATTTCAAGTGTGGGGAGGAGGTGCTAGTATATAATTCCAGATTGAAACTATTCCCAGGAAAGCTTAAGTCTAGATGGACAGGGCCGTACACGGTAAAAGAAGTGTTTCCGTATGGTACGGTGGAGCTACATGATGGAGAAGGAAGTTCGTGGAAGGTGAACGGTCATAGATTGAAGCATTACATCGGAGGACCGATTGAGAATGTTGAGGGGGATGAGATCCTCTTCGACAAGACCGGATCATGAAGTAAAGAAGAGCAAGTCCTCGGGGAAGAGCCCGAGTGTAGAGTTTGTAGATTTTTGTGCTACATTTTATATCTCTAGTTTTTGTGCATTTTTTTTTTTTTCGGTTTGTGTGTTTTTGTGTTTTCATGTGTTGCAGGGAATCGCGACAATAGAAAGGGGATCCAGAAAGCAACCCGATTAAATTGTCTCTCGCGGTACGCGAGGTAGTGACCCAATTCCTCTCGCGGTACGCGAGAGGTCCGTTATACCGAGAATTTGGGAATTTTAGGGTTTTTTAAGATTTGTTCGGTTACGCTTGATCATTATCGACTTGTAGACGAAAAAGCTTGGAACTTTGGGCGATTTTGGCATTCAAGATTGGATTTTGCTTGGAGATCGAAGGTTTGGAAGCGATATCGGTTAGATTAATCTTTAGATCACGCTTAAT
Organism: Smallanthus sonchifolius; assembly: GCA_023525975.1. Taxonomy (NCBI): domain Eukaryota; kingdom Viridiplantae; phylum Streptophyta; class Magnoliopsida; order Asterales; family Asteraceae; genus Smallanthus; species Smallanthus sonchifolius. The sequence continues at coordinate 87,706,660 of CM042030.1, read as the reverse complement.
CATTCGGTTACGTTTGATATTTGCTATTTGAACTATGTTTTCTCTGATTAAACTTGTTTTTTTTGTTTTATTTTACCGTCGTTTCTTGGTCCACATTGAGGACAATGTAGAGTTTAAGTGTGGGGATGGGAGACGTTCGTCTAATTTCTGTATTTTGAGTCTGTTGTTGTAAATTGTAGAAAATTATTGAAAAAGTCCTTCGAAAAAATTTGTATTTTTTCGAAGGACTTTTTCAATAATTTTCTACAATTTACAACAACAGACTCAAAATACAGAAATTAGACGAACGTCTCCCATCCCCACACTTAAACTCTACATTGTCCTCAATGTGGACCAAGAAACGACGGTAAAATAAAACAAAAAAAAATAAAGCAAAATAAAATAAAAGCACAAAAATCGGAACAGACTTCCCTGGTGATATGGTTATGAAATTCCTCGTAAGTCGTGCTCCCTAGCCCTCCATTCGAACGCTAAGCTTATATATGTTCCACGTATTCCTCACGAACGAAATCGGCCAACTTCTAACACATACTAGCAATCACGTCAAATATAAAATATATACATTCCATCACCACACCACCATCGCAACCACCCTCCGCCGCCGTCGCCCTCTCCCCCATCTTCAATCACCAGCCACCACCGCCCACATCGCCAATCGCCGCCATTCACCACCGACCACCGTCGCCGCCACCCTCCGCCGCCGTCACTACTGTCGATTTGGGAGTCTCCGGGATTCTACCTGTCATCACCATCGTTTTCGGTCGTCATTGAGGTTAGATTCCTTGTTTCGTTATGAATTCGCATAGATTGTAGCATACATTGTAGTCGAGTCAAGTGTCGTTGCGTATGTGAGTCTATTTTAGTGTAATGTGAGTCGGTTAGATTAATGTTTATATGGTTCGGGTGTCGTTGGGTTTGCAGGTTTCAATTTGTAAAAAAAAAAAAAAAGTCAGTTATGTTGAATAATAAGTCACTTGGATATGCACAGGTTGTACAATGAGTCGTTTTATTGACGTTTGGGTTGTATGAGTTTCGTGTCGTAGTCATTAGAGTTACTTTTGGATTACAATTGAATTAGATAGAATGGTATACAAGTATCTCATGCTACTCATGTCAGTAATTGTTGTTTTGTACATATATAGGGAGACGTTGTTTTAGTTTGTATTCCGAGTCAATTGTACAGGTTCAGTAATTTGTAAACGGTGTCTTGGGATATGCCTATTGTTTTCTGTGCAGGTTTAGACTGCCTCACCCGTACTCAATCTCCATTCGGGCGAGGTTGTCTGGTTTTTAATAAACAAATAGGGTATCCCGAATTTTTCAATTTTTTTTTTTTTTTTTTTTTTTTTTTTTTTTTTTTTTAATTTTATTTTAATTTTTAGTAGTTTTGCACAGTTTGTTGAACAAGTCGAACGACCGCGAATGAAATGCTATACGGTTGTTCGACCTGTTGTATTATCTTATTGTTATATTTGTGTTACTGACTTGTAAATGCAGGTATGTCTGACCATGGAGAGTCGTCTAGCGCGCCCAAGCGCAGGCGGGGCCCAGTTCCCCACCCTAGGGGAGAGGCCGAGGAGCCGCGCCCGATCCGTAGGGCGCCGCGTGTCATCCGATACGCGGCTCCGGAGGTCCGTCCCGCGCCCGATGCGCAGCCCACGCCGATCGAGGACCGGATTTTGCAGCACCACACGCTTCTGCGCTTCGAGCTGATGACCGAGGAGTCGGTTCGCCTTGCGAGGTTCGTCGACATGGAGCCGTATCAGCACCGGACTTTTGATTGGGGACTGGTGGAGGAGCTTGGACAGCTCCAGCGTTTAGAGGGGCTTTTGGACGCCCGATGGCGGTTGGCCTTGGCCTGTGACGCCACTCAGTACCATGAGCTCACTGTCGAGTTTTTCTCCACTTTCCGGTACGTCACAGGCCAGTTCTCTGAGCCAGCCGCCGTTTCCTTCTCTCTGGGCCGACAGGTTTATGAGCTGTCGGTCCCGCAGTTTGCGGTTGCCACGGGGTGGTATACCGAGCAGGAGGTGGCAGCGCCGCCATTCTTGCAGAGCCTTCGGGGCCTTTTCCGGAGGCAGCATGATCAGGGGGTCAGCGACAGTCAGTTGCGTGACTTTTGGCATTCCATCGCCGATGGACCGTACTCTTCCGCCTTGGTCGAGTCGTCCATTCGCGACCCCCTCATCCGGTACATACACCGCATCCTGGCTTGCACTCTCATCGGCCGACGATCCGGCATTGAGAAGTGCAACCAGTTGGACCTTTTCTGCTTATTCTGCATAGTTGGTCACCGTGAGGCCAACCTGGCCAGCATTCTCATATCATCTATTGCCAGGGGTCGTCGCGGTGGACCGGATGCGCGGTTAGAGCTCGGGCCTTACATCAGCAGGCTGGCTGAGCGGTTAGGAGTTTTTGACCGTTATCCGGGCCATCTACTTACACCGGGCCCGGATACCTTTCCATACGGTCTGGTTGAGCTGAGATTGGCAGGGATCATCACGATGGATGATCCCCCAAGATTCATGGAGATCCGCCAGGGTCCGCAGGTCCCACCACCTGCCGGGACGCCTGCCGCGGCAGCGATAGAGATGGGGGCGCCGACAGCACGCCAGAGGATTCCACACCATATCGAGCGCCCCCAGGTTCAGCACCCGCTGAGGATGAGGCCACCAGCACCTCTTACTCTCGAGGCGTTGCGAGATCAGATTTTTGACCGTCTGGATCGGCAGGACGATGCCATTCGGTATATGATGACACAGCAGGGCGTAGAGATCCCACCGTTCTTCAGGGCACCAGACCAGCAGCAGCCGGATCAGCCAGAGACGGGAGGTGACCAGCCGTGATCTTCAGCACCGCATGCCGGGTTGTATATAGTTAGTTCATGTATTTTTTTATTTCTGCTTTATTTTTGGGTATTTCATTTCTTTATTTCCAGTCCTGTACGTTAACTCTTGTATATTTCTTTTTGTATATATATTTAGGGGTTTCGGCACGGGTGGGTTGTGTTGATTGATGTATATATTTTATATTTGACGTGATTGCTAGTATGTGTTAGAAGTTGGCCGATTTCGTTCGTGAGGAATACGTGGAACATATATAAGCTTAGCGTTCGAATGGAGGGCTAGGGAGCACGACTTACGAGGAATTTCATAACCATATCACCAGGGAAGTCTGTTCCGATTTTTGTGCTTTTATTTTATTTTGCTTTATTTTTTTTTGTTTTATTTTACCGTCGTTTCTTGGTCCACATTGAGGACAATGTAGAGTTTAAGTGTGGGGATGGGAGACGTTCGTCTAATTTCTGTATTTTGAGTCTGTTGTTGTAAATTGTAGAAAATTATTGAAAAAGTCCTTCGAAAAAATACAAATTTTTTTTTTTTTTTTTTGCAAGTACATGGAAAATGATAGTACAACTGGTCATAGCATGCTAAAATAAATTGAAATAGAACAATAGAAAACGTGTCTAATTTGTGATGAATCGGTAGACTCAGCCAGTTTGAAAAGCTTAAATATCCTGAAAAGTGTTAATTAGGAAATAACTGAATTAAATCATGAAATCTTGTGGGTTCTCATCTTAGGATATCAGTGAAGCTGAAACTGTCAATATAGGGTGATAGGTACCACGGTAAGCTGAGATTTTTATGTTTCTTAAATATTTTTGGCACATCACTCTCTGTTTATGCAAATGAACCCGAGAGTTGATGGCGCCCGCATTCATAATACACATCATGAGTATAATTTAGAATTGAGAGTTCGAGTTTCTAACCTACGTGTTTCCTTCCGGGATAGTGACTTGGGAGATACACCCATGGGTCGGGACTTGAATAATCGATGGTTGGGATAATTAGGGTTTTGTTTATGTGTTTCCCATGGGGATAGTGACTCTGTGGATACGCCTCTGAACTAAAATCTTACGTGCTTTCATGATATGACTTGATCCTACGCGCTTCCTTCTGGGATGGTAACCCGGGAGATGCACCACTGGGAAAAGGTTGATTCATAAGTAAAATAATACTCATTTCATTTCCTTCCATGCATTCATATGAATTTGGGAAACATAAACGTTTTAGCTGCTGTGGTGGGAAGATCTATATGATCTAAAAACCGGACCTAAACATGACCGTGAGACAGGATTAGGTGGAAGTGTAATTTTTGAGTGTGAGATCCATAGGTTGACTGATATGCTGTATAAATGGGATTAGAACACTTCTTCGGGGGCTTGATTTTTGGTGTTTGGGTTTAGTCGGATAGAAATACCGGTTATTGCACTCTAATGCGTTATTATATATGTTGGAAATAATTAAAGAATAATAAAGCTTTGTCCAGTTATGATTCCATTGCAGAGATCTTTTTCGAGGACGAAAAAAGTGTAAGTGTGGGGATGTTTGATGTGTTGCAAAACACATGCATTTATCCGTGTATAATTGTGTATAATTGTCCAATTTTGTATTAGTTTTGTGTGGTTTTAAGTTCATACTGAGTTTGGGTTAGAATTGCAGGGTACAGTGTGCTAAGGAAGCGGAAAACCGAGTAAAAATGTAGAAGTATCGAGCACACAGAAGTTGGAGCCAAAAAGAATAAATAATATTAATTTTCTGTTAAGGTAGGTCTCTCGCGGTACGCGAGAGAAAGGAGAGAAGTCCCTCGCGGTACGCGAGGGGATCCAGAAAGCAACCCGATTAAATTGTCTCTCGCGGTACGCGAGGTAGTGACCCAATTCCTCTCGCGGTACGCGAGAGGTCCGTTATACCGAGAATTTGGGAATTTTAGGGTTTTTTAAGATTTGTTCGGTTACGCTTGATCATTATCGACTTGTAGACGAAAAAGCTTGGAACTTTGGGCGATTTTGGCATTCAAGATTGGATTTTGCTTGGAGATCGAAGGTTTGGAAGCGATATCGGTTAGATTAATCTTTAGATCACGCTTAATCATTCGGTTACGTTTGATATTTGCTATTTGAACTATGTTTTCTCTGATTAAACTTGTTTCTTTTGTCTTTATGATGTTTCTTGGCTAAAACCATTAGAACTACCTAGGTTTTCGATGATTGGATGATAAAGTTTGGATTTTTATTGATTTTGGGATTTTGATTATGAATTTATGTTAATGTCCATATCTGAGTTTGATTGTTTGATGATTATACATGCTTATGAATGGTTGTTTGTGGTTTGATTTATCCATACATGCTAAAGTGAATGTCTTTCATGATTTAGTGTGTAGTAGATCGTCTACTTTGTGTTTTCGATTAGTTTATGGTTGTCTAGACGTAGTCACCATGGGATACTCATATTATAATCAATTAATAATAAGTGTTCTTCTTATCTAAAAACCTAAAAAGTGATAGGTAATCGATTAGTCGTCAGTATTAGGGTTTCTGAGTGTGAACTTTCCGAGAGGTTGTTTCCTTAGAATTCTGGTGTTGTTGCTATATCGTGTCAAGCATATTGAATTCAGGTTGCTCCTTGCATCTCTGATGTATTGAGATTGCATAACCGAGAGGTGAGCTTATCTATCGAGTCTTTAGCATAAGTGGTGATACCGAAAGGTGAATCCATTGACTGGTAAGTTTAGTATCCATGAGTTGTCTTCTGGCCACATCCTGAGACCGAGAGTGATCGGGAATCCATTAGGTATCTTATAGGAGATTCATCTTTAGAACCCCAGTTTGTGTCATATCCCATAATCAGTAGAAATCATTCTTAATATCCATGATTCATAGCCTAGGTGGTCCTTTGTCTAGTTGCTGATTTCACTCTAAGTCTTTGCTATTTCAGTCTTTTGTCTTCTTTAGTATTCATTGTCTAGTTTAATCTTAGTTCGTAGATTTCCCCCCAAAACCAAACCAAATAGTAGGTCCTAGTTAGAGTCTAATTTGTGTTAGAGTCAGTGTCTCGTGGGTTCGATATCCGGACTTCTTTTAGCTGTGTTACAATTGATAGGTACACTTGCCTGTCTTTGTGGTCTAGTTTAGTAGAGTTGTCTAGAGTTTAACTAGAGTGTCTAGGTTAATGTGTGTTTAATTTTATAGGCCGTTTGACTGACATCAGTTATACATGAAAGTAACAGCAAATTCTACTGTGCATGGGGAGGGAGGGAGGGAGAGAGAGAGAGAGAGAGAGAGTGGCATTATGGTAATTTAATTTACAGAAGCCCAAAGGGGTAAAATGGTAACACACAAGCAGCTATTTTACTAGTTTATGGAATCAACACATAGGGTGGCTTCCTCCTCAATTATTCTGAGCATCTGGTGGACTGCACCTGCTATCTCGTCTGCTGAGTTGAGTCTGCATCCTTCTTCCACCTGCACATTTTTTTCTTGAATAATTTCATGGATACTTTATATATGTTGAATATTTCCATAAATTTAATTACCAGACAAACAAACTAAACTAGGAAACAACAACGTTTATGGAAAAAAACATCCTTTTCTACCCATCATTTCCAGAACATTAACGGAATTTGGTCACACCTGGTGGAAATCCCGAAAACACCCTCCCAAGTACCCTTTATATTTTGTTAATTTTTTTTATTTTACCATAAAGAACACCAAAATGACGTCTGATTAATGCATTATTGGTAAATTATTGGAGGATACTATGTCTAATTTAGAAAAAAGGTTAAAAACTGGATAGACCCCTTTGTTATTTCTTTTACCTTGACCATGATGAAAGTTTATTTTCCAAGAAAAAGAAATTTGTGTCTAATGATAAAAAAGGAAAGTACTGTTAGTATCTCAAAAGCTGGGCTTTTTGCATTGTGAAGTCATCCAATGTAAAGTCATTTTCAGCTCCACACTTTTGCATGAGTAAAATATGTACATGAAAACAATAAACCGTACACGTAGTGGAAGTGTGGAAGATGCATGAAAAAATTACACTTGATTTTGAATATTTTTCTTACTTTTAGTTTAATAAGCAAATCACAGTAAGTCACCAATTCATTTGATTATTAGTTGTCACATCATTTTATAATTATTGCATTCAAATTTTGAGTTGTTTGGTAGAGTTTCTTTATAAAAGGGACCTTGATGTATTGGTTTTTATTATTCAATATTATATTAATTTTCTTTTGAAGAGTATTTTTCGCTGTTTATCTTTTTTCCTTCCGCCTCACATGATACGTTAAAAAGGGTTGTACTGTTATGTGACAACCCTTCATATCACATCCACATAATTACACACTGTTTAATTTAATTACCTTAACACTGATGGAGTAGAGAACCAAAGGGTCCAAGGTGGTGACATTGAGGTGGAGTACACACAGATGAAGTGTTTGAAAACAAGCCACCATTTTCGAGAGCTGAGTGAGCCGTTTTTGCGATAGAATCCGAATATTAGCATGCGTTTCGATCAAAGTGACCTCGATGTCTGCAATGGCTGCCTTGCTTTTTGAAGTGTACTTGTTGGGAATTTGAGAGCAAGTGTATTGTGGGTAAGAAAAAAACTGTGAAAATGGAGGGGCAGCTGATGATGACTTTGTGAAATTACAATCATGTCCACCTTCATCTTGTTGTTGAGTCAAGAGGAATTTTTGAGCTTCAAGAGATTGCAAGAGATGTTCAAGCTCCTTCACAAATTCTATAGCACCACCAACTATGGAAGCTTGGTCACCCTGGGAAATAACACAAGGGGTATAACCGTCATTAAGTACAAAAGTAATTAATGAACTAACTATTAATGTAAGTCTAAGTAATTAAGTCAACCATATGAAACTGTAAAACTTTGGCTTCTTATTGTTGTTCATTGCATCCGACAAATTGACAAGAAAAGGGATCTCTAAAAAGAAGAGATTGCTTTTATACATATCAAACACTGTTAATCACAGTGTTTTAAGATTTTGTACCATGAGAGAGAGAAGAGAGAGATGTGTCAAGATTTGAACCTTTGGCTTAATTATCATGTTACAAATTAAGCTGTTTAAATTAGTGATTTGATTTAAAACAAGATTAGTATCTAGATAATATAACTCAAGCACAAGCTACATTAAGCTCTATATAGTTTTAGCCAAGATGAATTATAAAAGTTTAAAATCTAATTCCAAAATATTCATGAAATTGTAAAAAGAAAATTAAAAAGAAGTTTTAAGAAAGAATATATATAGATGGATAGGCATTGCATTGTCTATCAACCAAAAAACTTAAACTTACAGGATTTTTCACTTTTTATGACACCATAAAGTGAATTCGAAAACGAAGATTTTCAATGTATTCTTTTTGAAGATGAATAAAGAATGAAAAATAAATATAATGTAATTAAGTAATTCAAGCTATACCTATTTTTTTACAATTAAATTGGTTCTAATTTTATTCCACATATTTGTATTAACTATAATTTATTTTGAAAACATTATCTCAAAATTAAACAATTCATGAAAATCTAAAACCCTAACTTTGGATCTACATTTAAATTAAATAAGAAGAAGAAGAAACAAACTCTTTGGACGTAAGATTCCGGCATGAGAGACCGCAAGACGGCGAGATGCTCATTCATCTGTTTCCGGCGATTTCTCTCGACAGCAATGTGAGTCATTCTTTGAGTTTCAGCTTCTTCTTTGTTCTTGCAAACCCTAGACCGTCTTCTCCTCTTCTTCTTTTGTACCCCTAAATTCTGATTATTGTTGTAGTTATTACTGAAATTCTTTTCTGTGAACTTGTCAGTGCAGTAAGCTTGCACCGCCATAGACATCTTTGCAGTGGTTGTTGTTAGAGAAGAATTAGAACTCATAATCTCCATGGCAGTTCCTGCAAGTTCCTGAGATATAGGATTAGGGTTAGAGTTCTGATTTTGGAGATTGAAGAAGAAGCTGCTGCCGCAAGGATTAGTAGTTGTGGTTTCAGATGAGTCATTGCAGGTAAAAGGGGTTGCAGAGATGGTGTCATAGATTATGAAGTTGAGGAGTTCATTGGAAGAAAGTGTTTCTAAAGCCATACTCTCTCTCTATCTCTGTTATCTAATGTGTGGCAACTTTAGGCTTTTGTGTTTGTTCACATATATCTATTTATATTATATGAGGGGAGAGTAATAGTGTAACCCTATGCTATACTAGTATACAATTCAATTCTTTAACTTTTTCTTTAGACTAGACTGACTAGTAATCAATTATTATTGATAACATTATTTGTGTTTGGATGGTTAAAATTTCTTCAAATGTTCTCATGACCTAATGCTCAAAAGTAGTCATTAGTTTATTATTCAGTATGTTACTGAAGATGTATTAAATTAAATAAATAGCTAGGTTTTAAACTTTAATTTATCTCCTTCATATGGTTTAGAATCTATGTACAAACTAAATATATATACAAAAAAGTATCTCTCATTTTTCAGAGTGACTAGATGTACTATTAGATTCCTTCTTGTTTCTTATAAAATGCAGAAAAATAACAAAAAGAATGTATATTAAGAAATATAAAACATAATAAGTTTTAACCCCAATTGTATGTATAATCTCGTTTGGGTGATCTTTTAGTTAAAGTTCACAAGTTAACTTCTAGGTATATAAAGAAAAATAAATTATAGTTTTTGCCCAATATATATAATTGAGAAAACGAGTTGGATCAAAAGGTAGTTTAGTTTTATTTTTTTATGAGAATTATATCTTTTATACCCAAAATATGTTTAATAAATAGAAATTATATTGTGTAATTTGAGCTTTATGAGCTGCCAATCTTAATATTGATAGCATTTCTTTGTACTCGTTATTCTAACTTCTTGCTAGTGTTACAAATAGGAAGAAAAGAAATTATATTTTTGCCGAATAAATATAACTGAGAAAACAATATTAGTCAAAAGTCAGTTCGGAACTAATTTTTTTTTATTTTCTCTTTTTTTATTAGCGTAATTTTTTTCAATATATTAACTTACTCTTATTTATCACACTTTCTTATTTTGTTTAATTTATAATATCTATAACATTATAAAGCCACTTAAAGTTTTTTACTTCTTTAAAGTTATTTAACTTTAACTAGTGTGTGTTGAGTTTTTTTGTGTCGTAGTGGATTTATTAAATTATAGCTCTTTCATAGTATCTCATCACAGGGATTTACGCAGATTGCAAGATAAACATTAAAACATTGAAAATATCATATGATAAACATCTAATCACTAGAATACTATCTCATTTCCCTTTGTAATCCTAGGTTATTTTATTGTTCTTTTATAAAAATCTCCGTGGTTAAAAAAATCAAATTACAACATTGATGATATGTTCTCATAGCAAGAGAAAAGCCAATTTACAACTTTGACTTCTCAAGACACCATCTAAGAAACATCGAACAACTACGATAAACCTTTGTCTTAGTTGTGATAACGGGATGTTTATTCAGACACCGTATGTTGAATAGAGGTGACTACGATCAAGAAAAGCATCTTCAACAATCTTGAGTAGAAATTGTATAATTCAATACTCGTTTGAGCCACTTTATTCCGATTAAACAATCCAACATACTTCTGTTGTGATTCACATTTGTATCTAGGATGTAAGAGATGTTTTGTAGGTATTCTTAAGGCTAGAAAAGAATCCCCAGGTTGAAAAGTTCCCGACAATAGCGTCATTTGGATGGTCTTTGTTAACTTATTAAAAAACAACTTAATTATCTTATGATAGATAAGGTAATTGGGCATCTTATCCCTGAGAAACATGCAATTAATGCACTACTTTCTTGTTTGATTATAGACTAAAATTTAAGTAATTATTTGTTTTATTATGAAAGTTGATCTAAATTAAATGTAACTCTCAACACATGAAACACAAATTAAATATAACTCTAACTGCAACACATGAAACACAAAGATAAAGTTTATTGGATGTAAATATGAGAAATAAACAATCACTTCAAGTTTTAGGTTTGATCAAGCTAGAGTTAATTGTTTACTACATGTTACACTTGATTTAGATTGTATAGATATAATCACCTATATAATAAATCAAATCAAACATGGGTACGATTTATGCTTTATCCCACCAATCACCTTATCATTATCTAAGTTAACTAATAGCGAATCGAAACGATTGGGAAATATATATTAACATTTTCTTACAATTCAGTCAGTCAAGAAAACAATACAAGAATGAACAAAAATCATGTGCATAACGATTAAATAATCACTCAAATGCTTGAACAGAGTCATCATTCAACAATTTAAAGAATCAAAACATTCAAACGCTAATACTGATAGTGTTTAAGGGATGATTAGTCGAATTCGATCATGGTGGTGGTCGAGGAAAGAATGGTGAAATAGTGCATCTTCAAAGATCCAAGATGATGAATTGCAATAGAACTAGTCTCTAGAGGTTGAGAGAAGCTTTAGAAATTAGAACTCTAAAATAATTTAAATATTGGCTTACATATACGTAACCCATAGTGTTACGTATACGTAAACAGAAAACAAAAAAATTCAAAAAAATTGCGGTTACGTATACGTAACCCATAGTATTACACATTGTTTTAGTGGTTTTCTCGGTTTTCGTCTAACTTTGTGGTTTTCTCTTGATCCCTCCCCTATATATATATATATATATATATATATATATATATATATATATATATATATATATATAGGGACATGTTCAATTAAGAACCATTATTTTAACGAGAACCAAAAGAACCATGTATTTCTACACAAATATAAGGATGCATATATGCATTTGTGCATATATAAAGTAAGGATGCATGTATGCATTTGTATAAAAATGTATGGTTCTTTTGGTTCTCGCCAGAATGATGGTTCTCAATTGAACATGTCCCTATATATATATATATATATTGGAACACTGATAAACATCGATACGACATAACCATATTTTAGTCCAACCGATAAACATTGATACGAAACTTAGAATTTTATTAAATAATAAGTGATAAATGAAAAATAAAAAAATAAAATCGTTGGACCGATTTAGACCGCCTACCTGTATTTTGATACGATTAGATGAAATTGCATCGGTAGACCTCCGATTATCGATTAATCCGAATTTTTACAACAATGTTAATAAATAATTGGACATGTCAAACTTATATTTATATTAACGTGTCTTAATCTGAATTGTTATTGGTGTATTAGTGAGTACTTTTGTTAAAAAAATAAATATGTTAAAAATAATTATATGGTTATACACAATCTTATTAGTTATGTTCTTCAAAATTATTATAAGTTTAGCTATATATTATACTTTTGTGAACCGGATATTCATCAATTATTGTGATATATAATATAACAAAATATTAAATTATTTAAAAATTATAAAAGTTATAAAAAAATCACTAATCACTTATTTAAAAATTTGCTTGGAAAAACTATTTAAGTCTCCGATATTAATAAAATAAAAACAATAAGACACCATTTTTTCCTAAACTCAAATTGATGATAAAATTTTATTAGTTGATTGTGCGAGTTAAAAGTTGATTTTTATTTAAGATATCATCCTTTTAATTTATATTTTAAAGAATAAATTACATTTTTCGTCTTTAGATATCTTACAAAATGCAACTGGCTTCTTTATTTTCAATAATTACACAAAACATCATTTCGTTTAATGTTTCACACATTTCGTCTTTTGATGAATGGACGTTAGTTTGAACCACTATATCAGGTTATGTGCAAGATAAGATAAATGAGACAGTTGATCATTTTACTCTCACATCACGTAATTTACTCAAACAATAATAAATTAAAAAATAGCCCAATGTTAGTTTGAACCACTATGTGCACACCGCTAAAACCACCAACCTAAGTGTTGTGTTTCCCTTCGCATCGCGCGGCCTTCACTAGATAGTAGGCACAAATAGTAATTACTTCAAAACAAAGTCCACATAATATTAATGTAACAGAATTAACATTATTTTTTTCAGTCCCCAAACCTGCTCCATTCGCTGAAGCAATCAAAGAGAACCAGATTCAAGAAACTCATCATACAGTATATGTAGTAGTAAAAAAGAAAGAGACAAAAGAAACTATTTTAACATTACTATATCTATAATATAGTTGGTTTTTTTATCAAACACATGTAACATACTTAACATTATTTCCCGAGTTTAGCACGCCGCAACATGTGCGGGCATTTTACTAGTAATAATCAATAGAAATGAAGTGTATGCGATATGCATAAGATGTTTATAATAATGAGCTTTTATTCGAGTGGAACTATAGTGAAATAACATATTGTCTCATTCTTGTTATAGCAAAGTGTATATCTTTTAACACAAAGGTTTATAATAATGAGTTTTATATTTGAATTTGTGCATATGGTTCTGTGCCATTTTTCTTTCTACAACATAAGATGTTTACAAGTCAAATTTAGAACTTTGCCCAAAGCTATAAGGTAGGTGATAAAGCTGTGTCTATATCGTGAATATGACAAACCCTTTCAGAGCGGTAAATATTATTTGAGAATTTTTATTTAAGGTAAAAAGATAAATATAAAGAAAGTCAAACCCGTGGATGGGCTTACGGGGTGAAAACTTTTTTTTTTAACGATGAACATTGAATGTTGTGACGTCGTACCCCCCGTCATATGGGAGAGACTCGTCCAACTTCGGCCAATATGTAACCGGGCCCACTTGGCATCAGCGTTGGATAGCATCCAAGGAAAAATCCTACCCAATACGGGCCCTTCCGGGCTTGAGTAAGAGCCGAGGCTCGAACCCTGGATCGACGTGGGTAAAACTCAGTTGCAGCAGCCTAAGCTAGGCCTCATTTGCATGTTTCAGAAACTAATGTGGAGAGCAGGGATTAAACCTGGGTCACTAGGAATATCAGGTCTCTTCTTTACCACTCCACCACTAGGTCATTGACACTCGCTTTTGTGATATAGAAAAGCACAACACCTTTATCCCCTCTCACGTGCATCATATCTCATATGTTTCTAATTCTCAACCACTTTTATATTGTATTTAACATCTAAAAATACTTTTTTTAATCTTTTTAACAATGTTTTTAAATCCTGACCAGACGTCTTACCCGTCCACTGGTCGGATCGAATTTAAGAACTTGATGACGTCATAATTAAGTAAAAAGTATAAAAATTAATATATTAAAAACCACAATTGTCATAGGTTATAAAATCAATATTTTTGTGTGATTAAGAGCGTTTCTCTGGTTTCGTTCTTAATAAAAAATACATGCATATAATTTATTTTACCTAAGCAAGCTGAAGAAATCAATTTCATTATAGAGTAGATGCTATATTCCAACCTTCCAAATTTTGATGCTATGGTCACAAGTTCGAATCTTGTGGCTACTCAATATCGTTATTAGATTTTTCATTAATCTACCAAAAACAGTTGTTCCCCATCGTCCAAAAGAGTGAAACAACACTATCTCTCATTTCTATAAGGATTATTGGATTTTAATAATCCCATATTTTATCAATTGACCAATAATAATCTCAACTGAGAATATTCTTAACAGAAGTCCCTACTTTCAAACTATTTTCTTACAATGCACCCCCCGTTAAAAAAACTTAACGCCGTTAGATTTTATATGACGTGGACATTTGCAAATCGCAGGAAAGTCGAGCTAAGATAGCAGTGATCTCGTGGTGGGTTTTGAAATTGGCTCTGGTGGTGTTTAACTAATCTTGTTTTTTCGGCAAGTCCAAATAGAGACAACGATGGTGTTTAACGAGAGCGGTTAAACACCACCAGAGCCAATTTCAAAACCGACCACGAGACCACTGCTAGCTTGACTCGACTTTCCAACGGTTTGCTGATGTCCACGTCATAAAAAATCTAACGGCGTTAAGTTTTTTAACGGGGGGTCCAATGTAAGAAAATAGTTTGAAAGTAGGGCCTGCTGTTAAGAAAAACTCAGTTGGGATTATTATTGACTAATTAATAAAATATGGGATTATTAAAATCCAATAATCCTTTCTATAATATGAATTTAAAATCCACATCGCATCCATAACGAAAAAAAAAATCCTCCCACCTCCCTATAAAAGACTCAAGCTAGAGGTTAAATCCACCAAAAAAAAATTCAAACAAAAAATCTGATCCGACCCATAATATGGGTTTCCGGTTGACCTTGGTCATCACAAACCGTCTATATATATATAGCAGCCGTTCAAAGTAGCAAACCAAACCGACATTGTTAGCGGTTCCCGGCCGAATCAGTCCAGGTTTAAAAACATTGTTTTTTAAATCACTTTATATTCTTTTTAGTGACAATCGTCAAAATTAACATGTTGACTCAACTTTTTTTTTAAAATAAACATTGACATTTAGTTATTATAAAACTAAACATCTAAAAAAGAACCAATTCCAAAAGGCTACGTAACCCATTCTCGGCTGACCTGACAAAGCACTGGCCGCAGGCTAAGCACCAGCCTCCACCATAATCCGTCGGCTAAGGGGCTACCGCCGGCTAAGCACTAGCCCTCAACTTTTTCATGGCAAATTTTGGTTAGTTGATTATGTGTACTTTTAATGATTGTTGCGCAGTCAATAATTTTTTTTTACAAGTTTAATAAGACAAAAAAATCAATGATTATTTTGTAAATTTTTTTATTCTAACATGTTAATTTTGGTGAGTTTCCCGTCTTTGTATACAACGAAAGGTGCTAAGAGCAAGTGGTATACCCCTATCATCATCTCCCGTGATCCTATGTGGCACCCATGTGACACCATCACTTGAGTGATACACCACCCCTTTGTGCCGTGATCTTGATGGGCACCATCACTGCGTGAAAACTTTCACGGGAAAAGTGGGGGGAGACAACAAGTGAATGTTAAGGTGGCATAGGGTGATTGGATGTGATTATTTTCACTTGAGTGATACACCACCCCCTCTCCAAGTGATTATTTTCACTTGAGGGGATCACTTGAAGTAGAGGTTTCAAACCGAAA
The DNA here is from genome assembly GCA_023525975.1 of Smallanthus sonchifolius. NCBI lineage: Eukaryota > Viridiplantae > Streptophyta > Magnoliopsida > Asterales > Asteraceae > Smallanthus > Smallanthus sonchifolius. The sequence goes on along the minus strand of CM042030.1, from coordinate 87,690,816 downwards.
CCCGACCCGACTTCAAACCGGTTTAGTGGGAACCGGTTTCAAACTGGTTTAAACCGACGGTTTTGAACCGGTTTACTTATACATACGATTTACCGGTTTAGGAACGGTTTTTTTTTAACCGGTTTGAGGAACCGGTTTGCCAAACCGGTTTAACGGTAACTTTCGAAAACTAACCGTTGGGATAACGGCTATATAGCCGTTTTTGACCGTTAGACCCTTTTTTTGACCCTTTTTTTCACCCATTTTAACCCCCAAACACATTATAAATAGGTAGTGGGTGTTTTGGTTAAATCACACTTCTCAAACCCGCTCTCTACACTCTCGTTTATAAAAAAAACGCTCAAAAAACTCTGAAAAAAACGCTATGGCAGATTCAAGTTTTGGTGTTTCCTCTAACGAAGTTAGCGTTGTGAAAATCATACCAACAACGAGGAACCCCGCAATTTGGTCAAACTACGATCTATGTGAGTTGTCTAACTGGTTGGAACGTACTCGTTGCAAAAATTGTGGTGGTTTTTTTAAAAAGGAATCAAATTCTACTCTAAAAACTCATCTGGAAAAATCGTGCCCGAGTTTGAATAAAATTCCGGGTGAGGGTCAAACATCTATGACAAGTGAGGGTGGAATTTGAAACTTCGATCCAAATATTGTTCGAGATAGAATGACGAAATTAGTTATTTAAAGAGGTTTGGCTTTCAACCACTTCGACAACCTGCTCATGACGAGGATTATTCAAGAAGCCCTTCAACCATGTTATCATCAAGTAAGTCGTAGTACTTTTAGACGTGATTATCTAAAAATGTGGAAAAAAGCAAAAAAAGAATTAATTTTAGATTTTGAAAAATTGGAAACCGGTGTGAACTTAACCACCGACATTTGGTCGGCTCCACATGGTATTCCCGACTCATATATTTGCGTTACCGCTCATTGGGTTGATCCCAATACGTGGCAAATGATGAAACGTACAATCGCATTTGAGATGTTTGAATATCCGCACACGGGTCAAAATTTATTTCATATTTTAGATGGTGTGATAACCGATTTTAAATTACAAAATAAATTATTTTCAATATCTTTTGATAATGCCTCAAATAATACAAATGCGGTTCAAAAATTAATATTAAAATATAATCCGATTTGCAACGGCGCTTTTTTTCATAGTCGATGTATTGCACACATTATCAACTTAGCCGTGCAAGACGGGCTTGCGGTTGAACCCGTTATTGAATTAAGTAATGCATTTCGAGTCATGCTTAAAGACGTTTTTAGTAGTAGTAAAAAAAGATACCATGAATATATTAGATTATGTAACGATACGGGTTTGATTTGCTTAGGTCCCAATTGGGACCTCCCAACAAGATGAAATTCAACTTATAAAATGTTTCATAGTGCTATACGTCAAAAAGATACTTTAAAATTTTTTCATGATATACTTTCCTCAAAACCGCGTCGTAAAATTCATAATTTTCAGTCTACGAGTTGGGACATTCTTGAAAATATAACCGAATTGCTCGAAGTTTTTAAAACCGCCACTACTTTTTTATCCGGGGTTTATTACCCCACAAGTCCCTTGGCTCTTAAACAAATATTTCTAATGTGTAACAAATTAGTTGAACTTGAAAATAAAAATACTCTTTTTACGAGAATGATAAAACCGATGAAAGAAAAATTTGTTAAATATTTTAAAGAAATGCCTCCGGTTATAACTTGTGCCGCCGCATTAAACCCTACAATTAATGTTTACGGTGTTGAAACCTTGATTGATAAAATAACTTACGATTTGGATTTGAATGCCGAATATATTCATTTTTCAACTGTAACAAAAACTTATTTTAACAAATGTTTGCAAGATTTGTTTGATATTTATTTACATAAATATGGTACAACACAAACCCCACATGATACGATTGGCGCGGGCGCATCAAGTAGCAGCTCGAGGAATGTGAACTTAAATTTGTATAACGAAATGAGAAATGAATTTACTAAACGGGCTAGAGGGTCCACCCCGAGTAGCGAACTCGGAAGGTATACGGGAACAAACTTTTTATCATTTATGAGTCCGGATGTTTTTGAGAACTTTGATATTTTGGCTTGGTGGAAAGGAAACGAATCTACTTTTCCGGTCCTTTCCACCATGGCCCGTGATTTACTAACCGTCCAAGCTTCCACGGTAGCTTCGGAATCCGTTTTTTCTCTTAGTGACAGGGTTTTATCTATTCGAAGAACTAGACTCACTCCCGCGGCAATGGAAATGTGCATTTGCTTGAAAGACCATTTGGATGCGGTAGATAGGAGACAAGATAAGAGTTCGCTTGAAGACGAAATTGAAGTTGAAGAATTCATACACGAATCTGAGGTCAACCAAGGATTGGCGAGCCCACTTACAAATGAAGAACTCGCCGAAGATGATAGACTACGAGGATCCACTAGTAACTCCGAGAATGACGGCTAAAATTAAACAAAAATACTCCAAAAAAAAATATATTTTTCTTTTTGTCGAATTGTAATGTTTAATTTTGTAATGTTTTGTGATTTCCGAACTCCTACAATATGAATAAACGTTGAACTTTATGTTTTTATTTGTTAAATATTTATTTTTTAATTTTTTTTAATAAATCCGGTTTAAACCGGTTCACCAATCCGAACCGGTCCAGAACCGAACTGAACCGGTTCAACAGGTTCAAGATTTTATATTAAATAAACCGGTTTAACCCGAACCGGTTTAGTCAAAACCGGTTTAAGGTTTGGTCAACGCAAACCGGTCCGGGCCGGTTTGGAACCGGTTCGGTTCAAAAAACCCGGTTTGTGCACCTCTAACTTGACCGGATGCTCTAAAAAAGAGTTATCCGTGTTTATTTAAAAATAAATAAAAGTGAAGATGATAAATTTTAAAATATTTTCATAAATTTGAATTTATTAATTATTGATATACATGGTTCGGTTTCTTTTAGCTTTTACCGAAAAGTTTATTTTATTGTATCGGAATCAAATAAAAAGCTTGGAATTGTTAAAAACTTCAAGGTTTATTAGATTTTGACGAAGTTAAGTAGCTTGTGTGATTCTTTTCTATATTTAGCATTTATGTGTATGTCAAAAACTTATATCTAAACTATAAATATAATAATTTATTTTAATTTATAAGAATGATGATATCTTATAACACAATTTTAAGCAAAATTTAGTAGGAGTTTCCTTTCCTCGAAATATTATCTAGATTTTTTTTAGAATGGTTAACTCACACGTCTAGAATTCTATTTTAAATCTAAATATTTTTGTTCATAACGTGAATTGAACCATCAACTACTTAAAAATGGACACGTTTCCTACACAACTTGATACCTTTAGCCCACAATCCTTTGGTATCTAGATAAATAAGGTTAATTGCTAATGAGCTGATGGTGGAGTGGTAAGGGAGAGACCTGATGTTCCTTGTAACCCAGGTTCGATCCCTCCCTCCTCATTAGTTTCTGCGGCATACAAATGAGGCATAATCTTAGGCTGATACACCTGGATTTTACCCACACCGATCCAGGGTTCGAGCCTCGGCTCTCCCTCAAGCCCGGAAGGGGCCGTATTGAGTGAGATTTTTCCTTGGATGCTCTCCAACTCTGACGCCAAGTGGGCCCGGTTAAGGCAACATATTGGCCGGAGTTGGACGAGCCTCTCCCATGTGACGGGGGTGCAACGTCACAACATTCAATGTTCGCCGTTCAAAAAAAAAGATAAATAAGGTTAATATATGGTAAGTGGTTATCTTATGATCGTATAAGTGTTCTAATGAAAAATTAATGCTTGATGACTATTTTGAATGTAACTTCTATTCCAAGTGAAAAATATAAGATCTTTTTTAATACTTAAATAATATATATGTATTTAAAAGCTAAACTGAATAACTAAATAAAAGTAGTATTAATTAATTTGAAAAATTAGAACTAAATTACTAAATATAAATAATATAAAATGTTAAAATAAAATAACGAATGATGAATGTTAAACCATAAATATTAAATGTGAAGTGCAGATAGATATTAAATTATGAAATAATCGGATTAAAGTCTCCTTCCATTCTTTCTTTTCTTTTAACAGCAAATTTCCATTTTCTTTCAATTCTATCCTAAAATCAACTTTGAAAACATATTTTTTTATATTTCCTTCCCTTTCAAATTAATTCATTTCTACTTAAAGTAGCACAATAATGAAAGTGGTCAAAGTGGAAATATGACTTTCACCCTCCTAGGGTAAGTATAATGCTTTGATATGTTCATTTCTTTTATTCCCTTTCTCATTTTTATAGTTTTCTTTTAACTTTAAAAGCACTAATTCTTCGTCAATCTAGACTTATTAAGAAGATTATGGACTACGGCCTAGTGTAGGCTACCTAGATGGTATTTATAAGTAAAAAAAATTGTTGTTAAAAAATAAGAGTATGAAAATAATCTCTCTCTATATTAGTATGTTTCTTTAAACATAGTTATAACAAGGTCACATAATGGCCAATTTTATCCTTAACATTATCGGTTCTAACTCAACTATATGCATCCATTTGGTCCAGGGGCGAAGGATCATGAGCCCCCCCTCCCACGATTTTTTTCTCATAAGTGTTAATATATACGTACTCGGCCGATTTTTCGCTCAATAGTGTTAATTTATACGTATTCGGTCGAAAATTTTATAGTTTCGTCCCCCCTGATAGGAAAAAAAAATCTCAGCCCCCCTGCATTTTTCTTCAAGCTCCACCACTGATTTAGCCAGGCTTAAACGCCTAAGAGTGGTTTTGAGCAACATCAGCTCAATTTCAACCCAAACATATTCATTTGTTCCAATATTTATCAATTTAAGTTTGTTCACCTCACATATAAATTGATAGGTTTGAAACACTTATGGATATTTATCATTTCAAACCATTATTGACCAATTTAATTAAGCTAATTCACCAATTTGGTCAAATTTGGCTAAAATCACCATGTAAGTCTAGAACTATAATTTTATAATTAAACTTTAGGTCATAATCTAAATCAATTCTGTTGATGATTATAACCAATTTTCACCGTTTAGGGATGGTATAACACAATCTTCTAAAAAATTCTACTTAGGTTTACTTGAATGGTTTAATAATTCAGTAGTTGTAACATCCCGGATTTCAAAAGCAATAGATCGGGTTCGGGAGTTACATGAACATAAGGAAAAGGAAGCGAGATGGACCAGACCTTAGCCTGGGACGCTAGGTGAGCCGAGCTGAAGGTGAGGATGGGCCTTAAGACCCTAACCTTCCTTTCCCCCATCTCATTTCTCACTTCATCTTCTCCACCTTCCTAGAGAGAGTGTGTCGGTTTTGCTCCAAAATCGATCCAACCTTCTTCTACAGTGTTTACACGAAGCATAGCTGAAGAAAAGATCCGATTAGAGGTACGAAACTCGTTCAAATCTGAGTTTTTGTTAAAAATAGGTTTTCAGGGTTTTCATGGTTTTCTTCAAAAATGTCGGATTTTTACATGTGTTTATGCTTAAAAACCATGGATCTAGCTTCATGGTTAAGATTAGAACAGTTTGGACATAAAAAGTTGGGATTTTGGATCAAAAACGAAGAATCTAGCCAAAAACAGTTGAATCGTCCGAAAACGATGAAGTGTCCGAAAAGTATTTCGGACACAGAGAGATTTCGGACAGAAGAGTTTTCGACCAAGTATATTTCGGACAAATCGTTTTGTTATATCTAGAAGTTAACACATGTCGTTTATGACCACTCGAACAGATCGCCTAGCACCTCGTTGAGCTTTACACTTAAGAAGAGTTAACTAAGAAAGTCAGGTGAGTTCTAATCCCCTTTCCTGCCTACTTTTTGGGTGATGTGCATACTTAGAGAAAAGTGTTTATTATATATTTTATATTAATAAACGATGCCGAAAGTCATGATTTATAGAAAAGTTTAAAAGAGGTAAAAGAAAGTTTTTATGAATGATGTTTATGAAATGTATACTAACAGTAAAGATGTTTTTAAAACAATGAAGGTAAAGTTTTAAAGAAAGTTATTTCATTAACAAAGAAAGTAAAGATAAAGTTTCCTTTGGAAATAAGTACCAAGTTAAGTTACGGTTCCTTCGGGGACAGATGTTACTATGTACCGAAAGTCAGTTAATGGCTATGTCCCCCTATATAAGAATCTTTGTGGTTCGCTAACGATTAATCAACTGGTTCTCAATGATAAGGAGTAACGACGGTTACTCATAAGGGCTTTGTGCTACGTTGTCGTCCTAGAGGTAAAGAGCCTTAAGCGGCAAGAGGTCATCTTAGAGGTAAAGAGCCTTAGGTGACAATTTATCTTCCTAGAGGTAAAAAAGCCTTATGAGACATAGTGAGTAGTGAATCCTAGAGGTAAAGATCCTTAAGATACACTGCAGATACAAATGGAATTGACGGTATGGTGACAGCTTCCTGACCCGAGTCATGACTGTTATCAAAAGTTACGGTGATGCATCGTAAAACCTTCCCTTATTCGTTGGCCTTAGGACTTGAGCCATTGGGGCAATGTGGAAAGAAATGGAAAGTTAAAGATAAGTTTCAGCTAAGATAATTTATGAATGACTTAAAAGGATATTATATGTAAAGTTTTGCCTTATGGGCATGTAAAGTTATGTTTAAGTAAAACCTTCTTCTTTTAATATATGTATTAATGTTTTATATAAGCTTTAGAACTTACTCAGCGTTGCTGCTTTTTAGTATGCACACCAGTTAAGTGTAGGTGGCTGTAGATGGATGTGGATTCTTGGCTTGACGAGAGGAGTTACCCAAAGATCTGAGTCTGACATCCCACTTCCTTTTAAAGTTTATGATTGTTTTAGGACAAGTTTAAATTCGTTTCAGAAAAGTGATGTTCAAGACATGTTATGTATTTCGCTGCTTATGTTAAAGTTTTAATTGTTTTCGCAGCGATTTGAGAATTTCTTATGTTTATGAGATATGTGTTGATAAGTAAATCCAATAAGTGAGTACTCCCGGGTTCGGGGCCTCACAGTAGTCTTATTGGGTAAGCCAAATGAAGTAACTTGTTTAGAGTTCACTTAGGTTTACACACACACACACAAAGGATAATAGCTAAGCTAGACCCACCAATTACATTGTAAAGCCTCAAACCCGAGAGACTTCACTCGTTAGATTTACTCATAAACATAGTTATCATTCACTGATCATTAAATAAAACATTCGAACATAACGGAAGCGTACAATCGTATAGTTACATAAACAGCGGAAGTCTTAAACTTTAAAACATTGTCTTAACATTAAACAAACGAACAGGATGTCAGTCTTGGATCAGGTAGCCTGATGTAATGCGAAGCACACATCTTTATTCCTATTGTTTTTGTGCGTTTTACTTAGTTTTATCTTCGTTTTGAGTCGTTTAAGTCTGTATTTGAGTCTATTGTATATTTACAGGTGCACGTGAAGATTACAAGTGAATACATGAAGATATCGAGCAAGAAAGAGAAGCCGGAAGATTAAAAGAGAAAATATTGAAAATCCAAGTTCTCACGGTACGCGAGAGAAGATTACCGGATCCTCGCGGTACGCAAGGGAAGTTAGAAGCGGCCATGACTATTTTGTTCCTCGCGGTATGCGAGGAACCCAACCCATGTTCTTGCGGTACGCGAGAGACAAGAAAATCGTAAAAAATCCTAAATTCGAATTTTAGTAGAATTGTAATGCCATAATACCACAAGTTCGAATTCCAGCCGTCTAGAGAGAGACCAGAGACGATTTTGGGACTGAGGAAGCAGATTGGAAGCCAAAGGTTGAAGCTTTGGATCCGGGTTCATTGATTATAGCGTTCTAGGTTTCAAGATTCGATTTTTATTCTTTGATTGCTATGTTTGATACCATGTCTTTGTCTATTACTTCTGTTTTGATTGTTTTGAGTATGATTCTTGGCTAGATCATTAGTACTGCCTAGGTTTATGATGAATATTGCATAAAGTTATGATTTTTATTGGTTTTGGATTAATTGATGGTTAATGATTTTGTAAAAGATCTTGATTTAATGATTGTGATGAATATGCATGCTTAGATCAGATTTGTGTTTGATTATTAATTTCGTACGTTGATTGTGGATGTCTTCCAGTTTGACTAGCGTATCTAGGTCATATACTTTAGGGTTTGTGATTGTTTGCTAGAGATAGTGATCCATAGGAGTTGTGATTGAGTATAGATTGGATTGAGTGTGTATCCTGTCTCAATACCTGAGAAGTGAGAGATAGTCGTTTAGTTTTCGTTATTAAGAATCCGAGTGTCAGCTGTCTGAGAAGAAGTTGGTATTAGGTGTCTAGTGATTGTTGCTACTCTAAGTCATAGTTCTTATCTTGAGATTACCCCGTGCATTCTTCGAATGTATGGTGGACAGTGAGACTGAAAGGTGATCTGTCTATTCGGGTACTTTATCATTGTTGGAGAGACCGAAAGGTAATCCACTACTTGGCGAGTTTATTACATCTTTAGGTTCCTTAGTTGGTGACACCCTGAGAGTGATTAGGGATCCACTAAGTTATCTAGAGTTGTTTCTTTAGAAACCCAGATCCATCTTAGTTTCCAGAACCGGTAGAAGTTGTTCTTGGCAAGTAGGATTCCGACCTAGGTAGTATTCTTCTCATCTATGATTTCTTCCTTAATCTTGATCTTGATAGTTTGAGTCGACTTAGTTTGCTGCATTCTTAGTTAATCTTTAGTGTAGTCAACCCCCCCAATCATCAATCTTTAGTCTAAGTTAGAGTCTAGTATAGTTATAGTAGTGTCTCTAGGGTTCGATAACTCGGTTTACCTATAAGCTGTGCTACACTCGATAGGTACACTTGCCTGTCAGTTCGATTTAGTCGAAGGTACTCCTTTTATTACTTAGGAGTCTAGTTAGGTTTTTATTCATTAGTTTTATAGACCGTATAGGCGACATCATAGCCGTCACGCCTTTGCTCGTCCTTTCCTTTTGCTACCTGAAGTGCATACTAAAAGTCAGCTAATGCTGGTGAGTTCTAGTTAAAGCAATTAAGTATAAACATCATTTCTTTATTGAACATTCATTGGTCATACACATATGGGTGATCAGCTCGTCATTGTTTACGTAAGTCACAAAGACAGATGTACCGTCATACCGTCGTAGTCCGTCATTCATATCGTTCCTACCGAAGTATTCCATTCTTCATTACCGTCCGACAAACCTTTGGCCGTCCGTCCTACGGCCGTAGTCCATCCTTTCGCCCGTTTGCCCTAAGGCATCGGTTTCCCATACACACTATATATGCAGTCGTGCTTCGATTAAGGGCCTCTGTCTACCGTATTAGTCCATATTTAGTCTACCTTTCTAGACTTTAACATATCGTCTGCATAGTCGTATGGTCGTTCGTCTACCGTAGTAGCCGTCATCATCGTACCGTCCTACCGAAGTAGTCCGTATTTCCGTCCTTAACGTTTTGCACATTCATAACATGCAATATATAAATATAAAACAAGATTTCATCCGTTTAACGTTTTGTCATTCATAGCATGCAATATATAAATATAAAGCAAGATTTCATTCTTTGTAAACATTCGTTTGTTATTTCTCAGTTCAAAACATTCTTTCATATAACACACTTCAACCGCAAAACATTGGTAAAACATTTGCACATAGCACATAAGGGGCACAAAGAACTCACCCGATGAGCGGGTTCATGAAGTATAACAGTTGTTTGGTGAGCTTCACTAAAGTCACACGCAATCTGTATAATCAAGTCATACAAGATGAGATAACAGACCTAACCGACACTAAACTTTTCTATCTTTAGGGTTTGGCGAACTTCGACAAGTTCGCCCATTATGGCTTAAGCGAACATGGTAAGTTCGCCTCATTGAACTAGGCGAAGATGTGATAAGTTCGCTATCTAGGTTTAGGAGGTAATGGGTTAAGTTCGCTACATTGAGCTAGGCGAACATAGTAGATTCGCCTCTTTGGCTTTAGGCGAACATATGGTAAGTTTGCCCCTTAGATTAAGCGAACATGCTCTAGCGAAGATGCTAAGTTCGCTTAACGGTTCCAGGCGAACGTGACAAGTTCGCCTGCGTCAGTCATCTTCCCCAACAAGAACCCTAGATCTGACCTGTTGATTCTAATCGCGCAAGCTTCAAACTTTTTATGTTCAAAACGTTCTATTTCCATCCATGAGTATAGATTTATAATTTGTTTTAAGTTTCATACGTAAAAACCGTAACTTTTCATGAATTTAACCCGAACCCCCAAAACTACAAAATTCCAGATTCGGGCTAGATGGTTACCTTTTGGGGTCTGTTTTCCGTTGACGGTCATTGCTAGGATGATGTCCAATGATTTCCGAGCCTTTAAGCCGTTTCCTTTGCTTTCTCTCTCTAGCCCTCGATTCTCTCTCTCACTCTAGAACTTGCTCGAGAATGGAAATGAGTAGGGGAGGTGAGGTTGTTAAGGCTAAGGAGCAACCTCCCCTTGCTTTCGGCCCATGGGCCCGCCCAAGGCCAAGCCATCTTCACTTCATATCAGTGTTGTAAAAATCGCTAGGCGGGCGGTGGGGTAGGGCCTAGGCGGGATTAATCGGATTGAAATTTTATATTTAATTTTTCAAACTTATATATATATATATATATATATATATATAGTTATATACACATAAATACTTCAAACATAAACAATTAAAGATTAAATACTTCAAAATTCAAAAATTAAATAGTTCAAAACATCATAAAAAAAAGCCCCGATTAAGTATTTGCCCCGATTTGGGCTAAAAATCATTAAAAAAAGCCCAAAAAAGTGAACCGACTAGACCCGATTTGGACCGCCTAGCCCGACTAGACCCAATTTGGACCGCCGAGCGATTTTTGGACTGACTAGGTCAAAATTCCTTCTTAACCGTCCACCTAGCGATTAATCGGCGACTAGGCGCGATTTTTACAACACTGCTTCCTATCCAACTCGTGTTATAAATCTCGGCTTTTATTTCGTTTATTCGCTTTTATTTATTTTGGGATGTTATATACATCCACCTAGAATAAAGGAAAACATAGCACCAAGTTAATACATACAAAAATTACGTCATTCATCCCATTGTAAGGAAGAAAATTTGGATCTAGCCTTTAACCAAAGGAGGCCTAGAACCTTTATTTCTTCAATAATCATCGCTAGAGAAACCTGGCGGTGGTTGAAAATCAATTCATTGGGGGACTTCCAAATGCACCAAAGAGTAGTAAGTGTAACCGAGTAAAAGGCTTTCCTCCATTTCTTTGATCCGTGAAGAAAGCTATGCATGTCCAGCAGATCTCGAATATCGAAAGCGTAAACGGGGGGAAGCTTACACCAAGTGGAGATGGAATCCCAGACAAGACTACGGAAAGGAGCATGAGACGAAGATATGCTCGGTAGATTCGGTCACTTCACCACATAAAGCACATAAAGGAGATGGCACCTGGACATTCCTCGCCAATAAGGCACAAGTTTTGTTTACTAAAATCTCCTAACCTATTTAAAATACAAGAACTTGTGAAATTTTGTAACAAGACATAAATCTTCTAAAACCTGTTAAAATTTAATGAAGCGACATTCCCACTATGCAAAGGCCAACATGGATATTTTTTTTATCGCGCGGGTTGTTTGAAATTTAATTTAAAATGATCAATGAACGTAACCGATATTTATTATCAGTCTCATAGATTTATGTGTTATGATATCTAAATGATATTCAAGGCCGGATGCTAGGCTCGCTGCTAAATTAAAAAATGTCAAAGCTTCCCTCAAACAGTGGAACAGGGAGCAGAAAGTAATTGAAGATGATAAGGCTAATTCATGCAGGACTAAGTTACATAATTTGGATACTTTGGCTGAACTTGTTGGGCTAAATGAGGATGAAAGCAAAGAAAGGATGGATATCAAGCGATTTCTTTTGGAAATTGAAAAAAGGAAAATTGACGATGTTAGGCAAAAAGCGAATCCAGTGGGCGGTGGAAGGGGATGAAAATTCCTCTTTTCTCCACGGGCTGTTTAATTCAAGATTGGCTTCTAATAGGATAAATGGTATCCATATCAATGGGGCTTGGTCATCGAGTCCTAATGAGATCAAACAGGAAGCTTGTCGGTTTTTTGGGGATAGGTTTAAGGAACCTATGAAGCGAAGGCCAACTTTGGTGTGTCCAGATGTTAACAAGCTGTCAGAAGTTGAGGCTGCCTCCCTGATCATTCCTTTCACTCAAGATGAGATTAAAAAAGCGGTATGGGAGTGTGGGGGTGACAAAGCTCCGAGACCAGATGGATTCAATTTTGCTTTCATTAAACATTTCTGGGATGTGCTTAAAGATGATTTCATGGAAGCTCTCACTGCCTTCTTTAGAGATGGTGTAATCAGCGGCGTGTGTGCTTCCTCTTTTATCTCATTAGTCCCGAAAACTAATAATCCCCTCAATTTCAATGATCATAGACCCATTTCTCTTATCGGAAGCATTAGTAAGGTGATCTCTAAAATCTTGGCAAATCGTGTAAAAGGCGTTATTGGTTCGGTTATCTTGGCCTCTAAATCTGCCTTTCTAGCTATAAGGAACATCCTTGATGGGCCTCTTGTGGTTAGTGAAGTGATCTCTTGGCTCAGAAAATCCAAGCTTAATGGACTCATATTTAAAGTTGATTTTGACAAAGCTTTCGACTCTATTTCTTGGGAATTTATCGATACAATGCTGGAACAAATGAACTTCCCATTTAGATGGAGGGTTTGGGTCAAACGTGTGCTCGGATCGGCTAAGGCCTCGATGTTGGTTAATGGCTCGCCGTCTAAGAAATTCCTTTGCTCGCGTGGGGTAAGACAAGGTGATCCCTTATCCCCTTTTTTGTTTCTCATTGCAATGAAATCCCTTAACTGGGTTCTGAACAGAGCTGGGTCACTAGGGCTCTTCCGGGGGATCCAAATTCCTCATAATGGACCGGTTCTATCCCATTTCTTATTCGCTGATGATGTCATAATACTAGGAGAATGGTCTTGCTCCAACTTCAAAAATCTGATCCGTATTTTGCGAGGTTTTTACCTTGCATCTGGGCTGGAAATTAACTTAGGAAAGTGCAGCCTCATGGGGGTAAATGTGTCGGATTCAAGTGTTTTAGAGATCGCCTCAAACATCAGGTGTAAGGTGGGTACTATCCCTCTTTCTTATCTTGGTTTAGTAGTGGGGGCAAACATGAATTTGATTAAAAATTGGAGGCCCGTCATAGATATTTTTGAGGCCAGATTATTTGTTTGGAAGGCAAAGAATCTCTCTATCGGTGGTCGTGTGGTTTTAATTCGGTCGGTCCTTGATAGTCTCCCGGTTTATTACTTCTCGTTATTCAAAGCTCCCGATAAAGTGATTAATGTCTTGGAAATGATTAGAAGAAACTTCCTTTGGGGTAGTGCCGGGAACACTCGTAAGATTAATTGGGTTTGTTGGGATAAAGTTTGCGCTCCAAAGTGTTGGGGTTAGGGTCCCTAAAAAATCTTAATCTTAGTCTTCTCGCAAAATGGTGGTGAAGATTTAAAACCGAAACCCATGTGCTTTGGAAGGAGGTTATTCTTTGTAATCACAAACATCACCGTGTCAGCCCTTTCATTCCTAGAAGACAAGATTTCCTGAGTACTTGGAACAACATTAAAAGGATAGAATTTTCTTTGATCAAACTGAAGGTGTGGAAAAGAATGGCAAATGGCTATGGAGTGGTGATAGTCAAGGAGATTTTACGGTCAAGTCGATGCGCAAGTTACTTTCCAACCTTAATCTCCCAACAGTTAATTACGTGAAAAATTGGAGTAAATGGGTCCCCCATAAGGTTAACATCTTTTTGTGGCGGGCTGGGCTGGATAGGATCCCCACTATGTCGGCTCTAGTTAGAAGGCAAGTTTCCCTAAACTCGGTTCTTTGTCCTCTCTGCCTTAATTGTCCAGAATCGGCCAAGCATCTATTTATTTCTTGTTCGTATGTTGATATGTTATGGGCATTCATTAGTTCGTGGTGTCAACTACCACCTATTTATGCTTTTTCGATCCGGGATCTTTTGGACTTGTTTAAAACTGCTTCGGCCATTTCAAAAAGAAGCAATTCTATTCAGGTCATTGTTTACACGGCTATATGGGTCTCTGGATACTGAGAAATGGAGTTGTCTTTGGTAATAGGCGAGCTTCGATTAAGTGGATCTTTGAAGACCTCAAAAGTACAAGCTTTCTTTAGGTAAGGAATAGATCGGATATTGGCGCCATTGATTAGGAAAATTGGTGTGATTTCAAGATATAATGTCTTGTTCTTTCCTGTTTGTTTTTCCTTTTGTTGTAATTTCCTAGCTCCTTGCTAGTGTGGTTTTTTCGTTTTTAAATTTCTGCTTCCAAAAAAAATGATATAAAAGCATCCAAAAAGTAGTTATACTTAGCTGATCTTATATGCAACATAAATGGAAGCTGATAGACAATAAGAATGAGATGCAATTAAATATGCCAATGATGAGATATATGATATGAGGGTTTCTCATTAATTGCTACCAGTACTTAATAATCTTGATGCAAGCTTTAAAGACTGTTTTGAATGGGGATGGAATATACAGTGGACACCCATAATTGCACTTGAGATTCTTTGCCCCACACCTTTAAAAGCTCTTGTTTTACTCAACTTGACAACCTTGGTTCATCATCATCTATATACAGCCTACTTTTGTAGCCTCTGTCGTCACATATTAGGGTTACTATGTTGATTTTCTCTTCTCTTTCTATAAAGATTCCCGGTCATTATTTGTATACGACTAACATCATTATTTGATTCAGGTTTTGGAACCAGCATATAATCTACGCTTAAAAGTAGGGAAATTTTAGAGATACCGTCTACTTTTTGAACTACATCCGTTCTAACCGTCACGTATATGGCTAAATGTGACGTTTATGGAACCAAATGTCACGTTTACACCACTCCGTCACCCTTATCCACCAGACTTTGGAATCAGCGCGCCAGAGAATGTTGGGATATGTTGGTGGGTTTTTTTTAACGTTGAGTTGGGTTTTAAGTTTGTGGTGGTGTATATGTCACATATAGGGCAATCCGTCACCCCTTACTTATTTTTTTTTAATTTAGTTTTTTGTTTTTATCACGTTAAAAGTTTATAAAAATCGGTAGTTATAGTTTTTAAAATCCGGTCACCTCGATTATCGTTTTGAGATGTAAAAGTGAATAACGACTTTTTTTTATTTTAGTTTTTTGTTTTTATCATGTTAAGAGTTTGTAAAAATCGGTAGCCATAGTTTTGAAAATCCGGTCTACTCGATTATCGGTTTGAGATATAAAAAGTGAATAATGACTTATCTTTTGGTTTTTTAGTTTTTATCACCTTATAAATAGGTAGCTATAGTTTTTAAAATCCGGTCATCTCGTCATCACCCTCCGCATCGGACCCACCCGCACCGGACGTGCTAGCACCGTCGTGGCCCAACCGCCGTGGTGGTGGTCTCAACAACGGCCTACCGGCGGCCCGATACTCGCGACCGTATGGTCGATGAGCCACTACAGCATCTCCTCGGTGCGCATGACCCGGGCCTATGTATCTCGAATCATATCCAGTGTGGCAGCAGTCAACTGCACGGCATCGTACACGCGCGGAGGATGTTGCTGCGGCACCGGCTCGACCGCCGGCTGAACAGGCTCATCCCCCCGCCGGCCAGCTCCTCAACCTGAACCTCTTGCGCAGCAATCGCGTCGGGGTCCACCAACGGCTCGGGCACCCAGGCCTCCAACACGTCAAATCTCCTCACCAAACGCCACTACCCGTTCGGGTACCTCTGGGAGATCCTCATCCCGGTCGCCGTGGCTCAGCATGCCACGCGCGGGGGAACCGCAGCCATATGTAGCTGCGCCATCGCATGAACGTATCCCAGGCCTCTAGCGATCTGCGACACGATGTTGCCGCTGACCAACGCCCCTCGTGACTGTCTGTGATAGTAACCGGCAAAGTAATCCGTCAGACCACGAGCGAGGTGGCAGGGTGTGTGTGTGAGCAGACACCGAAGATAGAAGAGGTCTATGGCGGTGACCCTATTGGTGTCTTTGCCACGTCCAGCGACGGACGTGGCGATCAGCCGGTGCATGTAACGATAAAGAGGGTCTCGTATGTGAGAGACCCTGCTATCGGCCCCAAACGCATAGTCACCAATCGCAGGCCACCAGAGCCGGTGTGCGTCATCTGGCCCCATATAGATAGTCGTGGTGTAGATCGGCTGTCGAGTCTCCTCCTCAGTATAAAGGTTGCCTACAACAGCAAACCGTCTAAGGGACATACGATGCCAAACCCCGAACATAAGGAAAGTAACCTCCGCCCCACCCATTCCTCCAAAATATCAGTCTCGTCCGGCTCTGGCAATCCCGGCTCACGCGGCCGGAACAAAAATTTAGAGTACACCTCGAGGGTAACCTCGAGGTGTGCGGGCCAGTCCATAGTAAATAGACTATCCCACGTGCTATCCAGTCCAATAATCGTTGTCGCCCTCTGTCGCTCGCCAACCTCATCAAACCAATCCCGTGACAAAACGGTGTTGGGCTCCACCTTCCTCCCTTTAAGAGCCCTAAACCGTCGGTGTGCCGTAGTACCCTCCTTAAACTGAAGGTGCGGGCAGTCGTCGATCCCTAAAATAAATCCATGTTGGTTATCGTCGGAATTTTCCATATCTGCGCATAAATCCGAATTTATAATTAATTAAAATGTTTGTTAAACTAACATTTAGGGTTTACGGTTTAAGGTTAGGTTTACGGTTTAAGGTTTAGGTTTAGGTTTATGGTTTATTATATTATTATTATAAGGTTATATTATTATTATTATTTTTAAGATTATATTATTATTATTATTATTTTTATAATAAGATTATATTATTATTATAATAAGATTATATTATTTTTATTATTTTTATAATAAGATTATATTATTATTATAATAAGATTATATTATTATTATTTTTTATTATTATTATTATTATAATATAATATTATTATTATTATTTTTATTATTATTATTATTATTATTATAAGATTATATTATTATAATAGGATTAATTTATTTTTATTATTGTTATTATTATAATAAGATTATATTATTATTATTTTTATTATTATTATTATTATTATAATAAGATTATATTATTATTATATTTATTTTTTATTTTATTATTATAATAAGATTATATTATTATTATTATTATTATAATAATAATAAGATTATATTATTATTATTATTATTACAACACATATACCACCGTAAACCGTCGTAAACCGTCATAAACCACCACAAACCTACACTAGATCTAAGGGCAAACATAACAAATCTAAGGTATTAATCGGTTGAAAAAGATAAAATTAGGGTCATAAAATTACTTACCTGGTTGCGGTATTCGTCTCCGGCGGTCTTCTTCTCCGGCGGTAGTCGTCTCCGGTGGTCTTCTTCTCCGGCGGTCTTCTGCGGTGGTGATGTGAGGAAGCGGTGACGGGTTGTGCGGTTTATATGTAAGAGATACGAAGCAAACGGTCATGTATGGACCTAAACGTGACCGTAATCCCTTTATTGGGATTCCCAAATAATATCCACAACCGTGACGGTTAGGCCTAATGGTGACCCTTTATTGCCAAAGAGATGATGTCAACCAAATAATATCCACAACCGTCACGGTTGGGTCCCAACGTGACGTTTATGGACCAAATGTCACGTTTGGACCAAACCTTTACCATTATTATTATTTTTATTATTATTATTAGGTGTCGTTTACAGGTTAACCGTCACATATATCCGATATTTTTATGTGACATTTAGTCCTAACCGTCACCGTTCAGAGCTCACCTTTTGAATTTTAGCTCACCTTTCGACCTATACGTGACCTTTTGATGTGTACGGGTCGCGTTTAATTACCGTTTATGCGCACCTACATACACATATTGATCACAAATCGTCTTCAAATACGTATGTATTGATGTATGTATATATGTATGTATGCATGTATGTATCTATGTATGCATGTATGTATCTATGGATGTATGTATGTATGGATGTATGTAGGTATGCATGCATGCATGTATGGATTGATGCATTGCTGTATAGATGTATGTATGGATGGATGGTTGTATACATGTATGTATGTATGCAATACATACATACATTTACCGTTTATATGCACCTACATACACATATTATGTATGCATGTATACATGTATGACTATATGTATGTATGCATGCATGTATGTATGTACTGTGACTATATGTATGTATGTATGTCTGTATGCATGTAATATGACTATATGTATGTATGTATGTACGTATGTATGTACGTATGGATGTACGTATGTATGTATGTACGTATGGATGTACGTATGCATGTATGTATGTATGTATGTATGCATGCATGTATGTATGTATGTATGCGTGCATGCATGTATGTATGTAATATGACTATATGTATGCATGCATGTATGTATGTAATATGACTATATGTATGTATGCATGTATGTATGTAATATGACTATATGTATGTATGTATGTATGTATGCATGCATGTATGGATTGATGGATGATTGTATAGATGTATGTATGGATGGTTGGATGTATACATGTATGTATGTATGCCATACATACATCCATACATCCATACATACATTTACCGTTTATGTGCACCTATATACACATATTATGGATGCATGACTATATGTATGTATGCATGACTATATGTATGTATGTATGCATGCATGTATGTATGTACTATGACTATATGTATGTATGTCTGTATGCATGTAATATGACTATATGTACGTATGGATGTACGTATGTATGTACGTATGTATGTATATATGCATGTATGTATGTATGCGTGCATGCATGTAAGTATGGATGTATGTATGCATGTATGTATGTATGTATGCATGTATGTATGTATGTATGCGTGCATGCATGTGTGTATGTAATATGACTATATGTATGCATGCATGGATTAATGGATGACTGTATAGATGTATGGATGGATGGCTGTATACATGTATGTATGTATGCAATACATACATACATCCATACATACATTTACCGTTTATGTGCACCTACATACACATATTATGGATGCATGTATGCATATATGTATGTGCGGGTAGTCGTCAATCCCTAAATTAAATCTATGCTGGTCATCCTCGGAATTAGACATATTCTACGCATAAATCCCAAATAATAAGATTATATTATTATTATTTTAAGATTATATTATTATTATTATTATAATAAGATTATATTATTTATGTATCTGTCACCATTAGGCCCAACCGTGACGGTTGTCGATATTATTGGGCCAATATCCGTCACCCTTAGGCTCAACCGTGACGGTTGTGGATATTATTTGGTGACAGACATCTCTGGCAATAAATATTATATTATTTATGTATTTGTCACCGTTAGGCCCAACTGTGACGGTTGTCGATATTATTTGAACAATATCCGTCACCCTTAGGCCCAACCGTGACGGTTGTGGATATTATTTGGTGACAAACATCTCTGGCAATAAAGGGATCGCGGTTACGTTTAGGTCTATACGTAACAGTTTGTCTCTTGCAAATGTGAATCCCAATAAAGGTAACGGTCACATGTAGGCCAATACGTGACGGTTTGTCTCTGGCAAATGTGAATCCCAAAAAAAGTAAACGGTCACGTGTATACCAATACGTGACGGTTGCATCCGTTATATATAGACGCAGAGAGCCAGCATAACTCTCGTATCGTATGCTGAAACCGCCGGAGAAGAACACCATCGCCGGGGAAGAAGACCACCGCCCTACCCACACTTTCCAACTGTGAACATCCTCGAACAAATCTCACCGAAGCCACCTCTTGGCGGTGCAAACCACACCGGTATGTCTTCTTCTGATCCGTAATTGAAATCCATACCCTTACAATTATTTATCAACTCTTATTTATCAACGTTTTTCTTCCGTTCACATTCACGGTTGGTTCCAATTTTAAGTCTCGAAAATTTCCCATGGAGACTCGATCATATCTGACCACATTTTTTTTATGTTAAAAGTTATTTACTTTATTGTATTCAAAAATCATGAAAAAATGGTGCTTGATATTTTAGTGTTTACCAATAGCATGATTGAAGTTGTATGGGTAAAACGGTTGTGCGTGAGGATTTAATGGACGTTGATGCTCCATTATTAGTAAAATAATAGAACTAATAATGGAACATCGACGTCGATTAAATCTTCACGCATAACCGTTTTACCCATCTAACTTCTATCATGGTATTGGTCAAACATTAAAATGTCAAACACCATGTTTCCATGATGGGATTTTTCGAGACTCAACAATGGAACCAACCGTGAATATGAACGGAAGAAAAACGTTGATAATAAGCGTAATAATTATAAGGATGTGGATTTCGAGTACGGATCAGAAGAAGATATGCCGGTGTGGTTTGCAGCGGCAACAGCCGGCTCCGGTGATATTTGTTCCAGGATGTTCAATAGGTCACGTATAGGGCGATCCGTCACCCTTATACGTTCGTATATACATACATATGTCACGTATAGAGCGATCTGTCACCCTTATACATTCGTATATACATACATATGTCACGTATATGGAGATCCGTCACCCTTATACCTTCGTATATACATACATGCATATAACCGTCATGTGTAGGGCGATATGTCACCGTTATACGTTCGTACATACATGCATGCATGCATGTAATATGTCACGTTAGTGGGTATGGCTGAGTTGGGTTTTAGGGTTTTGGTGGTGTATATGTCACGTATAGGGCGAACCGTCACCCCCCTTTTTTTTAATTGTAAGTGTTGACACTTTTTATATATGATGTGTTTATACTTAAAATATTATACATCGTAAGATTTTATAGCAACTAAAAAGATACATTAATACATAGGCTATCCTGATATAGTAATACTGGGGACGGGCTGGTGGCCTCCTAGGCGATCCATCATTGTTACGTATTGTTTTATACGATCCTGGTACATAACTTGCCATTCCAGTGCGTTTGTAAATGCATATCTCGGCCAATAGAACATCACATTCGGCACTGGGTAATCCCCAACCAATTTTAGGGTGATAAAGTGATCGCGATTAACAACGGCTAGTGCTACAAGTGGATACTCAAAGCACGGTTCCGGTAGTGTTCTCACCGGGGAAAAAGACTGGCTGCCAAATAAGCCTATAAGATGTACAACACAATTGAATGTTTGAGCAATTATTAGTCCATGGGTGGGAAAGCTCAGCCAACGATTCTCGGGTGCGGGTTCAACTGTGTCAAACCAATCTAAGCTGTTACGAACAATGTCATAGAATCCAGGCATCTCGCGGTTCAAATTGGGCCGCCAATACGAAATGTTATTGTCCATTTCCGTTAGCATTTTTCCCCTAACCCACGCCCACTCATTTTGGTCCTTTCTTAAAGCCACAGCGATCCCCCGAAAACCGCAGTTACCATCTTGCCGCACATCTTTTATTTTTGAAACGTACTGGTGAATCCATTGGGGGAGGCTATCCTTAAACCGCATAATTTTCAACACGTTGTTAGGTTTCAACATTAAAGGAAACCCTAGGTCAGCTCTTGTCTGCTGTACCTTTGAAGCAGCCTTTAACCGATTAGGACGGCTGTTGGGCGTCTTAAAATGTGACTGGGAGTATAGGAGATGTGCCTCGCCGGTTCATGCATAGTTTGTTCTATCGTAGTATACGAGCTGTGTCTCACGGTGTCAGGCCTAATTTTCTGTGACGTCTTGGCATCCGATTTTCTCTGTTGCTGTTTAAGATTTGGACGACCACAAGGGTCCTGACGTACCTCAAGCTCTTTTTTTTTTGTTTTGCCTATAAACACACTTTCATACATTTTCTTAAACAAACTTCTTTTTACGTGGGGGTTGGGTGACAACATTACCTTTTTTTCACGTCGTGAAACTTCTTTTCATAGTCGGGTTCTGACGCCTGGGCGTACGCCAGCTTAAAATCAAGCTTCCTTCAGTGTGTGTCTACCGCTTCGGGTGGAATAGGTGTGACTGGATTAAAATAGTTTGTGAACAATAGGCAATCATATGACAACGGTAAAAAAATGTATTTCAAGTATAGATAACCTTGGTTGATGTGTTCCTCCAAACGACAAGCACATGGCAAGCCCATGGACGTGGACAACTGGTGTCCACACGTACCTACTATATCCAGCATCCTTTCCATTATCGTCATATCTTTTTCAAGAAGTTCAAGACACCTAATAGACACCTTATAATGTAATCCGGAAAACACTTGCAGTCGATGGACTTTTAATATCTTAATGCGGGACTCCTCGGAGGTTTTGGAGATTTCAATCTCCTGGCCTATCCGACAAGTGTGTGCAACGTATTGTTGCTCCCTGTAAGGTAACTCTTAAATTTGGCGTGTTGGCCCTCGACTCTATTAGTTGTATGTTCACCAAAGTTGAGGTGGTCGTACATCCAACAAGAAACAAAATTTTATTTGTACGGACACAACCAACTATTACAAATATATTCCAAGACCTTTGAAACAAAGAAAAAAGAAAAATTATGAAATGAAAAAATAGATTTTTATAGAAACATTAAGTATGAAAATCTTACCCTGTTTATCGTCTTCATTTAATTTTTTCTACATCTTCCTGCAATTATAATCGTATAACGCATCCGTGGGAGACTCACACAGAACCTTCCACCAGTATGAAAAATCTTTCCAAGTGTTGACTTTGAAAAAGCCTTTCAACCTTCTGGTGATATTCTCCATGATGTGCCACCTGCATAGGTTTTTAGAAGCACCCGGGGAAGACTATGTCACACGAACTCATCAGGGCTAGTTCCCTGTCTGTGACAATGACGCGTGGCTCCACACACCCATCAAGCATACCTTTGATCCGCTCAAGGACCCATGTGAAGTTGTCATGTCGTTCCCTCGATATAAATGCATGTGCAATACAAAACGACTTCGATGTCGACGTCACACCAATAAAATGAACAAAAGGAATATCGTACATGTTGGTTTTGTACGTCGTGTCTACCAACATCAGGTGCGGGAAGGCGCGCCACATTTTATAGGAGGTAGGATGACAAAATAAAATATCTTCCACGACATTAGTGGAGGGATTCTCCCGGGTGTGATACACGAACTCTTCAGATTGCAGTAAGTTTTCAAGTTCCTACATTGGTGTCAGGCCTATTTTAATTTCGGCCCTAATCTTCATTGTGGCGTTGTATATGTCCTGAACAACACATCTGCTACCGGGAAAATCTTCCCGTACTGCTGCAAGAGTGTGACGTGCACGCACGTGCTGCCGGTGTAACCTCTCAACCAGATCAATTTCCCCGGCGGACATCTTCCTAAGCTGCGCGTGGCCTTCCTCAAATACAACAGGATCGTGGGTGTATGTCTCGTCTGACACGTCCAACCTCCAACTATTACTCTTTCCGATGTACCTCCCTACGAGCTTAAAGGGACATGATTTTTTTATGCTCCCAGTACGCCTGACTGTGCCCATACATTTAGGTTCCCCACCACGATTGCATCCGAGTTCCACATCTTTTTTCCTTGACCGACTGACCACAATGACGCACCCATGCTCGCGTCCTCTCTTCTTAGCCCAATCCACCAAATCCTCAGGAGAATTAAAATACTGAAATAGTTACAAGGTCAGACTTAAAATGTAGTACATAAAACAAATTAATAATCAATTTAAACGAACGAAAGAGTTGTTGTCATATTTTGTCTGTTTTATATGTAATTGCCGCCTTGCGTATGCGATCATCGTCCAATGCATTCTCCGCATCCCCATCGTTTCCTTTCAAATGAACGGACGACTCACTGTCATCTGTGTCATTCCTATGGAAACTATCTGACACGTGTGTAGGTTCTGGTTGTGACCGGTACGAGAAATGTTCATTATCCAGTTCTGGTTGTGACCGGCATGACAGATGTACGTAATCCGGTTCTGATTGTGACTGGTATGAGAGATGTCCGTAATCCGGTTCTGGTTGTGGTCGGTACGACCCTTGACCGTAATCCGTCGGTCCAAATAGTGACATGTACGCCTCTTGACTGTAATTCGGTAATGGTTGCTGCTGCGACGACTCATGACCGTATGTATTTAACGGGTTGGTTCCCCCCCCCCCCACCTACCCACAAAGGGTGACTCCCGAACACGAAATACTCCTGAAAACGTAATGGTCGGTTAGATACCCGACGTAAAATAAAGACTTGCACACCACTAAGTTTACTCGTCCCAGTAGAACCCTTAATAAAATAAATACTTGTTAAACCTGGTTCAGATCTTCGAAAGTTGGCTCCTCATTCAAATCTGGAAGCTTCGACTTCTGATAAGGATCTCCCGAACTCGACATCGGTGTCAGGCGTGAAACAAAAAAAAACAGTGGTGTCCCAACAACAAATAACGACAACCAAGAACTCAACACACACTTTCGTCTATACTTTCTGTTCTTTTTAATTATGGTGAAAACGGTAGTGTCGGGTTTGTGTATGATGGTGGGTTTAGTGTGATGAAAGTTAGTGGTGAGAGTTGTGGATTGTGGGTTTAGTGTGGTGAGAGTTGTGTTTGATTTTGGGTTTAGTGTGTGAGTGAGTGGTGAGAGTTGTGTTAATATAAGCTGAATCTGGAACTTAACCGTCACGTATAGGTCCAACAGTGACGGTTAGGTCAGGTGTCCGACCACACTGTCGACTTTAACTTTCTGTAAAACAACCTCGTACACAACCGTCACGTATTGGCCTATACGTGACGGTTAGGTTTCCTTTTTGAGGACTGCAGAAACCTCGTATCATCAGTGTCCTTTTTATTCCCAGACTCACGAGAGATATACCGTCACGTTTAGGCCGATACATCACGGTTTGTGTCACAACCGGCACGTATAGACCGATACGTGACGGTTAGGTCAGGTGTGAAAAAAAAACCAGCGGTTCCCCAGCATAACCCTAAAAGTAACTTTAAATCACGAGTCTTGGTGATATTGATATGTGTCTTGGTTATTGGAATCAAGCATAGTTAAAAAGAATAAAATCAAAATTATGATATACGACATAATAACATGTTTGTACTTTGTAATAAATGTTATATAAGTGAATAATGTTAGTGGTGTATAAATTATCTTAAGAACAACATGGATAAATTATATATGTTGCACACGAAGAATTTCATAGTTTTGATAGCTTGCAATGACGAAATAAAAGGTCCAAGTTTTGGTTGAAAATTGTTATATCTTTTTATTTTTGTATGTAATTGTTCTTCTAATAATATCATTGTGGAAATGGTAAAATGAAGAAAAAAGATATAAGAAGGGAGAATAATATAAATGTACATTATATTTTATTAGAATAATAAATTACAAAAAAATAAATAAAATAAAGGGATAAATTATTAGTAAACAAACCATGATTACTAGTCATCTTGATTATTGTCATAGCTATAATTTTATTTTGTTTTTATCAAAAGACATCGATGCTGAATGAATAGCAGCCCATATGCAATTCCGTGAAAGATTATTAACTCATTTGCAAATATTTATGAAAATAATTTTTTTATTTTGATTATACTAATTAGATGGTAAGTTAATGTGTGTGTATATATAGAGTTTGGATCAAATGAGAACTTCTAAATAATACGAGAATTTGTGAGAACTCACAAAAAAATAATAAAAATTTTATTTATTTATCTAAAATACTAACATTACTATTAAAATACATACAACATTTTTATATGAATTGATATGTGTAAATTTACATGTACTCGTGTATTACAAACATTTACACATGTATAAATGGGAAAAACCTACATATGTATAAATGAGAGACTTACAAATGTATAAATGTTTATAATATAGGTGTACATGTAAATTTACACACATCAATTCATATAAAAAAATTGTATTTTAATAGTAATGCTAATATTAAATTTTAAAGTTTGTTTGTTTGTATTAAATTTTAAAGTTTTTTAAAATAAGAGATAATTTAAAATAAATGTGTTTTATTAGTATAATTAATACTTTCTTTAAAAATAAATCATTATTAAAAAAATAGGTGTATTTAATAAGATAGATAGGCGGGAAAAAATGGTGAGAAAATATATGGAGGCGATATGTGGCATAAGAGATTTTTTTTTATTATATAGTATAGATATAAATATAGGTTAGTATTTTCTTTAAAAATATATTATTATTAAAATATAGAGGTGTATTTAATAAGATAGAGATATGAGAAAAAAATGATTAGAATTAATATGAAGGCTACACGTAATATGAAAAAACATTTATTTATTAGATAGTATAGATGGTTTATTCAAATAAAAAGTGAGTTTTGTCTAAAAAAATATGAAAGATCGTGGACGCTTGATTAAAAAAAATTCAATGGTTGAGATCCAAATGAAGGGGGAAAAGGGACTCAAGGGTTATGTTTTGAAAAAATTCACAATTGTTGATTTTTTTGCAAATTTCACCGTTTTTAACGTAAATAACTTTTTATACGATATTTTTCTAGAAAAAAAATTACACCAAAAAATCAAAAAAATTTATCTTTAATTTGAGTATCGTGTTGGGGATATCTTTTAAAAACACAACATTATTATTTAAGAAAAATATAATATATTGCGCGAAATTATGTTGCTTTAACATATAACCGTGTTGTCTTACTATTATAGTGAAAACTGTGATAGTTTACCATTATAATTGTACCAGCATGGTTATAATGGTAAAACAACACAGTTAAAAATGATAAATCAGCACAATATTCGTTATAATGATAAAACAATGCAATTATATGGTAAAATACCACAATTATAATTGGTAAACCAACACAGTAAACCATATAATTGTGTTGTATTTTGCATGCAAAAATGGATAAATTATCCCCCCCCCCCCACCCTTCACCTAGAAAACCAGCAACATACACGTGGCACGTTCTCCTTCCTTCATATCCTTCTTAGGCAAAACCCATTTTTTAGTGGAACCAACCTCTGTGTGTGTGAAGAGTTTTTTTATAAAATCAAATTTGCCTAAAAATGCTAAAAAGTAGGCTGAAACCATCAAATTTATCAATCAATGGCTGAGAATCAAGTGAATGGAAAAAAAGGTGGAGGGGGACTATTAAAAAACCTCCATTTGTTGACTTTTTCAAGTTCCCCATGTTTTTAAGCGCGTATAATTTTTTATACAACATTTTTTTTAAATTACACCTTAAAATCGAGTATTTTTTTGTAACGAACCAAAATCCGGGTTTCGTTATAAATAATTAAATATTCTAATAAATAATATGGTGAAAATAATATTTTAGAAATAAGTTGAAACAAGTGGGTTTCAAGTTAGTAATGGGGTTATATTAGTTTTTAACTAATTATGGAATGAAATTGATGAAATGAAAGTTGAGGGGCTAAAAGTAAAATGGCAAAATCTATCATATTGACTAGTGAAAGTCAAAATTAGTCTCATTTGGGTGTTGGGTTGTTCTTGAGCAAAGGAGAAAACGAGATTGAAGCCTAAATCGTGCATTTGAGGCTTGTTTTGTTAAGGTTTTGGCTCACACATCACCTTCCTAACATCAAGTAAGTGATACTCTTCCATTTGATTTCACCATTTATAAGTTCATAGATGGGTTTTGTAGAAATCCGAAAATTTGAATGTATGTGGTTAATTGGTGTTAGATTGTTGATAATCTAGCTAAACTAAAGGTAAAGAATGGTGATTAACATCCTAGAACCTTTGATTTTGATTATGAGAAGTTAGGGTTCATATGGGAAAATTGGGGGTTTTTGGATTATGATGATAAGATGATGAATTAATGATAATTGAGTGTTTATATGATGTTAGACACTTGAACAAACACCAAATTAACCTAATGATAAAAATTGAATGAAAAATTAGTGTTAAGGTAAGGATAATGAAACTTAAGTAGGCGAGTTTGGGGTGAAAGAGGGTGTTTGGATATAAGTATAACTCAAACGGGTCAGCTTGGGTTGGAAATAGGAAATTGGGTGGTGAACCCAATAAAAATGTGATTTTGGTGTATGATGGATTAATAAACTAGATAAATGTGTTTAGGTAATCAAATTGCAAAACGTGAAGTGGAATCGGGACCTTCAAATCCACAAGTTAAGTGCTTTTGCGCTTACTTAGTAATTGATGATAAATGGTGTTGTATGCAATGTTGTATGCATAATGTGTTAAGTTGCATAATGTGCTATGTGGTATGAATGTGTATAGAGGTGTACGAATAAGTGAATGAATGTAGTTATAGTTTTAATACTATAATTGATATGTAGATATATAGTTATGTTCTAAGTACCATAATGGATATGTGGATATGAAGTTATGATCTAAGAATCATAATGGAAATGTGATGATAAAGTTATGGCCTATGTGTCATAGTGGAAATGGAAATGTGT
Organism: Smallanthus sonchifolius; assembly: GCA_023525975.1. Taxonomy (NCBI): domain Eukaryota; kingdom Viridiplantae; phylum Streptophyta; class Magnoliopsida; order Asterales; family Asteraceae; genus Smallanthus; species Smallanthus sonchifolius. Next base: position 87,662,365 of record CM042030.1, on the reverse strand, counting down.
TAATCATGAATATAAAATGAAAAGAATGAAACTTGTAGGTAATATTATTGACAGATTGGGTGGAAACGGGTCAAATGGGTGTATGGGTGAAACAAGAAGAATTTTACTTGTTTGTTATGTTTTATCTTCATTACTAATGGTGATATATGAGGTGTTATGTAGGAAAAGTTTCGATGTAGTCAAAGTCAAGTCCAAGGCAATGGCGGGATTCTCGTATGCGTACTTGTTGTTTTTGGGGGTTAATTAGCAATCCTTAAAAATGATGTAAATTGATACATGAATTTGTGTTTTGGTGTATGTAGATGGTGTTTTGAATGCTTTAATCAAAAACCCAAGTGATTGGGAAATTTTGGTGTCTAGTTGAAATGGTGAAAGTTGAAAAAATGGTTAAGTGTTGAAATCTGCAGAATCTAGCAAACTTTCTATGAAAAAGAGGTTTTCGGGCAACGCGAAGAACCCGAATACGCGAAGACCTGGTTTCCCGGACCTGCCCTTTTTGGACTCACTCGCGCCACGCGAAGGGAGAGGGCCGGCTTTTCGCGACACGCGAAGAATAAAAATAAATAAATAAATAAATTCTTGGGACGAATGCTTCAGCGTGTTTTAATGATTTAATAATCAGTGTTTGAAAATAGAGTGTTACATTTTTATCTTTAATTTAAACATAAAGTTAAATAATCACGCATAAAAAATTACGCGAACTTTTTTTATAATTATGCAAGATGATAATTACACAAACTATTTTGTAATCAAGCACGATGACAATTACACACGTTATATGTACAGCATATCGACATTTTTTTTAAATCTTTTTTTTATAATAAAAGTATAGCAAGAATGAACTCAAATTAAAGATAATAAAATGTTCGATTTTATCGTCTAATCTTTTTTTTTAAATAATGTCGTATAAAAAAAATTATATGCGTTTAAAAAACACGCGAAACTTGAAAAAAAAAAGTTAACAATGGTATGTTATTCCAATTTTACCCTCAGGATATTTTAACGCTTAAAAACTTAGCTGGCGTGGTATCCATTCATCTCAACGATTGATTTTTAATTTGTCAATGACCCAAAAATCTTCGTAACCTTTATACAATAAAAAGTATTTTGTATTTTAACCTTATAAATACATATAACATCACCAAATATAAAAAATTAAAATAAAAGTCCCCTGGTCCACCTCTTACTTAACATCTTTAGGTGATAAGAATAAAAACAAAAAGATCTATCACCTATTTGTCTGCAATATATATTCAACTTTATTTTATATTTAATTTTTCTTGTAATATTCTTTTTACAGAAGCATTTTAATTGTCATTAAAAAAATGTAAAGAAATGTGAAAAGTTAAACACAAGCAGGATTCAAAACCCCACTCTCGAATTTGTCTGTGTGAAACATTACATTTGAACGATAAAACTTTATGACTTCTTCACTTTTAAGTTGAAAGTTTTGCCATAAAATACCTGATCGATTACGTTATGACATAAAAACATTTTTTAAAACTTATAAAACAGGTTTAATAGGTTAGCCCACCAACACATCGTCGTGTTGACGAGAACCCAACCTTTATAGCTAAATGTGTTCGACAAGAAAGCGACCAAACTTGTTTAGACTAAGTCTAAAACTAAACCCATGAATTTCTGATAGGTTGTGTCTTAACTAAATGGTTATTTGTTGGATAGATATCACATGAATTAAGAGACATAAGAAAATCCCATAAACTTAATGAAAAAAAGTTTGGATTACCAAGGAATATTAGCAGAGTAGAGCTGTGGTGAAGATGACTGAAAACTGGTAAGAGGGTGAGGGTGGTCTCACTTGGACCATGGTCCAACCTGTCTGACACCAGTAGAATCCATGTGACAACAAGAATCTATCTACCCTTCCTAATTAATTAAAAATACTCTACTATAGATATACAAATTAATACCAATCATTCACATTCAAAACACCCCACTGGTTTGTTTCTTTCACCTTCATCATTTCTACCATCTCAAGACAAAGATCACAAACAGGTCAACAGCAACATAAACAGTGTACAAATTTTATATATTTGACATCACTACAATGTTGCAATCCTAAAGGCTAAAGCAAAACCAGTTGTACCTGCTAGAAAATTCTTCAAATCTATGGGCTTGTGATGTCCGGACCCTAATGTTTGTACAGCATGATGGCAAGACCCACCCACCCCTTTGTATGCAAACATTTCCAATTTCAGTCACATTGCTTTCGTGCTTCAATCATATCATTTATTTTTAATTTTTTATTAATATATCAATCACATTGCTTTATAAATATATCAACATAGCATTATAAAGTGATTCGGAAATGAAAACTGCTTAAATTTACTCATCCGGAGCAGATTGTTCCTCCGGACTAGATTTGGTCATCCGGGCCAGATTTGGTCATCCGAACCAAATTGAAACAGCAGTTAAGGATTGACGGTTTTCAACCAATAACCGTCATTACGTTTCATTGCATATGTTTACCCCTATATATAAGTAAATTTTGGTCAGTATCAAACACACGAAGTTTCGCACTACTACAAAAACGACCATTTGCGACCGTCAAAACAGTCGCAAATGCCCTTTTGCGACCATTTTGCTACCGGTTTCGGTGGTCGGTTAAACCTTTAGTCGGTAATCACTTTTACGACCGAAATCTTCTTGCGACTGATTTTTTGACTGTAATCTCTGTCGTAAAATTAGCGACCGATTTTGACCTTATTGGTCCCTAATTAATCCTAACTAACACTAGTTTCCCCTATGTTCCTGTATTGCCCTAATAGATCATAGTTAACCGATACTAGTGCTCAGTGGCGGATCCAGAAATTTTTCCCAGGGGGTTCACTGTTTTTAGATGCTCCAATTTTATAGGGGCGGACATAAAAAATTTCAGTTCGATTTGATTGTTCGGGTCGGGTAAGGTTCTTTTCAAGATTCTAAATTCACATCTCAAAACAATGGCGAAACAAGAACATTTTAAGTAGAAAACCAAAATAGAATTTTTTGAAAAGATTTGTTTATGATATAAAAAAAATTATAAAAATAGAAAACCAATTAAAAAGTAGTACACAATAAACTAAACAAAAGGCTAAACGATAAATTAAATTAAAAAAAAATACGAGAAAACTTTTTATATTAAGTTAAATAAATTAATAAAATCATAAACAAATGGTTAAAATTACTTGTAGAAATCACTTTTTTTTTACTTTAACCAATTGACCCTTCATTTAAGATAGAAATAATAGTTGTCTGTACTATATTGTGGTTAAAAACTGGGTCGTGTGCCATGACTTATAATTAAAAAGGCCCTATATATTATATATTAATATATTAGGTCTTCTTCATATGTTCTTATTACCATTTTCTGCAGAACCTTAGCCGGCGACCTGAAAAAGAATTCCATTTATCTCAGTTTCATTATTTTTAGATGTTTCAATATCATATGGCCGGACATAAAAAATTTCGGGTCAGTTCAGTCAGGTAAGTGGTTACCTCATTAAAACGGTTTCCCTCTTTGATACTTCGGGTGAGTATACTATTAATTTAATTAATAAATAACTATTAATAAAAAATAAAATTAAAATTAACAAGTCTAACATACTTCATCTAGAAAATTAAGTTGGAGTAAATCAAGATAAACAAAAGAGGTGGACTAGACAAAGCAGATATAAAATAGAGTAGCAGTCTGTTGCAACCGATAATATGTAAGTTAAAGAGAAAATTAAAATAATAAAATAATAGGTTTTCTTTTATTAGGCTTTTTAAATGAATTAAGGTGGGTTTTGGAAAAATAAAAAGCCCACACAAAAGCATTGTGTAAATAGTCAAAGCCTAGTACTAGTATTAGCTTCTATCCTCTTCTTCTTCTCTGTTCTTTCCGTAGCTGGAGAACTTTGCCAGATCATGCATGAATAACTTCGCCGGACCGCCGCTGCGTCGCCACCAGCAGCAAAATCCGTTGATGGGTTCACCCTGTATTTTTCTAAGGGGTTCACCCTATGTTTTTCTATATAGCTTTCTACTATAATTTCAAAACTCGGGGGGTTCCGGTGAACCCCCTCGGCCCTATGTAAGTCCGCCCCTGCTAGTGCTAATTGGCCATAGTTCACTCTCTTTAGATATAATTGACCAATAATAACCTTAATTGCCCATAATTGACCAATACTGACACTAATTAACCTTCAACATTGACTACCACCATTGACCTTAATTGTCCCTAAGTAAAACCACTTGACCCTAATTACCTATAATTGACCTTGATTAATACTACTTGACCCTAATAAACATATGCTCCGAAATATAACCCAATACGACCATTTTTATTTTATCTTTTTGCGACCGTATTTACGACGAAACAATTTTGGTAGCCATATTTGAGACCGTTTTTGCAGTCGTTTTAATTTTTTTTTTAAATTAACGACTGTATTTGCGACCGAAACAGTTTCAGTACCTATATTTGCGACCTATTTGCAATCAATTTAATTTTTATTTTTTAAAATTAACGACTGTATTTGCAACCAAAACAATTTTGGTAGCTATATTTGCATATGTTTTTAAGATATATCTAGTTTTTATTTTATTTTTAAAAACTAGCAATTGTATTTGCCAAAAAAACAATTTTGGTAGCTATATTTACAATTGTTTTTGCGACCATACTAATTTTTATTTTATTTTTTATTATTCTTATAAAATTAGCGTCTGTATTTGTGACCGAAGCAATTTCGGTCGCTATATTTGCGACTATTTTATGACCGAAACAAACATGTCGCTAATTTTGTGACTGATTTTGTTTCGGTCGCTAATATTGCGACCGATTTATTTCAGTCGCTAAATTTTTTACTGAAACAACTTTGGTAGCTATATTTGCGACTAGTTTTTGAGAGCATATTAATTTTTATTTTATTTTTTTATTATTTTATAAAACTAGGGACTGTATTTGCCATCGAAACAGTTTCGGTCGCTAATATTTCTACCGGTTTTGCTTGGGTCACTAATCTTGAGACAAAAACAACTTCGGTCGCTATATTTGTGACTGTGCGACCAAATTAATTTTTATTTTATTTTATTTTAAAAAATTAGATACTGTATTTGCGACCGAAACAGTTATGGTCACTATATTTGCAAGTGTTTTACGACTGAATCAATTCAGTCGCTAATTTTGCAACCGATTTTATTTCAGTTGCTAATTTTGCGACCAATTTTGGTTCGGTCGCTAATACGGTTGCTAATTTTGCAACCGGTTTTGTTGGTCGCAATTTTCAGTTGCTTTTGTCGTTTTGTGTAGTAGTGTTCCAACAGATTTTACATTTTTGTTCTTGAATCACTGATTCTTATCCGATTAAATATTCATGTACCCTCGAAATAGTTCAATGTGAAAGCGATCTTACCGATTATCAGAGTTTCCAAGTTTTCACAAACACCCACAATTCTCATCAGCTACATAGCTGCAATGATAGATAAAGAAAATCAATTTTAGGACCTTTTTTTTGACAATTTACAGTCGTGCAATGGTAGATAAAAAAATCAAGATTGGGACTTTTTTTAGCCAATGTACAGTAATGTGTGTTCTTCCAAAACTGTAAACCATCTTCTATTAGTATTTTCCCAACCTTACAGACATGAAAAACGGAGCAAGTATTTTCATGGGCCAAGAAATAAATTTCAGCATTTTGGCAAACACAATAAAAAAAAAATCAAAGACTTACAAGTCATCATATTCCAAGAAACATACCATGTGATATCCGTAGAAGGGCAAATGTACTCGATAATTAATATTAAACCATCGGATTTGAGTAAATTCTACGTTTATTGCATTTATTTATAATTGAGTATGAGTTAATTTGAGATGTGTTTAATGGCTAAAATATGTAAAATAAAGCAAAATAGTTAGAAAAGAAAAGGCCAAAGTTGCTCAAAGTGGATTTTTAATTGATACAAGTATAACCGTCGAAATCAATTTATAATTCACAGCATAACTGCTTTAGAAGTAAGTGTTAGCATAATAAGTTATTGGGTTTATTTGTATTGGGCTTTTGTTCCATCCGTTTATGTTAGCTACAATTTGATAGAAGAAACTAGAGAGGGAAGAGATCATTCATTTCATAGCTAACCTTCATTACAAGCGCTAATCTATTATTTAACGATCTTTAACAAACGGTAGTTAACATTTACTCCTACTACCCTTACAATTACAAACTTGACACTTAATTCCTTACTCTTTATACAATTGACAATTACAACCTTTTACTATTTAAAACCTAACAAAATTTCCTTGCTTGAAATTGTTTCTTGTCCTCAAGAAACAAACTCTGGAAACCTCAGCTGAAAGTCATCAAGTACCTCCTGGGTAGCCTCAGAAAAGGGAAGCCCACGCCAATGAACCAAAACCTGAGTGACCACCTTATTCTGTTTCTTGCCCAATCTTTTGTCCCCAATTGATTGAGGTTGAAGCCGTAAACGAGTATCCGTGGGAATAGGAATCACTAGAGAGTGGTTACCATGAGCAGCTTTTAAGAGGGACACGTGAAAAACTGGGTGTAATTGAGCCTCAGAAGGTAAGTCTAGCCAATAAACAACCTTACCAATGCGTTCCAAAATAAGGAAAAGACCATAAAACTTGGGACCAAGCTTAGAATGTTTGCTAATACGCAAGGAGGTCTGGACATAAGGTCTTAGCTTTAGGAACACCTAAGTGCCAACTGGAAATTCTCTGTCACTTCTGTTTTCATCAGCTTGCTGTTTCATTCTATTTCTGGATTTGAGTAAAGCAGCCTTTAAATGTTGAATCATAAATTCCATATCTCTGTGTAAGGATTCCACTGCTTCTACTTGGGTATCATTAGGGATATAAGGTATATATGTGGGAGGAGGATGCCCATACAAGGCCTCAAATGGGCTCATTTTGATTGCTGAATGGAAGGTAGAATTATACCACCATTCAGTTGATGACAACCACTTAGCCCATTGATTAGGATTGTCCATAACCATACATCTTAGATATGATTCCAAGCACCTGTTTAAGACCTTAGTTTGGCTATCACTATGAGGGTGATAAGCAGTAGAAAAAGCCAACTATATACCCTACGGTCTCATAAATTCCTTCCAGAATTGACTCAGGAAAAGGGGATCCCTATCTGATACTATTGTGAGTGGACATCCATGGAGTTTAAAAACATAATCCATAAAGGTCTGAGCCACATGTACATCAGTGAAAGGATGTGATAGGGCTATGAAGTGACCATATGTAGTCAACCTGTCCACAACCACAAAAATAGCATCCTTACCTTGGCTCTTAGGTAACCCACTGACAAAATCCATGGAGATGTCAATAAATATATGAACTGAAGAGGGTAAAGGCTGAAGCAACCCAAGTGTTGCTACAGGTTCATACTTGGCCCTCCGACAAGTAACACAATCCGTGACAAACTGAAATACTTGTATGGAGCAGCCCTTCCAATAACAAAAAGTTTTGATCTTTCGGAGAGTAGGTTTAAACCCTGAATACTCTCCATTAGGAGATGCATGAACAACTGTAAGATATCTTTCTTGAGTGAAGGTTCATGCCCAATGACGAGTTTGTGTTTCTTTTTCAATAGTTGACCATCCCAAGTAATGTTTGTAGGAGCCTTGCCTTGTTCACACTTCTTTATCAACCATTGCATAGTAGGGTCACTGCCCCAATAAGACTTTATTCTCTCTAGTAGCATAGGATCCATAGAACTAATAGCCATAGTAAACAAACCTAAACCAAATACCCTTGATAACCCATCAGCAACAACATTTTTTACCCCTTTCTTATAGGTTATATCATAAATATGTGCGTGAAGTATATATATGTTTTGATAAGAATTTTTCACACAAATGTCGGTTTTAAAATTGGTTTTCACCTAAACTAAACCACACACACGAAGGCAAGTGCATCTGTCGGGTGGTAATATAGAATCGATAAGAACCGGATGTCAATCCATGGATACAGTTTAACGTTCAATCCAGATCTTCAATTGTTTGATTAAGTAGAGAAAATATTTTGATGTTCCGATTTCTTTTTGTAAACTCTTTTCTAAAATGTCAATAATTAATTTTTTGAGAAAATTGCAAAGATTAAAAGTGATAAATGTTTTGGTGAGACAATCATCTTAGTTTAGAATCCGCTTATTTAATTATGTCGAAACAAATTATATGGTCAAAGTTTGTAATTATGTTAATGTTCTCTGAAGCAGTCGAATTAGAATCCTGTCAAGGTTTTTAATCCCATAATCATTAAGAAAGACATCTATGAATAGATTACATGTTGTCCACTTAAGATTAGTTTAATTAGATAAAAAGGTGTAATTTCTTAACTTATGAAATTCTAGGCCAAAGTCATATAAATTTTAAGCTTGATTCATCAAAACTTTAATTAACACAACTATTGTTTAAAGAAGAATCACAACATTTCTCTTAGTTTTTCCAAACACGATTAACGGGTTTGCATGTCTCAATATTTATTTCACAATAAAGGTTTCAAAGATTCATTCCTAATTCTGAGCTATAACATCATACCAAAAGATAGTAAAGTTATAAATAAATGATAGTCTTATAGGTTTTCCAACACAATATAATTTCGCATTTATAAACCTTTAGTTGATTCGTAAACATTTAGACATGCAACTACATCAAGAAATTAACACAAGATTATCATTACATTAACATAATATTTTAACCATAGTCATAAGTTTAACATAATTAATTAAGCTTCATCAAACTAAGATGATTGAAAAGATGTTTAGCTCATAGTGAGCTTGCGAACAACAACAACACAATTGGAGTACATGCAAGTCATAATAGGATCAAAGATATAACCAAAGTTTCCAAGTGTAGTGGTGCTTTTTTTTTTTAATTTGATGATGGAATGGACCTTCCCAAGCCTCCAAATGGTCTTCCAAGCCTGGTTCCCGAGTGGTTGAGTGAGTGAAATTTCTCCAAGAGGTCTCTCCTAAAAAATGAGCCAAAGAAGCTCTATTTATACTGTCTGAGCAATGGGGCACGGCCCGTGCCTGGTGAGGCACGGTCCTGTGCTGGGACCACAGTGCAACCGTTTTGTTTTCTGTCGCGAAACGTACTGAACATGTACTGGGCACGGGGGCGTGCTTGGTGAGGCACGGCCTCGTGTTACACCTGGGCGGGGGACAAAAGTACACTGGTACAATCTAAAGTTGACCACGGGGGCGTGCCTGGTAGGGCACGGCCCATGCTTGGCCAGAAGACTTGTCTTTTTTCTGCAACATTAGGGCACAGGGGTGTGCTTGATGGGGCACGGCCCGTGCTTGATCTTCTGAGTTGTTCAATTTCTTCATTTTCCACTGCTTATTTGCTTGATTGTTCCTTTTGAGCTTGGAATTTCCTAGAATTCAAATAGAAGCTAAATGAGCGACAAATTTAATCAATGTATAGAGAAATTGACAATAAATGAGATGTAAATGATATGAAATATATGTATAATTTAGAGCACATCAATAGCCCATGAGTTTAGCCAACCAGGACTGTTGTAAGGGTGTAGAAATTTTCTGAGTTAACAGAAATTTTAGACTCTTATGATCACTTTTTATCACAAACTTCTTAGGGCTAAGGTAGTGGTGCCATTGTTTGACAACAAGCAAGATAGCCAAAAGCTCATTTTCATAAACAGAGAAGAGTTGCTACTTAGTAGAAAGACCTTTGCTCAAAAAAGCAATGGGATGATTCTCTTACATAAGAACAACCCCTAGACCTTTGCTAAAGGCATCATTCTCTATCACAAATGTCTTGTTAAATATAGGTAGGGCTAAGACAGGAGTAGAAGTTAAAGCATTCTTCAATTGATCAAAAGCTAATTGAGTTTCATCATTCCACATAAAAGCATCCTTCTTCAGAAGATTAGTTAATGGTTGGTCCATTAATCCAATAGATCTTATAAACCTTCTATAATAACCCGATAACCAAAGGAATCCTCTCAATTGCTTGAGATTTTGTGGGGTTGACTATTGCTTGATTGCCACCATCTTCTTTGGAATCTATGGGCACCCCCTTATCAGAGATAATATGGCCCAAGTACTCCACTTTAGTACCACTAAAGCTACACTTGGATTTCTTTACAAACAAGGAATTGCTCCTAAGAAGTAACAAAACATTCTCCAAATCAAAAGTGTTGTTCTAAATTGGGGTTGTATACCAAAATGACATCAAAGAAATCCAAAGTGGACTTCCTCATGAGGTGTCTAAAGGTGCTATTCATTAAGGCTTGAAAGGTGGCAGAAGCATTAGTTAAGCCAAAGGGCATAACTAAAAATTCAAATAGTCCTTGCTGGATTCTAAATGCAGTTTTATGAATATATTGCTCAGCCATTCTTATCTGATGATACCCTGCTCTAAGGTCCAGTTTAGAGAAAACAATAGATGTCCCTAACTCATCCAATGATTCTTCAATCAATGGAATTGGATATCTATTTTTGACTGTGGCACCATTTAATTGTCTATAGTCAATACAAAATCGCCAAGTACCATCCTTCTTTTTTACTAAGACTGCTGGTGTAGCAAAATGGCTTTTGTTGTCTCTTACCACTCCTGAATCCAACAATTCCTCTGTCATAGTTTCCAGAATATCTGTCTGAATGGCAGGATATCTATAGGCATTTTGATTTATGGTGACATTATCGTTAGGATAATATGGTGATCATAATCTCTTGAAGGTGGAAGGTTTGTGGGGACAACAAACACATCCTCATACTTGTGGAGTAACCCTTCCAATGCAGAAGTACTGTTGGTACCAAAAACATTAGCTTCATGATGAAATAAAGGATCATTTATTGTTTGTAAACTGAACAATTAAAAATGTTTAGATTTCTTGTTTCTCATAAAATTATTTTATAATCACTTCTCCTACTACTGTTCATTTGGGAGTTGTTCCTCGCATTCTGAGTTATCTTTATGGCACTCAGTTTCAGAGTCTGTTGTTTCCCTCGATATCTTCTTTAGAACTAAGAGCCTATATTGATGCCGATTGGGATAGCTATCCAAATGATCGTAAATCCACTAACAGTTTCTGTATTTTCCTTGGAGATTCACTTATCTCATGGAAAAATAAGAAACAACAGCTTGTTTCTCGATCCTCTACAAAGGTTGAGTATCATGCTATGGATGTGACTACTTATGATATTGGTTAGTCACATTGGCTTCTTGATGATATGGATGTTGATATTTATTAGCCAACCCCTTAATGTAACACATGCCCTAAAAAATGTCCAAGATTTAAGCAAGGTACAAACCACAAGGACTATAAGTATAAATGTATGAAAGTACAAGGACCAAAAAGTAGAAAACATCAAAATCAAACGGTAACGGACCGTCACGGACGGTAATGGTCCGTTACAGGCTGGGCACGCAAACACTGATGACGCGCCACGTGTCCAGTGACTAATGAACGAATTCTGACGTGTGGAAACCCTATAACGGACCGTCACGCCTGGTAACGGTCCGTCATAACCGCAAAAGCACCAGGGTGCGCCACGTATCACTCTGTAACGGACCATCTCTCCTAGTAACGGTCCGTCACACCACAAACTGACCAGAGGGTAACATGTGTCTGATGACTAGCGAACCCTAATCTGGTGACGGACCGTCACCACCCATAACGGTCCGTCACAGTCTCAGATTTTGCCTTATAAATAGTTGGACAATCTCATTTGATTTTCTCACACTCAAACCGATCTTCACACACAAAAATCATTCCAGAGACCCCTTAGCTCAATCCCGAAGCTTTCGGTTCGACTCCCGCTCGTTGTAGTGCTCGGTCTAAGAAGAAACGCTCGTAGAGGTGCTGATACGCTAGAGAAATCAAGTTAGAGGGACACTTTACCAACGTGGGTATTATCTTGCTGATGAAATATATCCCGAATATGCTACAATTGTCAAGTCTCTTACGTGTACCAAAGGTATTAAACGTACAACTTACAAAAAAGCTCATGATGCGGCTAGGAAAGATATCGAACGAGTGTTTGGTCTCTTAAAGAATAAGTGGCATATTACCGAACGACTGACTCGATCTTGGTCTCAAACGAGAATTAGGAACATAATGTATGTTTGTGTAATTTTGCACATTATGATTTTGGAGGACCAAGAAGTGGCAATTTGTGAATATAACCCAAATGAAGAGGAGCCAACCTACGAAGAAATTGACGAAGATCAAAAGCGAAAAAACCGTCAAGAAATACAACACCGGGATATTCATGATGCACTCAAAGCGAACTTGATCGAGCATATTTATGAACGTTCTCAAGATTTTAATTAAATATTAGGTTTTTATGTTTTAATATTTCTTTTTAATTTATGTAATTTTATTTATGGAGATTTTATTTAATGTAATTTTATTTATATAAAATTAATATATAATTTTATTAATAAATTATAAAATGCATTTAATGCTCACACCACACTAACTCACTTGGGTATTTGTTAGGACCGTGTACGTACGGATTACAATAGATTCAACGTGAAACCGAATCAAATAGCGCGGAATTCTATTTGATTGGCTATCCAATCAGTGAGAACGACAACCCGGATCAATCTAACGATTGATAAACGTTATGAACGTGTAGGAATCGATCCGGGAACGAACTATGAAGTTGGACAAAGTCTCTGGACGATTTCGTGCGGCTAGGGTTGATTGATATGACTTTTTTTTTTAACAACACGATTTAAGATGTATTTATAGTCTGCAGGTTCCAGTCGTACGAATGGCTCATACGGATGATCCATTCGTGCGACTGAGTCATTCGGCAGATTGAACCATCCTTATGGTTCATTCGTACGAATGAGCCATACTTATGACTCATTCGTGCGACTGAGTCCATTCTGACTCATCAGCATGAACAACTTCTGCATAAGTATTATTTAAACATGTTAAGGGTATATATCAACGGTGATCAATAATAATAAACATAAACAACCATAAATACTCAAAACACACTGTTTTATATCACAACTGACTGATTACATTTGACTCGAACGCTTACAATGAACTGGGGACATATGTGTACCAACAAACTCCCCCTTGGACCTAGTTCATTCTATCTTCAATCAGTCCTCAGAAATTCCTTTGTCTTCTCCTTCCATGAAACTCCAGCGTGTATCTCGTACGCAAAGCACACTTCGATAACACGTTGAAATTGTAGCGCTTGCTCCATATCCCATATATCTGAAAATATTGGACACTTGTACAAAGTATAAACATCTCGTTCTGACAAGTTTGTGAGCCACATGGGATCATACACTCGAATTGTTTCCCAATCATCACCTTTATCCAATACAATAACAGCTTCACCCGTTCTTGAATCGTAATTCCACCACTTGAAATACCTCGAGAAGTTCTGAGGTAATTTTCGAAGTTGGATCTTCTTCATTGTAGTCGGTGGCTGCCATTTCAATGTTACCTTGGGGCGCTTTGTGATCGGATTGATTTTGTTCTTGTGAATAATACGTTGTGGTCTTTGAGGCTTGAAGTTTACCCATTTATTGCGGTACTCGAACTTCAACGCTCTTTCCAACCAACCCGATCTACCCCCTTCTTCAGCATATAATAATTTCAAACATGCTAACCTGTTCATCTCGAATCCTGGCAGCGTCTTTAGCTCGTGTGCATATCTGAAATACTGGACTCCACCTTCTCTTTTGACAGCGTAAACGTTAAGATCAGAGAAGTAAGCCCAGCTGATGATTTTTCCCCATTCGTGGCTCCCCCTAATGTTATAAAACTTTGTATATTCGACAGGGGGAGGGGGCATTAGGGTTTTGCGACTGAGTAGTTTGAACGATAGGGGAACAGTTGCGATTGAGTGGTTTATATACTTACCTGACCTTCATTCGTGCGAATAGGCCAATCGCACTCACCATTCGTGCGAATGGACCAACCGCACTCACCAATCGTGCGACTGATATCCAGTCGTGCGAATAGACTCAATCGCATGGACCAATCGTAAGACTGAACCATACTTATGGCTCATACGTACACCAGAGTTTCATACGTCTGAATGGACCAACCGTATGGTCCATTCGTGCTACTGAGTGAATCCATCGGTGTGTGACATGTTCGATTCACTCTTGCACTCGGTCACCTCAGTCGTGACCCTTTTACCTCAAACATTTTACTTAATTTGATCACCTCAGACGTGATCCTTTTACCCAGTCTTCCCAGTTTCCTAACTGGTCACCTCAGACGTGACCCTTTTACCCAGTCTTCCCAGTTTCCTAACTGGTCACCTCAGACGTGACCCTTTTACTTTTTCAAAATTTTGACAAGCTGTCTTGTTTGGATTCAGAATTTTAGTTTCAAGGAGTCTTGTCTTGTCGCACAGTCCAATAATAAAAATAAAATCAAAACCTTTAAAGGAAATAAAGCAAACTGAGATTTAAACGAAACAAACATTTAAAACTTTCTCCCCCTCAACAGAACACCCGTTCTGATGTCACAGACTAAAGGAAAGATCCATGTGGAATCATACAGGCATTGACACTAGTATTTGAGACTTTTCAAGTAATTTTAACTTTAAAAAATAAAATACTGTACACAAAATTAATAGAAGCTGTAAAAACAGAAAGCACATTCTTTTTGTGAGACTTGTAATTTTGGGGAATCATATCAGTATACGAAGCGGTTGACATCATGTTTTGTTCAAGTTATGATATGTTAGCACACTGCCGATCCAGTCGATTACCAGTATATAATCCATTTAAACTCACCAAAATCGGAACAATCAGCACTTGTGATATTCGAATGGTTCCCACTGCTCAACATACTTTCGTATCCAGGTATGCACAAGAATTCCGTTATACCAGTGATTATGTTGTATTCATTCAACTAAATATGTGTGAGATAAGGGAGATTTAGGCTAGGTTTTGGGTACTTGGGCATTTTTGGTAATTTGGCTTTTGAGCTTTTGGAGTGTTTGAGCTTTGAAGGATGAAGAACTTTTGATTTGTTCTTTGAGATTTGACTTTGGGCTTGAGAACTTTTTACCAGTTCTTTGAGATTTGACTTTGGGCTTGAGAACTTTTTACCAGTTCTTTGAGATTTGAGAAGCCTTTGGCTCTTTGTGTGATAGGACTTTGTGGAGCCTTTGGCTCTTTGGGAGATTTGGGCTTATGAACTTAATACCAGTTCATTTGAAGTTTGACCTAGAGGGTATTTTCTCAGAGTCACTATCCCCAAGGGTAATACCATAGGCCATTTGGGAACTCCACCTAGAGAGTATATCCTCAGAGTCGCTATCCCCAAGGGTAATACACTAGATTTCGTTAAGGTATGGGTGATGGGTAGGTTTACGGGATTTGAAGAAAGAGGCATTGATTGAATACAACACAACGACCAAGTACATTAGTTCTCGGCAATCTTAGACCCGAAATTACCACCAAGGACATATGTCAGTGCAGTGTTCACCCACTCGACGCAAAAGATTGTTATCTTTTTATCGCGTTGAGCTTCCTGTCCGATTGAGAGAGCCTACCAATATATCGAACTGGACGTAGTATATGGTGAATCATTTAGGTTTAGACATAATATCAACCGTCCACTGATATACTATCATTTCCCCACCACTTAACACAAGCTCATTTTTTTCAATTTTATATTGTTTTTGAATTTTCTTAAAAAATAAACTTTAACTCATAAAATCTTTTTGGTGTCTCAAATACCTCGATGCCTGTGTACTATCATTTTCCACAGACCAGGATCAATTTCCCCCAATCTGCCCTTCCCAAAGTTTTTTTTTTTTTTTTTTTTTTTTTTTTTTTTTTTTTTTTTTTGGTAAACTTAGAAATATCTCCCCCTAAAATTTTAAAACAGAAAATCTTTTTGTGTTTTTGAATTTTAAATAACGACTAGAAAAAGAAAAAGAAAAAAACAAAAAATTAAATTTGGACTATGAACTCGACTCATCCGAAACGACTTCATTTTTCTTCTTGACACCATTTACCTCTAGCAGATAGAAAAACCGTGGTTTATCAAAAGCTTTAGTGTAGAGGTCGGCTCTTTGAAAATCAGTGTTAATTTTGATCACATCAATTAAGTTCTTTTCAAAACAATCACGTATAAAGTGATATTTAATGCCGATGTGTTTTGTTTTTGGATGGTGCACGGGGTTTTTAGTGACGGCAATAGCAGCTGTGTTATCAACATAAATAGGAGTGTTAGAGAATCTCAAACCGTAGTCCCGCATTTGCTGTTGAATCCAGATGATCTGAGAACAGCAGCTAGCGGCAGCAACATATTCAGCTTCACAGGTTGACAGAGCAACTGAGGTCTGCTTCTTACATTGCCACGTAACGAGACGACGTCCGAAAAATTGACATCCTCTGTACATAGTAGCGTCGACCAAGTCCCCATTCTCATCAGGTGCCATGTCATGATTTGTGGCGAGAGGGGTACCAGCAGGAGTAACGCCTTCCATATCGAATCGGCTCAAAATGTAACGCCTTCCTTTATCACCAGCAAAAGAAACATGTCCTCCTTTTATATTTTTGACATTTGACAGGAGTGACAAATTTCCTGTCATGTGCCTGGAAGCCCCACTATCAACAATCCACGTGTTTGTAGAAGCAGTGTAGCGGACAACCTGCACACAACAAAGAAACTCAGTTTAAGTTAGGTACCCAAGCCCTCATGGTCTTGGGTTTGCCGTCAGCATCGCGCAATAGGAAATCAACCCATTGTCCCTTCTCAGTGGTTAACTCAGGGGATTTTCCTTTATCTTTGTTCTCAGACACATGATCCGACTTAACTTTCCACGAACCAGTTTTGTGCAGTGATCGCTTGTGATAAACGGTCGACTGGTTTACTGGGTATGCACGTGGTTTGTTGTCATCAGTATTCACCATGTTGTTCATTACAGGTTTGTGAGGAACATTCCTATAATGTACTTGATGGTGTAAGGGAGAGTTTGAGTTAAACTTGGAATAATGAGTTTTTTTATAAAAATTTTCAACCTTCCTCTTTGGTGTCTTAGAATTAGGACAATTTTGTGCTAAGTGTCCCCTTTTCCCACATCCATAGCAGGATCTCCGCTCTACAATCCTCGGAGATCTACTTTGATGCGCATTGTGGTGATTCTGAAACCCATCCTTTTTCTCAATATTAGGTTTTTGGCCCTCCTTGAGGAATTGGATGGATTTGCTCAAGTTCGTGACCACTGCCTTTCCTTTCTCAAGGCTAGGACGAGGCTGAGGATTGGTCTGCCTTGGTTTGGGATTCTGAATGGTTTGAGTTCCCAAACAAGGTCTTACATAATCCTCTTCCTCATCCCTTTTTCCAATAGTGAATATATCTTTAACGCAGGAAGATGTTCCACAATTTTCAGTGATCGGTTGTAATGGTTTTACAAGAGTGTCCGGATCACTGACAAGTGGAGTTGTCACAACATGGTCTTTCACTGGGTTGTCATTTAAAGGTTTGCTTTTCGTGTTCAAAAGACCCTCAAGAGGTGGTGGAACCTCTCGATAACCAATGCCCTCTCCCCCTTTTCTAACATTCACCAGATTCTTCAAGATGTGAGAAGAACTGGCAACACTGTGTAACTTTTGTTTGAGAGAGTCATACTCAACTTGGAGAAGAGCGAGTTCTTTCTTTGCTTGTTCAATTGATTTTAAGTAAAAATTGATGTCATTTGACTGATTAAAAACTACAACTTCAGTTTCCTTAAGTTGTTTCTTCAACACTTCAATTTGTTCTTTAAAACCGCTTTCATTTTGTTTTAGAACTCGATTCGCTTCTGTACATTGTTGTAGGTCAGTTACCAGGCTTTCATTATGATCTAATAACCTAGCAAATTTCAGGTCAATTGTTTCCCGGAATTTTTCACAATCATTGCAAGCATGTTTATTAAACAGTTCATCTTTGGAACATACCTGAGTCTCACTAGCGGTGTTTGTCATGAAAGCGCATGTGGAATCAGCATCTTCCACCGGTTCGGATCTTGAAACAAACTGGGCGTCTTCGGCAGCATCTTCTCCATCTGAGTTAGCACTATCAGAAGAGTTATCCCTTTCACTCGCAGAGTCATCATTCAACTCTTCTACATTTGCCATGTTTGCCTCAGTTGCTGGTCCAAATCTGAATGACCAATCTTGTCCCTCGTCTCCTTGAGCTGCCATGGCTGCTGTGTTTGATTTAGGAGTAAGAGTAGCAGTTGTGTTTTCCCTAGCATTTGAGTTAAAAGGATTACTGTTCCCTGTCTTCTTTGGCTTCACACACTCTCTTTTGAAATGGCCCTTTTCCCCGCAATTGAAGCACGTAACTTTGGATTTGTCGAAGCCAAACTTGGTTCCTTTGTTGGCTATCAGCTCTTCTCCAGTCTTCTTGACGAACTCCTTTGCTCGTCGTACAGCACTTGCGAGAGCCCAAGAAATGTCCATTCTCTCCATCTCCACAGGGTCTACTTGTTCGTAATCCTCGTCAGTAAGGTGGCAATTTCCTATTTGCCCTGCCACCAACCCATTATATGAAACTACCATTGCTGCAAGCAATCCCATATGTTCCTTTGCCACTTCCACAGTCACGTTCCCAAGGTTGTCAGTTTTTAACTTTGCGGTTGAATCGGATGTGTTCTTCTGTGAAGATGTGCCCGACGAACCACCAGTGGATGTGGTGTTCTGAGGAGAGCCCGAGGTGTTTGATACAAACGCGGTTTGAATAGGAGTACCAGATGATGCGGAAGCAGGAGTTGCATTGTATAAGGCTGGATTCTGATTATACGTTCCTCTTTGGGCCTTGTATTTTTCTACCAGCGCCTGTTCTCTCAGCTTGATGGTGAACTCATTTATATCCAACATCTCCAGAGTGCCATTTTGTTTCAAGATAGTGATAAAGGAGTCCCATTTGTCTGGCAAACCATCAGCAAGGCTCAACACTTTTTCTTCCATAGTAGTCACTATCCCATGAGTATGCAATTCACTCATTAGATGATAAAAACGATCAAGTATTTCATCTAACGTTTCTCTTCCAATCGCAGCAAAGTTATCAAATTCCTTTTTCAGTGCCTTGGCCCTCATATTCTTTAGAGCTGCATTCCCTTCATATCTCTTTTCTAAAGCATCCCATAAAGGTTTGGACAGTCTATTTTCTGAAAATTGGTGAAAAATACCCTTTGGAATGGATTGTGTGAGGAAAGCATATGCCTTCTTCTCAGCATTATATGTAGTCTTCTGGGCTTCAGACATCCCAGTCAACGTTAGTTTGACTCCATCAGCTCCCACAGGAACAGTGTATCCTGTTTCAATTGATACCCAAAGCATTGGATCTACCCCGTTGAGATAGATCTCAAAACGATGTTTCCAGTGTGGGTAGTCATCAAGTGACACAAGTTTCGGAGCTTTCTGTCCATTTCCCGCTTCATTTTCTATTATCATCATGTTTTGAAGTCTTGCGTTCTGCCCGGCTGTATAGGCTGAGTGCTCGTCAGTCATTTTTAAAAAAATTTTGGATTTTCAACACTTAGAAAAATTTTGGAAGGATAGAACCGATTGAGTCCAGTCGTACGAATGAGTTCACCGAAAGAGCTATCCGTGCGATTGAGTTGTACGAATGAGAGAAAATTGATGCGGATGGTCTATTCGTACGAATGGAGAAGCGACTGAGGTCAATCGTGCGAATGGAGTCCACGAATGAGTCAATCGTCCGAATGTGCTACAGGACGTGCAGAAACCCTAAAAACGTGAAAATTTTCGAAAAACGAGATTTTGATCGAGTTTTTGGGGCTGCAAAAGATGTAGAACTTTAGAAAACAAGAACTAAGTGTAAAGCAATGACTTTTTCGCAAAAACACAAGTAAAACAAGATTTAACCACGAAAAATTTAGCTTTTGAACAAAAACGAGAATTTTATACCAAAACAAGATTGAATACACGAAGAATCACGAGCCAAATCTCTGATACCACTTGTTAGGACCGTGTACGTACGGATTACAATAGATTCAACGTGAAACCGAATCAAATAGCGCGGAATTCTATTTGATTGGCTATCCAATCAGTGAGAACGACAACCCGGATCAATCTAACGATTGATAAACGTTATGAACGTGTAGGAATCGATCCGGGAACGAACTATGAAGTTGGACAAAGTCTCTGGACGATTTCGTGCGGCTAGGGTTGATTGATATGACTTTTTTTTTTTAACAACACGATTTAAGATGTATTTATAGTCTGCAGGTTCCAGTCGTACGAATGGCTCATACGGATGATCCATTCGTGCGACTGAGTCATTCGGCAGATTGAACCATCCTTATGGTTCATTCGTACGAATGAGCCATACTTATGACTCATTCGTGCGACTGAGTCCATTCTGACTCATCAGCATGAACAACTTCTGCATAAGTATTATTTAAACATGTTAAGGGTATATATCAACGGTGATCAATAATAATAAACATAAACAACCATAAATACTCAAAACACACTGTTTTATATCACAACTGACTGATTACATTTGACTCGAACGCTTACAATGAACTGGGGACATATGTGTACCAACAGTATTTCCCTTGCCAAGTAAGTGTGGTTTGAGAAATGAAGAAAATGACGTGGCGCCACGTGGCAACCACTTTTCCCCTCACTAACTACTCACTCACTTGGGTATACCACATGCTCTTAGTATTCGTATGTGATAGAATTATGTGTATGTATCTAATTAGGTTTTCAAGTTTAATTAGCCTATATATACCTGTGGGTTATATGGCATTGTGATTTTCCGAGTTAATGAGAGTTACAACGGGTTGAGTTATGATCTAAATCTGAGTTTGAGTTATATTCTCTGATTAATTACCAATTTCAAACTCTACTAACAGAGAGTACAAAATTTTAGTTATTAGCAAATCCATAATTTACACATTTCTTATGACACAACAATGCTTATTCATGCTATTGGTCTGAATTTCTTTTTTGTATCATGTAACATCTTAACTCTTCAATTCACTGCAAATTCCTGCTCCATATTTTGCACACACTCACCAGATGGAAAAAAGTATAAATAACAATACCAAACATGAATCATATCTCTGAAAATTTATAGAATAACATGAAATTTCTGCATTTTATCCCATGCTATAAACACCCAGACACATTCAACACCCAGGCACATTCAACACGCAGGCGGTGATGATAGCATCTTGGTTTCGTACCTGTAAGTCCAAAGTGGACTGAGTAAAAGAGATGCCACATGTCAAAGTACCATCTTTATACAAAAACATGCTTTTACCTTCTACATTATTTAAGCATTCATGATTCAACTTCAAAAGAAACAAAAAAAAAAGTGAACTTTATAATCACATTGCACTATGTAGAATCCACAGGAGATCATCTTTACAAATCCATAATCAAGATACCAAATAACAAGTGAACAAGAACAAGGAATAACCGAACGAACTCTGGAATTAATCGAGCAATTGTTTTATAGTATGGACCGTGAATATGTACACACAGACACAAAGCATCGTGTTCTTTGTGAACCGACGTAACCCTATATCATACGGTTTCTAGATTTCCAAATCACAAATGGACCCTCTAACTTATCTTAATTACAATTTAGACTCACTACCAAAAAACTGAAAAATTTGCGACAGCAGATTTCGTGGGAAATTTGTCGGAATTGGCTGTTAGCGACAAGTTTCCGACAAAAAGTGTTTGTTGGAAAAAAAACCGTAGGAAATGTTTTTTTCCGACAAAGTCCCGGCTACTTTTCCGACGAATTAGCGACAAAAGACTTTCGTCGGTAATTTCCGACAATATTCCGACAATTATATTAAATAAATAAGTTAACTTATTTAATAAATTTGTCGGAAAAATGTAGGAAATCTTATTGTTACTTTTTTGTTTTGTCGGAAAGTTGTCGCTAACTTGTGAGAAATTTTTTTGTTGGTAACTTGTCCGAAACTTTTGTAGAAAACATACATGTTTTCTAGTAGTGACTCTAAACCTAAACTTTACATAAAATACACTTTTGACCCATTAACATTCAAACTTGGGTTGAACAATTATTTCTAACATCAACAACAATCCTAAAGACCACTGATTTTTTTTATTATGAAATGAACTCGCTCATAATCACAACATCACATAACCAACTCAATCTTCAAAATGTACGTGGTGAACTTAGTATAGAATAATGAGAAGCCGTAAAGTGTTATGTGTTATTAATCAACTATATATAACAATAGAACAAGAACAATTACAAAAAAAAATAATAATAATCAATTCATATATAATCTCCAAATTATGGTAAAGATAATTACAATAAACATTAACTAATATATTATATCTAATCCTTAGAATAACAGTTCTGCATGACAATAAATTATTGTCCAAATAAAACACTCACCATCTCATAACCTTTTTAGATCATACAAAAGCTGACTCTCTCAAACAGAATATATACCTTTTCCGTGCTATGGTGTAGATTAAAAGATTTACATGTAGATCAATTTCCAAAATAACAAGGGTTGTTTGGATTTGTGTTTTAGATCTAAAAATATTAATTTATAAGGTTTTAATTAAGGTTAAAAATAACAAATAAACAACAAAATTAAGCTGATTATTCAAAATGCAAACTGAAAAACTACTTATTTACTGCGTTAATTTGGCCTAATTCTAGTTCAAAAACATTCCCACAATCTCACCTACATATATTAATCTCCTACCAAATATAAACATTAAAAGACATACAAATGTATAACAAATCCTAAAAACCAAAAAAATTAGTAAACACAGTTGGTTAAATGTCCTATATATCCTAGGTGTTGGGTTTGTCTCTTTCACCAAAACCAGCACTGCTGGACGAAGTTTTGCTTTTATATTCTCCAAATTCAGTACAGCTTCTTGTCCAATTATGTCTTGGAATGAGTTTATCTTGTACATCTTGCGGTAATCTTAACCTAAACCTGTCATCTTTTTCACGTCCTATGTTGTTTCCAACAATTGAATGTCCGGTGGATTTGGACCTTGTGAATCCTTCGGTTATCTTATCCTCTGGACCCACTTCGATGACCACATGATTCTTCTCCTTTTTGGTTTCGGCTTTATCTCCGTTCTCATTGTTGTCTTTAATATCGATGGTGACAGAAACTGTAAGTGAATTATTTTCTTGAGACTCGTGCATGGAACCATTATTGCCCAAAGCTGGCGATTTCTCCGGCGAGCTAATAGGCGTGTCGAGGCTGCACCGACAACACGGGCATGATTTATGTGACCCAAGCCATAAGTCGATACACTCTTGATGAAACACATGGTAACATTTTGTTAAAAGCCTTAGGATGTTTTCATCCTTGAACTCACACAAACATATAGCGCATTCTAATCCATAAGTCTCCCGTCGATATTCTTTGACACTCGAGTATGTGAACGTAGGGAAAGAACATATGATCAAAGGGTCCAGTCCAGGGGGGACACAGTCCCCTCCAGGGCCTGTAGGGGCCCTGGTTGGATTCTGGTGGACATGCCACGTGTAAAATAAGTTTTGCATGAAACACCTGCAAAAATAAATAGAGAAAAAGCCGATGAAGAAGAAGAGGAGGAGAATAACGGTTAGAACGACGGTAACAGGAGGAGAGGTGTACGGTATTGTAGGCGTTGGGGCGTGTGTGGGGTTTGTCGACATTTGCCAAAGGCCAGGTTGATCGGAAACTTGGCCGGAGATAGAAGATTAATGATGGTTCCGGCCTTTTAGAAATAGATTATTGATTTTGATAATATTTTGGATATGAGTCATGATGCATGGGGTGTGAGGGAAGAGAGACGATGACGGCATTTGTTGGTTTTTCATATATGGTTTAGCGCACATCATTGAAGGAGATATTGTGAAATTATCTGTTGGATTAAATTGGAAGCCGTTAACATGTTTTGTGGTCAAAGTATTCCCATCTTTTGACTTTTTATTACATTAAAAGTCAAACCAGTTTCAAGAAGTTTGGCTTTTGGGTGATCTTTAGCGGGATATTGTAAGAAAGAAACATATACGGAAGATGTTGACCCGTTATTTGCTTTGATCGAACAATATACGTCAACAGAGACTAATTAAAGAGTAAACAGATGTAGGGATCTTCTCGAATTGAATCGGGTGATTTGAATTTAAATTTTAAAACTGAATTCAAATTCAAATAAAATTCTTACAACCCGGTTCAAATAAGCTTATTCGAATACGAATCGAATTCACGATTTAGAAAAAAATATATCTAGCAAATAATTTTAAAGCCCACGTAATTTTCAAGCCTAAAAAATTAATGTTCAATTGCTATAGTGGAAAATGAATGTCTCATATTATATAAAAAGAAGTTTAAAAAATTATATATATAATGCTTATTCAGGTTATTCGAATCGAATCGGTTCAAGAAAACTAAATTCGAATTAGTTATTTGGTTCGGATAAGGATTCAATTCGAATAAATCAAAATTCGAATTTTTTAATCGACCTAGTAGTAAGACCCCGCATTGCGGTGGGGGCGCAAGACCGTGAAAAACATTAACATCGAAACGTTGCCGCGAGCCCACGCGTACGTTGAAGGTAAGAAAAATGAAACATGGACGTCGTTGATATCATTCAAAACTTTTAAACCGTCAAAAACGCGTGCGTTGTGGCGCGACCGTTGATAATATTTGGAACTTTATATATATATAAAAAAGAAACCGTTAAAAAAATTCATGTCGGAACGTTGATAAAAATAGGCACATTGTAACGGAAAAAAGCCAAACAATTAAAAATATTAACGTTGACAAAAATAAACACATACAAATTTGGATTTTATAAAAAATCATATTTTAAATGTTGGAGGATAAAAGAAAAATTGTAAAAAAAATCAAAACCTTCAATCAGCTTTGACGGCATGTACGTTTGTGCGTCGATGACTTGTACATTATGACGTATAATTCAATAAAATTTAAACCAAAACGTGGATAAAAATAAGGGAAATTGGATTTTAATAATCCCACCTTTTACCAATTGGCCAATAATAATCCCAACTAAAAATATTCTTACCACCGGTCCCTGTTTTCAAACAATTTTCTTACAATGGACCCCCGTTAAAAAAACTTAAGCCATTAGATTTTATATGACGTGGACATCTGCAAACTGTCGGAAAGTCGAGCCAAGCTGGAGTGGTCTCGTGGTGGGTTTTGACATTGGCTCTGGTGGTGTTTAACGGTTCTAGTTTTTTTCAGCAAGTCCAAACGGAGACAACAGTGGTGTTTAACGGTGAAGATGGTGACAGGCTAGGGTTTGCAGACCAACCCTCCGGCTAAGGCGGTGGCTAGGGTTCCAGCTTGGCTCGACTTTCTGGCAGTTTGCATATTTCCACGTCATATAAAATTTAACGGCGTTAAGTTTTTTTAACGAGGGTCCAATGTAAGAAAATAGTTTGAAAGTAGATACTGGTGGTAAGAATATTCTCAGCTGAGATTATTATTGGTCAATTGGTAAAATGTTTGATTATTAAAATCCAATAATTCTAAAAATACATACGTATATTTTAAAATTTATAAGAGAAAAGAAAAAAAATCTAAAAATTGTGAGTGTGCCAAAAAAACAAATAGATAAGTATAGGATTTAAAGTGTAGATGTAGCTAAACTTGAGAAGATCACAATGTAATTTTTTTCGGGCCTTAATGTATATTAATAAAATCCTGCATAGCCTACTATACGTCACACAAAAACTCTTTGTGATACGCCTTTTGTAAGTATTTGAGTTTGATTCGGCTAGAATTTCGGGTTATTCGAGTTCGATTCGAATAATGAACACCCCTAAACAGATACGTCAAACTAAGTTGGATAACGAGTCAAAAGTATCCTTGGTTCAATTATGTCGAGTTAACTCGTAAATAATTTTTGTCTCCTTTTCAGAGAGAATATATAAATAATTGATACGTTAAATATTATGTTTAAACTATTAAGATATTTTCTGAAAATAAAACGATTTAAAAGTTCTATATTTAGGACACATTTCAATCTATTTAACTTTTTTTAGAGTTGGGTTAAAGTCTACTTGAAACTTTGAGGGGTTGTTGTGTCATTCTAGAAAGTAGAAGGGCTATTTGCGCTAATCTGTAAGTCAGATTGTTAATTGATCATTGTTAACATCTGCTTTGAAAGGGGGAACATTCTCTTAATAGGGGTTTGATCAATTATACTCATTTTCATTATTTTTCTTCACGTTTGATGAACACATGGTTTCACATGGGTTTGAAAGAAGCAAGTATGATAGTTGTGTCTATTTCAAGGAGTATGCAAGTGGTAAATTTGTTTATCTACTTTTGTATGTAGATGACATATTGATTGCTTGCAAAGATAAGCAAATAATTCAATCTACTAAGGAAATGCTTATGTTGGAGTTTGATATGAAAGAACTTGGTGAAGCTAAAAAGATATTGGGGATGGAGATCGATCACTAGGGACATAGATCATGGTCTATTAAACTTGGCTCAGTATTCTTATGTCAAGAAGGTTCTTCATAACTATCCAATGGATATAAGTAATGTAACATTCTGTATTTCAAAGGCGCTAGATCATACCTGGGATTTACAAGAAAAAGGAAAACAAGATAAAAAGAAACGAGATGGACTTTGAGCCTTGGACTTGGATTCTAGCTTGGGCTGAAAATGGATAAATGGGCCCTTAAAACCATGAATTCAGCCTCCTCCCCCTACCATTTCCTCATTTTCCAAGCGAATCTAGAGAGAGAAAGTCCAGTTTTCATCCCCGAGTGTTTAGCTGCGTAGAGAAAGAGTTTTCAGGTAACGGTTCATCCCAGATCTGAGTTTTTATGTTTTTATGGGTTTCGTAAGATTTTAATAAAAATGTTGCATTTTTATGTTTAAAATGCCAAACAAACCTTAGATCTAGCATCACAAATAGAAAACACAAGTTTTGAAGGTAAAAAGTAGATTCCTTGATGTGATCGGACCATAGCATCCGTCTGCTAGAGAAGACGACCTAGCGAAACTACTGAGAAGACGAAACTGTTCTTTGAGCGAAATTGACTAGTGTCGCCTAGTCCTGAGAAAGCGAAATTGATGTAGTTTCGCTATGGTTATGAGGGCGAAACTGATGTAGTTTCGCCGTGGAGAGGAAGCAAAAGTATCATAGTTTCGCTCAAAAGTATGGAGCGACGAAACTAACCCCAGTTTCGCTCAGATCAGAATGAAGTTTAGAACTGACACGTTTGACCATCGATTCAGATTTCGAGCATCTTCAGTTGGGTTGAGTTAGTACGTTTGAGCTAGATGATCAGGTGAGTTCTAATCTTCTTTCCTGCCTACTTTGGGGTGGTGTGCATATTTAGTGAAAAGTGTTTATTGTATGTTTATGTTAATAAACAATGGCGAAAGTCATGATTTATAGAAAGGTTTAAAATAGGCAAAAGAAAGTTTTTATGAATGATGTTTATGAAATGTATATGAATAGTAAATATGTTTTTAAAAGAATGAAGGTAAAGTTTTAAAGAAAGTCATTTCACTAACAAATAAAGTAAAGATAAAGTTTCTTTCGAGAATAAGTACCAAGTTAAGTTACGGTTCCTTCGGGGACAGATGTTACTATGTACAAGAAGTCAGTTATGGGCTATGTCCCCCTCTATAAGAACCTTGTGGTTCGCTAACGGATGATCAACTGGTTCTTAGTGATAAGGAGTAACGACGATTACTCACAAGGGCTTTGTGCTAAGTTTGTCGTCCTAGAGGTAGAGAGCCTTAGGCGACATGTTGTCCTAGAGGTAAAGAGCCTTAGGAGACATAGTGAGTAGTGAATCCTAGAGGTAAAGAGCCTTAGGATACACTGCAGTTACAAATGGATTTGACGGTATGGTGAAATAGTTACAGTGATGCATCGTGAAATCTTTCATATCTGTCAACCTTTGGTCTTGAGCCATCGGGATATTATGGAAAAGAATCAGAAAGTTAAAGATAAGTTTTCAGTTAAGATTATTCATGAATGACTTAAAAGTTTATATGTAAAGTTTTTGCCTTATTGGTATTTAAAGTTATGTTTAAACAAAACCTTCTTCTTTTAATATATGTATTATGTTTTATGTAAGCGTTAGAACTCACTCAGCGTCGCTGATTTTTAGTATGCACACCAGTTAAGTGTAGGTGGCAGTTTGGATATTGTTGATGCTTGGCTTGCTTTGAGAAGTTACCCTGAAGAGAAGATCTTGCATCATGTTGTTATGTGTAGTATTTTATGCTTTAAGACAGTTTTAATTTGTATCAGACGAGTTATGAATTGATATGTTATGCTTTCGTTGTTTAAGTTATGTAATGACAGTTTCCAATGTGTTATTGAATGTCTTATGTTTAAAAGTTATGTGTTAATGAGTAAATCCAATATGTGGAGACTCCCGAGTTCAGGGACTTATAAGTAAGTTGTTTCTACTCCATTAGCTCAACATTTTAAGCTTTCTGCTAAGGGTTCACCTCAGTCAGAGGACGAAGTAGCTTATATACAGAAGATACCATATGCTAATGTAGTGGGCAATTTGATGTACCTCATACTTTGTACAAGGCCTGACATAGGATATATTGTCAGTATGGTGAGTATGTACATAGCAAACCCTGGAAAGGTGCATTGGGAGGCTGTTAAGTGGATACTTAGGTATCTTAATCGTTCCAAAGAGATTGTTTTAGCCTTTGGGAAGAATTCTTGTGATAATAGTTTGGTTTTGGGGTACACTAATGTAGATTTTGCCTAGGAGATGGATAAAGACAGGTCCATGGCTGGCTATGCATTTACTATATTTGGTTTTGTTGTCAGTTGGAAGGCCTCATTGCAGAACATAGTAGCTTTGTCTACAACTGAGGAAGAGTATGTGGCTCTCACGAAAGTTGTTAAAGAGTGTATATGGTTGAAGGGTTTCATCACAGAACTGGGAATTAGTTTGTCTAATGCAGTAGTTTTATGTGATAATCAGGGTGTTGTTCAGTTAACCAAGAATCACGTTTATCATGAGAGCACCAAACACGTCAATGTTAAACTACATATTATAAGAATGTTGTCAAGTCAAAGGAGGTTGATACTTTAGAGAATGTTGATGATATGCTTACTAAGGTGTTAACTGGTTCAAATATTCAGTTTTGTTTGGAGTTTTTAAACATTGGTTGAGTTTATCCAAAGGTAGAGATTGTTAGAGTTGGGTTAAAGTCTACTTGAAACTTTGAGGGGTTATTGTGTCATTCTAGAAAGTAGAAGGGTTATTTGTGCTGATCTCTAAGTCAGATTGTTAATTGGTTGTTAACCGCTGCTTTTAAAGGGGAAATATTCTCTTAATAGGGGTGAGATCAATTGTACTCATTTTCATTCCTTTTCTTCTGTAAATTCCAATTCTGAGAGTAATAAGAGTTAATCGTTTGATGTTCATCTCGATTTAGTGTTCTTTGGTGTTTAATTAGAGTTAATTACAACATTTTTTTCTCTCTTTTTATTGTATACATTATTTGCCATGTTTGTGAAAAAAAAATATGACCCAAATTCACTCTTTTAACTCACTAATTCTCACCTCTAATCGACGCCCCTTGTATTAAAATTACTTCGTTTATTTGAATAAAAGAACAAAAATTTGAACCTTGAAACCAAATGGCAAATGAAATCTTCGATCCGTTTGACATTATTACACTAATTGCTACTTGTGCAATATAATCTGAAAATCAGAAAAGACCAAAAGGAAAGAATTGTTAAGTGTTCCAAATTCCAACGAGATAAATTGCAAGAAAATGGCATATCAAATCGTATGAAAAAACGAGTTGAAAGCCTTTATGGGCCAAACAACATTTGCAAAAACTAGCTTCACTAGAGGCATGGGCTGCAAGAAACCTATTCATGGCCGGTCCCATGAATATGATGACACCTGATCAAGCCCACCGCCATTTTGATGCAAAAATAACCCCTTAGTTTTAGTTTTAAAGGTAAACAAAAAACCAGATTCCTCCAAAACCGATTTTTAAACTGATTCGGAAAACCGATTTAAGTGAAACCGGTTCAAAACCGATACCAGTTTTTAACAGAAGTAAACCTAAGAGACTAGAACTGCAATTAAACCAAAACCCAAGTACCAAAAGTGAAAACTAGGGAAAAACAGACGGTAAGGGACCGTTACCAGGTGATAACGGTCCGTTACGGACCCACTAAGGAACCTCTCTGTAATTGACAAGTGTCTGATGATGAATCATGGAATCTGACGCATGTCAGATGACTCAACCCTATAACGGACCGTCACTAGAGTGTAACTGTCTGTCATGCCATAAAAATCAAAGAAGCAACCGGAGGCTGCCACGTGTCACGTTGACTCGCCAAACCTTAAGCGGTAACGGACCGTTACCGTGTCATACCGGTCCGTTACAGACCCTGACCCACGCCCGTGAAATGACCAGGTGGCTCACGCCCCTCGGTTCACGCCTCCACTACGGGTACTCTTACCCAATAACTAAACCTCTTAAACCGTCAAACTGAGAACATTTACACCACTAGTAAAACTAGTAAAATAGTGGCAAGAAGACAATGAATTGATGAGAGCCATGTGACTCCTTCGGCTGCTTTCTACATAGACCACAGCGTAGGTAGAAACGATGCATATGTCAAAAAGCGTCCATAGGTTCTACATATAATATATAGGTGTTGTCGTTAAAAAAAATAGCAATCTTGTTTTTTTTTATAAAAATGACTTCAAAATAAATAAAAAAAAGAATGAGATACCTTTACAATTTGAAAATTCAAGAATGCCGTGCGGCTTAAGTAAGGTCTCCTTTTCTCAATCGAAACGCCATCTTCAACGGTGGCAATATCCACGTCACTTCATTTTCACGTGATCATCATGCATCCTCCTTTCTTAAGAATCTACGCTTCCGTTAAACAACACACACTAACGCCTGCTACTCCACCGGGCCAGCATTCGCATATGTTCTCACGTGCATCCCCCGTTACACGTGTCCTCCAATCCGATCAACACCGTCAAGTGACGGCTTGTTTATTGCGTATATACAATAATACAAACACTGCATGTACACCTGATTCAACCTCATAAACCTCACACACACTCCGTCTGATCTTAAATTTCTAACTGAGTTTGAAGAAGAAATGGAATCTGTTATTTTCCGGACCGGTTCTGGATCGATTAGTTCGTCTCTATTGACCGGTTCACCTAGACTCTCTGTTCCCGTTCGTCACGATTCCTTTTCCGGTTGTGATAAGTTTCAGTTTCAACCTAAAATTTGCCGGAGAATCAGCAGAGCTAAATCGGAGTCTCATGCGATTTCTAGATTAATGTTAATCAATTCCGGATCGCAGACCTTTCCGGAAATGTTACCGGAGGTGGAGGAGGAGTCGTTGCCGGATGAAGATGCTATTGGATGTATTGGATCGTTGAAGTTTGCAGAAAAATGTTTTGATCGGATGAGTAGGATTCCGGCTGGCGGAATCGCATTGGAGGAGGCGCAATTTCCTGGATTCGGTAATGGAAGTGGACGAGATCGCGATGGTTTCGGTTCAGGACGGTCTTCCGGAGGAGATAACAATGATAACGAACGGAACAAAATTGGCGCGCACTACCAGAAACTGTTGGAGTCGAACCCTAACGATCCTCTCATCCTCAGAAACTACGGCAAATTCTTGCACGAGGTATATACATTTTGATCCATTTTAAATTTTTAATCGTCAATTAGTTATTTAGTTTGGTGAATCTGTTCTTGTTACTAACTATAAGCGGAGTTATTTTGGATTTAAGTGGAGTTGAGGGATTCATTTTGGTTTCAACATGAATTTTGAAAACATTTTAGTTTCCCGCCGGTTGGACTAGCGGATTCAACAGATCCGTTGGGTCGACTCCACTTCTTGTACAAGCGGACTATCCTGACATCAATTTCTTTTTTTTGTTTTTAATAATTCATTTAACATGTAATTTGAAAAAATTATTAGAAAAGTAAAGCGGAAAGGAAAAGAAATTGATATGAGTAGAGTTCGCTTGGGCAAGAAGCAGAGTTGATTGAGTCCGCTTTTCAACCCAGCGGATATGTCAAGTCCGCTTTTCCAACCGAAAAACTACCTAGAAACCGAAATATTTTAAAATGCAACTGTAAACCAAAATAAATCCCCTAACTCTCGTGTAAATCTAAAAATTTCAATATAAGTATTTTCTTAAGTCTAGGTAGAAGGAGATACTGTAAAGGCAGAGGAGTACTACGGAAGAGCAATACTAGCGAGTCCCGGAGATGGAGAACTTCTATCGCTGTACGGTAAACTAATTTGGGACGCACAGCGAGATGGAGAGAGGGCACAATCTTACTTCGATCAGGCTGTTAACGCGTCTCCTGGTGATTGGTACGCTATAAATCATGTTCATCAATGAATCAATCTCATTTAACTAACTGTGGTTTGGAAAATGGCAGTATGGTGATGGGATCATACGCTCAATTTATGTGGGAAGCAGAAGAAGAAGATGATGAAAACATTGAAGAAGAATTTGGATCTAAGGTGTATGCCTGCAGCACAAGAAATATGATGGTTGCAGCTTTCTAGTCTTAATTCTGATTTTCTGTGATGGATGGATGGATTGAGGATTAGTTGGTAATGGTGTTTGATTATGTGAAGCTAATTACGTAGATTAACAAGTAATAAATTGGAATGATCATCTAACCTGATAGTTTAAGATGATGTTCCAATCAAGGTCAGGAAAGATCTAGAGAGATCTGAAACTGTTTTATGCTTTTAATTTGCTTGTACAGAACACAAGGGTTGTAGCCAGTCTGTTTAATAAAATCATAGCTCTCCCTTCCTTAAAATGTTTTATAATTTATATTTTCTTACAATAAAGTGAACATATAAGATATGTTTAGTTAAATTACTTGTTTCAATAAGTTGTAAGCTATGGTTGTTCCATATATATGTTTGAAATAAAAGTATTTTTACATACTGTTACGGATCGACGATTTTTCGTCAATGAAATCCAAAAACGAGTGAATCTAAAAGAAGTCAAGTCAAAACAGGTCGGGTCGGGTCAAAAAATATGTAATTTTTTATGTAAAATGTTATTTCATGAATCCAATTTGGAAAAAAGTATGTAATTTGTATCATCAAAGGTACAAGTATTACATCTTCGTGGAGATGGAGGAGATGGGAATGTTGTTGAAGAACTTACACGAAGGGGAAGGGCTGAATACAAAGCTAATAAAACAGTTGTAAGCATCAAGAATAAGTGTACTTGTGCTAACGTTATAACGGCTTCGGAACTATTTAACCATTGCAAGCATAATCTCAAGGTCTCGCAGAAAGACCAATTATTCTGCAATTTCTCAAAGTTTTTTTGAACTACAAATGTATTTTTAATTAAATAAAAACAATGCTTCACATGAAAAAAAAAATTATCTATATATATATATATGTAGAGAGAGAGAAACCTGTTTCTGTTAAAGCTTTGCACTATTATCCAGCAATCAACAAGCTACAAAGATGCATAGCTAAAGTCAGATTATATATTGTAACAAACATAATCTGATATAAGAGATAAAGAATCCTAAAAAGGTAACAATATCGCAGCATTGATAAGAAATTCCTAATGATTTTGTACTCTTTTAAGCTACCTGGGTCTGCAGTACCACATCAAAACATGTTACCAATTTTTATTTTTTTTATTTTTTTTTTGGATCAAAAATAAAAAGATGATTACAATAAAGTGGCAGGTAAACGGGCAACAAGCTGCGCCGCAACCCCCTTTTCGATAGCAAAACTAATCCTACCAAATGCAAATATTATTTCAAGTAGTAAGTTTTACAGAGAGTTCATTCTTACGATATGCTGTCATGATGCCAATAATAAATTTGAACACGTCGAAATGAAGCAACGAATCAACAAAGCTAGGGAAGCATAGGATCTGCATACAACCGTCCTTAAAATTTTCATTTATGTATTTTAGATCCAATAATTCATCAGTTTTAAGAAGTGTATCCAAGATAACAAATGTTGTGCTATAAAAGTGAAGCTTCACAACAATGAAAATTCTGATGCGATTATATCAAGGTTAATTGCAGTAAAATGTAACGTAATTTCACCATCATTCCATTTTTTTTTTGGTAACCATGAGAACCTGTCAAACCCACAGGCCCCACCAATACTCTGATAACCAATGGGAGCAGGTAAAGCGCACATCACGCTGGGCAGGTGGCCTTCGGAATAAGGCATGAAACTAGTGGTAGCTGGATTTGAACCTGAACTTCTAGCAGGGGACAGGCGCTTACAAAAAAAATAAAAATAAAGTTAGCTTCCTCATGAAAAGCCATTAAGAAATATATTCATAGCTTGAATTGTAACAAAGTCTACACCTTCGGTTCTACTCCAGCTATTAAAGGCATAATCAATCAGTTGTACCATCAAGAATAGAATCAGTATATTGTAACCAAGAGCTACCCACTTACTGATCTTTGTAGACATTAAATTGCTCTTCCACACCACAGCACCTTTAATCATGTGAGAATATTTTCCAAAGCTGGCAAGCTAGAGTCAGAGATAGATTCACAATTATGTAAAAGAGGAATTATAATACCATTAAGTATGGCTTTGTCTACTGAACACGTCAGCCCGCGTAGAAAAAGGTGACTAATTGATTTTAGGACGCTGCCAAGAAAACTTGGATTTTGTGGGTCTACATTACAGCAACAGAAAACTTTCAAACCATGAATTAACTGAATCAAAACAGCAGTCCATAATATCAGCCGAAAACATCACAGAAAAACTAGGAATTGGAAAAGGATCTAACCAATAGAAAGAACACAAGCCATTCTATCACTGTGTATGCCTTATGCTGTAAAGACTGGAGTATACTTTAGGACGAGGGAAAGCATCATCTTACTATCACATGCTGTCACACTTATCACCATTCTGCAGTTGCCTAAACTGTAAGCAATATTAGGTCCTGAAAGTGCTTCATCACTTATTTGACCACCACTTTTTTTCCCAGCATTTGATGCAAAACATTTGGTATTACCACCAGAAAGTTAAGCCATGGAATCCTGGATCAAATTAGGTTAGACATAGGGCAACCTAAAACTTACCAAACCCATAACATCAAAATGTAGGAACTATAGTGATGCCTTCTTGTAGATATTTTGTGCAGACTAAGATACTTCATTGTGATATTAAACTGCATCAATTACCGACAATCGTGTCGTGTGATAAAACACGTGTATGCTTGCCTTTAACTCCCTATATAGCAGGCGTATCAAAACAAAGACGTTAAAATTTGGTACAACCTTGAGTCTGTGACATATTGCGCAGATAACTTCAATTAAGAACTATTGACAGAAAGAACAATCCAAGTAGTTTAATGATGCAGTCATGTACTTGAGTCGTTACCATTTCACTAAACAAACTGAGAAGACACTGTATACACAACAGAAAAAGGTAAAAAACTGATATCATCATTATAAACACAAGATTCATCCACTAAATGCCTTTTATAAAAGTTTCTAGACCATATAATACAATATGCCTTTTAAAGCAACCTAAACTCCCTACAAACTTCCACAGTATTGGACAAAACTCTATAAACAAAAAGATGGTGTGCACATGATCCACTAGGAATGCCATGTAAACTACCTTCACCAAGCTATTAACAAAAGTTTAAGAACCCTAAAGATAACCATTGTCTAAACAAACCTCAAGAACCAAGATCAGCAAAACTGATCCCGATTTCTGCAGGCATTACTAGACCTGAAAAGGATCTTGTTCATCCCCCTTTTCATCCTCACCACCACCAGTATTATCTACCGACTTCACTGCTTCTTTCTGATTATCAAAAGACCTGGCTTCCTCTTTGGTCAAAACATCCCAAAAAAAGTCACTCAACACAGACTCATAACCAGGCATCTTGGCATATCCAGGGAAATAGTTAATGTCTACAACAAGGTACCTATTCCCAACCCTTGTATCCCTAATCACATCAAAATTTAAAAGATGCAGTTTCATCGCCCTCCGCAGCCCGCGAGCGATATTAGTTATCAGGCTCATGGGAGGCAATTCTGCATCTTCCAAAACCTTATAATACATCTCATCATTCTTCACATGAGAACTCATATTAGAAACCTGACAAAACGAGAACGAACCCTGCAAACTCCCCAATTTCTCGTCGCTAATGTCCGCCAACGACTTCCGCTTCACGCATTTCATGTACTCCCCAACCACATACACTTTGAAAATCACTCCGCCGTGATTCACAAACTCCTGCAATACAGTAGGGGGTTTCAGTTGTTCCAAACCCTCGCTACTGAAAATCAACGACATTTTATGCGATTTTATGCTCCCGTCCACCACCAAGGGTTTTGCAATCACCGGAAACTTCAATCCTTCGCTCCACCACGTCGGATCCTTCAGCTTATCCTGTTCGTGCACTACAATCTGCTTCGGCGTCCCGAACGAAGCCGACTCGCCGTCTTTCAATTCCGCAGCTTCGATTTCCGAAACCACTTCCAGCATCGAAATCCGGTTGTGCAGCCGCCGGATTGCGTCAGGAGAGTCGATTACGATAGAGCTAGGGTTCCGAATCGAGTAGTCCTTAAGCTGTTTCCGCCATTCCTCGCAATTCAACTTGTGAAGCACGCAATCGAAAGGACCTTGATCCGCTAGCGGCTTGTCGGTGTCGATCCTAATGAGATCAATACCGCGTTCTCTGGCTGAATTCACCAGCGAACACTGGATGAAACTCCGTTGCTTCTTCAGTAACAGTGCGTAACCGACACGGAACCGAGTCGTCGTCACTTCTGCCATTGTCCAATGCCTGAACAAATCTAATTTCTTCTAATTCAACAATGCAATCGAAATGATGAAAACATGTATTTCAATGGCGGATTAGGGCTTTTATTTTGTTTTTCAGTTAGAAGAAATACTGTTGGATTACAATTTATGAGATGTTGTTTGAGAGATGAATAGGTGATTTTTCTGTGTTGAGAATGAGAGTAGTAGTGTGGTGGATGGGTGAGTATATATAGGGTTTGAGATGGTGAGTTCACTCTCGTATCGAGTTAGAGTTAACCACGGTTAAGAGAATATAGTCACGTGGCGTATTCTTTTCTCAAAATGAAGCAACGTGTATTTGTTGTCGTTGGATTTATTTCAAGAATTAAATTGACGGATGACATTTAATACTGTGCTGATTAAAGTCAACGGTCTTGACTTTTGGGCCAACAATGACACAAAGTCCTTGTTAATCAAAGCTTTGGTATAGCGATATCCTGGTGTTAGGATAGGACTTAAAATCTAATAGATTTTGAGTTCGAATTTTGGTGCTTGAATCCTGCTTCTAACTTAGGTTTGACGGGTTGGGTCGGGTTTTACCTGATCTTTTTTAGAGAGGATTAGATTTACCTTTCTAAAAAAAGTATGACTACGGTATTACATGGGGTGAGATGGTCTTCCTATACGGTTTGAGAACGTTACGTGCGACCGGATTATACCATCGCTCACCACCCCCACATCAGTATTACATGGGGTGGGATGGTCTTCCTATGCGGTACCAAGTGTCACTTTCGACACGGGGTCGACAAGCTGACATGAGTGTGTTAACTTTAGCCCATTACTTTATGATTGGGACCCACTTACACCATAATCATTACTTCTAACTGATGACAACCACGTGAATTCCATGACAAATTCTCTTTGTTTACAATCAATAGATAGAGCCTTTAAATAAACTTACTAATTTTATAAAGTTTGGTTTATTGAGCCCATTTTAAATATATTTTCTTTCGTATCATATTCTTCTCACGTTAATACGGATGGGGTATCCTTTTATAAATATCTTATTTGATATAACGTGTTCTCCTTTCAATGTGTCATATGTGCTAAAGATTTTTTTTTCTATAAAGTTTAAATACTTTTTATATTATTCACTAATATAGATTACAATTTTTAGATTTATTAAAAATTGATTAAAGGAAATTAATTAAGTAATTTGTATTACATATATACAATAATAATATATATATATGTATATATATATATATATATATATATATATTTATTATTTAGTTTATTATTTTCAATAGCAAAACTAGACAAAACAAGGGTTTATTATGTTAACAAAATTGAAAAGCGGCTCGAAATTGAAGAAAAAAAATGAGGGCTCTATTGAGCCTGCTTCTTCATCCAGCCTATGAATGGTAAGGGATTGATATTGATAATCATAGTCTCATACATAATTGTAAAATCGTACCCATATTTGGTCCAATATCAGTCGCGTATCTATCAGGTAATTACCAGTTGGAATCGGGCATACCCGCAGGTATCAGGTATACCCGTTGGTTTGTTAAAAATACATGTTTTAACAACTATAACAAATTAAAATATGGTAAATTACATATATATCATCATCGCCATAAAATGTTTGAAATATATAAAATATATAAATTTCATGATAATATAAATCTTAAAAGATAATTTTATACCGCATAGCATACAAATAATATCATTTAATACATATTGCAAAAGATAATTTCATTTTACACATAATAAAGTTAGTACAAAGAAGAATTGCAAGGGTCAAGAGAAAATAAAAATATTTTTTTTGTATATGATTCGGGTAAACAGGTATATAGTTTCGAGAAATCGGGTTATGTATCACCTAATACCATACCCGTAGCCACACCCACGATTTTTTTATCAATATATTGTATCCGGTCTCATACCCTGATTACCCGTCCCATATGTTACTGATTCGGGTTTTTACCATCTCTAAATACATGTTAAATTTTTATATAAATTGATAAATCTATATATTTTTCACAAAAAAATATAGGTCAACCATTACTATCTAGTCTAGTCTAAATTACAACTGTGATGAATAGTGGCTGCGTGGCATCCATCCGTTGGCCACATGGTAGCATTACTATCTAGTCTAGTTAGTTCTCAGTATTGTTTTTTAACGTTATTTTTTCATCCGTGTTCAAATTTTTATAAAAACCGGTCCACCAAGGGGTGTGAGCAGCTAGTTATGTTTACTTCAAATAAAAAATCCCAGTAATATAAATCTTTTTCATTAACCTATTTATCACATAACATATTTAAAAGGTTCAAGTTTGGGTCCCGTCTAGGATTGTTCATGAACCGAACCGAACCGAGCGAAGGTCTGCTTGAACTCGGTTCGTTTACGAACCGAACGGCTCGGTTCGGTTCGAATTTACAAATCCGAGCAAGAATGTATTGCTCAAACTCGGTTCGATTTATATTCAAGCCGTTCGGTTCTGTTCGTTTTTGCTCGATTTCAAAAATCCAAAGCCTGAAAATCCAAAAAAAAAATATTCATCTTCAAAATCTGAAGAATGTAGCATTCGACCAACAAACATGACATTTTCAAAATCCAAAAAGCATACAAAATCCAAAAAGCATACAAAATTCAAATGCAAAAACATACAAAATAAAAAAAAACATGAATCAGTGTATTTCTGAATCTCTGGGAGACGGCTCAATTGTTGAGTTCCGATGTATCTCAATTGCTCAATTGCTGAGTAACACACGAATCATGATTTTGTTATTTTAATGTTTAGGTTGGGGTGTTGGGCTTGGCCATTCAATGTCCCGTAAGCATGAGGGGTTTTTAAAACTCAAAAAAGTAATAAAAAAAGATATGTTTCTATATAAAAAATATATATATAATAAATTAAAAAATAATTAGAGTCAAACCGAACGAGCAACGAGCTGGCGTACCTATGCTTGTGCTCGGCTCGTTTACAAACCGAACCGAGCGGCTCGGCTCGTTTTTAACCGAGCAAAAATCGAACGAGCGTATTTCCGAGCATTTTTCGAGCGATTATCGAACGAGTTTCGAGCGTCAAGCTTTTTGGACAACCCTAGTCCCGTCTAATCTCATTGTGAATCTTATTCCACCAGACTTTCTAAGTTAATTATTTATTTATAAAGCGATCTTTTCAAATGTATCAAAACTAAAAAATATTCTCCTTTACGAAGATGTTCTATATTGAATAGTAGAAAGAATATTATTAAGTACTCTATATAGAATTATGCTTTAAAAAGGCACAATATATTTATTCATTATAATTATTGCCAAAAAGGGGGAAAACATATCGAATTTCAATGCCTTATTGGGTAAAACACTTTAGTCTTTTGATACGATTAATTAGGGATTAATTAGGGGTGTGTAAAGTCGGTTATGGATCCTTTTTACTTCTTTTATAACCATAATCGTTTAGTCAGTTATGATCTCTTACATAACCATAACCATAACCGATTGATCGGTTATGGCAGGGTCAGTTATGAGTCGGTTTAGGTTTATTTCGGTTAATTGTTCCAAGTCAAAATGGTTCGATTACTTGATAATTAATTACAGTTTGTTCTTTGATTATTGTTCATGAAAAATAGAGTTAATGTTCTTTTAGTTTTTAAACTTTAATGTGTGTGTTTGATAAAGCTTTATGGAAAAATTTATAGATCCTATAATGTTTTTTTTATTTCTCAATCGGAGCAACTCTTTTCCTTGCAAATTAGTTCCATTTCACTAATAAGCTTTAAGTTGAATTAATTATCTCACCAAAAAATGTTTTCATTTCATTGACTTTCATTACATGAATTTTCAACTCCTTAGTCATGTGAGTATCTTTTCATGACATCAGGATTTAGGGTTTGTCTACGTCTTTGCTATTAGACTGCAATTTCACACCATTAAAATTGAGCATATTAAGTTTTATGGAAAAAATTATAGATCCTATAATGTCTTTTATAGATACTAAATTTCAAAAAGAATGTACATAATAACGCCACAATTTATAATTTTGTTTTTTTGAAGAAAAATGCTTTATATATTTGATAAATTTTTATTACGGCTAACAGTTTTTTTTACCATAAATTTATCATACTACTATGTACATAAATGATAATGAATGGGGGAAATCACTTATACTTTGTACATATATCTTATTAATAGGGTTGGATCGGTTCGATTCGGTAAACGTTCGGTTATGGGATACCCTTAATCATAACCATAACTGATTTATCGGTTAATCAAATAACCTTAAATATAACCGTCGGTTAATTTCGGTTAATTCGGTTCGATGACGGTTCGGTTATCGATTAACAGTTAAGATTTGATCCCTCCTATGGTTAATACATGTATATTAGAAAATAGAAACAATGACTATAATTGATTGTTAAGTGATATATGCAGCTTTTTGTAACATCCTAAAACTTACGAGAAGTATTATTTTACCAAAGTCGAATAAAATAAAAGTTGAAGGACTAAAGAGGGATTAAAAAGAAAGTGAAAGAGGGAGGGGGATTGCCTCTTATAACCTAGCCGCCACCTCACTACACCATCATCCTTACACATACGCTAGAGAGAGAAAGCAAGAAAGCGTGAAGGAAAGAGAGTGACGGCTAGAAAGAGAGTGACGGCTAGAAAGAGAGAGCTTGAAGAATCGGGTTTCGAGCTCCCATCTTGCTCCAATTCCTTTGTATACGTTATGCGAACCAAACAGCCTCTGAGGGTTAATAACATTTAGAAGGTATATAGGGGAGAAGTTCAGGAAAAAAAAAACAGAGAACGGATCGTAGTTTGATTTTTCTCACATACGCTTCCGGCATCGACTCACCTT
This sequence comes from Smallanthus sonchifolius, assembly GCA_023525975.1. Classification (NCBI taxonomy): domain Eukaryota; kingdom Viridiplantae; phylum Streptophyta; class Magnoliopsida; order Asterales; family Asteraceae; genus Smallanthus; species Smallanthus sonchifolius. Next base: position 87,620,747 of record CM042030.1, on the reverse strand, counting down.
CTTCTGGTCGTCTTCCTCGATTCATCTTGGGGGATCAGGTTAGGGTTTCTTTCTTTCATCTCTTGCCCTAGTTACATGCATCAGATTAGGGTTTCGACTGCCGCCCCAAATTGGTCAGCAAGTATAAGAATTTGTAGTCACATGTAACCACAGCTGTTAATCACTGACAAGCGTGTTGGATGATAATATGTTCAATTACAGTCGAGCCATTCTATTGCTAAGAACTTCAAGGTCAACGTGCTGGTCAAACCTGAAAACCATTTCAAATCCTGTTTATTACAATCACACGAGCTCAAGCTCATTATCAATATGGAGGAGAAAGAAGGAGATGGGAAAAGAAGGTTTGATTATAGCCAAAGAGCTCAAGAGACTTGAATCCACTCCTGTTCGACTTGACCGTTACATAAAGTCTCATGTCTCTCGCCTTCTTAAGTCTGACCTCGTCTCTGTCCTTTTTGAATTCCAAAGACAAGACCTTGTCTTTCTGTCCATGAAGGTGCGTGTGCTCCTTTACTTCCAACTGTTTATAGCAATTTGTGATGAGATCATGAAATGTGGCACTGCTTTTGGTTGGTTTTTGGCATGTCATTGTTGATGTGGTTTTAAAAAGCGCGCCTGTGCGCAATGCGATTTGAAAATCGCCTTAGGGCCTTGACGCGGCTCTTCATGTACATTTGGGTCAAAGTTGGTTAATATTAGGGTCCGTAGGAGTCTCATGTAAAACGACCTTAAGGATGAAGAGATTATGAATCGTATACTTGATAAAAAGGCTGATACGTAAGAGATGAGAGAGGTACACCTTTTGGTTGTACATAGAGCAATGTCTCGTGTACGTGAAGCTCTCGCCTCACGCCTTGGCTTACAGGACCTAAATGCCTCTGAGTGCCAAGCGCCTCGGCTTTCGGGACCTGAACGTCTCTGAGTGCCAAGTGCCTCGGCTTTCGGGACCTGAATGCCTCTAAGCGTCAAGCGCCTTGGCTTTTCGGACCTAAACGCCTCTGAGCGTCTCGCGCTTTTTATAACCAATAAGTCTACGATGGTGACGTGGATTTATTTTGTAAATATTTATTTATTATTTGAACATTATTGATTGAATGTTTGATCTTTGTTCAACGAGTTTTTTTACTTCAAGTTTGATTTGAAAATTTTAAATTTCGTTGTGCAGTTATATGAGGTGGTGCGGAAAGAGATATGGTACCGACCCGATATGTTCTTTTACAGGGACATGCTTATGATGCTAGCACGAAATAAAAAGGTGGACGAGGTGAACCAGGTATGGCAAGATTTAAAGAATGAAGATGTACATTTTGATCAGCATACATTTGGGGACATTATTAGGTGTTTTTTGGATAGTGGATTGCCATCGGAAGCAATGGCTATATATGATGAAAGGAGACGGGCTCCTGACCCGCCATTGTCATTGCCTTATCGGGTCATCATGAAAGGGCTTTTACCATATCCACAACTTAGGGAAAAGGTGAAACATGACTTCCTGGAGGTTTTTCCTGATATGATCATTTATGATCCACCCGAAGACCTGTTTGAAGATTATTATTCATCTAGCAGAGAGGACAGCGAACGCAACAATTGAAATACCTTTTTTGAACAGATTATCTCCATTGATACCAGGATTGGCTCAATGCCTTAGTGGTTACTGCCCGAGGCAAAGACCAAGTCTGAATACAAGTAGGCTAGACCATCAGGCCGCTCGGTATTAGCCCGTTCTACTACTTAAAATGCCCATTTTGACCTAAACACGACATGCCCAGTTTACTTTTGAGTTTGAGTTGGACCATTGCTAGTACTGTCAATCATGGAGCTGATAATCAAGACATAATGTTCCAATCAAGATCCTGGCTTTTGTTGTTGTGTCTGGTCAAATGTTTTTGTTCCCTTTATACTGTTTTAATATGAATGTAGGCAGAATGCTTTTGGATTTTTGTTCAGGTAAGTTGTTTTAGTGTTTTCCTTTCTTTGGCGGGCATATTCTCCGGAGGCCCAAATTCTGTCTTGTATTAGTTTAATTTATTTTACTACATGATATATTTAACCGTTTTATTTTAACTCACCATTTATCTGAGCAGGGGTCTCTCTGGGAGCAGCCTTTTTTACGATACTTTGACCCGTCTCATTTTACTTCATGATAAAACTATTTGTATTAGTTAAATAAGAAGTTAATCACTTTAGCAAAAGCAATGGGAAACAATAATGCAGTAGCATCTAAAGAGTCGAATGTTATTATGCTTATACCATCTAATAACCTTCCAATTTGACTTGAAGAACTAGAAGTCAACTTATTTACTTTCAAGGTTCAAACCACCAACTACATACTCTATAACAGCAGTTTCACATAAACCTCTCCATTAATGATGAATTTGGAGAAGATGATTATTCACAAGGTGGTTCTGTAATTTCCTCCTACTCAATGGTCACTTTTTGAAAAGTTTTAGGCATGTTTTTTAGTGAATGCAGCTCAGAAGCAGCAGAAAGAGCCTGTAGCATTCTCAGGATCTCGGTTGTGTCTTCAAGAAAGTATCTGGCTTTACTCGGTTTTCTGCCAACTGTGCAAGCAAAGACTTCAGCTACCGGGGAGAGAGAGGGGCCCGCCATTGCTCTTGTAATTGCTTCAAACATGTCCTCATCTGACTTGTCATCACCTATGCAAAGCACGAAATCTGGTAGCATTCCTCTTTTGTATCATTGTTGCCAAAAGGCTGTCTGCAACAAGCCCTTTGTTGATCCCCTATTGAAAAAAAAGCACCAAAGATGTTAGACTTTTGAGGTCAAATGTATTTATCAATCAATAGTAATCTTAATCCTAAAATCAATATTTTATATTAGAGGTGACAAAATAGGCGAGTTGGGTAACTGGTCAAAGTGGGTTTGGGTCAAAATACTTAATTATATATGTGTCAAATATGATTACATAAAAACATATAATTTGATAATAATCTAGTTATCTAAAATTATAATTCCGGTGGCCTTATGCATTAAAAGTTCCTTTTGTCCGGAATTTGACCTCTTTAGCCCATTTCCTCTTTAATTAACTTCCTTACTTTTACGCGTTCGACATGTTAGTGATAAACATAACCCGAAGCGACTCGTCATAAGTAAATAAGTAAATGGGTCGAAACTATCATCGTGTTATAAGCAAAAAAGTTAAATTCAAAGGCATATAATGGATATACATATACATACTATTATATATATTGTTAAAAATAGAAAGGAAAAAGTGTACTAACTTGCGGTTTAACTTCAACGATGTTTTGCCCGCTCTTGACTGTAACGGGTTCATTAGCAAGAACACTTTCCAAATGATCCAAAAGCTCCTTAGCTTGACATGAACCAAAGTCCGGATCGGCATATTGATAATTCCAAACAAGCCCACTCTCTTTAGTCTCAATGGCTGACCCATCTGTTGTCTCAGTATATATACGTCCCTACCTCGACCTCGAGCTGGATTTGCAATTTGAACCAAAACCACCCTACCCCTTTTCTCCGGGTGCTGAGTCAGAAGATTCTCGAACGCTAAAAGTTTCAAGCTTATTCCTTTGAAAATATCCATGTCGTCAACCCCGAGTAACACGGTTTGACCTCGAAAGTGATCTCGTAACTCTGCAACTTTGGACTCAGTTTCCGGTAAATCAAGAACTTTTCGAAGTTGTTTCAAATGAATCCCGACTGGTAAAATTTTGATGTTTACCGTACGGCCATAGTACTCGAGCCCGATATAACCTCTTTTAGATTGATAAGATAAACCAAGCATCCTACTACAACAAGAAAGGAAATGCCTTGCATAATCAAAAGTATGGAACCCAATGAGGTCAGAATTCAGGAGGGCCCGTAAAAGATCATCTCTTACGGGAAGGGTTCGGTATATCTCAGAGGATGGGAACGGGCTATGGAGAAAGAACCCGAGTTTGACCCGATTAAATCTTTTTCTTAAAAAGGTAGGTAAAACCATCAGATGGTAGTCATGTACCCAAACAAAGTCATCATCTGGACTAATCACTTCCATTACTTTATCAGCAAAGATTTTGTTGACTGAAACGTATGCTTGCCAAAGAGACCGGTCAAACCGGCCACCGAGTTCCGGTGATAATGGAAGCATGTAGTGAAACACTGGCCATAAGTGTTGTTTACAAAACCCATGATAGAATTTGCTAAAAAGCTCAGGAGGTATAAATGCGGGCACGCACTTAAAGTTTTCAAGCAAGCTTTGGGCCACATCATCTTGATCTTTCGGGTCAATTTCTTCTCTAAGACAACCTACATACGTGATTTCTACATCTTCCCCGAGCCCATCTCGGAGTTGTAAAAGGAGGGAATCTTCGTCCCACCCAAAGTCCCAACTCCCATCGGGTCGTTTGTTGACCCGAAGTGGGAGTTGGTTTCCTACAATGATCATCCGTTCTTGATAAACGGATGATGGGGCATCAGAACTAAAACCTTCATCTTCTAGTTCCGATAATACCCCTGGCACAGTTGCCACACGGGATAGCTTTTTCCCAACCCGACTAAAACCCGATGATGGTAATGGTGCTTCACCAGAGGCAAGTTCAAAGAGATTAGTGTAAGACCTCGACATCACTATTCACTATCGACAAAGTTGATCATATATTGAAACTAAATTCACAAAGTTTCCTTTTTCTCAAGCTAAATTCTACAAAAAACACATGAATGATAATATCATGAGATCAAATCAATAGATGCATAATATGTTTGAAGATAGCAAGAAACTGAAGAGCAACAGTCACTATACAAGCAAAAAAATTTCAAAAGTTCAGAATTTGTCATCACTAAAATTTAATAATAATTTAGCATCAAGCAAGAATCTTTAATGAAAATATGAAATTCCTAGAAGCTAAATATGCTAGAAAAACTAAAATCTATCAGGGTCCATTTAGGAAACCCTAAATCAAGATTAATTTTTACAACTAAAAATCTTCTAACTTTTCATGGGGAACCATTTGAAAGAGGAACCCTAGAACACCAATCATATGACCAGAAAATGATTTTCCAAGAACAGACATTTCAATACTAAAAAAAGATAAAATTATTTCTGGCAATCTGTTAAAAGCAAGAACCCTGAAATCAAGCATTTGAACAAACAGGTTATGTGCAAGACAGAACAATTGATAAAAGTCAAAATCTACTCATAAATCTTGATGAAAAAATCAAATCTGTTTCAGAAAAGATGGAACAAACCTGGAAAGTAGCTCAAAGTCCTGCCATTTTCAGTGATGAAGTAAAGATTCCAAATGTGCTGCAAGAAAAAGTGAGAAGCTTGATAATGAAACAGAACCTAAAAAAATAAAATAAAAGAAAATTTAAAGAAAAAGTTGATTAAATCAATGGTAGTGATGAAAGAAGAGAAATATTACCTTTGATTAATTAAAGCTTAAACAAGAACATTTGGTTGAAAAATATCAAAGATTCCTCCTTTAATTATTAAAAAATCTCAAAGATTCCTCACATAAACACAGTGCTTTGCTTTCCATCACCATTTATCCCACCGATGGTTTAACCAATTACTCTGTGAAAGAATTATGGGGGCCCCTTTCTCTCCAGGGCTGATAGTGCCAAATACAGGCTAACGTACATGCCTGTATGCATAAAGTACATGTCCACGATGTTGGTCTTATATCATTTTGTCGCTACAAAGTTGGTCTTCCGGTATCTTTATACTTTTTTTTTTGAACGGCCAACAAAAAGAGAATTGTCTATGTATTCTGTACGGGATGACCTATTGGCAAAAGGCCACCGTCAGCTGGCCCAACCAAGCCGTACGGAGCCCTTTAGCGCCCCAAATTATCTCCAGTTCCGGGGAAAACCCACCCGCCCGAAAGCCCACTGGTGGAAAAACCCGGACGCCATCTGGATCGAACCGGAGATCATAAAGAATCCGGTCTTCTTTCATTGAGCCACCATGCTCCTCCCAAAGTGATCCTGTGGCTGGTATCTTTATACTAATAAATAGAAATTATACCTGACTTTTTTTCCGTCTCTCTCCTGTTAACTATTAAGTTTAAAACAAATATGGTTTTAAATATTTAATATAAATCTAAAAACAAGTTACAAATTACGTTATTTAAGTATTACTCATATTTCAGTAAACGTCATTTAACTAAGGAAATTACAATGCATGTCCTTTATATTTAAAATTTCTTGCACGTTACGACCTTTGGCCTAACAACCTTTAAATTTTACCGTTAAGTCTGGTCACGTGCTTGCCACATGAGGGCAAAAATTTCTTTTTACTCCCTGTTCCGACAGACTTCCGGCGGTGGCGGCTCCAGCCTTTTTCTCCCACTGGATGGCGATGGCGGTGGCACCCTCAGTAGCGACGGCGGTGGCCATGTTCTCAAAACCCAAAAGCCGTGACAAGCGTCGACGCTGGTGGTTAGAGGCGGATCTAGCATATCGGACCATATATGTTCTTCCGGCGAAGGAATCTAGGGTTTAGACAAGTTTTCGGTGACCAGGACGCATCGACGGCTCGCTATGGTTCTAGAGAGGGCCAAACCCATCAATCTATGCTGCATATTCCATATTCGTTTAGATCTGTGGTGTTAGATGTGAAATTCGACGGTTGATGTTGTTAAACAAGAACGAGAAAGGGAAGGGACGCGACGGCGGTGGTCCGGTTGTTGACGGAGGGAAGCAAGTGTTCGATGGTGATGCTTGACCGAGGCAGACGACGAACCAGAGGGTTCTCGTGGTGGCTGTGGACCAGAGGGTGAAGGAGGGGGTGGTTTACGATGGTGCGCTGGTGGTATCTGGTGGTGGCGGCAGCGGCAGCATACCTATCGGTGGCGCACGACGGGGGGTGGGGGGAGTAAAAAGACATTTTTGCCCTCACGTGACCAGACTTAACGGTAAATTTTAACGGTTGTTAGGACAAAAGACGTAACGTGCAAGAAGTTTTAAACATAAAGGACATGCACTGTAATTTCCTTAGTTAAAGAACGTATGCTGAAATATGGGTAATACTTAAATGACGTAATTTGTAATTTGCTCTAAATCTAATTATGGATACTTATTATGTATAGTTATTATATCATTAAGCAAATAAAATTTAATACGAATTAACATTTATCAATTACTTATTATGTATACTTATTATCCAACGAGCCTACACGTCAAGCTTTGATTAGTCCTTACGTTTATTTGATAACTTTTTTTGTTAACGTGTACATTTTGATGATTTTTAATAATGAAGATCACACAAATAAACATTTCAAGCAAAAAAAAAAATTATCAATAAACATGGACTAATTTATTTGGTTTCAATACATTAACCAAACAAAACAATTTTAGGACTCGAACTCAAGAACTTACACCAAGGAAACCAGTGGGGTTGAGCAATTGTAAATAAGTATTCATATCTATTATTTTTAAAAATACGCCATAAAAGATACGAACTTGTCACACCCTCTCTAAACGGGACTAATACAAGAGATCGATACCCAAACTTACAGTGGAAACTAAAAACATTACATCAGATCTAAAATAGTACTTACGGAGGGAAATAAAAGTAGTCTTGAAATGCCCGAATTACAAGGAAATTATTCTTAAATAACTACCACGAACTAGACTTCAAACTTCTCTTCTTATTCTCCTCCTTCTTCTTCCACTTAACGATCCCCTGCCAATGAGCCTCAGATCAACTGGTTTGAGAGAAGGCACCCCCATGACCTTCCAATATGGAGGTCATGGGTTCGAGTCTCACTTGATGCAATATGCTCAGGTGGGCCAGAGGTTTTTCCACAGTAGGTCTTCGGGTGGTGAGTTTCCCTTGGAATGGTGGGCGGGCCGGGTCACCAGTGTTGTCTGCGTTCGCGGGCGTGGGTGGCATTTCGCAAATGGGTTTACCCGGGTGACCGGGCTTATAGTATTCATTGGCTGCTCAAAAAAAAACTTAGCGATCCCCTGATATATATGTTTAAAAAAACACACACGTTAGTGAAAAAGCCAGTGAATTCATGAAACATACACATTTATTGAAACGTTATAAAATAAATCATATCTTGAACATGCGCATGAACTATATATCACAAACAATTCTACATCCGTGCCTATCACAGATTTAGGTTGCACACACATATACACCAACAAACAGTGTTTGGATATCTAATTCCTTCTTGATCATCATTCTTTTATCTTTTTTCCACTGTTAATTTCTCCATTGTTATGTACTTTTGCTTGTATCTTCCATGATTAGTAGATTGAAGAAGACTCTCATTCCATGTACAATTAATTCTTAAATGGATTTTTGCTGATCCTTCTAATAAAATATGTCCCACGGATGGCGCCAAATGTTGCTACAAAACTTATCACCTAGGGGCGGAAGTCTTGAAGCAGTGCTGGATGGACAAGTTAAGCTGAAACTTCTGGACTTGGGCTTGGAAGAACGGACGGGATATCCGGGTCTTGAAAGGGTGATCTGCAAAATAGGAAACACCGTGAGCCTCGCCACGAGCAGAAGGGGGTTCCTCCTCGTGACCACCCTCCGGCGTGAGAATAAGTATGTGTGTAGTGGAAGGTAAAAAGGGAGAAAGGAGAGAGAAGTAAGTAAATTATGATATCGTGAATATGAGAGTGAAAAGTGTGTGTCCGTCCTTTGAAATCGGCCAGACTATTTATAAGGTATCCATGGTCAAGATGTTTGGACTAAATGTCTATTATAGGTTGTCTGCAGTCAAACATCTTTCCCAGCTTTTGCTAATATGACTGTTATTTCCTCTTTCGTGCTTAGAGAGTTCAGGGTGTGTTTAATTACCTTTGTCTATATAGTTGACCCGTGTTCCTTGTGCACAGGTTCTGTTCCTGACATATCTTGTCTTGTTAGCTGACTTCCCCTTTTGTGTTACTGGTTCTTACCTGACATCTTTCTATCATGGGTTCAGGTTTCCCCATTGGTGTTGTCTTTATAGTTGACTCTTATGCCCAATGGGACTTTATCTTAGTTATTTAGTATTATTTTCTGGTATGAGATTATTTCCCTCGCAACTTCTTTGATATTTTCTAAGTGTTGAGTGGGAGCTGTCGTCCGTTGTCAAACGAGTCCATCTTTCGGTCAGGATCCCTTTGAGCCGCGGCACGGCCTCAGCCGCGGCTGGGGTTGGGTTTTGGCTCCGTCCTTGTTTTTTACTTCTAGCCGTCATCTTTAGAAACTCGATTTTCCTGAGGAGGATTCTTAACCGTAGCGCCAGGTTCTCAGCCGTGGCATGCCTTCAGCCGCGGCACACCTTCAGCGATGTACGGGTACGCTTTGATGGCTCGGCACACTCTCAGCCGCGGCAGGCTCTCAGCCGCGGCAGGTGGCCATGATGATGGTCACAGGTCTTGGTGAGCCGCGGCCGGTGGCTCTCAGCCGCGGCAGGCTTGCCATCGTTCCTTTGATTGCTTAATCCCCTTCAAGTCCCTAAACCAGAGATCCGGTTCGTTTGATTCTTATGTTGGTTTTAATATTTTAAACCCCTTAAACCGGAGATCCGGTTCGTTTGTTCTTACATTGGGTTTTAATATCCTAAACCCCTTAAACCGGAGATCCGGTTCGTTTGGTTCTTACATTGGGTTTTAATATCCTAAACCCCTTAAACCGGAGATCCGGTTCGTTTGGTTCTTACATTGGGTTTTAATATCCTAAACCCCTTAAACCGGAGTTCCGGTTCGTTTAGTTCTTATATAGGGTTTTGATATCTTAAACCCCTTCATCTGGATTTGATTTTCTAGGTGGAAGTTTTTAGACTTAATTTCTGCAAGTTTTTCTTTTCACAAATTTAGATCACTTTTACCATAGTTTTATAAATTTGTTATTCATTTCTTAGTTATGTGTGGTTGTTAATATATGTTGTTTCTGAGTCTCATTTTCAGGCTTAGTGTTATATGCTTGATCATATGAGAATGAAATTGGATCATTTTTAAGTAAAAATCCAGTTTTAAATAAGTGAAACAAGGGCTTTGGTTTGTGTCACAAAGCCTAGAGAAAGGCCGATAGACGATAGCGTATTAGGAATGTTTAGTTTATTCGTCATCAATTCATAATCCTATCAAATCCAGTTATATCAATATTCATTGATTTAGCAAAACAAGGTCATTCAACAATCTCATGGTTCTACTCTTCTAGAAAAGTTTCAAGTTTTCTATTGGGCGATAATAGCTCCTCCACATCCCAAAGCGCGCTGCCCTCCTAGGCGTGCAACACTAAGTAATCCAAGCCAACCCACGTTACTTACTAACGGCGGATAATCAAATTTCTTAGACGTACTAAAGACAACTCCATGAATGAGCAAAATGAAGGTTGCATTAATGAGAAAGATCTCTGGGGAAACCGCATTATGGTTGATGCCAATTGATATGAACTGTTTTTACACACTTTATACATTGTGTAAGCATCCTATATTATTGACCACCTATGTATGTCCTTTTTTCTCCGCTCCTTGTAAATGGATTTTTCTTTTTCCTTTTGATGATATGTTCCTTACTAGGGGTTTTGATTAGTATAAGAATGCAACTCGAAATTCAAACCGAATTCTAATTTTGAACTATCGAATCGAATTAGCAACCGATTCAAATTTATGATTTTCAATTCGAATTATTATATAATTATTATTTTTATTTTATTATATATATTTTAAAAACATGGGCTTAAAAATACATTTTATTTGGCTTGTTCCTCAAGTCTTTTTCTCAAGTCACGACATGAAAGTTGCTACTCTATTTTGAATATTTTTATCATTTGACTAATTATATTTTGGATGTTGCATTCTGGTTTTTGATCATTTGATGTAGATTTGTTTTTGATTTCCAAAAGAAATTCTAGTTTGAACATGTTTTGAAAATGGAAAGTCAAGAGGATATTTTAAGGTTTATTATATTTTGTTATTAATTTTAATTAAAATTCGAACGTTTGAATTCGAGTATGTTCTTTTGAAATTAATTCGAATTCAAATCCAGCTTTAAAACTTTATATTTCGATTAACTCGAGGAACCCAAAATTCGATGTAGGGATGGCAATGGGTCAGGTTTGGGCCGGGTATCTGTAATCTTAAACCCATACCCGGTTGTAAAATCGTGTCCCATTACCCGTCGAGTATCGGGCATAGCCGTGGGTATTGGGTATACCCGTTAGTATCGGGTATCGGGCATATTCGCGGGTATCGGCCAACACACGCCGGGTATGTGTCGTGTACATTTCTATTACTCTATTTTTATATTTTTCATAACATATTAAATATAAATAAATTACGTACATTAATATCATCAAATACAGCTAATGAGCCCCAGATCAACTGGTTTGGGAGGAGGCACCCCCATGGCTTTCCAATGTGGAGGTCATGAATTCGAGTCTCACTTTGTGCAATATGCTCAGGTAGGCTAGGGGTTTTTCCACAGTGGGCCTTCGGGTGGTGGGTTTCCATTGGAATGGTGGGCGGGCCGGGTCACCAGCGTTGTCTGCGTTCGCGGGCGTGGATGGCCTTTCGCCAATGAGTTTACCCGGGTGGCCGGGATTATAGTATTTGTTGGCCGTTCAAAAAAATATATATCATCAAATACATATTTCAAAATAAAATTTAATTTTCCATATAATTAACTTAGTAAAATAAAGCATTAAAAGGCAAAAGTTAAGGGAAAATTAAAACTTTTCTGGTATATGATTCGGGTAATCGGGTCGGGTATCACCTTATCCCATACCTGCGATAAGTTTTAAAACTAATCCCATACCCGGTCTCATACCCGTCTCGAATTTTAGGTTTTTTTGCCATCCCTAATTCGATGCCATGAACACCCTTACTCTCTCCATTAAGGAATTGATTTTCCAGGTTGAACTTTTTGAATCATATGTTTTCCTTTTAGCAAATCTACATCTATTTTTAAAATTTGTCTTTCAGTCATTAGTTCTATAACAACTTGGTATCTTTTTATTTTAATTATGTGTGATTGTTTATATACTTGACCATATAACATAAATCAAGCTGCTGAGATTTCTAGGCATAGAGGCTGAAATCTGGTACTTTGCACAAGCTGACAAGCTTTCTTTATCATCCTTTCATTAATTGTGTTTTGGATCACTCTTTAACAACCTTGTAGATTTCTGAAAAGTCAACTTTCACTTGTAATTTCTTATCAAATCTTTTTTGAAAACCAAATTACTTTTTCCCCAAAACTTTTTCAACATCATTTCAAATTCAAATTTTAAAATGGTTTTATAATAAGTACCAAGGACGGAGGCCCGAACCAAGTAAGTGTATGTCTGGCGGTCTTGGGTTGGGCTGGTTTCTTTGGTTAATCGGGTTGGGCTTGGAAGTTGCTCACCCATATTTCCCACGATAAATTGGGCTGGTTTTATTGGTGCATTGCATTCCCTCTTGGACCTAAAGTGCACACAGATACATATATTATATATTTTAATCTTACAAAACTAATGTATATATGCTTCATGCTTGTGTTTTATTTAACCAATTATATATTTTTATTAAGTGGCGTTAGTTATTATTCATTTTATTAATTAAATGAAGTAGCTTACCTAGTATAGTAATGCAAAAGAGCAAGAGAGTAATTTTTATTTTTTTTTCAATCTCTCTAATTTCATTCAACCCAGCCACACATTATATTAAATAGAGAAAACAACCTGCGACCTAAAGAAAAGGAAAATAACTTACTACTAACCTACTACTTTTACTCAATAAACATATAAAAAACATGACAAAATAAATAAACTACCAGCTGACCTCTCCATTTAAAACAAAGCTCCATTGACCAATAACCTGTTAACCCGTTGACATGTGACCAGTGACAAACCAATTAGCCCAACATACTTCGACTCAATAATTAAACTACCTATAATCTAGACACACTAAAAGCATGTGACTAAATAAACTTTCTGGAAACCATCTGGATGACCCGTACCCATCAAGATTAATCTACAAAAGAACATCGGAGTTATATGGAAAAAACTATGACGGACGGCATACTGGAAAGTCTTCCCTCGATTAACGAAAAATAAAACCGTTGAGCTCCTAGTTGTCCAATCAGAGAATACTAGTTGTTACGAGTATGAGGTTTTACCTTTTTCTTTAATTTTTGTTTCAGAAATAATGAATTATATCCTGGAAAGACATTTCACGTTGTAAAAAGCATTAATAATGTAGGATGATCAAAATGCATTCACTTTTTTGTGGGTTCATGTAGTGATCCATGTGGCTATAAAGCTGGGTAATACAAGTCAACGCTATCCATGTGCTTCTCCTTATTGGAGGAAGAATCGTATACTTAATAAGTGTGTGTTATTTAAACAAGTTTTATCACATAAAAAGACATGTTTTTTTTAACATCGGTTTTTTTTTTCCTAGACAAGGTTTGAATTCACAACTTCTTGGTTGTGGGTAGAGTCGTAGAGGTGTTCATTATTCGAATCGCATTCGAATAACCCGAAATTTGATTCGAACCGAATTCGAATAAAAATTTCAGTTTCGAATTTTGGGTTATTCAAGTCGAATAAATAAGTTGAATTCGAATTCAAAAATCCTCAATTCGAATCGATTCGAATAACCCGAATTTGTATTATATATAATGTATAATTTTTTTAATATATAATATCCTTATGTAAAATTAGTTTTTAGGTTTGGGCTTCAAGTTCAAAGTATTTGTGGGATTTTATATAAGTTTTTTTATGAGCTAATGGGCTTCAAATTTTAAGAAATGTCGTTAAAAAACTGAATAATTGTACCTTTTTTTGTTTTTTTTTTCTAATTTGGTTTATTCGAATTCAAATAAGCTTATTCGAATTGGTTTAAACGATTCTTATTCGAATTCAAATACGAATCAACATCAAATGTTGATTGATAATGAATAACTAAATCAGAAATATATTGTTGTCATTGATAACAGTCTACATGATCAAGTTAGTGTTTAAAAATCAGAGATAATGATACATAAAACGTTTTTATTAATTATGAGATATGTGTAGTTGGATTTACAAATTACCAAATGAGAAGTTATAATAAAACATCAAATAAGTTGATAAGTGTAGAACGCACACTTGTTTGAGAATCTTCTGACTTATGGTGGGGGCAACGCCCCTGGTTAGCAGGGTCCTAAGGGCGGCAGCCCCTAGTGGGCTCCAAGGCAACGGCCCTCGCTGGGGTTAAGTGGAAAACGACTAAAAGTTAGTCATCCGGAGTAGATTAGTCATTCAGAGTAAATTTAAGCAGTCGTTAATTTCCAAACGGTTGACGGTTTTGTCAGTTATTAGCCAACATTCATGACAAATCATTGTGTCTTTTTACACCTGTATAAAAGTCAATTTTGGTTGGTATAACATATACGAAATTCATAACAGTTTCACATATTCGTTCTTGAATCTCTGATTCTTACCCGATTGAATATTAGTGTATTCCACGGAGATAATTCAATTTGAAAGTGATCTAACACGATTATTAAAGAGTACAAGCGTACACGAACACCCAGAATTCCTACAATATGATGCTCTTTATGTATGATCATTATTTGTGGTTCGTGCCTTTTATATCTCATGTTGTGGTTGTGTGTAATAATTAAGTGTTCTACAAAAGAGATTATGTGTATACTCAAGAACGTTATTATTTGTATACTACAAAACTTTCCATGTGGCTTAGAGTTTGGTTGAAACCTTTTCTTATATTATAATTATTATATAACAAACTTTTTTTCATCAACGTAAATATTTTGAAATATATTTAAAAAGGTTTACTAAACACCACATCTATATGGTGTGTTAATGACTTAAAATGCTGCCTAACAAAGCTCAATTACTCCATGAACAAGAAATTGAGCGTAATATAACACAAATAGTAGATTGTTTCTAGTTCCTAAGCGATCTCCACCACTACCAACATTGTTTTGCTCGTGAACTACTGAGCACCACCGTGAACAACTAAGTACCACCACTACACCATCATAACCACATGCCCCCATTCGACACCCCACACACTCTCGTATAACTCGACCATGTACCACTCTGCTCGGAAACAAATAATGTAAGCATTCCATTCGACAAATTGATACCGCATTATATGAACAAACTAACATCATGGTCATAAAATATGTCTATAACACTTGTGTATGATATAATTTTATAAGATAAGTTAAACACGATTTATCTATCGAAATTAAACTCTTTCACAACCAGATTCTCCAACCTAAAATAAATTAAACACGTAGATAAATGTAGGGCACACTTCCTTTGTCCTAAAGACAATTATCTTAACATTTTGTTGTAAACATTGGTTAGTCTAGTCTCTAAAAGTAAGGAAAAAGTATTATATTTAATTTTATTTAACTTAGTTTATCATTTTCCATTTATTTTCCCTTGGACATTGTCTCTATAATATGAAAATATAGAGATCCGCTAGCCTAGAAAAGAGGGCATGGTTTGTCACATTTATCATGGTTGAATGTAGATCATGTGAAAGAATTGATTATGGGTATACAGCAGAAAGAGCACAACCCCAACAAACCGGAGAACAATTGTACTCTCTTTTTACTTAAACCTTCACAATACCATATCCAAAAACATAATCTTTTATTGTTCAATCATTAAAGTTGCTTGTGCCTATATTTTTAGCAATTTATAGAAAACATAGAGATTCCATTTCAATAAAATTAACTCATCTACTTTTAAATAAAAGTTCTATTATCTATTTTAAGTATTTTAAGAATGAATGGTGTTTTTTTTTCTTCTGTACAAGTTACACACGCATTGTTATTTACACCGTGTGAGAGGGACATAAGGTTGTAAGAGATAGAAAAATAAAATTAAGGATATAAAGAAGATTTTTTACATAAAAAGGAATTAATATCATAAAAAGAAATCAACATGTTTTCTCATTTTTCAGAAAAGAATGTTTTAATCCAATTTTGGTATATATTATAGTCAATAAGCTGTTTAAAACACACGTGTTTATGAATAAAATTAGAATGATAACTTGTTACCCTTAAATGTAATAAAACTTGATAAATGACGTTCCAAATATGAAAAGTAATGAAACGGATAACTTTTCATCATATAAAACGGTATACATAAATGTATAAAGCGATAAAAATGATGAGAGGTAGTTTTACACACCAAAAAAAATCTGTATGCTATTCACATTAACAACTCCACATATATAATGTTTCTTGTAGTTTATATTTATCGTTGATTTTATAAATGCTTTCATTTTAAAAAAGTTTAAGAATTTAATATAATAAAATTAGATTGAGTGATATTTTTAACGTAAAACAAAAATATTATAAAAAAAAGTTTTTATATATAGCTTTCTACTACAATTTCGAAACTCGGGGGTTCCGGTGAACCCCCCGGCCCTATGTAAATCCACCCCTTGCCAAGATCGAGTGATTCGTATGAAGATAATGGTCTACATGATCGAGGAGTAGATCAAAAGAAAAAACATAAGGATGGTGATCCAAAGATTAAAGTGGGAGAGATGAGAGTTTTGTTAGGGACTCAAGATCTAGGTGGTACAAATTATGATTGAAGGTGAGAATGATGAAGTTTATCCTAATTTGATGGAGATATGTTTGGAGGAAAAGTTGAGATAAATTAAGAAAAGATTTAAATATAATTATTATTAGTTTATTAATTGTTTAAGTGTTAGGAGATAATTATTAGAGTTTATTTTATTAATATACTAGTGTAGATCCCGTGAATACACACGGTGTGAAAAATATCAATATATAAATTTTTTAAATCTTTATGTATATATTTTACAACTGTAAAAATATATTACATATACTTAAGATAGAAACAAATTCAAAATATATAAAAATTAATATATAATTGGGTTTCGGAAATACGTTAATTATTATTTAATATAATTTGACTTTCATTTACTATTTGATTGGAAATAGAAGTTAAATAATTAAATTTCAAAGTTTCTTATAATAAGAGATAATTTAAAATAAATATTTTTATTAGTATAATTAATATTTTTCTTTAAATATATATTATTAGTAAAAGATAAAAATGTATTAAATAAGAGAGAGAGGCGAAAAAAAATGATGAGGATGATATTGAGGCGACACGTGGCATGAAAAAACTTTTATTTATTATATAGTATAGATTGAGTTATATTATGAATTAGAATTGAAGTAGGATGCAAGTTATTGTAGTATAAGAAAATGGCTAAGAGTCATTGTACTGTATGGTTTTTGTTCATAATAATATTCTTAGAGTTGATACGGATTGTCTCTTAGTTCCCGGTGTGTTCTTGTGTTGAAATAATGATTCTGGGCCAACATTGGGGGGAGGAGGGGGGGTAGTAATCTTGTGGAAGAACCGGGTGAACGAGAGGGGTAGTGCCAGGGTGGTGATTTTTTGCACCGACTATGAAGAAGACGAGCCGACTAATATAGAAATAATAAACGAACAGAGATTAGCAAACCGTCAGATGATCTGTTGTTCGAAAACTCATACAAACCTTATAACTGATCTGATTGAGCATTTATAGAGTAATTGTAATTATCGTTAGATTTAATTGTTGTATTTTTAAAATGTATTTGTAATGCATTGTTTATTTATTTGTGGTTTTAAATAGTATTATTTTTTAATATAAATAATATATACAAATTAATTAAATAAAAAATCAATGATTATATAATTATTACAAAACTGGTCACCCTCACCCTACCATTACACACATATGTGAAGTTAAGGGTGAGGTAAGACAGTGTCTATGTGACGCCTACATGACACATAAAATTTATCACCCTCATCTGGGTAATACGGATTGTCTTCTTTTTTTTTTCTTTTTTTTTGTTGTATTTTGCTAGCCACTGGCTTGCTTTTCTGGGTTATAAAAGTTGGTGTTAAAAAAAGGTAATACGGATTGTCTAAAGTATGAGGATAATTTTTTAGTATTTAATTTTCTTTTCTGGCAGACTATGAAAAACATCTTATCCCTGCCACTTTACTGTTTATATTGTCAGACATATATGATATACCTGACCCATTAAAGTCTTGACAACTGTTCCTTGGATACTGAGTTTACCCATACTCTTTGACCATTGCCTCACTTTCTACCTTCTATTCTTTATTTGTTTACTGTCCGTGAATTACAAATCATTAAAAAAAATCAAAAATGTATGTAATTACAAAATATTTACAAGCATTAATGCAAGATTCTTTTTTTCACGACTAACAAAAGAGTGTGTGTATATATATAATTATCGTTGGTCATTTAGTGTAATGGTAGCTCTAAAACTTTTTACAGTGGAGGTTTTAAGTTTGAATCCTAGCAACAGCAAAAAAGAGGTCTGTGACTAGGTCAGGGGGTTTACTCAGTTGGTGGGGTTCCTCCTGAGGTGGGCTGCCCTCAATGTTCTTGGTGTTGCCTCAAAAAAACCCAATTATCCTTGAATATCTAAGTGTTGTCGTTCAAATATATATACATATATAATGAAATTTACAAAAGCTAGATTCTTTAATGATTACAATCACAAAAGTTTAAAGGTGACTAGGCACCAAATTAAAACAACAACAAGTTGCACCAATGATCCCAAGTCAAAAGTGAATTTTTAGCGCGAGTTCTCGATCAAGAAAACCAAAAATCTTTATTTCCTCTATGATCAAAGCGAGAGAAGTCTGGCGTTGACTGAAAATATGATTATTTCGGTACTTCCAAATGCACCAAATAGTAGTAAGGATAATAGAATGAATGGCTTTCTTCCATTTCTTAGAGCCAAAAGCGAAAACAGGAGGAAGCTTGAACCAAGTGGAAATGCATCCTAGATAGCCTGAGCAAAGGGGCAAGAAACAAAACTATGCTCGGTAGATTCAGTTTCCTCACCACAAAAGACACATAAAGGAGAAGGCGTCTGGACATGCCTAGCCTTCAATGCACAAAAAGTGGGAAGACGATTTTGAGCAGCACGCCAAGCAAGGAAACCAACCTTCACGGGAACCCAATTATTCCAAGAGAACTAGTAAGATGATTCCAACATGTTAAACGAGTTAATATGGCTTTTAATACCATTGAACGAGAAAATTCCCGAACCATCCAGGGACCACGTCCACCGATCAACGGTCAAATGGAGTGAAACGGAACTTAGCATGGCAGAGATTTGTTGCAGTTCATGAGTTTCGTCCGCCGAGGAAGGAGCCCGTTTCCAGGACCAGGAAACCGAGCCGCTGGAATGCTTTAGTCGATCTGCAACAACACAAGGCTTCTCCAATTCAAGCAATAACCGATTTGGGAATCTAGATGTCAGGGAGACGGTTTCAATCCAACTATCCAACTAGAACAAAGTAGCCAAGCCACTCCCCAGTGCTCCTTTAATTACTAGTGGCATGAGATATACTTCATATTAGTGAGACTCATATAAAAAAAATGCACGTCATGTGGGCGTCTCCTCGCCACCAACAATCTTCACACCACTTTAACATCGGAAGAGGTATACCCGTGTGAGTATAAGAGGTGTGAGAATTAATATTTTGTAATTTTTATTTATACAAATTTTATTAATTCATTAAATTAAAATTAAACAAAAATTAAATATTAATATTATATTAAAAAAATACATAAATTAAATTAAAAAATACAAACTAACGCGTTTTGTTGTTGAGCGTAACGCACTCAATTGAACATGTTGTTTGGATCGTTGGGATGGGATATTTTTGTCTGTAAAAAAAAGGTAAAAGTAGAATATTTATAGTGTAAATTTGGGTAAGAAAATTAATTTTATAGCCGTTCAACGGCTAGAAAACGGTAATACTTTGTGTTTGTCTGATGTGAGAATTCTCATGCCCCACTCACGCCAAGAAGGAACAGTATTTCACTCCCTTCACGCCCATTCACGGGGGTACAGTGGTATACCGGATACCCTAACATGTAATGTTAAAAAAACAACAAAAACTATACAATGTGGTCAAAGAAAAACCTAAAATTGTAGGTGAAAAAGACATACGAAGTCGACTCACCGTTGTATACAACATGGTGTAAAAATTCTAGCGTATCATCATACGCATTCAGTTTAACATGTTTTATAAAAGTTTTACACATATATAACTTTAGTCTAGTCAAATTAAAGATAAAAAGTGTTCGGCTTTTATAGAATATTATTTCTAATGACCCACGTTTATTTATTTCAATATATATTTTATGTTACGTGAATATAAAATTGATACACAAAATTTGTTGACCGGTATATAGTAGGAAATCAACAAATTTGATTTTTTTCCTATAGAGTTAATTACACGGTTAGTTCCTGTGGTTTATTAAAAGCAACAGTTATGGGTATTAAGGATTTGAAGTTGCAAGTATGGGTATTATGCTTTCAATTTTGTAACGAGTTAAAGTATTAAGACTAACTTCTGTTAGTTTTTTTGTTAAATTGAAGGGCAATTAAGTCATTTCACATATGTGGGCTAATTATGTAAGTTTTTATATATGAGGGATTAGTTATGTAATTAAGTCTAATTAATATAAAATAAATAAAAAACAAACCAACACTCCTCCCATCGTCTCCTTCATCTTCGGCACCTGAACCCACCATCGGCCGCTAACCACCCTCACCACCGTCCGCTAGCTGCCACCTCCTCTAACCACCCCCACCACCGTCCTCCTCACCCTTTCTTCCTCAACCGCTAACGATTAGACAAGGGGAAATTAACCCAAACCCCCTGCACAAATATTGAACCATTTGTGTGGGCTCCATGGTTACCCGTATTCTAGAGTAGAATTGGCTTCGAATACATGTTAACAACAGAATTAAGAGGTAGGGGGATCGTTGGCATCCAAAAGAGGATTATCATCAATCAGATTTATAACCACATCCCGTAATCCCACCCCCCTCTCCGGTGAAGGAGGGATATCCAAATTAGTGTTTCATCGAACAAACATCCTGATTAGAAGAATTAACCGGAATAATACCTAGGCTGGGGGCTAAATCCACCATGGGCGGAGGAGGATTTAGGTTCTGCTCAGAGTTCAACACTACGCTACTAGGTGACGGCCTCAAATTGAAGGGTTCCCCCGCGGAGACGTAGCGATAGCAACTCCATTTTTAGCATTGATCAGGCCAAGATCGTCAATTTTCTGATTGCCATGATTATTATTTTTTAGCGCCTCCATATTTCCCAAAATTTCCCCTTTGTTATTGTTCGGTTGTTCTTGAATTTCATCAGTGATAAATTCTTCTAGGTTTAATTTGACAAAACACGACTGACTTATAACTCTGATTTGAGATTCCTTTGCTTCCTTTCCTTTACAAGATTTTGTCTCCGGCCTGAGAAGACGTCAGATTTGCTTCTATTACACCTCCGACCAGAGCGGTGGGGGACGTTGCTACAACCGGAAGATCTTGGACCAGAGTTGTTTCACCATCAGTTGGTCATTGATGAAGGTGGAGGTCCGATGGATACGCCGTCAAAGGGGGATAGGGCCTAATGACGAGTTGACGCATCTCGAAATCAGAGAATAATGACTAGTGGACTTGGCCTAATGACGACTCTGGGAACTTCACAGTCTCCTCTATGAAAACTATTTTATTCAATGCTTCTAAAACTTTTGCCCCTTTAGTCTTGTAGTGGAACAATTGGGTTCCGAAGAAAGTTAACATCTTTGTTTGGAAAGCGGAGCAAAACCGGCTTCCAACTCATTTAGCTCTAAAATTTCGGAACATTAATGTGGACTCGATGGATTGCGGGTTATGGGGGGATATATAAGAATATTATGACCATCTGCTAATCTTTTGCCATACAGCTTCTTTGATCTGATAAAGTATAAGTTTATGGTGTGGCATACCCCCGATCTATGCTTTTTCGGTCCGCACTCTTCTCTCCCTCCATAAATCGGCCTCGCTTAGTCGGAAGAAGAAAAAAGCTTTGCAAGGGATTATTATGACGGCCTGTTGGTGTATTTGGAAGACTATGAATGAGGTTAACTTATCCAACAACCCCCCATTTTGTCTCTAAGATTGTGGAGGATATCAAATCGCTTGTTTTCTTTGGTTAAAAAATAGATCATCATTCAATTCGATATCCTGGCAAGATTTGTGTAATATTCGTTTTTGATTCACTGTTGTTGTTTGTTTGACACTAGCTTCTTGCTGGTTGGCCTGTTTTTATTGAAGTTTGTCGTTAAAAAAAAGTTTAGTTTGGTTCAAAGAATCTACAAGCAACTATTGGTTAAGTAGTAATAGGATTTTTGACCGGACATGCTCAAACCTACAAGTGTTCATGGTCTACTTATAGTTGATTCTAATAAAAATTCTTGATCGAAATGTTAACTATAGTTTTGAAAATAAATAATCAAACCGACCAGAATGATTGTCTTAGTCAGATCAACCAAAACAGTCCGGTTTAGACGGTTTGAAATGTTTTTTCAATGGTTAAAATCATTCAGAGCATCATTTCTATTTTATCTCTGTAATTTAACTAAATATCATTTTTTTTAAAATTTGATTTAACCTCTCATGTCTCATTCTCTGGGTTGTTTGATAGCCTCTTAATGATTACATTAAGAGGCTACCTCTTAGGGCCGGCACTGGGGTAGGCCGAGCCGGGCCGCCGGCCATGGCCCATTTTTTTAGTATAGTATAGTATAGTATAGTATAGTATAGTATAGTATAGTATAGTATAGTATAGCTTAGTATAGCTTAGTATAGGATAGTATAGCTTAGTATAGAATAATATAGTATAGTATAGTATCGTATCGTATCGTATCGTATCGTATCGTCTAGTATAGTAAAGACCACCAAGAGGTGGTTTTAAGAGCGAATAATTAAAGAAATAAACATACCACTAGATTAATACGTCAAACATTAACATGCACAAAAATCTCATAGGTGGCGTATAGGGGTCGTATAGACCTATATGGGGCGTACAGGCTTCTGCGTATAGGGCTATACTCACCATATACAAATCAAAATTTACTCAAATTTGAAAAAATAGGTGGTGTATAAACCTATATGTGTCGTATATGCTTCTGCATATAGGACTATACTCGCCATATACAAATCAAAATTTGCTCAAGTTTGAAAAAAAGAGGTGGCATATAGACCTATATGTGTCGTATAGGTCTATACGCGGCGTATAGGTGATGTGCGTGAAGTATATATATATTTTGATAAGAATTTTTCACACAAATGTCGGTTTTAAAATTGGTTTTCACCTAAACTAAACCACACACACGAATGCAAGTGCACCTGTCAGGTGGTAATATCGAATTGATAAGAACCGTATATCAATCTATGGACACAGTTTAACGTTTCAATCCAGATCCTCAATTGATCGATTAAGTAGAGAAATTATTTTAATGTTTCGATTTCTTTTTGTAACCCCTTTTTTTGAAATGTCAATAATTACTTTTTGAGAAAATTGCAAAGATTTAATTTAAAAGTGATAAATATTTTAGTGAGATAACCATCTTAGTTTAAAATCTCACTCATTTAATTATGTCAAGACAAATTATATGACTAAAACTTGCAATTATGTTAATGTTCTTTGAAACAATTGAATTAGAATCATGTCAAGGTTTTTAATCACATAATCATTAACAAAGACATCTATGAGTAAATTACATGTTACCCACTTAAGATTAGTTTAATTAGATAAAAAGGTGTGATTCTTAACTTATGAAATTCTAGGTCAAAGTCATATAAATTCTAAGCTTGAGTCATCAAAACTTTAATTAACATAACTATTGTTCAAAGAAAGATCATAACATTTCTCTTAGTTTTTCAAACACAATTAACGGGTTTGCGTGTCTCAATATTTATTTCACAATAAAGGTTTCAAAGATTCATTCCTAATTCTTAGCTATAACATCATACCAAAAGATAGTAAAGTTATAAACAAATGGTAGTCTTATAAGTTTTCCAACACAATATAATTTCTCATTTATAAACCTTTAATTGATTAATAAACATTTAGACATGCAACTCCATCAAGAAATTAACACAAGATTATCATTACATTAACATAATATTTTAGTCATCGTCATTAGTTTAATATAATTAATTAAGCTTTATCAAACTAAGATGATTGAAAAGAGGTTTAGCTCATGGTGAGCTTACAAACAACAACACAAATGAAATACATGCAAGTCATAATAAGATCAAAGATATAACCAAAATTTTCAAGTGGAGTAGTGTGGTGATCTTCTAGATGTATTTTGATGATAAAATGGACCTTCCTTAACCTCCAAATGGTCTCCCAAGTCTGGTTCCCGAGTGTTTTTTTGTGAGTGAAATTTCTCCAATATGACTCTCCTAAAAAATGAGCCAAGAAGCTCTATTTATACTGTATGAGCAATGGGGCACGAGGTGTAACCGTTTTATTTTCTGTCGCGAACGTACTGAACATGTACTGGGCACGGGAGCGTGTTGGTGGGGCACGGCCCCGTGTTACACCTGGTCAGGGGACAAAGGTACACTGATACAATTCTAAGTTGACCACGGGGGCGTGCCTGGTGGGGCACGGCCCGTGCTTGGCTGGGAAACTTATGTCTTCTTTTGCAAAGTGGGGCACGAGGGTGTGCTTGATGGGGCACGACCCGTGCTTGATCTTCTGATTTGTCCAATTTCTTCATTTTTCGCCGTTTATTTGCTTGATTATTCGTTTTGAGTCAGGAATTTACTAGAATTCAAATAGAAGCTAAATAAGCGACAAATTCAATCAATGTATAGAGAAATTGATAATAAATGGGATACAAATGATGTGAAATATATGTATAATTTAGAGTACATCAATAGGCCTATATGGGTCGTATAGGGTCAGCCGCCAGACCAGAACTGATACCTGCAAGTCTGTTTTTTAAGGTTAGGTGCTATACGCCCCGTATTGGCCTATATAAAACGTTTAGCCTTTGATGACGTGTTTAAATAGCAAAATTATGTGTCGCATTAGAGTTTCCCTTTAAAAATTAGAAAGGGACATGCGCATAGACTAAAATCATTTCTACACTTTAAAAAATATTTTTTTTTAAACGACGACTCACAACATTTACTCATAATTTAAACTAGACCAATTTATAATTAGCTAAAGTCAGGATTTGAATTAAGGTATTTTTCAAAGTCTGGCCTATAAAAATATATTTTATTTGATTAGCAAAAAATACATAAAAATTAATTAATCAATTAATATGTTAACGAGGAGGGCGTGGAGTGTTGTCATTGCGTTAGCCATCATTATTCATTAACCAAGCAAGACGTTAGACATTCCGCTTTATATAACTCACTTTCTCACTCTTATTTCACACCCAAAACCCCAAAATGGCTGCTTCTTTCCTCCACCACCTCCTCTTCCTCACCCTCCTCTCCACCGCCACCACCGCCTTCCCGGCACGCCGCCCCCACCGCGTCGCCTCCCACAACTACAAAGACGCCCTCACCAAATCCATCATTTTCTTCGAAGGCCAAAGGTCCGGCAGACTCCCCCCAAACCAGAGGATCACATGGAGGAAGAACTCCGGTCTTTCAGACGGAGCAGCCGTGAAAGTAAGATTGATTATTATTCGATTTGGTGTTCTTTTGGTGCTAATTTTGAAGAAATTCGACAATGCAGGTGGATTTAGTTGGTGGGTACTATGATGCCGGCGACAACATCAAGTTTGGGTTTCCGATGGCCTTCACCACCACAATGCTGTCATGGAGTGTGCTTGAATTTGGTGGGTTGATGAAAGGTGAATTGGGGAATGCTAAAGAAGCCATTCGTTGGGCTACTGATTATCTACTAAAAGCCACAGCACGACCAGATGTTATATATGTCCAGGTACAATTAATATTATAAACACTTGTTATCTAATCTAGTACTCTGTTTTGGTTCCCATTTTAAGATTTTGTTGCTAAAATAACAGGTGGGTGACGCAACTAAAGATCATGCTTGCTGGGAGAGGCCTGAAGACATGGATACACCAAGAACAGTCTTGAAGATTGACAGAAATAACCCTGGTACAGAAGTAGCTGCTGAGACAGCTGCTGCTCTTGCTTCTGCTTCTTTAGTGTTCAGAAAATCTGACCGGACTTACTCTAAGCTCCTACTTAAAAGAGCCATCAGGGTAAAAAAAAACTATCTTTTTCTTTGATCCATTCTCAAGGGTAAGACTGTAATTTCACAACCTATGTTCATTTCACCTCTCGCTACAGGTGTTTGAGTTTGCTGACAAGTATAGAGGCTCTTACAGCAATGGGCTCAAGAAATTTGTCTGCCCCTATTATTGCTCCTATTCTGGATATGAGGTTGTTAATCAAGATCCAAACAAACCATAATGTTGTTCACTTGTTCCAAGATTTTGACACTTTTGGAGTGTTTGGATAATAAATTTTGTGTCTTTGACTGAAAATGTAGGATGAATTGCTATGGGGAGCAGCATGGTTGCATAAAGCCACAAGAAGCCCAAAATACCTAAATTACATCCAAACAAATGGTCAAACCCTTGGTGGTGGTGAGACTGATAATACCTTTGGCTGGGACAATAAGCATGCTGGTGCCAGAATCCTTCTATCCAAGGTACTTCACCAATAAACAACAACCACTAATAAAATCTCACTTTTAGCAGAGCTATCGGTAGCGTATGTGAAAGGGTGGGATGTAGACAGACCATACCTTTGTCCCGGAAGAAAGAGAGACTATTTTAGAAAAAAATATAGCTCACCATGAATCTTTAAATTTTTATTTTTTTTAATAATTTTTATATATTATTATTTCACTGTTTTGTGTTGATAATTGATTAGGCATTTCTAGTCCAAAAGCTCCAATCACTCCATGACTACAAAGGTCATGCTGATAACTTCATATGCTCACTAATTCCAGGGGCCCCCTTTTCTCAATCTGAGTACACTCCAGGTACTGAATATGTCTAATCTTGTGAAAAAAGTGAAACTAGAGGGACTAATTATGCAATTTGTTAAAAACAGGTGGGCTTCTGTTCAAAATGGACGACAGTAATATGCAATATGTGACTTCCGCTTCGTTTTTACTAGTGACATATGCCAAGTACTTAACACAAGCCAAAAAGGTAGTAAACTGTGGCGGATCAATTGTGACCCCAAAACGACTTCGTTCCATTGCAAAGAAACAGGTGGACTACCTCCTGGGGTCCAATCCGTTAAAGATGTCGTACATGGTTGGATACGGTCCACGATACCCACGTAGGATCCACCACAGAGGATCATCTCTGCCTTCTATTTCCGCACATCCGGCAAAAATCGAATGCGGGTCGGGTTTCTCTATCATGCATTCGGAAATTCCTAACCCGAACATATTAACCGGGGCTGTGGTGGGTGGACCCGACGAGAAAGACCACTTTCCAGATGAACGGTCAGATTACTTCCAGTCCGAGCCAGCTACTTACATCAATGCACCTTTGGTTGGTGCGTTGTCTTACTTGGCTCACTCGTTTGGTCAGCTTTAGTAAGTGAACCATTGAAGAAGGTGGCTAAGAGGGTTAGTGGTAAACCAAAATTCCTCGTGCCCCGAGATCGAACAAATATATTATTATTTACTAGTTTCATGCGAGTAATGGAAATGTAAGGTGCGTACAAGAACCGGCGTTATTAATGTAGCCGTATCAATCCGCATGAATGTTTTTTTGACTAGTTCTTTTCGGGATCTTTTTTCTTTTTCTGGTTGGTTTGCTGTGAAAATGTTTAGGCACCGCAGTATTCATTTATTGTTGTGTTATTATTCATTAATTATTTTCCTACATAAACATATAACTTAGTTCAATTAACACTATCATAAAATGTCAAATACATACGGACTTGTCAAAAAAAAATCTTTACGAAATAATAACTAAGTTTTCTAAGAAATTTGCTAAAGTCACTAAAAGTTTTTTTTTATTCTTTTAAATTACTTATACTTCATCAAGTCTTTCAATTTTCTATAATTTTTTACAAGTTTTGGTTTTTTAAAAATTAAGTAGGTAAATGTAACATATATGAATCATTATTATAATTTATTGATTATTTTTTTTAGATTCACTTGAAATAGGAGGAATCCTGAAGAAAAAAAATCACTGAATAATAAACAAGTTTTATAATTATTCAATTTAAATCAAATTCATATATATTATTCACGTTTCTCACTTAATTTAAATAAAAAATTACACTTATGAAAAACATTTTACAAAATTGGAACACCTAATGAAAGTTAAGTGATTTTAAAGAAAATAAAATCTTTTGATTGACTTTTAGTAAAACATTTAAAAACTTAGTTTTCTGTAAAATTGCTCATTAAAAAATAGTTTTTATACTTGTCTAAGTCATGGTTTATGTATTATTATCATATTAAGAAATGATACACAAATAAAAGTGTAAACATGTGACTATAAAATCATGTATATCATAACTCTACATGCAAAATTATTATAATATAAGCGATATATAACACATAGAAAAATAACTATTTTTGTGATTTCCTCTTCTGATTTATGTATGTATGTTCTCGGATTTAGTCCTTACATTTGTATTGTTTAGAACATTTAGAAGTATATCGATTCTACTAAATTTTAAATAGTGAACTTCAAGAAATAAAATCTTATAAATTTTAAATAGGAAAAAATAAAAAGAGAACAATCATGTTGATGACATATATATTTTACCAAGATTGTCCTTGGTCATTTTTTATAATCAATTTAATATTATAAAGTCTAACAAAAACACTCAAACAATACTCGATATGTAAGTAGTTATTCACAAAACTTAGTTATTTATGTGTAAAAATACTACCACGTTTACATATATCATTGGTGCAAAAGTCATAGTATTTTTACGTCACTCGACACAAATGCTATCAGCCTGTCACATGTCGTGTTATGATTGTAATTGAAATACGTATTACATTCAGATTAAAAATCTAAAAATAAATTAATAGTTATTTTAACAAACACGTTTATTTGGATGATTTTCCTATGAAGATATGATATGGCACTTGTGAGGAAATGGCAAAATGAGAAATGAAGACAGGTACCACAATAATTGGAAAGGATAAGAATTCCAAGAAATAAAAAAATGTGGCGAGTAGCAGGAAGGATTATTAAAGTATTACCGTTGGTGTGGAGCCAAACGATTTGACCCATCAAACTCTTTAAAGTAACATGGAAAGGATGAAGGAGTGTGCGTGTCACGTGATTTAAAGGCTGCCTTTTCCCAGTGTGTCAGAAATTTATATTACAATGTGGGGTCTACCAAATATATGAATTTAGAAAAAAAGTGGGCATCAACAAATACCAAAAATTCAATGATAACGTGAACAACTAATAAAGCAATGCTTTTAAGGTCACTCCCACTAGACATTCCTACCCTTGTGTGCCAAGCATCACAATACAACTTGTTCATGAAGAACATAAAAACTAGCACCATGTGCCATGTGCGAGTATTTATTCTTGTTAGGCTGGGGGAGTACCCCGTGAAAACACCTCTGTGGCTAAGGTGGATGGTGTGGTTGGCGTGGAGCACCACGCTCACCTGGCGTGGACCACAATATGGAAGACCATCCGTGAAGATATCCACTGTCGTGGATGAAGAGATGTTAACTTTTGTTTTTTTTTTAATTGATTTTTTAATTAAATTTTCAACTATATAAATAACGATCATTTTTATAAAAAAAACTCTATACAACCAAACTACAATTCTCTTTTCTCATCACATTTTTTCAGCAAAGATCCGGACACGACTTAGGAGACAATGATTTATTTTTAATGTAATGTTTTTAATTATTTTAAATGTAATGTTATTTTAGTTTTTATGTTATGTTTTTTATTTTTATTTAAGTTGTTATATAAAATTAATTAAGTTAGAAAAAGAAAATGACGTGGCGGTGTGGAGACGTAGAACCATTTCCCTCAAATGTGGAGGGGTGAAAAAACTGTGGAATCTGATGTGACTCTGATATGAAGGGGTGTAGAGGTGTGGAAAATGTGGGTACTCCACTTAGCCTTACGGATGCGACACTGTATTTAGTCGGAAGGTGAGGTTAACCATGAGTTCATGACAGGATGAAACCAATTATCCATATTCATAAATGGGACGACATGGCTACGTTACACGCTCACAAGGCGAGGGTGTAACTATAACACCTCATTGTTCTACAGCGGACACTTAGACACCTAACTTTCATTAAAAAAAAATATATTTGGCAATCATAACTAGTTAATCTTTAACTTTATTTAAGCCCACCAACCACATATAAGGGTCTTATCAATAATAACGGATTTTACCTTAACATGAATATTAATAGATCACTGATCACGTTTGATTAATCCAAGCAAAATATGTGTTTACTCTCGATGGGTGACATCAAAAGGGGTTCTAGGAGGAAATGGAAAATTCTTTAATGCTAGTTAAAATGGTGTTAAGACATCCAAATATGGATCAAGTATTGTTTTCTTGTTAATCCCGTCTAGCATTCCTGAGTTTGGATTTGAGTTGCAACATGTAAAGAACTCATTAGAAAATGAGTTAGAGGCGGAGCACCAGGAACATTATTCGATGCTTAAGTCAGTAATTTATACAAGATAAACATGTATATAATATCTATATTATATAATAAATAAAAGTTTTGATAGTACACTTATCACTCTCCTATGCATACTTAAGTTTTTTTCCCAGCTCTTTTTCCTATTAATTATACAAATTTTTTTAATTGTTTTTATAATTTTTTATTTCTCGCCCCTCTTCTGTTAAATAATAATGATTTCTATAATTTTTTTTATAAAACGTTTTTTATTAAAAAAAAGGTTTGTTAATAAAACATTTTTATAAATTAAACATTTCTTTCATTCTTTTTATAAAACATTTTAAAAAAATAACTATATAACGTTTCTAGAATTAAAAAACTATGTAATATGTCATAAATATGTAATATATAAATTTTTATTACTAAGTATATATAACAATATTGCATTTATTCAACCGTGTAATACACGAGGTTTTAACCTATTATTTACAATATATGTAAGCATATAGGTACACGAAGGATAAGAAAAAAAGAGGTAAAACATGTGTTGAGAGGGGGGGAATTGATAAGTAAGTGAGAGTGTTCACTGCGGCAGATAGGATAGCTCTACGTGTAGTGTTAGCCATCTTATGTATAGGAGGGTGAAGAAGCAAACCCTAGTGGGCTTGCTAATATAGGTTAGTTCATTTCCAACACTATATTTTAATGGGCTTATGTATTTTGCCCAATTTAGGTAATATGTCATCAGTCTCTCACTCTAGTATGATGCAATTTTAACTATATAATACTAGACACATATTATTTGTTGTCTTTGCGTTTTTCCTTAGTTCTTCAATGAGCTTCCGCCATATGAGCTTTAGTCGGATGAGGTTCAAAAGGATGAACTTCAAGACAATAAGTTTTGTTTTGTTAAGCTGAAGCTTGTCAAAGTTCGAACTGATACGCTTTATCCGGATGACTTTCAACATCGTGAGCTTCTTCCTAACATGTAGAGGTGTTCAGTATTCAGATTGGGCTCGAAAAACTCTAAATTCGATTCGAATTTGGTTTTCAAATATTCAAATCGAATTTACATGCGATTCGAATACAAATATCGAACTTCAAATTTGTGATTTTTCGATTCGAATTTGAATTATGCATATAATACCCTCTTTTTTTTTACTTTTTATCCATACATGTTTCAAAGACTTCATTATATTTTGTTTATGCAAGTAAACTTTTATTAACAACCCAATCAACAACTGATTTTCTTTTTTACAATCAACTTGAATTATCTACCAACCACACGGTTTTGGTAGATACGACGTTATACTTATCCTAGCTAATCTACGGTAGTCGTGGTTAAACAAAACTCTTTTATCTTGGCTTCTACACCGATACTTACCTTTAATATTAAAAAGTTCTCATGTCAATTACATTCAATTGTTTAATGGATATCATTTTTTATTAGGGGTGTAAACGAGACGAGCTGAGCGAGCATGAACTCGCCTAAGCTCTAGCTTGGCTTGTTTAGAGCTTTAGTTCTAAAACTCCAGCTCGACTCATAAGTGATACTTCAAGCTCGAGTTCTTATCATTTTTTATTTTTTATTTTTTTTATGTATTTTCTACATAAGATAATATGTCCTTTCATATATTCTTTTAAGCCGTCCAGAATTTCTGGAAAAAATTAGCCATTTGGAGTTTGGACTGCCGCATTATTGGAACATCCAAAAATATGGATCACCATCTTCTGGACCACCATGGCAAGTTGCAAATGTTGGAAGCCCACAAGTCATGGAGCTACACTACTGTAAGCCCAAAAGTTTCGTTAAAACCAGGCTGAAATTAAAAACCAAATTTTATTTATTAAAGTGAAATTAAATCACCAATGTGGTATGAAAAGAAGGATGAATATCAAATAGGTTTCTTTCACGAGGAGAATTTTGCCGGTACCCTCTACAGGACTAGGAGTTAGCGGTTAAAAAATAAAAAAAGTTTTCTTTCACTTTTTAATTTATCCCATTTTAGTCATTAAACCTTTTTATGTATATTTTAGTAGTTAAAAAGACGACTTTGTGTCGTCATTGAGTAATTTTATACGCAAAAACAGGCTATCAAAGTTTTTAATTAATCTTTATACAAAATGTTAAATCTATGTATAACAATGTTATAATTTACCGGTTTTAAAATTTCATTCAACATCATTACCTACACCAACACTTAAGAAGGTTAAGGTTGTATTTGGGTTGTAGTCGTGAATTACAATGTGCTAGTTTCTGCACCAACCCTCGTTGGAAGGTATGGAGAAGGTCCAATTTTGAGGTTATGATTTATATTTTTCATACCTTCAAACCAAACACTATCTTCCCATTCCAAATTACCAACCCTCAATCCAACTAGAGGTGCACAAAAAACCAGTCCTGGAACCAGAACCGACCTATCTGACCCGAACCAGTTCCGGTTCCTACCTGGTATTTCCAAGAACCGGTTTGGACCCGATCATACCTGCTGGTTCCTACCCGGTTTGGGGTTTCCTTTGCTCAACCGATTCCTACCCTACCCGGTTCCACATTAAAAATAAATAAAAACTGCATTTTATGTTATTTAATGTTATTTTAATTATTAAAAATATATATATATATATATATATTGGAACCGGTTCCAGACCCGAACCGGACCCGACCTTACCCGGTTCCACGGGGTAGGGTTCTTCAACCCATAAACCGGTTCCTACCCGGCCGGATTTGTACCCGGTCAAAAAAGAACCGGTTTGGAACCGATTCCGGTTCTTGGGCCCAACCCGGTTTGTGGGTATATTAGAGGATTGGATCTTCATCTAAAAAGATTCGTCCACTTGAACTATGAGGGTATATTAACATCATAAACTAGAACAATTTTGATCAAGTATGCACGTTACACATTCTACTTAGATCAATGTATATTCTATTTTCTCATTTGGTCTTTAGTAAGTCCAGTTACACTAAATGACATTAATTACACTAAAATCATCAACAATGAATGTGTCTTTTTGTATAAGATGTTAAACTAAAAATAGTAATTCTAATTTATTTAATTATTAACAGAAATAATTCCTTTTATTTGTTTTAAATTACTCGTTTGTTGGTTCTTTGCCACCGTATAGCTTTTGGAGACCAATTGTTCCCTTCTGGGAAAAGGTGCACTGACCTTAGGTACCTAGTTGTCTTGTGTGATAGTAAACGGTAGGTGGTGGCGATGCTTCGATTTGACCGGATATCTTGCTTGTTGGTATTAGAAAGTGGTTTAGTGGTACGTTGTGGGTGGTGTTGGTAAGGGTTATGATGATATGGTGGTGAATAGTGGCGGATCTAGGAAAAAAATCCAGGGGTATCTAAAATTTCGTTCAGGGGTATCTGGATACATAAAACGGTAAAAAAAAAAAATTCCCGCTGCGCGTCGAAAATTCCCACTACGCGTCGAAAGTTGAGCGCCCCTGGTGGTGAATGGTTGGTCAACAATTATCAACTGTGAAGATTAATTGTTTTATTTGAAGTTGAAAATGGTTTGACAACAAAAACTAATAAGGCTAATCACATTAGTAAACAGTCCATAAGTTAGTATTATAATTTTGATTAATCATTGTTATTATAATAGTTACCATTAGCATTGTTATATTACTAGGATTACTAATATATTTTAATAACAAACTCACCAAATAAACCTATATATAAATCTATATGTTCCTACAAATAGGTGGCTGTTGTGAACTAATCTTAACACAACCAAGTATTAATCAAATTAGGCACTAAACGGCTTGATTTCTATTGATTTAATGTAAGGATTACAATACGAAGAAACTGAAACGATACACAAACCAGGATAAAACCGGATCACATAAGGAGACGGGGATTAGATTAGAATTGAGATGGGAGAAGAACAACCAATTTGCTTAACAATCTTTATGCCCTATTTCCTTCATCCATTTTGCTTACATTCTGCAATGTTCATTTCCGTGTCCCGTTTTCGTTCACTTTGTTGGGCCACCTAAACCGGGCTGGTCGATTGCGCCTTGTATGGGCTTAGGTTCATAACACTGGCCAAGACCTATATACACAAGGGATATTCTAGGATATTAGTGACCGTGCTTATGTGGCTCTGAAGAAAGGAGAACCGCCCTTACCGAAGGGCACCAATGGATGAAATGTGTGGGATCTGGAAATTTATTTTTTCTGTTTTTATTTCAATTTGATTTATAGTGCTTTAGTGACTTGTATACCACGTTTATTTTTAAATTTAAATGTAGTAATCACGTAAAAATAACTAAAACATGTAATGTTTTATTTTAAAAACATTAGTTTATCTAATAATTTAAAATAATTTATTTTATATAAACTATTTTACTACAAAGTATATGTTTTTATGAAAAGTTATATAGTTTTTTTATAAATAATTTGATTTAGTATAAAAAACAATTCGTTTATGAAAAATAAATGTCAAAAGCAATGATAACGTGGAAATATAAGGATTTGTAAAGGTGTTTATAGTAGTGATGCTCGAACCGGTACCGAAAATACCGAAATAAAAAGTGAGCAAAAACAAATACCGAATACCATACCAAAATTGATGGTTCGATACGAGTACTGGATTTACCGTTTTGGTACCACTTTGATGCTTATTAAAGGATTTTGGTTCTTAAGTTGTTAGTAGATAAGAGTTTGGAAATTGGAGTATTGTGTCTGACAATTGACAAGTGAAGTTCTTGTGGAGGGAAGTATTCTTTTGCATTTAAGTATTGGATTAAGTTGAACATTAGCTTCAAGTGAATAATGGAAGAAACATAAAATTTATATGTGTGATCGATGCATCTATAGAATTACAAAGTATATATGGCCATTAGTCATAAATGGTTATTGTTTTATGTTAAGTTCTATATTTTCATACAATTTTGAGATTCAAAATTTTAACCATCATGTATGTTGTTGAAATATAGTTTCGATATTCAGGTTCTTTTATTTGACAGTGATGTGGGGGTTCTACAGAACACTATCCTCGGTTTTTACGGTACTGATACAAAAAATTACTGATACCAAAATACTAGAAAATCAAGTACATGTACCATTATATTCGGTCTACACTAGTTCGTTATAGCACCGGTACTCGGCACCGAAAAGCTCATCCCTAGTTCGTTATAAGATTCTTTCGCGTTAGTGGGTGGCGAATTAAACATACCACTCTACGAGCAAAGCCAAATCCATATTGCTGATGAGAAACTGCACCCGAAAAAACAGATGATCGACCTCCTCTTCCTCAGAATCACAAAATGGGCAAGAAGTAGATGAAACGATCACCCCTCTACTTATAAGATTTCGAGAGATAGGGATCCGATTCAGAATCATTCTCCAAAGAAAGCAATTGATCTTTAAAGGAACCTAATTCACCCATTTAAAATTGCAATCTCGATTGCCATCATCCCCACCTAACTTTCTTTTCCCAAGAGCTTAACCGAGAAAGTCTTAGACTTGTCTTAACTCCACCTCCAACCAGTGTTTTCAGAACTGGATCGGTTGGACCGGGAACCGGTTCGATTATGCCAATTTGAACTGTTTTCGTTTGACCCGGCCGGTTACTGACCGGACCGGGGGCTTAGACCGGATTTCAAGTTTTTTTTTTATTTTTTTTTTCAAAATCTCATTTTTTTAAATTAATTTAGTATTTCAAGTTTTATATTTTATTTATTTAAGTTTTCATATGTCATTAAAATTAAAAATTCATATCAAAACACAAAATATTATATATTTTGTATCTATATACAGTTTTAAATTTTATATTATTTATGACGTCATCTTGTTCTTAAATCCAGTCGGAGCGGTCCGACGAGTAAGACGGCCGATTCGTTGTCCGATCCAGTTCTAAAAACATTGACCCTAACCAACAGAAGAATCATTTATATATACCAAAACATAAATTAGAGGAAAAGAGTACGAGGTACACGAACCTGGTCAATGTTTGTTCTTCCTTTTTATTCTTTATAAAATAAAGAGTAAATTACATTTTGCGTCCAAAGTTCATCCATTATGTTCATATTATGTAACAATTTACTCTCTTTGGTCTAACGGACGTTAGACTTTGGGGTTAAATTCAGTCACGTGCAAGGCACATTAGGGTAGTTTGGTCATTTCTCCATTTAAAGGACTATTTGTGTAATTAACTTAATGTTTGGGTACCACTCCCAAATCATTTGACATTCTGGAACAGTTTATTGTTTGCAGTTGCACACAATACCCCTAACCCTAGAAACACCAACGCCACTCCTGCTCCTAAATCGGTTGTGTCGGAGTTCCCGATAACTCTGCCTTCGACTTTGACTACTCCCATAGCTCAATTTGGTCTCCGTTAGTCTCTCGCCTTTTAAACCCATCGGCGCCGGCGCCGCAGAGGAAGATTGCATACGAAGAAGAAGAACAGGGAAAAGACTTGAGATTCAGGCGGTGCTCGAAGTGGGAGCTTATAGCAGGAATACAACAAATGGAGTTGTTTCGAGAAGGAGGAGAAGACGAAAACTATTACAAAATTTGAATATAAAGGACAATTTATGTTATTTTCAAAGTTTAAGGACAAAACATGAAATTTCTTATATATCTAAATGACGAAAAATGTAATTTACTCGAAAATAAATACGTTAAAATGAAGTAAAGCTAAAACAATAATTATATATTTACAACTTACGCATGCATATAAAACCTCGTATGTTTTATATTTAACTAGGAATTTGACCCGTCGCGCGTTGCGGCGGTGTCAAAACGTAGTGTAGCTCGAATTCACACGCAACGTGGCGGGAAGCGGACTTTAAACGCTTGAGTCGGTAACAAAAAAAACATAGTTAGACAATAAGAAAGACATATAATGTTATGCCTGCTTATTTAACCCAGGAAAAAAATGTAAAAAAACAAAAGTTTTTTTTTGGCGTTGACACTAACGTATTCAAATACATAAAAATAACGTACGAATTTGAGGCGTATATGTTTAGGATATCGAACCATATATATAAAAGTTTATTAGAAATAAAAAATGAGAGAAAAAAAAACTTGCATTTGCATGTTTAGAACCCAAGACCTAAACCGGTTGAAAGGTACTATAGAACACAACAGACCACTAGACCAGCACCATCATTTGTTTAATATTTAGAATAAGAAATATAAAACATTTAAAAAGGTGTTAAATTGAGAAAGAAAAAAAATAGGCGTTGCAGGGTTAGAACCCGCTACCTAAACCGGTTTTAAGAGACTGTTGAACGAATAAGAGTACTAGACCAGCACAAACATTTGTTTAATATCTGGAAAATTAAATATAAAACAGTTAAAAAATGTGTGTTAGTGGTTACCGACACTTTCTTTTAAGGTTTAGTAATTCAACAAAGATTAATATTTTAATATTGTATTTTACAATTATATTTAATAATATTAATTTTTAATATAAGTTCTAAAACAATATATTATACATTTTGACCCTTATTAAAAAGTCAATAAATTTAACACGTTATTCGACTTACCACTTCATCTCTCGTCAATATATATTTTTTTTTTGGGAACAAATGTTAGGATAAAAAGGTCAAACGTAGAGTTGATTAAAGATAATATAAAGTAGGAATATAAAGTCTTGGCAAGTTGGACCAAAAAATCAATATCCATATGCTACAATAAGTAACACCCAAATGATTTACTAATCCTCCCACCAATTATTATTATTTACACCATAACATTTAGCAAAAAGATATTAAATATTTTTACTTTGTTCAACAAATGTGTTTTTAGTATACTAAAAACATAGATAATAAGTTTTGAAATTGATTGCATGTATATGAAGCTAGAGTAGAAGTAATTGCAGATAATAAAATACTTGAATTCTGTCGAACATAAATACATAATCTTAACATGGAGTGAGCGAGCCTAAGTTTGATGTTTCACTATTTGATGCGAGTTAAATTAGTCTATTCTTTATATAAATATTATAATATTGATAGGATAGAAAATATATATAGTTACAAGTTAAATATTATTATATATTTGTTGATAATTAAAAAAATTATATATTAGGTATACATATAATTATATATATAAAGAATATAATTAAATAATAAACGAGCCTACCTCAAATGTAAGCACGAGCTAAACTCCAGTTTTACACAGATATCAAAATTAGTCAACTTTAACATTCACGGGGTGACTAGCGTTAAGCGTTTGAGCCTGTCTAAGAGGGGAGGGTGTCGTACCGCTCACCCCTCCTTGCTGTAACCTTGTCGATGGATCGAGGGGGCGGTGTTACCGCCGAAACCGCCCTGCCATGTCATCCTCCTTGTTCACATCACTCCTAGTCTCCCACACTCACACCATCAAGGTACACTCTACGTAACATTGCCGGTTATTCCTTGACAGCGGCGTGGCATCCCACTACTATACCCTCAACCCTAATAGAATTCTCGAATTCTTATACAATTTACCATTTTGAAGGCTACATGTCCAAGCTAGAATGTAAACTACATTTTCCATTTTACTTGATTCCCTTGTTCAAATATATTAAACTTAGTTAAGAACTCATTTACAACTACTAACTTAGTCTAATGGTAAAGGTGTATACCCAAGACTTCACTAAAATCGGGAGGTGTTGGGTTCAAGTCCCACTTATGAAAAAAAAAAGAGTTCAAGTTGGGTCAGTGTGTTTTCTCACCTACCTATGGTGGGTTTCCTTTTGATGAAGGTGGAGATGACCGGATGGGTAAATGACCCGTCAGTAATACAAATTGCCGTTAAAAAAAAAGTTAACAACTCATTTGCGCCGTAATGTGTATATATAAATAGAACTTCTAGATTACCATTTTTACTTTATGTTGAAAATAAAATTAACCCAAATCTTAATATATTATACATGTTTATAAAATGTTAAGGTAAGCAAATGTGACAACCGAAGGAAGGAAGGTTCATTAATATTTATCTGGTGTCACGCATCCCTACTACTTAAACACCCTCCCCTCCTTCCCAATCCTTCCATTCATATTTCTCATTTCTCTCAAACTTTCTTACATCCATAAAACATTTGCAACAGCGATCATGTGTGGTGGTGCTATCATCTCCGATCTCATCCCTAATACTTCCCGCCGCCTCAAACCCACCGACGTCTGGCACCCCAAACTCAACCCATTCGAATCGGAATTCAACCACTTTTTCCAACGAACTAATCCTACTCTCCCATCTTCAGGAATTTAACCACTTTCATTCCCTTTTATTTTACTTTATTTAATTTTCTTCTGACAGGCTTTTTGTCGAACAGGTGGTGGGCATGAGAATAACAGGAGCGGTAAGAAGAAACAGAGGAAGAATTTATACCGTGGGATACGGCAGCGGCCATGGGGCAAATGGGCGGCTGAGATTCGCGATCCGAGGAAAGGTGTTAGGGTTTGGTTGGGCACTTTCAACACGGCGGAAGAAGCTGCTAGAGCCTACGATAAAGAAGCTCGGAAAATCCGAGGAAGAAAAGCCAAGGTTAATTTCCCAAACGAGGTTGAATCGTACAATCAGTTAAATCTGAACAAAAGTGCCGGACTTCATAACGATCTTATTGTCGGGTTTCCTGAAGAAGTCACGGGTTCTACGGGTTCGGGTTTGGAATTCGGGTTTGTTCCGGCGACGGTGGAAGAAAAGGTGCCGGAGAAGAAAGATGAGGCGGTAGAGGAAGAGAACGAGGTGCAGAAGCTGTCGGAGGAGCTCATGGCGTACGAGTCATATATGAAATTTTACGACATTCCGTATCTCGAGGGGCAGCCGATGGTGGCTCCGGAGAATCCAGAGGGCGGAGCTGGTGGTGGTCCGATTGAGCTTTGGAGCTTCGATGATGTCGAGTAAACATGAAGTTGAGAAATTCACGTTTACGTGTGTTTTGGTTAACTTAAAATAATTATGTCTTCAGTTTTCTTTGGATTTACAAACGAAAATGTGATGTTTGATTGTCTAAAATCTAAATATTTTGTTAGAAATGTAAATTGCGTCGATTAGGAATTTTTTTGATTATTTTTAAATATTTTATTATTATGTTTTTATTTTGTTTAAACATATAGTTTAATCATAACCCATGTTAAAACTCGTTTTTAAGGAAAAAGTATAAAATATTTTTGTAATTTGATTATCTAGAGTTGATAAATTTTTAAATATCGGATGGAGATTATTTATTTAAATAAAGCTCGTATTTATTCAACACCCAGGTCAGATACACACGTATTTTATCAACGCTCAGGTCAGGTACACGAATCTATGACGGTACATGTTTTTAACTTTTGTTGTCAGGGTGGTTGACATATCTATTATTGTATACACGAGTTTTGAGAAGTGTTTTTCCAATCGGATTGGATCGGTAGTTCGGATCGGGAACCGGATATATAACCGGTCTGTTTATGTGTAGTTAAACAACTTTCATATAAACTGGTTGGACCGGTAACCCGGATCGCGTCGGACCGTATTTCAAAAAAAAATTTAATTTTCTATTTTTTTTTGTCTTTAAAATCTTATTTTGTTTTTAATTTAGTATTTTAAAATACATATTTTATTTATTTAAGTCTTAATATGTCATTAAAATTGTAATTTCACAAAAAAACAAAAGGTATTTTATATTTTGTATCCCTTTTTAACGTTAAATCTACCATATTCCTACTTTTAAATTACACCAAATAATTCACTTCATGTTTGGATTTGAACCCAGGACCTCCAATCTAACAAGCAAGAGCCTCTATCGAGTGGGCTAGTACCACATTGACATTTTATATTTTGTATCTAAATACATAATTTAATTTTGATATCATTTATGACGTCATCTGTTTTTAAATCCGGTCCAACCGGTTTGACCAGCAGACCTATAAAACGACCGGTTCGCTGTCCGATCCGGTTATGAAAACATTGATTTTCAGAACTTTTTTTAATTAAACTAACAAGATATACCATTTCACTCATAATTATCCTTTCATTCAAAATTAAATCTAATGATAATTAAGCAATTAAGATTATCATTGATAATAAAAGTAAAAAATTAAAAGTGTCTATTCAAATTGTTTGAATAGACTATAATTAACTTTTTTTTGAACGGCGAACATTGAATGTTATGATGTCGCACCCCTCGTCACATTGGAGAGCCTCGTACAACTCCCGTCAATATGTTGTCTTAACCGGGCCCACTTGACGTCAGAGTTGGAGAGCATCCAAGGAAAAATCCCATCCAATACGGCCCCTTCCGGGCTTGAGGAAGAGCCGAGACTCGAACCCTGGATCGGCGTGGGTAAAACCCAGGTGTATCAGCCTAAGAGCTAGGCCTCATTTGCATGCCGCATAAACTAATGGGGAGGCAGGGATCGAACCTGGGTCACAAGGAACATCAGGTCTCTCCTTACCACTCCACCACCAGCTCATTGGCTAATAAGTTATAGTTTGAATTAAAATTTAATTTATTTAATATTTTTTATCAATAATAAACAATAACATGATTGGTTCAAACTAGTTTTATTTTTTTCGAAAGGCAAAAAACTAGTTTTATTACGGTTATTTATACCGATTTTGTCCTGTAAATTTTGTCCGACAATACTTATTATTCTATTCATGTTACCTGGAAAGGTCGTAGAGATGTCGGTCAGTTAATTCACGAGTCTCCTTGCTGACTTGTGGATTTACAAAAATATGATTATTAAATGTTATAAATAAATAATATGATTAGTACAAAAAAAATATGCAAGTTGCGTATATTTTTCATATTTTTTTGAACGGTGCATGGTTTTGAGCAAAAACCATCAAAGAAAATTCTGTGGGACATATACGCAAAGGAATGCGTTAACGTGTTTTTTTCATATTAAAAAGTTGGTGCGTAAGTGAATAAAAGAATTAAATAAATAAATAAATTCATTACTATAGGCTTTTACGTAGATAAAATATATATTAATCGTATTCTAAAAGGTCCATAATATACAAACAATAAGATAGCTTTTTACCCTTGAATTTTAGATAAAAACTAGTGGGTTATACACCACGTATTACGGCGACTCGATTCTGAACCTCAAAACATAGAATAAAAATACGTTACAAAAACCAACTTAAAAAAATCGTTTGAAGAAAATATAAAAACGTGTAAAATCATCGCCTACCCATATATGGTATCTAAAAATTGGGTTTATTATTATATACACGTGACATAAATTGAATGGCATAAGCACTATTCATGCCGTTGATTTTTGTTATTGTAAGATTGTCAGCGATGCTATAGCTCATCCTTCCTACATGCATACATAGTCAGCATGTTATGTCAGCTTTCCACCTATCATTCTCATAAACTCTTTTTACCCTAACTTTATCATACTCAACATTCTCACATGGAACCTCATTATTTTCAAAACACCATTACTTTTTTTTTTATTTAACAAATATATTATTTTTATTGTAGATAATAATATAAATGAATAAATAAAAATAAAATAAAATAACTAAATAATTAAACAAAAATTAAAATTACATTAAATTAAATAAAAACAACAACATAAAACAATAAAATAAAACGACAATATGAAGTTAATAAATAGAAAACATAAATAAAACCACTCACTAGTATATATAATACTTTAAAGGGAAATTGGATTTTAATAATCCCACATTATACCAATTGGCCATTAATAATCCAAACTGAGAATATTTTCTTACTACCCGTCCCTACTTTCAAACTATTTTCTTAAATTGGACCCCAGCGTTAAAAAACTTAACGTCTTTAGATCTTATATGACGTGGACATCTGGAAACCGCTGGAAAGTCGAGCCAAGCTAACCGTGGTCTCGTGGTGGGTTTTGACATTGTCTCTGGTGGTGTTTAACGGGTCTCGTTTTTCCAGCAAGTCCAAACGGAGGCAACGGTGGTGTTTAACGGTGACAGACTAGGGTTTGCAGACCACCCCTCCGGCGAAGGCGGTGGCTAGGGTTCTGGCTTTGCTCAACTTTCCGACGGTTTGCAAATGTCCACGTCATATAAAATCTAACGGCGTTAAGTTTTTTTAACGGGGGTACAATGTAAGAAAATAGTTTAAAAATATGGAATGGTGGTAAGAAATATTCTCGGTTATAATTATTATTGATCAATTGATAAAATATGAGATTATTAAAATTCAATAATCCTACTTTTTAAATGCAATGTACCCTTAAAAAAAGAGTTTCAACTTGTAAATAAATAATAAGTGCTGTAAATTAAATTGGTGTAAAAAATAATATTCTAGAAACAAAAAGAAATTGTAATTTATATTTCCTATGGGTGGAGTATAAACG
Organism: Smallanthus sonchifolius; assembly: GCA_023525975.1. Classification (NCBI taxonomy): domain Eukaryota; kingdom Viridiplantae; phylum Streptophyta; class Magnoliopsida; order Asterales; family Asteraceae; genus Smallanthus; species Smallanthus sonchifolius. Next base: position 87,577,012 of record CM042030.1, on the reverse strand, counting down.
CACCCCTGGTTTGAGGGTCCAACATGTGCAAATTAAGGGAAGTAGCTGCTGCGACTTCAATCATATGAAAAATACTTATTATATGAGATGAAATAATAAGTATTTTTAGGCTATATATCATATATTTTATTAATCTTCTATCAACAAAAAATGTTAACCAGGTTTTATTTTTGGTAATCAAATTTATTATTTTTTAGTTTTGGTTTCTCCTAATCATATATATTAATCACTCGTTCATTTTTTCCATTTATTTATTTAATTACTGTTTGATATAAATTTTGAAAATTTATTATAGAGAAAATCATGGAATTAGCTATTTTTTTCCGAATGTGATATACTCTTATAGACGTGTTAAAGAAAATTCATGTATACATGACTTACAGCGCATTTGGGTCATCTACCGCCTTTCACTTGCATATAATCAAACCTTTCATTTGCATATAATCAATTTATCCCCATCAATGCAATCGCAAATGCATTGTCTACACGATCGGCATTCGCATATCCCATTTTTTGCATTTGTATCACCAAAAACATTCTTTCACCGGTAGTTAACAGAAAAATATTAATAGTGGATTTGTGCACACGTTCATCTCTCACGTGTCATCCGTTTTGATCGCATATGGTAAAACAACGGTCTTGGTAAGATAATATTATTGACGTGTGATATGCGTAATCGCTCCCGCGATATGTCAAGTAACTAACCATAACTGATAAAACAACGGTCTTGGGAAGATAATAATATTGACGTGTGATATGCGTAATCGCTCCCGCAATATGTGATGGATGGGTACTTCCCCGATGATAAACTAAACGATTAATTTTAATAAAGGTGGTTAACTACTAAAAATCGTAGTGTGATTAAGTGAATACATAATTATGTGGATTATAACATGTTTTAAGTTCGGACATAGTATCTTTAATATGTATAATATTTTATTTAATCTTGATTTCAGTGTTTTCTCACCGAACGATAGACAACGTAAATGAAATATGTTTCTTTGATTCTGCCGTTGGTTTTACAAGAATAGATAGATAATTCAAGTTGATAAATCTCTTATCACTTTCAGTTTATCAATATAGCTGGAGACTTTACTACTTAAGTCTTTTTCTATTATCATCAAAAATTTTATGGATGCATCTCGTCCAACCTTAGCATCCTTGGTATATCAAATTCACAAAAAATCTTTATCTCCATCTCTATTATTTAGAGATTTCTTTTATTTTGCATCTCTATCATGATCTTTATCTCCATCTTTAAATTTTAGAGTTTAGTAAATAAAGATTCTCTAAATATAGAGATCCATTTTCATAAGTCTCTATATTTTTTGTGAGTGTCTAGAAAAAAGAAAAAATAAATATTTGTGAGTGAGATAGAGATGGAGATAGCGATAAAGAATAGGATGTGAGAGGTTAAACCAAATTTAAAGATAAATTTGAAAAAAAATGTAAAAGATGCCACAATAAATGCTAAGTAAGTATGATGTTACGTCGTTAACCTGATTCCCAAATTTTTGGATTTGCATATCTAATACTATGTTAAAACAAAGAAACTCATAGTAGCGGCACTGTGTGATAGTTTGTCTTTTGTTTTCTGTGTTATTGAAACATAACTACCACAATAAGAATCACATATCTTGATATATTATCATATTTTTTTTCTTTCATTAAAATTATACGAAATATAATACTATAAAGTTTTTTCATTAAAATACTAATTTGCTTATTATAGGCTGAACTATTTAGAACACGTGGGTGATTCAGTACGCATGCGCCACGTACACAGTGTAGCGACCACTATAAAGATGTATAATGAGTTAGTGATAGCGATAGTGATTTATGTCGTAATAGTTACTTAATCATTAATTATTTATATATACATATTTTTTAAGACATATTTTTAAATTCAACATTATATATATATATATATATATATATATATATATATATATATATATATATATATATATGAGTAAATTACTGTTTAAGTCTCTGACATTTGACCATTTTAACTATTTGAGTCTCTTATGTTTAAATCCGTCTCTTTTAACCCTGACGTTTCATTTTTGCTTCTGTTTGAGTCCAGATGACTAACTCTGTTTGATTTTCTATTAAATTTTTTCTATAAAGACTGAAATACCCCTCAGGGACTCAAATGGTTAAAAAAACGTTTTATATTTTACCCTCCTCCTCACCACCACCGCCGCCGCCACCGCAGCCATGGAATCAGAACCTCCAACAAATCTCTTACCATTACAAGCCCTAGCTTTATCGGATTTTGAAAATTTGAACAATCGGAAGAATGGTGAAAAGAAACAACAGACAATTGTGACGCTTAGGGTTACGAAGGGGATATCGTCGTTACCGGAGAAAGTAGAGGAAATCTCCATTCATACGACACGACGGTGGTGGTGGAGCCCTGAGGGTGACAGTCCCAGGCGGCTCAGGTGAGTTATCTGGCGACGTAGCACCCGACTATGACGACGACTAGGGTTCAGACAGGACCCGACTACCCACACTTTCCGACAAGGTAGTGTTGGCTAGGGTTTCGAGGTCAGATCACGATTCCGATGGTGGTTGTGGTGGAGGGGGTGGTGGTTGTGGAGAAGTGTGAAGGTGGGTGGGGGGTCTTGAAGATGAAGATGAAGATGGGGAGGGGAGGGTGAAGGGGGGGGGGAGGGTGGTGATGGTGAGGAGATGAGGGTAAAATATAAAACGTTTTTTAACCATTTAAGTCCCTGAGGGGTAGTTTAGTCTTATCAGAAAAAAATTAACAGAAAATCTAATAGAGTTAGTCATCTAGACTCAAATAGAAGCAAAAATGAAACGGCAGAGTTAAAAGAGACAAATTTAAACATAAGGGACTTAAATAGTTAAAATGGTCAAACGTCAGGGACTCAAATAGTAATTAATATATATATATATATAGGGGGCGGTTCCACTAAGAAGTGATTTTTCGCTAAGAAATCCTAATAAGTGAGTCAAACGAACTTCGATTGAGCTCATTCCAGCGACGTTGGAACCGTCTCATCGAACCCTAACCCGGACCCAAAAACTTAAACCCCCATCCACCCGCACCCCCAAAAACCTAAACCCCCCTCCTACCCCACCCCGAAAAGCCTAAAACCACCACAAAAAAAAAAAACCTAAACCATAAAATCTAAACCCTAAAAGCTAAACCCTAAGGCTAAACCATAATGTTAAAACCCTAAAATTCAAACGTAAAATCTAAACCTTAAAAGCTAAGATGGTAGAGTTCGACGAGACGGTTCCAACGCCGCTGAAATTAGCTAAATCGGAGTTCGTTTGATATCGTTTCTTAAGGTTTTTGTCATTTTCTTAGATTTCTTATCGAAAAACTACTTCTTATTTGAACCTCCATATATATATATATATATATATATATATATATAACATTAATATTAATATTACTTTTTCAAAACATAAAGAAATTATTACATTCTATATTTCTCCCTAATCTATTGCTTCATTTTCTTCGCGATTTCACAATCCCGACCTGTCAAGTGATCAGTATTCTCCCAAAGTAGTTACAATTGCATGTGTTTTTGTTTTTCTTTCCTTACGTTAATCTTCTCCTTGGTGCGTTTTCGGTTTTCTTTCTTCAAGTCGATCTTCTCCTCTATTAGGTTGTTGAAGCGATTCATTCTCTCTGATATAGTGTCCAAAGTTTGTTTGTAGTCGGGCTCTTTATAGAGGATGACGTTAACCTTTATTGTTTCTACTGGGTGAGCGACTCAGTTCGCTAGGAGTTGAGTCCACATCTTCATCATCGTCACCGGTGTCGTTGGGGTTTATTTGAAAATGACTACCGGAATTGAGTGGCGTAATCGTTATTGGACGAGGTTTTTATATATTAGTAAAAAAAATTAAATAATTAAGTAAAAAATAAATTAAACATTTGTTACCAATTTTTGGGTCTTCGGATATGGCGATCCAACCCCGAGCAAGTATAACATCTTCATATGGAGTCCACTTCACCCTTGTTTTTGGTGTTCTTTCGGTTTGTTGTGCTTTTTTCTTGTGTTTTCTTTTTCGTGACGGGGTGGGTTGTATGTCCGGAACAACTTCAATGTCGGGTTGTGTATCCGGAAAAAAATTAGAGTGTCAGTGGAGTCTGGGTGTATATGGGTGGAGTCTGGCTCCAATTGGCAAAAGTTAGTATAGGTTGCGGTGGTACCGTTTCCATTTGGGGCCGGTAACACGGGGTTGTATCGAAGATGTGTTGGAATGTTTGTGGAAACGGGGCTTGGTTCGGGTCGTTTGGGTTAAACAGGGCTTGGTTCAGGTTGTATGCATGGTTAAACGGGTTGTTAAAAGGATTCATATTTTGGAATTGGAACGCTGGAGAATATAAAATTTTAGAAGATGTGTAGAACTTTTATGGTAAAATATGTAAAAAAAATGGTTAGTATTATAGGTATTTTTGGGTTAATTTTTTTTTAAAAATTAACGTCCAACAGCGAGTTGGATAATTGGTTTTTGTGCCAAACGGTTTTCAAGCCCGTTGATATCACCACGTTGCTGCCTATCACGCCTATAGGACGGTGTTCTGGCGTGATAGAGGTGCCAAGTAAGACCGACCACGCCCAATTACACACGGTCTTGCAATCCCTGAATGGCTGAATGCCTGAATCCCATATATTTGAAAATAACTTAGTTGGGGCGAGTAAAACCAGCCCATCACTATGAATGGGATAACGAACTAACTATACAGAGTTAGATTACTCCACAAACCAGCTCTTAGTTAGGTCGACTTTTGACATGTTCTTTTTTTATTTCTCTTTAATATGATAGGTATAATGATCATTTAAAAAAAACCCCAAATATTCTTTCTAACTTTCGTGTGAAGAATCAAGCGTATTATGATTGAATAATAGTGGAGAACATAAGTGTAATTTCTAAAAACTTAAGACGATAAAACCGTAATATAACCTTACTACACTAGACCATTCATGTAATTAACACTAATTTTTATTCAAAATTATTGCTTAGTAAGTAGTAACGCGCAACGTTCATCTTTTGCATAAAAACAAGTCGCCTATAATAACACTAATCCACAAAGCCTATAACATTTGGTTAATGTGACATGTTACAACTTACTATTCAAGAACATAACTTACCAGGTTACTACATTTCTTTATAGTTTATATAACTCGTTAATATATCGAGTACCTGACTCAAAGGTACCATTCTTCATTGATCTTCTAACAATATGCAACGATTAATTATGATAAAAACGACTTTAGTATAAATCTACCCAACCTACAAGATGATAACCTGAATATTCTTATTAGTCGCTACACGCGTGTGCCACGTAAGCTACATGCTCCTATTATAAAGCGGGAATGAAGCAGCCACTTTGTAATCCTCTCTCTCAAGGTGTCGGTGTTTGATGAGTTCACCACTGCCTTGACGGGGTCTCGGTTTAGGAACCATTAGGGGAACATGTTGTTGCATGGTTGGGTCATTCGGGTGGTTGCAGAGACCTAGTTTCACAAGGAATGCAACTGTTGTACCCTTGCCCAACCCCCCACTCTCAATCCAAATGTGACCTCCCATAAGATTTACAAACCTGACATCATATAATTATAAATACTTGAACGGGATTTCAAAAGTTAAAATTTGAATACCTTTTACAAATTGCGAGCCCAAGACCTGCGCCGCTGCTACCTCGGTTGGATGAACCACACGGTTCTGAAAATTTTGTAAAAATGTGTGGAATGTCTTGTTGTTTGATGCCGGACCCAGTGTCCTTCACCTGCATTCATATCATACAAGGTTTTAATTTGTTTGGCTAATGTCGTTTGGGTTATTCATATTTCACGGAGTACAATTATAAATAAATGCCAGATGAAAACATAAGGTGAACACTAGAAGTGGCAAGATGGGGTGGGTTGTGTAATAGGTCAAAGTGGATTCAGGACGGAACAGGTGATATTGTTTGTGCTGGTCAAATCAGGTCGGGTTGATCCCAAACTAGTTTTTGGTGATTTGAAGACTTTTCTATATTATTACAATGATAATCTGAACTTCTGAATAAAATGATGTAGGTGGTTCTATTGTATGAATGTATGCATTAAAAAATAAAAATACACTTTGGGCTACTTTCGACAGGTTTAACTCATTCCCTTTTTAGATAAAGCATAACTTGTTTGTAAGCAAATGGATTAAAATTGGCACCTATGATGAAACACGGGTGGCAATTTGTGTCGGGTTGAGGTTGGTATCACCAACCCGAACACCACCACTTCAGTTAATCACGCTGAAGAAACCAACCTAACCCAGATATTAAGCGCGTGGACCATTTAGATAAACTAGTCAAATGGGTTAGCAGGCCAAGTGCGTTGTAAAGGGGTTGGTCAAGTAAACAAGCTGTAAACCACTTAAAAGGGTTGGCGGATTTTATTTTTTCAAACCCTATTTTAAATGGGTTAGTGGGTCGAACCATTTAACCATAACACCACCGTCAGGCTGACCCGTTTTCGACCCTAACCCTTTTAGACCCAACCCTAACCCATTTGTTTTCGTGTGGTGTCAGGAATTGAACCCCTACTAATGAACACTAATGAAAACAGTTGGTTCAGCAAGTAGAATATACTGACCTGCACAATCAGGTAGAACATACCATCTGTCATAGTAGGGCAAAATTCAGAAGTTTGCCACTCCTGTAAATACCCAGGACTCAAAATAGAGGCTTGAATTGAAACATGACCCCCTTTGGTGAACTTAACTGCATTGCCAACAATATTCAAGATTATTTGCATAAGGCGTTTTTCATCACCAATACCATAAACAGGTAGGCTCAAATCACAATTCAATGCCATGGATGTGTTTTTCACGGATGCAATAGGACTGATCAATCTGACAACCTACACACAACAATAAATTATCATGAGCATATTTGTGCATGCCACATAAATTAGAGGTGGCAATTTAAACCTGTTATCTTATGAATGGGTTGATTCAGATTATGTTGAAAACTAGCCAAAAAGGAAACGGGTCAAATAGGTTAAACGGTTCCATGGTCGCTAAAGTTTATTTTTAATGCTCAAAACCACCTATCACATTATTCAAAAAAATAGATTATTACTAAAACAATAATATGTAATCTTATTTGACACACTAACTATCTAGAGACATGACAAAGTGCTTGGAAATGTATCCAACTTTACTTCTAATTTACAATGTTAATGTCTGTCCTGTACTGGACTTTAAAACTTACCATTTGATATAACCAACTTTCAAAACTTACTTTTTGATGTAAAAGGTGTATTAACTAGAAAGGGTGTAAAGTTTGATTATTTCCATGTTGAAAGTGTTATAAGTTGGGTACATCAAATGGTCAGTTCTAAAAGTTAATCACATCAAAAGTAAGTTTTAAAATCCAACATACAATAAATGTGAAGTTGGATACCTTCCATGCACTTTATATTCGTTTTGGACAAAAGTGTTTTGGGTCAACCCAAGCCGACTCAACCCGTTTCAACCCATACCAAAAGCTACACATTTTGACCAATTGACCCATTACCCAGCCCGCCCATTTCATCACTTCTAACTAAAATTACCTCTCTGAACAGTTCATGAAGGTTGAACACTTCATTTTCAAGTTCTAGGCTTCCATCTTCTAGTCTAGAAAGGTCAAGAACATCATTTACAAGTGCTGCTAGAAGATTGCTACTTTTAAGTATAGTTTCTATCATGGCCCTTTGATCTGGAGTAAGTTTGGTTTCAAGAAGAAGTGAAGATAATGCTATAATTGCATGCATAGGTGTACTCATTTCATGATTCATGACAGCAAGGAAATCATTACGAGCATGGATAGCCATCTCTGCATCTTGTCGGGCCAAGTTCAAAGCAAAATTCTGGTCCATGAGCTGGTCACGGGCCCGCATAGATTCTTCCAGAATTGCAGCATGAGAAAGAGCCACAGCAACCTAAGAATTAGGGCACAGTAAGTTTACTACACAGATACAAGAAAAATGAAAAAAAATGCATTTAAACAAAAACCATTAGTCCCACAAGATTATGGATATTCGCCTTGGTTATATTTTTTCAATAATTTTGATGCCAATCTTGATTATCCCTAGGACTTCTAACATAGGATTATGGATTTATGGCTATAATCAAAATATTAAGGAAGAAAACAACCAACCTGGTCAGCAACAACAGTTACAAGTTCCAATTCATGGTCCCGCCACTTTCTTACACCATTCAGGGGAAGAATCAAAACCATGACAGCATAACTTTTTGCAGAGTGATCAGGCCAATTGTCAATTTCAAAATTTGATAGATGCAACAGCGGAACACGAACAGCAACCACTTCAGGTGGGATGTAAGATCCCACAGGGGTTCTAATCCTAGCCAGTGGACAATTATGTGGAATCCTTATCGCTTCAGCGCTATTGAACACCTCAGTGATTATCGGGAGATTAATGGGAACAGTGGAGCCAAAAGGAATCAAATTATGCAAAGAATGAGAAAGCTGGAGAACCATACCCTTGCTGGAGGGCATCCACAACACACATTCCTCAAGATCTAAAGTCCTACCAAGCTCAATGAGAGTAGTTTTTAATATCGTGTGTCTATCAAGAGTGCTTCTAATTTCATGTGTAAGCATTCTAACATGCCTTCCGGTCTCTTCTTGTTTTATAATCAACCCCATTTCCCTATCAAGATCTTCAGCTCTTTGTTTTAAAAATGATTCCCTTGTTTTGACACTCAACAGGTCAGGTATAATGTGAACAAGCATTAATGCAGTCACACATGACACGAAAGCCGTAGACAGTTTTGCTACAGTCATTACAATAGCAACAGTTTTGGAGTGTGATGAGAATGTCCACAGATTTATAAAGTGTGTTGCTCCACATAGAACAATAAAAGCACCAAACTGCATAAGCACCCATCTATATGGAAAGAACGCCGATTTCTGAACAAAATATATAAGTTCCAAAGGAATGGAGAAATAGGCAAAGGCAATAAAAAAATCAGATATATACTGATACTTGACTAGAAGCTCATCAGCAGGCCATTGAGTTTCGAAGCAATCGCAGGAATCCATCCTTCGTTCACAGCTTCAGAAAAGCTGCAACATAAATTATAATAATCATCTCAGATAACAAAATTAACACAACTCGATCCTCATTCTAACTGATTTTGATCACGATCTCTACGAATTCAATGGTCTACATATTAGACTAGTATATTTTGTATTACAATTGTAAATCATATATAGTCTAGGGTGATTAGTCTAAAATACGCGAGATCCATAAACCTCGACAATTAATCACCCTAGACTATATATGATTTACAATTGTAATACAAAATATACTAGTCTAATATTACATGTGTACAGTTATTTAAAATACGCGAGATCCATAAACCTAGTTGCTCAATTTCATAAATACATACTAGCAAACGTCTCAACATGTTCAACTCGAACTGTGAAGCACTAAATAATCGTTGATTTGAATATATAAACATCGAATTTAGTTATCATCGATTTCAATCGGCATGGAAGTAGGAAACTGGAATCGAATCTAATTTGAAAAATCAAAAACTTCTAGGGCAAATAAAGTAGCATTCAAACAAAATTTCAACTCGGTGATCAATTACACTTCAGGATCATGAAAAAGGATAAACTATCAGTAAATTAGAAGGAGAAGAAGAAATCACCTGAGGAAGAACAGCAGAGATCCGTACGTCGAGGCTAAAAGAGAACATTTACTTGAGGAAGATCAAAGATGCTGCTCCATTTTCTGTAATGAAGGTTTCTAGAGAGAGAAATTGGGGAAAGTAGCAGGGAAGCAACAGATTTCATGGCTTCACACAATATTAAGTCCCTCCATTGAAAGTATAAATGCTTTATTGCTTCAACAGATTCAATCGCCAACTGATTTCCTTCGTGTACAAAAAGTTGTTTTAGGAAACTATGGTAATATAGATATACTTTTCAAATATTTAGATCATGTTTTTAATTCTATAAATGGAACTAGATAATATAAAATAAGTGACTTTGTGTAAATTATCTATTTAAAGCCAAGATCTTTAAAAAAATTAGTAACTTAGGAGGTGACATGTATATGTAAGTTTTATGAGAGAGGTATTTACGTCTGTTTATATACTCAAGTTTCTCGCACACTGAATTTCGTGTCGAGTAAAATGGAGTAAACTCGCAATGTAATATATAATCAAAAGCCATTATAAAAAGGTACACACTCGCGATGCATAATACATTAGACACACATTCGTACCGTATAAAATAGGATATATGCCGAAAACCATAACGTGCTAGACATTTTTGAAAAATATAGTTTTTTAAATGATAGCAATAATATATTGTATTAAATTGAAACTAGGTTTTAATAAAAGAATTAATATGAATTATCTTTTCATCTGTTCGAGTCATTACTAAATACTAAATTTCAAAAAAAAATTATGTACTCCTTTTGGAATGGCGAACGCACGCTTTCTAAAATCTATCTATTGTCCACTTTATAGGATTTAAACATGTATCACTTTGATAGGATATGTAAGAATAAACGTCAGGTGCCGCTAGAGCAATAGACCATAAATAGTAAATTTCTATTAACTAGGGTTTATGGGACTTGGTTTATTTAAATGACTAAAATATATTTTGAACACATAATTCATAGGTTACCATTTTTGAAATATTAAATATTAATAAAGGTTTATTAAGGAGACAGAAGAGACGTTTAATTTGGTGTGGTTTGGACAGGAAAAGATGATGCATGCACCTCCCCCGCCTTTCGGTCAAAAAGAAGATACATTGCATGTGAGTACGAATTTTAAATACATTGAATTTTAGTTTTAGTGGGAATGTATAATGAGAACTTAGAGCAAAGTTCTTTATATTTCATATTCTTATTCTTATAATTACACTAAAAAGTACTATTTTTTCTATCTTTTATCTTTATTTTTCTCTCTCTTTTCCTTATCCTTATAATTATACTAAAAACCACTACTTTTATTCTTATATTTACAATATATATTTTCTTTCTCATCTACTCACAACCACTTTAAACCACTCCATAAAATATATAAAACTCACTCACATAATTATATCAAACGGGTTGCGAATGCTCTTATAGTTTGTAAATATATCAAATATATCATCAATTATAATAACATTAAATTAGACTACTTTTTTTTGAACTGCGAACATTGAATGTTGTGACGTCGCACCCTCGGTCACATGGGAGAGCCTCGTGCAACTCCAGCCAATATGTTGTCTTAACCGGGCCCACTTGGCGTTAGAGTTGGAGAGCATCCAAGGAAAATACCCACCCAATATGTCCCCTTCCTGGCTTGAGGGAGAGCCGAGGCTCGAACCCTGGATCGGTGTGGGTAAAACCCAGGTGCATCAGCCTAAGACTAGGCCTCATTCTGAACCGATTCCAACCCGATTTGTGCATCTCCACTCATTCCAACCAATATTTTATGTATTATTTACAAAACCGGTTTGAGAGAGGAACTAGTTCGGGTCGGAACTGGTTCGAATGATGGATAACCTACCTGGTATGAACCAACTGGGGTCAGTTTGGGACTGATTTGGATTGAAACCGGTTCTAAATAAAATAATGCTTTTTAAGAGTTCTGATTGAACCGACACATCCCATACATATTTATAATAACACATGGGGTAAAATGTCAAAAAAAAACCCTAAAAATCGAGTTCTAACATCTAGAAAAGGCTGGAATCATTTCAACAGCCAAACCGGTTTCGGTTTCAATCAGGTTCGAACCGTTTCACCCAAACCCAATCAGGTTCGAACCGTTTCACCCAAACCGGTTATGTTTGCGGTTGGGGTCGGGTTCTAACCTAGTTTGAGTTCTCGAACCGGTTCTAACCCATACATAGGTTCTAAGTATCTAACAAGTTTTAAAACAGTTACTCTTTGAAACCAAAGTAAACTTATGAAGCTACTTAACATTTTCTCATTTCCAGTGTTGGATTTTAGAGGGGCGTCTTCTCATTTTTTTTACTAAGAAAATAAGCAAAATTGAGGTGTAATACTAACTTAATAACTTTTAAATAGCAGACCAAAGCAATTAATATTTTGTTATGAAATGTAGGGGTGTTTGGGTAAAGCTTAGTGCATTATAAAAAGCTGTTGGAACAGTTACAATTTACACATCATTCAAGTGATTTTCTTTTATCATCTGAATCAAGCAACAAATGTAAGAAATCCTTATATGGCAAGAATATTGTTGGTGACATGTAGTTTCCTCAACAAGTCACTCAGAAGAATAAAATTCTTCAATGAATTCCAGAAATATGACAAGACTCATAGACCAGTGATCTTTTATTTCCTACCTAAATAACTTACAGTAAAATGGCTTCAACTTCATAAAGCATGCAACCATATCTTCAATATGCTGTTTCAATCAGTTGGACCAAGCATCTTTTCTGGACGTACAAGTTGATCGAATTCTTCACTAGTCAAGACTTCCAATTTGAGAGCAGCTTCCTGCACCATTTGTAAATATCAAGTAATTAACGAAAAATTTGTTCCTCAAATACGTTGAGAGAATTGATGAACGGGTGTTTATAAATTTATTGAATGAATTTACAGAGAAAGTGTAACTATTAGGAGTTGATATGAATCAAAAATATTTTATCCTACAGGAAGTAGTTATGAGTTGATTTGGATTGTGTTTTAAACTCATACAGGTCAAAAGTCACCCGACTCTACTTTCAATGCATAGAACCTCCTAAATCGTTTTTTTCAAATATTTAGATCACTAATGTAATAATACCGTTTATGTAATAATTAACGAAACAATTATTTACAAAAAGATAATAAAAAATTAACTGCAGGTTTGAGGTAGAAATAATATAGAAAGGAACACCACCTTGAGTGTACATCCCTGCTTGTGGGCAGTCTTGGCAACTGCTGCAGCATTGTCATATCCAATTTTCTATATCAAAAGGTTTCAAATAACAAGTTACATCATTCAGTTGATATTAAGAAATTAGTATGTGTAAAAGACAGAGAATTGTAAATTCAAACAGAAGCTTACAGGATTCAAAGATGTCACAAGCATAAGTGACTGCAAAGGATCAAGAAATATAATAAAATTAGGAATCACGTTGTACATATAACACTAAATTACAGTAATTTAAAAAAAACTTATTTTTTACTGTTAGCTAACCTCGTGCAATAACTTTGAAATCTTATCCCTATTTGCTTGAATGCCTCTCACACAATTCTTTTCAAAAGAAGCAGATGCGTCGGCTAGAAGTCTTATTGACTGTAAAAACAATATCAACACCAAGAGTATTATATAGTAAAATGCAGGAAACTATTCAGTGTTTTTAGTGTCAAATATAGACATATGAGTTTGAAAGTGCATAACAAATAACAGATGACCACATAACTGTTATTGCTTGAGCCCACTTACATGTAAAAGAGAATTAGCAATCATTGGCTTGAAAACATTGAGCTCAAAATGGCCATTTGAACCACCCACTGTAAGGGCGACGTGATTTCCAATTGCCTGCAGGTAATAATATTGTTTTTACAATCATAATTAACAAATTCATCATTTATATAATAAAATGTGACAATAGGTGTTAGTAGGTCAACGTGGTCCGTTTTGACTTCCGACACATACTAAAAAATGACATGTTTCAACCCAAACCAATTTTGACCTGTTACGCAACCCGCCCGACCCCTCTATCGTGTTTTCTATACGCATATATTTTTACCACGAGTGTTCAATGCTGATGTTATGCTTTTACCAACTAAACAAAGAATCATGAAAGTTACGTACCTGAGCACAGACCATAGTCAGAGCTTCACACTGTGTAGGATTCACTTTTCCCTAAATAGAATAAGATCATAAGGTCAAAATAATTAGTCAAGTTGCTAGATTTATCATCCAAATTGAAAAGAAAAAATCATGATTTTTATAAGTATTTATGAAATAGTGACTTTACAGGCATGATGCTGCTACCAGGTTCATTCTCCGGAAGAATGAGTTCCCCAAAACCACAGCGTGGACCACTGAATTGCCAAAAAAATGAATATGAAACGAGTATAAAGCAGCTTATAAAGTAAAACAAAAAAAGAAAGATAATATTTGTAGCTTGCATACCTTCCTAAGAACCGTATATCATTTGCAATCTTCATAAGTGAAGCAGCAATTGTGTTCAGGGCTCCACTAGCTTCAACAAAGGCATCATGCGCGGCCTGATGATATAACATGAGGAAAATCTATATCTATACTATATAATAAATAAAGGTTTCACAATGCCACGTGTCGCCTCCATATTCATTCTTATAAATTTTTTCCCGCCTCTCTCTCTCTTAATAAATACACTTCCATATTTTCAATAATAATATATTTTTAAACAAATTATTAATTATACTAATAAAACACATTTATTTTAAATTATCTCATATTATAAGAAACTTTGAACTGTATTTACCTAGCTTATGTTTTCAATCAAATAGTAAATAAAAGTAAAATTGCATTAAGATATATATATATATATATATATATATATATATATATATATATATATATAGGGTTAGGTTCAAATGAGAACTCATAAATACTTGAGAACTCGCAAGAACTCGTCAAAAAACCAATTAAAACCATTTTTTTTGTTTTCACTATCTTTATTATTAAAATATAACATAAAAAATGATTTATCTCTCCAATTAATTCATTCTTTCTCTCTAAATTATCCTTAAAAAATGTATATATATGTGTAAATGGTAAACACTTACACATGTGTAAGTGGTAAACTTACATAAGTGTATATTTTTTTTAATATATGAAGACATGTAAATTTACATATATAAATTCATTTTTTTTATATTGTATTATAGCAATAAAGATAGTAAAAACAAAAAAAATGGTTTTGATTGGTTTTTTGACGAGTTCTCAAAATATTTAGGAGTTCTCAAATGATCCATTCCCTATATATATATATATATATATATAGGGTGAGGTTCAAATGCTAACCAATATTTCTGTGATAACCATGATAACCTCTCAAACATAGTGTTACGTATATGTAACAATTATCATTATGTTAATGTTACATATATGTAAACACTATGTGTCACATATATGTAACATTATTTGGTACGCATACGTAAGACTCATCATTTCCGTATTTACGTTCAAAATATTTATTCAAGATACTTAAATACTATTTTAACAATTAAAAGAAAAAATAATTTATAAATTATGTGATTGGTTTTATAGTGGTTAGCACGGTTATCACATAAAAAGTTGGTTAGTATTTGAAGTTTGAACACTTCCCATATATATATATATATATATATATATATATATATATATATAAAGATTTAAAAATTTTATGTATTTATATTTTTGCACCCTGTGTAGTACACAGTTTCTAAGCTAGTAATATAATAAAATCAAACGGCACCTCACTTCTTCAACTAAATATGTGTACCATAGTGAACTACGTTTTAAAAGAGAAAAAGGTATCTATTAGAAAGATGAAACTAACCAGCGCCTCAAACTTATTTTCAGCTGTTACAAATGGTAATCTTGTTTCATCAGCTACTGCTGCAGCAATCTTTACATCAAATCTGTACAGCAATGATCTCACCATATAAAAGGGAAGAAAAAGATATTGAAGAATGAGAAATTTTAAAAATAAAAAATGAGTACCCTTTCTTTGTGTTTAATCCTGTCCCTACAGCAGTGCCACCTTGTGCAAGCTGAAAACATGAAAACCTATGTCGGTCAGGATTCATTCACACACAGACATATACAGAGATGTAAGTATTCACATATATATGTTAACGTAAAAGACATGATTGGCAACCTGATACAAGCGAGGGAGAGTGCATATGATCCGATCAATTCCATACTTCACCTGTAACAACAAAATACTTATTCCTGACTAAAAAATAATTGGTTTTATCCTTCCAAATTTATATTTTTACCCAGACTAATTTTCAAAGGGTGAGCTGGAAAAAGCATACCTGTGTGGTATAGCCACTGAACTCTTGCCCAAGAGTCAAAGGTGTAGCATCTTGGGTGTGTGTACGCCCAATTTTAACTATATCAGAGAACTCATTTGTCTGTTAAAAATAAAAGCACTCCGTAAACATCACACTGATGCCGGCTATGAAGTAGAAGCATACAATCAAATACTTAATTACCTTTTTTTGTAGGGAAGTATGTAACTGCTTAAGTTTTGGGATAAGTCTTGAGTTGATTTCTGTTGCAGCAGCAATATGCATAACCTATGAAAAAGACAAGCAAAGGTCAACACAGGAAAGTCAACAAGAGGAGAAGTTGAGATGAATAAATTGACGATTAATGTTTTCAAGAAGATTACAGTTGGGAATGTATCATTTGAAGACTGTGATCTGTTTACATGGTCATTTGGATGCACAAACTTATCACCACGCTTATGGCCAAGAATTTCAGCCGCTCTATTTGCAATAACCTATGACAACATGTTTTGAACAAAGAGTAGCATGATTAATGATTAATATGAAGTGCTGCTGAAAAATGAAAAATACTAAGTTACCTCATTGGCATTCATATTGCTTTGAGTGCCACTGCCAGTCTGCCATATAACCAATGGAAAGTGGTCATTTAACTTCCCTTCAGCCACTTCTTGTGCAGCTTCCATTATTGCTTTCCCTATGGATGGATCAAGCCCATATTCCATGTTTACCTGTAATGCATATAATCCATTTACCAAATAATCTAGTAACTAAAAGTGAATTTAAACTTAATAAATAGTGAAACATAAGTACGTGTTGTATGATCTTTATGTCTACAAGTTTTTTTTTTTCATTTCTAGGAAGAAATAAGAATATGATGAAACCATATGCAATCAGTTAAGATAAAATGAAGCAAGATTCTAGTGGCAAACATGTTTCATTTATCTGTCAATAAAGCAATACTAATCCTGCTTTAGCTAATTAATAACTAAATGTTGATGTGAAAGAAATGCTTTGAAGTTGCAAGAACCTTAGCAGCACACTTTTTGAGGATTCCAAAAGAACGGATGATTGGTTCTGGCATTCTTTCACGATCGCCTCCAATTTCAAAATTCTGCAAAGATCTTTGTGTTTGAGCACCCCATAACCTGAAAAATGAGAAAACGAATTACTGAAAAGAAACAAAATTAATTTAACAGGTTACAGGTAAACGTATTGCAACAAATGTTATGAAGCATTGAAGCCAAAAGGTTGATCTAAAGGGTCCTAAAACATCTAAGTGACAAGGTCCTGCTATAGGAAAGGTGACAAGTTGGTCATAATGCAACTGTCATGGATTTATAACTCCAGGTATATTGCATAACATGTATGAAATTTTGGGAGTTTGAAAACAAGTTCCCACTCTCAAAGCCATTTAACATTTATTTGCCATTTAACATTTATTTGAGTAGCTTCCCAGGAGATAACAAGGATTATGAGACTAAAGTATAGAGGTCAGATTAAAGAAGAATATGAAAATAAATACAAGTCATTTGAACTTCCTGAAGACCCCTTTATCAGCATAACATATTGATAATCAATCTACTTTCCAACTCTATTGAAGATAAGCCTAAAACTAATAATCACTCTTCAATTATCTTAAAAAAATCCTGATTCTAATTTCTATAATTCTATGGTCATCAAGTATGCTATACAAAACTGTATAATTCAGTTCAAGGGACTAAGAGGCAGTGATACAACAGGTCAACAGCAAATCACCTATAGCCATAAATGTTTTGCCTAAAATTTTAAATAATTTACTGTTTAAAATGGACCTTTAGGGTTTTTTATTTCCATCAATCAGCATGTGCTTTTTAAGGCAAATATCCCTAGAATATTAAAATGAAGACAGAGAAACGAAACAAGAACACTAACTTATCAGATGGGACTTGAATTGGTCCAAATGTATCTCTTTCTTCTCTAAAAGACGTAGAAAAATGTCTCCAACACGTTGTGAACCGAAACGAATCTGCAAAAATAGCCGATCCACCAGATATTCGACGATATGCTTGAACCATCGCCATCTCTTTTTCCTACAAATTAACCTGAATGATGGCAAAAACATCGGCATCAAAAGAGAAGACGATACAAAAAAAATAATGATGTAAGATTTGAAAAGATTGAGGAGAATAGCATACCAGAATGAATGATATCAATCGCAGACGACTACCCCAGATGACCGGAGAAAGGAAGCAAAAGCACGCTCGGTATGATGCTGACTTTTTTGGGGTATGGGCCACGGCCCAATTGGTTTCTTCGATCCTCTACTTTTTGGGCACGCCTTTCAAGACTTTGTGTAATTGTTTTAGTAAAATAATTCTATACTATGTAACACTAACCGGGAAGAATGGAATCGAGTTGGTATGGTCATTAACATTTGTGGAGCGGCCTGTCTGGAAGTAGAGCCAACAGGGAACCGAAGTCGACAAACTCAAGATCGAAACGTCACCTCTACCTATCTGTATCGAAGTCAATGAACACTTATAAAATCGGTTGAGTCCAACGTGTCTCCCTCTCTAGTCTCTTCTTGAACAATGAAAGGTCACACCTCTGAACCGATTAATCATTTAATCGGACTTCAAAATTTTAAAGATGAAGTTTTGTTCTTTCGACGAAAGCGAATCGATGTTCACTTATGTTACAATCGAAGGTCATTAATCTTTTGTCACGGTTTGAAGAAAGTGTTCACTTTTATTTACAATTGAAATATGTTAGATTGTTACTCTGATTATTTTTCCTATTAGAAATGTCTTGCAATTTGTTAGACTAATTTTTACCACTTAAGCTTGTAACAATAATGGCATTTGAAAAAAATTGGGGTCCTCATAACGATTTGAGTCCTCGTGTGAATAAATAATTCTAGGCTTGAAATCTTTATAGAATTAAAAAAAGCATAGCACTAGTCTAGGGCAATAAAATATGAAAGACAATAATTCGTATTTCTAACATTGAACAAAAAGAACATCAAATAAAGAGAGATAATGTTGTAACCACGCCCCAGATTGTTAAACTTTCATAAAAGTTTGACTAAGCGATAAATTGCCTCGTATTTTTACCTCCACCACGGATTGTCTCGCTATACCTTATATAGCTTGACTCGTAGGAGTATCTTGACCAACTTTAAATCCAATAGAAGCAAGCCCTACATCCGGTACAGTAATGAAACATCGAAAAAAAAAATGGAATATTAGTTTCTTTTGTTTGTATATGTGAAAATACCTATAAGTATTTTGTATATTTTCCAATTCATTACCGACTTACTAACACCGATTATTTATTTTATGTGTTTATTTGTTTATTTCTCGTTGTTGGGCTTACTAGTATCTTGACCAACTTTATTTATTGTTGGGCATTGGGCTTGTAGCTGGGTGTTACGAGCAACACTGGACCAGGGAATTCCGATTAGGGTTTTGTGTTCAACGGGAGGAAGAGCTACAGTTACACCACTCGAACTATCCGTTGGGCAACGGTACAATCTCCGGCTACAGTTGGTGACCGGAACCGTGATTCTTTGATCACTACTCGAATGCCAAAACGAGTTAGCTAGGATACGAAGATTACTCACGCAAATGAAGCTGAGAGAGAATTTGTTTTTTAGCCAAAAAAAGTCCCCTCCTCATTCATTCGATTTTTCTTTTAAATTACAAAGAGTTGCAGGGGATAACCACCCATGACCCCACTACAAACGTGGCAAATAAAGCTAAAGAAACTAACTTTGGCCAAACACCATAACTGAAAGTTCTGGAAATTAAATAACTAGACTTAATTAATAATAAAATACTGAAATTAAAAAGGTGGGGCGGTGGTTTTGCATGAGCTCATTTGTTGCATGGGGAGAGGAGATCCAATTCACTAAAAAGCTTGGAGATGTGACCATTGAAGGAGTCGTTGGACCCGGGTCGTCATCACTGGGTCAGAAGTATTAAAGCTGGGCGTGATCAGTGTTACCTGGAGCATATATAAACCTCATTAGAGGTTGAAGGCTCACATTAGGGTTTCATTTTCTTACCCTCGTTCTTCTGCCTCTATAGTTTTGCTCTTTTTGAGATCATCACTGATCTAGGGCTTGTAGATGATTATGGGAGCTTGTTAGTAATAAACGTTTGCAGTTGTTTATGTTCTTGATTACCAAAAGTTGACAGTATAGTTATTTTTTAAATAATATGGTTGATTTTTACGATAATATAAGTGGATTGAAAAAAAAAGGTAGAGATACATGTTATCAATATTTTACTAGAAAGATGACTTAATCATGGGATGTAAAAATAAAAGAATATAATCTTTTATATATCTACAATATTTCGTAAAAATAATGACATGTGTCTAGTTATCTTTCTGTTTGTATTAATTTCTCTTTTCATTTACCATAAAACCTCATTTTCAAAAGGATAACTAGTCATAGAAATGGAATTATGAACTCGTTAGTTCATTATATTTATAGCTAACTAGCTTTAAACCCGTGCGTTACACGGGGTGAAACGTTAATATTATATTGATAAATATCATACGTCTCTAAAGATAGGTAATATACGTCCATTAACTGTGCGAATTTCTTCAAATAATCTTGTACCTTTAATTTTAATTAAAAGAAATTTTTAAAAAAATACGTTTCACCGAGAGAAGTAGAAACAAAATGAATTCTACCAATAGAAACACCCTTTTTTATATATTGTGTTGTTACAAATGTAATTTCTAAAGAAGAACATCCGTTTATTGTATAATATTTTGTTCATCATACCATAACTAAACAACAAAATTATATTTAGATAAAAAGAATCAATAAAACAAAGATTAATGTCTTTTGCTTTCTAGACATAATCACAAACTTATATATTTTATACATAAAAATAAAAATTTAAACCAACGTCTTGACAAAACACCATATAAACATACAAAAACACCAGTAGAATAAAAAATGTCGAATCTTTATACAATAAAAAAAATCTTGAATTTTACCTGTGACTTTCTTGATCTAAGGAATTTGATTCATTAAACATATTTGGAGAATGACAATTCCTAATTAACGATTGCATATCTAGAAATATAATAATTGATTAAAATTCTGCAGCACCAGAACTCAAATGTGTAAAAGGATTATCTTAAAACGTAAAAATGAACACAACCCACATATTAGAACATAAAGGTGAAGAACATGACCTAATAAATTAAAGATCGTCATATACTCTTAAGTGTTGCATAATTTCAATACCAAAACCGAATTGAAATACAAAAAATATTAACACCCACTAAATGCAACAAAGAATAGAGTCTCTTTTCCTCAATGACTGAAAACACAAAATAGCCAAAACTGATTGAAGTAAAGGTTACAGACGGTGCGAACCTGATTGAAGTCAGGAGAGAGTCAAAGAAATCGGAGATAATCAAATTGGTTAACGATTCTCTTGCATACGTTGTTTCTCCATTTTATTAGCTTCTTGAAACTCTATCACCATCTCTGTAGAAACTTTAACCTTGATATTGTAACATATTTACAAATATTTAAGTTGTAATTAAATTTATGTATCAAAATTAAATTAAAAAAAATTAAAAAAATCCTGCTTTGTATACGGAAAATCTCGCTAAACTTTTAATACTAAATCTCTCATTTTAAAAAAATAAACTGATGCAAATAAAATTTAAATTTCAATAATATATCGTCTTTTAGATTCAAATTTTGAAACTCCAAATTTTAAAAATCTCACTTCTTAATATATCGTTACAATTTAAAATTAAAATTCTAAAATTAAATGTGACAAAATAAAAAACAATAGATTAGAATTGAAACCAAACATATTTTTTTGAAAAAAAAAATCTTTCCATTTTAAAAATAAATATTTACAAGTTTCTTATTTTTAATCAAAAACTAACTATTAAAATTTATAAAACAAAATAAAAAAATTATTTATAAATATCAAACTTAATTAAAAACTACTAATTAAATATTAGTAAACTTTATTCTAACACATTTATTTAAAATACAAAAATAGTATTTTCAAATTTTATATATAAAATTAAAATTTTGGTTGTTAATGATAAAATTTTAAAAACTCGCTTTTAAATAATAAAACTTTAAAAACTCGCTTTTTAAAAATCTCCTATTTTATAATTCTTGATTTTTTTAAATATTCACTTTTGATGATAATTAAAAAAAAATGTGAGTAAATGGTAATAATGGTGAATTGATTTCGTAAAATGTTTATTTATGTAACTTTTTTTTAAAAAGGAGTTAATTTTTTTTTGAACGGCAGCACCTAGATATTCTAGGATAATTGGGTTTCCACAGGGCAACACCTAGAACATCCAGGGCAGCCCACCACAGTAGCAACCCCCTCAACTGGGTAAACCCCCTGACCTGACGACAGACCTTTTTTTTATGTTGTCAGGATTCAAACCCAATACATCTACTATAAAAAGTTTTGGGGCTACCATTCACCAAATGGCCAACGATAAAAAAAGGAGTTAAATATGGAAATATTGAATGAAGGATGTAAATGTGGTTTTGGAGGAAAATGAATATAAGAATGAATATGATGTTAACAAGTGGCACAATATTTAGTTTTTTTTTATTAGAATATGGATATTTCAAACTCTTTGATATAGCTAATATTTCAAACTCTTTGATATAGCTAATATTTTTTTGCCTTGTATCAACCCCATTAAAAAAATAAAAGAAGAATAAAAAGGTATAAGGGATTGGTACAAGAAATAAAAGAAGAAAGTATAATGGTTTGATTGAATAAAAAAATAAAAAAAAGTATAATGAGTTTGTAAAAATATAAAAAATAAGTAAAAATATGATAAGTTGATTAAAAAAAATAATAATAAATAGAAGTATGATAAGTTGTTGAAGAAAACAAGCTTGCTAAATATTTTTTAAAACATCTTTATTTATTATATAACTAGCTTAGACCCCGTGTAATACACACGGGTGAAAAATATCAATACATAAATTTCTTAAATTTTATTTATATATTTTACAGGTGTAAAAATGTATTACTGTATATTAATGATATAAAATAAAATTCAAAATATGTAAAAAATAATATATAATTGGGTTTCGAAAATACGTTAATTTCTATTTAATATAATTTGACTTTCATTTTCTATTTGATTGAAAATAAAAATTACATAATTAGATTTCAAAGTTTTTTTTATAATAAAGGATAATTAAAAAGTAAATGTGTTTTATTAGTATATTATTAATTTATTAAAAGATATGGGTGCATTTAATAAGAGAGAGAGGCGAGAAAACAATGATGAGATTGAATATGGTGACGACACGTGGCATACAAAAACATTTCTTTATTATATAGTATAGATATAGATTATTATTTTTTCTCTTTCTTTCACTCACACATACATACTTACAAAAAGTATAAAATAATGAATAAGGGGTGAATGACGACCCCCTAAATATAAAAGGTGGTTATAGTTTACTTTAAAAATATAGATGATGGAGATGAAGATGGGGGAGCTAATGTGAGCGTAAAATTACATGATTTTTTATGTTTTCTTTATAATTTAGAGACGAAGGTAGAGATGAGGGAGCTGATGTGAATGCTCTAATATATTCTTTATAATATTAAGTTAAATTGTTGTACAAAGTAAAAATAAATAAGATAATTAGGTATATGATAACCACTCGAAAAAAAAGACATTTGGGAGGGTCAAAGTGTAAAAGTGAAGATTATTAAATTGAAAAAACAGCATGGCATGCAAATACTTGAGACAAAATGAACTCACATGACTAGTTCCAACATTTGTTCTGTAAACCTACACCAACAAGATCTCATGTAGAAACCCACAAATCTTTTTTTATTTTATTTTTTAATTGATATTTAAATCAATATAATATCAATTTGTTTATTTTTATTCCCTTTCTTTTAGAAAAAAACAAACTACATTGATGACTTAAAAGTTAAAATGAATCTATTTTGTACTTAAAAACAAGGTTTATATAAGAAACAAATAAGGGACGGTAATGAGTCGGGTATTAGTAATCTTAATTATATACACGGTTGTAAAATCACGTCCCATATCCGACCCAATACACATCGGGTATACCCCTGGATATCGGGTATACCCGTTAGTTTGTTAAAAAATACTTGGGATTTCCAAGTATATTTCTTTTTTTACCATTATAATTATTGTATAATTTTTATTTATATAATAACTATTACAAATTAAAATATGATATAAAGTAAACTACGGTTTTAGTCCCTGTGGTTTAGGTTAATTCCCTATTTTAGTCCATTAGTTCTAATTTCACCTTTTAATCACTGTAGTTTCATTTTTGTTTCAATTAAAATCAAATTGCTAACATCGTTAAAATTTTCTGTTTATTTTTATGTAAAAACACAAAAATACCCTTGTTTGACCACCTATGTCTTTCTTCTGTATAAAACCCTAAAATTCACAACTCCATTGTCACCATTCACCACCACCATCTCTTTCACCAACGAAGCACTAAGTTGGTGGAGGAATATTCAGAGAACTAAGTCCCCAAATGCTATAAACAGAATGACATGGGACGACTTGAAGAAGCTGATCATCCAAAAGTTCTGTCCACAGAACGAAATTGATCGAGTGGAAAATGAATTCCTAAACCTCAAGGCTGGGAACAAGACGCACCGCCAGTACACTTCGAGATTCAATGAGCTAGCTCAAGTAGTCCCCCACCTGGTAGAAACTGAAGACCGTTTGATCAAGTACTATGTTAAGGGGCTGCCACAACGGGTCCGTGTTCATGTAAAAGCTAACCTACCCTCGACCTTCGAGTCGGTAGTAAATCTGAGCGGAATCGTCTACGACGACTACGCTAATGAGGACCCGGCACCTGAGACACAAAAGAGAAAATGGGAGATCCCGTCCAGAGGCACCGGAAGAGGGAACGTAACAGCTGAAACTAAGAAGCCAAGATTTGATGAATATGAAACTTGCAAGAAATGTGGAAGGCAACATCTGGGCGAGTGTCGAGTCGGCACCACCACATGCTATAAGTGCGGGAAGCCGGGGCACTTCTCCCGGGAATGTATAAGAAACGTCAAGTGTCAAGTATGTGGACTTTTGGGACATCTGACAAAGAACTGCAGGAAGGCCGGCCAATCTGGTTCGGGAAAAGATAGGGAGCAAGAACCGCAAAAGGCAAGGACTCGTGCCTATGCCTTGACCGAGGAAGAAGCAAGAGGAAACCCTGATGTTGTGTCAGGTACGTTCCTAGTAAATGATGAAAATGCTGCTATTTTATTTGACTCTGGTGCTAGTAAAAGCTTCATATCAACTGCATTTAGTCGTAAGCTGGATTGCACTATCAACACCATAGTAAAGGCCTTTAGTGTACAAACTGCCGTGGGTAAAAATTCGGCAGTGTTCCAAGTTACAGAGGATTGTATCATAGAAATAGAGGGTCATAAGTTTCCTTCTAGGTTGTTCCTTCTCACCTTAGGAGGATTCGATATAGTATTGGGTATGGATTGGCTAGCTGCCAATGAAGCTCAAATCATATGTAAACGTAAAAGAATACACCTCAAAGCTCCAAGCGGCAGTCCAATTACGGTTTATGGGGATTGAAATTGCACTATGCCGAACGTCATCTCGATGATTAAGGCCGAAAGTTACATGAGGCGCGGTTGCGAAGCTTATCTGGCGTACGTTATTGATGATAGAATGGAAACGAAAGAACTCAAGAATGTACCCGTGGTGTGCAACTTTCCGGAAGTATTCCCTGAAGATCTACCTGGGTTGCCACCCGATCGGGAAATAGAATTTCAGATTGACTTACTGCCAGGAGCAGAGCCCGTTGCCAAAGCCCCCTACCGATTGGCTCCGTCAGAAATGAAAGAATTGATGTCTCAACTAGAGGAACTAACCGAAAAAGGATTTATTAGACCGAGCATCTCACCATGGGGCGCTCCGGTACTATTTGTAAAGAAGAAGGACGGCAGCATGCGCATGTGCATTGACTACCGCGAATTGAACAAGAGAACGGTAAAGAACAAATACCCACTGCCCAGGATAGACGACCTTTTTGATCAACTACAAGGTGCGAATTGGTTCTCAAAGATCGATCTTAGGTCGGGTTACCATCAGTTGAAAGTAAGAGAGGAAGACGTACCAAAGACCGCGTTTCGCTCGCGTTATGGGCATTATGAGTTTCTCGTGATGTCCTTCGGATTAACTAACGCACCAGCAGCGTTTATGGACTTGATGAATAGAGTATGTCGACCCATGCTGGATCGATCTGTGATAGTTTTTATAGACGACATACTGGTATATTCGAAAAACGGGGGATCACCACTGTCACCTAAGGGAGGTTCTGGAGGTGCTAAAGCAGGAAAAGTTGTACGCAAAATTCTCCAAATGCGCGTTCTGGCTTAGGGAAGTCCAATTCCTAGGTCATGTAATAAACCCAAACGGCATCATGGTGGATCCTGCAAAGATCGAGACAGTAAAGGAATGGAACATCCCAATGACACCAACAGAGATACGAAGTTTTCTAGGATTGGCAGGCTACTATCGAAGGTTCATTCAAGATTTCTCAAGAATTGCCTCGCCACTAACCAAACTGACACGGAAGGAAATAAAGTATGAATGGGGTCCAACCCAAAACAACGCGTTTGAGGAACTTAAGACACGACTAACTCAAGCTCCAGTCTTAACACTACCTGAGGGAAATGAAGACTTGGTAGTCTACTCTGACGCTTCAGGGCAGGGTTTAGGGTGCGTACTCATGCAAAGAGGAAAGGTAATTGCTTATGCATCGCGGCAACTAAAGATTCACGAGGTTAACTACCCAACACACGATCTAGAACTAGCAGCAGTAGTTTTCGCGTTGAAAATATGGAGACACTATCTGTATGGAGTTAAATGCACCATTTACTCCGATCACAAAAGCCTGAAGTACTTTTTTGAACAAAAGGAATTAAACATGAGGCAAAGAAGGTGGTTAGAGCTACTGAAAGACTATGACTGTGAAATATTGTACCATCCAGGAAAGGCAAACGTAGTGGCCGACGCTTTAAGTAGAAAGGAAGAATCGACACCTATCCGAATCAAAGCGTGTCAGTTGATTATAACACCAGACTTAATGGGTGAAATATCAAAGGCACAAGATGAAGCATTGTTAGAAAGAAATGTGAAACGGGAAAGAATAGTAGGACAACAAGGGAACTTAGATGCGAATGCATACGGAGTACGAACTAGGTTTGGCCGGATGTGGATACCTAAGATTGGTGAGCTTAGAGCCAAAATACTCGATGAGGCCCATAAGTCTCGCTATTCTATCCACCCCGGCACAAACAAAATGTATCAAGACTTGAAGAAAGAATACTGGTGGCCTGGCATGAAGAATGATGTGACAGGATACGTGAGCAAGTGCCTAACGTGTTCTCTAGTTAAGGCCGAGCACCAGAAACCATGCGGTAAAATGCAACCTTTACCAATACCGGAATGGAAGTGGGAAGAGATCACAATGGACTTCATTACCAAGCTACCGCGAACAGCTAAAGGCAATGATACCATTTGGGTGATCGTCGACCGTTTGACGAAAAGTGCTCACTTCTTGCCAATACGTGAGTCTTTTTCGTCAGAAAGACTAGCAGAAGTATTTATCAAGGAGATTGTGAGCAGACATGGTATGCCGCTGTCAATTGTGTCCGACAGGGATACTAGATTCACATCAAGGTTTTGGAAGAAATTCAATGAAACAATGGGCACTAGACTGAATATCAGCACCGCTTACCACCCTCAAACCGATGGACAATCGGAAAGGACCATTCAGACCTTGGAGGACATGCTCCGGGCCTGTATCATTGACTTCGGTGGGAGTTGGGACAGCCACCTACCATTGGCAGAATTTTCATATAACAACAGCTATCACTCAACAATTGACATGCCGCCATTTGAAATGTTGTATGGAAGGAAATGTAGGACCCCGGTTTGTTGGGGGGAAATTGGACAGAAGGATTTTGCAAGTCTCGAAGTGGTCAAAGCTACTTCTGAGAAATTTGATCAAATCAAGGCTCGAATGAAAGCCGCAAAAGACAGACAGAAATCATACGCGGATAAGTGAAGGAGGGATTTAGAGTTTCAAGTAGGGGACATGGTACTGTTGAAAGTATCACCATGGAAAGGAATCATCCGATTCAGGAAGCGTGGCAAACTAAGTCCAAGGTTTGTCGGACCTTTCAAGATTTTAGCAAGAGTGGGTCAAGTTGCTTACAGACTCGACCTACCCGTTGAGCTTAGTGGAATACACCCTACGTTTCACGTGTCGCACTTACGCAAGTGCCTAGCTGACGACACAGCTCACATACCTTACGACGAGATCGAAGTGGATAACGGTCTAAATTATGTAGAAGAACCAATAGCCATTCTTGATCGAGCTGAAAAACGACTACGCAATAAGTCGATACCGTTAGTCAAGATACAGTGGAAGCACAGAAAAGGGTCAGAAGCTACATGGGAAAAGGAAGACGAGATGAGGGGACTATACCCTCAATTGTTTAACGTATGAACAGTTTCGAGGACGAAACCTCTTTAAGGAGGGTAGACTTGTAACATCCCAAAAATAATAAAACGAATAAATATAGCAAGACCGGTGATTTAGTTGGAATATTTAAATAAAAAGGGAGCGGGCCTGGGCCCGGCTTCAATGGGCCGAGGGAAGCCCATGCGCATAAGAGGCAAGGCAGCCCTCTTCCCTGCTCATTTCCCCAACTCACGCAGCTTTTAGAGAGAGAGAGGAGAGCTCGGGTCTAGAGAGAGAAAGTGACGGATCAACTCGGAAATTCAGGAGAACGTTGCTGCTGTTCCCGTGAGCAAAACCTCCGAATCAGAATTACAATCCAGGTAACGATTCGATCACATTATGAAGTTTTTGTTCGTTTTGGGAAGTTTCGGGTTTTGGCTAAAAGATAACGATTTTACGGATGAAACTTGAAAGTGATCTTAGGTATAGCATCTAGAATGAAAAAACGAAAGTTTTGATCAAAGAAAATTTAGATATCGACATGACCAGATTCGCATGCAGAACATTCGGATTTTTGGGGAAGGCGATAAGTGCAGGTCCATCGAAACTACTTAGTTTCGATATGTGCAGGTCCATCGAAACTACTTAGTTTCGATATGTGCAGACCTATCGAAACTACCCAGTTTCGATATATGCAGACCCAATCGAAACTACCATAGTTTCGATATGAGCCCCCGATCCGAAGCTAAGATAATACATAGGTTATCTATCGAAACTACCTATCGAAACTATCTATCGAAACTACCCATCGAGACTACAAGTTTCGACAGAAGCAACCTATCGAAACTACAAGTTTCGACAGGGGCAATCTATCGAAACTATCCAGTTTCGATATAAGTAAACCCATCGAAACTACTAAGATCAAGTATAGTAATGTCTAGTGTCATCTAGAAGCACCATCTTATGTGTATGACTTAATTATACAGATCGTGAGTGACATTAGTGAAGCTCAGTAGCCAGCTTAGTGTATTACAGAAACTACTCATCAGGTGAGTTCTATGTGCCCCCTTCTGTGTTATGTGCAAATGATTTATAAATGTTTTGGGGCTGAAGTGTATACACTAAATGAATAAACGAAATGAATGTCAATGTGATCATACGTGATATATTAAGGTATATGTGTAGATACATATGAAAAAGGAAGTATGAATATTAAATAAAGAACGAAACGTATGTTTACAAAGAATGAATGAAAGAATGGCATAACGTAAATGAATGAAATCTTGCTTTATAAATATATATTGCATGTTATGAATGTATGTATACGTTATGGACGGAAACGAAGCTAACGACTACTACGGTAGACGGACGACCACTTGACTATTATGCAGCCAGAAACAGTAAGTCTAGAAAGGTAGACTAAATAAAGGCCACTACGGTGGAGTAAGTCGCTATGTCAATAATTCGGCTGTATAATTAGTTCAAGTGGGAAACGGATGCCTTATGGCAGACGGGCGATTATGTCGGACGGCCGAAGGGTGGCCGGACCTAAAGTTATTTCGGACGGCCGAAGGGTGGCCGGACCAAAAGTTAAGGCGGACGGTTTCTAGGACCGGACGAGTAAAAGGGCTACGACGGTAGCTCAAGGGCGTATATCTTTGTGATATACGCAGTAAATGACGGGTTGATCACCCATATGTGTATGACCAATAAATGGTAAAGAAAGTAAAGGTGAATGCATATCCATGTAATCACATAAGAATGTTGAAGAAGGAATGTAAAGAAAAGAAAATGGTGAATGCATATATATATATGTAATCACAAAAATAAAGAAAAGAAAGATGAAAGAAAAGCAAAAGTTATGAATACGTATTTATATGAATGACTTTATAATAATGCTTACTTATGAAGTAAAGAAAAGAATGTTTATATCTAAACGCATTAAACTAGAACTCACCAGCGTTAGCTGACTTTTAGTATACATTTCAGGTAACAAAGGCAAGGGTCGTGCGAAGGCGTGAAGGCTGCCCGGCGTGTGACTGACATCCCACCTTATGTTTTGATTAGACAATGGTTAATGTTTTGAATGTTAAGACTTCCGCTGTAATATACTTAAATGTTGAATGTTTCCGCTGTGTTTGAATGTTTTTAATTAAAAGTTCAGTAATTAATGACTATGTTTATGAGTAAATCCAACAAGTGAGGTTACCCTGTTTTAGGGGCCTTACAAAAAACTTATTAACTAATCAATGCTAGAAGCAATAACAAACCTAGTATTTCCTTTTCCTTGTACTTGGCATTATGGACATAATTTCATCAAAGCTTCAAGAGAGGCTATACTTTGAAACCAAATGCAAAAACAAACGACCATTTGCATCTAGTCTTTTGTCCTACATTCCTTTAGACACTTACTTAGACCCACAAACGATAGTGAATGGGGGCAATTACTTATATTTTGTGTGTATATATTATGCATAGGGTTGTATCGGTTCAACTCGGTTATGGAACACCCTTAACCATAACCGATTTATCAGTTAATCAAAGAACCTTAACCATAACGTCGGTTAATTTCGGTTATCGGTTAATTTGGTTCGGTTATCGGTTAAGGTTTGTTTACCCCTAGGCAAAACTCATTAGAATAGTGCATTAAAAATTGCAAAGTTTGACACATAGGGTTAATAGTTTTGATACGTCGTAATATACATGTGTGTCAGAACCCATTACACAAATGTAGCATACATGTAAAGCTGGATGCACCGTTGTAAAGTTGTCAAAACTCATTACAACAGTGCATTAAAAATTGTAAAGTTTGACGCATAAGGTTAATAGATCTGGTACGTCATAATATAGACATGTCTCGTAACCCATTACAACAATGTAGCATACAAGTAAAGTTGGATGCACCGTAATAAAGTTACCTAGCAAAACTCATTACTAGGGGTGTGCAAAAACGTCGAAAACCGAACCGTATCCGTAACCGAAAACAACCGGACTGAACTGTGAATTCAGTTTTCGGATATACCTTTTTTTGAATTCGGTTTGTTCGGTTATACATATTTCCAATACAGTTCGGTTGAATTCGGTTTATCCGGATATTTTTTTTAAATCGGTTTATTCGGTTGAATTCGGTTCCGTTAGAAACATATCCAATTCGGTTCGGTTGACGGAACAAACTGTTAACTGAACCGATGAACACCCATACTCATTACATCTGTGCATTATACTTGTAAAATTTGATACATTGTTGTAATGACATAATGCATCAACAACACGCGCGGTTTGCAAATTGTTTATGATTAAGAGTATGAGGTATACTCTCACTTGGGAGAGCTAAGTGAGAGTACTTTTTCTGTCACGTGGGCGCCACATCAGCGTGAAAAGTTGCTCACTTGGCAAAGGAAATAGCCAAGTGAGTGAAATACCACATATTTGACCATAAGGGACCCACCCAACAGCCACACCCCCAATGGGAGACCCACCCAACACACACAAAATTGCCCCTTTCTCCCGTGAAGCTACTCACGCGGACTCCCTCACCCCCCTCTCACGCCATAGGGCCATAGGGGGGCGATGTTCCATATATGTTCACAGCGTGATATACCTCATAGGTATCCTCCCGTGAGGGTATACCACATACCCTAAGAGCAATGACACTTGACTCTGAAACAACATTGTTTTTTTTTAAATAACATAGGGATATCTTTATTAAATTAAAGAGCATAAAAATATGAACTTAGTTGTATAATTAAAAAGATTTAAACTATATTCAATAAAGATATTTTAGATTCAAACAATTAATGATAACTATTTTTTAAATTATATGTTCTTTCAAGTATATAATTGGGTGTGAAGGGCGAAAGAGTAATTTGGTTAACACAGAAACAAACAATAAGGGGACCCAGGAGAGAAGAATGGCTTGAGGTGGGTTCGTGTGATCTGGCAAAAGTAACCGAGCCAGGCTAGCCATTTGATTAATTGGCATGATTGGGTCCCATGCCAACACTCACTGGATCCCATTACATTACCAACATCATCAACCCATTTAGCAACACAACAAATCATATTTAATTAGATTTACGTTTCTTATTATTGATATGTCTTAATTGCAAACAAAAAAATAGTTGGTCACAGTCACTAGGATCCCCTCAAATATCATATGTGTTTTTAGCAATTTAATGTTCACATTCGTCCCACTTTGTTATTATATATGTACAACACACCATCATCGTTAATATTCCAATTGCATCATGAACATTAGAATCGGGTCGGGTTGGTACAATGAAGTTGGAGATTTGCAGGTTGAAATTGATAAGTTTAAATATGTCACACTTAAAAACATGTAATCTAAACACGTCTTTTATAATTCATTTATCTAAACGAGTCAAACAGATTGACAAATCAAAAGAGGTTGGTGAGTTGTAAATGTGATGTAATCAAGTTGTAACGAGTTAAACATGTTGTAAAAGGTTGGCAAGCTGTAAATATGGTGTCATGCAGATTAAACGAGTAGACAAGTTGAATGTATAAATTATATATGTTAAATATTTTTATTTAATTTAAACGAGTTGAATGGTGTCCTATTTAATTTTCATACCACTCATGACCTAGTGCTCTAGTTGTATGATGCTTGCAATCAATAAAAGCGATATGTGTTCAAATCAATGCAAGTGTAATGTTAGGTGGTATTTAGGTGTAAAAAATGTTGTTTAAATGAAAAAAAAATTAATGCCACACGAAACAGACACATTTATTAAACGGGTTAGAGATGTCAACCCAAACTTGATTATTCTCATGCCTTGTTTAGAACCGTGCCGGAAATTATCACCCCTTTATAAACTTAATTGCACTCACATGTTCACATTTTTGTCATCCTGATCAAAATATGTGATTTATGATTGGCATGGATGCTACAACAACGTGCATCAAAATTCATTATAATATCGAACCAAACTTGTGAACTTTTGAATTACGGACATGTACATGTGCGTCAACACTAACTCTATCACTAAATTAAACATAAGAAGTAGACACGCAGATGTAATAGTTAAATGCAAACAATTATATACATGTCCGTCAAAACTTATTACAATAACAAATCAAACATTCAAAACATAAGAAATGGACACATCGTTACTATTTTGATACACCATTACAAACCAATCTATCATATCAAAACCAGAGGAGTCTCCGAGATTTCAAATGTCCAGCGCGACTATAGAGAAAAGCCTCTCGAAAACCATCAAAATATTATATATATATATATATATATAAAATATAATATTGTGTATATATATAAATTTATAGTTTTTTATAAAATATAATTATATATATATATATAGGGGACGTATCAAATGAAAACCCTACGTTATTGTAAAAACCCAAAAACTTCATATGAGCTATATATTCTTTTTTGAATATTTTATTATGTGGTTATTATTAAATCTAGGTTTTTTTATTTTTAATTGAAAAAAACATGTGGTCCATATTTATCACAAGAGTATAAAAGTAATTACACTTTTTATTTATTTTTTAATTAAATCATAATAAAATATGAATTTTCCCTTTTTTTACAACTATCTCTAGATCTATAAAACAAATGAAGAACACGTTTTTACACCTGTGTAAAAACCAAATAAATATGTGTAATAATCAATATAAACATGAGTAAAAACCTAAAAACAGGTTTTATGTATTGTAAAACCTAAAACATATCCATAAAACTAATAATTTCACTGTATAAATAGAATAAAATCAAATTAACACACGTGAATAAGAACTCTTTACACAGGTGTAAATTTAGTTTACGTTTGTGTAAAAAATCAAATACACATGTTTAAAAATACATGTGTGTAAAAATCAAATCCTACTTGTAAAATAAAACTCGATCTTGAATCCGGACTTTTACACCGTCTTGAGCCCCGATCTTCTTGACATACTTCGATCCTCATATGCTTGTCTACACTATCTAGACATCAAAGGTGTCATAAAACATAATTTTTCACATATAAAAATAAGAAAAATACAGCAAACACATATAAAACAATATTGAAAAGTTGAAAAATAAAGCACCCATACCCCCTCCCCAATCCGACCAGTTCAGGCTAAGAACACCCAGTTTACACACGTGTAAAAATCAAATACACACGTGTAAAAATCAAATACACATGTGTAAAACTCATATATTCAAAAACCTCACAAAAACAAAGTATCATTTTTTATTTCCATTTCAAAACCTCACAAAATAAAAAGTTTAAACCAATAAATAGGTTGGAAATATTTAAACACAGAATAGATCTATTAATAAGAACAAATTAAATCTAAGACTTACCTAGACCAAAATCAATCATATATATGGATATGAAGCAAGAAAAGCTGTATTCGAAGAAATCCAGTTTTCCCAAACCATAATGTAGGAGGGTAGAAGAAATCCAGGTATCCGAAGCAAGAAAAGTTGTCAAAATTAAAATAAACAAATTAGTAACCCTATATCGAGTAGTCGGACAAAATGGAGCGGGTTTTGGAACCACGAGTGTCGATCCGACGAGTGTAGGGGTTAAGATGACGACCCGATGTTGAGACAGAACCAGCATCGCCATAACCAAAAGAGATCGAGCATCTTCCATGGCGATTTCAGGTGGGTGGGTTGCATTTTGACCGAAATCGAAGAGAAAGAGGGAGATGTAGGAGTTAAGATGATGACCTGATGTTGTGACAGAACCAACGCCACCATAACCAAAAGAGATCGAGCAACTTCCATGGCCATTTCAGGTGGGTGGGTTGCGTTTTGACCGAAATCGAAGAGAAAAAGGGAGATGGGCATAATTCTGAACCCACACGGTGGAGGCCGGAGATCGGGTGGATGAAGGGGGAGGGCTGGAGATCTATGAAATTGAAACTTGAGATTTGAAGATGAAGATATGATTTTAAGAGATAGATAAAGACGAAGATGATCAAATGAAGATCTGATTGTGCTTAAGAGAGAGAAAAAATGGATTTTATATGGTAAATAGGTAAATTACCAAAACATCCCTCAATGTATAAAATAAATAAAAAATGATGGAAATAAAATGAGTGGCTAGGATTGAGTTTTTGGGTTTTCACAATAACACAGAGTTTTCATTTGATATGTACCCTATATATATAAATTTTAAAAATTTTATACCCCTCGAAAACCATCAAAATTATATGCCCCGCGTGACAGCACATGTCGCACATACCACTGATCGAGCCACCTCTGATCAAAACTCATAACATAAATATAAATGTATAAAATCCACAAAGTGTGTATAGGGATCGAGAATGAGTACCTATAGTTGTTATTTACAAAGTGAGTTTTATTATTATTTAATATTTTACTAAACCAGTTATTAATTAAAATACTAGGTTAGAATCTCGTGTATTACACGGGTTGAATAAATGTAATGTTATATACTTAGTAATAAAAATATTATGTCTTTAAAAGCCCGTGTATTACACGGGTTGAATAAAATATAATGTAATCTGTTAACACGTACATTCGTCAAAATGGAACAATGTGAATATGTAAATACATGATTAAAGAGTTTTTATTTGGATCTTATATGGCTATAAAATTGCCTTTAAAAAAAAAAGATGGCTAAAAAATTGTTTTCGGTTTGTAGAATTCATAAAAATATGATAGAACAATTTAATTGATGATAAACACAGTTTTAAATTTAAAAATCTATATATAAAAATTGAAACAATAATTAATTTAGTTGACTAAAATAGTGGAGTTAATTATTAATAGGAGAGAGAGGCAGAAAAATGAGAATATGAAGGCTTAGAAATATAACAATTGTCTCTCTCAAAATCTTGATTTATTAGTATGTATAAATATAGATGTTTAAAGAAAGAAACAATAATTTCTTTACTTTTTTATCATTTAATAATTTTATTTGAATCTTTATACATAACTATTTACGTATAAGATGCTCGACCAATTATTGAGCATCAAAAGCAACCTATATACTATGCTTTAATAAACTCTAGCATAGTAGCATTTATAATGTTCATATATTTAAACATGATAAAAACAGTAAGTGAATTTAATTCTGAAAATAGAGTTCACGTTCTTTCTTGTTTTCCTTTGACAAGATTATTCTAAATAATTGGGTGAAGGGGACTGGCAGTCGTGGGCGGGTAGGGAGACGGTAAGGAGCGGGTTGCGGGTACCCCGTCGCAAGGGTGGCGGGTAGCATGCAGCTGGTAGAGATAGCGGGTAAAAGTAGCCGTTGAAACTGAATTACATGTGGAGTGATTTAAATACTTTTCCATCCATTTATTATTAAATATATCTTGATCTCAAATATGCACATATATATACGGTAGGTTTTTTGCTTTTAGTATTAAATATATCTTGATCTCAAGTTTGTTTCTTTATAGTTTCGTCCACATAATTTGAAAGGTCGGTATAAACTACACGTAAGTTTTTTATTTTACCCGTTTCAAAAAATCATTATTTCTAAAAAGTTTTTTACGTTTAAAAAACACTTTCTGTATTTTTA
Source organism: Smallanthus sonchifolius (assembly GCA_023525975.1). Classification (NCBI taxonomy): domain Eukaryota; kingdom Viridiplantae; phylum Streptophyta; class Magnoliopsida; order Asterales; family Asteraceae; genus Smallanthus; species Smallanthus sonchifolius. The sequence continues at coordinate 87,539,993 of CM042030.1, read as the reverse complement.
ATTAAAAAAATTGGTTATTAATTTGTCTTAATTAAAAAAAAAAATAGGAGGGTTGGAGGGTACCACTCCCACCATAGAGGGTACTTTGATAGGATAGTTTGACTAAGTAAGGTGACAACTTCTAATTGGTCTAATTTGGGAGGGTAGTTTGGTTGAGAGGATACCACTCTCACCTCCCTAAGAATGTAAACATCACATCTCTCTTACATAATATTTACACCAACCAATAATATGAGAAAATAAATGTTAAATTCCTAAATCCTATGCCTAATTATTTGTTATATATAAAAGTTATAGTAAGTTGCACCAATTTTAATATATCCTATAATAGTATTTGAACCCTGGTTTTTTATAAAAGAGTCATTAACTCTTACCATTATAGTACCAACCCTACTGACTTCAAAAACATTGAGGCCCTCTAAGATTATGATATATGTAATGATAATATTTTTAAAAATTTAATTAGACACGTTAATTAGGAGGAGTCAGCTTTTTCTCATATGAAAAAAATATGTTCACTAATTATACAAATTTATATTATTTTAAAATTATTATATATTTTTACTCATAAATAACCGTATAAAAATTACTAAGAAAGTTTTTGATTAAATAACTTACACGTTTTATAGTTTACTATATCCAACTTTAAGTTTATCAATTATACATTTGTGTTGTTAAAAATAGATGTCTTCGCCTATGTCAGAACTAAAAACGATGACCAGATCGAATAAAACTCATATATATTTTTGTGTATATTCTCTTTACTAGTTTAGATCCCGTGTCTACATACGGGGTAAAAAAATCAGTATATAAATTTTTTAAATCTTTATGTATATATTTTACAGGTGTAAAATATATTACATATACTAAGGATAGAAACAAACTTAAAATATGCAAAAATTAATATATAATTGGGTTTTAAAAATACGTTAATTACTATTTGATTTAATTTGTCTTTCATTTGATCGAAATAAAATTTAAATAATTAAATTTTAAAGTTTCTTATAATAAGGGATATTTTAAAATAAATATGTTTTATTAGTATAATTAGTAATTTCTTTAATTAAAAGATAGAAGTGCATTAAATAAGAGAGAGAGACGGGAAAAAATGGTGAGAATGAATATGGAGGCGACACGTGGCACTAAAAACCTTTATTTATTATATAGTATAGATTTTGAACAATTATTACAAGACATTAATGCCATTAATTAGAGTATATTTTGATTAGATTAGCAAAAATGGTATTTGATTAATTTAATTAATTAATTAATTAATAAAAAAAATATATAGAAGAAGAACAAGAAGGAGCTGTCTTTTATTGTATTAGTGCTGTCGTTTTCTATTACCATACGTTTCTATTTCTTTGTTTTGGGTTTAGTCGCTTAATGGGCTTCAATCTCATCATCCTACAATCACTCCTTCGTCTCTCAAGATTCTCCCATTGCCCCTCTTCTTCAATCGCCACCAGATGAAGAGGCTAGTAAGTATGTTGCTTCTTTTTAATTTCATTATTTTTGTTTGCTGTAAATCTCACAAAACCATCCAATTTCAATGCTTTTGATCTCTCATATCTCGATCTCAATTCCAGATGGGTTTTTGTCGTAATCACTTTTCTTGATTTCAATTTCCCATTTTTGTGTATTTTTGGTACCAATTTAGGTTTTTTTTTACTGAGAGATTTGAGGGTTTTTATGTGGGTTAATGTTGGTGATTTTGAAATCAAAGTGATGGGAAATATGGATCTGATCCACATTTTGATTTAATTTACTCACATTGATCTCTAAAGTACCAGAATTTGGATTAATCTGTTGTTTTTCATCAAAATGGTAAAATAATATTGTTTTCTTTAGATTTACTTCATTAGTATGGTGTTAGATGCTGATTAAAGCAGTGGATTAACATTAAAATAGATCTGTTTTGATCACACAATGTGTTCTGATCTATCTGTTTTGTTTGATTTTCTTCATCACATATGCTCATTTTAGTTATGGCTCATTTTTCTGAGATTTTGCCTGCTATTAGAGTAATAAACTTCAGTTTATTATATTATTATAATCATATATTGAGTGAATGTGTGCTCATTTTCATATATATATATATATATATATAGTTATGTTGGTTGTTTAGCTTCAAACAAAATTGATTAAAGTATCAAACTTGGTCTCTATGGTATGATATGATATGATTGGTTTCAAATATGTTGTTGATTCATGCCCGGCTTGCACAATAGCCAGAAAATCATCCACATTTTACAAACCGATTTTAATTTTTGTTATATTTGTTTGAGGGGGAGGAGGAGTTTTTTTTTCAAAGCTATGATTTTTATACTAAATTTTTAAACTTTTGCTACCTTGGATACCTTATACTTTTGGTGGAATGAGAATTCTTGAACTTGAGAAATGAAGCCATCCAAAACTATCTTTTTTCTCAATAATAATTTTTCACGCGTTTTTATTAGACACGTAGTATATGCTTTGCTGAAAGTGGTTCAACAATTGGTACTAAAAAAGAGAGCAAAATCATTTTTCTTGAAGTAAAAAAGCACTCTTGCATAGTTGAATCCTTAATAATCTTAAATCTTTCTTTACCTTTTTCTTTTTGTTTCTTTTTTTTTCCAGGTGGTATTGCTTTTGCTTGTAGTTACAGTAAGTAATGCAATTGAACTCTACAATGGTGAAGAAGGCGCGTGCAATTCTGAAAAACATTTGACACCGCGCCCTCATAGTGTTTCCATATTAGAATTCGGTGCAGTTGGTGATGGGAAAACTTTAAATACTGTTGCTTTTCAAAATGCAATATTTTACCTTAAATCTTTCACTGATAAAGGTGGGGCCCAATTGTATGTCCCCTCGGGAAAATGGCTCACAGGAAGTTTTAATCTTACTAACCATCTCACACTTTTCCTTGAAAAAGAAGCCGTTATTCTTGGATCCCAGGTGCAGTTTTTGACTTGATTCTTTTTGTCTTTGGGTCAAAAATGGGTGGGTGGGTTGGACAGGTTGGGTAACGGGTTTGTTTGGGCCATTAAAAAACTGTTAGTAGAATGATACCCTGATTTTGAAATAAAGCGATCTTGGAGGTTATATTCATGTTGAATACACTTTCAGTTTTGACCCTTTTAATCTGATCGACCCATAGCTATTCTTTTTTATTTTACCCATTAACCTGTTAAGGCAATGTATAAGTATAACCCAAATCCACCTGTTTACTCATAACGGGCCAAAATTTCCACCTCTAGTGTTCTGGTATTTGATTATATGATACTGAAAATCATTTATAAAACTTGGTCTAGGAGTTTCAATTTGCCTTTATTAATCACTTTTGACTGGTGTTAAGTGCTTGAAAAATTACTTTTCTAATAAAGTACCCTGTAATAGATAGAAATAAAATAAGGGCATATAAATAGTTTTACTGGTTATTTAAAATTGATTATTTGACATATGAATAATCAGAAATGTTTACTTATGATACGCATTTATTTATCTTGTAGGATATCGAGCATTGGAAGGTTGTTGATCCTTTACCTTCTTATGGTCGAGGTATTGATCTGCCCGGTCAAAGATACCGTAGTTTGATCACCGGAGAAAATCTTAATGATGTTGTCATTACAGGCATGGAATTTCTTCTTTTTTAATATCACCCAAACATTTTTTTTAAAACATTTTTTGAAATATTTAAGTTTGTTGCCTTCTATTTTGTTAACAAATCTCGCAAATTTGTGCAGGTGACAATGGTACCATTGACGGGCAGGGTTCTATATGGTGGGATAGTTATGGTTCCAGTACTTTGAATTATAGTCGTCCTCATATTGTTGAGTTTATCAACTCTAAGGATATTGTTATCTCCAATATAACCTTTTTAAATTCACCTGCATGGACTATTCATCCTGTATATTGCAGGTATCAATCATCCTTCTTAATTTATAATATTTTTTTATTAGTTACTAAAAGTTTATCAGGATAGTGAATTAAATACGACTTAACGAGTTTGTTTTCATGCTAATTAAACAGTAACGTTCTTGTTCAAAATATAACGGTGTTGTCCCCGGCTGAATCTCCTTACACAAGTGGCATAGTTCCAGGTGCGCTTGAAATCCTTACGTAGAGGTGGCATAGTGAGTGAGCGGGCGGGCGGGTGGGTTGGGTAACGGGTCGAAACGGGTTGGGTTGACCCACCATCGTTTTTCATGTTTTTTTTAAGTTTGGTAGAAAGTAATGTACTTAATATAAGGAGGCTGGTATAGATACACCAGTGAAGTTATATAGACACCGGGTGACGTTATCATACATGTCGTATGGCGTGGCGAAAATGGTCATGCGGTATGATTATGTCAGGGTACCACATCATACGGGCCGTATAGTTTGACGACACCACCTCATACGACCCTTATAAAGAAATTATTGCCCGTATGATGTACTAATCTAACACGTTATATGACCGGTATGACCATTTTCACCATATCATACGACCTGTATGGCTGTATGTCCATATGGCGTGTATGACATGTCAATGGTGTTTGTACAGTGTGTCCATGTGTCAGTAGTGTTCTTTTAGACGCAGCCTAATATGGTTGTAAAATTGTTGAAAAGTTGGACAAAAAGCTTACTTAAACCTTGTAATTGTGAATGTATTAGAATGTGTATTTGGATTTACAATGAGGTGTGCATATATAGAGCACACTATTACAAGTCCAGTCCCTACACTATTATTGTGGTCTAATAAGCTTCTAGGGTCGACTCACCTGTTATGACCCGAACCTGCCCGACCCGCGAAGTTTACTACATTTAAGCATAACATTCATGACAATTTTTCGTTTTTCTTAATGTGATCATGGCATTTTCAGATTCTTGTGATACCGTTTGTATTGAGAATAGCAACATTAGCACGGGACATGATGCAGTATCTTTAAAAAGTGGTTGGGACCAGTACGGGATCACATACGCTAAGCCGACTACAAACGTGCACATAAAAGGGGTCCGTCTTCAATCATTCACAGGCTCGGCTTTGGCTCTCGGGAGTGAAATGTCAGGTGGCATCTCTCAGATACTCATCGAAAATCTAAAATTACACGATTCCTTCACAGGAATCTCATTCTTGACTTCAAAAGGACGAGGCGGTTACATCAATTCCATTTTCATATCAAATATCGACTTCCAAAACATCGGTTTGGCGATCCAGTTAACAGGGGAATGCAATTCCCACCCCGATGATCAATACAATCCGAACGCGATACCCATCGTTAAGCAAATCACTTTCAAGAATATGGCGGGAATGAATATTTCAAAAGCCGGGAATCTTCTTGGCATTCTTGAATCTCCATTTACTTCAATATGTCTTTCTAACATCTCATTTGCTTTGAACCCTGCAATTTCGGGTTCGGGTTCACCATGGGCCTGTTCCAACGTCTCGGGTTTTTCTGAAGACGTGTTTCCCATACCTTGCCTTGAACTCCAAGCAATCCCCTTAAATTCTTCGGTTTGTTTTCCTAAACCATACATCGAATCACAAAACCTTGTTGCTGTTTTATGATTATAAACATTCAAATTCCAAAAACCCATATCATTTGTTGGTAGAACAAGCATCTTCTGCTGATTTTCAAGTCCATTGAGGAATCTTTGTCGGATTATAGAAGCAGTAGGATGGATTCTTTCGCCATGTGGACGTCTGGTTTGTGTACAGCCCGGTTTTCGTTCATTTTCATTTACAATTTCAGTTTCGATTTCATGTGTAAGAAAAGTTTTGTAGCGGCTTTCTCATTATTGTTGATCATGTTATTGACTGCATTCTGAATGTAAATCTTATTATTGGTTTTCGAATTTAAGGATGTTACATGTTGGGCAAAGTTGCATAAAACAATTAAATTATAAACTGTTTTGTCTGTTTTTTTTATAATTTCTATGTTATCTTGTTTTTATTCTTTTGCCATGTAGGGTTATTTGCAGAAAACATCAAAAGACCTGCAAACATCTCAGCTGCAGATGTAGCCATTGTTTGGGAGTGCTGGACCACATGTACTTTAATTAAGTTTTATAAAAACAAATGTGTAAGTAAACAGTTTTTGTAGTTATTCATAATCTTAGATTGGTAAAATAACAATCCACTTTAAATAATAAAATAATTGGAATTAGAAATGATCATCTTTGAGAGTAACTAGATTATAAAATTCATCTTAAGATGTAACTAGATTTATAAAAGGAAATATAGATTATATTTACTCATCAGGTCTAATAAAAGTACTAAAGGGTTAATATGTAACAAGATCTATTAATATAAGACTAAAATACAAAATTGTCTTTATTAACTTCATTTTAGCATGTACTTTATGATTGTTATGTTTTTCTTCTTCATTTTTGAGATCTATGATGTCAAACAAATTTGGTTGGTGTCTGATACGCGGTTGTGTAAACATGTACTTTATGATTGTTACGAATACGTATGTTGGTTTGAAACTAACATTAAAAGTTTGTGTTAAATGAAAACTTGAGGATTTCTTAGAAGAGAATGTTTTCTTGTGGTCAAAAGAACCTTTGTAGCAAACAGATTTACAACAGCTATTTCAACAGTTCATGAAAACCAAAAATAGAAAGAAAAAAAAAATAAAAAAGGATAACATAATAAAAATTTATGTAAACCCTCTCATCACTCTCACTCACTCTCTATGTGGAAAAAAATGTAAAAGCAAAAATCAAGGAATGTTACTCTTCACTACTTCCTGTTTCCAGTTTTCTTCATTTCAACAGCAGTTACCAGCCTACCACCATGTAGTCGCGGTTGAGGATGGCCACTGGCATTGGTTGATTTGCGTGAAGGTGAAGGCAAAAGTCTTGGAATCATTGACCTGCTGCTGTAATTGGTCAAAACATTGACCATATTTGTGTGATTAAATTTAATCATTATAACATATAGTTATTGACTTTTGGAACCACTAAGCTTGGTTTTTCATTGCAAGCAAGGATTGTCTTCTTTTATATTTTTGCAACCCATGTTATTTTCTTAGCAAGAATGATGGTTGGTTTACAACAGAAAACCAAATATAATGGTTAGTTTTCAATCAATTTACTCATGAATGGGTCAATCGGGGTTGTGTTTAATGAGAATGATACATATACCTAACATCAACCTAATGCCAATTGATAAGTTGACATCCATCCATGAGATTGTGAGGAAGTATACCCTTGTCTAGAACTCATGGATGGATGAAAAGTGGCATTACATATGTATCATTTCTCATGTTTTATGACTAATGGGCCAAATGTGCCAAACAGTTCAAAAGTGGCCCCAATATAACTTGTGTAATCATATTTGACACTAATTATTTATAAAAATGTAAAACTTTGGACAAAAAGTGTTTTGGGTCAACCCAATCTCCAATCCACCGGTACCAAAATACACGATTTGGCTTGCTCAACCGGTCCATTTTACCACCTATATATTTTTAGTTAGATGGGTGGGCCAGGCAGGTTTGGGTAATGGGTCAAAAGTCAAAAAGTGTTGTAGTACGGATTGAAAAAAGGCTTGGATGTTTTGGGTTGACATGCAAACACTTCTGTTGTCATTTTTGTCTTTTAATAAATATACTGCTAAATGATTATTAAAAAGAATGTTAACCCAAAACTTTGAATAAAACAATTTAGAAAGTTGTAGGCAATTACGCATTAAAAAGACTTCAGCTGACTTTCAGCCCATCCCTTTAACCCATTCCCCTTATAGCTAAACTTTTTTATTCTACCCGTTTTTCCATTTGTTCCGCGTGAGATTAAAAAAACCCCCAAATCGACCATTCATAAGTAAATCAGTTGAAATCACCACCTACAGCTAAAATAATACCAAAGGACAAGGCTACTGGTTATACCTCAAATCCGGGCTCTTTGTTGGCTTTCCATTCGAGTTATTATTAAATCTTGACATTGTTGGAAGTTTAGAGTGATTATATTGCCAAAGCAGATCAGGCTCAGATGAGTCACTAGTGGCAGCATCAAGTTCATCCACCCCATCAGTAGTCACTATCTCAAACCCACCTCCACTTTCAAACACGGTATAAGATTGTTCCGAGGAAGAATCCGGAACATATTTTTGGTAAAATGTATCAGAAATTGCAGAATTTTCTGCTTCCCAACATCGAGCTGCATCTTGTTTGTTTACCATGACTTTATCAACCCAGTCACCCGAGCACGTGTCTCTATCATCTTCTAGATATGTCTCACCTGGACTGCTTACTGGAGGCCATGGTGGTGAATTTGCTAATAGTTCTTCTAAATCAAAGCTTTGTGTCTTCTGCCTTGATCTAGATTTCTTGCCAACCTGAAAAGATAGATAATGGGCTGATTTTGGAATATAGAAACAAAGTAAAGTAGAGATCATGCTTAAAGCAAAGATTTGGTCTGTTCCAATAGGCTATTTTAACTATGACAGTCTTGTAGAGATGGTAAGATGAGAGGGGTGGGTAACAGGCCAAAAGGTTTCAGGCTGGAACACACAAACACCTGTTTATCCATTTCTTAAATAATTAATTATGTTTATGAAAACAACATTATTACCAAATAATCTAGATCTTTGAAGGAAACAATTTAGGAGGTTTTGTCACATTTTCCTCTTTTAGCTAATTTTTTAATCGACCTCTTTGAGATAAAACACAACCCAAATCAATTCGTTTATAATTGATGCATTAGTATTAACACGTTTGGAACCTTCAAGCCATTTGACTTTCAAACATCTTACGGTTCATTTATTAAAATATTTGTAGGTAATTAGTGAATGATAACAAAAACAATATTATTACAATACTAATCTAAATCTTTGAATAAAAGCAATTTCAGGAGGTTGTATGCATAAAAATAGACTTTGGGTGATTTCCAACCTGTTCAACGCATTTGACGTATTCCCCTTCTAACTCACTTTTTGACTTGACCCGTTTGAGATAAAAACACAACCTGAATCGACCCATGTATAACTAAACGGTAGAATTTTTACAACCCGAGTGCCTATGCCATTGTGGTTGATCTAATTAATTAAAACTTTAAATTACCTCAATGTTTCCATTATCCGCCCTTGGTTTCCTGCAACTCTTTGGCTCAGTTAATGAATCTACCCTTTGTAAGTTAGGAGGGGAGTGGGATGGTAGTTTGCCACCTGGACTTCCAGATACTTTGTGTTGCATGTCTTCTTGGTCCCCTTCCTTCTTTGCAAGAGCTGCCTTGAGATTGGCAATCTGAAACAAGAAATATTATTTTCAATTTAAAAATTTTCTTAATCAAAACAAAGATCTACAAATACAGGACTACATAAAAATACCTGTTCTTTGAGGTGTTTCACATCTGAACTATCTTTATGTACTTGTGCAGCACCAAGTTCAACAGTTGCCACCCGCTCAGCAAATTTAAGTGTACTGAGTGTTTCTCCAACAGCATTCAGTTCTGGGCTTATGTGAACAAACATCAATGTCTTTGCTTGACCTCCTAATAATAAATCCACAAGAAAAAAAAATTAAGATTTGGAAGGAAACCAGAATAAAAATAAAAAAGGCTGAAGCTTTATAAAGATTGTGTTATTTTACCAAGTGAATCTTGAAGTAGTTGTGTGAGTTTGCTGTTTCTGTAAGGCACATGTGAATTCTTTTGAGCAAGAGAAGAAATCACATCGCCTAATGCTGACAGGGATTTATTAATATGTTGTGCCTCTTTTAATCTATCTCCAGCTACTTCAGATTTGTCCACCCGTTCACTACCTGCTAGATCAACTAAATGCATACAACCATGAAGAACAGCTCCAGATGTTAGGTCTCTCCTTTGGACATGTACAGTCAAGCAACTGTAATTAAATAAAACTTAAACATTAGATTAACAGAATAATAATAATAATAATAATATATTGCTCAAATGACAGCCTAAAAAGGGATTATGAGACCTGTGTGAGCGGCTACTACGGTCATTAAGAGCAGTTGCACCAACAGCGCGGTTTCTTTGCCCTAGGTTCATCAGATCAATAACATCATACATTGATGCCACCTGGACCAGGCTAGCATCTGGGACATTGAATCCGTTTTGTGAATTGTTACGAATTTCTAGTGTAATATCAGATTAAGGAATCTGACAAGGAGAAGTTTCAGTGTAAAATCTTGAAATCTAATCGATTTTCTGCTAAATCTGCAAATGTATAATGCGTAAGAAAAATTGTTTTATTACTACTACAGGTGGCAAATAGGCAGTTCAACTTCCCACCTAGCTACTGCTATCAACTTGCAACATCTAGTGTAAATTTAGATGCTATAGTTGTAAACTGTAACAAAAGAAAAGGATATCTTTTGTTTACACCCTCGGTAACAAGCAGATCTCGAACTTGCTCATTATAAATCTCAATCATTTGAACAGACACATCATATTGAAAGGTATCTTTCCTCTGTTCCGTGAGAAAAAACAAATCACTCAACGCCCTATAATTAACTCCTTGACTGTTCTCTGTAAGATCTTTTGGTCCAGTCTGTATGAATAACAAGCAAAAGAATTATCTTTTAAATATTTATCGAGTCACGACTTGATTAATTTAAGGAAATTTCAAAATTCTTACCATTGTATGTGTTTTTCCAGATCCAGTTTGACCGTATGCAAAAATACATACATTGTAACCATCAAGAACAGAGCGAATGAGGGGCTGAGTATCTGCAAAGACCTCCGCTATAGAACACATACATGTATTGCAAATAATCAATAATTACAAATGATGTAAACTTCAGAGACCAAGAGCAGTTATACAAACCTTGGGTTGCTGAGGGCCCAAACACTTTGTTGAAGTTAAATGATCTACATCCTTTTCCATATTTGGCAGGGGCATTTATGGTAATTGTTCCTTCTTCGATTTTATCTACAACACTCTGAATGTCCAATCTTCCGGGTCTCACCCGACAATAAACTCTAATATTTCCTATCCAAAGAAAATAAACCATGTTTCAGAAACTAGCTTGATGATCTTTAAAAGCAGGTCATAAGACTTGAGTAAACTGCCAATGTCACCTTTAAGATCTTGGACCTGATTATATAGCTTTCGGTTTTCCTCAAGAACTCTATGATATCCAGAAGCAGCACTGGCTAAACCATGAACATGCAGACCTAATACAACATCCATAATAACAAGGTTTTAGAATGAAGATTAAATGCGCCTTTTGTTCTCTTAAAGTGTTTAGTATACCAAGATTCTGAATCTCCTCATGGAATTTCATTTGCATGAACTGCATCCCAGATTTTGTGGTTAGAAGAGTTTGTTTCAGCTCCTGTGAAGCAACAGATCAACATAGGATGCCAAAAGATCTAAAAAGTAAGCTAAAAGTGATGAAATTTGCTTCAAAGTACATCATACCTTGATATCTCTTTCTTGTATATCAAGAATCATTTGATATTTCAGATGTCTTCTTTCCTTTTCTTCATCAGAGATGGAGTTCTTATGCAAGTGCTGATCTTTCTTTACAAGTGCGCATTCTTTGTCTTCCACCTTGAGTTTTATTGTAAATTTCGATAAAAATATGTCAAAATCAATATTTAAACACATATGAGAATGTCTTATCATCATTTGATTGGCAAACTATGGCCTCTGTTTTTTTTAGAATAACAAAACTAAAAGGAAGAAAAAATCACCTTTATATCATCAGAAGTGTGTTTCAACAGAGTCCTGTCTCCGGTAGGGGTATCTTTAGCAGCTGCGTTTTTCTGTTGATCAAGAATATACAAAATGAAAGCAAGTATGATTGTAAGGCAACTTAGCAGTTAATGAAACACCAAGCAGGGAAATAGCATAATTCAAAAGCTTACAAATTCAAATTGATTAGCAATGCGATTCTCAAACTCTTCCATGACCTTGCTTAGCATGGATTCTACAAGCTGCATGAGCAGAAAAGTATGATAACTAAAATGAGAAATCATATCAAATCATAGAAGATAACTATAGTGATGTGTGACATTGCTGGATTTTAAGAAGTTAATCTATAAAAACAGATTTAGAGGTGTTTGTTAAGTTTTTACATAAATTTATCAGTTTACTTCATTGCCTGACACATAACTTCAACGCAAGGACAGAAGAGGGGGGAGGGGTAGGAATACCTGAAAATAATTCTACAACTAGAGAGAATATATCTTAAAGAGGGTGTTTGAGATTGCTTATTAAAACTGTTTATCTGCTTATTTAGTTTTGATACAACAATAAGATGTTTTAAAAGCGTTTGGGATTGCTTACTCAAACTGCATGTTTCCATATTTGTGAGTAAATCAGCAGTTATGAATAAGCAGATTGAAATTGCTTAATCCAGACTGCTTATTTCATAAAGCAATAGCCAATAATCAATTTTAATAAGCAGTCCCAAACACCCCCTAAAATTAGTTTCTGTGGTGAGCTAAGCACCTGATGTCACTTACAAGGGGAACCTCATCTGGTTTCTTATCCAATAAAACTGCACGGACAAGCATATTCAAGGATGAATTAGGCTGCATAGAAGCATACAGTAAGTATCAAACTGTCTACTTGACATTGATAAATAATCACCCGAGGTTGGGGTGGGGAGGATAAGTTACGAACCATTTCGATATTCTCAGGTTCAAGTAATTGAGCATTCATGGATGCTTCATTCATAGAGATATTCCTTAACAATGAATTTTTGAATGGTTCTGAGTTTTTGCGGATGAAATTCTTGCCTGATGTGGCTGGTTTCAAATTTCCACCAAATTTCCAAGCCCCGTTCCCACCTGTTTGTTTCCAATCATTGTAGGATTTAAGTGCCAGAATACAGTTGACAATTCTAGATGATTTGCCACCCTGAAATTTAAACAAAACAAAGCAACATTACTGAAACTACCATGATCATAACCTATAAGCATCCTATAAATCCAATAACATACGACATAAATTCATTTTACAATTTGAAATTTTGAATATCTTATTAAAATTCCTGGAAAGAACACCTACTTGCTCCAAATCAGATGCCTCAAAGGTAGGTAGTCCCATTTGCTCAACCGCTACCAGAAAGTTCCTCACATTTTCAAAACACTGATATATACATAAAGCTGCTCCATCAGGGACAGCATCTGAATCACATGGACCTTCAACCACCTGAAAACAATCAAATCTTGCTATCAATTTTAAAAATCTGTACAATATTAAATTAAATTATCATAATATTATAACTGATAAAGATCCAAATGGAAGGAAACAAGAGAACTAACCTTAGGCACAGATCCTGGATCAACCTTATTGATCACATGACAGAGAATTAGTCCACTTTTTAAAGCAACCCTAAATTCTTCTTCAGAAGGCTGTGCAGGCAAATCTCTTGCCCCAACAACTCCAACCATTGTTCTCATCCAAGCAGTGGCTTCATACCTTCTTGTTGCTGTAAACCAAACATGATGTCATTATTACCCTACTTTTCTAAATTCATATAATACACAGGACTCCATGCCTTCAAATCAAACAAAATGATTAATAACATTAATTTACCCTATAATTACGATTAATTCACAAACCAAAATTCAAACCAATCATGAACGAAATGCAGGAAAAAACTGAACACAAGTTACACGTACCGACTTCCTCAGCTCTACGGGAATCCAAATCGAGATGTCGAGGTCGATTATGATGTTGTTGAAGCACATTTTCCATCACAGACGCCAGAGAGAACGGTAATGCACCTCCGGCTGCCATGATCAACCGACTTCAATCTTAAAATTTCAACCTAGCATCGTAAACTAGGGTTTCAGTACCAAAATTGAAGCAGTTAGGGTTATTTGATTCCGAAATTGAGAGCAAAATCAGCAGAATTTAAAGGTTAGACAGATGATGTGTGTGTAAACTGTAAAGTGTGTGTGTATATAAATGATTACAGATGGTGGGGCTTTGAAGCTTGCTTGCTCTCTAATTCAGAGATATAACATCAACATTTGCAGTTTCTGCTTTTTATTGCTGTCTCTCTGCTTTATACATTGTTCACTTTGAAACTGAATACAACCGTTCATGTATCCCGCTAATATAATAATAATAATATTCCTAAGCCCGGTCCGGCCGTCCGGCCTTTTTTTCATTTAAATTTGTTTTTTATATATATTTTTTTATTGGTTTTAGATATATGTTAAAACCAAGTCAAAGAGTGTCTTAGGTGATGTGTTAAGAATGTGTTCGAATTTGATGAGAAATCAAATGCCGGAATTCTAAATTAATCCATCTAATATATATATATATATATATATATATATATATGTACCTTGTCCAGATCATTCAGCCCTTGATAACGACTTGATATGTGGTCCTCTTCTGAATCGATGTTACAAAGTTGTTACGCGTGTCACTATCTATCGATTTTAGTTTGTTATATAGTGAGGCCTAGTTAGTTATTGGAAGATGTTTGGTCTGTTGAATGTTTTCTTTCTTACCGGATATGACCATCTTTTTATCTGGACCAAAAGATCCTCTTATCTGGAAGGAATCAATTTAGAGTGTTACCCCTTCATGTGGCAAGCGTGTTGAAGGTTAATTGTTAAAGCAAAGTAAATCCTTTCATTTAAGCATGATCACCTAACAACTCTTTCAATATGTGATATAATAGGCAAGACAATCATACCATTCTTCGAGTATTTCTCGATCAATGTAAAGTTTTTGACGTATTGGATTGCTGACTCTTTTCAATTTTTTTTAAATTTCATAAATTAACTCGTGTATGTTTTACGCTATATTATTAAAATAACAATTTATAGTTAAATACAACAATTTGAAATTTATAGCATTTAAATATATTATATTAGTTTTCATTGGTTAAATTCATTTGACACGTTTTTATAGCTAATTCTTTGTGTTTTATCTTTTTAGTATTTTTATAGCTAGTTAAAAATGAGTAAATATAAAAATTAGAGAAATTTCAAAGTTTTAATAAAAATAAGGGTAAAATAGTTATTCTATAATTTATTTTTAATGAAATAAATCAAAATGAGTAAATTTGATAGTTTTTTCATTAAGGGGAGGGATATATGCAATTTTAGTTTTTGAGTTGGGTAAATATGCAATTAAATTTAGTTTACAAGAGAATATATGCAATTTTGATTTTAGGTTGGGTAAATATGCAATTAATGAAGTTTACAAAGGGATATATGCAATTCTCCCTAATATTTTCTTTATAATTATTAAATCTTCATTACTAACTATTTAATTTATTTTATTCAACCCGTGTAAAACGCGGGTTTCTAACATAATCTATACTAATAAATAAATATTTTTTGGGACACATGTCACTTTGTGGTGCATCCTTAGTATATTTTTTCCGCCTCTTTCTCCTATTAAATAATTATATTAAAATAATATATACTTTTAAATATCTAATATAAATCTAATTATGGATACTTATTATTTAGTTATAGATAGTTATTATATCATTAACTAAATGAATTTAATATAAATTAACATTTATCAATTACATAAAAAAATATTAATACCGAGTTGAATTTTTTTAAATTTTTTTTTAACTTAACAGAATTTATAACCGTCCCGTCAAATCATTCAACCCGTGTAATACACGGGTTTTTAAAGAAATTAAATTTTTTTATTAATAAATATATAACATTATATTTATTTAATCCGTGTAATACACGGGATTTTAACCTAGTATAATAATAAATAACTCTACCAACCAACCATACCAAGTAAATATTCTCACCACTAGCAAGATATTGGCAGAGTCTGTGGAGAGTGGCATGTAGGTGAACCATCTATCCCGGAGGATAGAGAGATTGCTTCTAGAGAAACCCCTAGCTCCAAAAACCATATCCGAACCTACAAAGAATATTAGAACTACAGAGATCTACACATAGTAAAAGGAACAACAAAAGATCTAATAAAATAGTACAAAAAATGTACTAATAACTAAAATAGTGAGAACATGTAAGTGATGAAAAAAGAGCATATAGTACAAATAACATCATAGATACACGAAACCAAGAAGATGACATGCATAGACCCACACCAGATAAGATGGAACCTAAGCCCCTAAGGCAAAGGTTGGACAAAATTGTACCCTCCCATACAACAACTGATGCAGGAGCATCTGACTCGACCCAATCAGCGACCCGTGTGGAGGAAGGAAGCTTGGAGTGTGGAACAAGTTAGAAGATGTGGATGATATCTTAGTTATTTAAAGTTATTGTTTCCTTTTTTAGGATATTTTGTTAACTATTTTAGCTCTTGAAATATTTAGTATAAATATGGACTAGATTTATTGTTTAGGGGTAGATTGATGAATTGTAAGCGTGAGGCTTACCGACCGAAACTTTCGGTTTGGAAAGCCTTTGAATAAAACTATGAGTTTGTTGAGCCATTTGATTGCTTTCGTTATCTGCATCAACAACCACCATCATTACCTTGTAAAATCTCATCACTAGTAAAGTTATACTGTCATTGGGGTTGGTGCTCCAGTGGTAGAGGTAAATCCTCTTGTAATATTAAGGTTTGAGTAGGTCATGAGTTCAAGTCACACTTTCAAAAGAATAAAGAAATCTACCTTTAAAAAAAAGTAAATTTATACTATTCTCTAAAGTTTTTAACCTTAAACCTACGCTTCCACGAACGCTCCTAGCTAATTAACCAACAAGGGATATTCAACATCTAAATACTCGCATACGCAATTAAATGCAATGACAAAATGACATAAACAAGATGGGATGGTGAGTGCAATCATCATGGACCAACTTTTTTAGTTAGTACATGTTTTATTATTTGGGTGTAAAATAATAAATTAAAAGTTTCACCTTCAAATAAATTTTATGATCAATTTGGTGATTTTATTTATACAGAATTTTTGAGGTCGTTATTAAATTTAATGATTTTTTTTCTAAACTAAAAGCTTTTAAAACTGTAATTCAATATTTACCCAACAATACAACCACCCGTAATAGTTACATTATTGCAAAATAAGTTGAAAATTAACGATTGTTTTTAATGTTAAAAGAGTTTGGTATGAGCATAATTTTAGTTTTTAATGGTTATGTGACGTCGTGGAGATTTAGTAGTTTTTTTATTTGTTTTAAATTTAATAAGTTGTTTTGATTCAGTTTCAAAATGAACATAATTTTAGTAGTTAGATAGTTTATTAGGCGTTGATTATCATAATTGATTGTTTGGCAAAAACACAAAACTAAAACAAAATGATCGAAAATTTAATAATAATTCAAAACTGCTTTAAATATAAAATAAAAATGTGAAAAACAATTTAAAATAAAGTAATGTATGTTTCAACTTCTTATATTACAAGCATCAATTTAATAATAATTCAAAACTGCTTTAAATATAAAATAAAACCTTTTAGATTGTGATTTATGACGTAATTTGATTTTCAAGATCAATCCGCCCGATGGCCGATTCAATAAGAAAAGCATGATGGTAATAGGGTACGGGATGACAAATAGTAATCCCAGCTATATACCCGGTTATAAAGTTTCAATTCAATGTTGTTATTGTTTTTACTCTGACCGCTTAAACTGATGAACATTATTAGATGAAAACTATATTTCATTACTCTCAATTATAAGCAATGTTTTGAAACCCGGACCGGACCGGCCGGTCGGACCGGTCCGGTTACATGTGTTGAACCGTTTCTGCAGCAAACCGGTGGTCGGACCGGTTGAACCGCTTGACTATTTATTTTTTTTTAATCTTTTTTAAGTCTCTTGGCTTCTTATTTCGTAGGTAATTGTTAGTTTAAAATTATTGGAATTGACTTGTTGGTGGTTTTTGAAAGGATTAAAAGCTATTTAGACTGATATATTTTTATAATATTTATGACGTCGTCCGGTTCTTAAATCCGGTCCGACCGGTCGGACCGGTCCGACCAGTGGACCGGTAAGGAGACCGGTTCGACGTCCGGTCCGGTTCTGAAAACATTGATTATAAATGTCAGTGGCCTTTGCCATCAATAAATTCTCCTCCAAACTTTGGTCAAATGGCAGAACTAACCCCTCCACTTTGTAAAAGTTTAACTTTGACCCCCTCAATTTTTTCAAGTTTCGAGTTTACCCCATTAGTATATATAGTCTGATTGTTCCTCAATAACTTTGGCGTTTGTTTATTTGTTTTTTTTGTTGACGTCCCGGTGTAAATTTTGTTAAAAACGGAATCGTATTCAAAATATAGTATTTTTTAGGTATCGTGGGTTATATCGACTGACAACCGTGAAGAATGATACCAAGACCGACTGAAAATATAGGTACCGTTATCTTTCTTTTATCTATGTTTCGACCTCAAAAACCGAGTCTCCGTAATTTCATACATTTCTTTTTGTGCTTAGCCACGTTAATGTGACCACCTCAACCGTTTAAAGTCCGCCTCCTACCGCGTAGCGCAGAGCAAAATTTATTTAACCACGTTTCTTTTTGTGCTTAGCCACGTTAATGTCACCCCCTCAACCGTTTAAGGTCCGGTTCCCGCCGCGGAGCGCGGGGTACAATTTCTAGTTTATTTTAAATATAAATCTCAACCAATGGTTTATTAACACGTGTCAATGTATAAATATAACAATGTTTTCACCTTTTTTTGTTGTAGGGTAGTTTTTGTTGCATTTATTTTTATGAAAAAAATGCAAAAGGGAATTTATGAGTCCAAACACACAAGAAAGAAGACTTGTTGCTACCATCATGATGTACCCATCCTTTTTGAGTTGGCCAAAAGGCTAAACAATCCATTGCATTCTCATCTCTTGGAAAGTTAAGTTTGCTCCATCTCACCAACAAATTACTTTATGTCAAGTACATGCCTTTGTCCAATACTTTGTTTATCAACTTTTATTTTTTTAAGGTACCATCAATCTTTATTAGGTATATTTGATACATCTAATCAAATAAAGAATAAAAAGTGACAAAGAAGTATAAATAAATACATAAATAAATAAAGGAAGGATAACATATAGTATCATGCAAATTTGTGCTTAAGGGCCATGGGTAGCATGGGAATTGGCCATCTACAAAGAAATTATGAAAGAAAGGCACTCTTCTATATCATCTTATTCTATTTTCATGAATATAGAAAACCTATTACCGGAAAACTCACGAGACCCAGTAATACCCTACTAACCAATGGGATCAGGCTTTTGTAATCACACAGAAGACAAAGATTTATGTTATTCGTTATACAAATAAAAAAACTAGCATTTGTAGACTGCAATTAAGTCACATATGCTTGGTTCATGCATTGGGTTGTTATGATTAAAGACTTCATTATGCATAGATACCAAATGGGACATGATGGGGCTTTTGTCAAGATAATGAAATGGTCCAGTAAACCCCTCCCCTCTAAAGTTTGTTTTGTGGGGTTAAACTTGCTCCTCACCAATGAACAGATTCTTTTCATCTGGCACACCTATCATTGTTCATGAGTTATAAAAGTAATTAAGGGTATGGTACCCTATGAGACCAATTATATGGATAGAGGCATTATGCCGACACGCGACAGACGGGGACAAATAAAACGAGCACCCGATAAGTTAAGATGCTCAAATACCAACATTACTATTAAGATACAGGTCCACATTTAATCAGCTTTATAGTGCACCAAAGTTAAGATAAAGGCTTTTTGAAGTGATTGTTGAGGATTATTGCAGTAAAAGGGCCGATCCTCCCTCAAGGGCACTTTGGTCCATGGAGCATACTGATCCCTCAAGTACTAGGGATCCTGCCTTTGGAGATGGGCTTCTATGTCTCACTCTTTACTAGGCACCTTGTCCACTATAGTGGCCCATTGGATCCATACAGTAAGGTAATAATATGTTGAAAGTCTATCTCTGAAATGCCTTCAAATGCATAAAAACTTCTAATTGCCTTTTTAACAAACTAATGTAATAATATAGTTTTGTAATCATATTTAACACATTATTTCTTTATAAATTAAAAAAAGAATAATAAAGTGTTTGCTGGTCAGTCCAACATAATTCGACCTGTTATGACATGTACCAGAAAATTACTCCTTTTCACCTGTTACCCAAGCCACCCATTTTGCCACGCGTACCACATCCCGACAAAGCAATCAGTCGGAAGACCGACACATCCATCTCCAACTTAAGAAGACCAAATCTTAGAACTTTATCGTTCACCATCACGAATCCCACTCGCTTTATTATCCACAAGACATATGTCCCAATTTCAACTTTTAAGTACATCATATGCCAAACTGATAAGCAACAGTGCAGCAGACAATGCTCCACTTAAACCATGCCTGATGGTATCAATCAACCTCTTAAAGCAATTGGTAGTCATCAATGATTGTTGTTTGGTTGTTCAAAACTAAACATCCAAAAGTTAAAGTTAGCTATTTTAATAGAAACCACTTTTGACATAACATGTGAGGAGTTAACTAAATCCTACTCACAAAATATCATACCTTCCAATAAAATAATATGTAGGAAGCCCTACGAAAAGCTGACATTTGATTCTCACCACATAATTCATATTCTCATTTTAAAATATTGATTTTTTTCCCCTTATGCTGGATATTACAGACAAAATATATAATTTTCTATAACTATTTACCCTCATATGAATATACGATTGTTAGGGACAAAAAGAAGGTATACACCATGTAATCTTACTCTTAGGTCTACACCTTTTTGTTCAACATAGGACTTGAACCTTTAACCATTTAAGAGAGTTACCATTTTTACACACCTTGGTACTGCCAGACCATATGCCCTTTAGTATATATAATCAAGTGGTGAATTCGATATCAAAAACAAAAACACGTTAATTTGGCTAATTCCCAACAAGTCTTATTATAATCAGAAAATATAACTTAAAAAACCGATTACAATAACTTTCTAACTTTCATAATGAAACCCTAACCCGGTAACATCTATTGTAGACTAACCCAAACTTGGTGAACAAGAAACCTAATAACCCTAGCTTGGTCATTAAGCAACCCAATAAAACCCCTTAACACATGGGTTTGGCCCGTTTCTTGGGCCAGACAACAACTGAACCAACATATAATTTTAAGTGTAAAATGATCCAACATTTATACAAATCATCCCTCTTAGGTTTTGAAAGATAAAGGACGAGATTAGATTATATTTAGATAATCAAACCTTTTCAGAGTGTCAAAGTTATGTACATTTTTAAATAATATTAGTGTAAAAAATAATTATAACTTTTTTAACAACAATCTTTTTTACATCTAAATACAATTTAACTTTACACTTATAAAGATTTGAACCCACACCGCTTTTGTGGGGGAGGGGGTTGTTAAGTTATTATTATTATTTTTAATTTATAGAATTAAAACAAAAGTTTTAATTTAAAGGTGGACTTTAGAAAGGCCCATGATTGGATTGAGAGTGCGGACTTGATGGAAGAAATGGGTTTCATGGGATTGTGAGATTCTTGGTGTTTGTAGAAAATGGTAAGTGTAGGCCGGCCCATCAGTTTTGCATGGGGAGGGCCGGAGGGGTTAATGTCAAGAAATCCATTATTTTCATTGCTGTTTAATTTATCTAATGAGGGATTAATCATTAAATACACTAATTGAAAGAGGTATGGAGTTGGATTATTTCAATGGGTTAGATATACATTTTAGAGTATTGTTTGTAATCGCACATCTACAATTCACAAACAAAAATGCTATTTTACATTGGTAATGAAAAGAATTATTGAATGTCAAATGCGTATTAAAGTGCTTTCAGATGCTAGCTGGTTTGAAACTTAATACGAGGAAAGTACTATTCACGAGGTCGACTTAGACTAGGATATCTTGTTAAAGAGTGGTGATTGTGAATCGGTGTTTGTATCAAAATCTTTTATTTGAGTGTTTAGGACTACTAATTGCAGGTAATGGTAATTCATAGCAATTGTGAGGACGTGTTTTAAAACGTGAGGTTCATAAACAAGTCATGTATTACGTTATTTAAAGTTGTGACTAATAGATTGAACAATAACAGTGTTAGAAGCTAGTCGACGAATTTAGTATCATTTAGTTTGTCTTTCTCCGGTACCAATCGGTTGTTAAGGTGTGTAGTAGAACTTGTCGTCTATACAATTATAAAATTCTAAATTTGGATTAAGTTGCCATCTATAAAATTATACAAGTCTAAATTTTAGATTTTTTTTTATCTAATCCTTTAATTAATAATCTACATGTGTATTAATTAGAAAGCATAAATTTAAGAAAGGTTAATAACCATATTACACTTAACTTCTGCAAATGGTTGCTCGTTACTTATAAAAATTAAGTTAACATGATAGGTAACAAATTCAAGTAACAATGATTTGTTAACTAAGGTTTATTCTTGACCGTGTGTGTGTGTTAGGATTTGACCTTTCTTGCGTTGTTTTCCATCTATTTAGGCAATTTAAATAGATTTTTTTTTGTACTTTTTTGACAAACAAAATAGAAAGGTTTTAGCTAGTAAAACACATAAATGGTCATTATTTTTACTTATCAAAATAAATAGGGTAAGCAAGATTTTCTTTATTATTTCCGCTTATCACTAAATATTTAATATTTTCTTTATTTAATCCGTGTAATACACGAGTTTCTAACCCAGTTACAATAATATATTATCATTATTCAAATTTGAAACATTATCATAATTCAAATTTGAGACATAGTAGTACTCTTATAACAACGTACGTTCATTAAATCCACTTTCCCTTTTTTTATTTTTGTCACACATGTTAAATTAAATTAAATTTTTTTATATTATTATATAAAGTTTAATAATATATATTTTACAATTAATAAAAATATTTTTTTCTACTTTTATTAAATAAATGTAGCAAGTGAATATGGGATTGTTCTTTACTGAACTATAAATATTGTGTGAATTTTAAAAACTAATCAAAGTTATTCATTTATTTGTGTATTAATATAATAATCTAATATTATATTTAACTATAACAATGTGAGTGTTTTTAAATTGATATCCGTAAAGTTACGTGTATTCATATATTATAAACATTTAAACTAGTATATGTTTAGTATAATTTGAGGAGACATAATAAAGAAATTAATTAACTACATAAATAAATCATTTAATTTGAATAATACTAATCACTTATCAATAAAGAAAGGATAAAAATTACAAGACAATAAATAGATAAAAAAATAATTTGAAATGATATTTAATATTAATCGTATTGAAACTAAGTAAAAAATCAAAATATCAATATATGTTATCATATCATATCTTATAATGTAATATTATATAATA
Source organism: Smallanthus sonchifolius (assembly GCA_023525975.1). Taxonomy (NCBI): domain Eukaryota; kingdom Viridiplantae; phylum Streptophyta; class Magnoliopsida; order Asterales; family Asteraceae; genus Smallanthus; species Smallanthus sonchifolius. The sequence goes on along the minus strand of CM042030.1, from coordinate 87,516,786 downwards.
AATAACCGTTACATTTAAGTATTTAACATACCACGACTTAACTATGTAATATCATATGCTTATTTACGGTTGTATCATTCAATTCAATAACCATTAATTAATGCCTCTGTTTATATTTTATTTGAAAAACCTGAAATACCATTTCCAGTGACACTTGGAGCCGTACGTAATAGGGGTAAGATTGTAATTTACATAAACTTGACGCATAAAAGACCTTCTCTCACTCTAGGACCCATTTCCGTGTCTCTCTCAGTCTTCTTCTCTTCAATCCAATAAAATTTACAGCAATCGCAACTCTCCTTCAACAAAACCCTAACAATTCTTCATAGTCCATCCTCATGTGAATTCGATTAATCTATCACTTCCTGTTAATCTACGCGTAGATTGATTAAGAAGTTAAGATACACACACATAATTCGCCTGTTTGCAGTATAGCAATGTCTAATTCTAGAGGATTCGCCGTTTCACGAAGCGATTCCGGTGATCACACCGGTAGCTATTCGAATGTTAATCCAGATATTAATCAGGTGTTGCAGCAACAGTTGTTACGCGCAAACAATTATCGTAGCCAGCTCAACGGGATGGCGGTGACGGACGTCAACAATCGAAGTGAATCCGATTGTTTCAATGCTGCATTGTTTATGCCTCCGTTTCTGACGTCATCGTCTCTTCCAGGTCCTTCACGACCGCCAAACAGCGTCACGAACTTGAATAGTTTTCTGGAATCCGTCACTCCAGTCGTTCCCGCGCAGAAACCGTCGGAGGTATTGTTGAATTTGAATTTTACTGTAGCGAGAGAACCTAAGTTTTTAGGTTAATATTTTTGAGTTAAGTCAGTCATAATCTGAGTTATCATCCTCTAATATTTGTACAATTTGAAGTAAAATGTCAATTCTTCGTTTCTGCTACTAGAGCTACTTCATGAAATTCAGATTTACCCTAAATAATTAGTATAACTGCATCTGTGTGTGGGGGGAAAGGGCAATGGATTCTTATGTGGTAATTTAATCTTTTGACCAATTGGACTCATTGACTTTTGAACACAGAGAGAGTCAGCCTTCTTGCATAGTCATAAGCTGCAACTACATATTAAGTCAAAGGAACATATCATAGTTCATATGCATTAAGCAATATATGCTTGTTTTGTTTAAAATATGTCATCCTAGCGCGCTTAAATCTATAACGGGCTGCATTTGCAGACGGATTTAAAGAAGGAAGCTGAAATTCACCCCTATTATTGCATTGGGGATTTGTGGGAAAGTTTCCAAGAATGGAGTGCTTATGGAGCTGGAGTTCCATTTTTGTTGAACGGTAGACACCCGACTACACAATATTATGTTCCCTTTTTGTCAGGGATGCAGCTCTACATTGACCCCAAAAAACCGAAGATTGGGTCAGTATTTCTCTTGTTTTTGTTTTCTTTGTTCTTGTTATTTGATTATTATATCTTAATGGTTGCACTTATCCATGTTAAATGCTTTCTTATCAAGGACATACATTTATTTTAATCTGTGTTTTATCATACAAGAATGCCATAACTTCATTGTATTGAGCTGGATCGCGATAAAACATTATGATGCATAAAATTTTGATGTTACACATGGACTTTTAGATAGCTTTATATAGTTCATCCATGTTGCTTTTAAGGATTAATTATGCGATCGGGGAGGTTTCCTGTAGCTTTTGAAAAGGATCTGAATTTGTTATACTTTCATTTATTCATCACCATAGCAAAACCATATGAAGAAAACATGAACTATAACACGTGATGTTTCCACAACATTGATATGTTATTGGTTACTTTATTTCATGCACGCATTTTATTAGATTACAGGTCATTGGATTCACTTCCTTATTGGTTAACCGGTCCTTTTAAAGGAAACAAAAATCATAAAAAGATACTTTATGGAGTTATCGTCGTAGCAGTGACGTAGCTCTTATTTACTGTGGTCTTGTTGTTTATGTATTAATAAGCGAAATAACAGGAAGAACTATAGTGTTAGGCATTTCATGTTAGTTGTAGGTTATATATCTTATATAGTGTTTATTTGATATTTCATAAATCAAAAGCTCATCATACTTAAGCTGGAAGAAAGAAGGAAGCACTGTCTATGATAAACTCCCATTATTTGTAGCTTTGTAATATCATCTTTTATAGGGTTTATACCGTCAATTGCAACTTTTTTTTCCTACAGTATCTACGTACGCATCATGCATGATTATCTAGGCGGGTATGTGCTTGTATTTAAACACCATTTACATGAAAATCACTAAATAATGGGAAATGAGATGTTTTTGGTTGTTATAAATGATGTGATCTTGCTGAGGATAACATATTCAAAATATCCAGAAGTAAAATAGGTAGGGATCAATTAAAGATAGTTTATCTGTGATCTGTGTAGTTATCTTTGTATACCAAATATATATTTTTTTATCAATTAGCTATTGTTTAATATTCAGATTAACAAAAAAGATTATGCAAATAAAATCTGTTGTGTAAATACCCCATTTGATATCAGCAATAATATCACTGAATATGCAGAACTCTAAAGCAAAATCTGATTCAGCTTTAGATGTTGATTTTATATTGACTGATTAATTCTATTTTCTGATTATTTGTTTTTCAGTACTATCAACTGTGATTCCTGAAGCAGGATATTCATGATTACTGTTTTTGTTTCTCTGAACAACTTGTATTACAAATTCTATTAGGTCTCTGGCTGAAGAAAATGTTGTCAAGTCTAATGAACCAGACCAGCAAACCAATCTTGTCTCGGACGGTTCATTTGCCTCACTGAACTTGAATAACCAAAAGCTGAAGCAGGTCTTGTTGACGGACGATAAAACTGACGTACGTGGGACGCTTGCTTTTGAATATACGGAACAAGAGCGGCCACATACTCGGAAGCCTTTATCCGAAAAGGTTATTTAACTCGTTGGTTGATAAAAAATTTGAATTTTTTTATTGATGGGCCGTTGACTTCTGTATGCTGAAACTTATGCTCACATTCTTATAACAGGCTTCAGTTCTTGGATCTCAATTTCCAGAGCTGAACCAGTACAGGAGCTGTGATCTATCACCTTCAAGCTGGATATGTGTTGCTTGGTATAGCTCTTATTTAGAGGTGGCAAAATGGTCGGGTCAGGCGGTTTGGGTAACTGGCATGACGCGTAACTTTTGGTTCTTGGCAAAACGCGTAACTTTTTAGTTTTTTTGTAAGCAATTAATGTGTTAAATATGATTATAAAATTATGTTATTTCAGTAATAATCTAATCTTTTGAATAACTGATTTAGGTGGTTTTATGCAATAAAAATAATTTTTTTCCAATCCGTTCAACCCTTTGACCCGCTACTTTTTAAGCTATTTTTCTTCACACGTTGACTCATTAGAGAATAAACATAACCTGAATCATCCTTTTAATAAGTAAAGTGGTTTGAAATGGAATAAAATATAATTTCTCCAGAAGTTATATTTATTTTTATAAATGATTATACAAACTATATTATATTAGTACAAACTATATTATATTAGTAACAATTGAATATTTAGTAATAAATTGATTTAAGAAGTTTTATACTTTAAAAATGCACTCGTGACTATCGACCCATTTCTCCTGTTCAGCCCATTTCCTTTTAAGCCTTCGTTTTTAAAAATTTTATAATCCATAACTAAACGGGTCAAAATTACCATCTCTCCTCCTCTTACTGTTTTTGTCAATCTTGATCTGATATTCAATTGACTTGCTTGCAGGTATCCAATCTATAGAATACCTGTGGGACCAACACTAGAAGATCTGGAAGCATCTTTTTTAACCTTACATGCCTTGTCTACTCAGCCTGGAAGTACTTCTCTATTTTCATCTTTCTTTCATAAACATGCAGATGATAGATTTCTAATGAGCCATAACATTTTGTATATGATGCTCATACAGGCTACAATGAAGCAGGGTCTTCAAACAGGAACGCACGTGGGGTTCATGCTGAGCTTGATCTTTCCTCAATGGTTCGTTTACCAGTATTTGGACTGGCTTCCTACAAGCTAAAAGGTTCAATAATATCTCCATGTGACCCCCAAGAACGCGAGCAAGAAAATGCTCTTTTGAATGCTGCTAGCAACTGGCTCAACAATTTGCAGGCTCGTCTCCCAGATTACCAGTTCTTTCTTAAGAGGTACTCATCATGAAGAGAAGTACATCAATCTGATTCATATCTAATCCTAATAAGTAATAAGGAAATTACATAGTATGGTTTAAACATATGCACTGAAACCGTATGGTTCAATGGATTTTTGTGACTTTTTAAGGTTTGGCCATTTGGATGGCAATAGTAGTGATGCAAATGTTGAACAATTTGTGTTCAGTAATTCAATATACAACATTTACATGAACTTAAACCTTTTGGCCTTTATGCATGCACCTTTTTGTTTGAGATAGTACAGTTTATGCGGTATTAGAAAACATGGTGCTACTTTATATAGTAATAAACACTGGAAAAATAGCAGAAGTGAATATGACCTAACTGGTTACATTGTGTTGCAAACAACATGAATGAGATGTAGTCCCATGTTTGGATTGTTATGTTACAAAATGTCATCAGAGAATATGGTGGATAATAATATTGTCTGGATGAAGTCAGATTTCTGAGCTTTCTCTTCATGGTCTTTGCAATCGAAGGAACTAGCTGAGATGCCACTGCCACTGCTGCTGACATAGCCACCCAAGAAAAAGCAAAAAAAAAAGGTAACATCAGATATGGTTGTAAATGTAAGAGGTATATAACATGCTGTTTGGTTAAGAATACATATACATACATACATATACAGAGCATAGTTGTCAATAGCGCCCGTAGCGGGCGCTATAGCGCGCTACGTAGCGTTTCGTTTAGGCTCAGCTATTTCCAGATAGCGACCAGATAGCGATTTTTTTTTTTTTTTTTTTAACCAGTTTTTTACTTGATTAATATAAATAGGGTTGCTAATAACCCTAATATATGAAGATTTAGATGATTATTGATTATAATTGCTACATATCCTACAATAGTTGAATATAAAATATTTCTAAAAATTTCTAGCAGTGTATCGCTAAACGTGAAATAGCGCCCGTTATTTACCGCTATTCGCTACGTAGCGTATAGGTGGCTTGTCGCTATTTACCGCTATCGACAACTATGATACAGAGGCGCATTCATTTCTAATATTACGTTGAGAACCGCAACAAACGCATAAGCACATGTACACCGTGCTTCAATGAAAAGAGTATTTTTTAAATTAAAAAGAATCATTTATTTCACTCCCCACTCTTTTTTTGATTTTATCTTCTCTCTCCGGAAATTTTTTTAAAAAAACAATGTGAACATGTGCATGTAGACAAAATGCTATCAGTACCATATTTTTAAAAATTTAATCTCAAATATATTGAGATCCATATACATCCTAGTCAATTTAAATAATAAATAGTACAAGAGTTCCTAAATGAATGCTCCTATATATATATATATATATATATATATATATATATATATGTATCTCCTTCGTAAAGGATTTCCCCATAATGTCCATGAACAGTTGCACCTGGAGTAGCCAAATAAGGCTTAGCTGATCGTATTACAACAGAGTCAACTTGAAGAATTAGAACTTGACCTGATTTTAAATGCGGTCCTTTTTTGGTTATACATACATTTTCACAAAGAAACTTGAACCCAATTCCTACAGTGATGGATCTCAATTTATTTGACATTGATGAGAAGGGGCTGGGGAAAGCTTGAACCCAATTCCTACAGTGATGAATATGAGAAACATCTACAATCGTTAGTCTTGGGCAGTTTCTTTGTGAAAATGTATGTATAACCAAAAAAGGACCGCATTTAAAATCAGGTCAAGTTCTAATTCTTCAAGTTGACTCTGTGGTAATACGATCAGCTAAGCCTTATTTGGCTACTCCAGGAGCAACTGTTCATGGACATTATGGGGAAATCCTTTACGAAGGAGATATATATATATATATATATATATCTGTTCATGGACATTATGGGAAAATCCTTTACGAAGGAGATACATACATATATATATATATAATTCCCGTGTCTTGTTAGTAGTCCCCATAATTTATCGTAAGGACAAATATTTGAATTGAAGGTTCACGAGCCAAAAAAAAAGATTTCTCCCTCCCTCCGTGGAGGCGTAGGATTAAGGTTAAGGACTTTTAGGGGGAGGGTACGGATTTGTCTTAGCATTATCTTAGGGGCTTAGTTCTATCTAGACTTGTGGTTGTCTATGCATACTGCCTTCTTCGTGTATTTATGATGTTACCTGTAATATCTTCACTTTCTCATCACTTGCACTTTTCACCATTTACTGTTATTGGTAGCTTACTAATACTATAATAGTAAATCCTTTCTGTTGTATGCTGTTTAGATCCTGTGTGAAGAACTTTATTGTTCTAATATACTTTCAATGTCCAGAAAGTTAGGGGGTTTCCCTGGAAGCAGCCTTTCTATCCTCTGTGACAAGGGGTATGGTTTGTCTACATCCCACCCTCCCAAAACACTACCAATAGCTTTGTTATTGGTGGGATTTTACTGGGTATACTATATTGATTATGATTACATAAACAAAATTATTACAATATTACTTAATAAAAACCATTAAATAAACATGTAGGAAGTTGTTTGCATTAGAAATCAGTTTTGGGCAACTTTCAATCTGTTTCACGTGTTTCCCTTTTATTAACTTTTTAGTTGACCCATTAGAGATAAAAAGTACTACCAAGATGAACCCGAACACTTAAAGAAAAACAATCAAAAGAGAAGTATAAAAAGGTTGTACCTTTTCAATGTGTCATCCACTGGAAGGATCTTTGATGAACTTGGTTCAGCGGAAGAATCAACATGGGGTTCATGAGTTTGAGTTGGATCATACACAAATGACAGCAGTAATGGATCAGTTGCTGAATTGGTAGAAGATGTTACAGAAGTTAATTCCTTTTGAAGAGATCGCGAATGTTCTTGCAGTTTCTTCCTTAATAGTGATAATATAGAGAAAGATTCATCGTCATGAAGCTTCCTCTTGCAAAGACCTTAATCTTTTCAGTCAAGGAATTTAAATTGATCAAATGGTCCATATAATCAACCCCAAAGTTCATTTCGAAAGTAATTCTAGGAATATGCAACAGTCCAAAACCAAACCGAAACCGAAATCTGAGAATATTAGATCAAGACCAGACTATATAAAAACAAACAAACGTACCCAGTAAAATCTTAATCAAAGCAAAAGTTGAGAACCAGACTGTATAGTAGTACAGTTTTTGTTGCAAACTTAAAACTTTGCACTGAACCACTTAAATGTTAGGCTAGTGACTCAAGCTTAATTTCTTGCCTCAACAACATAATTTCATTAAAGTATCAATGAAAAATGATCATGGTTCGGTTTTACAATTTTTCCCATGATTTGCACTCTTATTTACTAATTTGAAAGTAGGGGCACATTCATTATAGAACCGGTTTTAAATATAATGCACTTATACCTTTTACTTTAACTGTGATGCAACTCTCTTTCTAACTTTCATTATATCTATCAAGCACTACATAAAACAAACAAACAGACATACCCAGTAATATCCTACACATAAAGTAGGGTCTAGGGAGGGGGAGATGAACGCAAACCTTACCTCTATCCCAGGAGATAGAGAGGTTGCTCCCGATGAGAACCCCCTGCTCAAAACCCTTTTTAAAACAAAAGCAAGTAGCATAAAGTATTTATTAGTAGTAGAAGAGAAAAGAGAAAAGACTATAAAAGGTATCACAGAATCACCTAGCAAGTAACTAGCACCAACAAGGGCATTATGCCGTTCTCACAATTCTCTACTTAAAAATCGATTCTTTAATGAACTTTTCCATATGAAACTAATAGTGCAATTAGGCAATTCATGTATGGAACATTAGAAACAACAAATGGATTAAAGAAAAGATAAAGCAAGATCATCATCAGCAAATAGATAAAAAAAAGGATATTTTTAGGACACTTTCATGTTGAATGATTAAGTGAGAAATCATGTTCCTCCCATGATTAGTAGCACAAAGAGGACACACCTGCAAGATAGAAAGACCCATCACAAACACATAACACCCAAATCAATTGCATATAAACGAAACCCTAATAACCTCCAATGGATATTAACATCTAATCATTCCATTCAAAAACAGTAATCTATGGGAATTAAACTCAATAACAAGTCACAATCATGTTATTGATGAACAAACAATAAAATTGATAGTAAATTAGACAATTAAAGGACGGTGAATCAATTACCCCCAACTTGATTTCAAGTGGATGTTGATCCTCGAGATGAACACACAACCCTATGGCGTCAAACCCCTCTAAACAATAAGGGCACCCAATTTCCAAATTCGGTTCTTCTTCCTCCTCCTCCTCTTCACTATCCTCTAGATCGATGTAGCTATCAACTAATCAATTACAAATTATCAGAAAATCTACGCAATTAGCGATACACAACGATCAATTTCGATAGGGACTAACCTGGAAGATGCTTCAAAAGTCGACAGTTGAAGGAATCGTCGTCGTTGATTGAATTCCGCATGATGCTTACAAGTTCACAGTCGATTAGGGTTCTTAAAACTTGACTGGATTCACAGTTTCACGTGAGGGGAGATGAAATTTGAAAAGAGGGGAATGTGATGTGAAAGGAAGGAAAAGGGGGATTGTGTTGTGTAAGTTTGTAGCCGTGTGAGACACGGTTTACATTCCCCAGGGGCTCCCGCGTAATTTCTTTATTCTTTCACAACGACTGCTCGTAGTTATGAATTAGCCCTTGTCTGTTTCAGTCCCTATTCTAATGGATTGTTACAGTTTAGTCCATTGTACTTGATCTAATGGTCTTTTTTCCCCTCAAAGATTCAAATGCATGCTACATATTACTATTACTAACTAGTTTAAAGATTAATTCTTAGGAATAGTGATGTATAAGTTGAGAAGCTGCATTTACAAGTCCTTAATGTTGTTCACGTGGGACGCCCTTGGCTTCTACGCTTGTATTGGACACTAGTTTAGAACCCGTGTATACACACAGGGTGAAAAATATAAATAAATAAAATTCTTAAATATTTATGTGTATATTCATAAAATTACGTTAATTACAATTTAATGTAATTTGTCTTTCATTTATTATTTAATTGAAAATAAAAGTTACATAATTAGATTTTAAAGTTTCTTATAATAATGTATAATTTAGAATAAATGTGTTTTATTATTATAAAGATGTAAGTGTATTTAATAAGAGAGAGGTAGGAAAAAAATGATAAGAATGAATATGGAGACAACACGTGTCATGTAAAAATATTTATTTATTATATAGTGTAGATGTGTTTCAGTTTTATCACTGCTTTCGTACTCTTTAGAGACACACATCATCGTCTTAGAGATAGTCTCATTTACCAAACGCTCTTCAAGAGCTCGATTCCCTAAATCCTAGTGATGGGAGTGACGAAGAGATCCAATCCGATGACGACGTGGACGTCTACGAATACGAAGAAAAACCTGTTTTCATATTTGAATGAAAGGCCCACAAAATGAAGAAAATCACGGCAGCCATGAACATGATCACCATAAATTCATTAGTCCAAAAATCACCCCCTAATCTTGTCAAGGACATATCATTCTTAACAACAACACCAGTCCTTCGTCATCTTGAACTAGATTAGCTTCTTCCTTCTTATCCTTCCACTTGGTCTCATTCCCTTGCTCACGGATTATTACCACTGCACTGTTTGTCATTCTTTCTTGCTTGCTTTGTTTATGAAATTGCTAACGTGCTTCTTTTCTTGCTTGATTTGCTTTCTTTCTCTTGCTCGACTTGTTTTCTTTCTCTCTTGCTCTCTTGTTGATTAACCTACTTCGTTCTTGCTACGTTTTTGCTTTCTTGCTTTTTCTTGTTCTTGTTCTTGCTCTTGCTTCTTGCTTCTTGCACTTGTTGTACTTGCTTACTTTCTTGCTGATCTTGCTTTCTGCGTTTTCTTGCTTAATCTTGTTACGCTCTTGCTTTATTCTTGCTTCAACTTGCTATTCTTGCTCTTTCTTGCTACTTCAACTTGTTAAATTCTTGCTTACAATTAGCTAATCGGAACATAATGGTTTCTGATTTTCTTGCTCTTTCACTGATCAAACGATCAGGGTTCTTGCTTTTTCACTAATCAAACGATCTGGTTCTTGCTCTTTCACTGATCAAACGGTCATGGTTCTTGCTCATTCGCTGATCAAACGATCAGGGGTCTTGCTCTTTCACTGATCAGGTTTCTTGCTCTTTCACTTTCTTCATACTTACTGTCTTGCTTTCTTCACATGGATTCAAAGAATAATATGACTTACTTGCTGCTGGTCGAGGAACATGAACCGTAAACCCAGAAAAAGAACTTGCGATCTCCTGATGCTGCTTACTCTCGGCCAAAAAAAAAACGAATCTCAATAAGATGCAACCTTCTAGCGTTTTTTTTTCTTTCTTACTGCGTTTTCAACAAAACTTTCTGCCTTTCTTTAAAGCCGAGAACACCAAAAAAAAATCTTTTCTGTCGCTTTCTTTCTTTTCTGCGCTGCTCACCCAGAAACAACAAACTTGTTCAGTCCTTTCTGCTCGATCACATGCTACCTTCCTACTGATGTTACTTGCTGTTGTGAACCCAAATCAGGAGCCAATACGACTCTCTGATATGGGTCACCGGACCTAAACCCAGCAACCCGACCCAGATATCATGCATCACAAACCCACGTCCATTTCATTAACTAGTTTTCATATGCACGTTTACGTGTTCTCATTTAGTTAATTGTAGATGGTAGTTATTTGCAATTCCACTATCCCATGTTTTCTTTTTAGTCGATCTTTGTATGCCTATAAAAGGCCATTTGCTTGTTATGAAATAAAAGAAGAAAATTGATCCAAAGTTATTTGTCTATCTTGTTTATTTCTTGGAGTCTAACCCGCTCAAAGGGTCTCTATCTTGGAGTCTAACCCGCTCAACGGGGCCCTATCACTCTCATACCAATTGAAGCCCAAGATCCTTTAATCCACCAGAAACTTTGCAAACGGAAAAGAAAAAAGGATTAAAAGAACACCACGATTTGATCCGCAAACAGATCAACTCTTTCTATTACGTGAACTCCATTAAGTCAACTTACTGATTACATAAAGATACAACCCATATAAATAGACTCAATAAACTTAACCCTAACTTAATCTCCAAGTTAAATAACCACCTAAAATAAACTTACCTAATATTAGACCGTACCATAAACCAAAACATACCAAATAAACTAACTTAACTAAAATAACAAACCAAATAAACCGACCCAAACCCCTCCAACTATCGAACCTTGACAAGATTAGTCCAGCATGCAACACACAACCACGGTGTTTAATATTCGTGGGTATGCTTAAAATTATAGAATTTTATACACTTCTTTATTGAACCGAAAGTTAACCTAAATTACAAAGTTTTATCATTGTTTTATATGTTACAAATTAGATCTTAAAAGAATTAATAAACCCATGCTAATTGTTTTAAGTTTAATGACTACTTCAAGATTCGTCAAACAAACTTCCCTGATCTTTCTCCGATCAATCACCGATATATTTCAATCACCCTTCATGAATTCATCGCCGATCAACCCCATGAAACCTTATCCAGTTGAAGTTTCTTTCAATCCCCATGGCCTTAAAGTTCTTCTCGTCGACAATAATCCCACCTCCCGCTTTCTTATTTCCAGGATGCTTCAATCTTGCCATTATCAAGGTTCCTTTTTAATCAATCTTACAACTCTATTAACATGCTTCCTGCATTACAGTTATGAATACTTATGTGTTCTTGATATTTGCAGTTACACCATGTACACACCCAACACAAGCTTTAATGTTACTCAGAAACGGTGAAATCAAGTTCGATATTGTGATAACCGGAGTCAATTTCGCACCGGAGATGAACGGAATCAAGTTTCTTGAGATCATTAAACGCGAAACCGATTTACCTGTTGTTAGTAAGTCGTTTAAATTCTTCTGGGTTGTTTTCTTTTTAGCAATGTTTTCATAACCGGACCGGACATGAACCGGTGGCCTAAGAACTGTATTACGCCATAAATACTATAAAACTTTAAATAATATATATCTGGTTTAAAGCAAAAGATAAAAAATATCTTATGTTTTAATATAGATTTTGAAAGAAAAAATAAAATATATATATATAAAAAATAATTAAAATCCGGTTAGACCTGTCAAACTGAAAAAAGGGTTTAAATAGGCCAACTGGACCTGTTAGGCACCCGGTTGCTGGTCCAGACCGGACGTGAAAACATTGATTTTTAGTTTATGCTGAAATATTTTCATACACTGGTTCGATTATTAGTTGTATCGGCAGAAGACAGGATCCATATCATGATCAAGTATATAACAGAGGGCGCGTGTGCTTACTTACCAAAACCGGTCAGGATGGAGGCTGTTCGGTTGCTATGGCAACATGTCGCGCGCAAGGAAATATTTGGTTTTAAACAGATTGATAACGTGGAAGATGGTGAACCGAGTTCCAGTCGTTCTGGAGAAAAAGAGTTTTGTGGAAGCTCAAATGGTGTTCGAATGGAAGATGAGCAGACTAAGGTTCGTGGTAAAAAGCATCGATTGGTTTGGACCGATGAACTTCATCAAAAATTTGTCGATGCTGTGGAACAACTTGGAATTCAAAGTATGAACTGTTTGGATCCGTTTATGAGTCGGTTTGTGTTGTATTCTATCTCAAACGGGTCAAAAACAGGTCATCTATAAGTGATAAGTAGATGAAAAGGTGATTGTGAGTCAACCAAAACTAACATGCTTGTTTTGATCCCTAAAAAAACCCGTTTCAACCTGAACCCGTTTGATCTGTTACCCAACCTGTCTATCTCAAACGGGTCAAAGCATGTTAAAAGTAGCGGCTATTTTCAAATGTTTAAATACTTAAAATTATTATTATTATCTATAAATTAAAAAAAAGATGAAAAGGTGATTGTTAGTCAACCAAAACTAACATGCTTGTATTGATCCGTACTAAAAAAGACTTTTTTCAACCTGAGCCCGTTTAATCTGTTACCCAAGTTATCTACCTCAAACCGGTCAAAAATACTTGTTTGAGCTTGAACCCGTTTGATCTGTTACTCAACCTGTCATAACCCAATGCAGATGCTGTCCCAAAAAAGGTGTTGGAGCTGATGAATGTTCCCGGTCTCAGGAGAGGAAATGTTGCGAGCCATCTACAGGTTCAAAATACACTCCATATTTTCGTGTTTTCGTTTGTGTTTCCGTGTCAATCGTGAGATAACGGTTATCGTTTTAGTGTTACAGAAATACAGGTTAAATCTTGGAAAGGTAACTGCACATATGCAAGAAAGTTTCACCTGCCCGAATTCTAGCACAGGGATTCGGATTGGTACAAGTCAGTCGTTCAATGGTCGAACACAATGGCCTGTGTCTAAGAACTCTACCGGGTATGGATCGTAGCTATGATCATTCGTGTTTTTCTATGTTGGTTGTCATTGAAGAACTATATGTAACAAAAATGTTTTGTAATCGAATGCTAATGATGCAATTTAAGATGTTTAAGTTGTAGATTACATAACAGAATTATTTACCAATGAACTTAAGAAAGAATTATGAAATGTGATGGAAGAAAAAATAATGTTTTAGAACAAGTTATGTAGAAACAACAACACAAGTGTAAAAATAGTAGAACCAAAGGTAATCGTTGTTCCGGGACCGTGGCTAGTGATGGGAAGAACGGGAGGAAGCGAGCACTCTAAGCCATTAAAATAGACCTTGCTTGGGAACCCATCGCCTCGAGCCACATTGAGCCCGTTTATGTTTTTCTTCGTAAAAGAGATAACCGATTGTTGTGAACCTGGAATGCGTGGATCCTTCTTCGGGTTACGCCCGTTTGTCTCGGCCACGACATAGTTTAAACCTGGGAGACCATGTAGAAAGATTGTGTTATTAGAACCCGTAAGCCGACTACCATTGAATGAGTACACGTCTTCAAACCCTGTCATTGCTTTGTCTAACTCCACAGCCGCGAACCAATCGCCAAAACTAGTTTCGCCCCAGTTGAAAATGGTCATTCGTGCGGTCCATCCACCATTGAAATCCGATAATAAGTGCCAGTTGATGCTGACACCACAGTTATCCGCACAGGGCAATGGATTGGGCAAAGCCCGATCATTGTCTTTTGCGAAAGCAACTGCCATTGAAGTTCTATTTTTGAATGGCACCAAAAGTGCATTCGAAGGTAGAAGAAGTGCGGGTGTAGTTGTACTGCAAGTATCTGCGGTATTGCACCCGCATGCACAAGTACCGCACGGAACCACAGATTTGTTGAAAAATGTCGAAAATGAGACGCAACATTTTGGGGTATCAGGTGTCTGTGTCATATTACAAACCACTTGCCAACTAGCAACTGCAGTTGAATCAACGGTAAGACCGCTTGGATTTGGTAAACGACTCGGGCTAACCCGTAAGGGCGGCCCACATTGGTAACTAGGATTCATCGTGCCATTGATTCTCCAATTTTGAGGTGGGACGAGTTGAGTGCGGTTTAGGTCCGGTGGCATCTTGAAAACTTGCATCGTAAAAGCTGAAACGGACTTGCTCGGGTCCATTGAAGGTGGTAACAGAGTCCCGTTACGGCAACAGAACGGAACCAATCCTAACTGTATGTCGTTTGTCTTGTCAAGCGGAAGGTCGACAATAGTCGGCCTTCGCTCACAATTCAAAGCCTTTGAAAAATCAAGTTGTTTATAAAACTCGCCTTGTCGCCCAAATATACAAGCATTTGTATCTATAACAGACGGGTACGCGCCCTTCATAGAGTAAATAAATTCATCTCGCATCCAATCCCAACTTAGCTGCCAATAATCAAGGCGGCTAAGGGGATTATGATTCGAGACCGTGACTTGTGCCATGTATTCAGTTTCTTGTGAACTGACTACATCGTACATAATTACAACATCACCCTCTTGTCGCGCCTCAAATATTTCTTCTTCTATGTCTTTGGGTGTCGCATTGGGGTCCTTTTCGCAACACACGTGTGTCTCATTATTCGCTGCATAATATCCGACCCCAAATATTATAATTTAAAAATATATAAACATTTTATAATCACCAATTATAAATATATAAAGGTGTAACTTTACACAACAATCAAGTGATAGGGAAATAAAACATGCCTGGACTTGAAGGAGTAGAACACAAGAACCCGTCATTGACGAGATACATATTCGCCGGCAATGACACATTCGGAGGCGCGACACCAAACTGTGTCCCAGCCAATTGTATCCGGGCCTGCATTTGATTAAAATCACCAGCAGTCTCAACCGCGGTCATGAGGTCAGTGACCGGAAACCCAACAAAGACCGCCCCGCCGGTGACATTGGTCGGGAAAGATGTTCCGTCAGCAAGTACGGCGCTAGAAGCGGATACTAAGACCTCACGGTGTTGGAAACCGACAAATACCCGCCATGAATTGAGCCTGTCTGCAGCGGCGTTGGTGAGAATGAGAGTAGATTGGAAGTTGTAGGGCTGATCGGCGGTGTTGGTGGCCGTCGGGGGAATTTGGAAGCCGGAATCGTAGGTGTAGGATACTGAGATTCCATTGCAGGTGGGAGATTGAGATATTGTTGTGGGGATTGAAACGAATAAGAAAAGCAAGAAGATGAAAACAATCATCATTTTGAATTTTGTTTAAAACAAAGTAGTGAGACGGATATATATGTGTAGATGAAGGGTTGACCGGTTCAGAGCTTCGTGAAAGCTGTTTAATGCCGGCGAACGGCCGGCCTTTGAATCTAAAACGTTATATGTACATGTGTTATCATTGTAAAGGAGAGAACATATAATATACGTACAAAACTAACGCTATATGTAGATTCTGCTAATTTCAGGTTTTCGATTGTTGTGTCTAACTTGTTTAATTAAAAGGTCGAGTATATTGTGTATGGGTTGATTTGTTTAACACGTTCAATTACACAGATTGTGTTTGTGTTGTACTAAAAGTAATCTGGTCGACTCATCAACCCGTTTAAAATTAGAATTAAAAAAGTATTTTGTAAGTTCAACGTGTCAAGTTGTTTACAACTCGACAACATGTTGTATCCCGGTTACATGGTTTTAAGTGTGTTTGGTTTAGGGTTGATGTTTTAGATACGGATATATACGTGGGGCATCATCTGGTTCACTAATTTCAACACCAAGTGTTGGTTGTTGTCTATAAGGACACGTTCTTTTAAAACCAATATTATGTTAAGAAAACTGCGAGAATAACATAAATGATTGTACACGATGCATTGATGATTTGATTGCAGAGAGAGAAAGATAGTGGATATGCGGATATGTAACCGCCTTATATATTACACTTAAAACAAAATATACAAATATTTTGTGCGGTTTTTATTGCTCTCGACTAGCTCAGAAAAAATGTTCCTGGTTGAACATAACTATAGTTTTAAAAGTCCAATAGTGTAAGTAATAACTATACCCACGTGATTAATAAATGACTTAAAATCTAATATGATTCATCCCCATGTTTCACTCACCCTTCTTTACTTTTCTTATTTGATTAAGTTACAAGTAAATAAATACTTATTAAATTAAACGGTTATTTTAAATAACATATTTTATCAACACTGTAATAATGTAATAACATGTGTATAAATGTATAACTTATTATATAATAGTAAATGGGAATGTCGGTGTGTGAGATAGAATTCACTTTTCATGTGTTAATGCGCCTAAAACACAAGGTTATGGATTTCCTTGTTTAGGGAGAGAAAAACGTGTCGCAAAGCGTGACAGAGAGCCGATTAATAATCTTTTCTCTCAACTTTTCTTTTAAATTGGAAGGAAGTGGAAAAAAAAGAAAAGAAACATATAAAATCTTTAAATTCTTTTCCTTTCATTCGAACTCTGGAATACGAAATTATGTTATAACTTTTCATTTCCCTCCTTTTCTTTTATCCCCTTAATTCCCTTCTTTTTATTTTCATCCCTTTCTTTTCTCTCCTTATTTTCATTTCTCTTCTTTTCTTTCATTTATTAAACTCGGGAAAGAGAGGCGTGTGGTCATCTTTCACATCCCTAAACTTTTTTAAATGAACATAAAAAATAAATAAATACTAATAAAAATATATAAAAATTAATAAAAGACATAAACATTACTAAAAATAAAAAAAAATTGAATTACTAAAATAATGAAAATTAAATTACTAAAATAATTAATAAAAGTTATATTTCCTTAACACTTAAATGACTTATATTCGTTATTATTAAATGTTATGGATTCATTTTATGAATAAAATTAGTTGTGTTTTATACTTTTGTTTTAAAGGAAGTTCTGATCTGGGCTATTTCTTGTTGGGCTAAATTCATAAGGCTGGCTTGTTTCGTGTGGCCTTTAGCTTGGGTTTGTGACTCGCAACAATGGTCTTTCCTAGTTAAATAATTTCGATACTTTAGTTTAGTAACTTCGATCACAATTCATCATATACGTCGAACTTAATATATATGTGGAAATTATTTTTTTTTTGTTTTATAAAACCATTATTATATTATAAACACCACAGAGTAAATTACAAATTATGTCATTTATAAATATATGTAATTACATGGTGTGTTCTTACATTTCAATAATTACACTAGATATCTTTTTTTTGGAATTTTGCACGTTTTCTCTCCTTTCTACTAACTGGTGTTATCTTTTTCAGTTAGATGGGTTTAAAATGGCCAAATTACTCTTAATAATTAAAGATAAAATAAAAATGCAGCCCCTTCTATAGCTTTGACTACGAGCAACAGATTTTGAAATGATAATATAGATCTAGGGGGTGGATTTGGGTTTTGTCTCTGGCGACTTCACCCCTTTAATCTCCTCCACCCACCATTAGATGATTCAAGGTTTCTATAGTTGGGCCAATCCTTGCTTTCACCATTTCTTTGAATATAAATAAATCATACTCAATCCCCTTTCTTTCCTCTACAAGAACACCTAATAAACGATTAATTGCCGCAATGGAGGGCTTGTAACTATTTAAATTGAGTAGATAAAACACCCTTAAAGCTTCATCAAACCTATGAATCATAATAAAGCTATCAATTAGTCTTAACAGAACTTGTTCTGATGTTGAAAATCCAGCTTTCACCATTTCATTACAAAACCCCTCCATTTCATCAATCCTAAAAGCTATTCCCAACTTCATGATTATATGACAGTAAGTATCAGTAGTGTGTCGAAAACTGATTTTGAAGAGAAGCCCATTTGAACAAGCGTAAAGAAGAATTCAAATCATTTGTTGAAGATAGTACACTAATTAGGGTTTCTGGATGAAGCTTGCTCTTCAAGGACTGGATTTGATGGTGATGCTTCAGTCGTAGGGGATGGTGGCTGTGTCGGAGATGGCGGTGGTGCTAGGTGGAAAGAGAAGGGAAAGTAGAGAGCAGAGATAGTGAGAGATAAGAGAGATGGTAGTTGTGTCAGAGTTGGTGGAGGTTGCAGGGGGAGGTGGATTCTGTAACACCCAAAATTTTCAACCAAATTTAACCTCCAAAATACGTGGAATTTAGGTTCCATAAAACGCCCTTGACAAACAACACATGTTAATTACGAAAAAACGACAACGACGTGGGTTTCTTTAAAAAGAACCGACCGACATTTCAAAATAACAAGTTTTAACATCCAAGAGATAGTTCAAAACAAGTTAGGTGACTCCCGATAATAAGTCATAACTCCGAACATATACAGCCATCCAAAAAGTAGAGAATCCAACCAACGCGAAGCTTGACCTGTAACATCCCAAAATAAATAAAAACCCAAATAAAAGAAAAAGGAAGGTGGGCTTGGCTAGGGGCCGGCCCATGGGCCCGAAAAATGACAGGGAGCCTTCATAGCAGCAGCCATCAGCCTCTCCCTCATTCACCACACTTGTCACGCAAGTTTCTAGTGAGAGAAAGAGAGAGTGAGAGTTTGGGTCTAGAGAGAGAAAGCTCGGGATCAAGCTCAAAGTCTCGAGGATTGTTGCTCAACATCTCTGGAGCATAAAGAAACGAGAAGGAAGCTGTAACAGGTAATTATTATGCCTAAATCTGAGTTTTTGTAACTTTCGGGTTTCGGGTTAATAATCGAGTAAAGGTTTAGATTTTTACGTGTGAAACTGGAAACAAACCACGGGTTTGGGTTCATGGGGGAAAATGGAACATTTCGAACGTAAAAAGTTCAAAGCTTGATCGATTAGAACAAAGGGACCAGATCTAGGGTTCTGTTTGGGGAAGGAGACTGCACAGTCGAAACTACTAGTTTCGATATGGACGCATCTATCGAAACTACCTAGTTTCGACAGGGGCAGACCCATCGAAACTACCATAGTTTCAATATAGACCCAAGACCTTAACTAAGAATTTATATAAGTCATACGACTCGAAACTACTTAGTTTCGATAAGAAGCAGTGACTCGAAACTACTTAGTTTCGATAAGAAGCAGTGACTCGAAACTACTTAGTTTCGATAAGAAGCCAGGGCTCGAAACTACATAGTTTCGATAAGGAGCCAGGACTCGAAACTACCTAGTTTCGATAATGAAACCATGACCCGAAACATCTGAGTCAAGCCTAGTAATGTCTAAGTGTCCCCTAGGAACACAGCCTTACGCCTATGACTTGATTATACAGATTGTGGGTGACCATAGTGACATTCAGGAACCGGCTAGGTGTAAACAGAAACGATTCATCTGGTGAGTTTTTATTGCCCTTTTTCCTAATGGTTTTGGGCTGGCATGCATACTGGTAAAGTATTTTATAAAAATGTTATTTTTATAAAATGAAAGGCAAAGTATAGTATTTTATAAAAATGTTATTTTTTATAAAATGAAAGGCAAAGTATAGTATTTTATAAAAATGTTATTTTTTATAAAATGAAAGGCAAAGTATAGTATTTTATAAAAATGTTATTTTTATAAAATGAAAGATAAAGAACAGAAGAGCATAGTATTATCTTTTAAACAAGTTTTTGAAAGATAACAATGAGCTAAAGAAAGAACGATAAAGGAGCCGTACTTCGGTACAGCTCGACAGTGACAGTGACAGTGACAGTGACAAATACCATGTTATATGCTTATGTGTTAATATGTGTTATTTGTCTATATGAAAGTTATGTGATTGCATTTCTACTTGTGTAATAGTGTAATTGCATTGCATAATAGTTGCATAGTAGAAAGTCCTGCAGGCATGCTAAAGTAGAAGTCTCACCCTGAGGTGTGAGCAATGCTAAAGGAGTCTTACACTTCGGCGTAAGCAATGCTAAAGGAGTCTTACACTTCGGTGTAAGCGATGCTAAAGGAGTCTTCACTTCGGTGTAAGCGAGAAAGTCTCACCCTGAGGTGTGAGCAATGCTAAAGGAGTCTTGCACTAACGTGCAAGCGAGAAAGAAAGTCCCACCCTGAGGTGTGGGCAGCGCTAAAGTAAAAGTCTTACCCTGAGGTGTAAGCAAGATAGGGATCTGGTCCTCGGACCACGATCCATACGTGATAGTTAAAGTATGATAAAGTCACTTGTCAAGTATAAGTGAAATGATAGACAGAGTACAGTGGGACACCCTAACGGGTTTCCTTAAAGATAAAGTTTTAATGACAGATAGTAACGTAACAGATTTATAATTGTAACGTTGTAAAGTTTTAAAGTAATAGTTAAAAGTTTATTTCAAAGAAAGTGAAAGTAAAGCTTAGTTTAATTTAATAAAACTAAGCTACCAAAGATAAAGTTTACAGTTTAAAGTAAAGAGAGAACTCACCAGCGTTAGCTGACTTTTAGTATGCATGACAGGTAAAAAGGGTAAAGCTAAAGAAAGATAAAAGAGCCATGTGGGCTGGATAGCATGGACATCGGGCTGCGGTATTGAAGACTGACATTTCCAATCCTGATAGTTCATGTTATAGACAATATTTCATGTTATAGTTTGATGAATGATTTGAATTAAAGACTTCCGCTGTAATAGATTCTGATTTCCGGTTTAAGAACTATGTTTGTTATGTTGTGTGCCAACTATGAGATGTACCCGTTTTGGGGCGTTTCAAGTTGGTATCAGAGCCATAGTTTGAGAGATTCAGACATTTGCGATAATGTCTGAACTTAAACTGAGAATGGGACAAAGCAAAGGAAGGGAAGGAATGTCAGTCGGAGCAGCCCGTCCATGGAAAGATAGTAGACAGAAGGTAGTCAATGTCCTTACATAGAACATAGACAATAACGCCTTAGTACAGATAGCAGAAAGTAGATGCTTTAGCATAAATAGTACATGCCTTAGCACAGACAGTAGACAGTAGATAGTACGTGCCTTATAGTAGAAACTCTGAACTTGGATGCAAATGTTACTCGGAAAGGAAATGTTCAGAACCCGAGTAGTAAAGTAAATTAGTAATTTCATACCGGTCTCTGTAATTAGTAATTTACAGTACTCGAGGTGTTCTAAATTGTTACCTATCTTGATAACACGAGCTATCTTTGTTCACAGTAGACACTAAATGGCTAGAGCAAAGAGAGGAGGTCGCACTGGGGGTCGTACTGGTCGTCGAGGCCGACCTCCAGGTAACCGGAACCGTCCTGAAGAAAGTGAGCACTCCCGCAACGAAGCTGAATCGGTGCATGTGGAGCATAATGATAGTGGGAACCATGTGTCGGCTCCTAACGATGCCCCTAATGAGGCGCTTGAGTTGGAACCGATTGTGAAAGAAGCTATAGCGGCAGAGGTTACTTCAATCTTGAAGAAAGTTCTACCGGAAGCATTGGGCGAGGCCCTTAAAGAGTTTAATATAGGGAAGAAAGAAACGAAAGAGGAAAGCAGCAAGAGACTTGAAGTCACTGACAGTGATGATTCTGATTATGAAATGGCAACCCGGGGTTGCAACTATAAGTCCTTTCGGGGGTGTGACCCGCCGAAGTATGATGGACGGAAAGATGCTGTTGCCACTTTTGAGTGGATAGAGAGAATGAATGGGGTGATCAACATTAGTGAGTGCCGTGATGATCAAGCGGTCAAGTTTGCCGCTCACTCATTCACTAATGAGGCATTAAGCTGGTGGAGATCGATCGAAAGAATCAAGTCTTCTGCTGAGATGAAAAAGATGAAATGGGACGACATGAAAAAGCTGCTAATCACTAAGTTCTGCCCGCAGAACGAGATTGACAGAGTTGAGAGGGAATTTCTGGGGCTCTGTGCTGGTAGTATGACTCATCGCCAGTATACCTCCAAATATCAAGAGTTGGCTCAGCTGGTTCCACATCTGGTGGACACTGAGGAAAAGAGGATTAAGTACTACATCAAGGGACTACCACAGAAAGTCCGTGTGCACGTGAAAGCTAATGCTCCCACGAGTTTTGAATCTGTGGTATCACTTGCTGGAATAGTTTATGATGACTTCGAATCCGCAGACCCACTGCCTACTGAGAAGAAAGTGACCAATGCCGTTAAACGGCCAGCTAAAGAGTGGGCGGGGCCGGAGACGAAGAAACTGAGGATTGAAGATGGGGTTGAATGTGCTAAGTGTGGCAGGAAGCACTCGGGCGAGTGCCGAGTTGGGTTAAATATGTGCTATAGGTGCGGAAAGACCGGACACTACTCTCGAGAGTGTCCCGGGGCACAGTCTTGTTATAACTGCGGGATACCTGGCCACATGGCCAAAGACTGTCGGAAACCCAAGGCTACTGGCACCGAGAAGGGTAAAGAACCTGAGAAGCCGAAGGCAAGGACCCGGGCGTATGCACTGACACAGGAGGAGGCTAGGGGAGACCCAGATGTTGTGTCAGGTACGTTCATCCTTGACCACACTTATGTTTCAGTATTATTTGATTCGGGTGCCAGTAGGAGTTTTATATCATCTTCTAAGTGTAAAAGAATGAAATGCAAAGTTACTAGAGTAGAGCAGGCCTTTAATGTGGAAACCGCAGTGGGCAAGACCACGATAGTAAGTGAATTGGTAGATAATTGCACGATAAAGATTCATGGCCATAGATTCCCAGTTAGGTTGTATGTTATGACCTTGGGAGGATTCGATATAGTTTTGGGTATGGATTGGTTAGCTGCCAACGAAGCCCGAATAATATGTAGACGAAAGATAGTTCAGCTCAAAGCTCCAGACGGTGGCGAGGTTTTGGTGTACGGGGATCGCGACGGTTCACTAACGAACGTCATATCAATGATAAAGGCAGAGAAGTATATAGGGCGCGGATGCGAGGCCTACCTGGCCTATGTGATAGACAATGATGTAAAGGTGAGAGAGTTAAAAGACGTACCAGTGGTATGTAATTTTCCGGGGGTGTTTCCTGAGGAGTTGCCTGGGTTACCACCTGACCGGGAGACAGAATTCCAGATAGACTTAGTGCCAGGTGCCCAGCCCGTGGCTAAAGCACCGTACCGACTTGCACCTCTGGAGATGAAAGAGCTGATGGTACAGTTGGAAGAACTTTTGGATAGAGGATTTATCAGACCAAGCATTTCTCCATGGGGTGCTCCGGTTCTGTTCGTAAAGAAGAAAGATGGTGCCATGAGAATGTGCATCGACTACAGAGAGTTGAACAAGCGTACAGTAAAGAACAAATATCCGCTACCAAGGATCGATGATCTGTTCGACCAACTACAGGGCGCCAGATGGTTCTCCAAGATCGATCTGCGGTCGGGATATCATCAGTTAAAGGTAAGAGAAGAGGACATACCTAAGACAGCGTTTCGCACGCGTTATGGGCATTACGAGTTTCGCGTGATGTCTTTCGGCTTGACGAACGCTCCGGCAGCATTCATGAGTATGATGAACCAGGTGTGTAGACCGATGCTAGATAGGTCGGTGATAGTGTTTATAGACGACATACTCATTTATTCGAAAAGTGAAGGTGATCATGCTTGTCATCTTCGAGAAGTACTAGAGACGCTACAAAAAGAAAAGTTGTATGCCAAGTTCTCCAAATGCGCGTTCTGGCTTAAGGAAGTCCAATTCTTAGGTCACGTTATCAACGCAGACGGCATTATGGTTGACCCGGCTAAGATAGAGGCAGTACAGGAATGGGAAACCCCGAAGACGCCAACCGAGATTCGGAGTTTTCTGGGATTGGCAGGTTACTATCGAAGGTTCATTCAGGACTTCTCGAGAATAGCTTCGCCACTGACAAAGTTGACACGTAAAGAAGTAAAGTACGAATGGGGTCAGGCTCAGTCCAAAGCATTTGAAGAGTTAAAGAAGAAGTTGACCCAAGCCCCAGTGTTAGCACTACCCGACGGTAACGAGGACCTGGTGGTATATTCTGACGCATCGGGACAAGGGTTAGGGTGTGTTTTGATGCAGAGGGGAAAGGTGATCGCGTATGCGTCACGACAGCTAAAGATCCACGAAATTAACTACCCAACTCACGATTTGGAGCTCGCGGCAGTTGTTTTTGCGTTAAAGATTTGGAGGCATTACCTCTACGGGGTGAAATGCACGATTTATTCGGATCACAAGAGCTTGAAGTATTTCTTCGAACAGAAAGACCTGAATATGCGGCAAAGGCGGTGGTTAGAATTGCTGAAAGACTATGACTGTGAGATCCTATACCACCCGGGAAAGGCGAATGTGGTCGCTGATGCCCTAAGTCGTAAGGAGAATCATTCTCCTATTAGGGTAAAAGCGTACCAGTTAGTGATAACCCCAGATTTTATGACAGAGCTAGAAGCAGCACAGAAGGAAGCACTAAAGGAAGAGAACATAAAGAAAGAAAGAATGGTCGGTCAACAGACAAAGTTAGAATTAAACACTCATGGAGTGAGGACCAGGTGTGGTCGCATGTGGGTACCGAAGGGCGGAGAGCTTAGGGCCAAAGTACTTGACGAGGCCCATAAGTCTCGATATTCCATCCACCCAGGAACCACGAAAATGTACCAGGATTTGAAGAAAGAGTATTGGTGGCCTAACATGAAGAATGATGTGACCGGATATGTAAGCAAGTGTCTGACTTGCTCACAAGTTAAAGCAGAGCATCAGAAACCGTACGGGAAGATCCAGCCTCTGGAAATACCCGAATGGAAGTGGGAGCGTATCACCATGGACTTTATTACAAAGCTGCCCCGCACAGCAAAAGGCCATGATACGATTTGGGTTATAGTGGATCGTCTGACAAAGAGTGCACATTTCTTGCCAATTCGCGAAACGTATTCATCTGAGAAGTTGGCAGAAGTATTTATCAATGAAATTGTCTCTCGACATGGCGTACCGTTATCAATTGTATCTGACCGGGACACCCGATTTACATCGAGGTTCTGGAAAAGATTTCACGAGTCAATGGGTACAAGACTGAACATCAGCACGGCTTATCATCCACAGACGGATGGTCAATCAGAAAGGACCATCCAGACGTTAGAGGATATGCTCCGCGCATGCATTATAGACTTCGGTGGCAGTTGGGATAGTCACCTACCGTTGGCAGAATTCTCCTATAACAACAGTCACCACACCACGATTGGTATGCCGCCCTACGAAATGTTGTATGGTAGAAGATGCCGAACCCCGGTCTGTTGGGGCGAGGTAGGACAGAAAGAGTTGGGGAGTTTAGAGGTAGTCACAACAACCTCTGAAAAGATTGACCAGATCAAGGCCAGAATGAAAGCTGCACAGGACCGTCAAAAGTCCTACGCGGATAAAAGGCGAAGACCAATCGAATTCAAGGTCGGGGATCAAGTACTATTGAAAGTATCTCCCTGGAAGGGGATCATACGATTCAGAAAGAGAGGGAAGTTAAGCCCAAGATTCGTCGGGCCTTTCAAAATACTAGCACGGGTTGGTGAAGTCGCTTACCGGTTAGAATTACCTGATGAGCTGAGTGGAATTCACCCAACCTTCCACGTGTCGCACTTGCGCAAGTGCCTGGCCGACGAATCGGCACACGTGACACTTGACGACATCGAGATAGATAATAGCCTCAATTACATCGAGGAACCCGTCGCCATACTAGACAGGAAAGAAAAGCGGTTACGGAATAAAGCGATACAGTTAGTCAAAGTACAATGGAAGCATCGTAAAGGGTCGGAAGCTACATGGGAAACCGAGACAGAAATGAAAGAGTCGTACCCGCACCTGTTTGACTTATAACAGGTTTCGAGGACGAAACCTTTCGTAAGAGGGGTAGACTTGTAACATCCCAAAATAAATAAAAACCCAAATAAAAGAAAAAGGAAGGTGGGCTTGGCTAGGGGCCGGCCCATGGGCCCGAAAAATGACAGGGAGCCTTCATAGCAGCAGCCATCAGCCTCTCCCTCATTCACCACACTTGTCACGCAAGTTTCTAGTGAGAGAAAGAGAGAGTGAGAGTTTGGGTCTAGAGAGAGAAAGCTCGGGATCAAGCTCAAAGTCTCGAGGATTGTTGCTCAACATCTCTGGAGCATAAAGAAACGAGAAGGAAGCTGTAACAGGTAATTATTATGCCTAAATCTGAGTTTTTGTAACTTTCGGGTTTCGGGTTAATAATCGAGTAAAGGTTTAGATTTTTACGTGTGAAACTGGAAACAAACCACGGGTTTGGGTTCATGGGGGAAAATGGAACATTTCGAACGTAAAAAGTTCAAAGCTTGATCGATTAGAACAAAGGGACCAGATCTAGGGTTCTGTTTGGGGAAGGAGACTGCACAGTCGAAACTACTAGTTTCGATATGGACGCATCTATCGAAACTACCTAGTTTCGACAGGGGCAGACCCATCGAAACTACCATAGTTTCAATATAGACCCAAGACCTTAACTAAGAATTTATATAAGTCATACGACTCGAAACTACTTAGTTTCGATAAGAAGCAGTGACTCGAAACTACTTAGTTTCGATAAGAAGCAGTGACTCGAAACTACTTAGTTTCGATAAGAAGCCAGGGCTCGAAACTACATAGTTTCGATAAGGAGCCAGGACTCGAAACTACCTAGTTTCGATAATGAAACCATGACCCGAAACATCTGAGTCAAGCCTAGTAATGTCTAAGTGTCCCCTAGGAACACAGCCTTACGCCTATGACTTGATTATACAGATTGTGGGTGACCATAGTGACATTCAGGAACCGGCTAGGTGTAAACAGAAACGATTCATCTGGTGAGTTTTTATTGCCCTTTTTCCTAATGGTTTTGGGCTGGCATGCATACTGGTAAAGTATTTTATAAAAATGTTATTTTTATAAAATGAAAGGCAAAGTATAGTATTTTATAAAAATGTTATTTTTTATAAAATGAAAGGCAAAGTATAGTATTTTATAAAAATGTTATTTTTTATAAAATGAAAGGCAAAGTATAGTATTTTATAAAAATGTTATTTTTATAAAATGAAAGATAAAGAACAGAAGAGCATAGTATTATCTTTTAAACAAGTTTTTGAAAGATAACAATGAGCTAAAGAAAGAACGATAAAGGAGCCGTACTTCGGTACAGCTCGACAGTGACAGTGACAGTGACAGTGACAAATACCATGTTATATGCTTATGTGTTAATATGTGTTATTTGTCTATATGAAAGTTATGTGATTGCATTTCTACTTGTGTAATAGTGTAATTGCATTGCATAATAGTTGCATAGTAGAAAGTCCTGCAGGCATGCTAAAGTAGAAGTCTCACCCTGAGGTGTGAGCAATGCTAAAGGAGTCTTACACTTCGGCGTAAGCAATGCTAAAGGAGTCTTACACTTCGGTGTAAGCGATGCTAAAGGAGTCTTCACTTCGGTGTAAGCGAGAAAGTCTCACCCTGAGGTGTGAGCAATGCTAAAGGAGTCTTGCACTAACGTGCAAGCGAGAAAGAAAGTCCCACCCTGAGGTGTGGACAGCGCTAAAGTAAAAGTCTTACCCTGAGGTGTAAGCAAGATAGGGATCTGGTCCTCGGACCACGATCCATACGTGATAGTTAAAGTATGATAAAGTCACTTGTCAAGTATAAGTGAAATGATAGACAGAGTACAGTGGGACACCCTAACGGGTTTCCTTAAAGATAAAGTTTTAATGACAGATAGTAACGTAACAGATTTATAATTGTAACGTTGTAAAGTTTTAAAGTAATAGTTAAAAGTTTATTTCAAAGAAAGTGAAAGTAAAGCTTAGTTTAATTTAATAAAACTAAGCTACCAAAGATAAAGTTTACAGTTTAAAGTAAAGAGAGAACTCACCAGCGTTAGCTGACTTTTAGTATGCATGACAGGTAAAAAGGGTAAAGCTAAAGAAAGATAAAAGAGCCATGTGGGCTGGATAGCATGGACATCGGGCTGCGGTATTGAAGACTGACATTTCCAATCCTGATAGTTCATGTTATAGACAATATTTCATGTTATAGTTTGATGAATGATTTGAATTAAAGACTTCCGCTGTAATAGATTCTGATTTCCGGTTTAAGAACTATGTTTGTTATGTTGTGTGCCAACTATGAGATGTACCCGTTTTGGGGCGTTTCATGACCCGAAACATCATACCGGAGCTTTACCTACAAGGGAAACACCACAAATAACACCATTAGCAATGATACAACATTCCACAATAACCCCCAAGTGCTTAACTCCCCAAATCTACAAAAATTCCCAAATCCACCAACTGGCATATGGGTCGGCGTATGACAGACCCCCACCGACGTCCCATACTTCGGTCTCAGGTCTTCACACCCAAATTTCAGTTTTCGACCTTTTCGACCCTCCTGACTCGACCCCTAGTCGTTTTAAACCACCACCAACATTTTGTGAATGTTTTAAACACCTTACATCCCTACCATACTTCTTTGTGAGGTTCTAAAGACCCCATGGCACCACAAACGACTATGTGAAGTTCATGACCTCAATTAACTTTCATGTAAGATTCTTAGACTTCAATTACCACAAAACGACTTGTGAAGTTCATGACCTCAAATAAATACCTTGTAAGGTTCTTAAACTTCAAACTCCTCTATATGATATCATATTAACTCCCATGTGAGGTTCAAAGACCTCAAATCACCATGACCATAGTTAAGTTCAAGACTTCAAGCAACAACAATATAACTTAAGTTCATGACCTCAATTACCACGTATGAGGTTCTTTAGACTTCAATTACCAACCTTAAACATACAAACAAATGTACACACACAATACCAAACCATCATTATAACCCATCCATTATTTACCTACACGTGGGATTCAAAGATCCCAATTTCACCCTTTCCATTTGTGAAGTTCAAAGACTTCAAACCACTATTTCACCATACCTAACATTCAACATAGATATACAATAACACCATAAAAGTCATAAGTAATTCTATGACTCTAATCACCATATGACATTGTGAGATTCATAGACCTCAAGCACCCACCCTTTGCATACATACACCATATGCAATTTCACCAAATCAACATACACACATTTGCACATATAATAAATAACACTATCGACATGTATATCAAGTTTGTACATTACTACCACCTATCATTACTAAGTAGGTGCAAAGCACTTACCTTTTTGCTAATGATGATCCCGCTTGATCCTCAAAGCTAGCTTCCTTACTATTTGATCACATATACGACACATTTACAATTAGTAATCCAATGATCACCAATTAACACCCAACACACCGTTATGATCTAAAAATCAAGATTCTAACTTAGTTTGGTTATTACAACCTTAACCAAACCTCCAACACCCAACAATCAACTTTCAACCCAAGTTGACCCGTTTAGGTTTCATCCAATTTCACCCAATTCTCAAAGGTTCTTGATTCATCATTTGATTGAGGTTTGTACTAAGTAATGTGTTTATCAACACCATAAACACTTACCAAACTCCAATTCACCATTTAAACCATCCCAATCAAAAAAACCCCAATTTTTCACCTTAAGAACCCTAATTTTCAAATCATCAAATTAGATTGGGTTTCTTACATAATAATGTGTCTTTTAACACTATAGACACTTATCAACCACCGAATTATCATTTAAACATCATATTGAAAACCCCCAAATTTCCCTCAGATGTTTAGATGATTTTATCTACCTTCCATTACCATTAACCAAGCTAGGTAACAAGTTATCTCTCAACATTTCAACCCAATGCAGCCTCAATGCTTGGTTAACCCAAAACCCACCTAGACCTCCATCAATGGTGGATTCAAAAGATGAAGAACACTTACTTAATGATTGGAAGAAGATGATTACATCAAAACCTGCAACCTAAGCATGCAAACACCTACCTCTTTGATCCTCAACCTCTTTCTTTCCACTGTTTCAAGACCCAAACCCACACACAAAGTGTGTAATTTGCGATCCCCACCCCTTAATATTAGCAATTTACAAAACAGCCCCCGAAGTTCTAAATCTTGCACCTTTCACCCAAACTAGCAAAAACTCCACTTTTGCAACAAACCTCCAACTTTCATTATTATTTATTTACACCCTTATAATATGTTTAACATATTATATTATAAACCCGAAAGTTGGTTCGTTACAGTTTCGGTGGTGGTCTGGCGACGGGTGGAAGGTGGAGGATGGAAATCTAGGGTTAGGTGCGTGTGTGTGTATGAGGGGTTTATTTTAATGTTCTTTACAATTTTGTATTTTATTAGTAAGGGTAGTTTGGTAATTTCATACCCATCTAACTGAAAAAGGTAACACCAATTAATATAAATGATAGAAAGCGTGCAAAATTCCCAAGAAAAGGACATCCAGTGTAATTATTAAAGTGTAAGGACACACCATATAATTTCATATATTTATAAATGACATAATTTGTAATTTACTCAACACTATATGTATTTTACATCCTTACTTTGTCATATACTCAAGCTCGGATATATTATCACAGTGTACACATCTAATCTATAGGGGCAGATCTAGGTAGGAAATATCGGCGTCACGTAACATTAATAATAAAAGAAATTTGTGTTGTATAGTATTCGAAACTTGTTTTTATGTGTTATATACACATCTAACACTCAAGTGATAGAATTCTTGAATATGTTTATAAAGTGACACCGGTAAAAAAATATTGGATCCATCACTACACATCGGCTTTGTAAAATGATAATGTACATCTATCCTACATAATAAACAAGTAAAATGGGGGGGGGGGGGTGGACACATGTCACCTCCACATTTCACCTCGCCAATTTCCCCCCCCCCCCCCCAAGATCTCAAAAAACCCATTACGTTAATACACGCGGGTTTAAAACCGACCCGCATACTAAAAGTATTTAATCCTTTTTAACCCATTTACACTCTTTTGTCCCTTCATTTTATCACAACATTGAAACCCTAATAATCGCCTCCTCAGTTCTTGCGTACCATGACATCTCTTTCAAGATCTTCAATAGCCTTCAAAATCAAAACATAATCGGTATATAATCTATATGTTTGATATATTATTTCAATTTCGCTTTGATTCTTTCAATATATTTAAGAATCTTAGTTTTAACCTCATACGTATTATTTCCCTTTGAAGATCTAGGTCTCCTTTGTTCATCACATCGTATCAAATCTCAGTCGGTATGTAATATCTTTTTTTGTTCGATTATTTCAAATATCCGTTATATTCTTGGTATCGATTTATGATTTTGTGTTCTAATTTTAAGAATTGAAGATTTGGTTATTACATTTTTTGCTCGATCTACAGGCTGTGTCTTATGATTCTCTGTTTTAATTGTAATATTTATGAATCTCTTTATAAAACCCTGGGTTATTGCATTTTTTGATTTTATACGGTTTCGTTCATGTTTTTGTTAAATACATTCATAAACAACTATTGGTATAAAAACTCATGAATTTGGTTTAAGCCTTTTGGATATTCATAAACAGCGGTGATTTAAAACCAAAGAAATTACTCATTTGCGATTAAAAAAATACATATCGAATCAACTGTTGGTATAAAAACTTCATTCCTAAATGTTTTGCTAAAGTTATCTAACCATAGATATTATCTTTTATGATTTTAAGATCTGATTATTGTTTTTTTTTTTGCATAACATTAAAACATATTAATTTAAGGCAATAAATAAGGAAAGTCATTAATTTTAAAACTATATTTAAGGCAAAATATCAATTCATACGCTAATTTTACTAATTCTGCAATTTTAACCAAATTTTACTTCAAAATTATTAATCAAGTTTACTGTTAATTAATACCACAACGGGGATCATATGCTTTTCAGGAAAAAGGTGAGTTCAAAGTTATCTTCTAGCCCATACCTTAATTTTCTTTTCAAATTATTTGAGCTATCACAAAAAGACATTCATCTAAAGACAACTTCTACAAAATTAAAGGTCTTTGCATAAATCTGTTATTGACCTTTAATTTATTACATGTTCCTTTGGGACTTGGGTTTTTTCTTTAGATTGAATAGCTGAATTTAATATCACAGTAAACACACATAGTAAAAGTAATGAGGTGAAATGGTGCTTTGTTCTCACGTGTTTTGAAACTAATTGTTATCCATAGTACGGTGATAGTGTTTTATTGGAGAAGTATCCTTTCTATTCATAGGTTTTTAGATTATATTACATAGTGCACTTTATGGTGTAATATTGAATTTTAAAAGCTCTTTTATAAAAGTATTCTAGGAAGTTGCCTTTTTATTTATTCTTCATGTGTCAAACTAGCATAATGTTCTTTGATATGAGTAAATACTCATGCCGTTAGATGTGCAATATGCGATGCTGGACGGGCTGATGTATCTTATGTGAGGTATCAAATTGATATATATAACCTATCATTTATCATTTATTTGGCATTGTTACAAAACCATTTTTATATGTATCTACAATTTGCAGCATCGATTGCTAATAAATCCAAACAGAAATTAAGGAAAGCAACCATGGCTCTTGAAGCATGCACGTCTCACAAGTAACATATATTACGTTGATAATCTTTATTTAGAAAAAAATCTATTCTTAATCAGAATCTAAAACTTGCCACATATGTACCTATCCATTTGTTGAAGATCAACCAATTGCAATAGGATGGGAAGATGTACTTACTGACCTCGTTGCTGAGATTTTAGTTGACCCATCACATAAGAGGCAAGTTTAAAAAGTATATTTTATACTTCCTAAAAAGCTTGATAATAGGCTAACAATATTTAACTTTGTTTTTCTCAGGCTGTTTTTCACAAAGGGAAACTACTGAAACTTTTGGTGGAATTTGGATAAAGCAAAATTGATTCTTCTGATAAAGCTACAACCTTTTAGTTAAGTCCGCACCTTAATATAAGAGCTCCTCCTTATACAATTTGTATTATGATCATCTAGGTGTTAGTTATTTTTACCATTATCGGCATATACATATCTAGAATCAGTCCTAAAATCCATCAATTTAGAGGATGGTGAAGTTAAAAGATTGGGGGTGTCTTGCAGTTTTAAGATCTAGGATTCTAAACCATCAGCAATTCAGGTAACGGGCTCTCAACAAATGAAGACTGTAGGATCTATTAGCATCAAAGTTTCTTCATATAAACATGATGAAAAGACTGAAATGCCCTTTGCATCCCCAAGAAGAAAGCTTGCAGATTGTGCAGTTCTAATTGAACAAAGTTGGTACGCGTTTAAAATGTTTTTTTTTTCAATTTAATTACTTAAATAATGTAGATTGTAGTATTTCTGATTGATTTGTATTTTTATGCATTTTTTAAACAAGAAACCGTCATTTCCCGTTGGTCTAGAGCAAGAACAAGGGCTGCCAAGGTAAATTCATACACTTTATATCAAAAACTAAATTGTGTAGGATATATGCATCCTTAATAAATTCAACAATATAACAAAAAAAATGTTATTTTCTTGATTTTTCAGGTTGGGAAAGGCTTATCAAAGAATGGTAAAGGCTAAAAGCTTGCCTTACAACACTGGCTTGAGGCGGTAAGTTAACCTATCCTCAAATCAATACTTTTGATTTTGAATACGAGTGATATAATTATTAATTATTTTTTCTTGGCATATAAGTCAATTTGATAACTTTCATGTCCTTTTATCACAAATGCTCCCTAAACTCCTCTTGGATTATCTGTTGATGACCTCGATCTTTACATCTAAAAACATGAACTGCAGTAAACCCACGAGTAAATATCAATAATGCTAAGTATTTGCCTTGATTTTTTCTTGGAATGTATGATGTGTGATTTCAAAATATGGATCCATCTGTCAAAATAAAAAAGAGATACATTCTTACAATATTAAGTTCACAACCAACATATCAAAACAAAGTAAATACTCACCTTTAGTTCATTATAGAAGGCATCAACCTAAAAATGACACATGTTAGCCAACATAATTTAGAGGTGTTTAAGATTGTTTAAGTTTTGAAAATGTTTAAATTATTGATCTAAGTTGTGTATTTGATTATATACAAATAAAATAGAATGTTTTGGTTGAGCAACTCTAAACTGTTTACTACATATTATATATTATATTTTTTCTATCAAAATGAAAATGTCACTTTAATTTATTTTCTTTTCAATTCAAAATTTTTATTTTGAAATTCCAATCATTAT
Organism: Smallanthus sonchifolius; assembly: GCA_023525975.1. Classification (NCBI taxonomy): domain Eukaryota; kingdom Viridiplantae; phylum Streptophyta; class Magnoliopsida; order Asterales; family Asteraceae; genus Smallanthus; species Smallanthus sonchifolius. Next base: position 87,482,252 of record CM042030.1, on the reverse strand, counting down.
TATGGTATTTATTTGTAGAGTTATTTACGAAATTAGATTGAATTATTTATGGTAATTATTTTTTAATCTTTATTCTATTACATTTTATTTTTGAAATCTTTTTATCAATCTTTAATTATTTCTATTAAATTAAATTATTTGTTATTGAAACTAATTGTCCTCATTGATTTATTTCCTAAGAGCATTCACAGTAGGTTCCCTATATTTATGTGAGTGATTTCCCTATATTTTAAAGGGTGGTTTAAAGTGATTGTAAGTGGAGGAGAGAGAAAATATATAAATTTTTTGTATATTTGGGGGAAACACTGTTCACCCGCATAATTTTTTAATATTTTTTTAAAGTGGTTGTGAGTGGAGAAGAGAGAAAAGATAATGATAAAAGTATAAAAAATTATTATTTAATTGAAAAGTAGAGAGAAAAGATAGTGATTTTAGTGTAATTATGGGGATGAGAATAGGGGAGCTATTGTGAATGCTCTAAACTAGCAAGTGACTTTACTTAATCTAAGGTATTTCGAATCCCATTTTTTCCTCCTTTTAATACCACAAATTCCATTTTTTTAATGGCACTACAAATCCATTTAATTATGTCATTTATATTTATCTAAATAAATCCCTATTATTTTGGGATTTGAATTTTCCTCTGCACGTATAACATTAGAAACTGATACAGATATTGACTATTAGATCATCCGGTTTACCTCTCGTTTGTGTGGCGTGATCCTCCGTGGCACATAAGATCACATTGTGATCTAGTGGGAACACCGCCCCCTCGTTTCAATTTTCACGCCGTCGTTATTTCTCGTGAGTTTTTTCACGCGAGTAATCTCTCCAACCAAAGCCAATATATCCGTTGAACATTAACTTTTATTACCGTTGGAAAATAATAATTTTAAATAAATAATAATAATTAATAATATTTATTTTTACTCACTATAAAAACCCAATTTTACTCCATAATATTTACACTCATTTCTACTCTTCTACTCTGCTAATTTTTTCTATTTTCTCAACCCACAACCAAAAAATGAGTAACGATCCGAACCCACACTTTTGGGCTCAATACGCGACTCGTGATAACGCGTTCATGGCCAACCAAATGAACCAAAACTTTTCACCCAACCCAAACTCGGTAACGCGTAATCAGTCCCGGAGATCTTGGTGGTTGATTAGGGGTAATTATGGCAAGTCGATTTCCTTGTTCCGATGATTGATCGAGTATGGGAATGGTCGAACAAATGACAAGATTTAACAATGCCCAAGACGAGAGGATGGATTGAAAACGAACAAAATAGGAGATCGAAATTCTTGGCATGGATCTTGATTTACTCTCCACCGCACAACGTTTTTTGATTGAAAAAAAAAACAAAAGGAGATCAAAGAACGTCATGGTATCACGTAGGTTTTTAGTTATGTATTATTTTTTTATTAATGTTTTTTTTAGTTATTTGAATTAATGGTTTTTTTAGTAATGTTTTTTTAGTTATTTTACTTAATGTATTTTTTTAATTAAATATTATGTTTTATTTTATTTAAATGAAATTTAAAAAAAATAACATTTAATTATCACACCACCACAATCACACGGGTATACCCCTTGCCTAGTGATGGGTGGTGTGATAATGAGGATAGTGACGTGGATCCACGTGGCGTGCACTTTATTATCACACTACACCACAATCACACTGGTATACCCCATTCTCTTATATAATAACATTACTATTAATTTTTCTAATCTTCTTCCAATGTTAATGGCATTACTGGATTTCATTTTTCATTTGTTAGCATCAGGTTTTTTATGTGACATCAATGTTCATGGCATCAATAACAACAATGGTTATAGAGTTCTTATGCAAACCCTTTCATGATATAAAGATTGGTTGTACTTTGCAAATATATATAACTAAGTTAGAATTTCGTGTATTACACGAGTGGAATAAATATAATGTTATATACTTAATAATAAAAAATTTATGTCTTTAAAACATGTGTATTACACGGGTTGAATAAAATATTACGTGATAGTTATAAATTTTGTTAAGTTAACTTTTAAAACATTTTTTTAGCTGAGTATTACTTTTTTTTATGTAACTGATAAATGTTAATTCATATTAAACTTTAGAAACCCGGTGTATTACACGGGTTGAATAAATGCAATGTTAAAGATTTACATATTACATATTTATGAAAAACGTTTTATAAAAATAATTATAGAAATAATTATTATTTAATAGGAGAGAGAGACGAGAAACAAAAAATTATAAAAACAATTAAATAAATTTGTATAATTAATAGGATAGAGAGGCGAGAAAAAAAAGTTGAGGATGCATCAGATACTATGGTAAAAAGTTTGTTGAAATAAACTGGTTGTAGATGTTTTGATGCTTGAAAGTTGTGCTTTTGTTATTGTTATGTTATTTTCTTGGTTAGATGCAAAATGTGGAATGAAATAGTTAATTTTATATTACGGTTCTGTTAATTTATTTTTAACATTTTTTACACGTGGTCAACTTTGTTTTGTCTTGTCTAGAGTTAAAAGTAGAGATATACTGAAACTATTAATATTATATAAAGATGACAAAACTTAGCACGCAAACAAATGTTGTATACAAAGAAAGTATTTGTATATTTTTTTAATCATCAGTCCCCGTGTAAGACACGGGTTCTAACACTAGTAATATAATACGCATATATTAGATTATACAGTAAAAATATAACCCTGTAAATAAATATATGTAATAAATTTCAAACTCCATACATCATATCTTAAGCACATAAGTTTTGTTTGTGGTAACATAAATTCAATAATTTTTTAATCATTATCTCAAATCACTTATTTAATAATCTCATTTGTTTAGCTTATTATAAGTTAACTTCAAAGAAATGGTCTTTAACTTCAGATAATTTCAAAACGTTTTATTTGAATAGGTATAGGTAAAGGAAGACTTACAAGTGCTAAACGACAATATATACTTTTCAATGTCATTTATTTAACTTTCGTGTAAATAACCTGAAAATATAGTCAAGTTTACAACTGATACATTGAATGTATTTCATTAAAATTTACATTTTGATGCAATTAACTTTTAAAGTTTCTCTTTTAATGTATTTAATATTTAAATATCTTTTGATATAATTAGATTTTTAAAAAAGTTACATAAATATTGTATCTAAGTGACTAAGTTCTAATATTATAATTTTCACATCAAAACGAATAAGATATCGATAAATAGCCTTATAAATCACCTAATTTAAAAGTTATCGTAAAAAACTTCATAATTTTATAGAAGTGCGGCTAACTTTTTCATTTTTGTTTTAAGTTATTAAGTTTTTATACTTTGTCTTTAAAAGCAAACATACATAAAACGTAATTATTTACGTTCTAAATCTTGTTTGATTTATCGGTTAGGGTGGAAGGGGCACAACCCAAAACCACCCCTCAACCAACCAACCAACCATGTATTGCCACCTCATATTACCGACTGAACCTTAAAGTACCCAAATGGATTGTGGCGGTATTCCCGAATGAACCACTTGAATCAACCAACCATGTAGTGTCACCTCATAACCTAAAACTACCCCACAACGGCTTCATCCACAGGCTCATGAACCAGATTTTCAACCCGTAAAACGAACCCCGTCACTTGCGGCGGTGTTCCCGTGTTACCCGATCCAACCCGAAGCCCAACCCACGTCCCACCCCTTCCACTAGTGGTCCTTATATATCATATTAACAATCGAAATATGGTCGAAAGAAAAAATCTCTATTTGATAGGGCTTCTTCCTATACCTATGAATTCCATTGTACCCAGAAATGATACATTGGAAGAATCCGTTGGGTCTTCCAATATCAATAGGTTGATTGTTTCGCTCCTGTATCTTCCAAAAGGAAAAAAGTTCTATAAGAGTTCTTTCCTGAATCCGAAAGAGAGTACTTGGGTTCTCCCAATAACTAAAAAGTGTAGCATGCCTGAATCTAACTGGGGTTCGCCATGGTGGAGGGACTGGATTAGAAAAAAGAGCGATTCTAGTTGTAAGATATCTAATGAAACCGTCGCTGGAATTGAGATATTATTCAAAGAGAAAGATCTTAAATTTCTGGAGTTTGTCTTTATATATTATAGGGATGATCCGATCCGCAAGGACCATGATTAGGAATTTTTTTAATCGTCTAGGCTCCTAAAATATGGCGCCCTTGGGGCTTTCTATTTTATTGTATCGAAAGGCCCAATGAATTGGGATTTCCCTATTGGTCCAGGTCATTTCGGGGGCAAGCGGATCATTTATGATGAAGAGGATGAGCTTCAAGAGAATTATTCGGAGTTCTATTAAAAGACATTTGCTTTATATATGTAAGATCAGAAAACAAATTAAAGAGACTTATTAATCACAACAAAACTTGAGGAACGTAATCCTAATTTCTATGGAAGTATATATACACGGTTTGATTAAACTATAGTAAAAGTGAGCAAGTGATATATATTTTTTTATTAATAGAACGCGCTCATCTAAACAACTAAATGAACAGAAAGAAGATAAGAAAAAAAAAACATTATATATTGATATTAATTAATGTAAAAGCATGTGATCTGTATCTCCCTGATGTGAAGAACCTGGCTATGATACCAATAATGTGGACCGATCGGGATTCACTTGTCAAAAGAAAATAGAAAGAAACCAGAAGAAATTTAGAGAGAGATTAGAGATTTTCAATTCATTTTCATTCATAATCCTAAAAACATAACATCAAATGGCTATATGTAAACATAACCACTAAACACACTACTTTAGCAATAACCACCTACTAAACCACTACTATGAAAAATAATTCAAACTTAACTTAATTAAATAAAACACATAAAGAAAATTAAAGAACATGATGGAACTATCCATGCACACGTTGCGGGTACGTATCACTCTCCTTCAAAAGAAAGCAATGAAGTCGATCTTCCTCGCTTTGGGAACCGAACGACGTACAAAGTGTTTGACAATAGAAAAGAAAAAAACATTGCAATCGTTTTCGAAGAAACTAAGGTGAATTCGTTTTTATGGGATAAAAACTTGGCGAATCATTGCTCTATGGATTAGGATTCATGGTGTAACTTTAATTGAAACCTTATTGTACTCGTGTTTTGCTCTAGCTCCTTGCTAGTAGTATTTGTTCAATTATAAAATTCCTCGCCGTTCAAAAAAAATGTGACATGTATATCACTAATATGTTTATGAATCATTGCTCTATGGATTAGGATTCATGGTATAACTTTAAATGTGATAAGAGTGTTTTAAGTAGTGGATAAGAGTAATTTCTTAAATATCTTAACTTAGTAAAAAAGGTGCACGTTTAATTGTTCTTATTTGATTTTTGGATTTAAAATAAACTTGCATAAGTAAAGTTTATTTGGTGTGGGATTTGAGTTTAATGAGGTGCAGAGGATTGCTTCGTTATCGGGATGCAAAGCTGATAGAATTCTGTTTACTTATTTGGGGATTCCGAATATGGCCCCGTCGAGTGGGTGGCAATCGGTTTTCCGAAGAGATTATCTATTTCTACACATAAAACAAAAAGAATATTCAAACCTTTACTTTTAAAAATGCACCAATGTCCATAAATTATTTAGTTTTGCTAATTTTATTATTTTTAAGTGAAGGGACAATTTTGCGAACGTGCACAAGAAGCAAGTTTTACTCGCCAGGTATGAGGCGGTGCTTTTAGGGTGAAGGGGGGCGTCTAACTCGGAGATGGCCGAGTAAGAAAGAGAGAAGCCGGGTACAAAGGGAACACCGCCCCCATTACCCCGAGTAGGAGAACCGAGTAAGAAGGTCGAGTAAATATACTCGGAGATGACCTTTCACCCCACCTTCCAACCACCCAATACCCACTTGTACCTCATGTATCAAAAGTTGTACATATAAAAAATAAATGTATTTATAAATGTATTTTATAGTATTAAAAATGTTAAATTATTGTTATTTGTTTTTTAGCTGATGAAAATCTATATATTTTTTTTAAAAAAAGTTGATGAGTAAATGAGTAGGGTGTTTCCATAAAATCTAAGTAAATGAGTAGTTTTGAGGTGACATAATTTTATTGGGCAGTTTTGATGAGTAAATAAGTAAATAGATTATCCACCCCCTTCACCCTTATAGGACCACCAGGAAATGTGATTGAATATATAAATATGACTAGCTTAGAACCCGTGTACAATGTACGGGGTGAAAAATATTAATACGTAAAATTTATAAATTTTTATATATATATTTTACATGTGTAAAAATGTATTATGTATTACATATACTAAAAATAGAAAATAAAATTCAAAATATGTAAAAATTAATATATAATTGGGATTTAAAAATACTTTAATTACTATTTAATGTAATTTGACTTTCATTTACTATTTGATTGAAAATAAAAGTTACATAATCAGATTTCAAAGTTTTTATAATAAAGGATAATTTAAAATAAATGTGTTTTATTAGTATAATAATTTGTATTTTGTTTAAAAATATATTATTATTAAAAGATATGGTGTATTTAATAAGAGAGAGAGACAGGAAAAAATGATGAGAATGAATATGGAGATGACACGTGATATAAAAAAATATTTATTTATTATATAGTATAGATATAGATATGCTGGATTTAGTTATATAAATATATAATTAAAATTTGATTCTTTGCTTTTACTTTATTATTTAAAGAAAAAGTTGACCAAAGTTTACTTACTTTTTAGTTATATGAAAAGAAGGTTGAGAAGATAATTTTGTTTGCATTATGTAACAATACTTGTCCATATAACAAAACAAAAGGGTAGCAGTTTAGATTGGTTAGACCTAATTATTAAAGTGTTTGTTCTAATAGTGTATAATCATTTTCCTTAAAGTATCACAAAATGTTAAAAGTAAAACACATAAATTCAGTATAAAAATTAGTATCTCTCACACACACACATACAAAGTGTTTTTATCCTATAAAATTTAGGAAATGATCTGGACGTTGATCAAGACAAATCAATAGTTGAGATGATTGGAATGTCACGTGTACACATATGCTCCCTCACATGATTTCTTCATCTCTGGCAAACATTTCCCGCCTCCTTCCCGCTTGACTCCTCCGTTTTGTCCGACGTGGCGGTTGGTACCGAACCCAGTCGAGAAGGGTGCTCCGACCACCCTTAATGTGTTACTTTCCAAGTGATTGAAGTATCTAGTCCCACGGACCATGATGAATATTGATGTAAATTTAAATCTAGGTTTATAAGGTGCGTGAGTTATCTATTCTAAAAAAATTACCATTTTAATTGAATTTATTTGTTTTAACTTTTTTAAAAACATTCATCTAAAAGGTCAACGTGACATAAATTTTAGATAAATGTTAATTGAATGAATATTTAAGTATCATTTCAATTACAATAGTTACACTTAATTTTCATTAAATACTACAACCAATCATATAAGTAGAACCTCTATAAATTAATAATGTTGGGACTGAGATATTTTATTAATTTAGCGAGATATTATTATATCGATAAATTAATAAATTATTAATTTAAAAAGTAGGCCTATATTTGTGAGCAACTCTCAAATTAATGCATCGACACTGTAAAATTCGTTCGGCTAATCCAACCGGCTCAAATGATTTAAACGATGTAAATTTTGGAGAAGACATTCGTGAGCTTGAGAACTTGATTACATGAATGCATTATCGGCACAAAATGGATGTGAATGAGTTGTTGGATTATCCAGGTGAAAATAATGAATGTTACAAGGTTCAAAACATTGAAGAAATTATGGCGGATGCCGTTAAAAATCCGGTTGATGATAATTCAGTACCCTTGGAACCGATCACTCGGAAAGAAGCATTGCAAGCGGCAACAACTCTTCACAACTTTTTGTTGCAATACGAGAATACAGTGCCTCAACTCTTTAGTGCAATGGGGAGATTTAAAGATGAACTCAATATAGATTTGAAGTTCACAAAAAAACAAGTGACTATAGATTCATTTTTTACTAGAAAATCCTAGAATTTTGGAATATTTTAGTAATTATTAATTTATAGTTTCGCTGGGACCAATATATTTACATTGGGATTTCAAAAAAATTATTATCTTATTATTTTATCGATTGGGGTCCAATTTTATACTGGTCCCAAGTTGGGACCGGACAAATTATTAATTTTATCGAGGTTATTAATTTATCGACTATTAAATTATAGAGGTTCTACTTTTCGTTGAAAGCGAAGTTAACTTGACAAGTCAACAAATGAAAAAAAAAATCAAAATATATGTTTGGAAAAATTAAAGTTCATTAGAAAGTAGCGAAAATGTAAATAGAAAAATATTTAATTTCTGTCATTATTTTATGTATATTTATAACGTAAACAAATTTCTATAAAAACAACCCAATATAAGTCCTCAATTTTTTTTTAAATATATCATTTAACAAATGTTATATTATTAATAATATCAAGAAAATTGTTCCGAATTTAATCTCTATATACATACCCTAGGGGTGTCATTCGGGTTGGTTAACCGGTTATCGAGTTATTTGGTTCGGGTCCCTCGATTTTTGGACGTTGAAAATCTTACCAAAATACAGAACCATATAAGAATGTGTAATCAGGTTATTTGGTTCGGGTGTAGTCGGGTTGGTTTTAATCGGTATTCGATTTGTTAAATAAATTACAATAAATACATTATCCTATTTATATAGCAACAAAAATTAAACTTTTACTTTTTAAACCATGTAAATTTATTTCAGAACCTTTTAGAAATTTTATTAAACCATGTAAGAGATCTGGTATGTACAATAGGATTTAGAAGAACTTACAAGAAAGAATATGGAATTGGAACTGCCATTAACACTTGAACATATTTTATTATTTGTTTGCCGTGTTTAACATTGTTTTTCATAAATTAGAATTGTGAATAAGTTGTTGAAACATGTAAGGATGCTAGAGCATATGCAGAATCAATTACAACAATTGTGATCCAACATAATGCATTGATAAAAAAACAATTTTGATGATGCCAAAAACCATGTCAAATATCTTGAAACAAGTCATTTATATTTGAAGCATGAATTATGTCTTGTAAGAGTTGTTGGATAAATTTTGGTTTGAATAAAAAATTCAATTGGATTCTTATAATAAACTCATATAACATTATAAATATGTGTCTAATCGATTACCTATAAAGTCCAAGAACACATTTAACCTAAAAAATCACGGGATTTGATTAAAAACATAATGAATTGATAAAAAACAACTTGGATGATGCCAAAAACCAAGTCAAATCTCTTGAAACGAGTCATTTACAATTGAAGCATGAGTTATGTCATGCAAGAGTTGTTGGATAAATTTTGGTTTGAATAAAAAAATTCAATTGAGATTCTTATAATTAACTCATATAACATTATAAATATGCGTCTAATCGATTATCAATAAAATCCAAGAATGAAGTCCAAGAACACATTTAACCCAAAAAAATCACGGGATTTGATTAAAACCTAAATTCGGGTTACTCAGGTTGACCCGATTATAAATTATCTAATTCGATTACAGAACCATTATAGCAAATCGGGTTGGGTTTTGTTTAATAATCGGGTTGGGTTCCTCGAGTTCTTCCTTATTTGGGTTCGAATTAGTTTGGTTCGGGTTCGGTATTCAAGACACACCCCTAATATACCCTTCCACATAGTAGAAACGTGTTTAATACAGAACCAAATTTAAGCATAGAATTATAAAAATCAAATAAGTTTGTATAGTTGTATCTAGTATACACCAGTGTTCTGAAAACCGGACCGTACCAACCGGTCAGACCGGGGACCGGTGGTCTGGCCGGTCCGGTTACGTATGTTGAAACGATCCTGCAACGACTAGGCGGTCGGACCGGAAAACCGGGTGGTTCTGACCAGGAACGACTAGTTAATTGTTAGTTTAAGACTGTTGGAATTGACTTTTTGGTGGTTTTTGAAAGATTAATGGTTGTTTGGATTGATATATTTTTATAATATTTATGACGTCGTACGGTTCTTAAATCCGGTCCGACTAGTTGACCGATAAGGAGACCGGTTCGACGTCCGATCTGATTCTGAAAACATTAGTATACCACATAATGAGAAAAATAAAAAATATTTTTAAAAGATCTTATATCATATGCGTGTAAGGATGATTCTTCTCCCATGTATTGTTTTCATTGATCTAGAAATTGATGTGTCCTTTGATTATTTAAATTTAAAGGAATATTACGATAATGTTTAAGGATTTAATTACACATAAATAAACTTTCATACATGAGCCTTCTTACGAGGATCCGAAATTGTTTATTTAAAAAATCCGTTTATTATATCATTCTTTTAAAAATAAAATTACCTAACCACTTATTTAATATGGTTTATTTCACACTAATAATTAAATAAATCGTTTTCAATCACTCATAAATCATAATCGTCATTCCTCAAGATCAAACGCAAGAATCAACGGCCAGGATTACAAAACCATCCCTTGAGTCAATAACTCAAAGACCCATCCCGGTAATTTCCACACACACACACTCTCTTAGTTCTATTTATAACCCTCCCCGGCTCTCCCTTTCTCCGGCGAACACCCCCCCCCCCCCACACACACTCTCTCTCTCTCTCTTTCCTCAACCAATCCGTTAGTTTTCTGAAGCAATTATTCCATAGATCTCTGAAATGGAACGTATGACGACTCGATTGTACCAAGGAGTTAACGGTTACTGGCGGAGGAGACGCTACGAGCGGCTCGGCGGCAAGAGCCGCGGCGGATCTGGACTGAAGTGGCGAAAGCGGTTCTGGCGGATTCGAATAGTACGGAAGCTTAAGTTGAAGCTGAGCTACTCTCCGAAGAAGCTACTAACCGGAATTCGTGACGGTTACGTGAACATGATGATGCGTATGGCGAATTCGCCGGTGGTTGCCGGAACCGGCGGGTACGGAGAAGCGAAGTTCGGGATGAAACCGAGGGAATATGTATACGATGAGAAGGTGATAATGGAGATCTACAAAACGTTGGTGATGAGACAAGCTCAATTGGTGCCGATCGATGCTCCCCCGGTTGCTGTTTCCCGGTGACTCTGCCGGAAACCTAGGCAGTATTTTATATTTGATTCAATTTTCTGAATATTATAGATCATGGATATTGCTTAACTACGCAACAAAACGCACATGGAAGTTTCGAGTAAACCTTAATCACGCCGGGTTGTGTTATATGTACCATTTTTTCTTATTTTTATTTGTCGTACCTCTTATTTTAAAGTTTTTATTTTATACCATATCACCATTTTAGTCGTCACATATACAAAACACTACATTTTGTTATTTTTTATTTGTTTCTGTAAAATGTTATTTTCGTCCCAGTAAAAAGTTGGTGTTTCTCCTGTGTATTCTCTTGTTTTATAAACTTATCATTTTCATTTAATCAGTTAACTTTATTTATATTTGAACGTTAAATGAGTAGTATTTAGTTTTTTTTTATTATTTTAAACCCTTAATTATGATCCTCCTCCTACCTTGTTAATCCTAATTCATCGTTACGATCGTACTAATTCCTCAATTACGATCGATTGAGGAGAAGTTAGTAGCATATACATACACGAAGTCAAACGGTCTGCACAGGAAACAATAGAATATTCTAAACTTTGCTTTTAAACCTGCACCTATGTCCATAATTTTATTATTTTTCAAGTGAAAACGCCAGGTATTACGTGGTGCTTTTATTAGACCAGGAGGAAATGTGAACCAATAAATATAATATGCTGGATTTACTTATATAAACATACAATTAAAATTTGTTTTTACTTAATTATTTAGAACAATTTTTAATCAAGTGGGTTTATTTTTTAGTCGTATGAACAGAAGGTTGATCAGATAATATTGTCTGCGCCAAAGAGGTTGTGGTGTAGTGGTTGAGGTAAGTCCCGGAGTCCCAAGGGACTTGGGTTCGATCCCTGCCACCACCATTAATTTTCGCGGCATCGCAAATAAGTCCTAGCTCTTATGCTGATGCATCAGGGTTTTACCCACGCCGATCCAGGGTTCGAGTCTCGGCTCTCCCTCAAGCCCGGAAGGGGGCTCTCCCTCAAGCCCGGAAGGGGCCGTATTGGGTAGGTTTTTTCTTGAAAGCTCTCCAACTCTGACGCCAAGTGAGCCCGGTTAAGACAACATATTGGTCGGAGTTGTACGAGTCTCTCCAATGTGACGGAGGGGTACGATGTCACAATTCAATGATCGCCTTTCAAAAAAGATAATATTGTCTGCATTATGTATCTCTCTGTCTTTTTGCTTTCGCCGTATAACAAAACGAAAGGGTAGTAGTTTAAATCACTAGATCCAATTATTTTCTAAAAATGTATAAACAGGGTGTTTAAACATCGGTATTTTTAATAAAAAAAATATCGAATCAACTAGGATCATGTCAAACACGAGTCAACCGCTACAAGCTATTTTCGGTTTGGTTTAATTCGATTAATGATTCTGAAAACCGTCTTTGAAACTAGAATCAAATCCGCTTTGTTTTATAAATGTTTTCAAAACTGAAATAAGACATTTTTATATTTATATTTTTTTTAAACCGAGAACCTTATACTTATACTCAAGTCTGTACTCGTCCAGATATCGTTATATTGCCGTTATCAGACTAATCCTGGCCTTGATAATTGGAAAGCGGCTAAGAAGTTCTTCGATATCTGCAAGGGATGAAAAACCATAAACTGACCTACAGAAGAAGTGATAATTTAGAAGTGGTTGGTTATTATGATTCTAACTTTGTTAAATGTGACCTGTCATAAGCAATAGTTGACAACATTCACTATGATGGTAGAATACATTGTTGTGTATAATGCGACATGTCAAGGAATGTTGCTAAATATTCTTATCACTGGACTCAAAGTTGTTAACTCCATCTCTAGACCATTGAAGCTTTATTGTGATAATTCAGTTACCGTTAATTTCTCAAACAATAACAGTTCGACTGGAGCTGAATTATATCTTGATACAAAATAATCTTTGTATTGAGTATATAAGTACTAAAATTATGTTTGCGGATCCGATGACTAAAGGTCTCCCTCCTAAAGTTTTCGAAAAACATGTTTCGAAGATGTGTTTTTTTAAAGACATTATTTAGTTGCATATTGTACTTGCTTACGTTTAATAATAAAATTTTCTCACTTATTTGAATTTGTTTATCTCTGAATACGTTTATGCATGCCTAAAGACATATAGACAATAATTATACAAATCAACGTTAAGGGCTTAATTGTCAATTTGATCATAAGTTTACTTAAGTTTTAAATTTTGTATTGTAATATGATTAATGGTGGTCTTGAGTTGAATGTTAATTCAATGGCTGTCCTGCTACAGTTTCAGTTTAAAACTAAAATGAGTATTGAAATCTGATCAGACACTCGGACAAGTGGGAGAATGTAACACTCACATTTAATTATATGGCCTTAAGTTATCATTTATTTAATTAATTGATCATTAACCTAAATACCCCTTTAATTGGTAATTATTCGATAGACGTAATTACCCTTAGTATCATAATTAGGATTTCCCCTTTGATGTATATAAATAGAGATCATTAGAAAGAGATATATCACCATCAATAACAAATCCGTCCCTCTCTCACTCTCTAAATTCATGAGACATTAATCTCACATTAGCCATCATAATGATACATTCTAAACGGGAATCCGATCATAATCAAGATCATGGCGTCTTCCCTATCTATGGTTACTATATTATCAGGTACACATATTTATCACTTGTTTTCTATTACATGTTAAAGAATTGATCAACACGTATGTTTATGTATATCCACATGACATCCGTTTAAGTTCTTAAATAATTTAATTTTTGGCATTTTTGCACTTTATCGTACGTGTCATCACTATAGAGCCACTTAACCGACGTTTTATTACTTTTTTGGACATTTCCGTTTCGTACGTATATATTATGAGAAGTTTACTTAGTCAAAGGTATATAAGTTAGCGTTTTGAATATTAAACAATAGATATACTGAAAACACCTATAATTGTCGTTACTTTTTTTGAACGGCAATTTGGATTACTGATGGTCCACTGACCTACCCGATCATCTTCACCTCCCTCAGGAGTAAGCCCACCATAGGTGATAAAACCCCCTGACCCAATCTGGACATCATTTTTTAGTCACAAGTGGTATTTGAAGACAAAACCTCCACATTTTAATGAAATCTTAGATATACAAATTTGTCGCTATGCCAAGCTAGTTGTCGTTAGTAAAGGTCAATAGTCCAATGATCAGGATTATAATTCCACGTTAATGTAAATCCGCTTGAGAACTATCGCTACAAAACCCACTCACGACCCCTCCCCGTTATTTCCATACACACCCTTTCTTAACCCTATTTATAACCCTTCCCGGCGAACACCTCCACCCACTTTCCTCAACCGATATTCATCTTCTCATCTTACGCTTCATAGCCGTACAATTTCATTAGTTTTCTGCAGCATTTAATTCGATAGATCTCGGAAATGGAACGTGTCACGACTCGGTTGTACCAAGGAGTGAAAGGTTACTGGCGGAGGAGACACTACGAGCGGCTCGGCGGCAAGAGCCGCGGCGGATCTGGACTGAAGTGGCGGAAGCGGTTCTGGCGGATACGAATAGCTCGGAAGCTTAAGTTGAAGCTGAGCTACTCTCCGAAGAAGCTACTAACCGGAATTCGTGACGGTTACGTGAACATGATGATGCGTATGGCGAATTCGCCAGTGGTTGCCGGGACCGGCGGGTACGGAGAAGCGAAGTTCGGGATGAAACCGAAGGAATATGTATACGATGAGAAGGTGATAATGGAGATCTACAAAACGTTGGTGATGAGACAAGCTCATTTGGTGCCGACCGATGCTCCACCGGCTGCTGTTTCCCGGTGACTCTGCCGGAAACCTAATGAAACGTGTGCTGTATGATATTATTTTAAGCAATATAATTAAGTAATAAGTTGTTTAAATTTTCTGAAGATTCATATTGCTTAACTACGCAAGGAAACGCACATGGATGTCTATGAGTAAACCTTGAATCACGTTTAATGGCTTCTTTTAGATCTAAAACCGACGATTTTGCATCTGTTAATTCAATAATCCTTGCGAAAGGTACTTAAAAATCCAGCAATTTATATGCATTTCCAGTTATTGTTTATTAAAGATTAATTGTAAGAGTTATATAACTTTTGAGCTGCGTCCGTCTAACGTTGCGTTCCGTTCCCGAGTTTACTAAAGGGAAGAAAATAAATGATTCATTCCTCATCTTTTTTCTTTTCTTCTTTTCCTTTCTATCCAATTTGGGAGGATGGAGAGATAAGACTTGTTTTCCTTTTATTTCTCTTTTTAAAAAAAACTCTGGAACTTTTTTCCTCTTATTTCCTTTCTTTTTCCCACTTAAAAAAAACTCTGGAACAAGGGTTTCTTTCCCCTTCCTTTTCTTTTCCCTCCTTAAATGAGACTCGGGAACACAGCGTAAAATCAGTCTCTCTATTCTTATAGATAAATGTATGATTTGCTTACATCTCACCTTCTCCAGACTCTATAATAACGTTGTTGTTGACGGGGTTCTACTGGGTTCGGTTGTTGTAGTTATAAAATGATCATTTCTTAATTCTCCTTTATTTTGTACGGCCCATTAACCCAACAATTAAAAAGGATAAGGATATATCCACCTTAGAGCAAGGGGTATACCCGTGTGATTGTGGTGTGGTGTGATAATAAAGTGCACGCTACGTTGCGTCACGTCACTTTCTTCATTATCACATCATCCATCACTTGGCAAGGGTTATACCCAAGTGATTGTGGTGGTGTGATAATTAAGTGTTATTTTTTTTTAATTTTCATTTAAATAAAATAAAACAAAATATTTCATTAATAAAAAAATACATTAATTAAAAACCCATTAATTTTAATTTCTCTGTCGTTTTCACGCTTCACTTTCCCAAAACCCATTTCCCCCATCAATTCCCTCTTCCCGCCGGCGATTCCACCTTCCTTAACACGCTTCGCCGGACTCTTCTCCGCCTGTTTGAAACGTTTTTACTTCTTCTAGTTAACCTCCTCCCTCTCTTAATTTCAGTTTCATTTTCAAATTTCACCCGTACGGGATTTCGCTTAAATTAGGGTTTTCTTTTGTCACCACAATGGTTCCCGACGAGGGTGGAGCACCCTACTCGTTTGCTTTGGAATACGAAGGTCATTCGATTTCATCGTTGAACGGTCAATTGAGCCAAATGACCGGCGTGAAAAAAATCACTCCCCATGACCACGGCGTGATTTTTTTTCAAGGGGGCGGTGTGCAAACAAGTTCACGCCGTGAACTGTGGCGCCAGGTAAGATCACGAGGTGATTTTCACTTGTATACCCGATGCTCTTATAATCCTAAATATCACATTGAAATAATTTTTTTATTTTTATCTTTTATTTTCTTATTTTATTTGTTGATAATTTTATTACGTACATGATACACATATATAGTGAAGTTAAATGTAAACAAAAAATCGTTTTTAAATGGAGTAAACAAAACATAAATAATAATACCGATTAATAACAATACAGAATAAAATTAATATTAATTCTCAAATAATTTACAATAATATTTTTTAGCAATAAAGTGTGAGTGATTAAGCTGATGAGTATCATTCATAACATTGACATGTGAAACACGCCACATTTTATAATGATATAACTTATAAGATGAATAGAGAATAATACAAGATGAATAGAGAATAATTCTTTAAATTGGTTAATATAACCATTTGTACGATCTCAATACATGTAACATTTAGTATATAAAATTGAAATAACATTCTTTATTGAACTTGTACCTGTAAAATTTAAATATCAATATAAATAAATAAATATATTATAGGTTAGGGGAAGTTTCCATTAAAAAGTGGTTTGTCGCTAATAAATGCTAAGAACTGGGTCAAACGAACTCCGATTGAGCTCATTCTAGCGGCGTTAGAACCGTCTCATCGAACCCTAACCCGCCCCCAAAAACCTAAACCTCCCTCCACCCGCACCCTCAAAAATATAAACCCCCCTCCAACCCCACCCTGAAAAGCCTAAAACCACCACCCCACCCCCCACCCCACCCCCCCTAAAAACCAAAACCCACCCCCACCCACCCCCAAAAACCTAAACCCCCCACCAAAAAAAAAACCTAAACCCTAAAAGTTAAACCATAAGGTTAAATACTAAGGCTAAAACCATAAAATTCAACGCTAAAATCTAAACCTTAAAAGCTAAACACTAAAATCTAAGATGGTAGAGTTCGACGAGACGGTTCCAATGCCGCTGGAATTAGCTTAATCGGAGTTCGTTTGATATCGTTTCTTAAGGTTTTTGTCATTTTTTAAGTTTTTTAACAAAATATCACTTTTTATTTGAATCTCCCCCTATATCTATACTATATAATAAATAAAGGTTTCTCAGTGACACGTGTCGTCTTCACATTCATTCTTATAATTTTTTTCCCGCCTCTCTCTCTTATTAAATGCACCTCCATCTTTTCAATAATAATATAATTTTTAACAAATTATTAATTATACTAATAAAACATATTTATTTTAAATTATCTCATATTATAAGAAACTTTAAAATCTAACTATCTAACTTATGGTTTCATTCAAAAGTAAATGAAAATCAAATTACTTTGAATAGTAATCAATTTATTTTTAAAACTCAATTATACATTAACTTTTACATATTTTTAGATTTTGTTTTCTATTGTTAGTTTATGTGATTACATTTTTTCACCTATAAGATATATATAAAGATTTAATAATTTTATATATTAATATTTTTTTCATCCTGTGTAGTACACATGTTATAAACTAGTAAGAATATATATTGAAGCACTTATAGTTTTACATTGTTATTTATCATCGACCATCAAGCGATATTTGTTTCTTTAATTATTATAGTGTAATCAAGTAAGTGTGCCCCATATATCTTTTATTCTCTTTAGAGTTAATTATACGGATGGTTCCTATGGATTAGCCAAATTATGGATATCGTCCCTAAATTTGAGAAATTACGAGTTTGGTCGAAGATACTTTCATTTTGTTACACTGACAGTCCCTGAAATGGATGAAGATTAACTTTTATAGTTAAGTGAGTGCGAAATGGTAAAAATACCCCTTATTATTAAAAAATAACTCTTAAACCTATTTTAATTATAAGGGCCACTCTTGTCAGGAACATTGAGCCGATTGACCACCTGTGGATTCAACACGGGCTAGGTGACGGCAAAGGGTGTTGGGGGAAACGTCCAAGGTCGATTACAGTTGTGATTGATCACTAATTTGGGAGTTTACAGCTTCAAATCGATCAGTTGAAACCCTGTATGCGAGTTTCCATATCGGTCCTGATAACTTCAAATTTGTTAGTGATATCTCAGTTATCTGCTTGATTCAAGGCTTCCATAAGATCAGAATTGATTTAGGAAAAGTTTGGAAGGATTTTAGTAGCAGATTTTATGGGATTGAAGGAGGATTACGCGGGTTTGACTTTTAGGAGCCAAATTTATTCTTATTTTAAGTTCCAGAGTTCAAGTAAAGAAGAGGGCTTCACAAAATGTTGGTATTTTAGTGTACCATAGATTACGTTTAGTATACAAATAAGAGTCGACGCTTATTTGGATATTAACGGAACTAACGGGGGTTCGGGGGCAGCGCCCCCGAGAGAAGCGGGGTCCAAGGGGCGGCAGCCCCTGGCGGGGTCCAAGGGGCAGAGCCCCTGGCTGGGGTCGTCAGCTTGGGAATTTTTTATTTCGGAATAAAAACGTTACATAAATAATTCATCAGAATTTGTTTTGGCCGAAATTGACATGTTAATTTCTGAAGGACCAAATGTTTAAATACGTTTTAAAAAAAAAACGATTAACTGCATCTTAGCAGTTATCCAAAACGGTTTTTGTGGAGATAAAGATGCAAGAATCGTTGCCAGAGAAAATACGCTTTTTGATCATTCAGAAAACAAAAACACATACAGATTCTTGAATCAATTGATTTTATCTGATCGTTAATTGGTATACACTCCAATTTAATCGATCTGAAAGCGTTTCGTTCGTGACTTCAATTGCTATCGGTTAACACAAATACAACACAAAAGGGGGTTCAAACGGTATGGGTGGTGGTGGTGGGTGGCCGACGATGGAAGTGTCAGGTGGTGGTGGCCGGCGATGGTGCAGGTGTGGTGCCCGACGGTGATGTTGGTGTTCTGTTGGGGGAGAAGAGCAGACATGGGGTGGGGTGGGGTGTTGGTGCGGTGGCCGACAGTGGTGCAAGTTGCAGGTGGCGGTGGCTGGCGATTGTGCAGGTGTGATGACCGGCGGTGGTGGGGGAAGAGAAGACAAGGAGGTGTGGCGGGGTGGAGGGTTGGTATTTCTTTATTTATTTATTTTTTGAACGGTAACACCTATATATTCGGGTAATTGGGTTTTTCAGGGCAACACATAGAATATCCAGAGCAGCCCACCACAGAAAGAACCCCCAACTAGGTAAACCTCCTGACCTGGCCACAGTATCCTTTTTTGTTGTGGCCACGATTCGAACCCAAGACATCCACTATGGGAAGTCTTGGGGCTGCCATTGCGCCATTGCACCAAATGACCAACGGTCTTTAATTAATTGTTAGGGTTGTTTTTATCATCTCATAACCACTTAACTGAAAAAGATAACATCAATCCACTTTACGGACCATCAGTGTAACAAAATGAAAGTATAACCCGTAATTTCTCAAAGTTGGGTATGATATTTGTAATTTGGTCAAACCGCAGGGACCATCCGTGTAATTAACTCTTTTATTTATTATATTAATAGCATTATATTTTCTATTATAGTGTATATATTAAGATTAGGGTTGTAAACGAACCGAACCGAACGAAGCCTTGTTCGTGTTCGTTTGTTTAGCATTTAACTTGTTCATGAATGGTTCACGAACACTAACCGAACGAAATTTCATGTTCGTGTTCGTTCATTAAGTAAATGGATTTGTTCACGAACGGAACCGAACGAAGCTTTGTTTGAGACTTTTGATGTCAACTCTAATATCTTACGAAATGAACATTTAATATCAAGTTTTATGTACCTATATCGAACTTATTTTACTTAGTTAATTGTTATGGTAAAAAAAAATAAAAATTAAAAAATATATAAAGTTTAGATAAAATAAAATAGAAATATACAAAAAATTTTAATGAACAACATAAACAAACGAACACGAACGTAAACGAACATAAACGAACGTTCACGAACATGTTACCGAACATTCACGAACACAATTGAACGAACGAAACATCTGTTCATTTTTGTTCATTTAGTTAATCGGACGGAATTCCTTGTTAATGTTCGTTCATTTATTAAACGAACGAACGTAAACGAACTTCCCGTCGAACGGTTCACAAACTGTTCGCTGAACGTTCGGTTCGTTTATGTAAGGCCCCAAACCCGGCACCCTACAGTTGGTTCTCATAACTGATTAAACTCTTTAAAAAAAAACATCTAACTTTCATTTAAATAAACAGCGGAAGTCTTTCTCAAAATAATTTTATCTTTTAAACTCGTTAACTTTCATAACGTTACCTGACGAATGCATACGCACCAACCCGAGTAGTCCCGCTCTCAATCCAAGATACGTCATCTAGCATACTCACCTGCAAAACAGTCTAACGTAGATACAAAGTCAGCTACGCTAAGTAAGTTCTAATAGTTTAATTTAACAAAAGCCAACTCGTCTTGTTTATTTTCCATCTCTACTCAAGACCCTCTGGTCATTAGAAAATAGTTGTATAGATTCTCGTTATAATAGTAATCCTTGTTACCTCATAATATCCCAAAGGATACACCACCCCAGACTCTACTCACCATATAACCCAGTAAGTCTCTCCGATATGGAACGAGCTTACTACTCTGATAACACGCAATCTACTATACATATATTAACCATACACTAGTTAACTCAAGCAATCTCTAGACACCGACTTACCATTCCTGACCAGGACTCTCATAACCCGACTAGCTCAACTATTGTACACAATGTACTCATCCCGACACAACAGTCAATCTAACTTGATACATCATATTGAATCCATCTATTATCACATCAATATCATCTCGTACACAATTAATATAACTCATCGCCTGCATGCAAATTAACACATATATATGCATACAAACACATACCTCGTCGCTTCTCCCTCGTCATGGTTATCCCCGTCGGGATATTCGTCATAAGCTCAGCTACACCCTTGTTACAGGGCCCCGTCACTAATTATGGCGACACACTCGTCATCCATGATGACTACCTAGCCACCCACACGGTGACTATATCATCTACCATACGGTGACAGACACGTCACACGTACAATGATGACCCCGAAGGACTCCGTCCTCCACACCACTGTTAACCATACACACGAACAACAATGCAAGCACACAAAGCAACACATATATATACACATGACACTACCTGGACATGTACTACGACTCACCACCCTTTCACGGATCACTTACGTGTGTAAACCAACACATACTTTAGACGTATCCCTTTAACGTCTTGACACATTACATGACTCTTTCCGAATAATTAATTATACGACACACAAACAACATACTGACTTCTAGCCCGTATATACTATGGACACTCCATAGACCTATGCAAACACGATACCCGTCGTGTCACGAGGACAACGTCACAACTACACACAATCATCAAACACCTAACGCTTAACAGCATACTAGCATTCACTTGACTCGTTTTATGGGGTCATACCTTTGCGTACAAGCCATTCTAAGCGGTTTTATACGAAACTGTTAAGCATCACGCGAGAAGAAAAATTGTATTGCTTATATCTCGACCATACGAGCTCTGTTTCGCGCGATTCACCTATCCATGCGTTCGTCTCGACACACCTGGCCTTAAAATTGTATTGGTGTCGGCCGCCGCCGCCACCACTGCTGTCAGAACGCACATTCGTCTTTCAGCATGTTCGGTTTTGCGCGTCAATAATCGAGTAGCTTAAAACCGACCCAAACGAACTCCGTTTTAGGTGAATAATATGTCCACGCGACCGTATCGCCGAAGCCTTTCCAAACCTAAGGTCTCCGTCACCCGAATCTGCCGCCTCAGTCGCCAGAAAAGCGAATCATTCGCCGGAATCACCTCCGTCGCACGCCCGACTTTGCGTTGCTCGAATCCCTATCAAACGGACTCGGAATTGGACAAATAATATATCCACGCGACCGTGTCGCCAAGCCCTTCGATCCTCTGCCATCTCCGCGCCTGCCGCCGCCGGATCCGCTGCCCGAATCGCGAACAGTGGCCTGAATCCTCGCCGGATTTCTCGTGTTTGCCCGATTCCTTCTTCTATTGCCTCCAAGTCGCTTCCTAGTGTACTTAACACTGAAATTACGCAATCCCAATCATAATCTCATCCAAAACAAGTATAAACAACGAAAACGGGGTTACCTCGATACGATATGGAGGCTCCACGGTCGATACCCGCGCGTCCTTACCTTCGTCTTCCTCATCCGATCGCTCGGTCTCCTCTCTCGCCGCTCCCAGCCGTCGCGCAATCTCCCTATCCAAATGGCTAGGGTTTGCGCAAATGTGGTTTGTAAACCACTCCATTTTTCATTTTGGGTCCCCCTAGTTTCATCTCGCACGATTCGGTCCCGAACTCTTTTTAAACAACTGACCGCGTTAGTTAATGGCGTTAAAATGCCTCATGCGTGACAAATCTTACCTCTCATTTTTAATTAATACTAGTTCGGGTCGTCCACTAACCCGAATTATAAATTTATGAATTTACGGGATGTTACAGTTTACATCCCTAATTAAGATAAATATATATACTTATATAGGATGACTGAGACATACATGAAAAAGGTGACGTTGATAAAATACTTATAATTATGAGATTACTTTTAATTGGACAAGCGACTATAATTATAAGTTTTGTTTTTCAACAAGACAATAATTTTGTTTAATCTTTTTCAGTTGTGTACTATTTTTAATAATTAAACAAACTTAACTTTTATTTAGTTATGTATTATACAAGCTACAGAAACATTTTATTGACTATCCTGCAAAAATCAAAGAATGAAATCAACATATTTTTTTAACTAAATTAAACATAATAAAACAAAATAAAGTTTGTTTGACATGAAAAAATAATAAAACATAAAAGTTAACTTGATTGACGTAAATTAAAAATAACACGAGGATGAAGTATAAAAAACAGATGTATTATTAGCGTTAAATACGGTTTTAGTTCATGTGGTTTGTCAAAAGTAACGGTTTCAGTCTAAAAGTTTAAATTTGCTTTTTTTAGTCCAATAGTTTCAGTTTTGTCTCGGTTTTCATCCACCTCTTAAACGACATCCATTTTTGCCTTTACATGAGGCCCACGTGCCCCTCGCGTGAGGGGCATTTTTGTCATTTTTTCCTTTTATTTTCCCTTCACCTCTGCACTTTAAAAAAACCTTAAATACCCTAAATCTACTCATCTATCTTACATCCACCGACCCCTAAATTGATCACAAGAACCCTAAATGCATCCCGTTCGTTTTCAATCAATGGAGAATTTCAGGCAATCGGTGTTGTGTTCGTGTGGTTCTCCAACATCTCTACGCACTTCTTGGACATCAACTAACCCCGGTCACCAATTTTATTGTTGCAATCGAAAGGTTCAGTACCTCTTCCTAGGTTTCTTCTTCTACTTGACCTACTTTATGGTTAATCGTCTTTAAGATGAACATTTTCCCCTAAATTATTCTCAGGGATCGAATTGTGGATTTGTTGGATGGGCAGATCCTCCAATGTGTGTGAGAGCAATTGAGATTATACCTGGATTACTCGGAACCATGAACAAGCATGAAGAATCTGTAAGACAAAAGCAATTTCAAAATCAAAATCTGAAAGTTGTCTTAGTTATTAGTTCGGTCTTCTTTTTCTTTGTTTTGTTCTTGAAATAGACCTAAAAATGTTGCAATGGTCTTTTATTTATGTGTACTGAGATAATGAAGTAATATAATGAAGTCCGAAAGGTTTAGTACCTCTTCCTAGGTTTCTTCTTCTACTTGACCTACTTTATGGTTAACCTCACTTCCCTAGTTTGAAGACATGTATGCTCATTAATAAATGTCTTTACTATCCAACAACCCTCTTTATTGGGGTTTGAAATATGGAGTATCCATGGACAAGTGGTCCCCATTTGCCTTTTCCTTTTTGACCCATCTGCAAGTTGAGAATCTTTTAGAGTTTGGGACCCACTTCTGTTTTGTGAACTTACATTTATACCCTCACACATTATACGAAACCTAGAAAGATCATTTCTTTTAAAGGCCAATTGCCTTCTACTTTCAGCAGCATGAGACTTCACAAGTGCCCTAATCTCACCCCTACTAGAAAACTTTTGACCAACATAGAAAGGTTCTGCCACATGGTCCTTGTTTTTGCTCTTACTCTTCCTAAGGTTCTTTAAAGCTTTCTTCAAAGGAGGATCGTTATCATCATCACTTGAAAAATCATCCAAGTCAATTTCATTGTCATCATCTTCACTGCTTTGCTCTAAAGGTTCTTCACCTACATCCATGTCAACATAAGATTTAAACTCCTCCATGTCAACTGCAACATCATCAACCTCCACATCATCCACTACAAAATCGGAATCTTCATCTTCATCCTCAATGGCATCATTACCTTCATTCTCCTCATTACCTTCATCCTCCTCACTACCTACATCCTCCTCACTGCCTACATCCTCCTCAGTACCAACATCATCCTCATTACCCGCATCTTCCTGATTACCTGCATTACCTATATTACCTACATCATGATCAGTAACTACATTATCCACTGGACCTTCCTCTAAATCAGTACCTTCATCATCCACTAGACCTTCATCATCCTCCTCAGTAACTGTATTACCTATAACATCATGATCACTAACTGCATTACCTACAACATCCTCAATGGAACTTTCATGACCATGCCAAGGTAGGGCACCGATCTTCTACAAGCACTACTGCTCTCTTGTGAGTTTCTTCTTGGAGGATCAGATGGTTGAAGTTCTATCATTTCCTCAATTACAATATGTTTTGCAGGGCTGTCATAAGTACTCAGGCTGGTAACCCGGTGCTCAATGTAAATGTCTATGATTTTATGCTTTCTAACATACTGCAATAAACTTAGAACATCAGAATCATTACCAAGGGCCTTGAGACCAAAATCCAAATCTTGAGTAGGAATCATAAATTGGTAATAAACCAATTCAGTTTTAGGATAACCTAAGTCACAAACCATTGCTATTAACTCATTGATTGAAAATTCGTCACAATCCACCATGTCAACGTAGTCTATATAACCATCAACATACCTTCTACCTGGGGATTTAGTGAACTTACCTCCATGGTGAATTTTCATGGAGAAATAGTCTGGATTTGGACCTAATAAAAATTAAAAAAAAATTCACACATTACTGAACTAAGATTAAGCAATAATTAAAGAAAATGTGCAAGAATGTACAAAAAGTTGACTACAAACTCACCATATACTTCGATTGGATCGAAAGCCTCGTCTGACGGACGAATGCACCACAGATTGGGTATCATTGTAGCATGTAAGATGAAGGTATGTTGAGAAGATGAAGGTATGTTGAGAAGCAGATGAAGAAGATGAAGGTATGATCGAAGAATTTTTAGGGCGTAGAAGATGGAAGAGCAGATGAAGAAGACGAAGGTACGTTGGGAATGTAAAAAGTGTTTTTATGGGTCTTGATGAAAGAAAGAGGGGGAAAATAAAAGGAAAAAATGACAAAAATGCCCCTCACGTGAGGGGCACGTGGGCCTCATGTAACGGTAAAAATGGATGCCGTTTAAGAGGTGGATGAAAACCGAGACAAAACTGAAACTATTGGACTAAGAAAAACAAATTTAAACTTTTGGACTGAAACCGTTACTTTTGACAAACCACAGGGACTAAAACCGTATTTAACTCTTATTATTATAATAGAAGAGTTAAAATAACATCATTAATAAAACGGCAGAAATTGGTGCGCCATAAAGAAATGGTGACGCATGAGAAATTGGACTGAAGGAGGTGAAGAAACATAATAAAACTCTTTGGATTGTTTGATTATAAAGTAAAAATCCAAAGAGTAAGATTGAATGTCCCATTAAAGTATTAAAATAACGCTAAACTAAATTGAAATAGATTAAGAAGTAAGAAACAAACGGGAAACGCAAGATCAATTTGCAAAGACACGAAATGAGCAATCACTTATGGTTATAAAATTGTAACATCATTCAATAAAGTTGAGTTGTGACCAGTGACGGATCCAGAAAATTTTGTAAGAGGGTTCACCCTATAATTCTTCAAACAAAGAAAATTTTTATGTGAAATAAAAAAAACACTCCCCAACCAAGTCATGCCATGTGGCATAGCCACCAAAACCAACCAATGACGATTTAGAACTGCTCACATCCCGCTGAAATATATAGTTCTGTGAATGTAATAGAATAACGGATTGATCATGTCATTTCTTATAATATCGACATTTCCTTATATGAATCGGTTAAGCATCGTACTTCCACACATACTTTTATCGCTCGTACGTGTTTCTTGTTTCTTTCAAAGGCTAAGTCCCTTCACTACCTCTAACTTTCGTGAATATAATGTACATTTTTTTATGATTAAATTGTAAATATCAAATTTGTATTTACACACTTGAACTTAACAAATCTTTTTATTTAAAAGTTGATGACGGTTCTTAGATGATTGAATTCACAAACGAATCAAATGAAGATTTGTGATAATTCCTAGTTGGGTATTTTTAAATTTTCTTAAAACTTAAAACATGCTAAAAGAAACTAAGGGTCTGTTTGGTATGAGATAATGGAATGGACAAGGGAATGAAATGGACAGGGGAATTAAATAGACCATTACCATTCTATTGTCCTCTTTGGTTAACCTATGAGAATGGATTGAATTATTACTTCATGTTGTTTTCTAAACAGGAAAATACGAATGAATGTAATACAATTCATTAAAAATGACAAAAATACTCCAAGAAAATACCTGGGTCATGGGTCGGGGCATGATTCGGGTCATGGGTCAAGGCATGGGTCGGTTCATGGTTCGGGTCATGGGACGGGTCATTGGTCGGTTTATGGTTCGGGTCATCATTGGTCGGTTCATGTGTTGGGTCATGGTTCGGTTCATGGGTCGGGTCATGGGTTAGGGTATGGGACGGGACAAGGTTCGGTCACAGGTTAAGGCATAGGTCGGGTCATGTGTCGGGTCATGGGTCGGTTCATGTGTCGGTCATGGTCTGGTCATGGGTCGGTTCATGGGCAGGGTCATGGGTTAGGGCATAGGTCGGGTCATGGGTCGGTTCATGTGTCGGGTTATGGGTCGGTTCATGTGTCGGGTCATGGTTCGGGTCATGGGTCGGGTCATGGGTTGGTTCATGGGTCGGGTCATGATTCGGGTTACGGGTCGGGTCATGGGTCGAGTTATGTGTCGGGTCATGGGTCAGTTCATAGGTCGGACCATGGTTCGGGTCATTAATTAAACAAAATCATTCCATTCCTTGAAGAAATGGAAAAAAAAACACCCATACCCCAAAGAATGAAAATTATTAAAAGTGAATGAATCACATTTCTTATGTAATGTTTCATTCTATTTCTATTTGACTACCAAACATGTTTTTTTTCATTCCATCGCAATGACCCATTCCATTGCGCCAGCCATTCATGCATACCAAACGCTACCTAAAGAATTAAATTAGAATTCAAGATCGAGTAAACCCAAGGTTAAGATGAACCTTAAACACCAATCTAAAAGAATAAAATGTAATTAGAAATATGGCTCTTAGAAGACAAATCAATCTTTTAAGCTAGTTTTGGTAGTCTTAATTAGTCTTTGTTGTATTTTCTATTTTAAACTTTGTTTGTTCCAGTCATTTGCTAGCTTCCGGTATTGGTGTTATCGGAACCGGTCTTGGTTTTCGGTTTTATGGTTTTCGGCAACTAGAACTTTTTTTCCTTTTTAATTATTTAGTTTTATGTTTCTTTTTTATTAGCATTATTTTTACCGTTGCGTCTACGTTTTTATTTAATCTTTATTAACAATCGGCCCGACACCCGTCGCGAAGAACGGGCATATTATAATAGAAGTTAAAATATCAACACACCTTTAAAAACGGAAGAAATTGGTGCGCCTTAAATAGATAGTGACACATGAGAAGTGGGCTTGAAATAGATGATTGAAGATGAGAAATTGGGTTGAAAAACTTGAAATAATTCGTTTCGAGTCGATATCCATTAACATGTACGGCCTAAGGGCTTTTTTATATCATAATAATTCTAATAACATTTATTTGCTTTTAGAACTAGTTTTATAACTAAAAATATAAAAACACCTTTGTTGATAAAGAAACGTAGTTTTCCAAGTCACATGGATTTGGTAGGTTTCATTGGGTAACATTAGACTGTAAAATAAAGTGCTTTTCATATTAAAAGTTAATATACTTTTTTTTATTTAAGTTTTGTTTTATTACTTTTTTTTAGCAGCACCCGGGATCACTTTTTCGCCGGAAGAACAGAAGCGTAGTGACCCGGCCCCTTTTGTTTTGTTATTATTTGATTTTGTTTTACATGTCAGTTGTTTAAATAGTAACAAAAAATAAATTTGTTAATATTAAACATTAAAAGTCCATTACATACAATGATAAAAATGTGTCAAATTCTATTCTTTTATTGAAAATGTAACATGACAACTTGTTGATCGTGTTGTTTATAATATCGACAACTCATTATACGAATTAGTTAATTATAACACTTCCACACATAATTTTTATGGTACATACATGTTTCTTGTTTCTTTCGAAGGCTATTACCTTTAATTTTGGTGAATATGATATACATTTTTTACACAATACACACTTGAATTTAACAAATCTTTTTATCTAAAGCTGATGAGTAGTCAATTTGATTAGAAAACTGAATTCACAAACGAAACAAATAAATATTTTAGTAATTCTTAGTCAAATTTTCATAAACTTAAAACATACTAAAAACCAAAACTAAAGAATTGAAAGAGAATTCGAGAATTAACCCTAGATTAAGATTAACCTAAAACATTCATCTTAAGCTCATAAAAGTGTAGTTACACCATCTCCAATGCAAAGGTTCCAATTTAAGCTCATAAAAATGTAGTTACTCCTGAGTGGTGTGAGGCCAGGTCACCACGCTTCTGTTCTTCGGACGGAAGGGTGATCCGTTTGTATCTTTACTGTTAAAAAAAAGTGTAGTTACTCCTTTTTGATATTACAACCTTAATTTTAATGATATACATTTTTAATACAATTTAAGCTTGTGAAGCTCGAGTTTACATCTATACATTTGAACTTAGAAAATCGTTTTATTTAAAAATTAATGACGGACCAACATGATTATAAGACTAACTTCACAAAACGAATCAAATGAACATATACAATAATTCCCAATTAGGTTTTTCGAAATTTTCATAAACTTAAAACATATTAAAACCAAAATTTTCATAAACTTAAGAAACAAACTAAATCTTTTAAGCTTGAATACCTGGTGAAATGGCAATTTAACCCTCTAAGGACCGATTTTGAATAAGCAAGACCATCCACAATGCATCTTCTTCACAGACGATGTCATGTCGGCCTGCCCGGACTCTCTCATCTCTCTCCTCCGATCCACCACCCCTCCCTCTCTCACATTCTCCTCTGATCCACCACCCCTCCTTCCTCTCTCTTCCACATCATCATTCGTTAGCTGACATATATCTGCATTACGAAGAAAGCTCCAAAAACACTTTGCGTCTTATCAAAGCATGAGTTTTATTAATTGATAACGGTACGAGACTAGTAAAATGATTAAAGTTTGAACCAATGGCCTTAGATTAAAGTTGAACCACAACTTTCTTCTTTCATAACATAATGAGTTAAACACTTAAACCAATAATTCAATAACTATTGTAAAATGGGTCCTGAAAATAAGTGAGCTTTGTAATTGGGTCATGTCATGGGTGGTGCATGTAACATGTATGTGGATAACTAAATAGTATAAAGGGAAGAAAACCACTTTTCATGTATAAAGGGAAGAAAACCACTTTTCATAAGTGGAATGTTGTTATATTAGACAGGCATGAAGATCGTAAGGATGATAGCATGGAAAAATATAATAATGATATATACCATGAAGTGTCTATATCTAGGCTTAGTGTAGAAAGAAAACGTTATATATTTATTTGAAAATTTGCTTTCTACATATCTTCATAATATTATATCTAAAATGATCAAACTATTTAAAGTTTAAAAAAGTGTGTTTTTCTAAAATTTATATTATTGATGAGTTTTATTTTTAAATAAAAAACTGTCTTGTTACTACACAATGGTTTTCACGATAAATAAACATTTCAAAAGATAAATTTGATTATTTTTTTTCATAATTTGGTGGAAATTAAAATATAATCAAGGCACAAACATGGTTCAAAGTAAAATTAAAGTCTTTTTATTCTACATCTCAAACGTTTACAAATAAATTAGTTTTTCTAGTCATTTTTAATGTTTATTATGTGTTTTTCTAGTCATTTATAATGTTTATTATGCAAGAAAATATGGAAAAAAGTTATCATAGGAGGGTATCCTTTTTTTATCAATAGTGATTGATCTTATCATTGTTTTTAATGGTAGAATTTATCATTTGGTAGCCACATAAGTACATAAAGTTTTCTAAAATTGTTTGTTTTTATTGTTTATTTTTTTATGAACATAATGAGAAAAACTATAAAAAAAATTAATTAAAGACATAAAATACAAAAAACCAAATAAACCATGAGATAATAAAAACACAAAAAACGATGGTATAAAGATATTGGGTTGTGAAAGATCTATAGCGATGAACACAACAAGCAAATCTTGAAAACGACCTAAAAACGGCATGAAATATCATGAAAATAGCTATTAATTATCGTTATTTTACCCTTATCGTTCCTTAAAATGTAAGGTATGTAGCTTTTGAATGATTCATTCTAAACCATATATAATCAATAGTAAAAGTTAATAATAACAAATGGCATACTTTTTGATCGATATCTTTCTCGTGCTTCTCTTGTATCTATCATAGCCATTCTAGCATCCACTAAAACCATAACATACAAGTCCATAAAAAGTTAAAAACATAAAATACCAATAAAAATTAAAGAGGACAAAGTGATGTTTTTTTTCATATAATTTGTTTAGTTAAACATTTTATTTTTAAAGATCGAAGGAGTTAATCTTGATTTTACGAAAGTTGAAGGGGGTAAATTGGAAATAGTTAATTAATATTTAATTAATAGTTTGAGTGTTTAGATAAAGTTATTTTATGTTTATCTATTGTTTAGCTAGAGTTATAGTAGAATTAAAAGTGGTGTTTGAGTAGGATTAGAATAGTTGATTAGTATGGTTTATTTATTATAAATAGATGGTTAGTGTCTATGTAAATTGTAAGTCAAGAAATAATAAATACCTAAAGAGTCGATCGGTTGTTGAGATCAAATTCTGTATTCGTATTTTCGGACCTGATTTCCATCAAAGATATATTAGATTTAAAAAATGAAAGGAAAAGAAAGAAGCAGGGAATTATACAGGTGAGATGCATAAAATAAAAATAGTAAAGCAATTGAAGAAGGAAAAAGGTGTTCTAATAAAAAATATAGATTTAAAAAAAATTAACAATGAAGTATTTTAAATATTCTGACATTATGGTCATGAAATGTAAAATTTGCCTATTTATTTTGGTAATAGATACAAATACATAGTGACAGACCATTCATCGTTCTAACCCATCTCACTCAAAATACCTATGTCATCCATGTTTTATATCTTAAATTTCTATGAATAGTCGAATAGTTAGATAATGTCACAATGTATAGTCTATTTTAAAAAAAAAAACTATAAATAATCAAAAAATTCGAACTGAAACAATGTTAGGCTTTCAAAATGACTATATCGATCATTTGATCTCGTTGACGAGTTATGATCTTTTAAATGTTTATGTTTTAGTCAAGAACGATATTTTAAATGTTTATGTTTCAAACAAGATCCGTCTTTTAAATGTTTATGTTATAGAGAATGAACTAAAATATTGAAATTTTAAGACAAGTATAAAACCATTATGTATTTTTTAGTTATAAACTCTAACAATGATTCAGATGTTAATATTCTTATGAATTCTGATCGTGAATGTGGTCGTCGTCTTCCCTCTATGTCTATGATGTGGGCCAAATTTGTGTTCTGAAGAGGGAGAATGGGTCACAATCACAAACCATATTGATATACATACATATAAAATGATTATTTTAGTATTTTCAGTTTCTTAACATCACAGTTTTGGGCTATTTAAACAGTCTATTTGGGCTAACTAATGGGCCTTGGGGTTCTAGGTCAACTGTTCTCACTACAGAGTACAGTCAGATAGGTTTGGGCTTGCCTGTTTAACGCAAGTACATATATATAATATACTAGGTTAGAATCTCATCTATTACACGGGTTAAATAAATGTAATGTTATATACTTAGTATTAAAAAAATTATGTCTTTAAAAACTCGTGTATTACACGGGTTGAATAAAATATTACGTGACAATTATAGATTCTGTTAAGTTAAATTTTAAATCATTTTTTTAGCTGAGTATTAATTTTTTTTATGTAACTGATAAATGTTAATTCATATTAAACTTTAGAAACCCGGTGGGTTGAATATGCAATGTTATATATACTTATTAATAAAGATTTACATATTACATATTTATGAAAAACGTTTTTTAAAAATAGTTATAGAAATCATTATTATTTAATATAAGAGATGCGGGAAACAAAAAAATATAAAAAATTATATAATTAACAGGATAGAGAGGCGGGAAAAAAAAGTTGAGAATGTATGAGAAAGTGACAATTGTCCCATCAAAACCTTTATTTATTATATAGTATAGATAATAAAGGAAAACCGTGGGGGACTGTTTACTTCTCACCTTTATTTTCCCGCCTCTCTCTCCTATTAAATATTAATTTTTCTGTTTCTCTCTCCTATTAAATAATAATCTTTATATTAATAAATAAAATTATATTGACACGTGTCACTTTCTGGTTCATTTGTATCAATTTTTTTCCGTCTCTATCTCATATTGAATAATGATATTAAAATAATTTATTTTTATATTTTTAATATAAAACTAATTACGGATACTTATTATGTAATTATAAATAGTTATAATTATCATTAATCAAATGAACTTAATATGAACTAACATTTATCAATTAAATTAAAAAATTAATACTCAGTTGAAAAAAATTATTTTAAAAACAAACTTAACAAACCTTATAACTGTTATGACAAATTACATTTTTAAAGAAATATTTTGACGAGTGTTTTTGTTAACAAATTATATTATATTTTATACAACCGATGTAATATACCGGTTTATTAAACCCGTGTATTACACGGGTTTTTAAAAATATAAAATTTTTATTACTAAGTATATAACATTTTATTTATTCAACCCGTGTAATACACGGGATTTTAACTAGTAAAAGTATAAAATATAAAATGGAATCAAAACACTAATGAGTTTCGATGTTCAATCTATTTTAAATATCTCTCAAACATTTAGATTAAATTTCTAAAATTCTAAATACCTTAAATAAAAGTTAAATAGTACTATGATAATAATAAAACCTAAGTAAACCATTAAACATCAACTGAATTCAAATACTTTCCTTACTTTCATTTACAATGTTATTCTTCGTCTGAGAAGGAAAGCATAATAAGAAGTAAACGCGGACAACAATGCGCAGATAGCAGGCTTGCCTCGAGACAAGAACATAGAAAGAAATAGAGTAAACTCATGCGCGTTTCGTTTAGAGTAGTGAATCTTGTGAAAGCCGAAGACTAGAAAGAAGGGTTTTAGCGAGCATGAAAAACTATTGAATACGATAGCGATACCATTGACAGGGAACAAGAGGAATCGGTGTTGATTTAACTTGACAAGTCAACAAATGTTTTTAAAGCTCGGAAAAGTAGCGTAGCAGTAGAGATGGCAATGAGACATGTATTGGTAATTCGGGTCCCATAACTGATTGTAAAATCATGTCTCATACCCGGCCCAATACCCTTTGTGTATAGGATGTACTCATTAGTTTGTTAAAAAGTACTCGTTTGGATTTCCAAGTACATTTCTTCTTATTACCACTCTAATTTATATGCAATTTTATGTTTTTAACAACTGCAACAAATTAGAATACGAAAAATTAATACGTATCATCATCACCATAAAATGTTTGAAATATCTAAATTATGTAAATTTCATGACGATATAAATATTTAATAATATAACATATATGTAAAATGATAATATCTATGTCAATCCAAACTCAATACATTACAAGGGAACATATATATAGGGTTCTGAAACAACAAAAATAGCTACAGCAAAATAACTAACTGTAAGCTATAACCATATCATAAGCTCTAATATCCCCCCCCCCCCCCCCCTCTCAAGCTGAATGTGGTTCAGCAACCTGAAACTTGGACCGAAGAATGTCAAACCAAGTAGCAGAATATCAACCAACAGAGAAATGGTGGGCACATAACAAACATTGAGAGACTGAGTCAGAACCATCTCCTGTATAAAATGTAGATCTGTCTTAAGGTGTTTTGTGTGCTGATGAAACATTCGATTGACTGCCAAATAAGTAGCACCACTGTAGTGATCAAGCAACGGTGAGTTGTTTCTTGGAACTCCAACTGATGAGATTGGATCTAAGATAAACACAATAGCACGTGATGGATCAACAATCACCAGGGCATCCAACCCAATTGGCATCAGAATAAGCATGCATACAATACTAGTAAATCTTCGTATAGTCAACCCATGAGAGATGGTACCCTAAAGGTACCGTAAAATGCGCTTGACAGCGACCCAATGTCGATCAATAGGTTTCTGTAAGAACTGAGAAACCTTGCTGACCCCATAAGCGATCTCAGAATAGGATCATCCAAAAGAACACCAGTATGACGAGAGAGTTGTCGTCCAGAAGGTACAGGAGTAGATAAAGGCCAACACCCAGCGAGACCAATACGTTGTTATAATTAATGAAAATACCTCTTATGTGAAAGTTGTAAAACATCATTAGAAAAAAGTAGCATGCACACCTAAGAAATAAGAAAAGGTGCCCAAATCCTTAATCTTATAATTTCAAAATAGATTAGTACATTTAAAAGTGTTAACATGTCTTAATCTCGTAATTTCAAAATAAATTAGTAAGTTTTCACTTTTCCGTATGAGAATTAAACTCATTAAGTTCCTATACTAATTCAAAATTTGGACAAAGAAGGTATATACACAAATACATACATACATAGAGAGAACACAAAGAGAAGATGAAGAATGATGAAGTAAATCTCGCCAAGGCCCATGAAAGACCAGGTGGTTCACTTCAAACTTTAGGGAGAAACAATTCAGGGGAACTGATGACCAAGAATTGGCATGTAAAACGAGAAAACCGTTAGTCTCGCCACAGAGAGGGGGTTCTTTCTGTGACCAGACTCCGGCATGAGAATCAATGATGCATGAATGGACAACACATGGCTAGAAACTCAAAGATTAACCAAACGTTTAAAGAAACTTTAATAGTTCTTGATAGAACGAAAAAAGTTCATAATTAATAATAATCAAAACTAAAAACTACCATAAACGTTCACTAACCCTAATATTTACAATAGATCCTAACAACCTAAAGATAATGATAAACTAAAACAAAGATAAGAACAAATAAAAGATAAACACAAAATAATCCATGAAATACATAAACTTAAATAGTTCAAATTATTTCTTCCATCTTTAATAGTATCAGATTATAGGAGAGATTGGATGAGGATTCAATACCCCTTGTTCTCTGGACGACCTTAGATATTTATACCATTCAAGTTATGACCTCTTATGGTCAGCGTCAGGAGTTTGATACATTAGTTATTCATATGGGCCCCACATCTCGTCACATCATTACTTTGTAACGTCACTTGTATTCGTGGGTGGTGGTCCATACCGGCATGATCACCCTGGTCCGAACCCATGCTTCGGTTAACCGTTGCACCCTTTGGTTCCTGGACCAGTGTGGTCTTCCTAATCCAACCTGGGCCTCGTTCTGAGTTATGACGTTATTGGGCTATTACCCCTTCAAAGAATGAGAGGAGTTGATAGTGAAGTTACATGCATGTGTTTGGTGAAATTGAGTTTTCGAGACAAAAACAAGAAAAAGTGTATACAAGTAGGCGGAGTGAAGAAGCAAGATATGAGAAAACGAATGTCCACATCGCTCTTTAAAAAGGCAATAAGCCACTTACAAAAGTAATGTTTGTCATATCAATATGTATTATTAACTACCTACTTTCAAAAATCTTTTCTTTTATGGTTAATTATTGTGAACTAACAAACTTATTGATGATTGATATTGAAACCAAAAAATGAATTTAATTTCTTGAAATTTGTCTTTGTTAAAAAAACAATTTCAACATATTTATTTTTATACCGAATAATTATATATTTTCTATGTGGATTTTTAAAGAGGGAAAAACTAAAAAGCAAGTGTGAGCAATTTGCCAAAGAGATTCTGGTGTAGTGGTTGGGGTAAGGCCCGGAGTCCCAAGGGACCCGGGTTCGATCCCTGCTATCACCAATAATTTTCACGGCATCGCAAATGAGGTCTAGCTCTTAAACTGATACAACAGGGTTTTACTCACGCCGATCCAGGGTTCGAGCCTCAGCTCTCCCTCAAGCCCGGAAGGGGCGGGTGGGGTTTTTCCTTGAAAGCTCTCCAACTCTGACGCCAAGTGGGCCCGATGAGAAAATCAAAAATCAAAACCTATAATCATTTAAGATCATAAAAGATGAATACCTAATCATACTAAAACAGTTTAGTTTTTTTTTTTTAAAAAGAGAATTTCATTAAAAGACCCCTGGCAACGACCAAGGAGGCCAAAAACACCACAACCGAAATTACAACATATTAAATTTACACCAGTTATCCCATGAAATCAACTTATATTGGGATCTATTAACAAACCACAAGAAACCTAAGGTTTTAACATTCGACAAAATGTCTTCAATCTTGACCGACTTGTTCGAGAAAAGTTTCTCGTTCCTCGCCTTCCACAAACACCAACAAGTCACTATAACTATCCCATGAAGAACCTCTTTAGCTTGTTCCCCAATCCCGCTATACAAATGAAGCTCAAGCAAATCCCTCAAAGAAAAAGCAAAAATAGGAGCAATCCTATAGCACCAACTGATAAGATGCCAAACAACCGAAGCCACCATACAAGACGTAAAGAGATGTTCGCTCGACTTGAGGACGGAATTACATAAAACGCACCTTTGATTTTCGATAGGGATTTTCCTCCTAGCCAATGCAACACGAGTCGGGATCCTTTCAAACTCCGCCCTCCCCGCGAAAATACAACACTTGAGAGGGACTCACTCCATCTAATAACGAACCAAGATCCGAAGTCCCTACCCCTCGCCATGCATCTCTTTGCAGAACCAACAGAAAACGGGGCTGAGTTCTCTCCCGTCCAGCTCCTACCATCTTTCTCAGAAGATAAACTTATCTCATCTAACCTAGAAATACAGTCGCTCCACTCGGTAAGTTCCTCATCCGAAAACTGAGTCATGTTCCACCTCCATCGACCCATGAAATTCTTATCTTCCGAGTTGAACCTGTCACTGATCAAGCATCTCTTCTCCCCTTCCAACTTAAAAAGATTCGAGAAAACCTCTTTTGGTGGCTCGGGAAAAAAGCCACGAGTCCAACCAAAATCTAATCTCCTCCCCATCTCCCACAACACCACGAAAAAGCTAAGATAAGGGCAGACCTGAGAAAACCTTCTTGAAGTCTAGAGACGTTATATTCTTCCAAACACCCGGAAGAGACTTGTTCAACGGAATAAAAGACCAACATTTCTTACCGTAATGTAATGCGTCCATAACCTTTTTACACAAATTTTGCTTCTCATTCTTATATATCCACATCCATTTAACCAACAAAGCGCAATTAACGCCTTTTAGTTTGCTCAAACCAAGACCCCCCACCTCTTTCGGCACGGAGACCCGATCCCAACTAACCCAGTTAATCTTTTTCCCCTCCCCCCCTCCCCCAGAAACCTCTTAATTATCGATTCCAACCCAACGATAACTTTT
Source organism: Smallanthus sonchifolius (assembly GCA_023525975.1). Taxonomy (NCBI): domain Eukaryota; kingdom Viridiplantae; phylum Streptophyta; class Magnoliopsida; order Asterales; family Asteraceae; genus Smallanthus; species Smallanthus sonchifolius. The sequence continues at coordinate 87,443,933 of CM042030.1, read as the reverse complement.
GCCGGAGCCTTATAAAGGGAGAAATAATAATTGGAAAAAGTTTCAAGAACCGATTTTATCAAAGTCACCCAACCTCCTATGGAAAGGGAAGAAGCCTTCCACAAGGAGAGACGTGACTCAAACACCTCAAAAAACAAGCCTCCAATGAGTCTCCCTATTCATGTTAGCCCCGACCGTCAACCAAGATAGTGAAAAGGAACCGTTCCAGCTTTCCTGTTAATGAAACAGTTAATGAATAATGAATTCATGTTTAAGATATGATTTATAATCAAAATATGTCACAAACTTAGCCTATGGTCAATGTTCAATGTTGAAGGATGTTTCTGTTTATGTTGGTGGAAAGTAATTATGATAGACGATGGCGATGGTGGCGTATACTACAACCCACCGAATCCTGCCTCCCACTTTCCTCTTTACACTTTTTATCATTCACATATATAGATTAATATTAACTTATTCCTTTATATTTAACAATTTCTATAACATTTATTTATAAATAATCACCGGTGAATTTCTTGACTAACCCATTGAAAAGAAGATCAACACTCAAATCAGCTGACATTTAGTCTTTAGATGGATAGGAGGGAAACACGCGTGTGTGGATCTAACATGAGTTTCCTCTCTTGTGGGGTTGGAGAGTAGTGCTTTTACGGTGGTCAGGCTACTTTAAAAGCCGCTTCATGCAAAGTGACTAAACACACACGATAAAACATGCATTGACAACCAACACGTGTTTATTCCATTTACATTTGATACTTTGGGTTTCCTTGCGTCAGAGACTGTTGAGCTATTTTGTCGAGTCCAACGGCTCATGCATAGTAATTTTATGATCAAAGATCTATGAATATAATTTTTTTAAAACTTAGTTTTACAAAAAAGAAAGTGATAATAATAATAAAAATAATCAGCAATATACATTTGTACAGGGGCGGCCCGAGCGCGTGTAGGGTGGGCGACCATTCAGGACCCAACATTTTGGGGGGCCTAAAAAAATTATCTACCTTTTGACGCTCAGGTTATACTATTATAGTAGCCTAATCGAAGAAACAAGAGAAAATTTGAGAGTATCGTAATATTTTCCAGCTGACGGTGGCGGAGGACGGCAGACAAGGTGGTGGAGTGAGGGTTGTGAAAGTTTAAAAAAAAAAGAAGAAAGCAAAGAATGAAGATGGAAAAGATGTTGCATATGTTTAGATAAATGATAATTTAAAATCTAGTTTAATTATTTATTATTTTTCTAGTTTTGTTATGACAGTGATGGTCATTTCAAAAGTACACTACCGCTCTATTATCATTATCGAGTTTACTTAAAAGGAAAGAAAAGAACGAAAGTGAAAGGAAAAAAAAAATTGTTATGTTCCAAAGATTTTATTTTATTTTTTGTTTGAAAAGAAGTGGAAGGAAAGAAAAAAAATTACGTTCCAGAGATTTTTATCGGAAAAAAGAGAAGAGAAAGAAAGAGGAGTTTGTGGCTAAATTTCATCCTTCTAAATTTTGAAAAAGTGGAAAAAAAAGAGGAGAGAAATGAGGGGAAAGAAAAAGAAAAGGGAGTTTTTCTCTTATTTTTTCTTCTTTCCTTATATAAACTCGGGAACAGAGCGTACCTGGTTCAATAGCCTCCAAGATGACAGTTGCACTCAGTAATTTTTATTTGTCAGCTTTAATAACTTATTTAATGTACTATAAGTTTTTACTTTTTTTATTATTATATTAATTTTATTTAGAGTCGAGAATTTTTATTTATATATAAAATCAAGCTTTTATATAAAACGTCCAGGCATATTATCAAATATACAGATTTCCTTATAAAATTAGCTTTTATATAAAAAGTTCTTTTTATTTTAAAGTTTATTAATGGTGAGAATCTAATATATTTTGAAAAATATATAGTATTTTATCGTAACCGTACATTAAATTTTAAAGTATTTAAAATTTATGATTACTTAAAAGTATTCAAACCTAACATTGATTAAATTGTATATTTCGACGTATATTATTCTTAAATATATTAGAAAATAGAAAAGAATGAAGTAATTTAACAATTTTTTTCATATGTTTTATTTAATATATCTTTTAATTTTTAAATAATTATAATTATATCCGGTGTTAAATCCGATCCGACCGGGCCTACCAGTGAATTGATAATGCAACCGGTTCGCTATCAGGTCCGTTTCTAAAAACATTGTTTTAGGGATTAGCATATGTCTATTTTATATCTAGTTCCGCCACTGGATTGTAGGTTGATTAATGTAATTTAAAAAAGAGGGTTTGTTAGTTAGTTACGTGTTATAGAATCTAGAGTAATTTTATTTCGTTTATTATAATAACAATTATCGTCGTATTAATTAAATTTTCTTTCACATAAGTATATTTTAGTGGCTCATTTCACTACTCGCACAGTATCTTCAAAATCTCATGAACGACCCCGCATTTGTACGTATATATTTAACCACGTTATTTTACATCTCCTATGATTTAAAAATCCATAAAGTAAAATAAGATATCATAAAAAAAAATCACACACAAATTGAAAAAAATAATAATAATTAAATAATTATTTATTTATTTTCAAAATTTTCGCCCCCTATAAATCACCATCTCCAACACATGTCCATCCCTTGCTGCGTTTTCAAATCCCCATTTCAACCAATGACGCAATTTTCTCGTATTTCTCTCTTCTTTACTATTTTAATCATCGCCGGAAATTCCAATTCCCGGCCGGCCACCGCCGGGACCACATCGTACTCCAGAGATCAAGTCTCCTGTACTATGTGCGACGAATGCGACAACCCTTGCCAACCGGCTCCTTCACCGCCACCACCTTCTCCACCGCCAGCCGACACAAACTGCCCGCCACCACCCTCTCCACCAAATCCCGGCGGCAATTCCCCTCCCGCCACCCCCTCTGTTCCTAATTTCCCATATTACCCCCCTCCATCACCAGCCGGAGGCGGCTATGGCTACCCAACCCCCCCGCCCCCCAATCCGATCCTCCCTTACTTCCCGTTCTACTATTACAATCCGCCGCCTCCTCAACAGAATTCTGTTTCAGTTCCGTTAAACATCAACAGAATTCAAATCATTCTCTCACTTTCATTTATCCTATTTTTGTTTTTCTGAAGTGATTAAATCGAGTAATAATATTCCGATTTCCTCCCTAATTTTAGTATTCTGACTTTTTTCCGATCCATCATCAAAACTCAAACAATTGCAGAAGAATGTTTCACCGGCGATCAACCAAGAATGAAGAATCTGTCACCGCTGGTTCATGAATTTTTTCTGTAATTTTCTGATTAATTGTAGTTTTACTATCTTAAACAATAATGACAATATATATATTTTTTCTTGTTCAAAGCTAAGTCAATGATCAGTGATTTGAATTAAGCTTTGGTTCACACTATATGCATTTTCTCACCCGTATCTCTCTAATTACTTTTTATTATATCAAAATAGCGCATGCACAAATCTATATATAACAAATAAGTAAATGAGAACACCGTTGGCCATTTGGTGCAATAATAGACCCAAGACTTCTCATAGTGGAGGTTTTGGGTTCGAATCCTGGCAATAGCAAAAAAGGGGTCTGTGGTCAGGTCATGGGGTTTACCCAGTTGGGGGGTTCATCCCGTGGTGGACTGCCCTAGATGTTCTAGGTGTTGTCACCGGGAAAACCCAATTATCCTAAAATATCTATGTGTTGCCGTTAAAAAAAAGTAAATGAGAACGTCACTTGTCAGAATTATATGAGCCCTCGTTTGTTTTTCACCATTCTTTGTTTTACTTGATAAATAAATTTGATTCTCGGTTTTCTTTTTTAATTCGTAAATCTTTATTATCTTTCCGGCTTCTTTTTCTTTACCTAATAAATAGGTTTGTTTCTTATTTTCTCTTTCTTAATTCTCAAATTTTTATTGATATTTATTTAATATTTTCTTTATTCAACATGTGTAATACACGGGTTTCACACCTAGTATATATATATATATATATATATATATATATATATATATATATATTTAAGATATGTTAGTAAATCTAACCTATCTTGAAGAATATTATAAATACTATTTTTAGTTATAAAGGAATTGTTTTTATGAACTATATAAATGAAAGTATAAAATTAACAGTATGTTGTAATTTTTATCTAGCGCAATAATTCTAACAAAGTATTGTTTTTTCTGCATCTCCCAAAGAAAATATTAATTATATTAACTCACGTAATAAGGATAATTAATGATAAATAAATTTATAATTGTATTAATTTGATAAAATCATCACGTAATAAGGATAGTTAATGATAAATAAAATTATAATTGTATTAATTTGATAAAATCATCAATTATTATTGATGATCAATCAATTAAGCATCCAAATCTTTATTCCTTTGTCTTTTGATCTCAATTGATGATTATTATATTACATTAAAGAAATAGTGTTATTAACACGGAGTCACTAAAGATCGTATCTATTTTGTTAGTAAATCATTTTTAAAAAATAAACATAATTTTCTTCAATCATTCCTGAAAAATGTAAATGGCAAGCTGTCTAAACAGCATAAAGTGGCAATGATAATATTTGGGCTTCAAAATTTATTCGCTTTTGGGTTACTTTGCACCAAATGGGTCACGGAAAAAGGAAAAGAAGGTTTTATTTTTCCTTTTGTTGTCTTTTCCTTTATAATTGTTTAGCATAGAAGCAACTCAACAAAAGTTTATTTAAAAGTGTACCCCACTAGTGGCATCTTTTTACTTAAAAAGAGTGATATTAGAGTGTTTTATGGATTACAAACGAACCCAAACATAATATTAGTTTTAAAATTTTCACGGGAATAGGGCGAGTATGGTATTAAATTATCCACGACCCGATTACTCAAAATATACATATCCATTTATCTGAACCATACCTGTAAACATTTTTTTTGTTCTTTTTGGGTAATTGAGTAATCTACTAATCACTGACTTTTAGTTTTTAACTTTATATACTTTTAATTCCTTATGTAATAATTTATATAAATATTGAAAATAGTAAGAAACGTACTTAGGAAATCCCAACAGATGATTTTTAACAAACTCACGGGTATACTCGATACCCGTGAGTATATCTACTCGACGGGTAAATGATACGGCTTTACAATCGGGTATGAGACTGAGACTACCAAAACCCGTTTCATTGCCATCCCTAAGAGTGTTCATGGGTGATTAACGAATTAGTATTTTTATAAATTTCTTTAACTTAAATCTAAATAAAAATATGGTTTAGTTGAGTCGGTTAACCATTACTTTAAGTAAGTATGCATATATACACATGTGTGTAACACGTATAAAAGGAAATATAGTAGAGTAGAGAGAGTATGTGTAAGAGAGCATGAGAGAGGAAGTGGGAAAGCTGTGATCAAGTGGTTATAATGGAAAGGATATGGGTTGGATCAGCCCTAATGAAACGAACCTAAGCCCAGACTTAACACCCAATCAATATAACATCAACTCCAAAGACATTTTTAACTCTCTGTTATACATAAGCTTTTAGACTATGCTTGGTGGGTGCATAGTGTGAGAGAGATGGTGAATTCATATGGTGTATGACACATGAATTATGTGTCACGTCTGGAGGGGTTGCACATACGCCTGGACATACTTTTAAAAGTTCGACGTTAATTGTTTCCGAGTGGTTAATACCAACATACGGGTTGTTGAAGCCAAGCGTTACAAATTTTAACACCCCTGCAATATTCTCTTTTTATATAAAATTTCAAATGTCATCAACTCTCTTGCCGTTTCGCCAACGTTTAGACGTTAACTTTTTAGTGGTTTCAATTTTTTATATAAGGTTTTGAATATTATCAACGTTCTCGCTGCAAATCATGAGTTTACAAAAAGTTTCAAAGATGTGATTTTTTTATATAAAGTTTCGAAGGCGTAATTTATTTTACGGTTTAACGAGACGCAACGTGTAAAAGTTTTGTTTTTTTTATAAAGTTTCGAAGACGTTAATTTTTCACGGTTTAACTCACAAGTTTTAATACTAGTTATCATGAAATCATCAAACTTATATATGAGTAACTAGGTTAGAAAACCCGTGTATTGCTCACACTAAATAAAGAAAGAAAATAAAATAGTAATTAATAATGATGATTTAGAAATTATAAAACAATTGAACAATTTAATTGATAATGAACAAAATTTTGAATTAAAAAATTATAGATAAAAATTGAAACGAATTATTAGTTGTCTAAATAATAGAGTTGATTAAAATGTAAAAACAGTGTTGATGATATAATAACTATTCATAATAAAATTTATTTTTCGAGATTGATAAATAACGTTAGAAATTATAATAATCCATAATTAAATTCATATTAAATTTATATTGTTAGTGATATAGGTAATGGATCATTTGAGAACTCCTAAATATTTTGAGAACTCGCGAGAACTCATCAAAAAACCAATCAAAACCATTTTTTTTTGTTTTTACTACCTTTATTATTAAAATACAACATAAAAAATGAATTTGTATATGTAAATTTACATGTATTCAGATATTATAAAAAAATTACACATATGTAAGTTTACCACTTACACATGTGTAAGTGTTTACCATTTACACATGTGTATAAATTTTTTTAAAAGTAATTTATAGAGAAGAGATTAATTAATTGAAGAGATAAATCATTTTTTATGTTGTATTTTAATAATAAAAGTAGTGAAAACAAAAAAAATGGTTTTAAGTGATTTTTTGACGAGTTCTCAAATATTTATGAGTTTTTAAGAGATCCTAACCCGATATAGTAACTATATGAAACTAAATTTATATTAAATATCTAAAAATATATTACTTTAATATCATTATTTAATATGAGAGATAAACGAAAAAATAAGGATGAGGAAGCATAAGAAAGTGACACGTGTCCCCTCATTTAATATGAGAGAGAGAGAGGCGGGAAAAGGATGAGAAGGCAACATATATTGATACGTGTGCTCATAGTTACTTATTTATTGTAATAACTAGGTCAGAAACCTGTGACATTTCAAAATTTTCGTGTAAATATTAACATGTTAGTTCAAAACATATACACGTATATTTAATCAAATTTATACAAATTGGTACGTTGACAAATTACAATTTATGTATTTTTAAATTAAATTTTAAAAATATTTGAAAGTGATAAACTACATAAATTATTTTATTAAATTAAATAATTTATACAAATAAATCAAAGGTTTTCAATTTTATTAAATTAAACATTTAAAATGATAAATTTTAATAAAAACATAAGTTTTATAAAATTATATATACTTAAGTTTTATTTAGTTTAAAAGAATTTAAGTTAAATAAACTTAATAATTTAAATAAATAATTTAATGTATTATTTCAATAAAATAATTATTTAAAAATAATTAGTTTTAATAAAACTGAGTTTATAAAATATATAAATATAATTTGAATTAATTAAAGTTTAAAAAGAAATTAAATTTTGTAAATAAATTAAAGTCGAGGGGTTATTTTGGATTTAATTAAACTGTAAGGTTTCAAGATAAAAATCTGTGAGGGGCTGTTTCCGGACAAATCAAACCACAAGGACTCATCCGTAATTATCTCAGGGTCTATTTTAAATCAAAATCAAACTTCAGGGACTAAACCTGCCATATTCCAATTCGTTTATCCGGTCACCCTGTCCCTTGGTCCGGCGGGTAAACTGCTTTTCCGGCGAGCCCCGACAGCCCTGCCCCTCGATCCCTCGACACTTAAAGCCTGCACCATTGTGCTCGCAGTCCTCATGCGACCACGTTCCCCCGACCAATTTGTCTTCTTATCATCAGAATTCCCGAGACGCCATTGACCAACCCAAAGTCAAACCCATGAAATTCGGCCGACACGCAGTTCCTCAACGGCTATAGCCTAGCCCGTTCTGTTCGTCTGGTCGGTGCGCGTGAACTCAAGCCATCAATTGATGTTTGTACTATCGGGATACTGATTCGAGTTAAAAGTTCACTCCGGACCTCCATTCGGGCATCGCACCCTCTCTGCCTATTCTCTCTCTAAATTGAGGATACCTCTGCGTTCGCGACATCCAGACGAAGCTGCCCAGCCCCCTTTGAGGTTCCAATTCGACCCCAAAGTCCGGTTCCAGTTCTGGATACTCTCGGCTTCATTCTCGACTTCGCAGACCACTTCGGTTCAGGTTTTATCATTGCTTTTCGTCCCTTAGCACTCGTTTATCTTAGTGCTAACAATTCCAATCGGCATCTTGACCGTAGCCCACTGATTCCCGGCCAAACGAAATTGCCCGGACACCAATCCCGGTCGTTGCCTAGAACCAGTGGTCGTTACTCTATCTGGTTATAAATTAATTATCATGTTCCTGACCAGCGATGGGCTATAGCCCGGCTGGTCAGTGTCGTGTGCAATGAGTATAAGGTCCCGAGTTCGAAACCCATGGCCTCCGGCCCAACCCCTTTTTCTCACTTTAAACCTCTGGACCCGTTTGCTGAACCCGGATTCGGGTCTGGGCCGACCCGGTCCGACCCATCTGATCAATTTAATCTTAAATGTTTTCTATAAATATATTAAATAAGAAATTTAAAAATCAAATTGTATTAATTATTTAAATTAAATGTTTTAAAACCCATTTAATTATTTTTAAATATTTTTAACCCACTAAAAATTATTTCGAGCCCGTTAACTCGGCCCGTTTATTTTTAACCCAACTTTTGAACGTATTCAAACCCGTTAAATTTTATAAAATAATAAAACCGACGTTTTCATAAGTTATTTAATTATTTAAACCCATGAAAAATAATAAAATAACATTTTTAGAAATGAATAAAAACACGCGTTATTTAAAATATAATATTTTCACGAAATTTAAAATAGGTAATTTATGATATATAAAATGCAAGTGTTATTAAAAATATATATATATATTTTTTTTCGAGAAGTTTAAATATTTAATTTGGAAATTTTATAAAAATACAAAGTTTTACAAAAATTAATATTTATTTGTACAATGATTTTAAAACATATAATTTCTCGCAAAGGTTATTCCATTTACAAATCCAAATATATTTAAACAAATATACGCATACGCGAATACATATTTGATACATATTCCTTTACATAGGATTTCATCGTGTCTAACAACAATACAAATATCACCAACGCGCGTGAAGTAAAACCCTCGCTGTAAGGTGAGTTACATATCCCCTATTTACATTTTTATACATTTTGGGGTGAAACGTAATCTGTGCTTACTTACATACAATTCAACTTGTGTTTACATGTGTAGATTATTGTGCTTTTGTGCTTGATCACTTGTTATGCTATGAATACTTTTAGGATGGTTTAAATTATGTGTAACCCACATAGTCTTGATTCCATGCCTATCACTTTTAGGGTAGCGGTATGCTATGCCTATCACGTTAAACCTATATGCTTATATACATAATTACATGCTTACAATTGGTATACATATAGTGAATTCTCCACATTATGCCATATCATACCATGTCAAACTATGAATTGTATAAACATTTTAAACTAAACTTTTACCTTATTTAAACATATGTAAACTCACCAACTCTCGTAGTTGACACTTGTTTTGGATTACGTTTCAGGTGAAGATAAGTGATTGTGTGACTATGTGTTGAAGGTGCTACACCTAAGGCTTTTGGACCTAGTAAAATAATTATGTGTAATATTCTAGAATAGGGTGTTGTAACTTGAATTGTATTTGGATATTTGGTATTTAAATCTTATTAATGAATTATGCAACCTTAGTAGATCATGTGCTTATGAACAATCATTCTAATGTCCGCCTCGATGATTCCGCCATCGGTCGGGGTGTGACAGATTGGTATCAGAGCCATGGTTATAGGGAATTAGGTTATTAGACACAATGACCTAGACTATAACCTTAGGACTCCCTTTTATGTGTTACATGCTAAATGATTATTTGCTATGTGAATTATTTGTAGTTAGGTATTATTTGAAATTTCCCAAGTTTGGTACATGAGACTTATACACATACATACAAGGCTTTAAACACATGATACATGCTTTACATACACATTTGACAAACAAATGCAAACAAATACACTACCCATCCTTATCCACACTCTTTCCTAATCCATATTAATTGCAACATTTTTACACATTTTATACTCATAGACTCTCAAGTCTATTAAAATCTTGAAAATCTCGTCAATGACTTAATTTCTTAAAACCAGTAAAGGACACGTGCAATCTGGAAGGGTGACACCTGTACATTGGGTTTTCTGTCTAGGAAAGCATTTCGTATAAATCCAAATAAACGGACCCGTATGCTTTCCTGGGAATTCCTGAAGTGAGTGTTTACCTATAGGCTAAAGCATGTCTCCTTGAAAGTTTTGAGGAATTATTTAACGTTGATAAGTCAATGTATTCGCAAGAATACAATCCGAACTTAAACTCAAAATTTGGGGACATTATAGCAAGGTAGGAAGAACTAGACGAACATGCAAAACAAATCATTATTACGGGTGCACACGTAATAACGATTTGTAGTGCATGCGAATCCCGGCCATTCCTATTGCGCGAATAATGATCTATGTTATCATATCCTCTCAGGAATAGATTTCACGACTTATTTCCCCTATCCTTTAGTGTTATAAATTTTGAATGAATTATGTAATCAGTTTTAGTCAGAACTTACATACATTATCACGCGACATGATGAGTGTCATCTCACGTTCCTGCTTGTATTATTGTGAACAGTCTACCAACTGTGGCACATACATGCCTATTTTATCCGAAGTCTCATAAATTCTTGTCTTTCTTGTGGTACTTATAGAATGCCTCCCCGTCGCGCGGTTAATGCTAACTCTAGCAACTCCAACGTTGACCTTGCTGCACTACTTACTCAACTAATAGGCCAAATGATCCAAGCTAACAACAACAGTGATGGGTCTAATACGCAAGGGAATGGTGCAAACCCACCGTACTGCACATTCAAGCACTTCAATTCTTGCAACCCCACCAAATTCTTCGGGACAGAAGGTGCTACTGGCCTTCTTCAATGGTTTGAAAGTATGGAGAGTACTTTCCTAAACAGCGATTGTCCCGACAACCTCAAAGTCCGTTATGCTGCCAGCGTCTTCCAAAAACGAGCACTCACCTGGTGGAACGGTGAGAAACGTACTCGAGGCAACGAATCTGCTATGTCCTTGTCTTGGGACGAAATGAAACGACTTATGACTGACGAGTTCTGTCCTCGCAACGAAATGAGGAAGCTTGAAGCTGAATTTTGGGATCTCACCCAAGATAGCGGAGAGAATTTGACTTACATCACTCGTTTTCAAGAACTAAGTCTGCTCGTGCCTCACATGGTTACTCCCTTAGCGCGAGGAATTGAGAAATACATAGGTGGACTACCTATGCCGCTCCAAGACACCGTATTAGGAAGTAATCCCTCCACTCTCGAAGACGCTATCCGTTTGTCTGCTGTGTTGACTGACAATCACGTCAAAGCGGGTACCTTATTTAGGAAGGGTGCCGAGAAAGTGGTCAACAAAACTGCTACTTCCGTGCCCGTCAAAGACGAAGAGCCCAAATCTTCCCATCATGATAGGAAGCGCAAGGCCCAAAACTTTGCGACCATCACTCCTGCCATACCTGTGACCCAAGTTACTCCTGCGGGTCAAATTCTGAGAAATTATGTAGGTTCATTTCCCCAATGCCCTACTTGCAAGTATCACCATGCCCCGCATGCTGCATGCCGTCTATGCTCAAAATGTGGACGCTATGGACACATTGTTACTACTTGCCGTGCTCGCACTATCGTTAATCAAGCTACTCAAGGAAATCATCCAGTGCCTCTTGCTATCACCTATGGACGGGCCTGTTACGAATGTGGAGATCCAAACCACTTTCGAAACCAATGTCCAAGGCTTCAAAATCAAGGTGGTCCTCGTGGACGAGCATTTAATATAAATGCTAATGAGGCTCCGGCCAATGACGACACTGTCAACGGTACGTTCCTCTGTTCACTATCTTTATACATCCGTTATATTCAATACTCATGCCAATGGAAATTTGTGTCTCCTGCATTTAACCAACTATATTGCTAAAAGTCAAGCCAAATTTGATAACTCTTATATCATGGTAATAGCGGATGGGAAACCCATTGCTATAAATTCTATAATCCGTGATTGCGTATAACAGCTATGCTTTCACCCTGCATCTCATTCTCATGCTATTGTAGAGCAAATCTGTTATATTTAAATTCAGTCTTACAACTTGCTAGTTTGTGGTAGTTACTTGAATTGTTGAAGATCTAAATACTAGTAGTTATGCACGGGGAATCCCCGGTATATCAAAGGGGTGGTGGGTTAGCCGCTGGTACACCCTATACATAAACCCACTTGATATAACGAGTATAAACCATGCATAAGTACTAGGATGAGGATCGGTTCTTGAATGGTTAGACATATTTGTGCTATGAAACCACTCATAGACGTGATAACATTTACAAATTGTACGCATTTCATTGTACAATTTTCAATTGAGAAAGGTGATTTGATTAAAATGATCTAAATCCGAGTAATTATGCATGGGGAATCCCCGGTATATCAAAGGGGTGGTGGGTTAGCCGCTGGTACACCCTATACATAAACCCACTTGATATAACGAGTATAAACCATGCATAAGTACTAGGAGGAAGAGCGGTTTTTGAAAATGTTTTTGCAAAGTTTGAAAATATGACACCCGTGGGGGTGGAGTTTTAAAGGAAAATGCCATGTCACAAGGTGATTGGCACCAATATTGTTAAGTATGGTTTCTAGTAGTTTACATTCATACGCTGTAGGAGCAAATATATGCATAAATCTCATTATACTATTAGATCAACTAATTGACAACTCGACTCAAATTAAGCTGTCATCCGTTATCCTACTCTATTCCCGCTGGTCACTCTTTTGTGATTAATTATATTCTAAGTCCGTTGGCATCGCTTTTTCCGCTTCTATAACCGTCGCTAATCGAATTTCGGGGCGAAATTCCTTCAACTTGGGGAGACTGTGACATTTCAAAATTTTCGTGTAAATATTAACATGTTAGTTCAAAACATATACACGTATATTTAATCAAATTTATACAAATTGGTACGTTGACAAATTACAATTTATGTATTTTTAAATTAAATTTTAAAAATATTTGAAAGTGATAAACTACATAAATTATTTTATTAAATTAAATAATTTATACAAATAAATCAAAGGTTTTCAATTTTATTAAATTAAACATTTAAAATGATAAATTTTAATAAAAACATAAGTTTTATAAAATTATATATACTTAAGTTTTATTTAGTTTAAAAGAATTTAAGTTAAATAAACTTAATAATTTAAATAAATAATTTAATGTATTATTTCAATAAAATAATTATTTAAAAATAATTAGTTTTAATAAAACTGAGTTTATAAAATATATAAATATAATTTGAATTAATTAAAGTTTAAAAAGAAATTAAATTTTGTAAATAAATTAAAGTCGAGGGGTTATTTTGGATTTAATTAAACTGTAAGGTTTCAAGATAAAAATCTGTGAGGGGCTGTTTCCGGACAAATCAAACCACAAGGACTCATCCGTAATTATCTCAGGGTCTATTTTAAATCAAAATCAAACTTCAGGGACTAAACCTGCCATATTCCAATTCGTTTATCCGGTCACCCTGTCCCTTGGTCCGGCGGGTAAACTGCTTTTCCGGCGAGCCCCGACAGCCCTGCCCCTCGATCCCTCGACACTTAAAGCCTGCACCATTGTGCTCGCAGTCCTCATGCGACCACGTTCCCCCGACCAATTTGTCTTCTTATCATCAGAATTCCCGAGACGCCATTGACCAACCCAAAGTCAAACCCATGAAATTCGGCCGACACGCAGTTCCTCAACGGCTATAGCCTAGCCCGTTCTGTTCGTCTGGTCGGTGCGCGTGAACTCAAGCCATCAATTGATGTTTGTACTATCGGGATACTGATTCGAGTTAAAAGTTCACTCCGGACCTCCATTCGGGCATCGCACCCTCTCTGCCTATTCTCTCTCTAAATTGAGGATACCTCTGCGTTCGCGACATCCAGACGAAGCTGCCCAGCCCCCTTTGAGGTTCCAATTCGACCCCAAAGTCCGGTTCCAGTTCTGGATACTCTCGGCTTCATTCTCGACTTCGCAGACCACTTCGGTTCAGGTTTTATCATTGCTTTTCGTCCCTTAGCACTCGTTTATCTTAGTGCTAACAATTCCAATCGGCATCTTGACCGTAGCCCACTGATTCCCGGCCAAACGAAATTGCCCGGACACCAATCCCGGTCGTTGCCTAGAACCAGTGGTCGTTACTCTATCTGGTTATAAATTAATTATCATGTTCCTGACCAGCGATGGGCTATAGCCCGGCTGGTCAGTGTCGTGTGCAATGAGTATAAGGTCCCGAGTTCGAAACCCATGGCCTCCGGCCCAACCCCTTTTTCTCACTTTAAACCTCTGGACCCGTTTGCTGAACCCGGATTCGGGTCTGGGCCGACCCGGTCCGACCCATCTGATCAATTTAATCTTAAATGTTTTCTATAAATATATTAAATAAGAAATTTAAAAATCAAATTGTATTAATTATTTAAATTAAATGTTTTAAAACCCATTTAATTATTTTTAAATATTTTTAACCCACTAAAAATTATTTCGAGCCCGTTAACTCGGCCCGTTTATTTTTAACCCAACTTTTGAACGTATTCAAACCCGTTAAATTTTATAAAATAATAAAACCGACGTTTTCATAAGTTATTTAATTATTTAAACCCATGAAAAATAATAAAATAACATTTTTAGAAATGAATAAAAACACGCGTTATTTAAAATATAATATTTTCACGAAATTTAAAATAGGTAATTTATGATATATAAAATGCAAGTGTTATTAAAAATATATATATATATTTTTTTTCGAGAAGTTTAAATATTTAATTTGGAAATTTTATAAAAATACAAAGTTTTACAAAAATTAATATTTATTTGTACAATGATTTTAAAACATATAATTTCTCGCAAAGGTTATTCCATTTACAAATCCAAATATATTTAAACAAATATACGCATACGCGAATACATATTTGATACATATTCCTTTACATAGGATTTCATCGTGTCTAACAACAATACAAATATCACCAACGCGCGTGAAGTAAAACCCTCGCTGTAAGGTGAGTTACATATCCCCTATTTACATTTTTATACATTTTGGGGTGAAACGTAATCTGTGCTTACTTACATACAATTCAACTTGTGTTTACATGTGTAGATTATTGTGCTTTTGTGCTTGATCACTTGTTATGCTATGAATACTTTTAGGATGGTTTAAATTATGTGTAACCCACATAGTCTTGATTCCATGCCTATCACTTTTAGGGTAGCGGTATGCTATGCCTATCACGTTAAACCTATATGCTTATATACATAATTACATGCTTACAATTGGTATACATATAGTGAATTCTCCACATTATGCCATATCATACCATGTCAAACTATGAATTGTATAAACATTTTAAACTAAACTTTTACCTTATTTAAACATATGTAAACTCACCAACTCTCGTAGTTGACACTTGTTTTGGATTACGTTTCAGGTGAAGATAAGTGATTGTGTGACTATGTGTTGAAGGTGCTACACCTAAGGCTTTTGGACCTAGTAAAATAATTATGTGTAATATTCTAGAATAGGGTGTTTTAACTTGAATTGTATTTGGATATTTGGTATTTAAATCTTATTAATGAATTATGCAACCTTAGTAGATCATGTGCTTATGAACAATCATTCTAATGTCCGCCTCGATGATTCCGCCATCGGTCGGGGTGTGACACGTGTATTACACGCGTTGAATAAATCTAACTTGTTGTAAACCATCAGTTTCTAAAAAGATTTGTATGTTAGATGTTATAAATAACAAATAAGAAGATTTAAGAATTATAAATAACAAATAAGAAGATTTAAGAATTATAAATAACAAACAATGAAGATTTAAGAAATATAAAATTATATTTTAAAATAAGATATAATTGAAATTTTATTTTGATTTAGTAAGTTTTAATAAAATATTATAATAAATTTTAGATATTTAATTATTTAATAAGAGAGATAGTTATTTAATAATAGAGAGAAGTGGGAAACAAAAATATAGAATTTATCAGAAGTCGACACATGATAGATATCGATAAATTACATCGATAAATTACAAACTAACATATAGAGAGTTATTCAAGTACCGTACACTTAAATTTAAGGGATAGTATTACCCTCATAAAAACCATGTTATTGGGTGCAGATTTTTAAATATAAGCACATAAAAATAAAAATAGTAAATAAGAATTGAGATAAAAATAATTTGTTACCAAATTGACAAATCAGGTGGTAGTAATTTACTAACTTGAGGATAGTAACTAATAATGAAATCTTTTAAAATATTAGAGAGAGTATGAAAGGAGGCAAAGCTAGTTATCAACACTTTTAGAAAAAGTGTTTTTTCACCGACCACTTTTCACTGACTTTGATCAAATATTAAAACTCATCTCAAACTTTGTAAAATGTCAGTTTTATTCTTCTTAAGTTTCTAAAGTTTCGAGTTTACCTCATTTAGCATATATAATCTGATTTTTCACTAATAACTTTCGTGTTTTTTTTTTCTTGATGGCCTGGTATATATATATTTTTAAACTGAGTCGTATTCAGGATAGTGTATTTTTTAGGTATTGTGGATTATATCGACTGACGATAACGTGTTGGTACCATGAAGAATGAGACCAACACCGACTGAAAAACATGAGTACCGTTATCTAAGTATCTTTATCTATGTTTCGATTTTCACAGCCGACTCGCCGTAATAGGTAGATTTTAGGAGTAGATTTTAGTGGGTTTGTTCTCCGTTCACAAAAAAAAACATATATTTATTCGATACTAGTTTAGATCCCGTGTATATACACGGGGTGAAAGAATATCTACAGGTGTAAAAATGTATCATATACTAAAGATAGAAAACAAAACTTAAAATATGTAAAAACTAATATATAATTGAGTTTCGAAAATACATTAATTACTATTTAATGTAATTTGATTTCATTTATTATTTAATTGAAAATAAAAGTTATATAATTAGATTTCAAAGTTTCATAAGGGATAATTTAAAATAAATATGTTTTATTAGTAAAATTAATTTTTTCTTTTAAATATTTATTATTGTTAAAAGATGGAGGTGCATTTAATAAAAGAAAGATGCTGGAAAAAAATAATGAGAATGAATGTGGAGGTGACACGTGGCATTGAAAAAACCTTTATCTATACAATATAATAAATAAAGGTTTTTCTTGCCACGTGTCGCCACCATATTCATTTTCGTCAATTTTTTCCCGCCTCTCTCTCTTATTAAATACGCCTATATATCTTTTAATAATAATATATATTTAACTAAAATACTAATTATATTAATAAAATATATTTATTTTAAATTATCATTTATTATAAGAAATTTGAAATCTAATTATGTAACTTTTATTTTAAATTACATTAAATACTAATCAATGTATTTTTGAAACACAATTATATATTAGTTTCTACATTTTTTGAATTTTGTTTATATCTTTGGTATATGTAATACATTTTTACATATGTAAAATACATAAATAAAATTTTAAGAATTTTATGTATTAATACTTTTCACCCCGTGTATATTACACGGGTTCTAAGCTACACATAATATGTAAATATTTATCACTAAGTATATAAAATTATATTTATTCAGCCCGTGTAATACACGGGAATCTAACCTAGTTTATTATATAGTATAGATAATGATTATAACAACCGGAGTTGAATGATGATAGTATCTCTTAGCGATTATTTTCATTTATTTTTATATATTTTTCTTGATTATATATATATATGTAAATAATATCTTAAAATATTTTTGAAAACATTCAAAAATTTTAGATCATAGGAAATTTTACTAGACCAGGGCAAAACTTCTAAGATGGTGTAGGTGAAGGTCAGACTATAAAAAGCCTTGCGCCTACTCACGGCATTAGCGGCTACAAAGTCCCCAGAATTTAACACCACCTTATAATTTTACTCTGTTCTTAACCCGTCTAAATTCTATTTAAAAATATTTTCAATTTCATACTTTTTTTTTTTTATTTTTTTTTTAAGTCATCCTGGCATTTCAACACTAAGAACTTAGCCTCTGAAAGAGGCAATCATAAGATAAAATAAATTAAAAATTTTTACCAGTATATTGGGGCTTGCACCAAGCTTCAAACTTCAAACTTCTGATATTATTATAGAAGAGATATTACAAGAGTGAGAGAGAGTTGGAGTGGTTCTCCGGGGTGTTTTTTACAAAATACAAGAGTCCCCTTATATAGATGGGGAAAACAGAAACAAACAAAACATAATGGCCACATGTGAGGCCTACATGACTAATTTGTCAAAAAGAGAATAGTAAAAGCAATTATTTTGCTGGCAGCTGGCAATTATGATTCCAGAGCGTATCATCTTGTCGGCTGAATTATTGTTGCCTTTTTTCTTCACGTGAATGTGGGCCTATTGTTTCTTGGATTTTTGCTTTCCGGAAGATGCTTCCTCTTGAAAATCTTTTTTATATTCTATCAGAACATTATTGATGTAATCTTCATCAACTGAATCATCATTGATCGATTGAGCTTCTTCTTCATCATCCTCAGCCTGTGATGAGGTGGACATTGTTGAAGGAGATGCTCCTTCTTTTCTGAAATTCTTCAGCATGTCCTTCTTTATTTCGGACAAATAGAAATCCATAATTTCTTTATTGCTTATTTCATCAGTACCTTTAAGTGTCTGAATCTTTCTAATAATATGCTTAAATGGACTAGGAGCCTCTTTGTGAGGAAGGCTATTCATTCGGGTTTTATAGTCTTCAATAGTTTTCTCTATTAGAGTTATAGTATCATGGCTTTCTATTACACTATCAATGTTGTTTAGAGTCATTTTCTTCCAGAATTTTGTATGGAAGATTCTCTGTATGCAAAGAATGTTTTGGTTGTCATAGGCAACCTCTGGCGTCCATTTCCAGATCCATGGAATACTGAATTGAACATAAAAGTGAAGAGCAGGAAGATTAGTTATGAAATTCTCTTCTTGCTGGGCCTCTATAAGGGCTGGAGAGACCTCTGCCCATTGCTTATAAAGCTTTTTGAATAGGTCCGGTAGAATATTAACTGAAGGACCAAAGGTTAACCACCAATTATAGAACCAGACTGGAATTTCCTGTCTGTAGGTTTGAGAACAAATTTTAATAAACCACGAGTGCTTATGCTTCGGGTTTTCATACAAAAATGCTTTATAAAAGGCATTCTTATAGTCCCAATAGTTATAACGGATTGGGGTTTTAGTTTGGGGGTGTATTAACTCCCTTTCTTTGAGTGGGGAAGTTCCCCAGGTTTCAACAGATATAATCTGTTTGATAATGATCTTACTGAAGTTATGAACATCAGGTTGACCAGCATGATAATGCTCTATCTCACAGGATTCATTTATAAGAATCTGTTCATAAAAGAATCTAGGCTTATAAGCCTCAACAGGATAGAATCCTGTATCCATATATCTGTGTATTAACAGCCATGGATTATCTTTCCATTTTTAGTCTTTCTTTTCCAAAAGAAGTATGACTTTTTTTCCTGGAGTTTTTTCCCAGTTAGAAATATCATCCTCTGCTTCATTTGAAACAGTTCGAGCATATGATGCTGATGATGGTGATGAGCCTTTATTAGACCCTTCCTGTAAGGCTTTATAAGCCAGGAATTCCTTATAAAGGATGTCTTCAGATTTTGAAGAACCTGATGAGGATGCAATATTTTCGGCTATGAGCCTTTGTCCTCCCATCTGGGCTATAACTCTTGGATAACCTCTTCCTCTATATGATGAGGATGATCTTCCTCTTCTCCTGCCTCTTCCTGGATCATGGGGAATCATGGCTGAAAAATAATAAATGTTATCCACAAGATAATATAATTTCTGTCTGCTTTAAAGAACAAATTTTTTCTTTAAAGTAAACAATTCTTTTTTCTGTGTTATGAACAATTATCCATTTAATAGGGCTAGAGAATGGGTAATTTCGCTGAATCCTAACCAAGAATTCTTCTTCTCGAAAAATTTGTCGAGTTCGTACTTCAATTTCTTCTTGAATTTCAAGAAGAACTTTTCTTAATGGTCCACTTGCATGAGTCATAAATAAAATATTCATCCACATGAGATTATTTTCTCTTTTTGTTTTAATAAACAAATCTGAAATCTACAATAAGAGAGATGGATGTGAAAATTTTCAGTCATTCTTCTCTTTGCTTGAGGATTGAGAAAATCGTTTCGCATTATACCCTCCATAGCTATTTCATAATTATTGATTCGAAGGGTGTATTCTTCTATCATCTCCTGGATCTCTAGGAGAGTTCTTCTAATTGGACCTTTAGAATGAGCCATTAGTTCAGATATTCTCTGGTAAGAAAATCAGGGAGACTATAACACTACCCTTTTTATAAATTATTTCAAAATCAAAGGGGGCTAAATGGGATTGCCATCTTGCAAACATTTGTTTTGAAACATCATGTTTGAAGTCTTTAGTGAACATAAATTTTGCTGCTTGGCAATCAGTTTTTATAATGAATTTTTTATTATATAAATCGTCTTGAAATTTTAAAACACATTTTACTATTGCAAGAATTTCTTTTGCAATAGTGGCATAATTTTTTGACTATTATTCCATTTTCCTGAATGGAACCTAACCAAACTTTCTTGTTTGTTTATTGGTGAGATTTGTTTTAGGATTCCACCATAGCCTATGTCAGAGGCATCTGTCTCTATAACTTTTTCCCAATCTGGGTTGGCTATCATTAAGCAAGGAAGATATTGAACCTTTTGCTTAATCTTTCTAACGGTCTTAGTATGATCTGCTGACCATGGCTTAGGATTCTTTTTTAATCTATCATATAAGATAGCTGTATCTTTAGCTAAATTCTTATAATAGGGCAGAATATAATTTAAACTTCCTAAAAATCTTTGAAGTTGGGTTTTGTCATAAATTTCATTCGGAAATTTTGACCCGAACTCAATACTTCTATTAATAGGAATAATATTTCCTGTTTCAATATTATGTCCTAAGAATCTTATCTTAGTTTGAAAAAGCATCATTTTTGGCCTCGAAATTACTAAACCATTCTTTATTATTATGTTTTTGAATATATCAAGATGTTTAAAATGAGTTTCAATATCTTTTGAAAAGACTAATATGTCATCAATATAGACAATTATAAATTCACTATAAGGGATGAAAATATCATTCATAGTATTTTGAAATTCTGAAGGGGCATTTTTTAGCCCAAAAGGCATAACGTTCCATTCATAATGGCCCGTGGGGACAGTAAAAGCAGTTTTATATCTGTCCTTTTCTTTAATCTGAATTTGACAATATCCAGATTTTAAATCGAATTTCGAAAATACTATAGTGTTATATAATTTATCCAGCAAATCTTTTTTATTAGGTATAGGATATCTAATCCATTTTAAAACCTTATTAAGAGGTTTATAGTTTATAACTAATCTAGGAACACCTCTTTCTTTTTCAGAATGTTTATTAACATAAAATGCAGTACATGACCAAGGAGACTTGGATCTTCTAATTAGATTTTTATCAAGAAGAGAAGTTATCTCTTTTTTGCATAACTCCATATATTCGGAGTTCATTTGACAAGGTCTAGCCTTGGTAGTGATTTGGCTATCACTAAAATCATTTTCATAGGGTAAAGAGACAATATGTTTCTTTCTATCCCAAAAAACGTTTGGGTGATCATTACATATTTGTAATGTAAACTGATTATTTATCATTTTGATCTTATCCTGGAGTTTAGGATTATTTATCCTCTCCTGGATGTTTAAGGAAAATATTTCTTTTTGTAAAAAATCAATTTGATTTATTTTTGCTTGTAAGAGAGATCCTTTTATATTATTCAAAGTCCTAGAAAAAGGATTTGTAATAAATGGAAAATATATTTCTTTATTTTGGAAAACTCCAGTTATTCCTTTATTATCAATGTTTTTTAAAGGAAATATTTTATTAAGAAAAGGGGTTCCCAGTATAACTTGGCTAGTAAGATTTTTTACTAGAATAAAACTAGTAGGAATACAGGTTTCATTATGACAAATCTGAGCCTGCGGTATTTTATAATTAATTTTTAGTTTTTCTCCTCCTGTAGAACTTAAGTTATGAGAGGTTTTATGAAAATACCGAGTTGGAATAATTCCTTCCTGGATACAATTTAAATCAGCACCACTATCAACTAATGCTGTAACAGTTATGAAAAAGTTATCTTCTATGAGAAGTTTTATTTCAATATTCCATTTTTGTGTAGTTATAATATCTACAATACTTTCTAAAAATCCTCCTTGAATATTAGGGGGTTTTTCTTTAGAGTTTAAAATCTGAGGGATCTCTAGTTTAAAAATTCTTTCTTCTAGGTTTTTATTATCCCTTTGAAGAATTTTAATGTCAGTTTTTAGATTATCAATTTCAGTTTTTAAATCCTGTATATTAACAGGTCTAGAAATCTGATTTCTTTGAGCTAATTGCCTCTTTAGCTCTATAAGTGAAAAAGGTTTCAAATCCTGAGGAGGATTATTTGAGGAAGAGCTTTCCTCATTTCTTTGTTGATTTAAATATTCAGAAATCAATTTATCTTTTACTTGAGGATCAGATATAACTTTTAAGAGATCTAAAATTTCATTACTTATGACATTTATATCCAGATTTTGAAATTGAGAAATAATTTGGTAAAGTCCTTCTTCTGTTATTTCAGAAGGGTTTTTGCAGCAATCTTTTTTACAGTTTGCTGTACAATGGTTTTCCTCTGATTCAGAGGAATCAAAACTCTCATAGTTTAAAACATTTAAGTTTTCTTCTTCTGAGGAATCATACTCAGAATCAGTTTCTTCAAAACTGTTATCAAGCAAGATTTCATTAATCCTGTCTTTGAGATCTCTGTCCTCAATCTTGTTTAGTTTCTTTCGAACCCAACAAGTTTTTGCCTTGTGGTCTAATTTTCCACATTTTCTACATTTTATAATTTTTTTAAAATCATTAGAAAATTCTTTTTTCTCCTTATATTTTTTCTTTTTATAAGGTTTTTCTATTTTTCTAGATTTCTTCCTTTTATGATATTTTTTAGGGGAAGAATCTCTTTTTTTATTGCCTACTGTCTTATCAGACTTATTTTCTATGCCAAATTGACCACAGAAATCTCCTAATTGTTTTCTTTCATTTAAAGAATGTTTTTTAATCTGTTGATTAAGTTTAATTTCATTACAGAGGCTTATGCCTTCTTGAACACATGTTCCTATAAGTTTACCATAGGTATAACTGTCATAATTTATGACTCCATCTATTCTTAATTTGCTTCTAATTCTTTCTGCAAATAAATATGGAAGTCCATCAATAAATTTGGATTTCCAATGAGAACTATTGGCCTCTGGGAGTTCCATGACTCTACATAAAAAGGTATCTTTATACCATCTAAAAGATGTTAGGGTTCTACATCTTAAATTCTGGAGAAGAGTCCTGATATTTTCAGAATCTTCAGACCATCTTCCAGTAAAGTGTTCTATAATATTAACTATTAGGGTATACACAGCATTACTCTCGATATTGCTGGTACTAGCACCTTCTTCTTGTTTGATGCTATTAAGGATTTTATCCTTATCTGGTTGGGATAAATAATTGTCCCACCATCCTTTTAGCTGACCAGTAAAACCTGATATTATCATTCCAGCTATGGTTTTTATAGAGTTGTTATTATTCTTACAAATTGTGCTATACATAAGCATCCTATGGACCGTGTTATAAATCTGTCCTTCAGACTGACCATCTATGTTCCATTCATAGATCATTTTCCCACTATAGGAGTTATTAACTATGTACTCCTGTTCTTCTATAAGAACATCCTGAGGGGTTGGTCTTGGGTAATAGTATTTTCTCTGAGTAGGCTTATCTGCCCATTTGGAAAGTTTTGAGATTTGATCTCTTACTTCCTCATGATAATTCTCTTCAGAGAATTCAGTCAGGGTGCTAATCTTTAGACCCTTTAAAGCATCCATTGTCTCATTCAAGGTTGCTACTAGACTATCTTTTGATTTTAATTTAAAATCAGTAACTTCCGGGGGAAGTTGTATACTAGGAGTAGCTAATTTTTCAATTTTATCATTTTTTGTAGAAATATTCTTTTCTCTAGAATAAGATAATATTCTATCTATTTTATTAGATAGGTCTTGAAATTGTTCTCCTAGAATTATCAAATATAAGTTTGTATAATTATTTTGTTTTATCAAATCATTTATATGCGAAATCGTAGTAGGTAAAATATTGTCCTTTAGTAATTCCTGAAAAGTTTGATAATACCTTACTTCCCTATCTTTTTCAATTTTAAAAGATTGAGTAGGAGGAAAAATCTTAGAGACTATTTTTTCTCCTTGAGTAATATAATCTCTTTGAATTACAGAAATTATACTTTCTGTATATCTTTCTATAAACCAAGGGACAAAAGGAATAATTTCATTTTTTATAATTAATTCCTTATAATAATTTTCTCTAAAGAAATTTAAATCATTTTCTTTGAAATTATTGAAAAACCAATTTCTAAATAATTCCCATTTGGGTAGTTCAAATTCTTTGTTGATCTCCTTTCTAACCAGAGATCCTGGTTTAAAATCAATTTTTTGTTTAAAATCCATTAGACAAATTCTATTTCTGATTCGGTTAATTCCGGATCTATATGGACTCCCTGGTCTTCTGTAACTATATTATCAGGATTTATTCTTAATCGATTAAATGTTTCTACTGCAGGAAAAGTTTCCCTGACTCTCGAGGTTGAAGCTCTAGAAGGGCTTTTAACAGTATATCCCAAAGGAGATATATGTTGACGAGAATATAAAGACCTAGAGGATATAGATCTAGGTATTGAAGAAGTGTTTCTAATTTGTTCAAACTGGATTTGGACAGTTCCTTCTTCTGATTGTATAATTTCTAGTGGATTATTATCTATACATTGTCTAGATGTGGTAGCCTTATCAAGGATCCAATTTTCTAGAAAATTAATTTCTTCCCATTTTATTTTTCTCCTGGTAGTTATATTAAACTTACCAAAATTAGTTTCTATAACTATCGTTTCATTTAATGGTTTATCAACCATCCTACACATTGGATTTAAAGTGTATAGAGGTTTATAGTAAATCCTATAACAAATACAGATTACTTCGGAACCTGGAGCATAGTTATAACCATGGGTTTTAACATTTAAAGTTAAAGCATCTGAAATATTAACGTCAGATAAAGATAATTGAAGATTCGGATAAACATTAAAATAAACTGGTCCATGGGCCAGGCTAGTCTGGACAATCCCTATTAGAGACTGTTTCCAGTCAAGGTTTCTAGCATCTCTTAGAGCTGCTACAAAACTTTCTGGAAGACCTTCTAAGGTCAATGGTTTAAATGCAATTTGTACCAAACCAATATGGAGAAATTTATAATCCTTTTTATATTTATTCAGATCTTTATTTGACAATAATTTAATTATCATATCTTCTTTGTTTAAAGAAAATGTTTCTTCAGTTGTTTTTACAACTTGTTTTAATCCCAGTTTTTCAAAAGTTCCTAATTTATAAATTAGCTTGTGTTCCATTTTTGGAATAGTCCATTTATTTAATAAATCAAGATTATGAGGAATTTCATATTCCTCTTCAATACTGTTTTTAACAGTATCGTTGCTCTTCAAAATATTCATCATAAATGAATAAGTGAGTGTTGATCTGCACAGTCAAACTTGAACATGTTTTTATTTTAAGAGCACTTAGCTCTGATACCATATGTATATATATATATGTATATATATAATACATTGTTGGATGTACGAGAACTGTAATATATAATGGTAATGCAATATTGGTTTATATATCTATACTATATTATAATACACCAAACAAGTGCATCTTAAATTTTAAGTAGTACAAATATAATTGTTTAAGGTACAACAATTTATGTATTTGGTAACTACTTTATAGGGGTAAATATGTCTTTTTAAATAATATCTACATCTTTACCCCTCAACTTTACTCAACTTTTGGTTATTTAAACAATAATTACACTTTTAAAATAATTACCCTCCACGATTTTTAAACGACCATAACTTTTTCATACTGTAATATTTTTTATAAAACATTACACCATAAAAACGAGCATTTTATTCTCTTTATATTGAGTATGCTATTACTATAGTTTATTTTAAAAAAATTAACATGTTACGTGATTACATATCAACACCTCCGTTTTTGTTTCCCCTATATTAACCGATGGTATCTTCAAGACAATCCTGGAAAATTCTAAAATCCGACAAACGCCGCTGAAATAAAAATCTTAAGTTCAATGATATAAGATCCGACTACTTTGACTGTTTTTCAAATACACACATAGCAAAGCAACCGTACTCTCTATTTTTAAGTCTCCATATAATCAACACTCACCCACTAACAATTTTTTTTGTAAAAGTCCGTACATAAAGTTATATTTATTTAATAAACAATCCATCTCATAAAATTAATAACTAATGATGGATTGTCATTTTAAAACAGTTCTGTTGATATCAAATATTTGAACACTTTGAAAAATAAATAAGAATGACATATTAATTGGTTAATATGTCAAATTTTAAAAACTCACCATTAACCCCAATGTAGTTAGGTTAGTGAATGAGTCGGGCTTAAATATTGACCACTTCAAACGTATAAAAAAATTTAAAACTGAATGAAGGATAAGAAAATAGACGAACAGTTACCGAATGTTATACTCGGTCCAGATTTAGTAGCTACCAATTAAAAATGGAAATAAAAAAAATAATAGACCCTTAAACATATAATACAAACAATGCATAAATTATCTTCAAAGTGTATCTGCGTAGGTGAAAAAATTTGATGCATTCAAATTGACCATCTGAGGTAAAAAAAAATAATAAACATTAATGCATTGAATGTATTTAAATGTTTTAACCAGTAAAATTGATATTGAGATAACCTAAATTTAGTGAGAAACTGCATTTTCTGGTGATAACGTGCACGTATCAACTGCAACACTTAAATAAAAACTGAACCCTATAATTTCGAATAGTAGTTAATAATCGATTTAAGTTACTATGTTTATGACTCGTATTTTCTTATTTGGGGTGTTGTTATTATTTAATTGAGATCTGTAAAGCATAGATAGACCACACCGATGCTACAAATAACAAAACTAACATAAATACTATACAATATATCATGAGACGATTGATAAACTAACAGAAAACGAGTTTAGATTATAATACAAGTAAAGATATTAAATAGAACAATTCACTAAACTGATTATGTATGTTCTAACACATAGAAATATAATTTCACATAATAATGTTTTTAACAAAGAAACTTTACTTTCCTTTTTCCTAAACAATTTATATATAAATATGATTTAAAAAGTTAACCCTCACAAGATCTTTGCAGTTCGCCAATATTGAAACTACAGTAACATATGTAAACCCTGGAATTTAAAACGTCGATGTTAATTTATTTGATTGTATAAAGTTTTCAGAATGTTAATTTTGACGGTTTAGTGCGCCGCAACGCACGCGGGTATAACACTAGTGTGTGTGTGTGTGTGTGTATATATATACAATACACCCTCCCCCCCCTCTCACGATCATAAGCTAGTTTTGTTGCAGGCGGGGGTGTTTGGGATTGATTTTCAAAAGCCAATAAGTAAAAAAAGTGTTTGACATGGATAAAAGTACTTTTTATTTTGGCTTTTTGATAAGTCTTAAAAATTTGTTTTTCAAAAGTCACAAATCCTGACTTTTTAAAACTTTTTATGACTTTTTGAACATAAAATTATCAATCTACTCACCCTTTACCTTACAATAAATATAAGCTAAGCTAAACAATTTTTAAAATACAACTTATTAACTTATTGGGTTTTCTCACCACAAAAGCTAATCCAAATACTTTTTTAAAAACTTATTTTGGAAAAGTAATAAGTCAATAAACACTTTTCAAAAAAAACAATTTTGGAGTTACATAAGCAATCTCAAACACCCTCTTAACTACCTTTCTAAGAATTATGTTGAACATGTTGTTTACGGCCAAACATTAAGCTGATATTGTCTAACAGTTATTCTAACCTTATTAATTTATGGACCAGTTTTTACAAAATAACATGGTATAGGTAGCTCAAAATGGTTTGAATTCATTGCATATTTTATCAAAAGATAAGGCACTGCTACAAAAACCCATATAACATTGTTATAATCCGGTTTTTGAAAAAGGGTTATAGTGTTGTGGCGTGCTTAAGAATGTAATAGAATACATGTTGTTGTAAGTGAACCGAGTTTTATTATGGATAAATTAATAGAACCGAGTTTTATTATGGATAAATTAATAGAATTGAGTTATTAGTAAAAAACTGGATTTTATATCTTTCAGTAGTCTGGTTTCTTACATGCAACCGAGTTTTATTATAGTTTATATCGCTCAGATTAACTTTTTGTTAAAACTCCATCTGTCGAAGATAAAATATTTGTAAGTTTTTCTATTATAAAACCCGGTTTTATGTCAACAATAAGATTCTCTTTTCCAATAAAAATGAGGGTGTAAAAGAGGATTTAGAACTCGCTTTTTTTAATTAAAAATTAGATTTTGTCTCTCTTTTGGCAATGTTTTTCTCTTCACCTCTTCTTTCTTTCTTTCTTTCTTTCTCTCTCTTTCTCTAAGTAGTTCCTTCTTCCTTCTTCTTTTAAAAACAATGATATATTCTCTATATTTTCTTTAATTATTACAGAGCTATGTTTGATGCTTTTGAGTCGTTACTGATTTGTATATTGTGGTTTTTCTGCATTACTACATTTTTGTTTGCAAATTAATATTATACATGTTAGGGTGGAGGGTAGGAAGGAGGGGTGGAGGCGGCGCCGCATAGGGCCCCGCTAAGTGGCCACAGGCCAAATACATGAATAAAATGGAACATACGCGAGTCCTACTCACATGTGTATTGAAAGTGGCAGATCTAGAGCTTGATGTCAGTGGGAAGAAAAAATGGGTCAAATATGCCAAAATAGATAGGTTAAAACGGGTCAAATATGCTAAAATGGGTTGGTCAAAACGGGTAAAATATGTCAAAATGGATCGGTCAAAACAGGTCTATAACTTATTTGGCTAAATATGCCAACCATAAAATGTTAATCTCGATCTGTTTTAGTTGGTTTTTAATGAAATATATAATAAAATGAGAAATGCCAAGCTACTTGATACTTTCAACTTAATATGATAAAACCCAATATCTTTTTCCTTATATTATTGAAGCAACTG
Source organism: Smallanthus sonchifolius (assembly GCA_023525975.1). Taxonomy (NCBI): domain Eukaryota; kingdom Viridiplantae; phylum Streptophyta; class Magnoliopsida; order Asterales; family Asteraceae; genus Smallanthus; species Smallanthus sonchifolius. The sequence goes on along the minus strand of CM042030.1, from coordinate 87,414,469 downwards.
CCCAAATAAATAATGTTAATTTTGACAATAACACAACAACCAACCTTTTATATAAAAAAACATTAAAATGTTTCCAACGTGATAAACAAGAAAAACCCCAGCATCAAATACGTTAAGGCTACATGTGTTACTATGATTTAATTTGTTAATGTGATTTACCTGATGGAACCTAATCATTTTAGTGTGATTTAATTTGAATTATATATTCTGTGATTTACTTTTTTTTATAAAGGCAAAGCAAACACCTGGACCACCCCGGGTAACCCGATGGCTAAAGGCAACCCTACCCTGCGAGCGCAGAAGGCATCGGGTGGCCCAAACCCTAACTACACCATGACCCCGGGGAAAAACCCGTTAACCCGCCCGCCCGAAGGCACGACAACGAACTAGCGGTAAAACCCGTTCGGCTCAGGGATCGAACTTGCGTTGCCACAAGTCTCCCTTCATTGCCTCCAATGCCACCCCAAAATGTTGCAAGTGGGGATTGAACCTGTGTCTCTTTTGGAGAGTCCAGACTTTCTACCACTACACCACTTTGGAAGTAGCCATTATGTGATTTACTTACTTGATGGCTTAATCATGGGGGCCAAGAGCCTACTTAAATTTTCCTCAAAGGCTACTTAAATTTTCCTTCAAATAGAATAGTTGTTACTTGTTAGACTATTCGTAGTGGGTCACGCCCCCACCTTTTCACGCTTCCCCCTCATTGGACCAACTCATATAAGGACAGAGAAGAGCCCTCGTGCCCGTGACCACACTCACGATTGCCCCCCACGCCCCCTCTCACGGAGGGGCGGCGCGGTATTCCACCCCCTCACCCCCTCCACGTCAGTCTAGTCACGCCCCTCAACTCGACTATTACGCACAACCTTAGTGAGTCAGCAGTGGGCTCTCCCCCTTCCGAATACCACATGGCTCCGTCCATTTGTATTGATTATTGAATTTTCTCATATGATTATAAGTTGTTGACTTCGTTTCATGCAGCGTGTAACTCTAAACATAAATACACTTTTAACATAAACATAGAGTTATAACACATACCGGAAAACTAAATACTTTTATCATCTTCTCTTAGGAATATTTATATTTATCATCCACACCATAGGGTGGTTTCTTTATGTTAAATCACGACTTTTGTACTTGAAAATGATACCTCATTTAACATAATATATGTATAGTTCGCAAGATGTCACTATTATTTAATTTTGTTGTCATGTGGGTCTTCTACGACATATATAAATTACCAATCTTTGGTGATATATTGTGCAATCAACTTAAAATCCATTTTTCTATACCTTTTTTTTTACAATTTATTGCACTTTATATCGAATAAGCCAAACAAAAAGTGTAGACACGAGGAGATGTCAAATTTGACTTCAAAAAGCATTGTCAGATACACTGCAATGAAAATGATCAAACAATTTAAGATAGTCGTACAAATGAGTTGTCAACACACCAAAAAGGAAAATTTGCCCCTTTTTTTACTATTGTTAGGGCAGGTAGTTAGGGTTCTTCAATTTCGCCCAATTTGGGGAAGAAACATTCAAAATAAATCATGAATACAGAGATCCACCACAAGAGATAGCCATTAACAGTATAGCAGCTTGTTCTTCTTCCCGCAGCTTGTTCCACCATGGCTTCCCTCTTTCATACGACGATCTCTTCCTCTGCCACTGCTGCTGATGATGACGACGATCATGATCATTATCATGATGATGATGATGATGATGATGATGATTCGTTAGCATCAATCTCACCTTCAACTTCAAATCTCCGTTTCGTTTCGTAATTTTTGAAGATCTTCTTCCGTTTTTATCAAATCCACTCATCTGTGCCCTCCTCTTCTTGTTGTATTTGATACCACACGCATTGCAAAGCGACTTCGAACAAAAACAACAAAAATCGAAAATCGCAAAAATTTCAGAATCATTAAAGCAAATAAGTCTCGAATCGTTTCGAAATCCGGATCGAATCAAGCATAAACATATCACATACCTTAGGACCAGCAGGACCGCCTCTCCAGAGAGGAGTTCTGGTAGTGCGACAATCGGAACAACATTTCTTCTCGTTTGACGATTCGGTTACTTCTTCAACTTCTTCTACATGCGCACCGACTGATCGCTGCAAAAACAGTTCGATTTGAGCTTGTTCGGAGCTTCAGATCCATAGAAATTTAAATAAAAACGATCAACACTTACCTTTTCATCTTTCGGATCCATGATGATGACGACGACGACGATTGCAGCAAATGCTTTTAGGAATCGGAATCTGTGTGTGGTAATGGTGAGAGTAGATGTGATGAGGCAGTGAGGACTTAGGAGTGTGGATCAGATATTGATGGCCGTTGGGTTGTATTTTATGTGTAGCCTTTGGGGTATGAGTTTGACTGAATAGACGGAAAGTTAAAAGTTAAATAAATAAAAATTAAAAATTTTGGGGAAGGGAGAGGGACTGGTCGGCGGGACACGAAACCCTACGAAGTTGCATTTATTGGTTAATTACTACTGTACCCCTCACGGTCTCTCTTAATTCCTGTGAGTTTTTTGAACGACAAACGTTAAATATTGTGACGTCGCACCCCCCGTCACATGGGAGTGAGTTTTTTGAACGGCGAACATTGAATGTTGTGACGTCGCACCCCCGTCACATGGGAGAGCCTCGTCAAACTCTGATCAATATGTTGTCTTAACCGGGCCCACTTGGCATCATAGTTTAAGAGTATCAAAGGAAAAAACACACCTAATACGGCCCCTTAAGTCCTGTGAGTTGAGCCGTTTAATATGAAAGAAAATTATAAATATTTAAATTTATTGGTATCATTGATTTTCTACCACAGTTATATTCTTTACAAATGTGAGGCTAGCCTACTTATATGTATTTTAGATGGAACGTCTCAGGTTCAAATATGAGCAATGAAGTAGTTTAGGATTATTGATGTAAAAGTATAACATGAGTAACGTTTTTCGTTCAAGAAAAAACTACCTAATCTTTAATTTATTTTCTTAAACTTATATGTAAGAAGTGTTGTGTGCATACTTTATTATGTAAACAATCAAAATGCATGTTGATGAATAATTATATGGTTAAAGTCTTATTTATCACATTTGATATTGTTTAAAATAACTGTGAATTAGTATACAACTAACCAACAAAACCTTATCTAGATAAAACATCTCGGATGACCACCGTTGTTAAATAAAAACATACAACTATTTTATAACGTTAGTCTATAATATCCTGTTTTTAAGTTTCATTAAAAAATATTACTATTTTCAGTAAAACAATTTACTAAGATGAACTTTTTAGACTAAATTGTTGTCTTCTTACAATATATACAAATACTTATTATCTTAATACATGTTTGATGTATCAATGTGTCCCGTTCTCAAATAAAACATTTATAAAATATGTGACATCATGTTATGGCTTGTATGTTAGTAGAATTTGCATAATTCTAATATTAAAACAACTACAATAGCGTTATATATGTTGAACTAATGCACTAAGTGATTAAACTTGTTTATAAATGCTATACTGCCTTCATTTTTATTTTATTTTTTTGAATAAATCTTAGAAATTAAGATAGTCAATTGTGATGCAATACTGTGATATATCTTGAGTTTTTTATACGTATCATCTTGAAATATGATTGGTATACTTATATGCTTAAAATGACCCATATTAATGTGACACGTTTAAAATATTATCTTGTAACACATATGGCTATTTATGTATATCATGCATGTATAAATGTGAATTGCTTTAGTTTGATATTTTATACTATGTAAAATTAAGTACGTGTTAAAATCTTCATGTAAAGAAGATCAAATACGCGTGTGGGAGATTAACCGAAAAATTGAAGATCAATAGTAAATAAAAGATGAAATGCACAATCATTAAACTCAAATGAATTGCTAAAAATTGATTATGGTATTATGGTCTTGGCGATAATTAGTCTGGTGTTAGTGATTGCCCCTTACAAAAGTGGTGTGGATTCAAATCGTACAAGTTACATGTATATGTGGTATTTAGGAGAAAAAAACTGTTGTTAAAAAAAAGATAGTCTAGTGTTCTTTTTTTCCTTCTTTTTCTCTTTTCATGGCATTGCATCTTCTAGCCAGATGTATCTTTTTTTTTAAATAGTAATACTTATTTTTAAGGCTCTTCCTAATAATTTACACTAATCCCATCAGAGGCTGGGCTTAACATCTAGAGGACCAATTGTATTCTTCTTTTTCTATTGAGTTTAGAAAAGTATGATTCGACAACCACTGACTAGTACAAAACTAATTTTTAAGGCGGTTGAAAAAGTTTTTTTAGGGAGGTTTAAGAAAAAACCGCCTCAATAAATGAAAACGTCTCAAAAAATAGGCATTTAGAGCGGGTTTTTTTTGGAGCATTTGGTTTTATTTTTTGGAGCGGTTTTACTTAAACAACCGCCCTAAAAAATGATACACTACCCTAAAATGGCTCTCACACTTGATCTCTTTATTATCTTTTCATCTTCCACACAATCTTACGCTCAACACTTCCCAAAAAGTTGCTTTCACCCTAAACGGCGACGACGGTTCTCTGTTCGGAATATCTCTAGTGTGTCTTATGGTGATTTTTCCTGAAGCTTATGGTAATTTTGAACAACCCATCGGTCTGAGTCTTCGGCGGTTCTCTGTTCTAAACAACCCATCGGTTTGAGTCTCCGACATGTCTTATGGTACAGATCCCGACGCTTCTTCCTCTCCCCTTTTTTTCGGGCCACAATGGAGACGGCGGTGAAGTTATTATCTGTAAAACGGCGCCACAATGGAGACAACAAAAGGGTAGGCACAACCGCCCCAACAGGTGATTTTAGATCGTTTTTTTGGCTAGAATGGCGGCGGCGGTGAGTTTTGTCTTACGGTTTTTCCAAACGAGGTTTGTGTTAGGGCTTTTTCTAACGAGGTTTGTGTTAGGGCTTTTTCTAAGGAGGTTTGTGTTAGGGTTTGTGTTTGATTTGGTATGAACTTTGATTTAATCCCTTGATTTTGAGTAACATTTGGATGGTAATTTGTGTTAGGGTTTCTGTTTGATTTGTTATGAACTTCCATTAATCGCTTGATTTTGAGTTACATTTGGATGGTGATTTGCAGAGGCAGGTGGTGGTGGTGGTGGTGGCGGCGGCACCGGCAGATTTGCAGAGACAGGTGGTGGTGGCGGCGGCGGCACCGACATCGACAGAGTAGTGGTTCAGGCTAGATTTTTTTTTGTTTTGATACGCGTTTTTTGGAGCGGTTTCTAGTTTCGTTTTTAGGAGCGGTTCTATTTTTTAAGGCGGTATTTTTTAGGGCGGTGCAAAAACGCCTTATAAAATCAAATTCACCGCCCTAAAAAACTATTTGTGTACTAGTGCACTAGTTTAGGCTAGTGGCAAAGGTAGGGCTGGCATAACATGTCGGACACGACACGATAAGACACGATGACATGTTATGTTTAACACGAACACGACACAATAACTAATCGTGTCATTTTTTTTTTCAAACACGAACACGACCTGTTTAGAAACAGGTCACCTGTTTAGAGAGAGAATAAATATCACATATATAATGAAAGAAAAAATGGCAAAATTTCATAAAAAATTAAAAAGTCGAATCATAACATCCATTAACATAATAAATCCTAAAGATTTTTAAAATAAAAACCCATAAAAGTCAAATCAAAACATCCATTAAAGATAATTCCAAGTTCCGACGGGTCTTTCTTCTCGTGTCGACCTGTTTAAGACACAAAACCTGTTACGGTCAAACACGAGACAATTCCGAGTTTCAAAAATTAGGTCAAGAGTCAGACTTGCGTAGGTAAAGAGTCGATGGGTAGGAAATTGGAATGTTGGGCTTGGGTTGGGCCTAGATGCAAAAAGGATGTTAAATGTTAACATGTAATTAACGGGTCTTAACAGGTTAACATGTCTTTAACCTGTTTAGACACGAATTTAACCGTGTCTTAACGTGTCGACCTGTTTAAGACACGAAACCTGTTAAGGTCAAACACAAGACATGTTAATTACGTGTCGTGTCGTGTTAACAGGTCCGTGTCAAAAATTGTCAGCTCTAGGCAAAGGTGTATACCCAAGACTTCATTAAAATTGGGAGGTTTTGGGTTCAAGTGTCACTTGTAACAAAAAAAAAGGGGGTCTAGGTTGGGCCAGAGGGTTTTCTTACCTATGGTGGGTTTCCTCCTGAAGGAGGTGAAGATAATCGGGTGGGTCAATGGCCCGTCAGTGATCCAAATTGCGGTTAAAAAAGTATGATTCGTATTATGACATTGGTAAGAATTTAAACGATAAAGATACGTTGAATTTCAATCAAATCATTGAATATTGTCATAAAGCAATATAAGATGCATTAAATAACCGTCGATATGAGTCTTTGTAATAATTGTTTTAGGAAATGAATTACAATAATCCACCACCACCACCATAATGTTGCCAAAACATTGGTTGGTAGTAAGCGAGCCAGCCATTCACAATATGTGTTTATTTTTCTACTCTACATTATTGATTGCTTTCTTTTATTCAAATAAACACCCAAAAACCAGGTATAATTAATATCTCATTAAAAATTGTTTTTAGTCACTAATTTTAGGGTGGACGAAGTGGGAGAACGAAGAAGCAGGAGGGAAGAGGGGTTGCTGATGTGGCTTCTCCAGTATCGACGGGATCACCACCGCAAGGGGTATGGTGCTAACAAAAGGAAGCAACAACGGGACTTTTCTCCTTAATTAGAGTGTACACACAGAAGGAAATGCACCTGAGGAGATGAAGAATGATGCAAGATGCGGGACGAAAAACGGGAATAAGAGTTTATGGAGTGTTGGATCAAGGTTATGGACTTCTAAGGGAGTGTATAGATTTGTCTTGGTGTCTTAACTTGTTTCTACACTTCTGTTTACCATACCTTACCTTACCTTGTCCTTACACTTGTATTTGCGTTAGCTTGTTCCTAAACTTTGATTATTTTAACTCTATTGTATGCTATCTAACTTACTACTCGTCCATGAAAAAAACTTTTGGACTCAGGGGTCTCAATGGGAGAAGTCTCTCTAACCTTTAGGATGAAGGTAAGGTTTGTCATCATCCTACCTCTCCCACACCCTATCTCAAATCTTTTCCTTTCATTCTCATTAACCTATAATTGAAAAATCAATTTTCAGGTCGTATTCATCATTTTATAAATAGTTAGAGAAGCCTCAAGAAAAAAATATTAGAGCGGTAAGATAAAGGTGTTCAGATGTGAACATTCAAGCGTCAAAAGAAAAATTAAAGTTTACAGAGGTGTTTATATATTATTTCAGAACAAATAGCATAAATTTTAGAGATGTTGACGTCGGAAAATACCGTGTTAAGGGTTTAAGAGTTTAAACCAAATACATTATAATAATAGGGAAGAGTTCAAATGATAACCGATTTTTTATGTGATAAGCACTCTTAAACAATCACATAATTTATATTAGTCTTATATTTTGAAAATAAATACGGAATTATTAGTCTTATATATACATACCACATAATGTTAGATATACGTGACACATAGTGTTACGTATATGTAACACTAACCAGTGGCGAAGTTTGAAGAAAAACGCATAGGGGGCGGGATTTTTTTTTTCTATCAGAGGGGGCCGGAACTATAAAATTTTCACCGAATACGTATAAATTAACACTACTGAGCGAAAAATCGGGAGGGCTAAGAAAGCTTCGCCCATGACACTAACAAAATGATAAAATGTTATATATATGTAACACTATGTTTGAGAGTGGTGATCGATGTCGTTAGGTCAGTCAAAAACAATCCTTAATGTGACATCTCAAAAAAAAAAAAAAAAAAACCAAAAACCAATTTTGACTTTCAAAAGTCAAAATCGCACCCAATCATCCAAATTCAACCAAAATCCATAAAATTCGGGATGAAATATCCTTTCTAAACTCATTCTAAGCGTTATCCATCGAGAAGAACGAGATTTGCGTGCAAAATCGTGACCAATTTCGAAGGTTTAAAACCCAAATTTAAAACCCGCGTTGTGGATAACCCAAGCTTCAAAAACCCACGATTCTCGTTCTAATTCCAACCGAACTCGCGTTTACGGTGGAGCTAATCATCCCTATAAATATTACCTCTATTCTCAGTCGATTGCACCACAAAAATTCGTCTTTTTCTTCCTGTTCCGGCGACGCAAGTACCCCTCGACGCGAAATCGTTGGCGTTTGGTTTCCATCCGTGTGATATCGACTCAAGGTACTCGTTTTCCTTCAATCGCATCTTCTGATATGTTCTGGTTTAAACAAAATCGATTTTAGGGTTTATGCTTCTGGTTCACGATCTGGCCTTTGGGAAGGAGATGAAGTTTAAACAAGTTGATATATTATTTTACTTCTGAAACATTAATCAAAATAGTCCTTTGGTCTGGTGGTTAAGTTCCACACACAAACAACACAACCAAAGGGTCGCAGGTTCGAGCCCTGGGGTGGCTGTTTTCTTTTCTTTCTTTTTTTATTTTGGTTCTATTTGCATTCACACACACAATTATACAAATACTTATATATTTAGTATTATAATCTTTATTAATTAACTTTTAACAAATCATTGTATTTTTAATAAATGTATAAAACTTAGTATTATAATCCTTATAAATTAACTTCTAATAAATAATTGTATTTTTTTAAAACTATTCTTAAACGAATGAAGAGTAAAACATTTTATTGATTTTAGTAAAAATAAAATGTATGTATCATTTAAATAACATAAGGGAATTATGTAACATTTTTATAAAATATTCGTTAGGAACCATGTATTCATTTAAAAATTTAAAGTTATGTTTTATTTAAAACTAATAACGTTATTTAAACTAGAAACTATTTATATATTACTAAACATTATTTAAAGATTGCCGTTTTCTTCTTTAAAACGCAATAATTATAAAATATATTTTATAAATCCTTAGAACTTGTTAAATCGCTTTACTTTTAAAACTATATATTTCTTAATTCTTTCTTACTTTTAGAATTATATTTTTATTATAACTCTTTAATTCCTAATAAAACCCTCTAATATTTAACTCATCTATTTTCAATCCTTATTAAATGCACAATTGCACTTTAGCCCCTATACTTCCTAAACTTACCAGACGTGTCCTAAACTCGGTTAAACTATACGAATTGAGTAACTTTCAAACTGGTATGTAGCTATCTGACAAATAGTAAGGTTCTGGCTAGGAAAGACGGGGTTCTGATCCGGCCAACTCTTTCCTGGGAACTTTGCTGTTGGAGGTACTACTCTAGTATGATAACCACTCTAGTATACGATGACTACTTTCCTCTAATTACAAAACAACCCCTCATCTTTCCACGATTCTGTTAACTAACTCAAACTCGAACTTATTTAGGCATCTTCTAAACCAAGTTACTTCAGCAATCAAGATCAATCCCACCTGCTGCAAGGTGAGTTCATAGCCCCTTTTTGCTTTCTATTTTGGGGTGGAAAACATGCTCTTATATCAAAACTGAAACCAAGTCTTGAGTCAAAACTATACTTTGCATTCAATAACAAACTTCTAATTCTAGTAACATTAAACTGATTTATACATGTTGCAAATGTCATTTTTACTACAAAGTCTCTCTTATTTCTAAAACTACACAACCATTAACTTCGGGGAAGCCACGGGAGTACGTAAATAGATCTATTGGCCTGACTAGCCCATTCAGTTCTCGGGTTGATGCATGCCAATCAATTCCGAGCGTCCTTCAAGTTGTGGATTCTAATAAACTTGGAAGGAGCTGGGTGTTCAGAAACTGCATTCTTGACACTTATACTATAGTCTAACACCCTGACAAGGTGTTGGGCGGGAGAGCTATCGATCACTAGGGTTGGTTGTGGACTCATGTATGATAGTTTAAATTACTTGGAATTTGAAACTTGTTTTTGATTTGTTTCTGGTTATCTATTATTATATCTATTAAATCCTATGTTCTCACCAACTTTTTAGTTGACATATTTTAGCATGTTTTTCAGGTGAAGCTAACTAGGATGTTGACAAGCTCATGATAGGATCAAGGACTATGCTTGAGTGGACTTAGCTAGAATTAATAAAAAGAGAATTATTTGTTCTGTTTGTTTTATTTGGTTTATTTGTTCGGAAATACTGATGTAATAACTATTTGATTTTAATAGTAAATTTCTTTTGATCATGTGTAATGATTCAATTTCGTCGCCCCCTCGTGTTTCCGCCTTAGCGAGGGTGTGACAGATTGGTATCAGAGCCTTGGTTATAGAGAATTAGGCCACATAGCATAAGACCTAGACTATAACCCTAGGAATCCCCACATTAGGAATTTCATGCACACACTAACTTTCCTCTTCTAGACATGTCGTCCTATTCTGCTGACGTTTCCGGCAATACACGCGATAGTTCAGAACTACCCTCTTTTGGAAAATTAGTTAGCTCAATCAATTGGAGTCAACTAGTCCGAGACATGGAAGACCCTGAGCTGCGATCCGATGCAACGAGCCCCTATCGCCCAGAGACTGTCCTTATCACCCGAATGATCAATCCTATACTTCCTGAGATCAGCTTCAAGAAAAGAAGAATTAGAGCTACCCGTTCTTCTGCTAGCCGACCCCCGAAGATACGATAAGTAGAAGACGGTGCTGAGACGATTCCTTAATCACTCTCGTCAGAACTAAGTGCCCTAATGGTGGATGATAGGAACATGTGAAATCTGGAAGAGTGGATACCTGTACATTAAAGATTCTGTCTAGGAAAGATGTGGTGTATAAATCCCTCCTGGACCCGTTATATCTTCCTGGGAATCTTTGATGTGAGTATCGCTTATAGGCTAAAACACATCTTTCTAGCATCTATCATATGGACCCGGAGTTTGATTAGTCATTTTATTTTCCAATTTAAGTTCAAGTTCTAGACATTATGTATCTATCTTTCCTCGTTTGTAATTTGGAACTATTTAATTATGAATGAAATTCTATCTTTGGTTGCTTTATAATTTTATCTATCATTTGTCATCTTATCTTGTCATGTCTAACATTTCCATTCATTTTGATCGTCGCTAGAATGCCTCCTCGACGTGATACCACCCAGGTCAATGAAATTGCTACCATCGTCACCAACCAACTTGCTAATGTCTTACCCGGTATGGTCACTCAAGTGAGTGAAGCACTCCGCAATGCTGGGACTACAGGTGGCGACATCAACAATGCCTCCTACAAGACTTTTCTAGCCTGCAAGCCTGTTGAGTTCTTCGGCAGTGAAGGTGCCACTGGTCTGCTTCAGTGGTTTGAAAAGATGGAGTCCACCCTTAACATGTGTGATTGCCCCGAAAATCTGAAGGTCAAATATGCTTCCAGTGCCTTCCAGAAAAGAGCCCTTACTTGGTGGAATGCCCAGGTGAGAACTAGAGGAAGGGAGCCTGCTCTGGATATGCCTTGGAACGACTTTAAGGAGTTAATGATCTCTGAGTTCTGCCCGAAGAATGAACTCCAAAAGATTGAAGTTGAATTCTGGAACCATGTTATGTATGGAGGTGAACACATGGAATACACTACTCGGTTCCATGAGTTATGCACTCTCGTGCCACACATGGTAACTCCCCTGAGTCGCATGATAGACCGTTATATTGGAGGATTGGTCCCTCAAGTTAGAGGCCACACTATGTCAGCTTCTCCTGCTACTCTCAAGGCTGCAATCCTTCTGTCTGCCTCTTTGACCGATGACTTGGTTAAGACAGGAGTACTGATGAGGAAAGGATCAAAGAAACCAGAAGAAGACTACAGCCAGAGGTCTGCCAAGAAACAAAAGACAGTTGAGAACTTCGTAATGGCTACACCTGTTAACCAAGTGGCCCCTGCTAAGAAGGGATATACCGGATCACAGCCCAAGTGCCCAAGATGCCCATTTCACCACCATGGTGAATGTCGCAAGTGCAACAACTGCGGCAAACTTGGCCACACAAACCGGTACTGCAAGGAACCTCCTGCCACAGCTACCACCAACAATGCTGTTGTAGCAACCACAACCTCTAGGAACAATACTGCTAGGGCTTGCTATGAATGTGGTGGTCTAGATCACTTCAGGAACCGTTGTCCAAGACTGAACCGTGACAACAACACTCCAGCTGCTAATGGACGAGCTTTTATCATTGGAGCAACTGAAGCCCATCAAGATCTAGCTATCTAGGATAACACAGACTCCACTAGTTAATTATTCGGGATGAAATCCACTTAACTAGGGGAGGCTGTGGTTACTCTGATCGTCTATTTATTCCTGTTTGTTACTTTGGTTATCTTGAATTCTATGTTTACTTGTTTGGTTTCTATCTTGTAATCTGGATTGGAAATTTTATTGTGTGAATCTTAATTGTTTTAATGTTTACTTGAATCTCAAACTAATATGCTCTATCAATTTCGATTACATTTAAACGTATATGACCTATCAATTTCTATTGTATATCCATGACTACTCTATGACGTCCATAACTTTCGTTTACATAACTATTATCACTTCATAGATGCATAATGGAAGGACATAGCACACCCGTGTAAGGTAAATTGACGATTGCGGTCCGGAACGTAATCATGAATTTACAGGTGCATTTGTGTGTGTTGAAATTCTGTTGCGTAGCTAGTACTCATACCCTTGACAAATTCCTAAACTCAATTTATGCCACCCAACATTAGCCCAATTAGTGATTAGTTTTGGTCGGTGACTGGTACGCTTTCGAAGTGCCGGAGGTGTGGTGGGTTAGTTGCGGTACACCCTATATATAAACACTAATGGTGCATTGGAAATGGGACCAGAAGCTGGACCAAGAACTAGCCTAAATTACAGATAACGAACCTACACCTTTTTCATGCTAGCACAGACTTTACTAGTGGAATTTCGGGACGAAATTCTTCTAACTAAGGGAGACTGTGACATCTCAAAAAAAAAAAAAAAAAAAAAAAAAAAAACCAAAAACCAATTTTGACTTTCAAAAGTCAAAATCGCACCAAATCATCCAAATTCAACCAAAATCCATAAAATTCGGGATGAAATATCCTTTCTAAACTCATTCTAAGCGTTATCCATCGAGAAGAACGAGATTTGCGTGCAAAATCGTGACCAATTTCGAAGGTTTAAAACCCAAATTTAAAACCCGCGTTGTGGATAACCCAAGCTTCAAAAACCCACGATTCTCGTTCTAATTCCAACCGAACTCGCGTTTACGGTGGAGCTAATCATCCCTATAAATATTACCTCTATTCTCAGTCGATTGCACCACAAAAATTCGTCTTTTTCTTCCTGTTCCGGCGACGCAAGTACCCCTCGACGCGAAATCGTTGGCGTTTGGTTTCCATCCGTGTGATATCGACTCAAGGTACTCGTTTTCCTTCAATCGCATCTTCTGATATGTTCTGGTTTAAACAAAATCGATTTTAGGGTTTATGCTTCTGGTTCACGATCTGGCCTTTGGGAAGGAGATGAAGTTTAAACAAGTTGATATATTATTTTACTTCTGAAACATTAATCAAAATAGTCCTTTGGTCTGGTGGTTAAGTTCCACACACAAACAACACAACCAAAGGGTCGCAGGTTCGAGCCCTGGGGTGGCTGTTTTCTTTTCTTTCTTTTTTTATTTTGGTTCTATTTGCATTCACACACACAATTATACAAATACTTACATATTTAGTATTATAATCTTTATTAATTAACTTTTAACAAATCATTGTATTTTTAATAAATGTATAAAACTTAGTATTATAATCCTTATAAATTAACTTCTAATAAATAATTGTATTTTTTTAAAACTATTCTTAAACGAATGAAGAGTAAAACATTTTATTGATTTTAGTAAAAATAAAATGTATGTATCATTTAAATAACATAAGGGAATTATGTAACATTTTTATAAAATATTCGTTAGGAACCATGTATTCATTTAAAAATTTAAAGTTATGTTTTATTTAAAACTAATAACGTTATTTAAACTAGAAACTATTTATATATTACTAAACATTATTTAAAGATTGCCGTTTTCTTCTTTAAAACGCAATAATTATAAAATATATTTTATAAATCCTTAGAACTTGTTAAATCGCTTTACTTTTAAAACTATATATTTCTTAATTCTTTCTTACTTTTAGAATTATATTTTTATTATAACTCTTTAATTCCTAATAAAACCCTCTAATATTTAACTCATCTATTTTTAATCCTTATTAAATGCACAATTGCACTTTAGCCCCTATACTTCCTAAACTTACCAGACGTGTCCTAAACTCGGTTAAACTATACGAATTGAGTAACTTTCAAACTGGTATGTAGCTATCTGACAAATAGTAAGGTTCTGGCTAGGAAAGACGGGGTTCTGATCCGGCCAACTCTTTCCTGGGAACTTTGCTGTTGGAGGTACTACTCTAGTATGATAACCACTCTAGTATACGATGACTACTTTCCTCTAATTACAAAACAACCCCTCATCTTTCCACGATTCTGTTAACTAACTCAAACTCGAACTTATTTAGGCATCTTCTAAACCAAGTTACTTCAGCAATCAAGATCAATCCCACCTGCTGCAAGGTGAGTTCATAGCCCCTTTTTGCTTTCTATTTTGGGGTGGAAAACATGCTCTTATATCAAAACTGAAACCAAGTCTTGAGTCAAAACTATACTTTGCATTCAATAACAAACTTCTAATTCTAGTAACATTAAACTGATTTATACATGTTGCAAATGTCATTTTTACTACAAAGTCTCTCTTATTTCTAAAACTACACAACCATTAACTTCGGGGAAGCCACGGGAGTACGTAAATAGATCTATTGGCCTGACTAGCCCATTCAGTTCTCGGGTTGATGCATGCCAATCAATTCCGAGCGTCCTTCAAGTTGTGGATTCTAATAAACTTGGAAGGAGCTGGGTGTTCAGAAACTGCATTCTTGACACTTATACTATAGTCTAACACCCTGACAAGGTGTTGGGCGGGAGAGCTATCGATCACTAGGGTTGGTTGTGGACTCATGTATGATAGTTTAAATTACTTGGAATTTGAAACTTGTTTTTGATTTGTTTCTGGTTATCTATTATTATATCTATTAAATCCTATGTTCTCACCAACTTTTTAGTTGACATATTTTAGCATGTTTTTCAGGTGAAGTTAACTAGGATGTTGACAAGCTCATGATAGGATCAAGGACTATGCTTTAGTGGACTTAGCTAGAATTAATAAAAAGAAGAATTATTTGTTCTGTTTGTTTTATTTGGTTTATTTGTTCGGAAATACTAATGTAATAACTATTTGATTTTAATAGTAAATTTCTTTTGATCATGTGTAATGATTCAATTTCGTCGCCCCCTCGTGTTTCCGCCTTGGCGAGGGGGTGACACTTAAACACTTAACTAGTAAGGGTAAGAAGAGTATCGTATCCACGAGGAATCAGTTGTTAGTGAAATTGCTTAGTTTGATAATTAGAATGAAAACACAGATCAAATACAAATGCAACCTCCTCCAAACTTCAGATTCTAGGTTTATGCAAAACTCAGTTATTTAATTGGACACCACATAGACATAGTGTTGGAAAATCAGTTAAAATAGTAATTGAAGGCAGGCTGTTGTCAGCAACCTATACAACCAGTTCCGTCACAAACCGGTATAATTCAATCACCCAATTTATGAATGCCAAGTTGTCCCCTTTAGTCACCCAACCCTGCTACTAGGTTTTGTCATCAACCGAACAAGATCGTAAAGCAAGCAAACTCAAAGCACTCAAATAAACTGTTTAACATAACTAATACATCAATCTACTCAGGTATTGTCAGAAACTAAATAGATCCAAAAACATAAATAAACTGAATCAAAACATGAAACCTATATGAACCGTCCGCCTGTAGGAAGCCACAAGTGAATCACCCGCTCATGGTGATGGAGATCATCTTCAATCTTCAAGTGGATGTTAGAATCCCCCAAATCGCCCCAAGAACTGATGTTAAAAGATGGATCTCGAATTTGGGGAAGAAACCCCCACTTAAACTCTCAAAATCGGTAGTTTCCCGAAAATCCACGTCAAAATAACGTAACCATCGTAAGCTTACGCTGGTATGGCGTAAGCTTACGCCGAAACGCTGAAGCTGCTGTGAATGAACTGGTTAGGCGTAGGCCTACGCCGGGCGGCGTAAGATTACGCTGCATGGCGTAGGCTTACGCTGGATCCTGGGTTTCTGCCCCGTTTCTTCCGTTTTCCATCCAACTCTTGCATATCTCGCATAATATCTTCTAAAATCATACATTAAGCTTCCAACACCTGCACATGCACATCTACACAAAACTTTTGTATTCCACATGTTAATTTACATAAATATAACATGTTACACCCTTTAATGCATAAAACTTTGGTCGCTTATCAAATCCCCACACTTACTCTTTTGCGTCCCGAAAAAGAATTATGCCATGGAATCATAATTGAAACATGCTCTCATAGTCTCATACAATTAAAACATAATCACGCATTGACTGTAACAATTGGTATTTCTATCCGACTAAACCCAACCACCGATCTATTGAGCCCCCGATTCTGTGATCTACTATCCTATTTAATACCGAGCAACAGTTTCTCTATGGGTCTCACATTCAGGAAGCTACAACTTAGTCTAATCCCATCTCAAAGTCATGTTTAGGCACGGGTTAAACCTTATAGATTTCCCACCACTATAAACACTAATTTACGAGTTTTTGAAAATTATGGGATTATGGATCGATGGATGCATGTTTTTGAGCTTTTATTATTATTTTATGAATGAACCTAACCCAGTGGTGTTTCAATCACGCTGGAACACGATATATGACACGTAGGCTGCAGTTCTTAAGCCATGAAGTACATAAGCTTCGGAGCATGGGTGTATCCTTCAACTCACCATCCCGAAGGGAAACACGTACTCCTAACTTAGTCATCCAATATTGATCACTTAAGTCCCGCCCATGGGTGTATCCTTCAAGTCACCATCCCGAAGGGAGACACGTAGGCTGAACTCAAGCTCTCAATTTTGTTTAATTAAGCTCATGCAAGATGGATTATGGATTGCGGGCGTCACCAATTTTCGGATTTATTTTCATAAAAAGAAAGTGGTGTGCCAAGTAATTTTAAAAACTTATAAATTTTTGCTTATAGTGGTACCTATCACCCTATGATGACAGTTTCAACCTTGCCGAAACCCCTAAGATAAGAACCCACAAGACATCCTGAATTAATTGTCAATTAACCCTAGATACAATATCATGATATTTAAGCTCTTTAGATCGGTTGGGCCTACCAAAACATTACAAATCAAACGTGTTTTCTATTTATTATTCAATTTAATCACACAAGCATAGTTTCCAATTATATCTATCATTTTTCATTTAGTTACAAAAATTCTGATCCAAGGACATTTTTGAAAATTTTTAAGTTTTTATGGATTTTTCAATTTTTTTTTATATATATATATATATATATATATTTTCTATACAAACTCAGTCTCCCATCCCCACACTTAAACTCTACATTGCCCCCAATGTAGGATGAGAGACGATGAAAATAAATATGCAAAAATAAAACTATATAAAGAATTGGAAAGTACTTAGCTGGTTGCAAGCTGTAACTGTATTCAATCCAAACTAATACGATCGTATAGCATTTTCTTCGCGATCGCCATCAAAATCTGCTATTGGGTTGCCTTTTACATGAAAATCAAACTCGAACCATCACCATCCGAATGGAGACTGAGTACGGGTGGATCAATCCAAACCTGGAAAAATTAAACTCGAAACAAACCCAAAAGCATCAAACTGACTCAATGTATAACAACATAAAACTGACTCGATAAAAACTAAAAAAAGCACACACCTCTAAAACTCTACAAACGGGCTAGCATTCATTTGAAAACACGCACACTCACTTGAAAACCCATGAAAATTCCCCACACTTGGCCGGCTCACACACAAAACAAAGAAAACAAAGAAATAATTTCCTAACTCACTTTCGTAGGAATCACGGATGCATTTAGCACATACATCAAGCCATTTAAACCACTCGGTAGCCCGAGTGGACGAGTTTAGTCTCGTAAGGGTTTCTATTTAACACACCCGCAAAGTTCATTTAACTAGACAAGAAATTAAAACATACCTTAGGCTACCTCCTAAGAGTGCTAAGTTTAACGTCTTCAGCCAGACGCAGTGTACCTTACTTAGGTCATGGTGGTCGGGTGGGATGCTTGCAGTCCTCCTTCCCCGCACTCAAGTTCCTCTCATCATCCAATTTTCTCCAAGCCTTCATAAACAAAGAAAAGAGTTCTTGATCTACATCATGAACTCGCGGTTTCTTCCCTTTCCGCCTTCTCTTTCTGACCCGTTTAGTTCTTCCACTGTCTGGCGTTTCACCATCCTTCTGCTCAGCTAACCTGTCATTCACAAAACAAGCATTCTCGACTGTGTGATTCACCTTTTCAGGTGATCCACACTTGTTAGCTTTCGGGTTTGGCAAGTTTGGAAATATTTTAAGACTCATTTTCTGAGCCCCAAACCTCATCCTTATCATTCCCTCAGCACAATTAATATTTGCCTGAGTAGTGGCCAAGAATGGTCTACCCAAAATGATAGTTGGTTCTGTGTTCTTCACACAATCCAACACCAAGAAATCCACTGGGTAATAAAACTCTCCTACTTTCACAATCACATCCTTTACAATCCCCCGAGAATGTGCGGGAGTCTGATCAGCCAACACCACGGTGGTGTTAACTCTCTGTAATGGACCAAATTCATGCTGATCATACAGACTCCCTGGAATTATGCTCACAGATGCTCCAAGATCCAGTAATGCTCTATTCAATGTAATTTCACCTATTTGAATTGAAATAATAGGTGCCCCTGGATCTTGGAGTTTCGGGGGAAGGGTACCCTTAAACACGGCATTCACACTGACACTTAATTTTACTTGCTCGGGACATTTGTGCCGTCGTTTTCGGGTACTCAAACCTTTTAGACATTCAACATTATCAGGATCTTGTTTAAGCGTATTTAAAAATAATGAGTTAATTTTACGCTTCTCAAACTTTTCCCATCGTTCATCCTGTGTTGGATCTTTTTCTTTTAAAAACGGTTTGATTAGAGCATCTGGAAACGGGATTTTTACAGGTTTATTCACATTTTCAGTTTTCAATTTATTCTGTGAAATAAAATCCTGATTAGGGTCGGCCTCAGATTCACTATGCTCCACCACTCTTTCTACAACCGGTGGTGGAGTCTGTTCAAGAGCAGGATATTCAAATGAAGAATGGAAACTTACATCATTGAGGTGTGCATTGGTTGTGGTTTCAGAACAGGAGGACTGATGTGAACAGCGAGGCTTACCTACTTCCTTGATGAGTGACCCGACAATCCCAGTTAGGTTGGCAACTAGATCTACCAAAGCTTGATGGGCTTTGTCCTGGCTCTCCTGTTGCTGCACCACTGCTTGTATCATCTTGGCCATCTCCTTCATGTTTGACTGGATGGCATCCAGTTCAGAATGATAGTTGTCTTGATCAGGTGGCCTGCTTGGGTGGTAGTCTTGGTTGTAATCGTCCTGATAGTTTGGGTACTCAGGACCACCACCATATTGATTGTATCCTGGGCAATCTTGTGCCCAGTGGCCAGTGATGCCACAGTTGTTGCATGGTTCATAGTAGTCTTGGTCACCATAATAATTACTGTCCATGTCAACCTGCACACGTAGCACAACCGAGTAGCTCTGAACAAAGAAATAAACAAAATAAACAAAAATTAAAAACAGAAGTAAAGAAAATCTTTTTGGGTGGTTGATAAGAATTAAAATCAACTAAAGACAATAAACTAAAGCAATAGAACTAAGCGCACCGATTCCCCGGCAGCGGCGCCATTTTGATCGATGTCGTTAGGTCGGTCAAAAACAATCCTTAAACACTTAACTAGTAAGGGTAAGAAGAGTATCGTATCCACGAGGAATCAGTGGTTAGTGAAATTGCTTAGTTTGATAATTAGAATGAAAACACAGATCAAATACAAATGCAACCTCCTCCAAACTTCAGATTCTAGGTTTATGCAAAACTCAGTTATTTAATTGGACACCACATAGACATAGTGTTGGAAAATCAGTTAAAATAGTAATTGAAGACAGGCTGTTGTCAGCAACCTATACAACCAGTTCCGTCACAAACCGGTATAATTCAATCACCCAATTTATGAATGCCAAGTTGTCCCCTTTAGTCACCCAACCCTGCTACTAGGTTTTGTCATCAACCGAACAAGATCGTAAAGCAAGCAAACTCAAAGCACTCAAATAAACTGTTTAACATAACTAATACATCAATCTACTCAGGTATTTTCAGAAACTAAATAGATCCAAAAACATAAATAAACTGAATCAAAACATGAAACCTATATGAACCGTCCGCCTGGAGGAAGCCACAAGTGAATCACCCGCTCATGGTGATGTAGATCATCTTCAATCTTCAAGTGGATGTTAGAATCCCCCAAATCGCCCCAAGAACTGATGTTAAAAGATGGATCTCGAATTTGGGGAAGAAACCCCCACTTAAACTCTCAAAATCGGTAGTTTCCCGAAAATCCGCGTCAAAATAACGTAACCAGCGTAAGCTTACGCTGGTATGGCGTAAGCTTACGCCGAAACGCTGAAGCTGCTGTGAATGAACTGGTTAGGCGTAGGCCTACGCCGGGCGGCGTAAGATTACGCTGCATGGCGTAGGCTTACGCTGGATCCTGGGTTTCTGCCCCGTTTCTTCCGTCTTCCATCCAACTCTTGCAAATCTCGCATAATATCTTTTAAAATCATACATTAAGCTTCCAACACCTGCACATGCACATCTACACAAAACTTTTGTATTCCACATGTTAATTTACATAAATATAACATGTTACACCCTTTAATGCATAAAAATTTGGTCGCTTATCAAGTGGTTACGAGCCCTATAATACTATTAAGATAACTAATTCAAGCAGAATCAATATCAAAATTTACAGCAGGAATTGCAAAACAATTAGTTGGTTAAACACCCAAACTTTTATTATTCAAGAAACTTCACAAAACTTGAACAACAATCCTAATACCCAACACATGGTATTTATAACTAACCTAATCACGTTAACTAGCACATGATAATTACAACTAATAATTAAATTAAACACATTTAATTACTTATAATTATCCACTCCTAAAATATCTCCTTTAGCCTTGCACGCCAAGGAGTCTTCATTCGGAATTCCCAACAATCACCCCCGGAATTTCGAACTCGAAACTGACAAATTTTCAACTCCCAGCTTATCAACCATCTCCTTGAACTTGATCCTCCCAAGAGCTTTCATTAAGATGTCGGCTCGTTGATCAATGCCACTTACATGCTCAACACTTATCTTTTCACGTTCAACACATTCCCGAATGTAATGAAACCGGGATTGAATGTGTTTGCTCGTACCATGGAAAACCGGATTCTTCACGAGAGCTATCGCCGACCTATTATCAACCCGTAACACCACCGCTTGAAATTTCTTGCCAATTAACTCACTTATCAATTCTTTAAGCCAAACCGCTTGACACGCGACTGCACTAGCCTCCATATACTCCGCCTCGCATGACGATAACGCCACAGTACTTTGTTTTTGTGAACACCATGTAATTGGAGAAGACCCAAAGTAAAACATGTGTTCCGTAGTACTTCTCCCATCGTCATGATCAATGTTGTGACTACTATCACTGTAACCGACCAACACATTTTTCTCACGAGTATATGTAATGCCATAGCTAGTTGTTCCCTTTAAATACCGAAGGATTTGCTTGATCAGGGCTACATGAGATTGTTTTGGACAATGCATGTACCGACTTACTACTCCAATCGAATATGCCAAATCCGGACGAGTTTGTAAGAGATACCGGAAACACCCAACTATCTTACGATAACTCACTGCATCAAAATCCTCCTCATCTTCAAACTTAGAAACTTTCACATTCGGATTCATGGGAATATTTGTTGGATTGCAATTCATCATTCTGACGTTAATAATTTTTATCTCATCTTTGCTTTGCATTACTTCAATTCCGAGATAATATGTAAGCTTTCCCAAATCCGACATCTCAAAGTTTTTAGCCATCCCGTGCTTAACTCCATAATTAAACTCAAATTGGAACCCGTCACGATTAAATCGTCAACATAAACACTGATTAATATCACATCCGTTCCAATTGTTCTTCAATATACGGCTTGTTCTTGAGAGCACCTTTGAAATTTCATGTTTAACAGAATATCATTTAACTTTGTGTTCCACGCCCGTGGAGCTTGCCTCAACCCGAACAACGCCTTTGATAACTTATACACTTTGTGTTCTTCGCCTTTTTCTAATGAATCCTTCTGGTTGAGTTACAAATACCTCTTCTTTTAAGTCGACATGTAGGAACGCGGACTTAACATCGAGGTGATGCAATTCCCATCCTTCATTCACTGCGAGGGATAATAATAACCGAACCGTTTTAAGTCGAGCCACCGGCGCGAAGACCTCGTCAAAATCGACTCCGGTTTGCTAAACATAACCCTTTGCCATGAGTCTCTCTTTGTGCTTATTTAGTGAACCATCCGCGTTTCGCTTAACCTTAAACACCCACTTCAAGCCAATCGCCTTTGCACCACGTGGTAACTCGATCAAAGTCCATGTATTATTTTTATTTATCGACTCGAGCTCAATACGCATTGCTTTCATCCACTCCGGGTTTGTTTTTGCGTCATCAAAACAAAATGGTTCGTCATCAGTAAGCAATAAGCACTCATCATCTATCGAATTTGTATTTAGAACATAGTCATTGAAATGTACCGGGGTAACAGGAACACGACTTGACTTTCGCGTCATCGGTTCAAGAGTGTTATTTTAGGCTAAACCGCTACTGGAACCAATCGAGGGGGCTGTTGGGCTGTTGCAGTTAGACGCCCTTACTGGGCTGTTTTGTGATGGACCTGCAGATTCAGCAATAGACGCACCAACTGAATGTTCGTCTAGATCAGTTTGACTTCTACTGGACTGGTCTTCTGTTGGGTTGCTGCTGTTATACGGGCTAGTTGGGCTATTGCTGCTTGTCTGGTTCTCACTTGATTCTGTATTAACAGATCCAACACCGGTATCAGGTGCTCGATTCTCGTCTTCACTGTTTATGACACTTTTACCCCAATTCCAACCACGTTTTTCATAAAACTTCGTATCTCCGTCTCGAGTAACTACAATTCTCTGAGTCATTGGATTGTACAGACGGTATGCCCCCGAACCTTTCTAGCTTCCGAGATAGACCAAACGAGTCGAGCAATCATCTAACTTTTTAAGAATGCCCCCACACTTTTCGAGTACGCAGCATACCCGAAAACTCTAAGGAATCTCAAATCAGGCTTCTTTCATTTCAACATCTCATACGGTGTTTTGTCATTTAACGCTCGTGTCAGAACTTTATTGATCACATTTGTTGAGTGCCTCACCACTTCTCCCCATAAATAATTTGGAACTTGTCTCGCTTTCAACATACTCCGAGTAATCTCCATTAGAGTACGGTTTCGCCTCTCCACTACACCATTTTGTTGGGGTGTATATGGATCGGTCAAATGATGAATAATGCCTTTGTTTTCACATAACCGACTGAACTCATGAGACGTAAATTCTCCCCCTCGATCGGTTCGAAACGTCTTGATTTTGTTCTTAGTTTCCACCTCCACCATGATTTTGAATCTTTTGAAGGTTTCAAACGCTTCACCCTTTTCCTTCAAAGGATAAGTCCACATGAAGCGTGAAAAATCGTCAACCAAAACAAATACATACCTATTTCCCGCTAGAGTAGGAAGGGAAATTGGTCCACATAAATCTCCATAAATAAGTTTCAGGGCACAGGTTGCCCTAAAAGACGTCGTCTTTAGAAAGGGTTTCCTAGCTTGCTTCCCAACTAAGCATGAATCACATACTTGATTCTCCTGACTTATTTGTGGCAGTCCCATGGCCATCTTTTGCTTCACCATTTGTTTCATGGACTCGAAATTTAGGTGACCTAGTCTTGCGTGCTACAACCAATTTTCATTGTCAATACGAGCTTGCATGCACACGGGTTTCCCCATCTTGAGTTTAATCGTATAAAGACGGTTTTTAGACCGAGTGACATTCATCAATAGTTTTCCTTGACCATCATGCATTAACAAGTAATCGTCGTTCATACGAATATCACACCCACACTCCGTTGCTTACCCGAGACTAATGATATTACTATGTAAACTAGGGATGTAATAAATGTCTGTTAATAATCTTTGCTCCCCCGTTTTTCCCACTAGTAATATAGACCCTTTCCGGCAAATGTCTACTTGAGACCCATCCCTGAATTTAACTTTGCCACCAACACGCTTGTTCAATTCAGAGAAGAAGGATATGTTACCCGTCATGTGGTTACTCGCACGGTTATCCAAGTACTATAAGTCTTGTTCACTCGAACCATTCTCGTAATTTTTTGGAATAACCTTTTCTTCATTCAAAAACACCACTTATTGAATGCTTTGAACCATAAACAATGACGGGTCTACTCTTTTGCATCAGCCACGTTTGCTTGGTTATCTTTCTTTCGCTCCGGGCACCTCGAAACAAAGTGGCCAAACTTGTCACACCGATAGCGTTGAACTTTCGAATAATCCTTGTTTTTACCTTTTTGCTTATCCCCATTGTTGAACCCTTCTTGTGATCCACGGTTCTGACCAGAATGGTCACGACTGTGTCCACCACCACGTCCATGATACGAGCCCCTTACGCGTCCCCTACTTGATTCGCGTGTCTAGAACTCGAAGAGGAATCAAAATTATTAAACAATAGTTTTCCATGTATACCTTGATTATTCAAGTGTGATTCTTCATCTTTAATACGTTCTTCATACGCCTTCATCCGTCCAACCACATCATCAAACGGAGTGGTTTTTAAGTCCACAAGTTGCTCAATCGAGGCTACCATATGTATGAATCGCTTTGGTAACCCGTTAAGAAACTTTTTCACGATTTTCTCTTCTTCAATTATGGTTCCAAGGGACGCTGCTTTTGAAGAGATCCCTGTTAACTTGTTGGCAAATTCATCCACTGTACTCTGATCCTTCATCTTCATTGCCTCAAACACAGCCATGAGTGTTTGTAGCCTAGCTTCACGTACCCGATCGGCACCTAGGTGACGGGCTTTGATTGCATCCCACATCGCATTTTTCGTCATCAGGTTGCCAACTGTGATAATCCGGACTTTCCAGGTTAACTCTGTTAACATAACTCAGTTAAATCCTAACCTATTTAACCCTATCTCAAACCTTAGAGACTAATTCTGTCATTATCTAAACTTAAAACTACTTAAACCAATTCTGTCATTATCTAAACTTAAAACTACTTAACATAACTACTCAAACCTTAGGGACTAATTATGTCATCATCTAAACTTAAACTACTCAAACCTTAGGGACTAATTCTGTCATTATCTAAACTTAAAACTACTTAACATAACTCAGTATTTTTAGTATGTTATGTTTTTAAAGTCTTTACTATGATTTATCTTAAAAAGACAATAATAAGTGATCTTTAAACCAATCTTAAAATCTTAAATCTTGTAAATTACTTAAGCAAGACTTCTTGCTTGGGAAGCGTATTCGAGTTTGTACGGTCTATATACAAATCTTGGTGCTAGCAACGGTCGGGTAGTATGGATTTAATATTATGGGTTGATTGGAGGTTTGGGTATTCAGCAAGTCGTTTGAGCCCTAACCAGACCGAGCGGTTTGTGTCGGTATTTCTTTACTTCTCTCGTGTCAGTTTGCAGAGGACTTCTAGCGGGAGCCATGAGGTTTGATCTTGAGAAGGAAAGTCTTATTTATTTAAAATAATATTATAAGTAAAGACAACTATTTAAGAACATAATTTGTTAGGTCCGAGCGTTCATAAAGTACCTTTGGAGGAAGTCGTGCATTCCGACTTACCGGAAGAAGTTACAAGACCAGACGTACATCAGTCACAGGGATAATATTAGTCCGAATAATGAATTGTGAGATACCGACAGACTTGAGACCCCGTTTAGGGTCTGTTATATTCATTAAGAAACAGTTGGCCACCGTATCCACTGTTCCGTTACGAAATGCTAACTCCCCTATCGAAAGGGTTAGTACTAGTAACTATGACCAACCTTACTTTAAACATATCATTAATTAACAAGGGATAACAACTAGAGTAACATCTTAAATGTGATAATACTTCTAATTACATTTCTTAACATTTTATTTTCCTTCTAAAACAAAACCCATTTTCCAACTTATTATCCTAGTCAAACAATAGCGAGGGTTGAGTACGGGATCCATGTCCATGGTTCGATACTTGGTTCTTACCCATACTATACTACGATGCGATAGGTACACTTGCCTATTGTGTGTGTATTTAGTTGAAGTAATTATCATTTTATTTTATAAATTTAAAACCTGATTTTGCATAACTTTGAACAGAACATTACTAAAGATATATATATATATATATATGTGTGTGTGTGTGTGTGTGTTTATATCCCTCGTATTTGGTATCAATCTTTTGGAACCATTACCAGGTATGTATTTATATTTATATATTTTTATACATATAAAACACACATCAAAAAACTTACTCGTGTTTACTTGAAGGAAGTAGTCTCTCGGCACGGAGTGCCAATTTCTATCATTTCGGATCATGACGCTCGATTCACATCACGTTTTTAGCAATCTCTACAAAAAGTTTTAGGCACGCGTCTAGATATGAGCATGGTGTACCATCCTCAAATAAATGGCCAAACGGAACGTACCATTCAAACCTTAGAGGACATGCTATGAGCTTGTGTGATAGATTTCGGTAACACTTGTGAATCTCACCCGCCTCTGGTGGAGTTCTCCTACAATAACAGTTATCACACTAGCATCAAGGCAGCACCATTCAAGGCATTATACGGACATAAATGCCGATCTCCTATCTGTTGGGCTGAAGTTGGGGATATCCAACTTACGGGTCCTGAACTTGTATTCGAAACCTCTGAAAAGATCGTTCAAATTCGAAACCGTATGGCGGCAGCTCGTGATCGTCAAAAGAACTATACCGATAAGCATCGTAAGCCTTTAGAATTTCAAGTAGGCGATATGGTCCTACTAAAAGTCTCACCTTGGAAAGGTGTGATTCGCTTCGGGAAACGAGGCAAACTGAATTCTCGTTTTTTTGGACCGTTCAAGATAGTGAAGAGAATTGGCCCAGTAGCGTACCAACTGGACCTACCTGAAGGACTGAGTGGTGTACACAACGTCTTTCCTGTCTCGAACTTGAAGAAATGTCTAGCAGACAAGACACTCGCGGTTCCTCTTGAGGAACTACAAATCGATGAACAATTACGCTTCGTTGAAGAACCGGTAGAAATCATGGATAAGGAAGTCAAAACGTTCAAACGCAGTAAAATCCCTATTGTCAAAGTTCGTTGGAACTCGAAACGCGGACCGGAATTCACTTGGGAGCGCGAGGACCAGATGATGCGCAAGTATCCTCATCTGTTCAAGCACTCCACGTCAAAAACATAAGGTACTATTCTAATTTTCGGGACGAAAATTCTTTCAACTAGGGGATGATGTGACACCTAGAAATTTATTTTATTTTATTTTAATTTTCGAGACGAAAATTCTTTCAACTAGGGGATGATGTGACAATCCGGGCTTTCCAGGTTAACTCCGTTAACATAACTCAGTTAAATCCTAACCTATTTAACCCTATCTCAAACCTTAGGGACTAATTCTGTCATTATATAAACTTAAAACTACAAGGACTAGTAGTGTAATTACTTAAAACCCACTCTGTTGACTTTGAAAGTCAAAACCACATGTCTCTGTATTCCTGTTGACTTTTGATAGTCAAACTAACAAATTCTTAACCTAGATAACCTAATCCAAACACCAAGGACTTATTCTGCCAATTTCCTAAACCTAAATGCATGAAACTGTAGGGACTGCTTCTGTATTTACCTAAATCCTGATTTCTTGACTTTTGAAAGTCAATATCAGCTAGTTTGAGCCAAATCTGAATCCCACAATCGAATTATGTTCGAAGTAGTAACCGTTATACACGATTAAACCATTTGCTATCATCATTAACACATTGAACTCAGACATTGATTCTGATTAAACTCAAATAATGGACATTAACCTCATAACCGTCGACCATCATCGTTTAACCATCGAATTCGACAAATCCTCATATCATTTTCACGATTTGAACCTCTGCACACCTCAAGCGAAACCCTGTGAACCTGTTGCACACATCAATCCAATCGGAGAAAGGACCAGAGTCGTCGGAGGCTAACCTGATGAAGTCGGAACCTGTTATAGTCGGACACCCTCAATTTCATTCACATTCTGGTAATTAAAACCCTTCCTTAGCTTCGTTTGAGTCTGTTGATTGAAAGCCCTATGCCAATTTGGGCTTATATCATCGAATTGTGTAAGATCCGGTAACTAGGGTTTGCTCATAAACAATTTGGGGTTTTTGATCTTAACGACTATCTCAACCAAATTAAACCACAGGGTTGGATTCGCAATCCTCTGTTTTTCAAAAACCCTATGATTCCAATCACTTTTATCATCAAATCTAACCAATTCAATATGTGTTCATAAACCTAGGGTTTCGGGATTTCGATCAGGAAATTAACAAACTTAAACTCTGTGTTTTTGCAATTAAAACCAGTCACACATTCGTATAACAATGATGAACAAATCCCCTCTGTCATTTGGCTATATCACGACCGCAATTAATTATCGTGTTATTTTACTAAACATAAAAATAATATAATAAAATATATTATTTTCCTGGGCCATTATTAAAGGGCACAAACGCACGAATATATTTATTAATTAATGTTATTCGTAATTAGATACGTTCGACACGAAAACACTTTTATCTTAATTATTATATTAAGAAATCCTTATTCACGTGGACAAGTTCATCTACTCGTTGATCCTAAGTATGTTCTAGGACATTCAAATCTCCGTGTCGTCGTCACAAAATCCCATTGTATCCCTAACTATTATGCTTATAATTTTAGGGCATACGTAAGCAGTTCACAGGCAAACTCTTGTGTTTCCTACTTGCATCCTTGTGTGGTGCTATCTACTACTCGTACACAACTCAGGTGAGTTTTCATGGCCCCTTTTACTGTTTTAAATTGGGGGAGAGAACATGTCACAAACTATTTTGATTACTGTATTTCATATGATATCACTGTTAAGGCTAAGCGTAACACACTATCATGAAAATCTTCACACACATCGAACCGTTAATATGGACTTAGCGAGGTAATGTTTAGTAGTACTACTGGGTTTGAAAAACCCCACCTGCATTAGTCGCGCTAAATCGATTGGAGGTCGAACGGGTGAAATGTTGGCCTAAACGCTTTGCTAGGGTTGACAGACCTGGCGGGAGGCAAACAAACACAAACAGTCAGCTTCGGTTGCGAGCGCTTTAGTAAAACATGAACATAGGTTAGCTACCTATAGATATGCATATTAAATTTACATAATCTGCTAAACGCTCTATTACAATATTGAAACCTGTGAACTCACCAACCTAGTGTTGACACGTTTTCTTACATGTTTTCTCACGTCGTTAAGCAGGTGCACGCTAGGGCATGCATGGTGTCATATTTTTATTATCAACACATATCAAACATTCAAACACTTATTATGTTTTCTATAATCATTTGACTATGGCCGTGTTCTTTTGCGCATTTACTTTCTTTGATTAACGCTTCCGCATTAACTCTGAACTTTTATGTTATGACATTTTAAGTCCCATATAGTGAGGTTTGAAGTAACTGATGTCTGAGATCCTGGTTTGTCACACGCCAAACGGTAAAACTCCGTTAGTGGAATTTGGGGTGTGACACCAACTTGCATGATCTGCTTTCGGGTATCGATTGAAACAACAAGGCGACTGCCATGTTGTTCTTTTTCGCATCCACCCCCGTCCCTGGTTCAACGGCATCCGACACGTGAACATTAAAGATAGCCCGAATTCACATCGCCCATGTCATGTAATTCACAGAAGTTAACATGGGGCACTGAAGTGATGTGGTATTCGGGTTACCCCTCGCAGGTGGATCTGGTACCTCGCCGTCAACCATCTTCTTCCTCCGAGTGTAGGTAATGGATGGCGCTGGTGTAACTGGTTCAGCTCCCTCCAGCCTACACTTTCAGATCCGATTCATAAACTTCTGGTCAACCCCTTGATCGAATAGTCAACAGGACAATCAGCAGTAAAACTGCTTCCAACCTGCTTGCGTTCGATGATCAACAGGACAATCAGCAGCTTCAAGGAAGCCGCCTCCAACCTGCCGAATCGTCTTCACAGTTGTCGTCGGCGATTACGAGTGTGTCTATCCCGGGTCTGCTCTGATACCAATTCAAGCAGAATCGATATCAAAAGTTACAGCAGGAATCGAAAAACAATTAGTTCTCTAAACACCCAAACTTTTATTATTCAAGAAACTTCACAAAACTTGAACAACAATCCTAATACCCAATACATGGTATTTATAACTAACCTAATCACGTTACAAATATAACTGGATTGCTAATAACTAGGACATGATAATTACAACTAATAATTAAATCAAACACATTTAATTACTTATAATTATCCACTCCTAAAATATCTCGTTTAGCCTTGCACATGCCAAGGAGTCTTCATTCCGAATTCCCAACACTAATAACTAATAAATATACTTTTAGGTCATGAATAAAATACATTTTACTATGTGTTATGGTTTTTCTTTGGTTTTTTTTTACATATTTTCCCATATTAAATTTCTAAATTATATATATCCCCAACCCCTAACTTTAATTACATGTTTCTCCAATTAACTTAAAATTACTCAATAGCCCTTCACAAATATTTAGGAAGATGATATATGTAAATAGTACTTTAATTGGTTAACTAAGAATAAAATGATAATAAAATAAGTTATTTTAAATGAATTAAATAAATATGCAATATATAGGTTTAAAAAAAATATGTAATTAAATTTCATGGTCGTAAATATATAATAAAGTAACCTTAGGAAGGGTACCCATTTTTCTTTTGCATGAAATCTCACTTGTGAGACATTTTTGATTGACATATGGTCAAATAAAGTCAAAGGTGTGCTTGGTTAATTGGTTTCTTCTTGTAATTCCACACGAGTCGACAAGAGAGAGTTGAAAGGCAACATGGAGGAAAAGCTGTCATCAGTAGCTAAATCCCTAAAACCTTCACCCATCCAGCAATTATCGCTTCTAGCTGAACGTACCAACGCCGTTAACCTCGCCGAAGGCTTCCCTGATTTCCCGGCACCGTCGCATATCAAGGCCGCAGCCGTCTCCGCCATCACAGCCGATTTTAACCAATACAGGTCTCCTACATTCCTCAACTGGAACCCTAATTTCTATTTTGTGGTTTATAGAAATGAATTGGTGGTAATGGTATTGATTTGGGGATCTGCAGAGTTCTTGCTTGCCTCTGTGGGGATATATTGACAATCGGTTAACAATTTTTGTTATCTAACATTGTTTTGTATAACTGAAGGCATGTGCAGGGGATCTGCAATCTGCTTGTGGATAAAATGAAGCAAATGCATGGTTTAGATGTTGATCCTTTAACAGATATTGCCATTTGCTGTGGCCAGACTGAGGCATTTGCCGCCACAATGTTTGCAAGCATGTTTCTCTCTTGTTACTATCACCTTTTATTATATCCCTTTACTCAGAAACACGAGTATATATTATTATTATTTTATGTTTTTGTGCAGTAATTAACCCTGGTGATGAAGTAATACTGTTTGATCCTTCTTTTGAAACATATGAGACATGTATTTTAATGGCTGGAGGAGTCCCTGTAAGTATTTAGCACAATCATTCATATGATCTTGTCACTTTGAGCCATATCCAGTTGCATGATTTTATGGTTTTGAACTATTGGATCACCTTGTTTTTTTGTTCGTTCGGCGGGTGGGGGTGTGAAGGTATATGTAGTGCTTGACCCACCTTATTGGACACTTGATGAGGTCAAACTTTTGGATGTTTTTACTGCCAAGACAAAGGCTTTAGTACTGAACAGGTATATGTTTCTGAACTTGGAATTTTGTACCAAGAAATGGTGGTTTTTGGATGTGTGATTAGTGATTTTGTGATATTGAATTATTTTAATGGTGTTGTGTGTTTGGCAAATTTTGATTATTTAAGTAAGGGTGTGTCAGTATCAGTAATTTTGTTCTGTCATTTGATGTTCAATTTTGTGGCAGCTAGTATCAAATTGATTATTTAAAAAATAAAAATGATTAAATAAGCAAAAGTAGTTTACCACCATAGTAGAAAGAAGTTGCAATAATTAGTTGATCGCTTTAAAAAAGAACATGTTTAAACGCCCCCTAAACGGTTTTGAACAGAGTCCCACAATTTCTATCCACATGAACACTACAAAAGTTGTTCATTTGATGAAAACTGTGATCATTTCTATTCGGGATGCCCCATGAAAGTTGTAACCACTCGCTTTTTTACCTATCTGTCCATTAACATCATTACAACGTGCTATCATTTTAGTCCCAAAACTTTCTCTGCCTCACCTTTTTTAAGAGTTCTGTAGACATTGACCAAAGTCAAATAAAATTGCACTTTTACGTGACATATTGAGTAATAACTTTCTGAAGCAGGTAGATCTTTTTTTACATTTTCTTCATTGCACAGTCCTCACAATCCAACCGGAAAAGCTTTTAACATGAACGAGCTAGAGATTATTGCAGAACATTGCAGAACAAAGGATTGCATAGCAATTACTGATGAAGTATGATAACCTTTTATGTTCATTTTTATCTTTATTTGTTGTCTCTTATCTGATTACATTTTTTATCCTTTTAAATATTTCTGCAGGTTTATGAACATATAATATACGACAATGAAGCACACATAAGCCTCGCCTCTCTACCAGGAATGCAAAAGAGGACCATCATAACATCTTCCTTGTCTAAGACTTATAGTGTAACAGGTATATTAACTTATCTTTTCTTCAAAGTTTCAAGCAATTTTCATTTTGCCTGTTGTACCGTTGGTTTTGACTGTAACTACATAAAATTACACGTAGCTTTGCAGTCTAATTACTAGAGATGGCGGTTTGACCCGCTTATGAATGGGTCGATTTGGGTTCTTTTTATCTCAAATGGGTCAAATCAAGAAATCTAGCTAGAAGGGGAAGGAGTTACATGGTTCAAACCGGTTGAAAGTTGCATATAACCTACTAAATGATTTTATTCAAAGATTTGGATTATTGCTGTAATAATATTGTTTTCAATCATAATTAACACATTAGTTATTTATAAAAATAAAAAATGTTGTTGTCCGGTCAACCTGGCCCATGTCAGCCCATACTAAAAATGACCTTTTGACTCGTTACCCAAATTGCCGACCCGCCTATTTTGCCACCTCTACTAATTACGATTATTGTGCATCAGGCTGGAGGGTTGGGTGGGCTATAGGCCCATCTTGCATTGCACTAGCGATCAGAAATATTCATGCTAAAGTTACAGATTCTGCTCCTGCACCTTTTCAGGAAGCTGCCTTTGACTGCGTTAAGGAGTCCACCAGAATACTACAGATCTTTGAGAACTGTAAGTATTTTACAAAAAGAACAAATACCTTGTATCATCTTTTATATAATCATCTTGTGCGTGCTATTTTTATGATTTTTCCTTTTCTTACAATTGGCGTGTTGGTACTTAGGAGTATGAATTAAAAAGAGATTTCGTCTTCAAGTTGCTTTGCCAGCTGGGTTTCTAGGTCGAGTTTAAACCGTTGGGTTCCTTTTTCATATTTGCAGCGATTCCAGAGACCTGCAAACTTACCGATGTAAGTGTTTCTTGGAATCTGTTTTATGTTATTTTTCAGTTTTAGACGCAGAATCTTTTATGACGGTGGATTTTTTAGGTTGAATTTGTGGAGGAATTAATAAAACAAGCTGGAGTTGTTGCTGTTCCTGGATGTGGTTTTTTTCATACAAAGCATGATTACCATAATCGATTCATCAGATTTGCTTTCTGTAAGGATGATGCTACTTTGACCTCTGCTGCTCACAAAATGCAGCAACTTGTTGATGCATCTGGGCGCCTCAGGTTTCTTTGAAGTCGTATGAATCGTAACAGTACCAAAATGTGATAGAAATTTGTTTCTTTTAGCAAGAATATTTATTCAGTTTTATTATCAATTCATTATTATTCTTCTTGTTTGTTTTATACATCTAAGGAGTCATGATTCCAGAGACTTGCAAACCCTAGGCTGATGACAATTAGGCAATTGGATTTGTGATATCATACCTTAATTTGGGGAGATGGTTCAGTTTGATGTGGTTATGCATCTACTTGGTTGTCTTTTTAGTTGTATAGATAAAAGAACCATAGACATTTCGGTCTATCGCGCCACTTGATTTCGCTTACAACGAAGGTATGTTCCCCATTTCTCTTATAATCGTTATTTTGAGCGAAATCGAGTGAAAAACTATGATGATTATTGGAGTGTGATTGCTCAAGGCAACGAAAGTGAAAGTTATGAGTGTAATTGGCTAAATTATCAATATAGAGCTATTATTGGCTAATGGGTTAAAGTTTGGATTATTAAAATTCAGTTTGCTGAACAAAAATCACAATGATTAAAGATAATTGTATATCCAAGTACTAGATTTGAGGGGATTGGTCTTCATACTCTTAATGGAACTCTTTGAAACTTTTGTTGTTGATGCAAAAGTGGTTTTTAGAATTTAAAATCTGGAATGGTTAATTCAGTTTTCTTATCAAATCTTTTGATGGTTATAATAGATCATGTAGCTCAGTAGCTGCAACATGTGTTAAGTTTCATCAAGATTCAAGTATTAACGACGATGAGACCCACATAATACAAGATCCAAATCCAAGTACCCAATGATCTAGATTCATCCACAATCACCTTGTTGGTTATGGGTTTAAAATCCAAAAATGTTATCATTCCCCAGAAACATATTTGGTTTATTGGTCGAGGAAGAAATAAGAAATCCAATATCTAGTTAATATAGCAAACTTCACCAAACATGGTTTCGTGGTGTAGTTGGTTATCACGTCAGTCTAACACACTGAAGGTCTCCGGTTCGAACCCGGGCGAAGCCATTTGTAATATTTTTTTATTATTATTTTCATTTCTTCTCCTCCCTCATCGTCACTTCCAATCGAAACCCGACTTGGTTAACAACATAAACATGTTTAAAATGCTTCCAATTAGGTGTTTGAAATCACAAAACTTTTTTGTTTCATTTGACAGTAGAATAAATGTTCCTTTGACCATTATAATTGCATGTGTGGTTCGTTTGAGTGTCTTAATGCAAGTAATTTAGTCATGTCGTTTTTCTTTTTTATTTGTCTATAAAATAAACTATTTGTTTCATTTTAAAAAACACATATTCATATACAACTCTTAAGTGTCTATTTGTTATTCTCCATGACAACGGTTTCTTTTTCAAAAATAAGTTGTTGTGAATTGAACTAGAGAAATGTTGTATTCTATTGTATTGATTGTTTGTTATAAATTGTGGTTACAAGGGGTTTCTTTATATAGAGACCAATATTACACTTGAATACCCTCTAGTCTATTACAATAACATAACTGGTCTATTATTCACGTGCAAGCTAAGCGCAAGGAGCGACCTATAGCTTGGAGCGTAAGAACGTGAATCTTTGAGTCGTAGCGGCTTCGTGAAGATGTCTGCGATCTGATCGACTATTGACGTAAACTGTACACGGAGTTTCCCTTGTGCTACATTTTCGCGAATAAAGCGAGTCAAATTCAACATGCTTTTGTGCGAGCATGAAAAACCGGATTAATTGCAAGGTAGGTTGCATCGAGATTATCACAGTAGAGAGTGGGTGTAGATTTAGTGTCTATCCCAAGTTTTTGAAAGATAGCTTCTAGCCAGGTTAATTCTGCAACCGTATCAGCTAGAGCTTTGTATAACACCATTAACAAGAATTATTCGTGGTAAAGGAAGTATTGTATGGGGGGGAAGGGGATTGGTATTTATAATCTGAGTGTAGGTATCACCTGGGTATACCACCAGAGGTGCACAAAAAAAACCGGTTTATGTAACGTTTATGAATTTCCTTGTATTAATTCACTTTAATTATCCTTATGTTACCATTATGACAAGTCCATTTTTAATCTCCTACACGCTCAATACAAAATTTCACATAAACATGTGCATACATACATACACACATTTATAAATTCATACATATATATGGATATATATATATATACACAAATACATGTATACATACCTAATACGTCACACAAATACGTACACACATGCAACCACACAAACGACACTCAACTCGACACGATGTTTGAACCCAAACCCCGTAATTTCATTCTTAATGTCGCGATAGATGACCAAGAACAAGAAAGAACGATTGTTTGACTTTTAAAAGTCAAACAAGGCCAAATCCTTCAATTCAAGCCATAATTCGAATCCTATTGAGTTCAGTGGACACCCATCTCGTGTACAAGTAACAATCAGCCCAACCCAAGCCCTTTCGACGAACCAATTCGATCAAACACGCGGCCAAGTTCAAAATTTAAAAAGGTTTGACTTCAGAAAGTCAAACCGTATCAATCCATGTTTAAATCGTGCGATTAACGTGTAATCAATCCCGTGAAACATGTTCAATCAGTTTATGGATATATTTCGACCAGGATCGTGACTTTATTCATCCAAATCCAAACCGAATTTTGCGTAAATCAAGCCAACGCCTAATCCGGTCAACTCGTAACCAAATCGGTCAATATGAATCAAATTAAACTAATTAAATCCCTCTATCACCTGCGTATACCTTCACACGAACCCTCCCAACTCTCAATCGAACCCCATTACATCTCAGAGTCCCTGTCGATCACCGAGAACAATCGGGTCAAACTCGAAGTCGTCTGCACTCGTTCCTCAACCGTTTCAAGTAAGACTTCTACCATTCAATTCGTAATTACATGTGTATCGAAAGCCCTCTGCCAATTCGGGATGGCAGAGGGTATCGGATCCAATTGGAATTAAGGTTCTAGGCGGGTATTACGATTTCGGATCCAATTGGAATAGAGACTTTTAAATAATAAAAAAAAGGAGAATTTCTAAATTAAATACTCGTTGCCATAAGATTTTATAAAAATTATTTGCTCTCGAAGGAAAAGTTATTAAAGCCTTATTAAATGTTAAACTTGATTTAAATCTTATAAAAAAGAAATCATTTTTAACTCATCACTATTTTAAATAATAAATAAATAAATAGATTTATTTATTGTTTATAAAATTTACACTTTGGATTTTAAAAATATAATTTTCATAAGTTCATAAATTTAGAATCACCCACTTTTATAAATAAGGATATCATTTATTTAAATCATATTTAAATAAATTCCCATATTAAAGCATATATATTTTTTTTATATCAACTTTATTTAAAGATCAAATACTTATTTTTTTATGATAAATAAATATAAATTTATTTATTATTTATAATCTACACTAAAAAGCTAAACGTATATTTAGTATTAATTTTAGGATTATTGGATTTTAATAATCCCACCTTTTACCAATTGGCCGATAATAATCCCAACTGAGAATATTCTTACCACTGGTCCCTACTTTCAAACTATTTTTTTACATTGGACCCCCCGTTAAAAAAACTTAACGCCGTTAGAGTTTATATGACGTGGACATCTGCAAACCGCCGGAAAGTCGAGCCAAGCTAGCAGTGGTCTCGTGGTGGCTTTTGAAATTGGCTCTGGTGGTGTTTAACTGGTCTCGTGGGTCCGGAAAGTCCAAACAGAGAAAACGGTGGTGTTTAACGAGACCAGTTAAACACCACCAAAGCCAATTTCAAAAGCCAACACGAGACCATTGCTAGCTTGGCTCGACTTTCCGGCGGTTTGCAGATGTCCATGTCATATAAACTCTAACGGCGTTAAGTTTTTTAACGAGGAGTCCAATGTAAAAAAATAGTTTGAAAGTAGGGACCGGTGGTAAGAATATTCTCAGTTGAGATTATTATCGGCCAATTGGTAAAAGGTGGGATTATTAAAATACAATAATCCTTAATTTTATACATCAATACTATTTACACATTTTTTTTATATATAAATAAAGAAATAAGGTAAAAGTTACTTATTTAATTTATATTCACACATTATTTTTCTAACTAAATAAATAAATATCAAATATTTGATTTATTTAGTTATTCAAACCCAAACTCTAAATTATTTATTCTAAAATCATTCATTGCAACTTTTCATTTTATAAAACACTTAAGCAAGTACAAATCACAATCACATACACACTCCATTTCAAACTACAACTCAAACCCCTTTGTACACACATCCATTGTAATCCTAGACTTGGCCATAGAATATTGTGCATATTATTAACCTAGATTCATATACATTACACTCTAGGTTAACGTTGTGAATTACAAGAATCACTTTGCTACCTAGACACTTGTGCTAGCAACATCTTTGACACAGGTGAGTTTTACGTAGCCCCTTTTTCACTATTTTTACATTTTGGGGTGAAACATGATCACAACTTACAATGATTTACATAAACTACACAATACAAATCCACTTTACAATTTGTGTGCAATTTGAGCTTTATGTTTGAGTGCTAGGTGTGTTAACTACTTATTTGCAATTACATGTACAATCATTAACTAATCAAGCCGACGGTTAACAATGATAGATCTATTGAGTCTGACAAACCCACCCAGATTGGGGTGATTGTTACCGACAACACAATTTTTGTATGCTAGTTACAAAGGTTTGATTGTACTTTTGGTTACACAATAGTTGCTCCCCATAATTGCCTTATTAATCATGACTTGTATGGATTTGTTTACACACAACACTTTGATGCTAGTTAGAGTCAAAACCTATGTATGCTCACCAACTTTTTAGTTGACCTCGTTTTCATCATGTTTCAGGTACAATTGTTTGAATTGAACAAGCTCGCTACACTTAGGATGTGGACCTAGATATTTAAAAGAAACATGTTATGTATCTTTCATTTTTCATGTACATGTTGAATATTATGGAAATACAATATGATGATTAAACATATTACAACCTAGTCAACCATGTGCTCATGAACAGTCTACATGTCCCGCCCCGACGTTTCCGCCGTCGGTTGGGGTGTGACAGATTGGTATCAGAGCCAGGTTATAGGGAATTAGGTTATTAGACACTCTTGACCTAGACTATAACCTTAGTACACCCATACTATGTCATGCTACTACACGCTATATGCTTATTTCTTACGTGAATATTTTTACATGTTATACTAAATAATTACATCATATGATACAATATTTAATAGTCTATGTGTCACATTACCTGCCTACTTTTGTCTTCTATTCATTGCTACCTATTTGATTTATTTAAAGTGATATCCTAAGTTTCCACACACACTCATACACACTTAGTCCTTCATGCACCCTTAATCTCACACACAAAGTATCACCATCTCTTGTGATCAAAATCTAGACTATTGGGCCTAATTGGGCCTAATGCCCAGTAATAACAAACTAAGAATCCACTTATCCTCCAAGAAGAAGAAGCCTGATAGGTTTAATAAACCCCATCTTCGGGCCTCAAAGCCCAGTCCACAACAATTCTCATCATGACCATGAGCCCAACAATAGTGTTATTAATATACGATGGCTGGAAGAGTGCGTAGGCCCATGAGGGATTCTGATTAAGGAAAGACAGGGTACTTAAGTGTGTCCTAGTGACCCACCTGTGAGGCCCCAAACCCGGGAGGCCCCACGCGTTGGATTTACTCATTCACAAACAGTTCTTAAACTCTTATATCAAAATAACGCAGCGGAAAATTTTGTTCATTACATAACATAACTGTTCTACATGCGGAAGCGTAAAACTTTGTTTACAACATTCATTACATAACATAATCAAAACATAACGGGATGCCAGTCTTCGTGTCAGCCGGGTAACTCTTCATCGCTAGCCAAGCATCACCGTCCATCATCATAACCTGCCCTTAACCTGAATGTGCATACTAAGAAGGTCAGCTACGCTGGTGAGTTCTAGTTTTAACGTAAAACATTAACATCAAATATTTGCCAAAAACATAACATCATACTTCATTTAATAAAAGCGTACATAAAACATGCAATAACTTAACATCATCAAAACATCGTAACATAACATCGTAACAATAGTCAATATGAACCGAATCTGCGCCTTCTCGTAACCGTCAAATCCATACATCGCATACCAGCGGATGAACTTAAGGCTCGTTACCTCTAAGTCATCCGTCACACAGGTCCCCTAAGGCTCGTTACCTCTAGGTGAACCAAACATATGTCTCCTAAGGCTCGTTACCTCTAGGTAGACAGCACATACCAGCGGATGAACTTAAGGCTCGTTACCTCTAAGTCATCCGTCATCCAGGTCTCCTAAGGCTCGTTACCTCTAGGTGGACCAAACATACGTCTCCTAAGGCTCGTTACCTCTAGGTAGACCATACACACGTCTCCTAAGGCTCGTTACCTCTAGGAAGACTAAACATACCATAGGCAATATTTCCCCGCAAGGAATAGTACCTTCCATCGGGATCCCGGTAATCCCATGGGTGACCGTCGTCACCCCATCCTCAACCAGTTGTACAACCGTTAGCCAGCCACAAAGGCCCCCCGTAAGGTAAGGCCAATACATACATACATACATACTCTAGCTCCCGTAGGAACTCGTGGCAGATTCGTTCATTCGTGACTTTCATAAAAACCTTTACCTCGTTTTAGTTAAAGCATTCGTACGTTTTATTAAATAACACTTCATTCGTAAACCTTTCACAACTTCGTTTGGCAAAATATTTTATAAACATCATCTCGTAAACCTCGTTTCGTAAACATCTCATTAACTCGTTTCGTCTTCCCCTTTCGGAAGCATCGTTCATAAACCTCGTTTCGTAAACCTCGTTTCATAAACCTCGTTTCGTAAACCTCGTTTCATAAACCTCGTTTCGTATGTATGCACACCAGCCCAAAACATTTAATTAAAACATTAAAAGAAGGGCTTCTAGAACTCACCTTATAAGTTACTCTTGGGTTGTCCTAAACAAAGGTCCAACAACGTCACTTCCGATCTGAATTGATTAATTAAATACACATCAGACCTAAATCCCGACTCTAACGGTTTACTCGTTCTGTTACAGGTGAATACACTGACTTCACTTACTGATGCAGACCTATCGAAACTACTTAGTTTCGACAGGTGCAGGCCCATCGAAACTTCTAGTTTCGATACCTGCAGGCCCCTCGAAACTTCTAGTTTCGACACCTGCAGGCCGCTCGAAACTTCTAGTTTCGACACCTGCAGGCCGCTCGAAACTTCTAGTTTCGATACCTGCAGGCCGCTCGAAACTCTAGTTTCGATAC
Organism: Smallanthus sonchifolius; assembly: GCA_023525975.1. Taxonomy (NCBI): domain Eukaryota; kingdom Viridiplantae; phylum Streptophyta; class Magnoliopsida; order Asterales; family Asteraceae; genus Smallanthus; species Smallanthus sonchifolius. The sequence continues at coordinate 87,372,882 of CM042030.1, read as the reverse complement.
CTGCAGGCCGCTCGAAACTCTAGTTTCGATACCTGCAGAACTCAGCTATCTTCCCCGTGAAAAACCCTAACTTTCGCAATGCAGGTCCGACCTGGTCAAGATCCGGACTTTTTACATTCAGAACGTGTATTTTCCCTTCGTGATTCCAGATTTATAACCCTTTCCTCATTTGGTTTATAAAAAACCCGTCATTTTCCCGAAAATACCCGAAAACCCAAAAACGAACAAAAACTCAGATTTGGTTCGGGTGTTACCTGATTTCGAGATTCTGATCCGGAGGTTTTGCTCACGAGCTCAGTAGCAACAAGCTCCTTCAATCTCGGGTCGATCCGCCAACTTTCTCTCTCTACGGTTTCTCTCTCTAGATTCTTGCAAATGAGAGAAATGGTGTGTGTGTTGGCTATTTAAAGGGAGGAAACCCCCCTTTCCTTCAAGTTTGCCGGCCCAACCAGCCCGGCCCGTTACGCCTCGTTCTTTTATCCCGTTCGTCCCGGTTCAACCCGTTATTTAAAATCCTCATTTATTTTGGGATGTTACAAGTCTACCCCCCTTACAATAGGTTTCGTCCCCGAAACCTATCATAAGTCAAACAGTTGAGGGTACGACTCCTTCATTTCCGTCTCCGTTTCCCATGTAGCTTCCGATCCCTTCCGGTGCTTCCACTGGACTTTAACCAACTGGATAACTTTGTTACGTAAACGTTTCTCTTTCCTGTCTAGGATGGCCACAGGTTCTTCGATGTAGTTAAGGCTGTTGTCGACCTCGATGTCAGTAAGTGGTACGTGAGCCGTTTCATCCGCCAAACACTTTCGCAAGTGTGATACATGGAAGGTAGGATGAATCCCACTTAACTCATCAGGCAATTCCAACCGATAAGCGACTTCACCAACCCGTGCCATAATCCTGAATGGTCCGATAAACCTCGGACTTAACTTTCCTCTCTTCCTGAATCGTATGATTCCCTTCCAGGGCGACACTTTCAACATTACTCTGTCCCCAACATTAAATTCAATAGGCCTTCGTCGTCTATCCGCGTAGGATTTCTGACGATCTTGGGCGGCCTTCATTCGTGCTTTGATCTGATCAAACCTTTCCGACGTTTCTTTTACAACTTCAAGACTTCCCAATTCCTTCTGTCCAATCTCACCCCAACAAACCGGGGTCCTGCATCTTCTCCCATACAACATTTCATAAGGCGGCATGCCTATCGTCGTGTGATAACTGTTGTTGTAGGAGAATTCGGCTAACGGCAGATGACTGTCCCAACTGCCACCGAAGTCGATAATACAAGCACGAAGCATATCCTCCAATGTTTGAATGGTCCTTTCGGACTGACCATCCGTTTGTGGGTGGTATGCCGTACTAATATTGAGTCTCGTGCCCATTGCCTCGTGAAACCTCTTCCAGAACCTCGATGTGAATCGTGTGTCCCGATCAGATACAATCGTCAGAGGCATCCCATGCCGCGCCACTACTTCGTTAATAAATACTTCCGCTAACCTTTCCGACGAGAACGTCTCGCGAATAGGTAGGAAATGAGCACTCTTCGTTAATCGGTCCACAATTACCCAAATGGTGTCATGACCTTTAGCTGTGCGGGGTAGCTTGGTTATGAAGTCCATGGTAATGTGTTCCCACTTCCATTCTGGTATGTCAAGTGGTTGAATCTTTCCATACGGTTTCTGGTGTTCAGCCTTTACTTGCGAGCAAGTCAAACACTTGCTTACATACTTCGTCACATCATATTTCATTCCAGGCCACCAGTATTCCTTTCTCAGATCTTGATACATTTTGTTGGTACCAGGATGGATAGAGTAACGAGACTTATGAGCTTCATCCAAGATTTTGGTTCTAAGCTCGCCACCCATAGGTATCCATATCCGACCAAAACGTGTCCTAACACCAAGGGTGTTATATTCTAACTTATCCTGTTGGCCAACCATCCTTTCCTTCTTTATGTTTTCCCCCTTTAGTGCCTCTTCTTGAGCCTTTTCAATTTCCCTCATCACATCCGACGTTACCACCATTTGGCAAGCTTTCACTCTAATAGGAGCAGGCACATCCTTCCGGCTTAGAGCGTCAGCCACCACGTTTGCTTTTCCAGGATGGTACATGATTTCACAGTCATAGTCTTTCAAAAGTTCCAACCATCGCCTCTGCCTCATATTTAACTCCTTTTGCTCGAAGAAGTACTTCAGACTTTTGTGATCGGAGTATATGGTAAACTTTACCCCATAGAGGTAGTGCCTCCAAATTTTTAATGCAAACACAACAGCAGCAAGTTCCAAATCGTGAGTCGGATAGTTGAATTCATGAACCTTCAGCTGTCGTGATGCGTATGCGATCACTCTTCCACGTTGCATCAGCACACACCCCAACCCCTGACCCGAAGCGTCAGAGTATACCACCAGGTCTTCATTGCCCTTGGGAAGGGCCAAGACTGGAGCTTGGGTCAGCTTTTCTTTTAACTCCTTAAATGCCTCATCCTGCTTCGGACCCCATTCGTACTTTTCTTCCTTTCGTGTCAACTTTGTCAATGGCGAAGCTATTTTCGAGAAATCCTGAATGAATCTCCGATAGTAGCCTGCCAACCCTAAGAAACTGCGGATCTCCGTTGGCGTCTTAGGAATATCCCAGTCCCTTACCGTCGTTATCTTTGCTGGGTCTACCATAATGCCGTTCGGGTTAATGACGTGACCTAGGAATTGGACTTCCCTAAGCCAGAACGCGCATTTGGAGAACTTAGCATACAACTTCTCCTTCTTTAGAGCTTCCAACACTTCCTTCAAATGACAAGCGTGATCACCCTCATTCTTGGAGTAGACGAGGATATCATCAATGAACACAATTACCGATCGGTCCAGCATCGGTCGACACACCCTATTCATCAAATCCATGAACGCTGCGGGGGCGTTCGTCAATCCGAAAGACATTACGCGGAACTCGAAATGTCCATAACGCGTGCGAAATGCAGTTTTCGGTATGTCTTCTTCCCTCACCTTCAACTGATGGTACCCGGACCGAAGGTCGATTTTCGAGAACCAACTTGCGCCTTGCAATTGATCAAACAGGTCATCGATCCTTGGTAAAGGGTACTTGTTCTTTACCGTTCGTTTGTTCAACTCGCGATAATCGATACACATTCTCATCGAACCGTCTTTCTTTTTCACAAACAACACCGGAGCACCCCACGGCGAGATGCTTGGTTGGATAAATCCTTTCTCAAGTAACTCGTCTAGTTGTGCCATTAATTCTTTCATTTCCACTGGTGCTAGTCGATATGGAGCCTTAGCCACGGGCTGGGCATCTGGTACTAAGTCAATTCGAAACTCAATCTCTCTGTCAGGTGGTATCCCAGGCAACTCCTCTGGAAACACCTCCGGGTACTCGCGTACCACGGGTACATCGTCCAGTTCTTTCACTTCCTTACACTTGTCAATTACGTATACCAGATAAGCCTCGCATCCGCGCCTCAAGTAATCTGCTGCCTTAATCATCGAGATGACGTTGGGCATCGGGGCATCGCGATCCCCAAGTACTTCAACTTCGCTACCATCCGGAGCCTTGAGTCGGATTATCTTTCGTTTGCATATAATCTGAGCCTCGTTGGCAGTTAGCCAATCCATACCTAACACGACATCAAACCCTCCCAAAACCATAACAAATAGCCTGACGGGGAATCTATGGCCTTCTATCTTTATCGTGGAATCGTCAACTACTTCGGTTACCATTACGGTTCTACCCTCAGCGGTTTCTACATTAAAGGCTCGTTCTATTTTACTAACCGTGTACTTTACTCGTTTACAGAAAATTGCAGATATAAAACTCTTACTGGCACCCGAATCAAATAGCACTGAAACAAAAGTGTTGTCAAGGATGAACGTACCTGACGCCACATCGGGGTCATTCCTGGCCTGTTCTTGCGTTAGTGCATACGCTCGAGTCTTCGCTCGGGGCCTTTCCTCCCTCTTCTCTGGGCCTTTCCCTTTCCCGGTCTCGCCCATCCTGGGCTTAGTGCATTCCCGGCTCATGTGGCCACTCTCCCCACAGTTGTAGCATTTGATACCGTTCGGGCATTCTCGGGAGTAGTGCCCGGTCTTGCCACATTTGTAGCACAAATTCGATCCCAACCGGCATTCACCGGCATGCCTTCCCCCACACTTCCCACAGACTGCTAATTCATTTACCCTGGCCCGTTTGTCCTGAGCCCCAAACAACTTCCCACCCGATCGCTTAGCGGGAAAACTCAGCTTCTTCTTAGGCTCTTCAATGGCAACGACATTCAGCGCCAGATCATCAAATACCACGCCGCTCAGTTCTACTACCGAATCGTAGGTAGTAGGGGCGTTTGCCTTAACATATGTGCGGACCTTGTCCGGCAACCCTTGAATATAACAAGCGATCTTTCTTTCTTCAGTAGTGACAAGGTGTGGCACCAGACGTGCCAGTTCATTGAACCGTGTCGTATACTGCCGGTGCGTCATGCTCCCAGCCTTCAAACCCAGAAATTCCCTTTCTACCTTTTCGATCTCATTCCTTGGACAGAAATTCTTGATCACCAAAGTTTTCAAATCATCCCACATCATCGAATCAACCACCTCGTTCCCCTTAGCCTGGCGTACACCTTCCCACCAGTGAGATGCTTCCTCCCTCAAGGAGTTAGCAGCAAACTTCACGACCTGATTCGGTCGACATTCACTCAGACGAATGGCGGCTTCCATACGAATTACCCAGTCAAAAGTAGCCACCGCGTCCTTCTTTCCAGTCAGAATTGGCGGGTCACATGCCTTAAAGGACTTATAATCGCATCCGCGAGCAGGCGGTGCATTGTCGGTCTCATTGTTCTGAGCACCAATTGCCGCGCTAGACCCACCCGCCCCATTGACCTGCTTCAACGCATCAGCCAACAGACCTGGCAGAGAATTCTTCATCAATTCTGTGAATTCTCGAGCTATAGCTGCTCTCACTTCTGGTTCAAAAGTGAAAGGTTGCTCTTCAACCTGTGTCTGCTCGGCTTTATGCACACTAACCGCCGGTTCAGTGTGAACACTTCCTTCTTCACTGTGTTCTTGGCGCGCAGGAATCCTGCCACGCCCACCATTTCGACCGCCGGTACGACCACCGGTACGGCCACCACGCCTTCCGTTTCCTCTTCTTGCCATTCCGTTCTATAAGACAAGGAAATCCAATGTCATCACGCTAGTTAACAAATAGAATTCAACAAGCATTGTAAGATGTTAATATACACTGGCCATCTGCAATTAACCATTACACTACCTCTTGATTTCGATTTGACCACCTTTGTGATTTCCATCAGAGCCCAAGTCCTAACCTTAACACTTCCTAAGGCATACTATATATGTAAATATATATACACTACCTTCATACCTGATGCTGTGGCTCGAGTTACCCGTACTGGCATCCGCTTTCGGTCCCATTCTCAGTTTAAGTTCAGACACAGGGAGTGTCCAAATCTCTCAAACTATTGCTCTGATACCAACTTGTGAGGCCCCAAACCCGGGAGGCCCCACGCGTTGGATTTACTCATTCACAAACAGTTCTTAAACTCTTATATCAAAATAACGCAGCGGAAAATTTTGTTCATTACATAACATAACTGTTCTACATGCGGAAGCGTAAAACTTTGTTTACAACATTCATTACATAACATAATCAAAACATAACGGGATGCCAGTCTTCGTGTCAGCCGGGTAACTCTTCATCGCTAGCCAAGCATCACCGTCCATCATCATAACCTGCCCTTAACCTGAATGTGCATACTAAGAAGGTCAGCTACGCTGGTGAGTTCTAGTTTTAACGTAAAACATTAACATCAAATATTTGCCAAAAACATAACATCATACTTCATTTAATAAAAGCGTACATAAAACATGCAATAACTTAACATCATCAAAACATCGTAACATAACATCGTAACAATAGTCAATATGAACCGAATCTGCGCCTTCTCGTAACCGTCAAATCCATACATCGCATACCAGCGGATGAACTTAAGGCTCGTTACCTCTAAGTCATCCGTCACACAGGTCCCCTAAGGCTCGTTACCTCTAGGTGAACCAAACATATGTCTCCTAAGGCTCGTTACTTCTAGGTAGACAGCACATACCAGCGGATGAACTTAAGGCTCGTTACCTCTAAGTCATCCGTCATCCAGGTCTCCTAAGGCTCGTTACCTCTAGGTGGACCAAACATACGTCTCCTAAGGCTCGTTACCTCTAGGTAGACCATACACACGTCTCCTAAGGCTCGTTACCTCTAGGAAGACTAAACATACCATAGGCAATATTTCCCCGCAAGGAATAGTACCTTCCATCGGGATCCCGGTAATCCCATGGGTGACCGTCGTCACCCCATCCTCAACCAGTTGTACAACCGTTAGCCAGCTACAAAGGCCCCCCGTAAGGTAAGGCCAATACATACATACATACATACTCTAGCTCCCGTAGGAACTCGTGGCAGATTCGTTCATTCGTGACTTTCATAAAAACCTTTACCTCGTTTTAGTTAAAGCATTCGTACGTTTTATTAAATAACACTTCATTCGTAAACCTTTCACAACTTCGTTTGGCAAAATATTTTATAAACATCATCTCGTAAACCTCGTTTCGTAAACATCTCATTAACTCGTTTCGTCTTCCCCTTTCGGAAGCATCGTTCATAAACCTCGTTTCGTAAACCTCGTTTCATAAACCTCGTTTCGTAAACCTCGTTTCATAAACCTCGTTTCGTATGTATGCACACCAGCCCAAAACATTTAATTAAAACATTAAAAGAAGGGCTTCTAGAACTCACCTTATAAGTTACTCTTGGGTTGTCCTAAACAAAGGTCCAACAACGTCACTTCCGATCTGAATTGATTAATTAAATACACATCAGACCTAAATCCCGACTCTAACGGTTTACTCGTTCTGTTACAGGTGAATACACTGACTTCACTTACTGATGCAGACCTATCGAAACTACTTAGTTTCGACAGGTGCAGGCCCATCGAAACTTCTAGTTTCGATACCTGCAGGCCCCTCGAAACTTCTAGTTTCGACACCTGCAGGCCGCTCGAAACTTCTAGTTTCGACACCTGCAGGCCGCTCGAAACTTCTAGTTTCGATACCTGCAGGCCGCTCGAAACTCTAGTTTCGATACCTGCAGGCCGCTCGAAACTCTAGTTTCGATACCTGCAGAACTCAGCTATTTTCCCCGTGAAAAACCCTAACTTTCGCAATGCAGGTCCGACCTGGTCAAGATCCGGACTTTTTACATTCAGAACGTGTATTTTCCCTTCGTGATTCCAGATTTATAACCCTTTCCTCATTTGGTTTATAAAAAACCCGTCATTTTCCCGAAAATACCCGAAAACCCAAAAACGAACAAAAACTCAGATTTGGTTCGGGTGTTACCTGATTTCGAGATTCTGATCCGGAGGTTTTGCTCACGAGCTCAGTAGCAACAAGCTCCTTCAATCTCGGGTCGATCCGCCAACTTTCTCTCTCTACGGTTTCTCTCTCTAGATTCTTGCAAATGAGAGAAATGGTGTGTGTGTTGGCTATTTAAAGGGAGGAAACCCCCCTTTCCTTCAAGTTTGCCGGCCCAACCAGCCCGGCCCGTTACGCCTCGTTCTTTTATCCCGTTCGTCCCGGTTCAACCCGTTATTTAAAATCCTCATTTATTTTGGGATGTTACACCACCCCTCTTTCCTAGGAATTCTCCTCAAGGATGCACCACTTATAGGTCAAGTGTACTTCTAAAATGCTATTGTGAAGACTCGGTGTTATGACTAGTCAAACTCTAAAACCTATGAGAACTCCTATATTTAACACTCAGTATTTCATTATCACTTACAACCTTTTCATTGTTTTCTGCTAGACATGGACTCCTACTCTCCTTCCTCCCCGGTTTACCGTCCTGGAGCAGAGTCTGATTGGGAAGAAGACATTGGGACACCCGTGCATCGGTCACCAACACCCCCAGCTGCTAGACCAAGGTTTGATGTAAGGGCAGATTGGATTAGGAACACCGGCTCAAGACTTCGAACATCTGGATCACCCTCACCCAGAAACCCGTATCAGACACCCCATCTCCACAATCAGTCACCACCCCCACTAAGAGACCCATATCTGATGCCCGACCCGTACCATCCTAACCCTTGGGTAAGGCATACCACGGAAACCACTAGTGTTATGGGAATTCCAACCAATGACATCCACCAATATGTAAGAACCTCAGAATTTGAGAGGCAAAGGATTGAGCAGGGGGTAATGCACGACTTACAAAGACAAAGAATGGATAGCCTAGCAAACCAATTAGGGTACCAAAAGGAGTTAATCTCCATTCTCGAAAAAGAAGTACTGGAGAATTGCACGGAAACAGCTAGAGCTGAAACCAGATCGACAACCCGAGTGACCATAGCGGTGCTCGTCTTGGTGATTATCTTCCTTCTAGTGGGAAACTACCAGAGGCGTTAGCAGAAATTTCTATTTATTGTCTTTAAATTTCCAATTTGAGAACCATTTCCCTATGTTTTGAGTAATGTTTAAACATTTCCGCATTCAATCAATTTTATATATTCCAACTCTAAAGTTATTATTCATTGATTTGACACGTTGAGTGTGAATTACACCCATCATATTTTCATCAAAATTTTCCAAGTATCACCTTCTTCATTCAATACGATTTAGTACACTACCGACAATCTCCTTCGTAAACATCTCATTCTATTAGATTTAAACAACCTAGTTATTTTCAAACCAAATGTTTATCAAACTTTTAGAGAGTATCAGAAACATAAATTTTTCCATAAACATTTTCACTGTGAAAGGGAACTTAATACAACCTATTTTATAAAAATATTATTTCGGATTGATAAATAATTATGATTTTTCCTCATTAAAGTAATTATTTCTAAGCACTGGCTAAATTAATATACGACTACTAGTTTAGCCAATAATTCCTCTTAAATATATATATATATATATATATATATATATATATATATATCCTCCTTATAATAAAAAAAGGGGGGGGGGGGGGTTCCTATAATTATCTATTTAATTAGATTATTTAACTCAATAGTTTCACTACCTTATATATCTACAACCAGGAACAATTTACAATTTCCTATTTTCAAACAAAGATCAGTTATTTGTAAACATATTTCCCGGAGTGTTTTCAAAACCCCCTCGTTACCTTTCACTTGCCGCTTCAAGAGACGATTCATACCGCGTAGACGTTAACCATCCTCACGAACCTCAACGAGATTTAAAGAACTAGAACCTAACTACCATATTTTACAAGAATGACAACAACACGCTTCTCCGCAACACTCGATCACATACAAAACTCGTTAGCATATATCACACACGAAGTTCAATAACTTACATATGCACGTTCACAAGATACACAGCACGATTACATAACACATGAAACTTGTTCATTTGCAATACACACGCTACCAGGTTGAACACATAACACATGAAACATGGTTATTTGAAAATATACATGATACCTAACAATTAGTTGTTTGATACACAATACTTGATTGACCACATTGAACATGAAACTTATTTGGTCACAAAGTACATGATACTACATTACCTACATTACACATGAAAGCCTATTGATTTACAAATACATGATGCTAGGTTGTTCACGTTACACATGAAACCTAATTGATTACAAGATACATGACACTAGATCATACCTGAGACTTGTGTGTTTACATTATACATGAAACTAGGTTACTTACAATTGTTGCGATTGATTGATCACAATGTACATGAAGCATGGTCATACAATTTGTTCACCAAACTTGAAAACCATAACACATTGGAGCTACTCGGGGTTTGACGCATACTTGTTCAAACACGAGGAAGCTTTAACACTTTAAAACAACTCGATGTTTGACGTATTCTTGTTCAAACACGAGCAAACTATGGAACTTTAAGTTATACTACCATACTTCTCTTTAATTGCTAACTGACCTGCCTACTAGGGACATAGTTACTTATTAGAAACTAATATGTGAAAACAATAGACATGAACGTAAATTGTGCCCTCTTGACCCGCACACAACGGAAGGATCTATACGGACCATGCGATGATTTGAGTAATTACGGGTGCACACGGAATTATAAAAATCAGCGAATGGAAAATATAGCAAATTCTGTCGTGTGTTATGACCTAAAACCTATCATGATATATAACAACGAGACTAATGTGATATGACAAGGGCATGGTGGATACGCCGCTGATACTTCCTATATATAAGTGTTCCTGTCATATTGTCAGTAGTAGCGTTGTTCATATCACGAGAAGTTTGATGATATTCTGACCTAGACCAATGTTTGTGAACCCTCTTATCCATTGTCAACTCCTGAGCCTATTAGACTACACCTTAATGAAACCCTGATCATCAAATTCCCATTAAATCCATTCCAAGTAATGCCTTTCATCTTTAGAATCCAAATTATTATTCGACAGATTTCCTCCTTACTCCTCTTGAACCTAGAACCATTACTACATTACATGCCTGACATCAAGTATCAAACTTGAATACTGCTAGCAAGTGTACCCTCCAACCCATCAATCAAAGCTCGTTGAGAGACCAAACTCACCTCTTTGCTGATTTAGTCGCCTCCACTAGCTAAATTTCGGGACGAAATTTCCTTAACATGGGGAGACTGTAACGTTTATGAATTTCCTTGTATTAATTCACTTTAATTATCCTTATGTTACCATTATGACAAGTCCATTTTTAATCTCCTACACGCTCAATACAAAATTTCACATAAACATGTGCATACATACATACACACATTTATAAATTCATACATATATATGGATATATATATATACACAAATACATGTATACATACCTAATACGTCACACAAATGCGTACACACATGCAACCACACAAACGACACTCAACTCGACACGATGTTTGAACCCAAACCCCGTAATTTCAATCTTAATGTCGCGATAGATGACCAAGAACAAGAAAGAACGCTTGTTTGACTTTTAAAAGTCAAACAAGGCCAAATCCTTCAATTCAAGCCATAATTCGAATCCTATTGAGTTCAGTGGACACCCATCTCGTGTACAAGTAACAATCAGCCCAACCCAAGCCCTTTCGACGAACCAATTCGATCAAACACGCGGCCAAGTTCAAAATTTAAAAAGGTTTGACTTCAGAAAGTCAAACCGTATCAATCCATGTTTAAATCGTGCGATTAACGTGTAATCAATCCCGTGAAACATGTTCAATCAGTTTATGGATATATTTCGACCAGGATCGTGACTTTATTCATCCAAATCCAAACCGAATTTTGCGTAAATCAAGCCAACGCCTAATCCGGTCAACTCGTAACCAAATCGGTCAATATGAATCAAATTAAACTAATTAAATCCCTCTATCACCTGCGTATACCTTCACACGAACCCTCCCAACTCTCAATCGAACCCCATTACATCTCAGAGTCCCTGTCGATCACCGAGAACAATCGGGTCAAACTCGAAGTCGTCTGCACTCGTTCCTCAACCGTTTCAAGTAAGACTTCTACCATTCAATTCGTAATTACATGTGTATCGAAAGCCCTCTGCCAATTCGGGATGGAAGAGGGTATCGGATCCAATTGGAATTAGGGTTCTAGGCGGGTATTACGATTTCGAAATTTGGGGAGTTGATGAACTTGGAACTTTCATTAAAATTTTTATGTTTCAATTAGTACCAGCGAACCACCCAGTCCGACTGGTTAAGACCAGACGCCATCGGACTCGGTAGTGTGGGTTCGAAACCCACGGCCCTCATACCCGGCCTGTTTCCTTTTTGCGCAGTGCCTAAGCGAGGACCGGCTCCCTGTTTTCCTTTGCTAATACAAACCCAACCCGCATAATTATCAGTAACATGCCCTGGTCCAGTGGTTTCGTCCGTCCAGTCCTCTCAGCGCAGGCCCGGGTTCGAGTCCCGGCGGCCTGTTTGATTTTTAAAAAACGTTTTCAAGCTTTGGAAAAATTTATAAAAATTATTTTATAAAATCTCACAATATTTCTAACAGAATGGAACTAAATTTGCCTAATCTTAATATGAACTCATTTTTATTCCGAATATTATTGTTAAAATCATATATTAATCATTTAAAATAAAAAAAAATAGAGACTTTTAAATAATAAAAAAAAGGAGAATTTCTAAATTAAATACTCGTTGTCATAAGATTTTATAAAAATTATTTGCTCTCGAAGGAAAAGTTATTAAAGCCTTATTAAATGTTAAACTTGATTTAAATCTTATAAAAAAGAAATCATTTTTAACTCATCACTATTTTAAATAATAAATAAATAAATAGATTTATTTATTGTTTATAAAATTTACACTTTGGATTTTAAAAATATAATTTCCATAAGTTCATAAATTTAGGATCACCCACTTTTATAAATAAGGATATCATTTATTTAAATCATATTTAAATAAATTCCCATATTAAAGCATATATATATTTTTTTTATATCAACTTTATTTAAAGATCAAATACTTATTTTTTTATGATAAATAAATATAAATTTATTTATTAGTTATAATCTACACTAAAAAGCTAAACGTATATTTAGTATTAATTTTATACATCAATACTATTAACACAATTTTTTTTATATATAAATAAAGAAATAAGGTAAAAGTTACTTATTTAATTTATATTCACACATTATTTTTCTAACTAAATAAATAAATATCAAATATTTGATTTATTTAGTTATTCAAACCCAAACTCTAAATTATTTATTCTAAAATCATTCATTGCAACTTTTCATTTTATAAAACACTTAAGCAAGTACAAACCACAATCACATACACACTCCATTTCAAACTACAACTCAAACCCCTTTGTACACACATCCATTGTAATCCTAGACTTGGCCATAGAATATTGTGCATATTATTAACCTAGATTCATATACATTACACTCTAGGTTAACGTTGTGAATTACAAGAATCACTTTGCTACCTAGACACTTGTGCTAGCAACATCTTTGACACAGGTGAGTTTTACGTAGCCCCTTTTTCACTATTTTTACATTTTGGGGTGAAACATGATCACAACTTACAATGATTTACATAAACTACACAATACAAATCCACTTTACAATTTGTGTGCAATTTGAGCTTTATGTTTGAGTGCTAGGTGTGTTAACTACTTATTTGTAATTACATGTACAATCATTAACTAATCAAGCCGACGGTTAACAATGATAGATCTATTGAGTCTGACAAACCCACCCAGATTGGGGTGATTGTTACCGACAACACAATTTTTGCATGCTAGTTACAAATGTTTGATTGTACTTTTGGTTACACAATAGTTGCTCTCCATAATTGTCTTATTAATCATGACTTGTATGGATTTGTTTACACACAACACTTTGATGCTAGTTAGAGTCAAAACCTATGTATGCTCACCAACTTTTTAGTTGACCTCGTTTTCATCATGTTTCAGGTACAATTGTTTGAATTGAACAAGCTCGCTACACTTAGGATGTTGACCTAGATATTTAAAAGAAACATGTTATGTATCTTTCATTTTTCATGTACATGTTGAATCTTATGGAAATACAATATGATGATTAAACATATTACAACCTAGTCAACCATGTGCTCATGAACAGTCTACATGTCCCGCCCCGACGTTTCCGCCGTCAGTTGGAGTGTGACAGTTTAGGATCTCAAATCGGTTTTCAAACCGATCCAAATCGATTGTTAAACCGGTTTGAAACTTGTTCAAACAAGGCCGGTCCCGAGAATCATCAAAACACTTTGGGCCGGGGACATGTAAAAAAAAAGTGGGCCCATAATATAAACACATAATGGCACAATAAAAAACTACAACAAATGAATAGCGATTAACGAATCATACATAACGATTAATGAATCATGATGCATACCTCGAATAGTCGATTCGACGATTCCCGATCGTCTCCCTGCTCGATTACTCGATTAGTCATTGCTCGATTAATCATTAATCAATTATCAATATTCAATTATCATTAACAAATCTACAATAACAATAATAATAAACTACAAGTCTACAACAAACGAATAACGATTAACGAATCATACCATGAAGACTCGAATAGTCCCTGCCTCCCTGCTCGATTACATATTACTCGATTAGTTCCTCCCTTGCCTTCTCGTTTCTGCCTTTCTGGCCTTCTCGATTAGTCCCTCGGACCCAGTCCCTGGCCTGCGGCTTTTGGCCTAGTGGCCTTCTTCTTCTGTCGTTCTTGAATCAAAAAGCAAAGCCGACTGCCATTCAGTTCTTCACTTCTTCTGCTGCCGACTGCCGTTCTTGCGTCCTGCCTCCTGCGTCTTCTGAGTTCCCTTCCCGCTCCAGCCCCAACCCACTTATTTTATTATTTTTTAATAAGTTTGAAAATCTATTGGACATTTTTTTAATTTCTAAGTGGATTAAATGGATAATACAAGTATTGGGTCTTTTTTAATTTCTACGTGGGTTAATAGGATAAATGGATAATACAAGTAGTGGGCCTTTTTAATTTCTAAGTGAGTTAATAGGATAAATGGATAATACAAGTAGTGAGCCTTTTTTAATTTTTAAGTGGATTAATAGGATAAATAATACAAGTTGGGCCTTTCATAAATATATATATATATATATAATTAAAAAAAATAAAAATACGGACCCCTTAGAAGATCGGGCCCCGTACGGTTGCCCTCCGCGCCCCCTAAGGGTCGCCCCCGGGTTCAAACCGTTAGTTTGTAAACCTATAAATTAACGGTGAAATAATAAAATTTATATGAAAAAACAAATAATTATTTTGTATAATAATAATATAGTATACATAATGTTAATTTGAAGTATACGTATGTATGTAGACAGTATATATTGTATGATATCATATATGTGCGAGTGTATGACTTTGACATGAGAAAGAAAACATCCATAAAAAGAACTGTCGTGTAAGTGGAATCTTATTATCGCATACTTTTAGTAATAAGTTCATGATAAATTGAAAAGTAAACCAATTAACGATCTACGATTTGTTTTATATGTAAGCAACGCCCGACCATGTTTTTTTTTTTGAAAGGCAAATTTCTTGAGCTTTCCGGCAGTTGAACCCGAGACCTTGGTGTTAAGAGGCTTTGATTTTATCATTGGGCCACCACCCTAATGGCGGTCCGACCATGTTGTTGACTGCTTTTTTTTTAACAACAAATTTGGATCACTGACGCACCACTGGAGTATCATCGTGCAACCAGTGGTACCACCCGATCATATTCCAACACCAAGTCACCAATTTAGGAGGAAACCCAATTTTTCTGGGAAAACCCCCTTGTGAGATTCGAAACCAAGACCTTATGGTCACTGAGCCTTATCCCACCACCAAGATGCCGCTGGGCTATTATGGTCACTAAGCCTTAACACCTTGTTGACTACTTTTGTTAAGTAGTCGAGTATTATACCTAAACTAGTAGTTTTACCCGTCGCGCGTTGCGGCGGCTTCGAAACATAATCTAACTCGAATTTCCGTGTGAAGCGGATCTTAAACGTTTAAGGCGGTTAAAAAAGAAATATACTTAGCTACATAAAAACGTAGGCGCAACAGTAAAAGTAATGCTACTAAAAGAGAAACATAAAACTAAATAATAAAAATCTAAAAGAGAAACATAAAACTAAATAATATAAAAAAACTACCGGTTCGGGTCGTTGAAACCATGAAAGCGAATACCGATACGGGTTTCGATAATATCAATACCGACAATGATGTTGTTCGCTCATAATAGGTTCGGCTCGTAACGTTACAACAACGGGAACGGCACTAACGATAAAAAAATCGATTTTGAATTAAACTTTATAATGAAGTTATATCGAAAAATTGATAAAAAAAAAAAAGAACGTTGCAATGGTACACTCGAAATTTTATAAAATATCAAATTTTAAAAGTTATAAGAGAAAAACAAAATATGACCAAAATTAATTATAAATATTAAACTATTATAAAAATAAACTAATATAAAACTTGAGAAGGGAAAAAGTAAATTATAACGAATACTCCGTATCAAACAAAAATTATATCGAAAAGTGGATAAAAAAAGAACGCTGCAATGGTACACTTGGAATTTTATAAAATATCAAATTTTAAAAGTTATAAGTGAAAAAGAAAAAACGACCAAAATTAATTATAAATATTAAAATTTTGTAAAAATACATTAATATAAAACTTGAGAAGAAAAAAAGAAAACAAAATCTAAAATGACAACTTTACCCCTTCTTTATTGAAATTTAAGGGGTAGTATAGTAATTGAACATAGTTGGTAAATGTAGTATTAATAATTTTATTGTTAAATGACACGTGTAGTTATACTTATAAAAAATCATCATTCGTTTTGAGAGAGAACAAAGGAACATATGTGTGTATATACATATTGTGTGTGAATTTTAAATAATTTTTAACTTGTATAATTTTTAAGTCCGAGTGTCGGACCGAAGTAGCTCTTATAATTTTCAAATAGAATATAAATTATAGAGTAAACTTTCATTTTCGTCCATACCGTTTTATCATTTTTGTCAGTTTCATCCAAAATTTTATTTTTCTCATATATCATTTTGGCTTACAAAACTTGTCATTTTCGTACACTCAGTTAACTTCATTAATATTTTAACGTTAAATGAGGAGTATTTAGGTATTTATATATATTTCTTTATTTTAACAGTATATAAAAAGACTTATATACCCCTTATTTAATGTTAAAATATAAATAAAGTTAACAGGTTTGATGAAAATTATAGGTTTTATAAACCACGAGTATACATAAGAGGAAAAATAAATTTTTTTGATGAAAGTAAAAAAAATAACTAAATAAAAAAAAATAGTTTACCCCGGAATATAAATAAAAACAGTCGAAGAAAGTTGGGAGAAATGGCAGCGTGTACGTAAAGTGTTAAAGATGTGGATGTCGGAAAATAACACACGTCTTCTCACACTCTTTCGTCGTTCGCCCGTTCACCCATACACTAATGACGTGGAGTCTACGAGATGTTAACCCTACATATGTTGTCGCACGCGCTTTCTTCTTCGGATAGAGCTGCAAACGATTTCATCTGTCTTCACACACACACACACACACACAATTTGCTGACTCAACCTAATTTTCAAAACAACCCTTCTTTTTATCATAACCCCACTTTCAGGCCTTAAGTTGGGAAAACATTATTTCCTGTTAAGTATAACATATTTTATCAAGTCAGTTAAATACTTATAATATATGCCGAATGAAAATAAATTTGAGTGTTTTTAATATAAAATCGATTTTAAACAAAAAGTTATTAGAACCATATAAACAATGTACATAGTGCATTGAGGTTATTGTATTATATTTTAAAATAAGTACATGTTTCTTATTTATTCAAAGATAAATGTGAACATAAATCTTACAAAACTAAAAGAAAAAAAGAAAGATATTTGTTTGATGCAACTTATTAACTTAGCATCTGATGAACATCAAAGCTTGTGTTACTTATAGGGTCGTTATTTAGATTTCAAATGCTTTGTGCGAATAGTAAAAACGGATCCTTAAAATATAAACTTATATATATAATTCATTAAAATTAATTGTGTTAATCATAATGTTTTCAAACCCGGACCGGTAGTCCAACCGGTTACTCTACCAGTTTACTAGTCAGACAATTAAAATTAAAATCATTAATTTTAAAACTACTCATCAGAACTACTTGCAATCATGTCACCAACAATTATTTTAATAATTCAACTTGTTCTCGACTTTATTTATTGTTATTTTCAGGGTCTTCCCTGAGATTTAGGGTGTCATGTGCGACTTTAAAAATGGGCCCCTAAAATTTGTTTAAAAATGGGCCCCTACAATCCGATTTAAACTTATAACCGGCAAGTAAGATTGAAACGGAACTTCGTTAAAAGTTATCGATAGAATCGATTGAAAAATGAAGATGTGTAACATCCCAAAATTTATCAAATAATAAAGAATAAATATAACGAGCCTCGGAATAATAAAATGGATGACGAGGAAACGATAGGGTGGTATTGTGTTAACGAACGAAAGACGAAAGGGGGGGAGGGGAAGGCTAAACCCTAGCTGTCACCCCTTTGCCCCCTCATTCCATTCATATGTGCCAAAGAAGAGAGAGGGAGAGAACCAAGCTAGAGAGAGAAAGTCACAAGGAAAGGAAACTGTGCATCAAGAGTCGTTCCTCATCGTCGGGTGAAACTAAGGATCCGGTTTTCGAGCTCAGACAGTTAACGGTTTCCTCTAAATCTGAGTTTTCGTTTATGATGGGTTTCAGGTTCGTTTTCAAGTAAAGGTTGGGTTTTTATGTGTGTTTTGCAAAACTAATCATAGATATAGCTTCATGGATGTAAAATGAACCTTTCTAACATAAAAAGTTCAAAGCTTGATTCGCTGTTATGATTAGCCGCCATAGACATGTAAATTAGGGTTTTGGGGAAGAAGACAGCTCGTAACAGACGAACTTGCTATGTTCGTCTGATACTTATATGGCGAACTTGATAGGTTCGTTAGGATAAGTTCGCCAGGCTCCGATAGGGCGAACATGGGGTAGGTTAGCTTGGGGTAAGTTCGCCAGAATCCAAAGTGAGCGAACATGACAAGTTCGCTAATGTCAGGGTGGCGAACTTTACCATAAGTTTGCCAGATTAAAAGTAGAAAAAACCTAGTGTCTGTTAGGTCAAGCTAAAGTGGAAGTCTCATCCTTAGTTGTAAGCAATGCTAAAGAAGTCTTACCATGAGGTGTAATCAATGCTAAAGAAGTCTTGTGCTGAAGTGTAAACGAGAAAGAAAGTCCCACCCTAAGGTGTGGGCAACGTTAAAGTAAAAGTCTTACACTGAGGTGTAAGTGAGAAAGGGATCTTGTCTTCGGATAATGAGAATATATGTGATAGTTACAGTATGTGATAGTCACTTGTTCTGTACAGGTGAAACGATAGTTTGAAAGAGTAAAGGAGGACACCTTAAAGGGTTTTCTCAAAGTAAAGTTTTAATAAAAGACAGTAACGGAACAGTTTTATAATTGTAATGTTGTAAAGTTTTAAAGTAAAGGCAAAGTGTTTAAAGATAAAGAAAGAAAGCTTATTGTATTTTATAAAACTAAGCTAACAAAAGAAAGATTTTAATTTAAAGTAAAGATATAACTCACCAGCGTTAGTTGACTTTTAGTATGCATGAAAGGTAGTAAAAGTAAAAGGAAAGAATGAGTTAAAGGAGTCGTGAGGGCTGGATAACATGGACGTCGGGCTACCATGCTAATGACTGATTTTCCTATTCCCGACTGTTTATGTTTCGAACAATGTTAGATGTTATTGGATTATGAATGTTTGAGTTAAAGACGCTGTAAAAGATTTTGATTTCCGGTTAAAGAACTATGTTGTTATGTTTTGTGCCAACTATGAGATGTTTCCGGTTTGGAGCGTTTCAAAATGCCAAGAAGGAAAGTGTAAAAATGACCGATTTAACTATGAATAAAGAAGGGAAGCAATCGATTGAAGAATCTAACGGCTCGCTCAGTTGACTGATCTTCCCAAAAGTTACCGCCCCTGATTTGTTGACTGATCTTCCATTTTTCTTATTGAAATATAATTAAATCAGATACATCACCCGTAATTTGTGTTTCATTTTTTATTTTTGTGTTTCATTTTTATTTTTGTATTTTTAAGTTGAGGGTATTCTGGTCATTTAAAAAAAAATTAACTGAAAAATTAACCTCCATTCACTTTAGGGACCGTCAGTGTAACAAAATCAAAGTTTCTTGAATCAAATCCGTAATTTTTAAATCCTAGGGACGAAAACCATAATTTGGCTAAACCACAGGGACCATCTGTGTAATTAATTCTTTATTTTATAATGCAAAATATTATACTTCGTATTTATATTGATAAAAGTTAAAGTAAATTAATATTCTTTTTTTAAATAACTTTGAAAAATATTCATATTATAACATAGTCGAATTTTGAATTTATTATTCAACAAAAGGAGAAAAGAGATATATTTTTTTTAATTTTAAAAATGTTAAATTGAAGGGAAAAAAATCAGGGAAAAAGTATGAGAGAGAAAGAGGTTGAAAATCTATTTATGGCATGCTTCGTCTTTAAAAACGTCCAACAACATATACAAATCCCTCTTTCTTTCCAGCATTCCTTTTATGATTTATCATTCTCTCAATAATCAAAATCTGATTCAAATCTTAACAATTTGTGCCTGAAAGCATTTCAATCCATATTACAATCAAGATCATAAAATCATCTTTTATTTGCATAATAAATTCATTGCTTGGAATTCGTAAAACCTAACATTAATGGATGGAATCTATCTAAAGTCCGCGTTTCTCGGGATCACGACTCCGATCACCGCCGGCGAGATTCGTAAAAATCCACCTCAAATTGCCACCGTCGTCAGCCGGACGACAGCGACGGCAAGCGCGATTTCATCGGAAAAACCTTCAGTGTCGGGTTCTCCTGCTCCTCTGACAACAGGTCCGTGGGGGTTTTCGTTAAAATTCCCTCTCACTTCTTTTTTCGCCGGTAACCGAAACCGTCACGATGCGTTGGCCGTAGACGACGCCGTTTCGGTTGACAGAAAAGAAGAAACGAAGGAAGAAAGCGAGGTTAAAAATCGTCTGGAGGATGAATATAATCAGAAAGATGAGGTTTCTTTCGATGAACAAGAGTGTGATGCATGTAGGGTTGATGATGACGATGACGCCCAAATCGAATTCGATAAAAGTTCGTTTTCGAAACTGCTACGAAGGGTTTCTCTAGCTGAAGCAAGGTTGTACTCTCAAATGTCTTATTTGGGGAGCTTAGCTTACTCCATAAATCAAATTAAGGTACCACGCCTTTCACATCACCGATACCTCATTTAATTTCATGATTGCAGATGAAGTGTCTGTTGAAATGATTCTTAGAAATTCTTTAGAAATTGAAGTAATACATATTAATTTCTTAATGATTAGTTTCAATGTAGTTTAATTTAGGGTTGAATTTTCACCCTCCAGCAAGAATTGATATGATCTGCTGCATTTTGAAAAGTTGGATGATACTTATAGTGCTTGAATTGTGTTCTTTATTGAAATTTCCTTCCTAAATTAGCCCATGCCATGATTGTTGAAAAAACCTGTATTAAATTAAATCTTTAAATTTGTTTCATCTCGTTCGTGCAGCCCGGGAATCTCCTGAAACATTACAGGCTCCGTTTTGTTACATCTTCACTAGAAAAGAAAGCGCAGTTAGCTGCAAAGGCCGAAAAAGAGAAGGAACAAGAACAAGAAGACGACCTGAAGAAGGAAGAAGACAATACACTGAAAGCTGAGAAAGCAATAGTCTCAGAAGTAGAACAACAAACCGCAAATACGGATGAAAACGATGAGGATAAGGGAGGTAGGAATCTGATAAGTGCTTCCACAGCTTATCATATTGCAGCATCGGCTGCTTCCTTTCTGCATTCTCAAACAAAGGGCATTGTTCCTTTCAAATCTTCTGAAAACAATAATGGTGAAGTTAATATGACAGAAGCAGAGGTTGCTTCATTAATGGCAACCACCGACTCGGTGACTGCTGTGGTTGCTGCTAAAGAGGAAGTCAAACAGGCCGTTGCGGATGATCTGAACTCGATGCATTCATCACCTTGTGAATGGTTCATGTGTGATGATGATGATGATGATGATGATGATGAAAGTACCAGATACTTTGTCATTCAGGGATCTGAATCACTTGCATCGTGGCAAGCTAATCTTCTTTTCGAGCCTATTCAGTTTGAGGTATCACTTTCTTGAACACGTGTTATACAAACTGTATCTCGTTTAATTTATATGTTCTTGACAAAATTACTGTAATGTTCAGGGACTGGATGTAATTGTGCATAGGGGTATATATGAGGCTGCAAAGGGTATTTATGACCAAATGCTGCCTGAAATTTATGAACATATTCAACGTCATGGTTATCATGCAAAATTTCGGTTCACTGGCCATTCACTTGGTGGAAGCTTATCGTTACTTGTAAATCTCATGTTGTTAATAAGAGGAAAAGTCCCTCGTTCTTCATTACTTCCTGTTATAACGTTTGGTGCGCCCTCGGTTATGTGTGGTGGGGATCGTTTGCTTCATAAACTCGGGTTACCAAAAAGTCATCTTCAAGCAATCACAATGCATCGTGACATTGTTCCCCGAGCCTTTTCTTGTAAATATCCAAGTCGTGTAGCTGAGCTTCTTAAAGCAATGAATGGGAATTTCCGAAATCACCCCTGCCTCGATAACCAGGTAGAAAAATATTCCCTTGTTCTTGTTATTACATGTGTTTTTGTGACAGATTTAGTTAACATATGTTTTTGTGGCAGAATTTGTTGTATGCTCCAATGGGAGAATTCTTGATTCTACAGCCAGATGCGAAATTTTCACCGAGCCATGATCTTCTTCCTTCGGGTAGTGGTCTGTATATTTTGACCTCATCAGTATCAGATTTGATAGAGGCAGATAAACAAACAAGGGCTGCACAGTCTGTGTTCTTGAACACACCACACCCCTTAGAGATCTTGAGTGACCGGGCCGCGTACGGTTCAGGGGGTACAATCCAGAGGGACCATGACATGGTATCATACTTGGTGTCAGTTCAGAGTGTGATCCATCAAGAGCTGAACCGTGCAAGAAAAGCTAGGCGGGAATATCGTCGACGGGCTTGGTGGCCCCTGGTTACACCACATGGCAATGGCAGGGGTCGTATCGGGTCAGGTCAAAGTCAAGGTCAGGTCAAATTCACGAGAGTGTTACAGACGGGAAGCGAGTCTTTGAAAAGGTTCACGAGGCTGGTTGCATCTGATCATATGGGTTTGCTTGTAATACTGTTACTCCCTGCAAGATTGTTGCTTGTGGAGGCATGTAATGTAATTGGTTCCATTGGGTAGAACCGTAAAAGCACATTCTTTATTGTTTGATCTCATCATTTTGGGAAAATATCTTGAATACAAAAAGAAAAGGGTAAGTATTAATATGATGATTAGTTGATGTTTTTCCTCTGTGTCTATTTATTTTTGTTTGTTGGTTGAGGTGTGTATTATACTATTATCTAGTAAACGAATGCTTACACGAAAACGAAACTCGTATAACGAGTTGTAGCGTGTGGAGTGAGATATTTATCGCGTAGGTGTAACAAACTCAGTTAGGATGTTGAAACTGAGTGCAACCAGCATCACATAAATGTCATCGTGGTTTAAACGTGAATAACTAGTTGTTTTGGACGTGATAAGGACCACACGTGGAGAAAGGGGACGAAATAGAGGTCGTGGTTCGGACCGTTGGTGAAACAGAAGTAGGTAGTGATCTAGTTGGCCAAGGCCAAGTATCGAGCCAAACCCACTTGACTTGTTGAATCAGCTTTTGGATAACCACAAGGTGCGCCAGCCAGTTGTTCCTTGTTGTCTTGTCTTGTCCGGGGCTTGGCCTGTTTTCAAGTGGTATATATCCACAATGTTCCCTCCGCGTTTTTAGACTCGTCCCGAGTAGTAGGACCAGGCATAAGGGAAATCATGCCGGAGTCAAACGTCACGAACAACATATTTGACCATAATAAAGAAAGGTTAAAAAAAGAAGTATATGAAACAATAACCATCCACGAGCGTAAATTCTTGAAATCACACAAAACAAAGGGTTTGGATTTAGTTTAAACGAGTCCACATCCCAACATTTTATAAAACAGGTTGTGTTAAGGTTAACCTATCAGGTTTAGGGGTTGACATGTTTAACCTCGTTTGTTTATTAAATAATTATAAATGTATTTTTAAATGATAACTTTAAATAGTTGAGTATTTTATGTCAACATTTAAAAGTTAAAATAGAAATTTAAATCGGGTTTTATAACTTAAATGTTTTTATAGGGCAAATACCATAAAAAACCAATATAGTTTCTGTTTTTTCTCACAAAAGTCTCTAAACAAATTTTTGCACATAAAAAACCAACATACTCTCTCTTTTTTTCTCACAAAAGTCACTCGACAAATTTTTGCTTATAAAAAACCAAAATACTTTCTTGTTTTCCACATAAAAGTCCCTCGACGACTATTTACCCTAGCAAATGATTCGGTAGAAGCAAGACAAAGGAAATCGACCGAAAGAAACAAGAGCGAAACAAACGATTCGATTGCAAAACGATTTGATTGCTTATGTGTTTTCATAGATTTTATAGGTATTTTTACAAAATGGATTTAATTTGATTACAAATAATCTCTTTATATAATGAATTTGTTAATCGATTTCCTTTACCTTGCTTATGCCGATTCATCACTAGTGTAAATACTTGTCGAAGGATTTTTGTGAGAAAAACAAAAAAGTATGTTGGTTTTTTATAGAATTTTGTAAGAAAAAAAAGAGAGTATATTGGTTTTTTATGTGCAAAAAATTGTTGAGGAATTTTTGTGAGAAAAAACAGAAAGTGTGTTGGTTTTTATAGCATTTGCCCTATTTCATATATGTTCGTATTTTTTGTTGTAAATTTGTAATTTTAGAGTATTAATTGATATGTAAAAAAATAATAATAAAGAAAATTTCAGCTAAACAGGTTGTGCTCATATCATGTTCGGGTTCATGTGTCTGACATGATTTCAGGTTTGCATGTGTTATGTTTGACACACCGGTAAACACACCAATTTAGCTCCCTTATTCAATGTGTAGATATCTAGACAGCTCACCAGTTTAGATAATTTGCCACGAGCAGATCAATCACAATTTAGAACCCAGCTGGCTCCTGATTGTTTATTGTGTTTGGACACACTTTTAGGCAACAGCCAACATGCATGAGTTTTGACTAGGGCTGTGCAATGGGTTAGAACCGGGCAACCACCCCAGCCCTGGACCGAAACCGAATTTTCAGTAAAATGGAACTCTAGGACCGGACTGTGATAGTTGGGCAGATCTCAGGTTTTGCAGGTGGATCGGATGGGTTTGCTTTCGAGCTCGGGTTGGACTAAAACTACTTGGGCTGTGGCTTTCAGTTGGGCTGTAGCTTTCTTGGCCCATAAACTGATAAAACATAAACACTGTATTTGCTTTGAACACTTGTTGGGCTGAAGCAATTTGGTGCTCTATTATTTACTGTTGAGTGTTGGCTGTAGTTTATTAAACAGTGTTTTGGATTGAAAATTCGGTACACAACAGTCTTTTAGAATTCTAATCAAGAACACTATGAATATGGCCTACTGTTGACTGTGGTCAACCAAGTGATCTTCAAATCAAGATGTTTCAATGCTTATATTCCAGATGCCAATTCTATAGCTCAAGAGACATGAAACAAGGTTTGAAACCAAATAGCAATATATACAGGATTTCTCGGGTTTATCTAGTTGGTCCGGGTTGGTTTCTCGGGCTGAACATGGATCTTGAACACCCCTAGTTTTGACTGTGTGATAGCCAAACATCTTATTGGACCACTCGCCCTCCTCAAGACAACGGCTAAGCCCGAAAACATACAAGGGGTATAAGAGCATTCACAGCTCATCTCATACTTAAAATTCTTAAAAATCAACAAAAACATCACTCCATCCCATCCCCCATCTCTATACACTCACTATACTTTTAGAGGAAAACAAACCAATTCTCCATATTTGAGGGGTCACTATTCACTCTCCATATCCTTTTTTTTATATTTTTTGTGAGTAAATGTGAGTGGAAGAAAGAGAAAAAATAATTAAAAAAAGAATAAAAAAGTATTATTTAATTGAATAGAGATAGATATGAGAATCGGATGTAGGAGGTTTTTAGAAAATGATAGATAAAATTTGAAAATTGTGTTTTTTAGTTAAATTATAGGAATGGAGATATGATCCACTGTGAATGCACTAACATATTATGACTTATAGGAAACATTATACTTTACTGTCTTAGTTCCACACATATTAAGTAAGTCTTCAATTATGAAGATTAAACATACAAACTGATAATTTGATGTAAACATTTTGACCCGACCCGTTTTCCATCCTGCTGGCAAAATTTTCTGGCCGCTAAACTTCTATCAATCGACATGGAATTTGTATTATTTAAAGTTAAGCTTGAGCATCCTTTTACATAGAGGAAAAAGTTACATTACTATCATTGTAAACATACAAGCCATATGAAACAGGATGGATCTAGAGATCAATTTTGCCAGCTAAGTACCATGAATGCATTGCAAGACTACCAAAAGACATTATGTTGGCTAGAGAAGATAGCCCATGAATCATTCCAAACTTCTTGTTCATTGCTGCTAGCTTTGGGTTTACCTTTGCAACCTCCTGGTTCTTTGTCCACCCAACTTCTTCACCTATGTTCGACTCCCTCTCCACCTTGTGCCTTTGCTTCATCATCTATATCCACAAATTCAGCAAATAAACATCAAAACCAAAGATTCTGACTCAACTGTTCAAGAAAGCACACAACCCAAAGTCCCTAACTATCTGAATTCAAGAATTATTAATCTAGCGCACATAGGCTGTGTGATGAACTGACAATTTTGCCAATATTAAACACCAAAATTTCAGAATGCAATTATCTAAACAGCAAATAAGTTCAATCACAATTACATTTAGGAACTAAATACCTTGGTTTTAAAAAGCGTGAGGGGCGCCAAGGCACGAGGCGAAGACATCCAAATAGTTGAGTGGCACGCATCACGTACGCAAGATGCAAGGTATTTACATAATATTTTTTTATTCTTCTGATTGGTTTCTATCATCAAGTACCCAAAATTTAGATATAAACTGCCTCTATATACGATTTAATATGCAAATAGCCTCTATGTACAACCTAAAAAGCTATATGTATAATTTCTAGATGCACAAAACCCGTCTATGTACAAAAGTCGCTCCCGATGCGCACGCCTCAATTGTTTTTTACATGCGCTTCATGCGCGCCTTATGCAGTCAGAAGCAAAAGTCCCATCACCTGATGGTGCCTCATGCGCGCTTTTTTAAACTAAGCTAATACCATCAGATAACAGTGGTTCAAACAATAGTTTCAACATAAGGGCTAAGACCATCTCCATCGTGGGTGGGGCACAGCCCTGCTCGCTGGACTGGCCAGCTTCTTCCACGAGAGGCCTTGCTCGCTACGGGCGCTGTCCTCCACCTTCTCCCTCCTTTCCCTGTCACAACCCCCGCCCTCTCCCGCAGGCGCACCCTTCCCCTCAGGCGGTCCCAGCCCTCTCTTCCACCTCCTCTCACTTCCACCTCATTTCATGGGTGCCTCACAACGTCCTGTTAGAGATGGTCTAATTATGTCATCACCAACAAACATCATGATTTTACTCTACTGTGATGGCTAATCACTGATATTCAAGAAAACACACAACCAGAATTAGTGTCCATTGCACATGTGCTGTGTGATGAACTCACTATTTTGCCAATATCAAACACCGAATTTCAGAATGCAATCATCTAATAAAGAAAAATAAGTTCAATCACACCTGCATTTAGAAACTAAATAAATAAAGACCATCAGAAAATTGTGGTTCGAACATCAGTTTCAACATGAGGACTGATATGTCATCAACAAGAAACGGCATAATCATGAAGATGAGATTAAAATTAGTTACCTCAATGGTCATGGGGGTAAAGACAAAAAGATTGGTGAGATTGAAGACGAAAGCAGCGACCAAAAACCCTAGCTGATACTTCTCAGCAGTTGATGAAGACTTCCATGGATGTGTATACCCAAAACACCCCACGGACACCGCACAACATATACCAACCATCATAAAGTACGCCGGAAACATCTTGCTTTGCAGATTACCAAACTGATGTCTCGGCAGATTCCTACAAAATTAGTTTTAAAAGCGCTAATTAAGAAATCAATTTTGAAAACCGATTTAGTGTGGATGTGAATCGAATTGAGAAGAATATGAAGGTGTTACTTGAACATGATGATGCCGCCTATGAAGGTGACCCACAGTGCTGCGCCCCAAGCGGTGGAGAAACATAGAAGGTGCGCCAGTTTGACGAAGGTTGTGATCTTTGCCGACTTCGATCCGAATGTTTCCGGTGAAAATATAACTCCGATTGCCAAGAAGGCGATCGCGGTCAGAAATCTTGTCATCCAAGCCATGAGGTAAAGTTTGTGAGATGGAATTTTCAAGAAATGCAAATAGGATTTATTGTGAACTTAACCTAACCCTAAATTGGGGTGGTTAGACTGTTAGCCGGTCGTCGGACCTTGCCTGTTAAGCTTTTGCTAAAACACCATTACACTTGATCATATTTACAAAACATTCCCCTATACTTTTTTAAGTCTTGGAAGTCTCTATGGTATCATAATCTTTTCATTTTCTATTTCATTTTTTTGATAAATTCTGGCCTCCAAATTTGAAATTGTATTATGGGTATTAACCTACGCGTTGCAGCGAGGCGACCGCTGCATAAGCTCGGTATCGAAGATAAAAATGTTAAAAAAAGAGCATATAGCTACAAAATATTTGGAAATGACGGAGAAGTTCCGTTGTTGTAGAAAACGAATGTTAATAAAAACCAAAAGGATGTGGTGTATTTTTCCGATAAAATCTAAGTATTGCTGTTTAAAAAATCAAAAAAGAAATAAAAAAAAATCGTTTGATTATAATTAAAACCGTATGAAACCTTCGTACCCTAAAAATAATAAAGCATTAAAAAAATAATTTAGTTAAATATTAAAAAATAATGTATAGTTAAAAAGTTAAAAAACCAAAAAGAATAACAATAAGAGGGTAAATGTTGAAACCGGGCGGGGGTGGGGTATGTCGGGATCAAACCCAAGTGCACTCACTAGGGGAGTAAAGGTGCGACAAAGAAAAAAAAACAACCAGATGATGTCACGTGGTAGCGCCTGATTGGACAGGTGGTTACTGTTCATTCACTTCTCTTTTTGTATATATATATATATAAATGTTTCAATATTTTCAATATATATATATATATATATATAGTATACGGGAAGAGCTCAAATGATAACCAGTTTTTTATGTGATAACTTTGATAACCACTCTCAAACAATCACATAATTTATAAATTATTTTTTCTTTTAATTGTTAAAAATGTATTTAAGTATCTTGAACACATATTTTGAACATAAATACGGAAATGATGAGTCTTACATATACGTACCAAATAATGTTACATATACGTGACACATAGTGTTTACGTATATGTAAACTAACAGAATAATAATTGTTACATATATGTAACACTATGTTTAAGAGTTATTATCATGGTTATCACATAAATATTGATTACCATTTGAATTTCTACCTATAATATATATCTATATACAGGGCTTGGTTCTTATACAAAATGTTATTATCCTAAAAAACGTAGGAACATATCTTGACCATCCATCTAGTTAAATCAAGGGTCATTAACAACCCGGTGACAAAATGGTAAATTAAATGCTGTTTACAAAGTAGAAAAGGGTATGAATGGGATTTCCCCATTTTCAACTCAATTGACGGAAGCATAAAATCAGGGAAGTCTCCTACTTCATCGCATCGATCAAATCAAAGAAAATGTTGAATCTTTTAACATTTTTTTCGCACAAAAGGAACCGTAAGCTTAAATTGTAAAATTTATTCTATAATTTACTCTTTCTTATCGTTGTTTTCTGCTTCAGGAAATCGGAAAATTTTGAATGAAGTTTTGAAGTTTGTTGAGAAGAAGAACATGAAAAAGCCAACTAATCGAACAAGAAAACATGGAATCGGTAAGTTCTGCCTTATTGTTTGGTTAATTTCATTACAGAAAAAATGTAAGGGTTTATGATGCGCATTCATATTCGGTGTTCAATAAAACATGTGTTGTTTTTAGGATTCATATGAGGTGTAAATTTGTCACTAAGAAATTAGTCTTTTAAAAAAAAACCCTATTTTTTTCCTAAGAATTTTGTTGTTTGTTTGATGTGGGTGTTGTTTATACAAGTGTTGGTATATGAGAAACCGTACTTGTGAATTTGAGTGTAATGGATTATAGTGTTTCGTTGTGTAATGGGATTAATAAATTACGATTATTATGTAGCCACATCAAGTAGAAGCACTAACTTTTGAAGATAAGATCCAAACAACTACTAAAAATGGTAAATATGTTTAGTAAGATCATTCACATCAGTTTCTTCATATGTTTGTCAGTGGATTCTGCGTTTTTTATGAAGTGGTTGTGAGTGGATGAGAGAGAAAAGGTATAAATTTTTTTGTATATTTGGGGAAAACACTGTTCACCTATATTAGTTTTTTTATATTTTTTGAAGTGGTTGTGAGTGGAGTAGAGAGAAAAGGTAATGATAAATGTATAAAAAAGTATTATTTAATTAAAAAAGAGAGAGAAAAGTTAGTGATTTTAGTGTAATTATAGAGATGGGGATGGAGAAAGAGATGAGAATGCTCTAAAGGGCCTGTGACATTTGGCTTTTTTTTTCACAAACTTTTGGTGTTG
Organism: Smallanthus sonchifolius; assembly: GCA_023525975.1. Lineage (NCBI taxonomy): Eukaryota > Viridiplantae > Streptophyta > Magnoliopsida > Asterales > Asteraceae > Smallanthus > Smallanthus sonchifolius. The sequence continues at coordinate 87,342,399 of CM042030.1, read as the reverse complement.
ATTATGTGGTTCTAAGTGTTGATATATGAGAAAGATGTGCTTAACTATAGGTTTGTGTTTTATAGATTGCTTTTGTCTAGACTAGGTGATACATAAGGACGAGTATAACACAAAATGTTGTTTAAAAACCTCAACAGAAGTGTATATAGCATTTGAATAATATGTTGGTATGCAATTGCATCATACGATAGAGCTAAACATGATAGTTGGATCGGCGACGAAGCAATCACACAATATGAACATTGAGGTTTTTATTTTATTAAACAATTTTAATTTTTATGAATTTGTCATTCGTAATGTGTGTAAAAAAATGCTAAACTGTAGGTTTTAAAGTGTTCAATTCAAGAAAAGGTGAGGAATTAAAAAACTAAGACGTGGAGAACAAAGGCACACCAATAAAGCAATGGAAGTGTGGGTTTGATAAAGAATCGGAATGGCAGAAAAGGCAACTCATCGATTTTAGAGTGAAGTATCTTGCGAAGATACTAATGTATGGTATAAACAAGCATAAGGATGCCGTTGAACAGAGGTGTGTGAGTATGCTCAAATGGAAGTTGCATTTAAACTGAAAATGAAGGCAATTACGTATGAAAGAATCAAAGAAAGGGTATCAAAAGCAATTTAGTATGAAGAATAACCGGTGGTCTTTTGGTTATGTTTAGATTTCTTTTTTATGACTGCGTGTTGTTTTATTATGAATGGTTGTGGTTGTATTGCTTTGAATTATCTGGGATATTATGACATTTGTTCTCTTTTTGGGTTTGGAATCACTTGTTTATGTTAATGGGTGATTAATTTAATGTTTATGTTATGGTCAGGGGTAACAATCTTGACTCATTCTTTAAAAAAATGGGTTAATTTAGGTAAAAATATTTTGAATGTGGGTTAATTTGAGTGACCTCAAATTAGTCAACGGGTTAATTTGGGTCACCTTAAATTAGTCAACGGGTCAATTTGGGTCACCTTAAATATTCAATTGGTTAATTTGGGTCACCTTAAATAAGTCAATTGGTTAAAATGATCAAGTATTATAAAATTTTGTTAATTTAAAAATAGTGCATATGGGTCCCCCAACGTTGTCACCCCACCCCTTGCACCCCACATGTCGCCGACGCGCCCCCCGCCGCCCCACCCCAAACCCGCCACCGTCGCCACAAGCCTTCGCCGTCGTCAACCACCCGCCACCCGCCTTTGCCACTGCCACCAACCACCCCTCGCTGCCGCCACGCGCCCCCCACGCCACCCCCACCCGCCACCCGCCACCGCCCGTCCCCATCCCACCCCCCCGCCTCCGCTACCGCCGCCCACACCCCCCGCCCACCCCACGGCCCCGCCATCGCCGCCACCCGCCCCCCACCCCACCCCCATCCCACACGCCCCACCAGGCCTGCCCCGCCAGCCACCACCGCCGCCACACACCCCTCCCCACCCCACCCTCCGCCCCCACCCCACCGGCCCAACCTGCCCCGACCGCAACCGCCACGCCACCATCGCCGCCACACACCCCACCCCAACTCGCCCGCCGTCACCTCCCATCGTATTGGTCGAACTCGTTTTGACTCGAACCAAATTGATATTTTTTAAAATAAAAAACGACCCGTTTTGACCCGGACTAATTTTGCTCCAAACCCATTTTGACTCGAAGTCATTTTTGCTCCTAACCCGTATTGACCAGAACCCGTTATGACCCGAAACTGTTATAACCCGTGACCCGAACTCGTCCGACCTGCCCAGTTTTCCAGACCTAGTTATGGTGTTTATTGGATTGTTCTATGGGATTACATTCAATAGTATGTGATGGTGTGTTTAAGGAACCTAAAGTTGTTTATCTATATAACATTGTTATAATAGTGATTTAATATGGGAAAATTTACAGTCTTAACAAAATAACAATGAACAATAAATAAATAAATAAAATATTTTAAGACTGGCACTAATAGGATATAACCATGTTGTGTTGACATAAAATAAACTGCACAATTATGTGTTAAAAAAACCTTTATGTCTGCTTGGGCCCGTGCAAGTACCTTTGTGAAATAGATTAAAATTATTCAGAAAAACATAAGTCTAAATATTAAATCGACAATGAACAAAAACGAAATAAACAAAAAAAATCGATATGTGAAGTTGAAACAAATTGAAGAGGAAATTTTTAAAAATATTAGTTTGCTTCATTTTGTTCGCTTGAGCCCGTGCAAGTACACATGTCGTGCTCTTTAGATCCACATATGTGACATGTTATTGGTTTTCTAGCTAGTTTGTTAACGACTTGCTCACGAATTGGCTTAAAACATTTTTTAAATCCACAGCCTTTGGTCTGGATAACATAGACGGATGGTTATAACGGTTGATTAAATCCTAGCAATTCTACAACCCTGTCTTTTTTTGGTATGGGTTGGGAACCGCCACTCAAAGAGTCTGCTTTGACCATTTGCCCTTTGACTTCATCCTTATAAATAGTTAAATGCTCCATATTGTTGACAAGCCGATTTACAATGTATTCAGTTCCTACCATTATCTCATGTACAACCCCTTGAGCACCATCAACATTCTCGTTTGCAACCTCTTTATCAGTAGATGGATAAACTGGTTGGTTATGAACAACATCTCTAGACTAACTCTTCATCACACAATTCCTAGGGAAGTCCTTAAATTTGGATAAACGTAACACATAAAACATATGTCTACACAAAAGCCTATACCCCTCATAGCTGTTGTAGCTATAGGTAACAACGTACCATGTCCTCTTCTCTAAACAAAACATGGGAACATAAATAAAAGTTAAGATATCGTTTATACTAAATAACAACACAGATATTAGTAACACACGTATAATGAGTATTCCAGTCTTCTCTAATTCCAAACATATCATTCAAGCACTTGTTGCTTGACATATTGAAATGTGACATGATCTCGTTCCATCTAGTTTCAAATTCAAGTGGCCCAATGCAATCGTTCCGGACAATACCGTATTTTTAATGCAAAAACACACTTTACACGTGATAACAACACAATGTGTGTATGAAAAAAAATTAATTTATTACCAAGAACAAATGTTTGATAGCAAAAAGATATGAAAAACCTCAAGGGTTTATACCCTTTTATTGCCGGACAATACCGCGCAACCGCTCTTTAAAATTCTCGTCTCTACGCAAAAGTTTTACCAACCAAATTATTAGTACATAAACATTACATGTTAAGCAAATAAGAGGAAATTGTGCAAGACCATGTAAAAATAACAAATAAAAGTACAAATTTAGGTATGACTTGAATACCAACAAATATATTGCATACTAACAACACAGTCTGAAACAATACTATTTTTAATGGAAAGACACCCTTTACACGTGATAACAACACAATGTGTGTATGAAAAAAAATAATTTATTGCCAAGAACAAATGTTTGATAGCAAAAATATATGAAAAACCTCAAGGGTTGATACTTTTTTCATCATGTTTCAAGGTGCACATGCCACAACAATAACAAAAATAACAGATAAAAGTAAAGAATATACATGCCCTAAATACCAACACATAGATTTAATGATAATAACACACTGAGAACACATGGCTGATAGCAAAAATACCTACTGTAATCTTTGATTCTGGACTATCCTTGGATTCTAAACAAATAAATACATCAGATCGAAATATCAAAAAACAAAAGGAAAATAAAATCCAAAATTTAAGGGTATGAACCAGTAAGAAATATAAAACAGAAGATAACAAATCTATACTAATAAATAAAGGTTTAAGGTGGACACTTGTCACTTTCTCATGACTTCTCACGTTGATTTTCCCGCCTCTCTCTCCTAATAAATGAGTATCTATCTTATTAAATAACTAGCTTAGTACCCCGTGTCTACACACGGGATGGAAAATATCAATACATAAAATTCTTAATTTTTTATGTGTATATTTTACATGTGTAAAAATGTATCACATATACGAATGATAGAAAACAAAATTCAAAATATGTAAAAATTAATATATAATTGGGTTTCGAAAATACGTTAATTACTATTTAATGTAATTTGACTTTCATTACTATTTGATTCAAAATAAAAGTTACATAATTATATTTCAAAGTTTCTTATAATAAGGGATAATTTTTAAAAAAATATGTTTTATTAGTATAATTAGTATTTTCTTTAAAATATATTATTATTAAAATATAAAGGTGTATTTAATAGGAGAGAGATGCGTGAAAAAAATGATGAGAATGAATATGGTGGCGACACGTGGCATGTGAAACCTTTATTTATTATATAGTATAGATAATGATATTATAAATCTATACTATATAATAAATAAATGTTTTTTACTGCCACGTGTCTCCTCCATATTCATTCTCACCATTTTTTTCTCGCATCTCTCTCTTATTTAATACACTTATATCTTTTAATAATAATATATATTTAAAGACAATACTAATTATACTAATTAAACACATTTATTTTAAATTATCCATTATTATAAGAAACTTTGAAATTTAATTATGTAACTTTTATTTCAATCAAATAGTAAATGAAAGTTAAATTACATTAAATAGTAATTAACGTATTTTTAAAACTCAATTATATATTAATTTTTACATATTTTGAATTTGTTTATATCCTTAGTATATGTAATATATTTTTACACCTGTAAAATATATAAATAAAATTTTTTAAAATTTATATATTGATATTTTTCAGTTTTCACCCGTGTGTAGACACGGGATCTAAACTAGTGACATAAATAATAAGATGATTTGATAGAAAACGATTCAAAAAACAAACACAAAAATCAAAATAAAAAACAAAAAAATTTGTCAGACAGTATGAGATTTCCTTACATATCACTTGTACTTGCCATTGATAGAATTGTTTGAATTTAGTATGCATATATAACTAGTAAATCGGATGAAATCTTATAAACCCTAAAATATTATATTCATATCATTTTTGTAAAGAAATGCTCACATTTTTGCAATTATGTCTTGGATTTCCATCCAAATCAATACTAATGGGCATTTAAATAATATAAATCCTCTTAAAATACATATCTTAGTACATATGTCGTTTGAAAAAACCCTGGGTACTCACTTTGAAAAATAAAGTTTCAAAATGGTAACTTCCATCGCTTCAGAAGAAGAAGGCATAGAAGGAGAAGATAACTCACGCAAAATTATAGGGATTTCTTAAATTTCGAAATATAAGAAATATACGAAAATACCCCTATGATCAAATCTTAATGATTACACGTGTCAATCTCTAATTGGTTCCTACATTTTTTAGGATAAAACTATTTTGTATATGATCCATATATATATATATATATATATTCATATTTAGAGCCAAAATTTTCCAATTAAGATTTGAATTGCTTTATTTAGAAGCAAAATTTTCCAATTAAGATTTGAACTACTTATATTTATTATACTGTAATGTTTTGCATACCACAATAACATATTTTGTTGTTATGCATTCTTATACATGAAAAATATAAATTACATTTGCATCATATGATCGAAAAGAAGCCATAGTAATCAGATATTTTTTTAATTATTAGGCCGTTAATAGTGGTTTCATATTCACGCCCGTCATGTCATCGTCACCGCCACATCAACACGGGGCAATCACTAAACCAAATCACCAAGGTGCGTAGTGATAAGGATTATCTCCTAATTCAAAATTTAGAAGTCCTTAATTAACTCGTTTATTTATCTTTATCTTTTCGTTAGTATTTATCTTTCTGTTTGTTTATCATTATATGTTTCTTGTTAGTTATATCTAAGTGGGGACTTTAAATACCCTAGAGATTTATCGTTTTGTTTAGTTGATTGTTTATGAATATTATTTTTCAATAAACCTTTGAGGGGTTTTAAGCTTTCGAATCCTTTGAGTATTTCTGGCCATTTGATTGCTTTCGTTCTCGCATCATTTGGTATCAGAGTTTTTGGTTTTTAGATGGCTCGACGTGGAAGAGAAGACCTTCTTGCGTGTATAGTAGCCGACCGAGGCAACAACAGAGCTATTCCGGGACCACGTGCTCGTGGTAAAGATCTACCGTCTACTCACAGAACCGCCGACCTAGGCAGTGATAGAGTTTATCCCGACCCATGGGATTTCAAGATTAAGCGACTCCAACAACGAGTCCGTAATCTTGAAATACAACACAAGATCAAACGGCCCCGACAAAGGATCCAATATCTCGAGTTGAAAAAGGAGATGCGCAAGACGAAAACCTAGTCGAGCACTGTCGTCGGGGACGAAGGTGGCGACGGAGAGTAGCAGCCGTTTAGCCGTCATCCACACCGGTTTTATGAGCCAACTTATCCCGAGGACGAGTCGCAATATGAGCCTAAGTTTGATGAAGGACCAAGATTCGATGAAGACGGGACTAACCTGAATGAAGAAGAATGTTCGTTGGTGCAAAAACTTCTTAGTGGAGTTACCATTGAAGAGGACAAACAGATGAAAGACAAAGACGATATCGACCGTGATGCTAGACTTCAAGTGTGAGAATATTCATCGTTTTCTTCAGTTGTTAATGAAAGCGGTTTCCCAGAATTTCCAACAAAAGTATTGGGGTTTCCTAAAGAGTCGATTATTCAAAGTGATGGGATAATTGTTATTAACAAACCTCCAGATAGGCTTATAATTGTGGGAGTTGACTCGAGAAATTTTAGTTTGTCTAAGAATTCAAATATTCAAATTGAGAGGATAATTGTGATTAGAAAAATTATGGATAAACATCTAAGCCCTGTGGAAAATCCAATTGGAAAACATTTGGATAAAATCATTGGTTGCATGCGTGGTACATGTGAACAATAAAAAAAATCATAATTCTACTCATGGGTTGTGTGATCAGGTTAATAACCCAAGGATGGATGGATTACAAATTATTGGTCCAAGTGTAGTGTTGCATGGAAATAAGTTGTACTATAATATTGGTTCGGTGTTATTTGTAAATCGTCCATCTGCCAAGTTTTCTGCTACGTCAACACCCAATGTTCCCTTCGACCCAGGTGATTTTTTTCAGAAGCCAAAACTTAAGGACGAGTTTTTTTCAAAGACAAACAATATGATAAGGATTATCTCCTAATTCAAAATTTATAAAGTCCTTAATTACCTCATTTATTTATCTTTATCTTTTCGTTTGTTTATCATTATCTGTTTCTTGTTAGTTATCTCTAAGGTGAGACTTTAAATACCCTATAGATTTATCATTTTGTTTAGTTGATTGTTTATGAATATTGTTTTTCAATAAACCTTTGAGGTTTTTTAAGCTTTTGAATCCTTTGAGTCTTTCTGACCATTTGATTGCTTCCGTTCCCGCATCACGTAGTATAACACACAACTATCCACACACAAATATGCACACACATATATATGCATAACACACACACACACATGAGAGAGAGCCCTTCCCCCATGAAACCGCTGACGCCATGAGCCCCACGCCCTGGATCACGCCCTAGGGGGAGGCGGTGTTCCTTTCTCGTGAAAGAGCCTGGTGGCTCACGCCCTGGCTTTCATACTTCGATTACTGATAGTATTTATCACTATAATTGTTATATTTGATAAGTTCATGTACTAAAACGTTATATTGACATTGTGAGGGCTGAAATGGAATTATAAAACTGGATGCATAGGGAGAGGAATTTTCCGGAACCCATAGAGGACACGTGTGTTGATTTTGCTCGTTTGTTACCGAATACTTATCATCTTAAAACTCGACCCGTATGAATACGTGCCTAGGCCCAAACTGTACACGGCCCATTGACACAAAGTCCTGGTCCAATAAGAAAATGAAACACACGTGTCATAACTCTATTTTTTCCCGCCCTGTTGAAAATCCAAACCTACAAAAAAGAAAATAACCGGTGAAATTCCTTTTCTACCCCTGGCCGTCTCATCCTTCCTCGAGAAGCTTTACATTTGACTAATAAACCTGTTACCGAATGATCTCTAATTTCAGTGCCAGGTTGTCAAACCATCAAGACGACATTTCCGGCTTCCGGTGAAAATGTTGGGAGCAACGACACAAAATCATCAAACCTCACCGTTTGACCGGCCATCTCAAGTCTTCAATGGCATCTGCTTTGTTCTTCTTGGTTTCGATCCTATCAAAAAATCTCAGGTTCAATATTTTTTTTAAGGATTGCTGCATATTTATCAGATTGTTTTGTATGATGACTCGATTCATGTGTTAGGGTTTATAATTTGATGATTTATTTGTTGTTTGATTTCACACCTGTTATCAAACTGTTGTTTGTTAGTAATTTGAGTTGATTCTGAAATGGTCAGAATCAGCGGACCCGGAATTTTTTTTCATTGGGTCAGAAATTTTTGGGATTGGTTGACTAACGATATATAACGCGTATACAACATAAAGTTTTTTTTTCATGGGGGTGATCGGGGCTATTGCAAAATTTTATCGGGGCGATCATGATTTTAACCTGTATATAACACTAATTTTTTTTCTCATGGAGGGCGTCTGCCCTGTAACAAATGAATAGGACCGCCACTGGTCAGAATAAATTGTAACCTGGCTTTGACGCCTTTTTATTTAAACTGTGTTTACAGGTTTCGCAGAAGCTTGTTAGTGGCGGTGGGGTTAATGCTGGTCAATATGGTCCAAATTGTACTCATGTTATCGTCGATAAGCTTGTCTATGTAAATTTACTACCTGTAGTTCTTGTGTCAACTTCATTGTCAACAGCCTTGACGTATGATCCCTCAGTTTTAACATATACATGTGTTTCATGTTTGCAGGATGATCCCATATGTGTTGCTGCCAGACAAGATGGAAAGATATTAATCTCCAGCCTATGGGTTGATCACAGTTTTGATGTGGGAGCACCTGTGGATGCAACCTCGGTGAGCACTCTAATCCATTTCATATTCATGTCTTTGCAACCTATCATTATTTGTTAGATATTATTCAAGACAAATCTTATTGTTGTTATAATATTATATTGTAAATCTTTTGCATGACTGGATAACTGGTTGTAATTAAATATAGTGCTTACATTTGTTGGCATTGTTGTTTAAAATGCTGTTATTTTTGTACCTTTAACAGGTAATGTACAGACCTGCTAGAGATTTGAATGGGATTCCAGGTGCAAAGTCACTAGTACTATGTTTAACAGGATATCAACGTGAAGATCGGGAGGACATTATGGTTAGCCTATTTTCAATCTGCTATTCATATTACAAACATTCCTAATAAAAAAGATAATGAGTTTGTATTATCTGAATTCTTTTATTTTATTCCAGACCATGGTTGAACTGATGGGTGCACAATTTTCTAAGCCACTGATAGCAAACAAGGTCACTCATCTTATATGCTACAAATTTGAAGGTGTGTTATATTCTCTTATTACTTCATTGTTTTATGTCTCATGGTAACTTTTTCCTAACGAACGATGAAGTTTTTCTTGATTGGTAAACTATAGAATGGGACATCTACTTATTTGCACATTTATTTTGCCAATTTTATTGTCCTCTGGCTATGCAATTTGTATACCATTTCAGTTATGGTTCGTGTGTGAATGAAACACATATTGTTATCTTTTAATTTAATAGGGGAGAAGTATATGCTTGCAAAGAAAATGAAGAGGATAAAGCTTATTAACCACCGATGGTTAGAAGACTGGTATGTGTCTTGTTCACCTGGTTTTTATGTGTCACAGAATTATAGCCTAGCTTGTCATGAGACCTAGTTTTAAGTTTTCAACCTTATGATTTATTTCTTGTTCACACCTACTAGTCGCTGTAATGTTTAAATCTCTCTGAATTTGAGTCCCCTCGTCATTTTTTTCAGTTTAAAGGCTTGGGAGATTGTTCCGGAAGCAGATTATAGTAAGAGGTGAGACTATAAACACTTGCTCTTTTACATGAATGGCATGTGACACTTACAATACTATTTCTATCCAGACGTTATATAAAAATACATCTGTATAGTTATTACCTAAACACCATTTCATCTTAACTACAGTGGCTATGAGTTGGAGATGGAGGCTGAAGCTAAAGATTCTGAAGAGGAACCAGAAGGCGTTACTGCAAGACAAAATGAAAGGAAAATAGCAAGTCCACCTCATTCTTTGTTGTCAAATCAGGAAGTCCCAAAAACCCTATCGAATACTAGTGCTTCTAAGGTGTTTAGTAATACCCATGAGGCTAAAAATAAGCATCTGTACACTGAAAATGTTATTGATGTTACCTATGGGCCATCTAATCTTTGTGAAAGAATCGTCAGTAATTCATCAACGCAAAACAAAATCATTTCTGCCTCCAAATTAGCCCGCAAGTCTCCTCTAAACGAAGCTAGAAATGTCATATCTGCGACGCGAACACCATCTCCGACAATAGACATGAAAAGCAATACTAGCAGTGCTAAAAGATTAAATAAATTTGATCTCAGTGATGCCTTCAATATGTCTTCTTCTTTGTTACAAAAAGTGAACACTGGGACTCCTAACAGTGGTCCTGCATTCTGTACAAAAGATGAGCAAAATGATTCATTTTCTGGTAAGAGAAAGATGGGCGTTTCTTGTGGTAGCTTTGAACTACATAAGACGAGTCAAAATAATGATGTGGAAAGTGCATTTCAAGAGTTAAAAGATCCTCTAACTGAAATGAGTCCTGCACAAAACCCCCCCTTTAACATTCCTGGAAGGAAGTCCTTAAGTTCCAAGGGTAAAAATGTAATTTGTGATGTGCCCATATCAAAAACTTCCACCCCAGAGACTGGAGACTTGGATGCAGTGCAAAGACCACAGAAAAAATATAAGGAAACCAGCTTAGCTACAAAATTCGACAGTAGAGACGTGGGTATGCTTAAAAATGTGATACAATCTCCTTCTGCAGTTAGTTCTGATATTCAGAAATCCAGTAATCAAAACTCGGAGATCAATGAACACACCGGTGGATCAACTTCAAAATCTACCAGAAGGAAGTCAATTAGCAAGAAACTTTCAGCACCTAGTCTTACTAAAAAGAATATCGTGAATAAAAAAGGTTCAACTTTTTTGAATAAGAGTGCGCCAAGGAATGACGATGAGAATCTCTTTAAGTACCAGAATCTTGAAAAAGTTTCTCAAGTGTCCAAATCAGGTACAGCGATAGATTTAGAGGTTAATAATGGTTTGCAAATTGAGAATATCTCTGGGAGCAAGTCTTTATGCATGGATGATGAAACGGAGCCTCCAGAGGATAAAGACGAGGCAAACAAAGAGAAACATGAAGACGGTGAACCAGAAAACACTGTTGATGTAGTGATGGAAGAGCAACCAGAAGGGGATCTACATGATGTAGATCAGCATAATGATGAAAATGATCCAATGTCTATCAAGAATAATGTTCTTGTGGACAAATCTGATGATATTGAGAATCTTGAGAGTGAAAAGACATCTAGAGGGAATCTGACTAAAAAAGGTAAGAAGAAGACTGCTCTTCCAGTAAAAAAGAAGGAACTTGTGAGTGACAATAATAATGAGAAACCAGAAATTAGGGAAAACTCAACTCCAAATCGATCTAGGAGAACCAAGAGAAATGTGAATGATTTGGAGAAATCTATAGAAATCCAGGTACCAGAAGATGTTTGTAATGATCCTGACATGGATACAGCGAATGCTGACCTGGAAACAGAGAATGTTGTGAACAAGAAGGAAACCAAGAGAAATAAACGTCCTCCAAGTAAAACTAAGGTTTCTGTTAAAGAGGTAACTGATGTCAAAGCTGTTAACAAGAAGGGAAAACGAACTTCTAGTAGGTGTGAGTTGGAAGCACAGGAGAATATGCAAGTTCATGTTGGTGATCAAAGTACTGGTAAGAAAGAGGTACTTAAACCTGCTAAAGAATTTCCCGAAAAGAATCTTGGTAAGGCGAGTACTGATGTTTCAAAAGATGATCCTATGTGGTTTATATTGACTGGACACAAGTGCCAAAGAAGGGAGTTCCAGCAGATAATCAGGCGATTAAAAGGAAGAGTATGCAAAGTCTCTCATCAATGGTCTTATCAAGCAACTCATTTCATTGTCCCAGATCCCATAAAGAGAACTGAGAAATTCTTTGCTGCTGCAGCTTCTGGAAGGTAAGTCTCTTTGACCTTCACTTCTTGGTTCAAGCACTCTTAGGCTGTTTTTTTCTTTAACTAAAATGAAAATAGGACAAACTGTAAGCAATAGATACAAACTTTACGCTTTTCCCGAATCTAGTAACCGACATTACATTACGCGTAAAATAGAAATCAACCAACATTCTATTACCAATCTTAGCAACAAAATTACGCTTTAACTACTGTAGCAACAAATGGCCTGTTGAACCGTTAGCAGTGTCGTTTTTTGTGGATCTTTTTTGAAAATTGTTGAACCGCTAGTAGTGACATTCTGTTTCGTTTTTTGTTGAATCTCAGTGTCTATGTATATGGTATGTTACGCAGGGCATCTGACGTGATATTTAACAATTATTTCTAAATATACATTGCAAAAAGTATATCACCGTTTTCAAACCTTATAATAAATTTTTTTAGCCTAAATCAAAGTTAGTTGCAAAAGACCAGGAAAATTATGAATTTCATTTATACTTGGTGCATTTCGGACAATAAAAATAGTGTCTTAACTACATGTGAGTTTTACCTAATATTGTGGCACACAATTACCTTAAATTTCAGAAGTTTGAAGTTAGATATTTCAAAATGCAGGTGGATTTTGAAGACTGATTACTTATCTGCAAGTAACCAGGCAGGAAGATTCTTAGCAGAGGAGCCTTATGAATGGCACAAAAATGGCCTAAGTGAAGATGGTCAAATTAACTTAGAGGCACCAAGAAAATGGCGGCTTTTGAAGGAGAAAACAGGCCACGGTGCATTTTATGGGATGAGAATAATCATATATGGCGAATGTATTGCCCCACCTTTGGTATATCAATACCCTCTTATGATCTTACTTATGATATTATATACACATTTTTTTTAACTCATTCCCGATTTTAACGTTTCAGGATACTCTTAAACGGGTAGTGAAGGCTGGAGACGGGACCATATTAGCAACTTCCCCACCATACACTCGCTTTTTAAACACAGGTATTGACTTTGCAGTTGTTAGCCCCGGGATGCCACATGTCGACATATGGGTGCAGGAGTTTTTAAAAAACGAGATACCGTGTGTATATGCTGATTACCTGGTGGAATATGTATGCAAACCTGGATTTCCCCTTGAAAGACATGTTCAGTATGATACAAATGTTTGGGCTGAGAGATCATATAACAAATTAAAGAAGCAGTTAGAAGAAGAGATTTGTGAACCCAGAACTCCAGATAGTGATGATGTGGCATGTGAGGTATGCGGGTCACGTGACAGAGGTGATGAAATGCTGATATGTGGGGATGAAAGTGGTTTAATTGGGTGTGGTGTTGGCACACATATTGACTGTTGTGATCCACCACTTGAAGATGTTCCTGAGGAGGATTGGTTTTGTGTTAAGTGTAGCAAGAAGACCAAGTCTAAAAAAAGTAGCAAAAGGAAAGGCTCTGCATTTAGAGGTTAGTCATTTTATTCCATTTTTTAGCATATTTTGTAGTAAAAAGTACATTTTGTATAATAGTGTGTATCTGTACATATTTTGTAAACTTATGGATTCTAAAATACATTATAAATGTGAAGTTAGCATATTTCTCGAAGGCCCAAAAGCCCGAAAACCCAAAATGGACTTTTGGTTGGATAAAGTTATGAACCGGTTCACGGGCTTTGAAAAGAGGACTAATATTGATTGTGAAAACAAACCAGACCCATGGTTCATGTCCTTTTTTGAGGTTTTTTTATGGAGAATTATTTAACTTCTTTAAAATTTAAAGGATAGTATATAAGCTTAATTATTGGTGGTAATGCTTAAATACTATCCTTTAAAGGCTCGGTGGCGTCTGCGTGGAAACCGAAATAAGCATCTAAACCAAAGCAGGTTGGCTGGTTTTAGATTTACACGGGGTTTGGTTTAAGGGTCGGTTTTTATGATTTAACAATCTGGTGTAAACTGAACCAACTATAATATATTTTCTCCAACTTGAAACGTGTAGTTATGTATATGTATTTGATTCATGGACAATTTTTTTTATCATTTTAATACAAATTTACAAAAAAATCAAAAAAAATTAATTACAATTGGTTCAAACTGTCAAAACCGATCCATCAAACCGATAAAATTGGCCAGTCTGGCCAACTCAACTAGTTTGGATTGTTGTATTATGAAATCGTACTTAACCGTTGATCTATAATTTCATCAAAATCACTTGATGCTACCTAACAAGAACCCTACACGTGCAATCAAGACAACATGACGATAACGGTTTGATGACGAACTCAACAAGAACCCGACACGCGCAATCAAGACAACAAACGGCAACCGCAATATGATGATTGAATGAGAAAGATCGAAATGATTAAAAAGGTTTTCTAAATTAATCCTAAGATTTATATAAACAATTTACAATCTGTTGGGGGCGTGTTTGGTTTCTAAGGGTATTTTCTTTCTATATATACTTTCAGGCATTTCTAGCCGTTTTGCTAGAGTTACTGTTTTTATAAATTTATTTTCATAACCGTTCAGAAAAGAAACAATTAATTTTTATTTTTTAGTGCAAGTATGGACCACATGGGCAGGTCTGACATGGGCAGGTCTAGAAATCCAATCTAATATTAAAAAAATAAAAAATAAATAAAATAAGTAAAGGAAAAAGACGATGATTGGACCACATGGACAGGTCTGACATCATCATATCTGGCCACGACTTCTCCTCTTTCCAATGTTTGCAACATTCAAACATCACGTTCCCAACTTCCAAATCATACCACTCGATCCCTATATCTTTTTTTCCTAATATAAGAGTACTATACCATCCGTGAGAAATAAAACTTGTATTGCATGCCCTTTTGATTTTTTTTTTTTGAAATGCGAATTGTTACCGCACACCCCCCGTCACATGGAAGAGCCTCTCCAACTCCAGCCAATATGTTGCTTAACCGACTTGGCGTCAGAGTTGGAGAGCTTTCAAGGAAAAACCTCACCCAATACGGCCCCTTCCAGGCTTGAGAGAGAGCCGAGGCTCGAACCCTGGATCGACGTAGGTAAAACCCTGGTGTATCAGCCTAAGAGTTAGGCCTCATTTGCGATGCCGCGGAAATTAATGGTGGTGACAGGGATCGAACCCGGGTCCCTTGGGACTTCAGGCCTTACCTCAACCACAACATCTTTGACGCATGCCCTTTTGATATATTAATGTTAATAGTAAATACTCTCGGCGCTCCGCGGCAGATTTCACGTCTATAATAAGAGTTGTTCTTATTCTTGTGTAATTTTCAAACCTTGACATACTATTTCACTAAAAAATGGGCAATTGACATTAACATACACAAATCAATTGACACCGACATAACCAATTAATAGTAACAAATTTGAAAACCACATGAACAGACAATAAGCAATGGACTAACTCACACAAAGTAGTTAATGTCAACGTATATAACTCATAATAATATACATAACCCATTGCAATAACATCACAATTAATTTAACACACTAAACGAATACAAATTTGGTATGGTGGTGAAAATAAGAGTACTAAGAAATCAAATGAAGCAGACATCATAATGGATTTAATAATGACTTTTTAAGTAATATGTTCCTATAATCCATGAAGGAGTGAACATTTATAAATTAGTAGATTGAAGATTACAAAATGATATAGGGGTTGCATATTTACACAAATCACAATTGTCCCATATAAACAACAAAAGCCATTAGGCCCACTTTTTCAAATAAAACTCCTCTTGTGAATAAATGTTTACGTAGAATTTTATGTAATAACCATTATGGCATAAACTTACAATTCAAAGTTGACCAAAATCTACCACACTCATCCGTCTTAATAAAGTATTTGGTTTTATTATCGATTGTAAAATTGTATCCAAAACTCGATCTCATCCCCATAAACTATTTGGTTACTCATTAATTGTTGGATTTGCGAGTTTTTCTACACAATTTAGGAATTATCGTTTTTGATCTTAGCCTGCTAAAATTTCTTTGTTGGGATTCCTGTCACCCAAAACCATATTTCAAAGATCAACTTTAAGTATTTAAAGTATAGTTTTATCAATTCGACAATCTTTATAATTCCAAGTTTTATAACTACTTCAAAACGTTCAAAATATACTAAATATCATATAAATTATGAGCATGTAAAATGTTTTTATTTAATTATATGGTGCATAAAGTAATTGGCATATGCAATCTAAGTGTAATATAGAATAAAACAAAAGAAAGTGAATGGATACCCACGTGAGCAACCTCACAAAATTCCCTTTTCTTCTGTCACAAGCAATTTTAAAATGCTCCCCTTCAATTTTTTGGGCACATTGCTAGAAGAATCATATTCTCATTGCATTTTTTACTGCTTTATTTGTATTATTCTTTTATCTTTATAAATCTATTGAATATTACTCAAAAAATGGAAGTTTTTATTAATACAACAGTCAATGAACCATAAGTTTAGCAAATTATTAAAAGTATTATCATCCAACAGTTTTACAATTATTCAAAAAAAATTAAAAATACAACTTCTTTTGATTCTTCAAATTTGTTATATTTAGAATTAGAACTAACTTTATTTAAAAAATTTAAATGATATATTAAAAGATTTAGAAGTAAAAAAGTTTTAAAAAATTGAAGAACTAAAGAGATAACAAATTAAGTACTGTTTTTTTCAGAATTTATATTATATAACTTCATCATAAGTTTAAAAGCTAAAAGTTTTGTAAAAGTATATAAATAAAAGATTTATAACAATTTCAAGTTAAAAGTATTAAGATTTATAGGTTGCTAGTTATATTTATCAAAACGAAATATTTAAAAGAAAGTTTATAAACTTAAATAAAAATCAAGAAAAGATTAATATTATTTATATTTCATCTATTTAAATTGGGGACTACTAATGGCACACGGGAATTGCTAAATGGACCGGACATATACGCCTCGTATAGGCCAATACGGGGCGTATAGCCCCTAACCTTAAAAATCAGACCTGCAGGTGTCAGTTCTGGTCTGGCGGCTGAGCCTATACGACCCATATAGGCCTATACGCCGCGTATAGACCTATACGACCCATATAGGTCTATACGCCACCTCTTTTTTCAAACTTGAACAAGTTTTGATTTGTATATGGTGAGTATAGCCTTATACGCAGAAGTCTATACGCCCCATATAGGCCTATACGACCTCTATACGACCCATATAGGTCTATATGCCACCTATTTTTTTCAAACTTGAGCAAATTTTGATTTGTATATGGTGAGTATAGCCCTATACGCATAAGTCTATACGCCCCATATAGGCCTAGATGACCCTTATACGTCACCTATGAGATTTTGATGCATGTTAATGTTTGATGTATTAATCTAGTGGATGGTTATTTCTTTAATTATTCGCTCCTAAAGCCACCTCTTGATGGGCTTTACTATACGAGACGGTACGATATTATACTATACTATATTATATTAAGTTATACTATACTATACTTAGCTATACTATCCTATACTAAGCTATACTATGCGATACTACACTAAACTATACTATATTATACTATATTTTATACTAAGTTATACTATACTATACTATCCTATACTTAGTATAGCTTAGTATAGTATAGTATAGTATATTATAACTTAGTATAGGATAATATAGCTTAGTGTAGCTTAGTATAGCTTAGTACAGTATAGTATAGTATAGGATTGTATAGTATAGTATAATATAGTTTTGTATAGCTTAGTAATAACTTAGTATAGTATAGTACAATATAGTACAGTATAGTATAGTATAGCTTAGTATAGTATAGCTTAGTGTAGTATAGTATAGTATAACTTAGTATAGTATAGCTTAGTGTAGTATAGCTTAGTATAGCTTAGTATAGTATAATATAGCTTAGTATAGCTTATTATAGTATAGTATAGTATAGTATAGTATAGTATAGTATAGTATAGTATAGTATAGTATAGTATAGTATAGTATAGTATAGTATAGTATAGTATAGTATAGTATAGTATAGTATAGTACAGTATAGCTTAGTATAGTATAGCTTAGTATAGTATAGTATAGTATAGTATAGTATAGTATAGTATAGTATAGTATAGTATAGTATAGTATAGTATAACTTAGTATAGTATAGCTTAGATATAGTATAGCTTAGTGTAGTATAGCTTAGTATAGTATAGTATAACTTAGTATAGCTTATTATAGGATAATATAGTATAGTATAGTATAGTATAGTATAGTATAGTATAGTATAGTATAGTATAGTATAGTATAACTTAGTATAGTATAGTATAGTATAGTATAACTTAGTATAGTATAGCTTAGATATAGTATAGCTTAGTGTAGTATAGTATAACTTAGTATAGTATAGCTTAGATATAGTATAGCTTAGTGTAGTATAGTATAGCTTAGTGTAGTATAGTATAGTATAGTATAGTATAGTATAGTATAGTATAGTATAGTATAGTATAGCTTAGTATAGTATAGTATAGTATAGTATAGTATAGTATAGTATAGTATAGTATAGTATAGTATAGTATAGTATAGCTTAGTTTAGTATAGCTTAGTGTAGTATAGTATAGCTTAGTGTAGTATAGCTTAGTGTAGTATAGTATAGTATAGTATAGTATAGTATAGTATAGTATAGTATAGTATAGTATAGTATAGTATAGTATAGTATAGTATAGTATAGTATAGTGTATAGTATAGTATAGCTTAGTTTAGCTTATTATAGGATAGTATAGCTTAGTATAGTATAATATAACTTAGTATAGTATAGTATACGATAGTATAGTATAGTATAGTATCGCATCGTATAGTAAAGCCCACCAAGAGGTGGTTTTAAGAGCGAATAATTAAAGAAATAAACATACAACTAGATTAATACGTCAAACATTAATATGTATCAAAATCTCATAGGTGGCGTATAGGGGGCGTATAGGGGTCGTATAGGCCTATATGTTGCGTATAGGGTTATACTCGCCATATACAAATTAAAATTTGCTCAAGTTTGAAAAAAAAGGTGACGTATAGATCTATATGGGTCGTATAGGTCTATACGCGACGTATAGACCTATATGGTGCGTATAGGCTTCTACGTATAGGGCTATACTCGCCATATACAAATCAAAATTTGCTCAAGTTTGAAAAAAAGTTGTGGCGTATAGACCTATATGGGTCGTATAGGTCTATACGCGGCGTATAGGCCTATATGGTGCGTATAGGCTTCTGCGTATAGGGCTATACTCGTCATATACAAATCAAAATTTGCTCAAGTTTGAAAAAAAAAGAGGTGGCGTATAGACCTATATGGGTCGTATAGGTCTATACGCAGCGTATAGACCTATATGGGTCGTATAGGGTCAGCCGCCAAACCAGAACTGACACCTGCAAGTCTGATTTTTAAGGTTAGGGGCTATACGCCCCGTATTGGCCTATACGAGGGCGTATAGTGCGGCGGCGGGTCCAATTAGCAATATTCCGTGTGTGGTTAGAATCACCCTTTAAATTACGGAGATTCTAATGGGACACGAAATATTGCTATTTGGATACGCCGCCGGACCTATACGCCTCGTATAGGTCAATACGGGGCGTATAACCCATAACCTTAAAAACAAGACCTGCAGGTGTCAGTTTTGGTCTGACGGCTGAACCTATACGACCCATATAGGTCTATACGCCGCGTATAGACCTATACGACCCATATAGGTCTATACGCCACCTTTTTTTTCAAACTTGAGCAAATTTTGATCTGTATATGACGAGTATAGCCCTATACGCAGAAGCCTATAAGCACCATATAGGCTTATACGCCGCGTATAGACCTATACGACCCATATAGGTCTATACGCCACATCTTTTTTCAAACTTGAGCAAATTTTGATGGTATATGGCGAGTATAGCCCTATACGTAGAAGCCTATACGCACCATATAGGCCTATATGTCGTGTATAGACCTATACGACCCATATAGGTCTATACGCCACTTTTTTTTTTCAAACTTGAGCAAATTTTAATTTGTATATGGCGAGTATAGCCCTATACGCAGAAGCCTATACGCAACATATAGGCCTATACGACCCCTATACGTCACTTATGATATTTTGATACATATTAATGTTTGACGTATTAATCTAGTTGTATGTTTATTTCTTTAATTATTCGCTCTTAAAACCACCTCTTGGTGGGCTTTACTATACGATGCGATACGATACTAAGCTATACAAAGGTATACTATACTAAGCTAGACTATACTATACTATACTATACTATACTATACTATACTATACTATACTATACTATACTATACTATACTATACTATACTAAGCTATCCTATACTATAATATACTAAGCTATCATATACTAGACTATACTAAGCTATCCTATACTATATATACTAAGCTAAGCTATACTATACTAAGTTATACTATACTATACTATACTAAGCTATACATTATACTATACTATACTAAGTTATATACTATACTATACTATACTAAGCTATATACTATACTATACTATACTATACTATACCAAGCTATACTATCCTATAATAAGCTATACTAAGCTATACTATACTATACTAAGCTATACTATCATATACTAAGTTATACTATACTATTCTAAGCAATAATATCCTATACTAAGCTATACTGTCATATAGTATGCTATACTATACTATACTAAGCTTAGTGTAGTATAGTATATTATAGCTTTAATATATATAGTATAGCTTAGTATAGGATAGTATATCTTAGTATAGTATAGCTGAGTGTATTATAGCTTAGTATAGTATAACTTAGTGTAGTATAGTATAGTATAGTTTAGTATAGCTTAGTATAGTTTAGTATAGCTTAGTATAGTATAGTATCGTTTGACGTATTAATCTAGTGATATGTTTATTTTTTTAATTATTTCGCTCTTAAAACCACCTTTTGGTGGGCTTTACTATACGATACGATACTAAGGTATACTATACTATACTACACTAAGCTATACTACACTAAGTTATACTATCATATACTAAGCTATACTATACTATACTATACTATACTATACTAAGCTATACTATCATATACTAAGCTATATTATCCTATACTATACTAAGTTATACGACCCATATAGGTCTATATGCCACCTCTTTTTTTGAAACTTAAGCAAATTTTGATTTGTATATGGAGAGTATAGCCCTATACGCAGAAGCCTATACGCACCATATAGGCCTATACGACCCCTATACGCCACCTATGAGATTTTGATGCATGTTAATGTTTGACGTATTAATCTAGTGGTATGTTTATTTTTTTAATTATTCGTTATTAAAACCACCTCTTGGTGGGCTTTACTATACGATACGATACTAAGTTATACTAAGGTATACTATACTATACTACACTAAGCTATATTATACTAAGCTAAACTATATTATACTATACTGTACTAAGTTATTACTAAGCTATACTAAACTATATTATACTATACTATACAATCCTATACTATACTGTACTAAGCTATACTAAGCTATATTATCCTATACTAAGTTATATTATACTATACTATACTATACTAAGCTATACTAAGTATAGGATAGTATAGTATACCTTAGTATAGGATAGTATATTATAGTATAACTTAGTATAAAATATTGTATAGTATAGTATAGCTTAGTGTAGTATCGCATAGTATAGCTTAGTATAGTATAGTATAACTTAGTATAATATAGTATAGTATAATATCGTACCGTCTCGTATAGTAAAGCCCATCAAGAGGTGGTTTTAGGAGCGAATAATTAAAGAAATAACCATACCACTAGATTAATACATCAAACATTAACATGCATCAAAATCTCATAGGTGACGTATAAGGGTCGTATAGGCCTATATGGGGCGTATAGACTTATGCGTATAGAGCTATACTCACAATATGCAAATCAAAATTTGCTCAAGTTTGAAAAAAATAGATGGCGTATAGACCTATATGGGTCGTATAGGGGTCGTATAGGCCTATATGGGGCGTATAGACTTCTGCGTATAAGGCTATACTCACCATATACAAATCAAAATTTGTTCAAGTTTGAAAAAAAGAGGTGGCGTATAGACCTATATGGGTCGTATAGGTCTATACGCGGCGTATAGGCCTATATGGGTCGTATAGGGTCAGCCGCCAGACCAGAACTGACACCTGCATGTCTGATTTTTAAGTTTAGGGGCTATATGCCCCGTATTGGCCTATACGAGGCGTATAGGTCCGGTCCATTTAGCAATTTCCGTGTACCATTAATAGTCCCCTTAAATTATTAGATCATACAATTACCGACCGATGACACTAATGGTAGTGTTTTGATGCATAATGTACAACCACTGTTGCATGTGGGTTTTGTTCCGCTGCTTCGCTTGTTTTTTACAAACTAAAAGTGATAATGACAGAAAATAGAATATGAATCCGTTTCACTTTCAATCAAACACATAAAAAAATTTTTTTACAAAAAATCTAGTTCGTTTGACATGTAAAGTTGTAACCAGGGCGTCTTTACAAGTAACTAAAGCGACCGCTTTAGGCTCACAAAGTTTAAGGGCCTCAAAAAGTTGAAAAACAATGTTAATCTATATTAATTTTAAGCTGAAAATATATAATCCATCAGTTTTTGTCATTTTAGAAAAAACATGAGAAAATGTAACAAAATGATTACAAGTTTATTTATGGTTACTATAATAATATTTGACCTAAACATTAATATTATATGTTTTGTCGCTCTATAAAATTAAATTTTAAAAACTTTCATATATTTAGAAAAGTTTGACAAAAGGCTTCACTTTCAAAGTTAGCTTTAGACCCTAAAATGTATTGATCCGCGTCTGGTTGTAAATTGTAATCCATGAAAATATTTTACTAAACAAAACGATGCCCAAGCATTTTCATTTTCCTTTTCCAAATAAGGTTGAGCAAGACACGTCAGAAATTAAAAAGTTGTTGAGTGGACTCATTTTCCTGTAGCCCACCAAGGTGTAGTCATGAGTGGGCTTGTTCGAGCCTCATTGTTGCTACTCTTAGGCACCAAGAAACCTGCTTGAGCCTTTGGCATAATTCGCAAGGCGATTCACGATTTTGAACATTTGATGTTAACCCTTCTTAGAAAATCGAAACGAAAGGTTTAAACGAGTTGAGCCCTTAATCAACTACTCAAAACCCGCTTGTTAAAAGCTTGAATCAAATCAAGCTTAAACGAGCTCGTTTGGGCCCGAGCCTAAGCTAGAGCTTAAATTGAAGCTCATTCAATAAACGAGCTTATTATTTATAGAAGTATAATAATATTTATTTTTATATAATAAATTTGATGTTTGAGAAAGAGAGAAAAAGCTTTAAGAAGAAAGGGGTCTGATGACTAACAGTAGGAAATATTTTGTTAAATAAAGAGATTATAACTAATTTTTTATTTTGATTTAATCAAAACGACGTAGTTTTGATTGGTTTCATATATAAGGTTTGATGCCTAACAACACCATATTCATTTTCTCTATTTATTTTGCGAGACTTGTTTTCGTCGTTAAAACATAAAAAAATAATAGAAAAATAAACACAAAATTGGATGAAACATGTTTTCTATTTGTAATATTTATGGGACGTCTATTAATAAATAAAAAATGATCCATAAAAGAAACATAAGATTAGTTGGTGAATCCTTTCTTATTTATCCTTGCTATGGAAGCTCTAAACTCCTTCATGATGAAAGCGGTTTCTCTTGGCATTTTCATGGTATCTCAACCCCAAACGATAGCCCTTCTCTCTCCCACCTAATTAATGTTGATGATGTCATATTTTTCAATCAATATTTAAAATCTGGCCAGAATCATGAGATGTTTCCACCTTGTTTCTGGCCTAAAGGTGAACCTGGGATAAGAGCAGCATATATGGCATTGGGGTCGATGCAGTTTCGGTCCATGACTTGGCTAGTATGTTTCATTGTCGGATTGGATCTCTCCCATTCACTTACCTTGGCCTTCCGGTTGGTGCAAATATGAAGTTAGAAGATAATTGGGGACCGGTTCTTGAAAATTTTGAATATAGGCTTTCTAAATGGAAGGCGAAAACATTATCCATTCGCGATCATTTAACTCTAATTAAGTCAGTGCTCGGTAGCCTTCACATATACTATTTTTCACAGTATAAAGCTCCAACCAAAGTCATTGTCAGTTTGGAAATCTTTTTTATGCACTATCGAGTGTTGCTACAATGGTTAACAACCCGCCACACCTTCAGGAATGGGCAGCCCACTGTCAACTTCTATAATTTCATCAAAATCACTTGAAGCTACCTATGAATAATCTAATCATTAACAACTCTAATTAAGGGTGTATTTGGTTTGTGGTATTATATGAATGAGTTTTAGAAATATTCATGAAAATCCTTCTAAAAGACCGAATTTTGTAAATCAAACAACATTTAATAATAGGTAATGAGTAATCACCATACCTATTTTTTAAGTTCCTCGGAAAATATTGTGGTTGTAAAAACACAAATATTAGAGTTACAAATACATAAAAAAGACACTTAAAAATATATATTTAACGTTTTCAACTGCCATTATTTTTTAATCTTGAGCGGTCATCTCTTTTAAAAAATATTTTGTTTTATTTAAAAACATATATTTTAGAAACCAGTTTTTAGTAATTTTTAATGAAAGTAAGTCAGAAAACCAATCTACAGTGTTGAGTTCTCCTCCAGCAAATGAATCTCCGTCTGTTCCTGAACCAATCTGTTATCCTTCTTTCAATTCACTTGCTCCTGGACCGACTCGCTTTCTCCTAGTCTGTCATCCGCTGATGAGGTAATTCTAATTTCTTTATCTAATTATATGATTGGAATCATTTCACTAATCCATTACGATTTACGACTTGTTGATTTTAATTTCAATTGTGTGTTTATTTACAAATTTCGATGGGAATAAAAATTTGCAAAGTGGAGCAGACAAATTAAAGACTGTGCAGATGGCCACATGATTTAATGGACTGAACTCCTTTGAATTTGAGAATAACCCCAAAAATTCAGAACAAGAACAAGCAAGGGTGGCCGAGGGAGGCTTGAATCCGGTGAAAACAGACGTGGGTGGGGGGAGAGGGCGTTGAGTGTGGTAGTGGTGGGCCTATCTAATTTATATTAACACTTTATACTCACGTTTTTTTTTAATAAAAGGGTGTTTTGATCATTTTTTTAAAATTTAATAGAAAACTTAACGGCCATCCAAGTAAGGGACCGTCGGTGTTACGTTTTGACAAACCAGTGTACTCTCAATGTACTTTTTCTAACTTGGGGACCAAATTGGAATTTGTGCAAACCACAGGGACCATCCGTGTAATGAACTCTAAGTATTCTAACTACACTCTTTCGGGAAAAAAACTCGATAAACTAAAAACTAAATTTAAGCTTCATTACTTATCCTTAGGTTTAGTAGATGTATAACTATTTTTATATTTGTTTGAAGCTACAATTAAAAAGATAATACAAACTAATTGATCCATCATAAAACTAATCAAGCACCACCAACCTTCTGGTTTAGTTGTAACATCCCGAAATAATTAAACGAATAAATAATAACCGGATCAAGATTTAATCAAGGGATGAATATGAAGTAAGGGAGCGGGTTTGGGCTTGACTCCAATGAGCTGATATGAGCCCATGTATTTAAAGAAATGATCAACATCATCTCCCTCATTCCATCAATTACACAAAAACCCTAGAGAGAGAAAGCTTAAGGTTCTAGAGAGAGTAAGCTTGATGAACAATATTTAAGCTCTGATTTATGCTCCATCTTGCTTCTCCAACACCCTTGATCGATTTTACACGAAGAACCACGAGTTTTGAGGTAAGAATCAACATCAGATCTTAGTTTTCTTCAAAAATGGGTTTTTAGGGTTCTTGAGGTTTTTAAACATAAAGGTTGGATTTTTACGTATGAAAAGTGAATCTAGGCTCAGATCTAACTTCATGGAAGCTAGATAAACGTTTTGAACGTAAAAAGTTAGGTTTTGAATCAAAATCCGACCTGGAAACGCTTGATGTTCTTGAGCCGACTTTCGAGTGTCGGCCACCTGCAAGTGCCAACACTCGGCGAGGAAGAAGACGACGAGAATTGGCCACAAGAGAGAATCGACCCTCAGAGAATCGGCTCCTAAGAGTCGGCCTTCTGAAGAACACGCTGAGAATCGGCTCCTTGCACAAACAGGAAGTCCTGAACGCAAGTTCAGGCGACACTTATGAGTGTGGCTAGCGACTCTCCTAGCCGACACTCAAGTGCGACTAGCGACTCTCCTAGCCGAGACTCAAGTGTGGCTAGCGACTCTCCTAGCCGACTCTCGAGTGTGGCTAGCGACTCTTCTAGATGACTCTCAAGTGTGTCGGCCGACACTCCCATGTCTTAGCCGACTCTTGCATGAAATAATAGGATTTGTACTTTGAGTTATGTGCAGATCAGTATACGCATTAGCAATAGTTAAAAACCTCACCTTCAGGTTGAATACCAGTATACATGTGAGTTCTATGTGCCCCAGTATGTTACGTGCAAATCATTTTAAATGTTTTGGGGCTGAAGTGTATACATTAAATAAATGAATGTCAAGAATGCAAGTATGATCATATGTGATATATATATGAATGCTAATGTGATCATACATGATATATGAAGATGAATGATGAATAAAGAATGAAACGTATGTATACAAAGAATAAAATGAATGAATGGCATAACGTAAATGAATGTAGACTTGCTTTATATATATATATATATACATGTTATGAATGTATGTAAACGTTATGGACGGAAACGATGACAACGGCTACTTCGGTAGACGGACGACCACTCGACTATTATGCAGCCATAAATGAAAGTCAAGAAAGGTAGATTAAACTAAGCCTACTTCGGTAGAATCAGTCGCTCAAGTCGATGTACGACTGTATATATAGTTCGAGTGGAAAACGGATACCTTAGGGCAGACGGACTATGACGGTTGGACAGTTAAGACGGAAGACCGAAGGTTTGCCAGACGGTTAATGAAGACGGACGGTTTCTAGTGCCGGACGGTTAATGAAAAGGGTTACGACGGTAGTTCGAGGGCGTTTGTCTTTGTCACCTACGTAATAAAAATGACGGGTTGATCACCCATATGTGTATGGCCAATAAATGTGCACCAAGAAATAAACATGTATGTATTTATATACGTACCCATTATGAATGTTATAAGAAAGCACTAAGGTAAAAAAGTACAAGTATATACACACATATACATATTTATGTTCAAAAGATAATGTCAATGTCTTCTTGCTTATAAACTAGAACTAATCAACGTTATCTGACTTTTAGTATGCACTTCAGGTAACAAGAAGAAGGGGCGAGCAAAGGCGTGAAGGCTACTCGGCACAACTGACATCCCACCTATTTGAATTTTATGTTAGGACTATGTTATGTTATGTTTGAGACTTCCGCTGTTTGTAATCGAATGATGTATGCTTCCGTTATTTTGAATTTTTAATTTAAATCCAGAACTTTGATAACTATGTTTATGAGTAAATCCAACAAGCGATGTCTCCCCGGAAAAGAGGTCTTATATGAGTGCTAACCCCATGACTTTTCAAATGGAAGGTCATGTGTTCGAGTCTCGTTTGGGACAAAAATGTTCCAGGTTGAGCAGAGGGTTTTCACAGTTGTGAGTTTCCTCCTGGGTGGTGTGAGGCCGGGTCACCACGCTTCTGTTTTTCGGACGTAATGGTGATCCATTTGCTAGGGTGATCTCGGGTGTCCCCGGGTGTCCCGGACATTTGCTTTTAAAAAAAAAAAACCTAATCATGCCATTGCCCATTGGCGCATCGGACGTATAAACCGAATACGATAGGTAAAGTGAGGAACCATCAATATTTTAGGGAAGAGGATCATACCGCAGGAATCCAATGGTACTGTATAAAGGCCCATCATTTAAATTAAATTAATTATGGTAAATTAAATTTCAAATCGTAAACTTATAATTCCCTGTTTTAGTATGATTTAATCAATATAATTAAATTTCAACCTTGAATTTGAAAAATGTTAAATTAGTGAGAACTTTCTGTTAAATTTGGTGAGATATTAAGATTGAATAATTAAGTTAAATACAATCTTTAAAGATTCTATTATTGTAGAATCAAATCATTAAATAAATTTGATTTTGATTTGGGCCTTCAGAAATGAATTTGATAAATAAGTATTTTAGTCATAAACTAATTATGATTACACAATTATATACTTAAAAAAGTGTAATATTTAACAAATAAACACCCTTAAACTACTTATATAATGAGGAATGTTTGTAAATTAATCAAACCTCATAAAAGTTAAAACACCTTAGTGCGAGTAAATTCAATTTTTTAGATATTTTGATAAAACGATAATCTTTTTTCGGAAGAAATAAAAATAAAGGTGGGGAATAATACTTCAAAATATTAACCAGACCAAATAAATATAAGAAAACTTTAGGAATTTTATCTAATCTAGAAATAAACTGTGTTTTGTTTGGATGGAAGTTATCAATGATAGTAATAGGTTAAACGATCATTAGAATATCTCCATCTTTATTTATATAATTTAACTAAATATCGTATTTTTTTAAATTAATTTACATTATCACATCTCATAAATTGTGTGCGTTTTCTAATTTGACTATTCAATTTGATAAAGTATATAATATCTATTTTTTTTTCTGAAAAGAAATAGAATGCATTATTAATGCATATGTGTTGTTGCATTCGGAATTAATTTCTCCACCCTTTCTCAATTATAACACATCTGTGACTGAAAAAAGAAAATGTCAGCAGCATGGATATGTTAATAAAGTCTGTGACTGACTATACAGATGGTAAAAGAAGCAACAGTAATAATTTATTTGGCGCCCACGCAAGACAAACCAAATCATCCAACCTACCACTTTTTATAAATGTTTTCTTAATTAAACTCATCATCTTACCGATCAGTTTAAAAAACTGAATAAAGTTATAAATATTTTAAATACATATAAATAATTAAATTAAAATAAATTATGAAAGTAATTTGTATTTTGATAGAGATTTGCAATACAAAAAAATTATGTTGGCTGGAATAAGAAATAAATAAGGTATAGAGACGAAAAATAAAAAAATGAAAATTCGGACCAACGACCGGTTTCCGATCAGCCAAAACGAAACGATTCAAAAGTGCTTAACAGGACCGATTGTATAGATGGTTCCCAGCCTCTACTTCATAAAGAAGTTGTTTTTACCATCATATTTACTTCAAATCTTGAGAACAATGGTTATTTTTTGTGGCACATTTTAACACAGCACATGTACGAGACCGAAAGGTAATGGTAAAGTAATACTAGTAAAAAAAAACAAATATAGAACAAAATTTCAAGGTTTTTCTGGCATGTTTCCTTTGTAATTTACCCTTTCCCCGTTTGTACAAAAATGACTTCAACGTTTATTTATCACCGGCACCGGCATCACCCTTCACGTCTCCGATTCCGACCAACATATCATTTAACATTAACACGTCAAAGCTTCAAACTTGACCGGTATAGGGCGGTTAAACCCAGACTGTGACAACAAATTCCCAACCACCGCAAGATCTCTACAAAACACCCCTTGATGTTGATACACCGGTGCTGATTTTTTCATTTCACCATTCTGTCCCTCCTTCAATGATGTGGTTTTAACGGGTTCTTGTTGTAAAGCTGCAGAAGATTTCTTTCTGTCAATCTCTGCGATCTCCTCGTCCAATATTATGCCCAAAACATTTGTATAACCTCTTTGAATCAATCTGTATAATAATAAAGACGACATATTTGCTCGATCTCTAATTGAATCTATATCAAGCTCATCAGCGAGTTCACACCGGTCGATGAAACTATTTGATTTATCGGGTTTGTGACGCAGGGTAAGCAACAAATGTGCTCTCTCCAATTCGGATCTTGAACAGCCCCGTCTCAACCCCATTAGGGCATGGTAATCTACATTCCCTGTTTCGCCTGAAGCAATTTTTTGTTTCAGTTGTTGGCTTTTTGTCGCTAGAGAACAGAGCTTTCCCGGGATTTCAGTGTACCGGATGTTTTGACGTTTCCATGCCGGACCGGCTAGTTTCCGATCACGGAGAATTGAGTTGTATAACAGTTTTAAGTGTTCGAGATCGTGAAGAGAGTCAGGGAGACAACGAATTGATTCAAAAAGTGAAGCTCTTGTTCTTAGAGCTTCAATACACGACGGATCTAATGCTAGGGTTCGGTTACAGTCTGCTATGGCCTCGGCGATCCTGCCGGAAGATTGGTACGCGGCGGCACGGCGGATGTAGCACTCGGCGAGGAAGCCTTGAGGCGCGCCGCGTCTACCGTCGATGATTTTGGAGAAGTGTCTGATGGCTTCGGTGTATAGACCGGCTTCTAGGGCGGCGATTGCGGCGGTTTTGCGACGAACGAGAAGCTTTATGTGACCGAGGAGATGGCAGATGCTTTCGGATTCTTTCCTTGGTGGCGTCTGCGGCTGGTTACAGTCGGTGAAGGTATCGGCGGAGAAGGAAAAGCTGTCGTCAGACCAGCTTATGCTTTGACGGCGGAATGCGGCAGAAGCGAGGCGTTTTCCGGTCTGAAGAAGTGCCATGGCGTCCTCCATTAGACCTAGGTGGCAACAAGCTTGACCTAGAACCAAGTACCTGAAATTGTGGACGTTAAACTCGGTCAGAAATCACTGAGTTACAACTCGTTTCACCAAATGCCAGAATTAACAATGTTGTCATAACCGGATCAGTCGTCGAACCGGTTCATGGTCAGACCGATTGGATAGGTCAGACCATTTTTAAGAAACTAAACAACATTATAAATAATATAAAAACTGAACACACAAATTTAAAATGAATTTAAAGTAAATTATAACAATACATTATTTTTTTGTGTGGATTTAAAAAGTAAATAAAGTATAAGTATGAAGCCTCATGAAATGAAAACAGTTCAAGTACGGATAACCGGACCGGTAATGACAACATTGTTAACGTGTCTGGTCCGGGTACGACCAGTCCGATTCTAAAAACATTGAAAATTATCTAGTTTTTTTTTATAAACAAAGAGATTTGATTTTTTCAAAGTTTTAAAAAATAAACTTTGCTTGAAAACCATGAAGCTACAATAATTGTGGATATTTGTTTGGAGTATTCCACAAGCTAATCTATGGAAGATCAAATGAATGCAACTGAAACGGCGTTGAAATTAGTCAATTACCTCCATTGCCCTTCTTTTTCGCCATTTTTAGCGAGGCCAGCCCTAACCTTCTTCTTCAAATCGGAGACAGAGAAACACTTGAACGACGGTTCAGTATTGTCCGGCGAGTTCTCACCGGAAACCAAAAGCTTCACCCGTTCTCTAGACAACTGCTGAGAGTTTCCGTCAGACGAAACCGACGAAGACGATGTAGACGAATCACCTGAACACATTTTCAGGCTAGGTATATAATCCTGAAGCATATCAGCGACATCCTTATATCTTCTGAGATAGAGAAGCGATCTGGCTTTCAACTCAAGCGCCTGCTCAAATCTCGGCGACAATGCAAGCGCTGCATCAAGCAGATTGAGCGCTACTGCGATATCACTCTTTTCCGATGACGAAATTAGGGCTCTAGCATCTTTCACATACTTATCAACGATCTGCACGTGAAATATTGAAATCAAACATCTAATTAGGTTTAAAATAAACAGATTTTGATGAATTCGTACCTTTTTGTTAGTTATCCACCAATGCTTCTTTTCAACACAGCCATGAGGAGGAGATACAGCCATTGTTGTTGATAGGCGGTGATCAACCATTAAAATCTCCTCCGGAGTGTATCAATGAATGAAGGAAATTTTGCATATTAATTTACAGAGTGTGAGAGAGAAGAGGGAGGGGGAGGGTTTTAAATGTAAGAGAGAGAAGGGGTTGTGTGTAAATAAAGTGCCAGCTGTGAAGAGAGAGAAAGGTTTTGATCCATGGCTGGCACCATACATTCTCTCACTTATTTCTTATTAACAGAATAATACTGATTCTTACTATCAATCATTATAATTTACCATTCATTTTTAAAATTAGAGTTAATTACACATATGGGTCATATAGTTTAAAAAAAATAATAGGTATAAGTTTTAAGTTTAAAAAATAACAAATAAAGGTACTAAGTTTTGTTTTTGTAACAAATATGAGTACTTGGTCTAACTCTAGTTAAATTCTAACAAAAAAACAAACTCATATGAAAAATACATGAGAATATATTTGTAATTGCATCTTGTATTACCCTTATTCCCTTATAAAACAAACATCAGCCCTTTGATTACATTTGTTCTTCCATATTAGGGTAAAAACCTTTATCAGAATGTGGTTAATCAGAAAAGATGGGTAATATGACTTATCCCTTCATTTGAGCTTTTTTCAAAGCTTGGAATAGGACCATTACAACAAGCCCGTATCCTTTTTTGGCAATTTCTGTAAAAGCTTATTTCCCTTCTTGTTTCCACATCATGTCTTTTAATAAGGTCTTTAATTTCTCTATTATTCCCAAAGTGTTGACCAACATAAAAAGTACATTTCTCTTTTGAACCTTTCTCTTTTGAACCTTCCTGTTTCTTTCTTAATCTTCTAAATGCCTTATTTCTTGCATTCTCAGTGCCTTCTTCTGATTCAGAAGTTCCAAATGAATCATTACTCAAATACTCTTCTTCCTCTACATTTACATCAGATCCATCATTACTATTTTTAGAATTTTCATTCAGGTTCACTTTGAAATTGTTCATATCCACTTCAACTTCATTTACCACATTTGCTTCATCAACAAAGTGATCACCATCTTCCTCATTGGCATCATTGACTTCATTGACTTCATTAACCATATTCTGCCCAAAATCATATTGCCAGTCAGCTATTAGTATTTGTTCATCATCAATTTCCACTTGCACTTATTTATCACCCTTTACACTAGAAGTAGACCCTTCACCTGATTTCCATTCCAATATCAATTTATTTGAAGCTCTTTTATTAGCCTCAGATTGTAATTGTTCATCAACTTCTTTAATAACCAAATTTGATTTCTCATGTTCAATGTAAACAGCAATGCACCTGTGGACATGTACATGCTTCAGTAGGTTTAAAACATCATTGTCGTTCCCTAAAGCCCTCAATCCAAAGTCTAGATCACTTTCGGGAATTAGAAAATGGTAATACATAATTGAGCCTTTTGGATAACCTAATCTTTGTATAATGTCGTTCATTTGATCAACACTGAACTTCTCTATTTCCAGAATATCCACATAGTTTATCTTGCCCTTTTCATAAACCCTATAGTAATCTTCGACGCAAAATTCTCCCCCATGGTGAATCTTAATGGAGAAAACATCACGATGAATGTCTGCTAACAAAAAAACGAGTTTAAGGTCAATCATTGAGTAATTGACACGAGAGAGTTTACAAAAAATCATATGTTTTTCAGGATGTTCAAGCGATTGCGAACACTTACCGTAGAACAACTCGACATCAGACTCATCAATGCCATCTTCTCTGATTAACCACATTCTGATGAAGGTTTTTGCCCTAATCTGGAAGAACAAATGTAATTAACCACATTACTGATTTTTACAGATTTTTCTTTAATGAGTTTACTTATTTTAACTCATTTTTAGGGTTAAGTTTGCAATCATAAGTCACGTGGATGGCACATGGGCTAATTTTCCGTTAAAAAGTAACTGATGTTAACGTCAGGGGCTAAAGACGCAACTATGTCACAAAAATTTGGGCTAAGTTTGTAATTTTTAAAACCCGGGGGTCAAACATGCAATTTGATCAAACCACAGGGGCCATTTGTGCAATTAACTCCGGAAGAAATTAATGTCCTATAAATCTTATAAAATAAAGCCATAGGAAAAACGAAACCGTTAAAAATATTATATTGTACAAAATAAACAAACTTATTCTGAACTACCTATGAAAAAAATAACAAGCCTTAATGTAAACTTATGCGTTGTAGTGAATTAGTTAGTAATATTCCAAAATTTTATCTAAAAAAACTGAACCGTAACAAAGCCATTAAGCAAAACCATTTAAAAAAAAAGTAAAGAGCTAAAAAATTCATAATGACATTGTATTTAAGTGTTTAAATAACTTGTAAACTAGCATGCCCACTTCCGTTTTAAGCGAAACTTACATCGAAACGTAGAGAAAAATAAGCGTCGCAATAGTATATTTGGAATTTTATAAACATCATATTTTAAAAGTTATAAACGAAAAAAAAATAAAAAGTCTATAGACATAACATGTGTCATGATATTATTGGCTAAAAGAAATAAAAAAAGAGAGAGGTGGTGCATGAGATAGATGGCGGTTAAAGAGAGATGAGAAGTTGGTGATCCTTTAAATACTTGTACTTAATGCATGGAGTGATTGTAGTTTGTTGACTATAATTTATATAATTTCTAGTTGCATATCTTTTATAATTAACAAATAGTGGGTCTACTTTTTTTTTTAGCGACAAACACACACTTTATAAAATCCACATATTTTGCTCATTTATAGGATTTAAACTCTTACCACTTGAAAATGGGTAAACTCCAGATGTCACTAGACCAAGAGACAATCGACAAATAGTCGGTCTACCAAATCTCATTTGTAACATTCTTAATCTTAAAAAAAAATATTACCTTTATATTGAAATTTTTATTAACAAAAATAAAGAAAATAACTGAATTTAAATTATTTACTAAAATATATCAAAATTATTGTGTGGTTCATTTAAAAATACTTAAATATGAATAAATCACGACATTATATACTCTATTAAAATGCAAAGTTATGAACATTAGATTTTTTCAATTAGAGACTGTTATGTGGTGATTTCTAGTTCCTTTTTAATTTTTTTTAATATGTATATGTGTGTAGTGAATCAGAGTGTTAACAGGAATGAGGGCTGTCGTGGTGGTTCTCGCGTTGCCATTCATAACCGTGACGCGGGTTCTTTCTCAGCCCCCAGGATGGTTCAGTGTTTACACACCTTTGTCACCTTTTGTGAGAGAAACTCTATGTTGAGGAGTTACTCGAACTATTAGGTCATCACTAATATCAACATACCTAACTTATTTTCCCGTTTTTCTTTATAACAATGAAACTTTTATAAAGGTTAATATTCTCTCTCTCTCTCTCTATATATATATATATAAGAGAAGGATCAAGAGAAAATCATAAAGTTAGACGAAAACCGAGAAAACAATTAAAAGCCAATCAAATAATTTATAGATTTTTTTATTTTTTTAATTTATTTCTAAGTGTATTAATATAACATGAAACAATTTACCAAAAAAATATTTTACGTATTATGTTTTACGTATAGGTAACCACATTTTTTTTGTTTTCTACTTAAATGATTTTTTGGTAAAAATGTGTATAATATTACATTGATACTCTTATAAATAAATAAAAATAAAATAAAAAATAAATATTAGTATTTGATTGGTTAAAATTGGTTTTTTTAGTGGTTTTCTCGGCTTTCGCCTAACTATGTGGTTTTCTATATATTTTTCTCTCTCTATTTATTGCACAAATATCTCTCTATTTATTACACGGATATTCTCTTAACCTTTGATTCCATTCACAATAACCTAAAGAACTTGAATTTGGGCTAGTTCACGGTGGATAAACCCTAAGAAAATACCTTGATAATTTTGGGCTACGAGTGGCGGCGATGAAGCTTTCAGATACTTCATATTGTGTTCGAAGCTGTCAATTGTGTTTGAATCATTGTTGGAGGCGGTGGAATTTTTAGATCTGTGGTGGAAGACACAAACATGCCAATCAAGATGCAGATCCAAGCCATGGCTTATACTTCTTATGCTTCATTTTTCTTTAACTGATTTGCCCTAATTTTATCCGTAGCGTACCAATCTATTCGTTTGTTCATAAGACATTGCCCTAATTTTTTTTCTCTGTTGGGGAAAAATGTCAAAATTATGGTCGAGGTTATCAGCCATGTTCAGAAATCGGACGTTCATCGGAGCCGACAAAGCAGGAAATCAATACTATGTCCGTACTGAACAGATCGGCGGTATCATCTATTTACTTAAATAGGTCTTAGTTAGTTGTTAACCATAACTTGTATCTTTGATTCTCGGTAACCCTTTTTTTTTCTCCAAAAGTTCAAAAATATATTGTTGTGAATTTGGAGATAGAGCTCTTGTTGACTGAATATCAAATTCCTTACTTATAAACAATCTAGATGTAGGTAGAATAATAATAGCTTATATTACAATACCCTTTTATTTATTTGTTGTAAGGACTCTAACAACAGTTATATGCTTTTGGTAAGGACTCAAAATTTGGCATATTTTTATATATTTACGACATAGTGACATGTGTAACAATTTTAGTTACATATGTAAAGTTTTGCTAGCTACACATGTAACATTTGCTACTTATATATTTAACTACATGTAAATTAGTTGAACCAAATAAAAGGAAAATAAATGTTCGAATATTTTCAACATCTTATCATTAGTTTTGTTTATCGATTGCATATGGATAAAACTTTAAATTCTAAGACTTTGTTGTTAAAACTTTGGTGTTTAGAGAGCATGGCTACCCCTTTGTCAACCAAATCACCTTGATCTGAGATTTGTCAGCTATATACAAGTACTAGTCCAAATATCTTTGTCCTATTTTGTAATGAAGATTTTCTTTGTTAGCTTCATATGTTACATTTTGGTAGCTACATATGTAACGATCCTTGTTACATATGTAATTTTTTGCCAGTCAGAAAAGTTTCTAGATGAATGTTTCTCTCTTTCTAGCAAAGTTAGAAAAGTGTGGTACAGAGATAAAGATAAAATGATACTTGGTTATACAAGAAGAAGACACATTTGTAATGGATTTTATGTGTGTTTGTTTGCTTTTTGTAAAAATTATATAGGTAACTTCATATGTAACATTTGTAAAATGCTTCTTGAAATGAAGACACATTTGTAATGGATTTTATATGTGTATTTGTATGCTTATTTTAAAATTTGCAATGGTACAAAGAGAAAGATAGAATGATACTTAGTTATACAAGAAACGAAGACACATTTGTAATGGATTTTATGTGTGTGTTTGTATGCTTCTTGTAAAAATTACACAGTTAACTTTATATGTAACATTTGTAAAATGCTTCTTATAACATTTGTTAGTTA
Source organism: Smallanthus sonchifolius (assembly GCA_023525975.1). Lineage (NCBI taxonomy): Eukaryota > Viridiplantae > Streptophyta > Magnoliopsida > Asterales > Asteraceae > Smallanthus > Smallanthus sonchifolius. Next base: position 87,305,110 of record CM042030.1, on the reverse strand, counting down.
CATGTGTGTGTTTGTATGCTTCTAAATATGTAACATTTTTTTCAGCATTTGGGTGCATATATATAACATGTTCTCGTCTTAAAAAAAACCTCTTATAGTTACTGAATGATTTATTTAATATACTATAATTTAAGAATGATTTTGATAATGTAATGCGATGTTACATACGTAAATTTACTTTTTTCTATTAAAAAAAACATCGTCTAAAAAGTTTTATGATTTAACAAATCATTAATTTGAAAAAAAGGTAGAGAGAAGAATAAAAAAATCATTAATTTAAAAAATAGATGAAAGAGAATGTTGATATGATGGTTTGACTTTTATAAAAGGTTGAAAATGTGGAGAGAGAAAAATATAAATCAAAATTACTCTTTTACCCTTTTTGTACTAAAAATCGTTATTTTAATAAATCCACTAGTACAAAATAGTGGATTAATCTAATCCTTAGATTTCAATCCATCAATGGTTAATATTGGGTTTCTTTATCTCACATGGGTTTCTATGATATCCATACCCTATATATATATATATATAAATATATATTAAAATATATGACATTATAGATATAGATTAAAAACCAAATTCTTAGGAATAGTTTCTAAGTCTGATTGGGTTGTCGTCACGTGTCACGTTATCATTGGTTAAGCCGAACTTTTTTGTTATTATATACAGCTTTGCACACACATTAAAAACCGTGCTTCCTTCCCTTTGACCCGGGTTCGAGTCCCTGTGTGACCTTTTTTCCCACTTTACTTAATATTTTGTCTTTTTTAACTGTTTTGCGTTTAATTAAGATCGCGAGGAGTCTAGTTTATTTTAACTTTTTTACGTCTTATGTTTTTCGAGAACGCGTTTTGATATTTTATGTCTTAGATTTCTCGAACACGTGTTTATGTGTTTGGTATCATGGAGGACTTCCCGCCGCAACGTGTAGGTTGACATCCCACTAGTTATTTGTAAAATAAACGATCTAGGAAAACTATAGTTAATATATTTTGTTTTTTATTTAACTAGTGGGCAAAAGTGTGAAATGGTGATTTTGATGAGTATATCTTTAAGGCAAGTAAGTATGAAAAAGGTAGGCTTATCTTGCAAGGCACAGGAATCACGCTTTTGTCCCCGTCTTTAGCAGATGGTCATGGATAGTAGTAGTATTCAATTCTTTACGCTTTGGCCTTTGCTTTTTCTATCTTCAAATCATCATTCATATTCACCAACCTTTCCATTAAATAATTAGTCACCCAAATCATCTCTATATGATGTTTTTTTGTAAAATATGTTTTGGAATGTCGAGTTAGACTATATACCAATGATGGTTTTTGGCTTGCTGAGTTAGATTTTAGAGTGGTTAATGACGGTTATGATACATTTTTGTTAGCATAATAAGTCTGTCTATGGGCTTTAGCCCATTTAGCTTGTAAGACTTTACCTACCTATTTAATGTTTGTTTTCTCTTCATTGTAACCTAATCTTCATTTGAATAACATCGAGCCTCCATCTTTCTCTGTATATGTTTATTAGTTAACATGATATCAGAGCTGGTTCGATCCATGCTTGATTGAAGACCTTTGTTGTCGCTTCCGCTCCATTGTTGATTCGTTCGTTGTTTGGTTTGTTCGCTGTTGAAGGGTTATTTGTTGCTGTCTCATTGTTGCTGCTCTTGCTAGCTTGTTGATTTGTTGTCATTTGTCTGGTTACTGAATCTGCGCCGCCATAATCAAAACTGGTTAACCCTAATTTTTTATGCTGTAGAAACTACCTGCCCGAAACTACTCTTCTACTGTCGTTCTGATTTGATAATATGGCTGGGAAAGATGACTCTCTTCAGTGCATTAGTACTCGTCTGGATGGTAAGAACTACGCCTACTGGAGTCACGTGATGAAAAACTTTCTTCGAGGGAAAAATATGTGGGGTTATGTCACATGTACTAAGAGAAAGTCTACTGATATGTGACGGGTGGTCCGTAGGACGACCCTTAAGAGCTATAAATGGTATTTTAATCCTACATTTAATCGAGTAATTGTCTAGAATTAGATGACTACGTTTGCTTGTGTTTCAGGTACATTCGGAGCTTAAAAGTGTGGAAATGAAGGTTCGAATAAACGCGGATGGATTGGAGAGTGAAAGACGGAGCATAGCTGAAAAAAATAATTTCTTTGAATTGAAGAATTAAGAAGATAACATGATAGAGGAAGAAATCACGAGAACGTGGGCGCAAACGGCGAAGAAAACGGAGTTGAAACGAAAAAGTTATGAAGAAAACAAAATTGAATGCTGAAGCCTACCGTAGCTTACGGTAGCTACCGTAAGTTACGGTAGCCCCCATCACTTTTCTTCCACCGTAAGGCAGTAGAGACCCACCGTAGCACTTCAAAAGCTACCGTAAGCTACGGTAGATACCGTAGCTTACGGTAGACATTGACGTAGAAAGTGTAACTGCCCATAAAAATCAATTTTCGAATGGGCTTTTCATTACCTGATGATTGCAGGCGTTTTAGAGCGGTTTTTGGGCGAAAATTGAAGAATTCTTGGGTTCCAAACAATCTCTAAACAATTCGGTTTGTGTTTTGATTCATATGAACATTAATCTTTGTATGATGATGATGCACCAAGGCATGAGTGGCTAAACTTGTGGTGTTCATCCTAGGTTGAAGGTTTGTCTAAGACATTTGTGTTTTTATCCGTATTTCTAGAATAATAGACTTGCAATGTTTGTTTGTTTATTATGGTGTGTGAATGTTTGTTTGTAAATTGTTGATTGATGTTTTGATCATAATCTAAATCGTACGTTCTTGGTGTCGTTGACAATCGAGATATTACAGGAGGGATTAGGGTTGGATATTGGTTAATTGGTCATCGGGTAACAACCTTGCATTTTCATAATCCGAGTACTTAGTTCCCTTTTATCACAAACAAGTGGTCACACATGAATCATGTCTATGTGATTCTTTCTAGTTGGATTTAAACACGAATGTCAATTGAAACCGGAAACCTAGGATGATCGCTTTTTCCTAAACTGTTTACAAAGCTAATTTTTGATTTGAAATTTATTTAGTTAATCTTAGTTGTTGAAACCAAACAATCAAAATCGTGAATTTACATTTCTTGCAATTTAGTTTAAGTTAGTTAAATCCAAAGCTACATAATAAACACATTTTCCACAAACTCCTCGTGTTCGATACCCACTTACCGCTAGCTATTTAGTTGTAATTGGTTTATTTTTGAGTGAGACTTCGACCTCACGTCAAATTTTGGCGCCGCTGCCGGGGAGTAGTGCGCAACGTGTGTTAACTTTCGTAGTTTTTTGTTTGTTATTTTCGGGTTTACGCTGGTTGTGTTAGTGTGCAGGTACTTACAGGTGTATGCATACTAGAGGCTCCAAAAAGTCATTACCATTAGCATTTGATCCGGAAATTGAACGGACACTTTCACGGAACCGAGTTTTACTTAGGGAGAACAAAGTCATTGGGTCTCCTACTACACCGAAAAACATCATGGATCCACCAATTCTCACTACGGGTCAAACACTACCAACCACCACACCTCCTATTCCATCAAGTCCTATAACAAATGAGAGCAAACCTACAAATACCACTGTTCCTACAAGCACACTTCCACCAAATCCATTGAGCTACCAAACTGCATCAACTTTTCCACCATTTAACCATTTCTTCCCGACTCAAGGTCAATCATCTTCCCAACAGAGTCAACCATTCCCATTTCAACAAGACCCACCTATAACTTTTACCACCCCGGTTCAACAACAAGAACCACCATCGAGGTTCCAATATCAACAATCTCCCGCGATGCCATTTATGAGGGTGCAAGATGATGGGTTTGATGGCGGTTATGAAGATGAATATGAGGGGTATGATGAAGGTGAATATACCCTTGGGGGTAATGGAAATCAAACGGGATTTCAAGGAGGGGGTGGATTTGTGCGAAAACCGCAAGATATACCGCAAGCTCCACAAGGTCAACCTCGACAAGTTCAACAATATGAGCAACAAGTGCCTCAACAACAACAAGTGGGGCAAATGTTTCAACCACCAACTCAACAATTCGCGCCTCAAAGACCAGTTCAAAGACCAATGGTTCCACCACATCCAAGAGTTCAATTGGGTGTGCCAAGAAGATATAATCGGGAGGCCGTGAGGGGTATTGAAGCACATTTTAGGCCGGTTATTACCAACAATCCTTCACCGGTAGTTATTCCTCAAAACAATCAAGGGAGGACGTTCGAAGTTAGAACTAATTCCCTCCAAAGTTTACCGAAATATAAGGGATTAGCAACAGAGGAACCTTATTTTCATTTGGAGGCATACGATTCGATATGCAATACTATCGGTGGGCAAGGATTTTCATCGGATGAAGTAAAGTTGGTATTGTTTCAATTCTCGTTGGAAGATAAAGCGAAGAGATGGTTTTACACTTTACCATCAGCTTCGATTTATACATGGGCGGAGATGCAACAAAGATTTTTAGAAGAATTTTTCACGGCCCAAAAGACCAACGATGCGAGAAGAAGCTTGAGAAGCTTTCAACAACAACAAGGTGAAATGTTTCACGAAGCTTTCGAACGGTTTAATTTGATGATAAAAAATTGCCCTCATCATGGGATCGAATTGTGGGAATTGTTGAACGCGTTTCATGAAGGGTTGAATTCCGAAGATGCTCGTGACTTAATGTCTATCACGAATGGTACATTCGGTACTAATCACGAGCAAGACGATTGGGCGTTTTTGGAACAAATGGCGGTCACATCAAAGAGGAAGGCTCAATCATCTAGGAGAGCGAGACCGGCCATTACTAGAACCCAAGTGCATGAGATGGAGGATGGTAATGTGCAAACCACTAATCAAGTTTATGATGTTTGCACTAACTGTAATGAATTGGGTCATAGGGCGGATGTTTGTTTGGTGGGTGTTGTTGAAGGGCAATATGAAGAAGTGAATGCTATTCAAGGCCAAGGGGGCGGTGGTAGAAATTACAACATGAACTCGAATACATATAACCCCGGGTTACGAAACCATCCAAATTTGCGTTATGGAAACCCGGCTAATCAAGCCAATCCGAATTTCCAAGGAAGTCAAGGAAATTATGTTCCTCGTCAACAATTCAACAATCAAGGCTTCCAAAGGCAATTTCAACAACCGGGTGGTGACCAAAGTGGCTATTCGGGTCAAGTTACTTCAAGTGGGAATGAAGTGATGGATATGCTCCGGATGATGCAACAAGATATGCAAAGGAGGAATCAAATGGATGAGGCTCGGTTGCAAAAAGATGAAATTCACGACAAATCCATCCAATCCTTGACTACCCAAATGGGTCAACTTGCAAGTGAGGTGGCCCTTTTAAAAAAGAACAAAGGTCAACTACCAAGTGACACAGTGACAAATCCCAAGAACATCAAAAGCTTGAACATTAATGTGGTAAGTACCGTTCCCAATAGTGAATTTAATGAAACATTTCTAACCTCTTCGTGTCAAGTGAATGCAGGTATAGGAAAGGAGGCCGAGGCGGAAAATGACAAAGAGCATGGGGCACCAATCGTGCCAATCCGAGTGGAAAAATTAAAAATTCCTCATGCATTGTTGGACTATGGGGCGGGCATGAGCGTGCTACCAGGCGAGTTGTATGGCATGTATGACTTTGGCCCGCTGCAAGATATAGACACCATGGTGAGCTTGGCAGATGAAAGTTGGAAGCGTCCACGGGGAGTAGTTAGGAATGTTAAGATTCAGTTGGGAGAATTTGGGTACCCAGTGGATTTTCTGGTCCTAGACTATGCTTCTACTAAAATGGCAGCGCAACAAAGGGTAATCTTAGGCCGACCGTTTCTATACACAGCAAATGCTCAAATCAATTGTAGAGACGGGGTTATTACCATGACAAAAAAGAACTGTAAGTTATCATTTGATGTTCAAACTAGAGTGATTATTTATGAATCCAATGAGGGGAAGGGTGGTGAGTCTAGTGATTTTATGACAAAAGTGTGTCAAAGAATGAAAATAAATCACCCACCGGATCGTGAAGAAAAGCATACGGGATCAAGTAGGAGTGTATTTGATTACCCACCGAATCGAAACGGGACGGATGCATTTTACTCAATGGCACGATGTAGTGATGGAGATGGCCGGAATCGTTTCTTTGAGCCACCATAAACGGGGGTGGCACGGTCTGGCTGAAGACCCGAAAATTTAGTGCTGCTCGGGAGGCAACCCGGGGTTTTTCACTGACATTGTTATTTCTTTATTTTTCTATGTTTCAGGGCTATGGCAACACTCAAGTGTGAGGAAGATGTGCGGATAGTTGTGTGAAGGTGGTGATAGGAAATCGGATCATTTACAACATCTGTTGTGTCAAACTTCATCAGGTCCATGTACTCTTTCCTTAGACTTGTCATGTTCTTTAGCCTTGAAATATTGGTAGTTAGTTTGTTTGTTTGTTAAAAAAAAAAAAAGTTTGGTGTGTTTTGAGCGATCTTTCTCTTCAAAGCCATACATTGGGGACAATGTATCCCAAGTGTGGGGATGGGGGAAATTTTTTTTTGAAAAATTATGAAATCAAGCGAAAAATGGTCTAAATTTGAAAAGTTAAAGTATTGAAACCGCATAACACTCCGGCAACCCCGTATACCCTTTTTCTTGGTGAGAGTTTGAGCCATCTATTTGAATTGTTAGAAATATTTTCTTTGATGAGAGTGGCAATGGGTGGGGGTGCATTAGAACTTGTGCTTGAATTTGGTTTGAGGCCTTAGCTTGATATGTATGTGAAAAGGATAAGGGCATTTAGGTAGTCTCGTCACAATGTGTGTGAGTGTGGGATTCGGGGGTTGGGCCTCATAAATTACACATATGAGCATGGTAGCGAGATGGGCGGGGGTTTGGTCCATTAGTAACCATATTTGAGCTTATTGCCTATCATTTGATAACCCATGCCTACCGCCCAAAATATCTTACCTGTTTGAGAAGACCCGGTTTAGTAGTTTAGTAGTTTTAGTACGTAGTGTTCAATGTTTGTTTTGTTTAAAAAAAAATGAAAAAAAAGAGAATTAAAAAAAAAATTATGAGAAAAATACAAAAAGAATGAGAATAAATGTGGTAGTAGTTTGAAAGAAAAAAAAATGCGAGGCTTTGTAGTTAGTTAATTAGTTGAGTTTATTTAGATGTAATAATAAGATCGGGTCGGATCATTAGCTACTACATATATATTTCCATGTCCTACCCATATGCCTAGCCACGTTCCAACCCTTAAGTCCCTTTGATTCACGTGCGCATTTTAGTAAATTCTTTAGGCGAAGGACCGATTTAAGTACAAGCCTATTATTGTGCAATCACCCATTTGTTTTAAGTGTGTTCTAGCTCATCCTTGCTAGTTATTATTTGTCGTCGAGAGGAGAGTCATTATGAGGGGTGTGTTATGCGGGGTTTAAGAAAAAGTTAGTAAAATGAGGACATTTGTTTGCTTGATTCATGTTGATCGCTTGAGGAGTTATGAGTGGTTTTTGATGAGTTGCTTGGGGGCAAGCAACGGTTAAGTGTGGGGATGTGACGGGTGGTCCGTAGGACGACCCTTAAGAGCTATAAATGGTATTTTAATCCTACATTTAATCGAGTAATTGTCTAGAATTAGATGACTACGTTTGCTTGTGTTTCAGGTACATTCGGAGCTTAAAAGTGTGGAAATGAAGGTTCGAATAAACGCGGATGGATTGGAGAGTGAAAGACGAAGCATAGGTGAAAAAAATAATTTCTTTGAATTGAAGAATTAAGAAGATAACATGATAGAGGAAGAAATTACGAGAACGTGGGCGCAAACGGCGAAGAAAACGGAGTTGAAACGAAAAAGTTATGAAGAAAACAAAATTGCATGCTGAAGCCTACCGTAGCTTACGGTAGCTACCGTAAGTTACGGTAGCCCCTAGCACTTTTCTTCCACCGTAAGGCAGTAGAGACCCACCGTAGCACTTCAAAAGCTACCGTAAGCTACGGTAGATAACGTAGCTTACGGTAGACATTGACGCAGAAAGTGTAACTGCCCATAAAAATCAATTTTCGAAGGGGCTTTTCATTACCTGATGATTGCAGGCGTTTTAGAGCGGTTTTTGGGCGAAAATTGGAGAATTCTTGGGTTCTAAACAATTCGGTTTGTGTTTTGATTCATATGAACATTAATCTTTGTATGATGATGATGCACCAAGGCATGAGTGGCTAAACTTGTGGTGTTCATCCTAGGTCGAAGGTTTGTCTAAGACATTTGTGTTTTTATCCGTATTTCTAGAATAATAGACTTGCAATGTTTGTTTGTTTATTATGGTGTGTGAATGTTTGTTTGTAAATTGTTGATTGATGTTTTGATCATAATCTAAATCGTACGTTCTTGGTGTCGTTGACAATCGAGATATCACGGGAGGGATTAGGGTTGGATATTGGTTAATTGGTCATCGGGTAACAACCTTGCATTTTCATAATCCGAGTACTTAGTTCCCTTTTATCACAAACAAGTGGTCACACATGAATCATGTCTATGTGATTCTTTCTAGTTGGATTTAAACACGGATGTCAATTGAAACCGGAAACCTAGGATGATCGCTTTTTCCTAAACTGTTTACAAAGCTAATTTTTTATTTGAAATTTATTTAGTTAATCTTAGTTGTTGAAACCAAACAATCAAAATCGTGAATTTACATTTCTTGCAATTTAGTTTAAGTTAGTTAAATCCAAAGCTACATAATAAACACATTTTCCATAAACTCCTCGTGTTCGATACCCACTTACCGCTAGCTATTTAGTTGTAATTGGTTTATTTTTGAGTCTCTAAGGCTGCTGAGTATGCCTTAGCTCTTGATACATGGGAAACGGATAACTTTAAAGTTATAACTTGGATCAACAACTCTGTAAGTCAGACCATTGATATTCAGTTGGCTAAGTATGATATAGCTAAGGAAGTTTGGGATCATTTGCAAAGGCTGTATACTCAGTCTAATTTTGCTAAGCAGTATCAGTTAGAGTTTGATATCCGTGCTCTTCAACAGAATGGGATGAGCATTCAAGATTTCTATGGAGCTATGTCGGATTTATGGGATCAATTGGCACTTACGGAATCCGCAGAACTGAAGGTGTTTAAACCTTATATTTCTAGAAGGGAGGAACAACGTTTGATACAATTTTTGATAGCATTACGTTCAGATTTTGAGGGACTGCGTGGAACGATTCTTCATCGTTCCCCTCTTCCAACAGTTGATTCAGTTGTTCACGAGTTGATTGCAGAGGAAACAAGGTTAAAATCTCAGGTTGATAAGGGTCCTAAAGTAACTACTACTCCATCTGTGTTTGCCGTTCCCCCTAATCAGTCTAGACAAGGTGGTAAAGTTGCTTTTAATGAATGTGCATTCTGCAAATGGAAAATCATTGGAAGTCTCAATGTCCGTTATTACTTAGCACAAAGAATCCGAACTTGAAGAAGCCCCCACAACAGAACAAATCAAGTGGACAATTTCCGTCTCGCTCATCTACTTCTGCTGGTTCATCTGGTCCATCTTCATGGACATTTAAACCACCTCAGTTTACTGCTGCTGCTACACCACCATCTGTAGAAATTGCTAAACCACCGTCTGCTTTGGATCCGCATGTATTTGAACAGTTTAGACGGTTTCTTACCGCCAACCCTACCGCCATGTCTGCTGCGGGGTTGTCTTCATCTGGTACCTCAGGTATTTCGTCATCGTTATGAATTTTGGATTCTGGTGCCTCACATCATATGTCTCCCTATCTGTCTTCATTTCTCTCTTTGTCTCATGTTTCTCCTGTTTCTGTAATGTCTGCTAGTGCTACATCTATGTCGGTAGAGGGTGTTGCCTCTGTGTCTACCCCTCATGTGTCTCTCAATGATGTCTATTATATTCCAAAGCTTGCCTTAAATCTTGCTTCAGTCAGTCAGTTGTGTAAGTCTGGAATTTGGGTTTTCTTTTGTGACTCTGTTTGTGTTGTGTAGGATCAACACACTCAGAGGGTGATTGGGATCGGCCGTAAGGTGGGAGATTTATATGTCTTAGAGGAACTCAAAGTGCCTGCACCTGGTGTTGCTGCCTCTAGTGTTGATTTATCTTCTTTTCGTTTAAGTCCTTTGTCACCTGAATTTTACATTTGGCATTCTCGTTTGGGACATGTGTCCGCATCTCGTTTAAAATTTTTGGTTTCCACAGTTGTCTTGGGTCAGTTGAACACTTGTGATATTTCTGATTGTAGTGGTTGCAAACTTGCTAAATTTTCTGCTTTACCTTTTGATAAAAGTACTTGTCGTTCTGTTGCACCTTTTGATATTGTTCATTCTGATGTGTGGGGACCATCACCGGTATCCACTAAGGGTGGTTCACGTTATTATGTTTCCTTTATAGATGATTACACTCATTATACCTGGGTGTACCTTATGAAACGTAGATCTGAGTTCTTTGAAATTCACAAAACCTTAGGGCCTATGCTCAGATGCAACATTCGGCTGTGATAAAGTGCTTCAGGTGTGACTTAGGGGGTGAATACACCTCTAATGATTTTACTCAGATGCTTGCATTAGATGTTACCATACACCAATCGTCTTGTACTGACACCCCTCAACAGAATGGTGTTGCTGAAAGGAAACATCGCCATCTTATGGAGACTGCTTGCTCATTACTTTTATCCGCTGAGGAACCTAGTGTCTTTTGGGGACAAGCACTCCTGACCGCCCAACGTGTGATTAATAGGATCCCTACTTCTCACAATGATAAGATGTCTCCATTTGAAAGTCTTTTGGTGAACGCCCAGATTATGGTGAGTTACGGGTTTTTGGGTGTACTTGCTTTGCTCTCCGTACTCATGTTGAACGAGACAAATTGACAAATAAGTCAGCATTGTGTGTTTTCTTAGGCTATACCAGTGGTCCCAAAGAATATGCCACAGGACAGAAAGGATATCGTTGTTTTGATCCTATAAGCCAGAAGTTATATGTATCTAGACATGTTACCTTTCTCGAACATATTTCCTTCTATTCGATTCCAGCTAAGTCACATGATGTAACAAATTCAGATCTTCAGAACATTGATCCTTTTGCTAGCAACATTGACGTCTCAACCTTTGATGTTCTAGATTCGTCTGTTGATCCTAATATGTCTGCCGTAGATACGTCTGTTGCACATAATGTGCCAGCTCATGAATCATCCTCTTCATCTGGTACTACTGCTTATCATATGCCGGTTGAAACTAGAAATCAACCACCTCCGAGAAAGTCTACTCGTGAATGTAAGTCTACCCAACCACCAGACTTTGCATACTCTGCTTCGTTTGGTTCATTTATCGCGAGCATTCATCATCTGTCTGAACCAGAATCATATAAAGAGGCTGTCTCTAACCCTCTATGGCAGAATGCTATGGCTGAAGAGCTCACAGCTCTTCATCAGACTCACACATGGGATTTGGTTCCCCTACCATCAGGTAAACATAAAGTTGGTTGTCGTTGGGTGTATAAGATTAAAACGAAATCTCATGGGTCTGTTGAACGATACAAGGCCACACTTGTGGAAAACGGATATTCACAAACATATGGTATGGATTATGAGGATACTTTTGCCCTAGTGGCAAAAATGACGACAGTCCGTACTTTAATAGTTGTTGCGTCTATTCGGCAATGGAAGATCTGTAAATGGATGTCAAAAATGCCTTTCTGAATGGTGATCTTCATGAGGAGGTTTACATGACTCCACCCCCTGGAATAGCTCACCAGCCTGGTGAAGTTGTCGGCTTCGAAAAGCTTTATATGAGCTCAAGCAGGCTCCTCGTGCCTGGTTTGAGAAATTCTCTACAGTCATCACTTCCCTTGGTTTTGTTCCTAGCAATCATTATTCAGCATTATTTTTTCGATGTACGAATGCTGGACGCATTCTGTTGTCTTTATATGTGGATGATATGATTATTACAGGCGATGATTATGATGGCATTGAGTCTTTGAAACGTGACTTGGATCACCGTTTTGCTATGAAAGATTTGGGATTATTACGGTATTTTTTGGGGATTGAGGTAGCCGAATCTAAAAAGGGATATCTTCTCTCTCAGACGAAGTATATTTCTGATATGTTTCAACGTGCGAGACTCTCTGATAATAGAATTGCAAACACTCCTCTTGAAACCAACGCGCGTTACTCTCCCACCGATGGTGTTCCTCTATCTGATCCAAGTCTATATCGTACCATTGTAGGCAGTTTGGTTTGTCTTACAGTTACTCGCTCAAATATCGCTCATGCTGTTCATGTGGTTAGTCAATTTGTTACCGCTCCTACTTCTATTCACTGGGGAGCTGTTCTTCGTATTTTGAGATATCTTTGTGGCACTCAGTTTCAAAGTCTTTTGTTCCCCTCAACATCTTCTCTAGAATTGCGTGCCTATAGTGATGCTGATTAGGATAGTGATCCTAATGATCGTAAATCTACTACTGGAGTATTTTCCTTGCTGATTCCTTAATCTCATGGAAAAGTAAGAAACATGATGTTGTTTCTAGGTCCTCTACTGAGGTTAAATATCGTGTTATGGCTGTGACTACATGTGAAATTGTTTGGTTAAGATGGCTTATGACAGACATGGGGGTCGTCGTTTCCTCGCCTACCCTGTTGCATTGTGATAATCAAAGTGCTATGCAGATCGCCAAGAACTCTGTCTTTCATGAACGGAAAAAACATATTGAGATAGATTGTCATTTTACTCATCATCTTCAGCTCGGGACCATCTCGCTTCCATTTGTTTCATCAGCCTTACAGATTGCAGATGTATTCACTAAGGCTCAATCGGCATATCGGTTTCGTTTTTTGTGTGACAAACTCTCAATGTTTATTTCTGTTGCATTGTGAGTTTGAGAGGGAATGTTAGCATAATAAGTCTGTCTATGGGCTTTAGCCCATTTAGCTTGTAAGGTTTTGACTACCTATTTAATGTTTGTTTTTCTCTTTATTGTAACATAATATTCATTTGAATAACATTGGGTCTCCATCTTTCTCTGTACATGTTTATTAGTTAACAATTTTGTCACGAGGTCATCTTTTGAGATCCAACGCCCCTAGTTGCTTGAGAGTTAGCCATTTTGTCTCGTTTATTGATATGGGTTAGTGATTTTGTTTTGTTATGGACTCTAGGGGAGTGGCCCAACTCCTGACCAGTGGGATCGAAGAAGTGCAAGCATTTACGAGATACACTCTTAACTAGTAATTGAGGCACTCACGAATGATATGCATGAGTAGCCAGTAAACTCAAATGATTTAACATAATTTGAGTAGATGTGATCTTGAAACATTTAACCCATTATAATTTGCTTTTTACTTTGAAAATGGTAGCGCACATCTAGTAATGCATTTGTTATAATTCATATTATGTTGGAAATCATGGATATGCTATTGTGTGAAAGATATAGCATTTGTTATTTAGTATAGTCAATGATACCGTCTACTTACCTTAGAGAATAAGAGGGGGCGTGATTTTATTTATACAACTTAATTTGTTATGTTTCAAAACCAGTTATTTATTTTATTTACGTAATTTGAAATTGTTTTTAGAAGAAAAATCTTTTGATAACTCATAAATACTTGAAAACCACGATAACTCCTGTAAAAAACAAGCAAAACAATTTTTTTTTGTTTTTGTTTTTGTTTTTATTACCTTTATACAACATAAAAACTGATTTATCTCTTCAATTAATCAATTAACTCATCTCTAAATTATTCTTAAACTTTTTTGTACACATGTGTAAATAGTAAAAATTAACGTATGTGTAAATGGTAAACTTACATATGTCTACATTTTTTTAATATACGAATACATGTAAATTTATATATATAAATTCATTTTTTTGTTGTATTTTAATAAAAAAAGGTACAAAAACTAAAAAAATGATTTTGATTGGTTTTTGACGAATTCTCGCAATATTTAAGAGTTTTCAAATGATGCAAGCCCTTGTTTTCAGGCCGATTGTTTTTTAAATTACGGACTTTCCTTTATGTTAAAATAACTTGATCATTTTCTTCTACTTATAGTTATTATCATAAAAACAAGAATACCTCATAGTTTAGTATTATGAGTATAATTTAAATTCGAATATGTATATATTTTTCTGAATTGCCAACGAATACTATAAGCACGACCACTCGGGTAAACCCATTAGCGAAAGGCCACCCACGCCCGCGAATGCATACAACGTTGGTGACCCGACTCGCCCACCATTCCAGGGGAAACCCACCACTCGAAAGCCCTCTATGGAACTGACCCATCTGAGCATATTGCATCAAGTGACACTCGAACCCATTACCTCCACTCAGTGACGGAACCAGAACTTCTTAGTCAGAGGGCCATCATAATGTTCTTTTCTCTATTCGCTATAAACAAGGGGTCCAACTCATGTTTACAAAAAGCACAACTTTTATATTTAAAAAATGGACAAGTTCAAATGATCGTGGGTCAGTGGCCCCTCTTAATCCTCACTTGGTACGCCCCTACCATAGAGATGCCTACTCTCAAACTAATTAATCTGGAGCACATCGGCTAAATTCGAATATAATAGTTATTGGATTAAAATTTTAAATAAAAAATGAATTTTTATTTAATTTTAGGACGAAGAGGGGAGCAGAGAAAATGAAAGGAACGAATCGGAAATAAAGAGGTTTCCTACTTCCAACAATCTCGTGAGAGGTGGCCCACCTACCCATGCCACATCACTTAATGCTATCCACCCTGTCTCCACGTAACCAATAGCGCCATGTGGAACCATGACCCATCGAGACTTTCACCCAAATATTTTATTTTATTAATTTTTTTTTGAACAATTATAAATGTATAGCTGTGGAGCATTTGTGCCCCACTTTGTGTCCACCATAAAACTGGTATGGTGACTTCAATTACATCCATTAAATCATAAAATTTATTTTAAAAAAAACAAGATAAATCGTACTTAATTTTAATAAAGTATTTATTTATTATGTGAAATTTAAATACTATATTGTTATATTAGTTATATTTAAAAGAATAAAAGAAATATTAATTTTAAAAGAACAAAATAATAAGAGTAAATTACACATATTTTTCTTTAGTTATATCCAAAATTTCACATTTTATCCTTCGTCTTAAAAAATCATCAAATTGTCCTTTATATCTAAATTTTGCACACTCTATGTCTTTTGAGCTAACTTGAGTTAACTTTTTCTGTTAAATCCAGACATGTGCCTTGCACATGATGGTAGTATGGTCTTTTTACCTATTAAAGGATAATTTGTGTAATTTATTTAAAAAACCATACTTTCATCTTCTTCCCCAACTCACACCCTCCCTCTATCCAATCTCTATCTCTCCATACACCCTTTCCCTCTCAACCAAAACCCACCACCACATCTCCGGTGGTTTGAAGGTGTGGCGGCAGTGGTGACGGTTTGAAGGTGGTCAAACAAACCCTAACTCGTTCCTAATCCCTCCTGGAGAGAGAAAGACATCTAAAGGGAAAAGGGAGTAGGGTCGGCTAATCTCCGGCGACCCCTCCCAGACGTCCTAGGGCGGCGTTGGAAGCAGAAGACAACGGAGGTGTAAGTATGCGCATCAACAAGTGCAATTGGCTACCCCGGTGGACCTTCCCAACGACGGTTCTACGACAGAGTTCGGTGAAGGTGGAAGGTATGGGGAGGTAGCGGTGGTGTCGGCCGAAGGAGAAGAAGCCGTATCAAGCGGCGACGTTAGATGGCTCTCACCGCGGCGGCGGCAAAGCCACTCAGGCCAAGACGGTTTTCCGACGAAGGTGAGAAAATTAGGGTTCCGCCCTACCGACGACATCAGTGGCTCAGGCCTCGGGTACAGTTCTTCCCTTCAATACAATGATTTCAGCAATTCTACTGCCTCCGATATAATTTCCTTAGTTAAATAGCTTCAAATTTAACCTTCTTTGCGAGTTCTCATAATAGGGGAAGAAGTCAGAAGACCCATCGCAAGTCTCTGGATATCATCATGAACTTCTAGAATGATATCTTTGGTGTTCATACCGATGGCGAAACATGTGACTTCACAATCAGATGATAAGAACAACACTCTTCTTAGAAAGTATCGTAGATTATACAAATCATTGAATGAGATCGAATGGGAGGTTGTATTAGGGAAAGGAATGGTGTTTTGATTTGCCAGAAAAAGAGTGGAGAGAGAGAGGAATTGGGGAAGAAGGTGAAAGTAAGGTTTATAGAGTAAATTACATAAAATTTTCTTTAATAGGTAAAAAGATCATACTACCTTTATATGCAATGCACATGTTTGGATTTAACAGAAAAAGTTAACTCCAGTTAGATCAAAGGACATATAGTGTGCAAAATTTAGATATAAAGGACAATTTGAGTGATTTTTGAAAACAAAGTACAATATGTGAAATTTTAGGGATAAATAAAGGACAATTTGTGTAATTTACTCAAATAATAGATACTTCTTTTGAATAAAGTACTAAATTTAGTTATCTAAAAAAAGTAAAAAATACAACATCAACATCTTCGTAAATTAGTCGATAAACACTTTCTTTTCGGTATAAAATGTCCCAAACTTAAATCTTAAAATCTAAAAGAAAATATTTTCTAAAAAAAATAAATACTCAAATCCGTTCCAACCACTGAACTAGGTCAATGTATCCATCAACCCTCACCAAAAACCGACCGGTCTAACAAGTGTCGGTCCAAACCATGTCGCTATAGGTCCGGTTTAGAAAAAAATTGTGGAAAAGTTATACTATCTATACTAATATATATATATATATATATATATTGGGGTTGGTGGTCCAGTGATAGAGAAAAATCATCTAGGACAACCAATGTTTGAGTAGGCTATGAGTTCAAGTTCCACTTCTATAAAAATAAAGAAATTTACATTTAAAAAAAAAATACTAAAAAAATATAAAATGTTGCTCCAAATTCCAACGGTTCGACTATTGGAGTGGGATGGACTTTTATAACTTCTATCAAGTTACAAGCTAAGGTATTACACATAAAAAACTTATTTGATGGTGACATGCGACCAAAGTTTTAAGTTATATTTTTCGATAATTAAGTCAGTTAGCCATTTATATAATAAAAATCAACTTGTGTGTAATTTATATGTTTATGATATATAAAGGTTAGAGCACCGTATCGCAGAACCCGACAGACGACCATCATCTCTCCTCCACGTCGAACCCAAGCCAAAAGCTCACAGGTTGCCACTCTCGCCTCCCCTTTCACATTCCCCTCTTTCATCCATCCTTGGACGCCCGTGGAGATGGATATTCATCATCTCTCCTCGTCACGTCCTCCGGGTCGGTCTCTTCCTAGAACAAACGAATATAACAGAAAGTGTGATGTACAAGCATCGACAGCAGTGTCTAGCTGCACTAGGTCTAAAACCTTGTACCTAGCTGAAATAGGTGCCATCTTTTTTTTTTAACGGCGAACATTGAATGTTGTGACGTCGCACCCCCCCGTCACATTGGAGAGACTCGTCCAACTCGGGCCAATATGTTGTCTTAACCTGGCCCACTTGGCATCAGAGTAGGAGAGCATTCAAGGAAAAATCCCACCCAATACGGCCCCTTCCGGGCTTGAGGGAGAGCCGAGGCTCGAACCCTGGATCGGCGTAGTTAAAACCCAGGTGCATCAGCCTAAGCTAGGCCTCATTTGTATGCCGTAGAAACTAATGTGGAGAGCAGGGATTGAACCTGAGTCACTAGAAACACCAGGTCTCTACTTTACCACTCCACCTGGGTCACTAGGAACACCAGGTGTCATCTGTCATGACAACTAAGCCTCTCCTAGGGACAGATGTGGAACCTACATGGATAGCTTAGTAATGTACTACAATTAAGAGCTGCTCAAAACAAAAGTCTTCCCAAAAGGGACTCTTTATAGAAATTAAAGGAATAACTACTTTATGGTTAATATTGATTTAATAGAAATAATATAATAAGTAAAATATATCTTGAAGATGCCACTTTCACACTTTCCTTGCCCTTTTCTCTTTTCATGTTATAAAATTAATTTAAAACATTACTTATAGTAATCTTTTTACAAAGTATTGGAAATTAAAGAATTTAAAATTCGATGAGACTACAAAATTTTAACAAATGTTGACCAACGAGTTTGGCTTTGACTAGATAAATAGCCAACTTAACTAATTATATTAAAAAACTGGCTAGTCAGCTGTAATATTATAAAAACACCCATCAATTAAAAAAAATAAAAACCACCTCAATAAAGAGACCAAAAACATTATATGTCACACCTTAAAACCAGGGCATGTGACTTTGATTGGATTTACATACGACACACAGCGGAAGACTTTCAAAACTTATGTTGTATAGTTTAAATTACATATTAAACTTTGAAAATTACACCCTATTCTTGGATGTAACTGTCCTCCTCATATAGCCCGAAGATGCCTGTCATTACACACCTCGAGTCACCCTAAAACACGTAGTAAAACAAGTTAGTTTTCGCTGGTGAGACTATAGTTTAACAAACACACTTTATTTTATTAAAACAACTTTTAATTTTTTTTAAAACACACTTTATTAAATATTTTTAGTTTAGCTAACCAAAACCACCACCCAACAGAGAAACACACTCACACCACACTTAGCTCACTCACTCCACATCAATGAACTTACCGCTTTACCAATTGATTTAATAACTCACATTTACCACTTCACACAACACAAATGTTAGCTACATACGGATATTGGATATAGTTGAGCCTGACACACGTGGGGTAGTGATACCCCACTGTTATGCCACCATTGTGAACTTTTCACTAATTTGCCATCGTCGTGGACTTCACACACACTCAACTCGTTTCTCCACATCAGGCGTCAAGATCCTAACCCGTAGCTCAACATTAGTCAAAAGCCTTTAAACACTTTTTTACACACCCTTTAGTTTAAAAACATAACTTACACCACACATCTTTAACCAAATCTTAATTGCTTACACACACATACAACCTACTCACTCTTGGCAGCTAATTTACATATATATGGCTATATAAGCCCGTTTATGCAAATATAATTATACAATTTCATTCATGTGAATTTTCTTACATAGACCCATTTACACAAAACAAATACATGTAAAGATCTCTATACAAGTCCATTCACAATAACTCCCTAAAATAACCCGTTCACATAAACACACTTACAATACCAATTCTACCTAAGTCATTCCAATCATCAAATACACAATCCACTTCACACACAATGTACACCCACTTGATTAACACACCATACATATCATAATCATTATCCACATATTAGTTATCATGCAACAACACACTTTAACGTCACAACAATGGCTCAATAACATAAACCGAACCTACACCCACAACTACAATTTAATCATGTTGAAACGTCATACCTTAACCACAACTATTCGTATAATTGAACCAACACTTTAACACGCTTACTAAGCACTACCACAACATCTTCAAGGTCAATTAACTCGATTAAACCCATCATTATAACCCACTTCCTAAACAACCTTGAAAATCCAAATAAAACACTTACAGGTTCAAAACCGTTTAACCCACGTTAAACATTTACCGCTTATTTTAAATTGTTAAAACACTTGGTACATGAATCATCCCAAAAACATTTAAAAACATTAAAATTGGGCTAAACTCACCTAGACCGTAAAACGATCTCAAACTTTCCACACGTTTGTTTGGACCCGAAATAGCCTAAAACCGTCACACCACCGCAAACCGCCACCGCCGCTATGAACAATCGCCGATCGCCTTCACTGTCACTCGTTTTTACTAGTTGGCCACAAGTCACCACCAAGATCACTTAGACATCCCACTCTCGGTCGCACCAAACCCTAGTCGCCTTACCACCTTTTCTCTCACCTCTTTCTCTCGCTACGCTATGCCACAATCGTTGCCTTGAACCACCGTCCAGCAGCCCTTGGTTCCGCCTTGAACCGACCACCAAAGCTTAACACAATCCTGGTCTTGCTCGTCTACTACACGTCTCCCCCCTCTCTCCCGCTCCCCCTTTCTCTCTCTTTCTCGGCTTACACACCACGTTGTCGGTACTAACCTCTACCTATTTTTTAATCTTTTAATTTTAATATAGGGATATTTTGGTCATTTTTAAAATATTTAACAGGAAAGTTAACTGTTATCTACTCTAAGAACCAAACATATTACGTTTATGCATAACTTGTGAGTGACAGTGCAATTTTTCAAACTTATGTACCAAATCCAAATTTTGGACATACTACAACGACCATCCGTGTTTAACTCTTTTGGTAATTGATATGTTTTTTAAGAAGGGTTAAGTAACCAAGTATTGGGTAAAATATTTGTTGAAATAAGTTTATTATTATATTCATAGTTAATAAGCAACGCAAAGCCATAATGGTTAAGGGTGAAAATATTGAATATTAAAGTTTGAAGATAAGTAATTAAAAACTAAATAAGCTTAGTTGAAGAAATGTTGATAAAAGCTTGAAGTTGAGTAACGATAAAATTAAAATAAGCTTGGTGTTAGTTAAATATTGATGATTGTCAAGTAATAAGTAACAATAAAGCTAAGTAGGCTTAATTGATTAAATAATTGCAAATTATGAATAAGTAATCAATAACACACATGATGTCGTTAGTGACATGCTAAGAGTAGAATTGTACAATTTTTTTTTCACTCGATTGGGGTTCGTCACAAAGGTCATTCTACTTGTAACCGAAAACCACTTTTTACCGTTTAAACCGTAATAGTCGTATTGCCATATGTGGCGTTAATTTCTTTTTCAAACCCATTATTATTTTTATAAATCATTAGATTAAAAACATTACATAACTTAGTGATTCTAGTAGTGATTACCCTGTGCTGATGTGGCATTGACGTGACTGGACGTGATTACACTTTTCAGTAAAACCATTACACAGCGTTTTTGAGTAAGATTCTTTTTTTTGGACAGTAGATGATCTAGCGGTTGAGGGATTTTGTTATCTTAATCGGGCCCAGAGTCCCCATCCTGATTCGAACCTCACCGCACACCACTCATGAGAAAATCCACAACTGGAAAAACTCTCTAGCTATATATACTTTTAACAAATTGTACTTTTAACCTGTTTGCATAACATATTGGCATAGTTAATGCTATATATAAGCATCTCCATTTACTGATACGAAATTATTCATCCAAAAAGAAATAGAAGGTTATATCGGTGAGGTAACTTGATTTTTGGTGGAAGGTACCTTCATGCATTAAACAGTTGTACTTTAAGCGTGAGTTAATATATTTTTCGCATGACGTATTTAAGTTTTAAAATAAGAAGATATATGTAATTCCCTTATCTTAATTGTAACCCGTATATAGATTCTTATATAATTTAACTTTTAAGAAGAAAAATATCACCATTCAAAATATAAAGCTTAATATTTGTTTATCCTAGCATGGACTTTCTGTAACTTGATATAGATAGAAAAAAGAGAGAAAATAAATAGAAGAGGGGAGAATGTAAAGAGAAAGAAAAAAATAATAATAAAAACAGGACTCCCTAAACTTAAAACCAATTAGCTTAGGTAGAAATCAAACAAATTTATAAATAGATTTCGTATTGGGTGCATCATAACCAAACAACTTATTTTATTAATGTCATATTCTTTTATTGCAAATATTCATCAATAACATCTTAATATTCTTTTACAAAAATATATCTTCATAAACATTTATTCCTTCGAACCCAAAAATTTTCCAAACTTTTCAACCTCATTTTATTTAAGACATATTAGCAGTGTTTTCAGAATCAGATCAGATTCGCTGGTCGGACCAAAAACCGTCTACATAACTAATCCGATTGAATACTCTTGAAACTTCTTCATTTGAGCCGGTCGGTTAAAAAACGAAGCAGAATGGTGGTTTGACTAGAATTTGAAAAAAAATTATTTTGTTCCTTAGAAAATCTCAATACTACATCAATATACATATTTTGTTTATTACAGAGTCCATATATGTTAACATTACATATCCATGCAAAAAATAAACAATTCGAAATTTTGTTCTAAATTATTTATGGTTTTATTTGGTTTTTGAAATCTCGGTTTGACCAATGAATAGTGGTTCTAAAAACATATTAGTAATCACGAGGTGATCCGAAAATTAATTTTAAATAGGGTATAATCTCACTTGTCACTCCTAAGTGAGAGTAACTTTTCTTTCACGTGGCGTCACGTAAGCTTGGTTGGTTTCTCACTCAGTCGCTTGGGTCTCATGTCACACCCCAACCGACGGCGGATTATACGTCGGGGCGGACGCGGTTGTTCAATAGCACAAGGTTGACTATTAAAGTTTCAATATTTCATTAATAATAGATTCAAAGGTTCAATACAAGGAAATAACAAGTATACAACATTTATTTAATAAGTAGTCTAGGTCCAAAGCGTCCTATGTGATCACAAACAAGTCTCATGATGTAGAACCTGAAACATGTGAAAGAATCTGTCAACTACAAAAAAGTTGGTGAGATACAAATGTTTTGACACATTTTAACAAGTATTTAAAAGTATTACAATTCACTATGATATATGCATTCTTTGATGTAAGTATGAGAGAACAAGTATCTTAAACATTGTGCACATTCAATCCTCAACCAAGTTTAGGCATAACCCGCAGGTTACCCTTATAAGTCTCAAGTCTCAAAGTTTTGGTTTAGTAACAAACACCAAGGGCTCCCCCCGAAGGGTCAATCAATCAAGGTGGATTGGTCAAATACAATAGATCTATCATTGTTACCATAGGCTTGATCAAAGTTAATGAATATGCTAGTTTTAAGTTTAATCTAAGCATACAAGTCTCAAGTTTAACATAAGAATAAGCATCTAGTCATAGTTGTACAAGAATTGTATAAGTTTAAAGTTTGAACATGTTTCACCCCAAAAGAATGTAAATGAAAAAGGGGCTAAGTATACTCACTTGGATGATGAAGAGTGTCCGGTAAGAGTAAGTTTTCGCAAGACTTTGAGGGAGAATATCCTCACAATAAGCCTAAGAATATAAGTCTAAAGATTTAAGTATGGTCTACAAGTCTATGGCAAGGGTCTAGGATTTCAAGATTCGACTAGGGTTCCAAATGGGAGGCGGGAATGGTTTATGTTTATAAAGTTTTTAAAACATATTCTAATTGAAAATGAATGCCACAAGACTTGGATATCAAAGTTTAAATAGTTTATAGTATAGAATGATTATGAATTTACAATAATCATTTAAAAGTTTTACAATGATTAATTTCACAAGTTAGGTATAAATAATCAAAATAGTTTTCTAAGTTTTTAGAAGTAATGTAGTAATAATAGCTAAGTGAAAGACTAAATAATTTTTTAAAGATATCTAAGATCATTATTTCAAGTATGGGTAATTATTAAAGTTTACCAATAATTATTATAAGGATGAATAATGAGCATTTATAAAATAAATAATTATTAGGGATTACTAATAACATTTAAAGAATAAATAATGATTCCGGGTTAATAGTAAGTATTTAAAGAGTAAATAATTATTAAGGTTGAAGAATAATTATTTCATTTAAAATAATCACTATAAATCATTTAAGATTTATTTAAGTATTTAGGCATTTATTATCTTGTAGTTTAAATAAGACACATATATTTTATAAGTTTTAAGATTTACAAGTTTATAAAGTTTATAAGTTTATATAAATAAAATATATATAATTCTCTTTTCAACTCAATATAAATAGTTTAAATTTTCTGTTTATAAAATATAAATTTTATAAATAATTCCAAGTTTATAAGATTCTTATAGGTTTTCCTAAATTGAATAAAAGATTCATAGTTTTCAAGTATTTTAAGGAATTTATTATTACAAGTTTAACTAAATTTTAATTAGTTAAAATATGTCAGAATATAAAAGTGTAAATAAAAACTGTTTTTAAGTTTATAAAAATATCTCAGAATTTATAAAATTTATTAAGGGTTTAAAACTGTTTTAAAAAAAACTAAAACAATTAAAATGGGCAAACCCGGCTCGAAAGGCTCGAACCCGGGTCACTGACCGGGTCGAGGCACACACACACATACTAACCGATCCGGCTACGGCTCATTAGTGGTTATACTGAAAAGGAGTTGTTTTTAAACAGAAACTCAAGCATTTCCCCCTTTTCCCTTATGAACCCTAGAATTTCAGATCCAAATTACGAATCGATAATCCCTCTGTCATTGTAAATTGACAGAGGGCTTTTGATCCAAGAAGGAAAACGAAACTTTTGGCCATTTGATTTACCTGAAATGAGGCCGGAACGAGGGAGAACGAGTGGAGCTCCGGTTACGGCTGTCGCGAGCTTCAATCGAGTAATGCATGTTCGAATCGTATGAATTGAAGGTTTAGATAGTTTCGGGATGATGCTTATGAGGTGTAGGGGTCGGTATTTATAGCCAATTTGGCATTCAATGCGTGAACGGTTGAGGAGGTGGTGGTTGAAGCCGATGGCTTTGAAATTCGGATTTATGCGTGTCCATAGCTGGCATCGAGCGTTGGGATACCTCGGGTTATGGTCGCACGCCTAAGGCGAGACCCGAGGTTCGTCGAATGTGGACGTTTTCGCGGTTTTGGGTAAAAAGGGCTTAAAAACGGGTGCTGCGGGACTCGAACCCATGACTGATTTCTGGGTTTCAATAGTTTAGCGAATAGGCAAAACAGGTCCTTGGGGTTTCGGGTTTATCACTTTCTGTTTAAAGTTTAATTTCAGTTTAAAACAAGTTTCAGAAAATGACAGTTTGGTCCCCGGACTTTTTATAAAATAAATCTGTTTTATTTTTATAAAAACTAAATAAGTTTTATAAGTTTTTATTTCCCTTATTATTTTATGAAATAATTTCTAGGATTTGAAAGCTTAAATGTTTTTAGAAATAAGTTTATAAATTTTAAGTAATTATAAACTTATATATTTTAAGAATTTTAATAATATCTTGTTTAAAAAAGATAAAATTAATAAACATACATATATATACATATATGAATGTTTTCCTTAAATCCATAAAAAATTTACTATTTAAGGAAATAAGAATTAAAGTTTTTAAATAGCACGGTAAGCGTTTAAGAAAAAGGTTTCATCGGAAAAATCCAGGATATTACAGTCTCCCCTACTTTAGGAAATTTCGTCCCGAAATTAAAGTAGAAAGTTTCTGTTTTGCCCAGATTTAAGTTTATGATACGCACTAGGATGATGAGAAAGATATTACGTCCCTTAGTAAACTACAGGTTACGTTTTAGAATCCTTACTGGAATGTCAGGAATAAGATTACGCTCAAGTTTCTAAGTTTCCAAAGTCTATGGTTACCAAGCGTTTCCTCAAGAAGTATATAGTTTCATCGAGATATGTGAAGGTTTGTTTGCAGAAATGTATTTGAGAGGATAACTGATGAACTTCCATTCGAGGTTTATGGTGAGATGCATCACGATGACAGGGTAATGATTTGAGTTTGTAGCCTAATTCGTCTAAGGATTTCTACGGTACCTAAGTTCCGTGGCTACCTCTTACGATAAGTCTCAGATCATAACACACGACAGAGGTTACTATGCCTTCTCATACGTTGATTTTCATACTTACGTGTGCACCCGCAAGCATTTAAATCATCGTATAGTCTGCATAGGTCCTTCCGTTTGTGTGCGGATCAAGAAAGAGTACAAGAATTTGTTTAATACATGACTAAAGTTTCCACATAAGAGTGATCATTAATTAACGAGTCCCTCAGAGAAACGTCGTTAAATGATTTAAAGGGAAAAGAATGTGACAAGATTTAGAGTTTCAAAGTTTCCTCGTGATTGATTAAGAATACTTCAATCATTGGGTAGTTTAGAGTCTTTACACTTTCCTCGGGTTTGATCAAGAATACATCAAACCTTGAGTAGTTTAAAAGTCTTGTACGTTCATCATGTTTGAATAAGCATACGTCAAACATGGAAAAGTCTTATACGTCCATCGTGTTTGAACAAGCATACGTCAAACATGGAGTAGCTTAAAGTCTTATACGTCCATCGTGTTTGAACACGCATACGTCAAACATGGAGTAGCTTAGAGTCTTATACGTCCATCGGGTTTGAACAAGCATGCGTCAAACATGGAGTGGCTTGAAGTCTCATACGTTCATCATGTTTGAACAAGCATACGTCAAACATGGTGTAGTTTAAAGTCTCATATGTTCATCATGTTTGAACAAGAATACGTCAAACATGGGGTAGCTTAAAGTCTCATACGTTCATCATGTTTGAACAAGCATACGTCAAACATGGTGTAGTTTAAAGTCTCATATGTTCATCATGTTTGAACAAGA
Organism: Smallanthus sonchifolius; assembly: GCA_023525975.1. Classification (NCBI taxonomy): domain Eukaryota; kingdom Viridiplantae; phylum Streptophyta; class Magnoliopsida; order Asterales; family Asteraceae; genus Smallanthus; species Smallanthus sonchifolius. The sequence goes on along the minus strand of CM042030.1, from coordinate 87,278,757 downwards.
ATACGTCAAACATGGGGTAGTTTAAAGTCTCGTACATTCATCATGTTTGAACAAGAATACGTCAAACATGGAGTAGTTTAAATTGTGTTTGAACAAGAATACGTCACACAACAAGTTTTCAAGACTAAGAATCCAAGTATAAGTTTCAAGATTAAGAATCCAAGTATAAGTTTCAAGATTAAGAATCCAAGTATAAGTTTCAAGATTAAGAATCCAAGTATAAGTTTCAAGATTAAGAATCCAAGTATAAGTTTCAAGACTAAGAATCCAAGTATAAGTTTCAAGATTAAGAATCCAAGTATAAGTTTCAAGACTAAGAATCCAAGTATAAGTTTCAAGATTTAGAATCCAAGTATGAGTTTCAAAACTAAGAATTCAAGTATAAGTTTCAAGATTTAGAATCCAAGTATGGGTTTCAAAACTAAGAATTCAAGTATAAGTTTCAAGATTTAGAATCCAAGTATGGGTTTCAAGACTAAGAATTTAAGTATAAGTTTCAAGATTTAGAATCCAAGTATGGGTTTCAAAACTAAGAATTTAAGTATAAGTAGGATAAATCACAAGTTGCAATATTAAGCTTTACATGATCCTTTATTAATCGTGTTTAGTTTTAAGAATACAGGTTTTAGTATTTGTATAAGTTTTTGCATGACTCAAAAGTTTCTGACCTCATAGTTATGTATACGAAGTTTAATGTTTTAGCAACGTGTATTCAAGCTTTTAGTCTCCGTTGTGATTTATAGTAAGTCCTTTACGTGACAAGAGTTGAATGAGGAAAGTCTCCAAGCATAGGGTAACGGAAAAAGTTTCAATAAGGTTTATGATAGTGTGTTTATAAATGATTTTATCTCGTTTTATAACAGCAGGTATAGTTTTCTTTTATATAGAGTGTAATTAAGATGTTTAAAAAAATGACGAGTTGGACATTGATAAATAGTATAAGTAAGACTTATAACAGATAGGTGTGATTGTCAAGCGACAAGTTGGTTATGTTTACAAGTGTGAAGTCTATATAAGAGGTAAGGATCATAGCTGATTACGGCAGTGGCTCGTAAGTCGAGTTGTTTTAAAAGAGTGCTTACGAATTAGAAGGTTCGTTCAAAGTTTATTCTTCAAGTGTACGTATCGCTTGGGGTTTTTATAGTTAAATGCCACGTCGTTAATTATCTCTAGTACTAACGTGAGCTACTCTTGACGGAAGTGTATGGGTAAGAGGGTTAAGTTTGTAATGATGAGAGGGGTGTCAAATCAACAAGTGATAACAAGATGAAATTTCAAAATAACTTTTCATTAGATATTCCAAAATTTGGGCTTCTAGCCCTTACATAAGACAAAACTTTTAAAATTTAAGAGAATTGGAGGCTTCATGCACGCCTTAGGTAGCTCTCCACCAAGAAACAGATTAGTACCACCACAAGAACTGCTAGAGTCACTCGGATGGCGAATCTAGCCTCTGCCCTAGTGGCATCGATACGGTCCTCGAAGATTTCTCTGTCTTCTTCCAAAGATACGATCTTTTCTTCCTGGATCCAGATTTGGTTGGCCAGGTCGTCGATCCTTTGGTTTAGTAGGTCTTGCCGTGCCCTGTGCTCCATCTCCCTCCTCATAGATTCCTCGGTTTCCATAAACCTAGGAATGTTAGGCACCGGGATTCCCATTGCCACGGCAGGTTCTCGGGCATGCCTAGCCCTTAGGGTAGGGGTAGGTGCTAGATACGGGTCCCTTGGTGGTGATGAAAACCGGTGATGAAGATGAGGTGGTTGGTAAGGATTCCTCGGTGGTGATGTCCTATGGTTTCTGGTCCAGTTGGTGTTAAGTTCAGCTCTTGCCCTAGCATTAGGGTAAGGACTTGGCTGGTACACCGGTGACTCGCTGCTCTCTTCTCGGTCGGACTCCCCTCTTGGATGGTACACTGGCGAAGAGTGTGAGTGTGAGTCCATTACCTAGAAAGAGAAAAGAATAGGAAGAGATTTGTAAGTAAATTGATTAAATGTGTTCAAAAAGATTTTTATTCATAATACTGAGTCATCACAGTATTATAAAAAAATGGTTTTCGGTTTGAAGTTGATGAGCTAACGAAGAAAATTCCCGGAAGAAGGGGTGGGTCACGAGGACTCACTTATGTACCCTATTTCCCTAGCCAGAACATTCTCATGGGCTTGCAACTTCTCTCAGTTGTTGTCACCGATGTTTGGGTTTATGGTACTATGTCGAGGTTCATTTTGGGTTTAGAGTTTTAAACGTGGAGCTTGTCTATTCCATGGTAGGCTTCTTCTTCTACAAGGAAGTTACTTAGGTCACGAACTTCTTTGTTAAGGTTCTTTAGATTTAAAAGACGTTAAGTTTTGTTTACAAGAAACGGTAATGTGTAAGTTTTAAAGACGTATGAAAGTTTCGGGATGTAATAAAGTGTAACAAAGTTTGAGTAAATCATCAAATGAAGTTGTGAGGAATAAAATGAAAACACAAGAGTTTCCCCTTAGGTGTCAAGTTTATAAAGTAATGAAGTTTTATAGAGGAATTTGTAGGGTAATACATAGTTTTAATGGGCTGTATTACAACGATCATGAAGTTTATTGGGTAGTATCTATAAATATAAGTTTATGTATGTAGTTTTTAAGTATAATCTCGTAAGAATTTCTCCTTGAAGGTAACACCTTCAGGTCATGACGAGTAAGCATGCTGTCATGTGACAAGACGGGACTTAAGAATCATAGAATAAAGATTATAGAGGAAAGTTTTTGAATCATGAATGTATAGTATTTGAGATAGTACTCATTTAGTGCATATTACTAAGTAAGTACTTTGACATATCAAGAAAGATCTAAGCTCACTAATGTTTAGAGAAGTCATGCATTCCTATAAGTGGATACTCATTCCAAGAATTCCCAGGAAAGCATACGGGTCTAACGGTTGATTTGGATTTATACGAAATGCTTTCCTTGACAGAATTTCCCAGAATACAGGTATTCACCCTTCCGGTCCGCACAAGTTCTCGCACATTATCTAGAACTTAAATATTCTTGACGAGAGTTTAGTGGAGGATTATACATAAAGCCTAAGAACGTGTCCTCGATGTAGTAGACTCCTTGTAGTATGTAGGTAAGTAGAAGCGTAGAATTTCCAAGCGTTCACGTATAAGAATTTAGAATAGAATGAGGAGATAATTCCTAGTAAAGGACATGAGATAACTCATGTTTGGGTCTCCTAAGTTATAGTCTAGGTCATGTGTCTAATAACCTAATTCCCTATAACCAAGGCTCTGATACCAATCTGTCACACCCCAACCGACGACGGATTATACGTCGGGGTGGACGCGGTTGTTCAATAGCACAAGGTTGACTATTAAAGTTTCAATATTTCATTAATAATAGATTCAAAGGTTCAATACAAGGAAATAACAAGTATACAACATTTATTTAATAAGTAGTCTAGGTCCAAAGCGTCCTATGTGATCACAAACAAGTCTCATGATGTAGAACCTGAAACATGTGAAAGAATCTGTCAACTACAAAATAGTTGGTGAGATACAAAGGTTTTGACACAGTTTAACAAGTATTTAAAAGTATTACAATTCACTATGATATATGCATTCTTTGATGTAAGTATGAGAGAACAAGTATCTTAAACATTGTGCACATTCAATCCTCAACCAAGTTTAGGCATAACCCGCAGGTTACCCTTATAAGTCTCAAGTCTCAAAGTTTTGGTTTAGTAACAAACACCAAGGGCTCCCCCCGAAGGGTCAATCAATCAAGGTGGATTGGTCAAATACAATAGATCTATCATTGTTACCATAGGCTTGATCAAAGTTAATGAATATGCTAGTTTTAAGTTTAATCTAAGCATACAAGTCTCAAGTTTAACATAAGAATAAGCATCTAGTCATAGTTGTACAAGAATTGTATAAGTTTAAAGTTTGAACATGTTTCACCCCAAAAGAATGTAAATGAAAAAGGGGCTAAGTATACTCACTTGGATGATGAAGAGTGTCCGGTAAGAGTAAGTGTTCGCAAGACTTTGAGGGAGAATATCCTCACAATAAGCCTAAGAATATAAGTCTAAAGATTTAAGTATGGTCTACAAGTCTATGACAAGGGTCTAGGATTTCAAGATTTGACTAGGGTTCCAAATGGGAGGCGGGAATGGTTTATGTTTATAAAGTTTTTAAAACATATTCTAATTGAAAATGAATGTCACAAGACTTGGATATCAAAGTTTAAATAGTTTATAGTATAGAATGATTATGAATTTACAATAATCATTTAAAAGTTTTACAATGATTAATTTCACAAGTTAAGTATAAATAATCAAAATAGTTTTCTAAGTTTTTAGAAGTAATGTAGTAATAATAGCTAAGTGAAAGACTAAATAATTTTTTAAAGATATCTAAGATCATTATTTCAAGTATGGGTAATTATTAAAGTTTACCAATAATTATTATAAGGATGAATAATGAGCATTTATAAAATAAATAATTATTAGGGATTACTAATAACATTTAAAGAATAAATAATGATTCCGGGTTAATAGTAAGTATTTAAAGAGTAAATAATTATTAAGGTTGAAGAATAATTATTTCATTTAAAATAATCACTATAAATCATTTAAGATTTATTTAAGTATTTAGGCATTTATTATCTTGTAGTTTAAATAAGACACATATATTTTATAAGTTTTAAGATTTACAAGTTTATAAAGTTTATAAGTTTATATAAATAAAATATATATAATTCTCTTTTCAACTCAATATAAATAGTTTAAATTTTCTGTTTATAAAATATAAATTTTATAAATAATTCCAAGTTTATAAGATTCTTATAGGTTTTCCTAAATTGAATAAAAGATTCATAGTTTTCAAGTATTTTAAGGAATTTATTATTACAAGTTTAACTAAATTTTAATTAGTTAAAATATGTCAGAATATAAAAGTGTAAATAAAAACTGTTTTTAAGTTTATAAAAATATCTCAGAATTTATAAAATTTATTAAGGGTTTAAAACTGTTTTAAAAAAAACTAAAACAATTAAAATGGGCAAACCCGGCTCGAAAGGCTCGAACCCGGGTCACTGACCGGGTCGAGGCACACACACACATACTAACCGATCCGGCTACGGCTCATTAGTGGTTATACTGAAAAGGAGTTGTTTTTAAACAGAAGCTCAAGCATTTCCCCCTTTTCCCTTATGAACCCTAGAATTTCAGATCCAAATTACGAATCGATAATCCCTCTGTCATTGTAAATTGACAGAGGGCTTTTGATCCAAGAAGGAAAACGAAACTTTTGGCCATTTGATTTACCTGAAATGAGGCCGGAACGAGGGAGAACAAGTGGAGCTCCGGTTACGGCTGTCGTGAGCTTCAATCGAGTAATGCATGTTCGAATCGTATGAATTGAAGGTTTAGATAGTTTCGGGATGATGCTTATGAGGTGTAGGGGTCGGTATTTATAGCCAATTTGGCATTCAATGCGTGAACGGTTGAGGAGGTGGTGGTTGAAGCCGATGACTTTGAAATTCGGATTTATGCGTGTCCATAGCTGGCATCGAGCGTTGGGATACCTCGGGTTATGGTCGCACGCCTAAGGCGAGACCCGAGGTTCGTCGAATGTGGACGTTTTCGCGGTTTTGGGTAAAAAGGGCTTAAAAACGGGTGCTGCGGGACTCGAACCCATGACTGATTTCTGGGTTTCGATAGTTTAGCGAATAGGCAAAACAGGTCCTTGGGGTTTCGGGTTTATCACTTTCTATTTAAAGTTTAATTTCAGTTTAAAACAAGTTTCAGAAAATGACAGTTTGGTCCCCGGACTTTTTATAAAATAAATCTGTTTTATTTTTATAAAAACTAAATAAGTTTTATAAGTTTTTATTTCCCTTATTATTTTATGAAATAATTTCTAGGATTTGAAAGCTTAAATGTTTTTAGAAATAAGTTTATAAATTTTAAGTAATTATAAACTTATATATTTTAAGAATTTTAATAATATCTTGTTTAAAAAAGATAAAATTAATAAACATACATATATATACATATATGAATGTTTTCCTTAAATCCATAAAAAATTTACTATTTAAGGAAATAAGAATTAAAGTTTTTAAATAGCACGGTAAGCGTTTAAGAAAAAGGTTTCATCGGAAAAATCCAGGATATTACATCTCACTTGATAAGGGAAATACCCAAGTGAGTGAGATACTACATATTTGACCATTGGGGACCCACCCAACACTCACATTTCTTCCTCCTTTACGCGTGAAACAGTTCACAAGGGCTCCCCCCCCCCACGCGATAGGGGGGGTGGTGTTCCAATGGTGGTCACGGCGTGAAGAAACTCACGGGGGGTTACCCGTGAGGGTATACCCAATACCCTAATTGCAACAAGTGGTCAAGTGCGTGGTTTTGAATTTATATTTAATCTTTCAAGAAAATATTTTTGTCATTGGTTTCACATTTATAATTGAATTAGGATTTTTTTTATATAATATGTAAAAATCCTCCCATTGTTTATAAAAAAACTATAACGTTTTTGTTTATCACGTACCCATCCATTAGTTTGAATGAGGAGAAATAACTTTTCCCAATGAATTTGGAGGTCAATTTAGTGTGAATAATATGTTGACAAAATAGGGTTGAAGTGAGGCCATGGAAAGCTAGTTGGTGACCACATGCAAAAAGAGTTGGCTTAGACACTCAATTATTTTGGTGTTGAATTCTATGAATGATTTGGAGGGTAGCAGCTGCCTATTTGAATTGGGTGTCATTCCACATTATTGACATATGAAAAACATTTTTAAGTCATTTTCAAACCTCATAACCCTTATCTTTCTTATACATAAAACACATGTTGTGTTTTGGCTTCTTTTGTTATCATATTAACAACAATAATGTATAATAATGTGCAATGTTTGAGTGTTTAAGACATTATTGCTTGATTTGGAGTTACCATCTTAAAGCTTAATTATTTTAAGAACAACAAACACACATCTATCTAATATTACTTTTAAATCTATATCATTGTCTAGCATAAGATTTGAATCCCTCAACCTCATGGGTGAAGACACCACTATATACACACACCATGGTAGCATTCGGCTTAAGTGCCAAATCGGCATATATGTGTGTGTATTATTAGCATCAAATACAAAGCCAAATTAACGTGAGAAGGTACGAAGTGAATAGTCTATAAGGAGTAAAATAGGAATAGTATACAATTGTTGATTTTCTTTTTCAAGTTTTCTTATTTTTTTAAATACAAATAACTTTTTTTTTAAATCACACCATAAAAACAACCATTTTATTCTTTTTAATTTGAGTATAGTATTGTTATACTTTAAAAAAAATCTATATTTAAAAAAAAATGTCAATGTACTATGTGTATGACGTGTGTAATTATGTCTATTCGTATAAACATAGGTTGCATAGTTATAAAAATAAGTTGCACAACTAAAATCATAAGTTGCGCTTGTTTGACTTTTCATTAAATTGCAAACAAAAAATAGTTTTCATTTTAGAAAGAATATTTTATCTTTAAAATATATATCATAAACATCAACAATTAGGATTCTGAACTCCTAATAGAAAATATGTTGGTATTTTATGGTATTTGTCTTAAAGGGTAAATACTATAAAAAGTTAAAAATTAATATACTTTCTAGTTTTTCTTACAAAAGTCTTTATATAACTTTTTGCACATAAAAAACTAACGCACTCTTATTTTTTTCTTACAAAAGTCCATCAACAAGTTTTTTCACATAAAAAACTACATACTTTCTGTTTTTTCTCACAAAAATCACTCGATAACTATTTACTCTAGCAAATGAACCGACAGAAGCATGACAAAGGAAACCGACCGACAAATTCATTCTATAAAGAAATGATTTGTAATCAAATTAAATCTGTTTTGTAAAAATACCTATAAATTATGTGAAAACACATAAACAATTAAATCGTATTGCAATTGAATTTCTTGCTTTGCTCTTGTTTCTGTCGGTCGATTCCCTTTGCTTTGCTTTGCTTTTGTCGATTCATTTGCTATGGTAAATAGTTGTCGAGAGATTTTTGTGAGAAAAACAAAAAAGTATGTTGTTTTTTATGTATAAAAATTTGTTGAGAGACTTTTGTGAGAAAAAAGAAAAGTGTATGTCGGTTTTTTATGTGCAAAAAATTGTTGAGGGACTTTTATAAGAAAAACTACAAAGTATATTGGTTTTTTATGGTATTTGGTGTGCAAAAAAACCGAAAAAAACTGAAAACCGAATAGTATTTGTATTCGAAAAAACCGAACCGAATTCACAATTCGGTTTGCGGTTAGGTTAACGGTTAGACAGATTTCTTTAATTCGATTTATTCGGTTTGTTCGGTTAACCGTTTTAACCGAATAAATATAAATAATTAAATGTAAATTTATACTTTTAACCCAATACTTTTATCTCAACTCTCAAGCCCAATAGCTTATTGCTTTATTATTTGTTCTTATTTCTTATAGAGATGAGAAAGACACCGATCGAGTGAAATACGAGTTGAAAAAATTCACGTTTATTTATTGTGGCATTAAAACTAATTGAAAAAAAACTCAAGTTTCTTTATTTATGTTTGAACTTTAAACTTTGCATTTATGTTTAAGACTATTTTCAGGTTCGGTACTTTTTGTTATGGTTATAAACTCTTGGTTTTAGGACATGTTAAAAATATATGTTGCTTTCCGGAAGAAAAACAGGAAACCGAATCGGATTGATTTGGGTTAGATTAGGTTAGGTTAGACACATTTTCAATTGGGTTAGGTTAGGTTTGCGGTTAAACCAAAAAAAATCTCAAAACCAAACAAATCGAAAACCGAACCGATAAACACCCCTATATACAATAGGAGCTTTGAGTTTGAAGCTAGTTAATCAACATATGGGTATCATCCCTAATCATGTATGGGAATCGGATGCAAACTGAAAATACATATAATATGTATAAAGTTAGTTGAGGTTTAAAAGTATTATATATTATGGTTTTAATTGGGATCGAAGGGTTTGGATTGGGTTTCAATTTTTATTCTCATCTCCAAACAGAAAACAATCGATAAAAAAGGTAGGCATGTGAGGCCACCAAGCTTTATAACGAGATCCTTGTTAAAGGGATTTTGATTTTTGAAACATGGGAACTCTCTTTATCATCATCTCAAGCCATAATAATAATTAGTTAAAATAATAATGATATTAAATAATTATATTGTGATGATTTTGCGTTGCAAATCATCCTAAGTTGATATATTTTTATGTTTACTACAATAAATATAATTTACCCATTCTTTTCACGTGGACTAAAAATAATATGTTAAAGCGGTTATAATATGAATACTCACAAATCTTAACGTTTAAGGTTGTTAAAGTAAATACCTTTTGGGATTTTAATTAATGTGATAAAAAATATCTAAATTATAAGTCAAAACATGAAGCACAATTATTGTTCTCATGATAATAGTAGTAGATACTATTAGCGCCTCAAAATAACTTTCAAATTGTATCAAACATGTTAAGTGAGATTTAACTTATATGTTTTTTTCTAAAAAGAAATAAGTTAGTGTTTGTTATACATGAATGAATAATGGAATGAAATGAGTCATTACGATAAAATGAAGAAAAAAAACATGTTTGATAAATACATAGGAATGGAATGGACAGAAGGGCCGTTACATAAACCAAACCCAACCAGTAGACACATCTATTTTTTATAATGGACAGAAGGGCCATTACTATTTCTTTTCAAATTTCAATTTTCTTGTAAATTTGTTGGACAAAAACAGTAGTGAAGCCAATCCCACAACATAATTGGAAATACAGAAATCATCCTCAAAAATGATTTACAAACAAATCCACAAAAGCAAGTTCCTTAATGGGCTGTGAATCTGTGATTGCGATCTTCATGTAGATTCAATACTGGAGGATCAAAAGGATGAAATACTATAAAGTTCAAGGCTGTGAATCTGTGATTGCCGATCTTCATTCTTCAAAGAACTTCAAAAAGAAAAATATCATTCTTTTTAAACTTTACGTGCTATCACTTTTAGTTCTTTTATTCAAGTGTAAAAAGAAATTTTCATAAGAGTAAAGTGCAATTTACACCCCTTTGGTTTATGCCCGCTGACACTTTTGCAACCCTGTTTTGAAAGAAATGCAATTTAACCCCACGTGGTAATGTTTCTCTTTCTTTTTGCACCCTTCCGTCAAGATTCCGTCCATTCCACGTCCATTTTTGCTCAAAAGTCTTTTTTAACCCTGTTGCCAATATCACACATTATTATACCAGACACAATCTGTGAGCCCTAATTTTATCAAATTTGTCTTCCCCTCCCCAACTATTATAAAAAAATCAAGCACACAATGTCCCAAGTCATTAAGAAAGAGAAAATATACCATGAGGTGGCAAATTACACTTTTTTAAAAACAATGTGGCAAAGTATCAGCAGACATAAACCACAGGGGTGCAAATTACACTTTACTCTAAAGAATCTAAAGACAGGCTACCATCAAGTGTAGCAAATCTTACATCATAATATTTCCAATTTGATGTTTTTTTCAGTGATCTGTATCCTTTGACCATGCCAAAAGCCGCACAAGTTCCAGTTTTAAGATGAAAATTATTAGTCTCTTCTAATAGCATGGCAATAGGTTGCAACATGTAATGCACTGGTAATTATGATGATTAAAGAAAACAAACTCAAATTGTGTCCATTTAAAATTGCAGCCATTTAAACGATTTGGGCCAAGATGCAGATCACTATAAACTGTTCATATCGCAGACCCGACAGAACCGTAACCGTTTCTTTACTAAATGGGTCGGTTCAGGGTTATGATATTTACCATTTCTCGGTTCCGGACCAGTTCCTGACGGGTCAGACCCGATAATCAGCCCTAAAACGAATAGATTTAAATATGTACTCACCGGGATTCGAGTTTGGTTTGGGGGTTTAAATATGTAATCGCCATTTTGCTTGCCGATTTAAGGAGATCGATAGAAACAAAATGGCGATTACCTTCTGCTTGCCGGCGTCTAGGGTTTGGTTTGGGGATTGTGGATGCTGATTCTATATTCTATATAATAAACCGTTCAAATCCACCGCCTCATTCTAAACCTAGCTCGTCAAATTTTGGATCACAATCTGGGCCAATGCCCATTTCACAATTCTTTATCACTCTTACAATAAAAAAAACTAAATACATTGACACTTGTCATCACGCTCGTCAACCCACCCCCCAAAACAAAAAATCTCACGCGGATCCTGCCTTACCCGGATCCAAATACTTGACGCGCGGGTTAGAACCCAATTCCATGACCCTAACTTCAGAAACCCTAAATTGGGGGGCGATACCATCAAAACAAGTTCTCTGCTCATCCACATCTTCTTCCACAATCTGTAAACCCTAAATCGCTGGACGATTCAAGAACACCGCAATAATATTCGTATTGTTTTCCTATCTATCTTTCATACTAGAAAACGTCAATCGGATTTGGGTAGAAGTCCAGGTACAATCCAACTTTTTTACTTCTTTTATCAATTTTTTTCTTTTATACCGCAATAGTGTTCGTCAATCGCTGGGCGATTCCAGATTACCGCAATAGTGTTCGTATTCTTCATCGATTCGATCTGTAGCTCTATTACAATATGTGGTTTAGTTAATACAAACGGGTTGTTCTGGTTTCATATTTGTATCGATTTTAGATGCTGCGTCCTTGAAGCCAGATGCTGATTAATGTGATGATATGTCTAAAGGAAGAAGATATGATAAAGGGGGTATTTGACTGTGATTCTAACTCAAGAACTTCTTTTCATATGGTTTCTAAAATAAATTAAGAATTAAAGGAAGATGTTTGATTTAATCTTTTTGCATCTTTGATTTTAAAATTTGATTTATAGGATCAAGGTTTTGGAAGATTATCAAAGGGGTCACTTTATTTCTGTATTTATATTTTTTCAGTTGACGATAGAGTAGAGTTCGATGGAATCATATGGATTTTTATTTATGATTACAAGCAGGAGGTTTTGAGGAATATTAGCTGCAACATTCCAATTTTCACGTGGACATCTTAACTATTTGGTGAGTAATTTTTACCCAACAACTTTAACTTTAATTCGATTTGGATGATTATAATAGATATAAGGTTTAAAAATAAGAGCTTGGGTATTTTAAGGCCAGCGACTTTGAAGGAATTAACGATTTATAAGTGAAGATGCAATTGTTTTGACAAATATAAGTTGAAAACATAGACAATAGGCTAAATAGAATGTTTGGATCGCTAAGAGTTTTCTCCGGCTGTTTTCCTGTCGCTTCAAACAAGTGTAAAATTTAGGTTCATTTGTACGCTAAGAGAGTTTGCGTATGAAAACCAACTATATTTGTTCAAACATAGAGGTACTGAATTATATTAATTGCAAGAAGGTGCTTGAGATAGTTGCTCATTTCAAATCAAGACAATTTTAGTACACCTGCATATATAAATGAAGTTAATTAAATGTTTTTCATATTATCTTTTCTTGTCTTGAAAGGAATGAAGTTTAGGATTGAATTAGTTGACTGTTTAAACATTGCAACAATTTTGGAGACTTTATTAAAGACATCATTAGTCTGGTGTCGTATTACCGACGCTGCTTTGATCCTTTAAGAAGTATTTTGCTCTTACGGTGGAAACTACATCTTTCTTTCAAAAAATTTAACCGCATTAAGACAATGGTTTGTGAAGTATGTTTAAATGTTAGCGTTTATAAATGCTTTACAGTTTTCCTAATGGAATAGTAACTTTGATAGTAATTCGTGTTGTGACGACATGACATATAATGGAAAAGGAGATCACAGAAAATAGTTTGATTTGCAGGGAGTCCCCTGTTAAGGAAACTCACAAAGTTGTACAACCAGAGATAATACTGAAAAGAACACTAGCTCTATGTAATGTGTAAAAGTGTTTTATCATTGAATCTGTAAACTTTATTTATTTTTTGCTCATTTTTAGGATGCGAAGGGGAACAAGATGGTGAATCAGTATGTTCGTGAGTGTAAAGCAAAGTGGTAATTAGTTGATTGCTTATTATTTATTCTAACGCGTATGGCACATATAATATTATACGTATATATATTATGTATTTTGTATGGTGACAGTTAATTCGGTGATGATGAGCTTTCGAGTATGAAATTTTGAATTCACAACATACTTGTAGGTTTATGTTGCTGTAAGTTCTTAGATGTCATAACATTTACTTTCTTTTCATTTAGAAAATTAATCATATGATATGATATTAGGAGCCTAACAATGTGCAGGAAGTGACAAATAGTAGTTGCAATGTTCAACACAAGAAAGAAGTAAATGTATAGTTAGTGTTTCAAATCATCAATTTTTACACAAACTTGGTTATATTTTAGTTATTTAATTTCTTAAGAATCTGATTGGAGGGTACTAGGTGATCAATGTGAATAAAAATAGAATTAGACAACAAACAATCAATAAAATAGAATTAAATAGAATTAGACACTTATTTGGCGTAATTTCATTTTTTTTATAAGTTTTGTACCATGTCGTATTTTTATTGTTGGGTGCCTCAAGCATTCTGTTCGACTTAAATGAAATGTAGATACTTTTTACTATATATATATAACCAACACTCATGTTTCGCTAATATATATTAAAGATTTATGACATTGCTATTAAACCAATTTTGTTAAACACATGTAGCTGTCAAGGGATGATCATAAACCAAATATGTGCAAAGATTTGCAGACTATCTCCAATGGAGTTACATGCAATACTTTTTCTTTTTAAAGTGTGATTTTGTGATGACCATAAACCAAAGATATGCAAACCCTTTTAATTTTTTACTTTGACAAGTCATTCCTTCCGTTCAAAACTATGTTTGCATTTTTTTTTACTTTTAAGTTAGAGAGTATGTTTAACATTGATCATTTAATTTGATGTTGTTAAAAATTTCTAATCAAATTTGAATTTTGAGAGTCAAAAGTTTTGAATTTTGAACGGAATGAATGACTTGTCAAAGTCAAAAATTAAGATAAGCTAATTTCAATAATTTCCTAATTTAAACTCTTTCCATTGTTATATTTTAACTGATTATTTGCTTTCTAAAATACACTAATTAGTAAACCGTTGTATAAAAAGTAAAAACTGTTGAATAATGAAAAATTTACATATTTCCGTTTGACTTTTTTAAAATTATTTTTCTTACTCAATATTTACGTTTATTATCTTCGTTTGTATAAGTTTTAATATAATTTAGGTTTAATCCATTATTTTTTATATATTGTTTATTACATCTTCCCTTTTGAAATATACATTTAAATTTACAAACCAATATACAAATGTTAAATGAGCAAAAGATAAATATATTTAAATTTGTAAGTTAGTTTTTAATCATTCCTTTATCCTTTTGTTTTGCTAACGTTTCTTATTTTAAAATTTTGATAATTGTAATACATGGTGTTTTGGATTTTTATTATCATTACTATGGTGATTATTATTATTATTATAATTATTATAATCACCATCATTATTACCATTATTATTATTATTATTATTATTGTTGTTAAATTATTATTGTTATGTTTTTAATACTCTTGTCAATATAATCTTAATTTTTAACAAGATGAAAAAATTACTAATACAACATCAAATGTTGTATGAAAAGATATGTTAAGATATTCATCAATATAATCTTAACGTTTCAGACCGTGTAACACACGGGTTTAAATCTAGTTCTATATATAATAAACCGTTCAAATCCACCGCCTAGTTCATCAAATTTTGGATTACAAGTTATTATTTTAGTATAGAAATTCGATGTTTTTAAAAAGAAATTCAAATTTTGGATCACAATCTGGGCCAAAGCCCATTTCACAAGTCACTTGCTCAACGGTTGTAGGAGTCCGACTCAAAAGTGGAAAAGCAACCACCTACGTCGATATAGCGAGAGATAGGTCTCATACGGCCTCTTAAGGTTAGTTCTATGCCTGAATTTTATCTCCAGAAAAGCAAACATAAGTGCACACACCAATAAAGGGGTATAATCGCTTGGGGGTATCTATAACGCAAGTATAGTACTTTATGCTACGAAAATTGTAACTGTGATATATATATAGGTTTTGGTTAATATTGGGATACCTTGCCATTTTATTTCAACACTTGTCGCCAACTATACCTCTCGTATAGACCTATACGTGACGTGACGTATAGGCCCTAACCTTAAAAGTCATAGCTGCATGTGTCAGTTCTTGTCTGGCGGTTGAGCTATACACATCGTATAGAGCCATTCCAATATTATTTTTCTTGTACGCCACTCTAAAAAATGCTCTTATTATTTTTCTTGTTCCTCAATTTGTTCTGTTGACTTATTTTTTTCCGATAATAAACATGATATAGGAAATTTAACATTACTATTGATATTGTATTTTCATAAATAAAATCATGAATATGAATAAAAAGTTGGTTCACTTTCATTTTAAAACCTATAATAACTCGTTAAACCTAAACTAAAACCATTATCAAATTCATGTATATATAACGTAAGTTAGAAGATGGCTGCAGCCATCGAAAAAGAATTTCAACAATCCAGGCGGAGCTTCCTTCTTCAAGATATTGCTCAGGGAATCCGCATACCTCCTAGCTTTTCAGTCACCTCTCTCTCACTCTGTCACACACATCATTTTTGTTGCTGGCTAGTACACACATTCAACCACTCGTCTTGTTTTGCAGCCATTGCCACCGGCGTTTGCCAAGAAATATATGGAAAACCACAACATCAAGAAACAAACCGTCGTTCTCAAGATCAAATCTGGTGTCAAATGGAGTCAAAGGGACAAACTGAGGGACAAGAAAAGTAATAAGGACATTTTGGTCGTTCTCAAGATCATCATTGTGTTGTGATCCAAACATGTTTCCTAGGAGTTTGACGTGGTTGTGGTCCCCGATTATGCTTGATGTTTAATTGATTTTGATTTATTAACATATCGCAAACCTGTCTGGCCCGGCCCAAGCCTATACAGGACGGATTAATAGTTACCAGTTTGACCCGTTTATTTCCGGTCCAGGTGGGAACCAGCAAAAACAATGGTTCATGGTCATGTCATATATGATTATTTCATTTGTTTTCAAAAATGCATATCAACAGAACTAGAAAACAAAGTTTTATGTGTTTTGTTTTCTAGAATGCATGCATATGTGTTTGCTGTTGATAATTAATCATATTCATATTTCTTTAACTTGGATTTTTTTTTATGTTTTCGGTTCAAATATTTGTGTTTTTTTAAGTAACATAGGTTTTGTAGGTTTTGATCTGAAGAAGCGGGAAAGAGAAGATAGCCACATCTCGCGTTGTCGGTGGAGTCGGTCGATTCGTATCAGATCTGCAATCACCGGAAAACGCTCGTTACTCTGACGCTCAAGTCAGTCGGTGGCTCATCAGTGTGTGTGTGTAAAGAGAGTGTGAGCTAGAGAGAGAGAGTAACCTCTTCCTTTTGGAGGTGACCCCTCTATTTATAGAGGTGATAAGACCTAACCCTAATGGGTCTGCTAGGCTTGGGCTAAATTCTTGGGTCTTGATCCAATTAGGAGGGTATGTCCACATGATCTAATGGGTTATTTCGTATACAAATACCAATCATATTAAAATAATTTTGGTGATACTCCAAACTTTTTATTCGGATAAGATAAAAATATACAAGAACAAGTATTAAATTTTGTTATAAAAATGTACCGAAATTCGTATGTGAATTTCGTGTGTAAACCAGACCAAAGATTGTCCTATTTAAAGGTGAGGAATCCACAGCGAAACATTGCAACTCTTTGTGAAAGATTATGACACTTAGTGGTTATAACCATAGGCAATTGGATAATTATATTAGTGGGAAATCCATAAATAGAAACTCTATCAAAAGTAAGTGGAGTTACTGCTGATGACCAAGTTACCACTTCTAATCTAGTTGCTATTCAACGCCATTGATGCACAACCTGCTGATAATCAAGTTGCTACTCATAATTAGTTCCCAGCAGATCGATCCTTGCTAGGGGTTTTACCCATTGGTAGGGGTGTTCATCGAGTTTTTTTAATCGGGTTTAGGGTTATTCGGGTTGGGTTATTAAGATTTTTTGTTACAGTAATCCTACCCGTTTACCGACCCAAATAAGATTCGGGTTAATAAGTTTCGGGTTTATTCGGCTCGGGTTAATCGGTATTCGGGTTTCTAGGTACAAGTTGCAATGCATACTTAACAATTGAACTTAACATGATATTCATTAACTAATAAACACTAAATGTCAAATAAAAACACTCTTAATATGATTTTTCGTTCAAACTCATGCAGTAAACACATATATATACTAATAAAAAAAATTAATAAGCACAAAAAAAGTTGTATCAATCAATCGTATAAACTAAAAATAAAACGTCAAATCGTATCAACCAGTAAACTTCTTAACAATCATCACTCTTCAAATTATCATATTAATGTTCACTCGTCCGTTTCTAATCCTATATTAAAATAAAGTCAAATAAATAAAACATTAAAAATTGTTAGATATAGATCGAGCTAAAATTACACATAAATATTAATAATAAAACTACCTTTTTATTATTATTCGGGTTTAGTCGGGACCTTTTTCTAACTCAATTACCAAACCAAATACTATATTTGGATTTGGATTCCATCTTAATCGGATTTGGGTTGTTCGGGTTCCATCTTAATCGGGTTCGGATTGATTCGGGTCGGGTTTGGTATTCGGGTTTCGGGTAAAATGCACACCCCTACCCCTTGGATGCAACCAGGCACGCTACCCATTGGACCCCCGCCATTACACAAAAATAGATCTTTAACATCAACGTGAGAGTTTATGGTTCATTCACCTACACTCGAGTACGTAAAGAGTTTTTATCGTCTTATGTATGATATTGTTAGAAAGTGTTACTCAAGTTTGAATGGATTTTTTTTTGCATGTGGGTATCTTCTAAGTATAAAGTAAAACTAAAATACATAGGCTACTTTCGTATAGCTAAGAACTCATCTAGGAAACGATATTGTTTTAAATTTAAGTTGGTTATTGTTTTTATGGGATTTTTGGCTACTATTTTGGTACTTGGTTTTTACATTTCGGCATTATGTCATATTTTTTTACCTATGAAAAACTAATGAATATTTACTATTTTCTTACTTGTGTTCTCTTTAATATTTGTTATAAAAGAAAAACGGATTCCTTCATATATGATGTATAAGTGTTATACAATAAAAACGGTAAAATTATAAAAGAAACGAAAAAATTAAATTTAATATTTTGAGCAAAATATTTTTTGTGGATAAATATATAATTTTAAAGTTAAAAATGGGTAAATATGAAATTATAAATAAATATGAAAATTTAAAGTTAAAAAAAATAAAGGTAAAATGATTATTTCTTAAATTATTTTTAATAAAATGAGTATATATGATATTTTTAAATATTTGTAAGGGTATATATGATATTTCAAGTTTTAATTTGACATATATATAATATTTTTCTATGTTTGTAGGAGTATATATAAAATTTTGTCGCTTAAAATACTAAAACTAGCAAAAGGAATCAAATTAATTACTCAAATTAAATAGCATACTAAATCGCCTTCAATAAATTAATCATCATGTTTATTGTTCAAAAAGAAAACAAATATAATATGCAGCTAAGTAATTGCCATGCTATGTTTTTATGATTTTGGATGTTTGGATGTGGCCGTAACAAAGACGTTAGTGGCAGATTTGGAGCGTTTGGACTTTGTCAACGCACCACATAAATACCATAACGCACCAATAGTCCAAGTGCCCACCTTTCATTAATTTAATGATATTTCCATGTTTCATTCTTAATCATACACACCCTCAATAAATTATGTAATCCTATTTACCACCATCCTTTATATAAACTAGGTGTCTTTTCCCACGCAATACGACAGAAACCCATTGAGTTGTTCATTAGCATAAGTTTCTATTAGTGACTTTGCTCGCACGGTGCGATGAGGATATTATACGTGCATAGAAATTGCTAGAGTCTCCAATATAAGTGGCACTAAAATTCAAACGTTTTATAGCTATGTGCAAACCTACCTGGTTTGCAACATCTAAATACATCAAACGCGTACATGTACATGATATGCATATAAGATACATATATAAAGTACGTTTCTTTACACACTTGTTACACAAAAACGTTGCATTAAATTTCTTGCCTTTGGTAGAGTGTACTGACCATCATTAGATTTAAATTTAGAAGAGCATAATTCTCATTCATCAAACATAACATTATATGTAAGACGAGGCTCTTCATAAAACCCACATCTCTTACATTTTGTATTTTTAAAATCTATAAGAGGCTGAAAATATTAAACAATCTAAACTCAGTTTTAAAAAAATACATTAAAAATAATATTATTACATATGCATATTCCATAATAGGTTTTTTCAAGTTCGAATCATATAATAAGTCTTTCGGTAACACTTATAAAATAATATTATTACATATGCATATTCCATAACAGGTTTTATAAACTTCTGAACATATCATTGTGACGTGCTTACTTTTATCTACGTTTTGATATAAATTTTATTCGAAGCTGACCCAGGTCAAATATAATATGTTTTTGATCTTTTTTTATTTTTAAATACTACTTGATTTTTTCAATTATAACTTTTGATGGTATAATGTTTTATTAAATTCTAAATATACCGTTGCGACGTGCTTAGTTTTATCTACGTTTCGATATAAATTTTATTCGAAACCTAAATGTGTCAACGCTCCCGAGGTTCAACAAGTACATGTTCAACACCCGTCAAATAAATAATTTCTAACAAATAGGCAATAACTTTTATCAACAACACATGTTCCATTCGTCCAAGTACCGATGAAGACCTCACAAAGAAGAAAAATCTCCTTCGGCCTAAAGTTTAACGCTTATCTTCATAACAATGTAATCTTATAACTCGCGACTTTATGTTTTGCAATTAGATCCGATATTACAATAACGGTATTTTATGTTTTGTACATATACAGAATTCCCGTCGGAACACGCGGGAAATTCCACTAGTTATTTATACACTAGGTTAGAAACCCCGCGTATTACACGGGTTGAACAAATATAATGTTATATACTTAGTAATAATAAATGCAATGTTATATACTTAGTAATAAAAATTTACTTATTACATATTTATGACATATTACATAATTTTTTAATACAAATTATATAAACGTTATATAGTTATTTTTTTAAAATGTTTTATAAAAAGAATGAAGGAAATGTTTAATTTATAAAAATGTTTTATGAACAAGCCTATTTTAAAAAAAATAAGAAAACGCTTTATAAAATCAATTATAGAAATCATTATTATTTAATACGAGAAAGAAGCGGGAAACAAAAAATTATAAAAACAATTAAAGAAATTTGTATAATTAATATGAGAGAGAGGCGGAAAAAAAAGGCTGAGGATGTAAAGGAGAGTGACAAGTATCCCACCAAAACCTTTATTTATTACAAAGTATTGATTAGTGATAGAGTTCGTAAAACTTTTACCTTTTCTTTTCACTTATTTTTTTAATCAAGAACATGGGTACATTAATAAAGTTTATTTCATTTTTTTTTACATTTCTTCTATAGTTTTCATCACCTTTTTATATTTAAATCTCCGGAGCTTAGTCGTTGAATATGAATTTAATGTAAAACGAGAGAGAAACATAAACAAAACCGAGCGAGACTTTCGTGCGAAAGTCAAAGTCAAACTCAAACATGCACACGAAACTTTCTTGTTTCGTGTGAAAGTCAAACATTAAATGTAACATTTAATGACCAATAGCAACTAAAATATCCGTCACTAATATGTATCAGATGAACTTTTTAACCCGTTACATTAAAATTTAGTAACCTCATTTACATATAAATTAAGTATTTAAAATGATTAAAAAATGTAATTTAAGAGGTATAACTAAATGTCAAAGAGGTTTTTTAGTACGGGAAAGTACTACTCAAACAAATAAACCTATTTGTATAGCAAAATAAGACATTTTCTAGAAAAGAAATGAGAACAAGTGGAATCACATATGAACAAAAAGAAATTATTAAATTATACAACATAATAAGTTGGTTTGAATTCTTGTTGATGTCATCATTTATAGATATTCAAGCTTTGTATTGTACATTATATTAATCCCTTTTATTAGGGGCTCTTCTCAAGCCAATGTATCACTTTCTCAACAGTCATACAAGAGTCTATTCAACATGTTATATTGATATTATCTAAATTGGGTATCAACCAATAGTTGCCACTAATTTTGTTTTTCTTCTTCTAAATTATAAGTCATTTATTTTAAGATAATTACATTGATGGCAAAACAACCATTTTGTATACATTTATTGATCTTCAAAACTTATATGCCCAAATAGAGATGGAAAATATATGTATACTCTAAATAATTATGTTGTTGATAATCTTTATGGTGTTATATATTTCGGGTAGTCAGAATATACTATAATTATCTTCATAAACAAAGAGTTAGTGGTACCTAAGAGGATAATATAGATGCTAAAAGCGTTTTTGAACTACAATTTCAACATTGTTATTTGATCATACATAAAGAGATGGCATTTGTAGTTTGAAATGTTCCTGGATAATCTATCGGAATCGTTTACGATCACCATCGGGTTAAAGTATTTTGATTGTACTCACGAAATCTTAATCTGATAAATCAGAATTAAAAAAAAACAAGTATTTTTTTTTCTTTTTGAAAACAATATTAGATGTTGACCAAAGACTTTCCTTTTATAGGTATGGAACCATCACAACTTTTAGCTGAAACGACACAATGCATCGTGAAAGAGTGTGTCAATTGACGGTTAAAACGGTTGTCATTGGCAGTTAATTCGTTTACCATTAGTAGCAGGAACTCTGTCATAATGAACTTCTTTAACAATAGCTTAGTTGCTGCTGATAATTGGCTTCTGTCAACAATAACTACAGCCCAAGTTGTTAACCGTTCAAGTTGCAGCTATTTGCATTTGATGTTGATCATTTTTGCTAACAATCCCAAGACGGTTATGAGTAACTACTTACTCCTCTCTCTTTCTAACTCTCATTATATCTATGAAACACTATGTAAAAGTATGTTACAATTTTCATGATTCTCAACAAAGTTAGTTGTGTATTATATGTATAATTTTATAAGAAGTAAGAGTGACATATGAAATTGGCAAGCATAATGATTAATGACTTATAATCTTACAGTATATAATATTGAAAAAAAAGTTTATAGACGGCTGGATAATATCATAATAACGTATAAAGAAGGGTATTATTGGAATGTTGGTCCTGGTTTCCTCCTTTAAAAGCCCAAAATCCCTCCACGAAACAGAGCCAACTGAGTATATGTTGTAAACAAGATGACAGAAGTCAAATTGAATGTTGATGAACAGCTTTTATATTCTGCATCTGAAATTATATGCTGCAGAATTTGTCACGAAGCTGAATTCGAAAGTTGTAAATCGTTAGAAACTCCGTGTTCTTGTTCAGGAACCGTCAAGGTACGTTCTCCGTTTCCGATTTCCTTTCATTCTTCGTGATCACGCTTTGATTTCAGACGCAGGTGTTCGAATTCAATCTAATGTGTTTTGATTGATTGATTGATCGCCAGTTTGCGCACAGAGATTGCGTTCAGAGATGGTGCGATGAGAAAGGAAACACTAATTGCGAAATCTGTCTCCAGGTTAGGTTTAATTATCGATTCATGCTCGTTTTGTTCATAGATTGAACTTATTCCAGTTTTCATGATTGTTTCTGTTAGGTTTAACTATCGATTCATGTTCGTTTTCTTCAGAGATTGAAATTATTCCAGTTTTCATGAATGTTTCTGTTAGGTTTAATTATCGATTCATCTTCGTTTCCTTCCGAGATTCAACTTATTCCGGTTTTCATGATTGTTTCTGTTAGGTTTAATTATCGATTCATGTTCGTTTTATTCAGAGATTGAACTTATTCCAGATTTCATGATTGTTATTGTTTGAATTTGAATACTGTTTGCTGTCGTTTTGGTTAATTTCCGTCCGACTCTCACCTGACATCTATCCTATCTTCACTAAAATTTGAACCGATGTTACCTGTTTTCCATTTGAATTATTTTAATCGAGCCAATTCTATCATTAGTTTTGTTATCTTCTTGTTCATCAGGAAATATCTCATGTTAATCAAAAGTTCACTTTTCCAAAACAGAATTCAGGTCATCTATATCTATTTATGTATTGGTGATGTTGCAACTTTTTTGTTACTTTAGATTACTAGTTAATATTATATACCTAATATGAAATAAACAAATTTCATATAAATAATTTATATCCATGAGTTGATAGATGTGTCTTAGCATGTAAAAACCTGACTCCATTAGGTTTTTATTATTATTATTTTTTAGAGTTAAGTACATGGATAGTCACTCTCGTATGTCCAAATTTTGGATTTATTTCCTAAGTTTGAAAAATTACACTGTCAGTCTTCAAATTATGCATAAACGTAACACGTTTGGTTCCTGTAGTGGATGACAGTTAATTTTTCTGTTAAATATTTTGAAAATGACTAAAATACCCCTATATTAAAAAACAAAAAATAGGTTTTAAAAAAAAGTGGTGGTGCTGCCTGCGAACTAGGGGTATAAAAATAGGTTTTTTAAATTTATGTTTTTTTAATGTAGAGGTATTTTGGTCATTTTCAAAATATTTAACTTACAAGTTAAATGTCATCCACTCCAGGGACAAAACATGTTACATTTATATATAATTTGGAGACTGACACTGTAATTTTTAAAACTTAAGGACCAAATCCAAAATTTAGACATACCACAAGAACCAATCGTGTAGTTAACTCTTTTTTTTTAATTTGAATATTTTTGAAAAGAAAGTTAAAGTGGTAAAAAGTGTATTCGATGATAAATCATGAAAGTAAAATGTATAGGCATATATCATTACTATAAAAGTAAACCTTGTCTCATATGTATTATGTGATATAAATGTATTAATAAATATAAGCATATTTAATTATTCATGATTTTCTCATATGGAAAATATTCTACTATAATGACCAATGAATGGCAATGATATTGGTCATCATATGTACAACTAAAACAATGCTAATGAACATTAAAGGTATAAAAATATCTTATATGCTTAAAATCAAAAGTACAATGAATAATTTGCAATAAATTGTAGTTGTTTTGAAAATGACATGCACTTATTTAAAATTGCAGAAATTTGAACCAGGATATTCAGCCTCACCCTCCCAACACAACTACGACACTCGTGTCGTTATTCGGTAATTAACTAATTACTAATCTCCTTAATTTGTTGTTCAACTTATCGTGTAATCTTTAGCCATGCTAACAATTATATGTGAAAATAAAAATAACATACGTAATTCCTTCTCATACCATATAAATATGTCATGCAAAATAAAAGTAGTAGATAATGTAAAACGTATTAAGCACAAATAATAAATGTGTTATTATTAACATAAATCTTTTTTTTTAAAACCTGTACTCTCAAAATCCAAGATGAAATTAAACCGAAGTGGAGACAGTTGGATAGGGCGGCTTGACAGTAAAAAATAATAAGTTGAAGCTTGGGCCTCTTACATTTTATCGTTTAAGTTCGTTTAATTTTTAGATTTTTGACAAATAGAGCAAAAAATCAGTATATTTGATAGGTTTTTCTTTACTAAAACTCACTTTAACTCTAATACATGTGATTGTGTGCCTTTTAGGAATCGTATATAAAAAAATGTGTGTTATCATATTCCCACGTGTTAGGATCCTAAGTAAATTAATATTCTTTTTTACGAAATAGCTCTGATTTTAGAATCCGTTTTAAAGGGGAAAAAAAGTTGAGCGATGATGAAGAGGAGAGGGATGGTGGTCGTAGCTAGAGGTGCACAAATCGGATTTTTTTTGGAACCGGATCCGGATCGGATAAGTCAACGTTGGTCAAGGGCCGGTTCCGGTTTTGGGGTGTGAGGTTTGGAACCTATTGGAACCTTTTATCCGGTTTTATCCGATTTTGTCTGGATTTTTTGTGTCCGATTTTTGTCCGGTTCCAAATTTGTCCGATTTTTATCCGGTCCCTTGGAAAACCATATGACCGGTTGCAGATCCGGCGGTTCCAAAAATATCCGATCCGGTTCCAAAAAAAACCGATTTCGGATAATCCATCGGATCGGATCCGGATCCGGTTATAATGCCCACCTCTAGTCGTAGCTGAGAAAGTTGCTATGTATTATATTAAAATAAATTTATAAATTTTCTGTATCGTATTATTATTTAAACAGATACATGTATTGTTACATGATTATAGTAAAGTATACTATTATTTAATAAAATTAACCTAAAATATACTTAGCTAGTTTATATCTGGACAAAAATGGGTTGGATACCTTAATGTGAAAGAATATCTGATATAAGCAGGATTTTAAAGTTCACCGCAAATATTCCTTAACTAACTGTAATCAACTAGATAGACATGCTTCCTTTTTTTATTTTTTTATTTTAGACCCAAAGATACGGCCCCCTTCTAGGACATTATATAGTATAGCCTAGGGACAATTTATTTAAATGTTTTTAATTAATTCTCTTGATTGATTTAATAAATGATTTTTCAATAATAGAGGAAGTATGGAAGGTCCTAGAACAGATGAAAATCAAGAAACAGTTGTCATTGTTGGTGAAGAAGAAAGCTTGGTTGAAAGACATTATGCAGAATGTTCATCAGCTGCTGATACTACCGCTTCTGTGTGCAGAACTTTGGCTCTCTTTGTAAGTTTTTGTCTTAAATTGGGTTTTAATTATTTAAATTTTTAAGAAATAATTAGAGCATTGATAATAAGCCGGTTTTAAGGAGAGAGATGATGATATGAAGGAGAGAGGAATGATGGACGTTTTTGTGCAAAAATGTCAAAAAAAACATATTATGTGAGAGAGGATATGTTTTTTAGGCGTTTTTAGAGCTGGTTTTGGCTGCTAGAGGGTCAAAATCTAAGCACCTTGGATAGATGCTTACATGGCCACATTTTTAAAACCTATAGTTGTGGGTGCTCTAGTAATAAGGTGTTTGGATTCCTTATTAATTTAGGGGTGTTCAAATTCGGATATCCGAATTTCGAGTAGTTGATTTCTATATCCGAAACAATAACAAAAATTTTAAAAATATTGCTTATAAAAACAATTAAAAATATACATATATAAATATAATATTTCGAATATTCGGATATATGAAATATCCGATTTTTTTTATAATCACTATCTGAATCCGAATTATCCGAAAATTCAGATATCCAAATTTTTGAATATCCGAATTTTCAGATAATTCGGATTTGGAATTTTTTTAAATCCCTATTTATTATAATTGTATTTATGCTTATTTTTATAAGAGAAAATAAGTATTTTTGGAATAAAAGTCTTTAAACTGTTTACCCACAAATAACTGGACAAACACTTTTGATAAAGAATCTTAAAATACTTATTGTTTTATTGAAAAACAATAAGCCGATAAAACAGTTTTAATATTTATATAAAGGTGTATTTAAGTTCTAATAAAATAAATATTATTTTTTAAACTATTTTTTTAATTGTGTACGATTATTGGTCTAGGTTTAGTAGTTATCCAAACATTGTTTAAGGTTGCATCTTGATATAATTAAACAAATACATGTATTATAATGCTACTTATTATAAAAGTTTGTTGAACAAAATATTATATATTTTTTTAAGTAGCACTAGTGAACTTCAAAAGTCAAGGTATGTGTTTTCATCTTAAAGTTTTAGTCCGTCTAATAGGGGCCTACTGTTCACGCGTTATCAGGGTGGCCAGCTCTTTGAAAAAAAGGTAAATAAATAAATAAATAAAAATAAAACTAATGCCAAAACACTATACAACTGTTTACCATTAAAATTCCAGCGCCTTGATGTACACAAGGAATTGAGGGTGTTCTGTGTGAAATGAGTGAAACTTGAGGGCGAAAAAATGAAATATTCTTTTCTTGTTAAATGATAGGATGAATAAATAACTAACACGACCAAACTAAAAATCCTAAATTTTACTGTTTATGGTCTTGTTCATTCGGCTTTGATAAAATTTGTGGACGTAATCACCAACTACGGTTTCGAAAAACTAAATTGGTTGGCCGTCCAAATATCCCGGTTTGGATGGTTTGAACCTTTTTTTTCAATTTGAAACCGTTAAAAATGATAAAGATAGTTCATGAATATTTTACATATATATAACTGTATGTTCCAAAAATGAGAATAAATTAAATAATAAAAGTAAACGGCTTGTTCGGTTCCAAGTTTCAAACCATTGGCCGAACTCTTAAATTTGGTTTTTTAATCTTTAAACTGAAGCATGTAAATCTCAAACCGAACATACATATTGATTTTTTCGCTTCGATTTGGACGATTCAATCGATTTTAACCTTTTATAAACAATATCCCAAAATATCATGAGACCTTAAATTAAATGTATACATACATAAGATTACAAAAATTTTCTGCTTTTTCTTCTTCTAACTATTGACTTGCATAATAAAATGTGCAGCTTACGACGCTTCTACTAGTCAGACATTTTATTGGGGTGCTAATTGGTGAAACAGGAGATTACCCATTTACCCTTTTATCAGTAAGTACCTTCACGTTTAAGGTTATCAATTTTTTTTTACAACAATTTGTTCACTAACGGGCCACTGACCCACCCGATCATCTCCACCTCCTTCAGGAGGAAACCCACCATAGGTGAGAAAAACCCCCTGTCCCAACCTGAACCCCCTTTTTTTTGTCACAAGTAGGACTTGAACCCAAGACCTCCCTATTTTAATAAAGTCATGAGTATACACCTTTGTCACTAGACTAAGCTAGTGGTTGTGTTTAAGGTTATCAATAAATTGAATTTTGAGCTACTTGATTCTATCGAATTGAGTTAGAGTTTTTAAATTTAGAATGTGAATTCGAATTAAATTTGAAGAAAACAATTCGAATTCGAAATTCAATTTGATACAAATTCGAGTTGATTTTATACATTTTGATTTATATTATATAAAACAAAAATAAAAATTATATATGCAGTTCGAATCGAAAAGAAAACCACTAATTCGAATCGGTTGCTAATTTGATTCGAATCAAATCAAATTTTAAGTTTTTTAAGTATTATTCAAACATTGAACACCCCTAATTGCTTCTTGTTTTCAGTTAATGGTTATAAAGGCTTGTGGGATATTGCTTCCAATGTACATAATAATGCGGATGATCGATGTGGTCCATAACATCATCACACTGGAAATTCAGGTTTCTGTCAAATTGTTAGTCTTGTAGTTAAAAGACAAAAGAGAGATTCTGGTTAAAACGGTCATTCTTAGTATAAAACATAATTATGTTTATCAGTTTATTTTAGGGTGAAATAAGTTATTTTTAATACATGGATTCAAAATAATTATTTTTGATAGGATTCAAAATTGGGTGAATCTATTTGCATATATCCATATAATTTTTATAAAAAACATAGCCATATCAAATATAAAACTTTTGTGTTTTTTTTATAAAATTCAAATAAGCAATCAAAACACTGACTAAAAATTATTTTTAGTAACCGTGTTTGACTCATGTAATATAAAATACAACCAAAACAAAGCATAATAAATCATTAAAATGTACTAAGATTTTTAGTTGTTTCTTGTAGATCAAGACATCATAACTGGTACTAAAATTTTGTGTTATTTCTACACAGGTTTCTGAACGTGACAACATAAATACACAACCAACAAGAGTCTAGAACCACCATTGATATTCAAGACTTTGTTTTCGTTTTCTAATACAACGAGGCTCAAGTAAATAAGACACATGTTTCTACTTTCATTGATAGTTAGTATATTACTATTAAAATTGTTATAATGTTGACTTGAAATTTAAAGTTTATATCATTTAGTTTATCTAAATATTCAAGGATTGAATTGATAAACAAAAACGCAAACACACACACAATTTATGTTGGATAATTGGATCAAACTCGAACAATAAAACACCGACAATATTGATCAAAAGATTGACACTTTTATTAATATCAAAGACCACACCAATTACATGAACCTAGTCATCTATTTATAATAAACCTATACTAATCCTAACATAACTCAAACTTAATTAAATAATCAAATAAGTAAATAAACTCACTCCTAATCTAATATAAACTCAACTAAATAATTAATAAACTAATATTAATGAATATCAAGATTAAATCTTCAATTTAGATATATAAACTCTCGTATTATTATAACTAAGAAACTACTTAAAACTTAGTTGCAATAATCACTTATTCAGTAACCTTAAACATGGTTATGTATTTATAGGGTAACCAAACTTGGCTAACAAGAAACGATTAAAACCCTAATTGGCCACTCTGCACCGCTTTTGCTCTTTCTTGGTATGTTATCGATGTATTTTATGTATATGCTAATTTACATATTAATTATTTATTTAATGCATTGATATTATATAAAATATATATTACTTTAAGTGTTTTTATATTTGATAGAGTTTAAATGTTGAACTTATAGAAACTAAATACAAATGCGATCAAATTTATATTAAAGGTCGGTCAGAAACACGGTAAAATGTTGATGAAGGAATCAAAATAATAAAACGTTCAAATTAGATGGAGTTTAGAAAAGCATTTCTGGGAGTTTAGTCTAGCAACAACAAGAATTAAATTAAACTTAATTTGGTTGCTGTTAAAGACTTAAAGTTTAATTAGGCTCGATTTCAATCTCATTGGGCTTAATTTGTATAGCAGAGTTTAGGTTGTGCGTAATGGTCGAGTTGAGGGGCGTGACCGGGCTGACGTGGAGGGGGTGAGGGGCGTGGAACACCCCGCCGCCCCTCCGTGAGAGGGGGCGTGGGGGGCAATCGTGAGTGTGGTCACGGGCGCGAGGGCTCTTCTCTGCCCATATATGAGTTGGTCCAATGAGGGGGAAGCGTGGGAAGGTGGGGGCGTGACCCACTACGGATAGTCTTATTTCTTTTATTTATACGGCTTGAGTAATTTATTTCCAGTGGATTACGGTTTGGTTTTTGTGTTTAGCTTGATACATGATATTTATATTCTATGATAAAATGTTTATGAATTGTGATTATTTGGATATGTATTCATTAACTTCGGTTGTGTTAATTGTCGGACGTCTTATTGTTGATTACATGGGTCATCTCACCTTTGTTGGTATAACTAGGGGATGTCCTGTTGGTGTGATTAGGTATAGATCGTGCTCAAAGTTAGTCAATTAATCAATACAAGTTATGCCTATATAAATAATCGAATATGTATAGCACATGTCGTTGTACTTTGGTAATCTAGCTCCTTGCTATGTTACGAATCGTAACCTAGCAAGGAGCTAGATTACCAAAGTACAACATATGATATACATGTTCGATTAGTTTTGTAGACATAACTTGTTTTTATCAATAATATCCGTCTTATTGCCGTTCAAAAGAAAGAAAGGAAAAAATGTCAAGTTAACAAATAGTAACTCAACTTTAATGTTATGAACTTAATGGTTTAAACATTTGAATAATTCTACTCTTTAACTAGTGAATGTGGTATGATTGTACTTTTGTTGGTGCTTCTTGTGTTAATCGACTTCCCAATGGTGCCATCTCGCCTTAGGTAATTTTAAGTTACTGAAATTAATATATGTTATGTCTAAGTAGTATTTGTTTTATGATTTATCACATATGAAGTCTTGCAACGGAAGGTTTAATCTTAATTTAAAGATAATTATTAATATTAGTTTATTATTTATTTGGTTGAGTTTGTATTAGACTACAAGTGATTTTTATTTATTTGATTATTTAATTGAGTTTGAGTTGAGTTAGGATTAGTATAAGGTTTATTATAAATAGATGGTTAAGGATTCATTGTAAAGTGGTTTTGGTTTTCAATATTAATAAAAGAGTCTATCTTGGTTGAGATCAAATTTTATGCTTGTGTTCTTGGGCCTGATTTCCAACACAACAACTTGGTAGTCAAACCTGACCGAAAGTTATTACGTGTTTTCTTATCTTGTTTGTGTTCTGTGTTTCTCAATGCTTAATTAGTTTGCAACTTAGTTTAGATTTAATTTAACTTTATAATCAAATTAGAATACGATATCTACTTACCTTAGCTATATAGATTATTTATATTTTTACATGAGCTGACTGCAGTCATCACTTGGTAATTGGTATTAGTCTTGACTAGTTTATTTGTTTAAATCTAGCCCGGTAAATCCATGGTCAGACCTAACTGACTGTCCACTCCTCCATTAGTTTTGTTTACTTACCCTAAAAGTGATACATTTGTATAAAGCCTACAATAAATCTTTTACAAACTAAACCAACTTCATATAAAAAAACTAGTTTATAAAACTTGGATTTTGTCACTATTAGATCTTAAAGAAATATTTGTAAAGTGAAGATTATTTAAACATAATTATGTATCAAAAAAACAAACGAGGAAAACGTTAACCAACTAAAATTTCAGATTTCATACACAATTTTGAGTGATCTTTAAAATTCTAAACATCTCATATTTTAGATTAAATAAATAAGAAGTCACAACAAGTTCATTCCTAACTTCATTCATTAGCAATCTTGAAATTTGACCAGTACAATTCAAGCATCAATAAATCGAATATCAAAGGTGTTTGGATGGATCTGCCACACATTCAAAGCTGCATATTCCTCTAAACATTCTTTCAGCTGAGCTTCAGTGTACCCCTATATTCACAATCAAATTACAACCCACAATTTAAAAATAAATAAATAAAACACCAAACCAATACAAAAATAAAATAAAAAATGAAAGAAAAAACTAACCATTCTTGAAATCCTGTTTAGAGCTTGTGCATAGCTTACATCCATCTTGTTGGACCTTGCAGCTTCATCACGTAAAATTGAATAAATATCTGAGATTGCATCAAGACCAGACCGCTGCCTATCGTCGGAGTACAATGAAAACTTTGACATTTGCATCAATCGAAGTGCCTCGTCCACATCACTCTGACCAACAGTTTCTGAGAATCTCAGCCTCGCAAGCGCCTGTAATTTTATTTTATTGTTAACAATGAATATGACCACTCATGGTTAGCTAAAAGTATAGAACACAATATACTGTTTATTGTTTATCTACTAATCACTCAAGGAAACGAAACAAGATCACGTATTTATACAAGTGTAGATTAGAAAGGACCGTATTTATACAAGTGTAGATTAGAAAGGACGAATGAGCCAATTCATGTTCTGTTATAGTTGCAACAGACCAAACGTGAAAGTATATTTTTAATGCATAAAACATCCCAAACAATTTTTATTCAGAAACTATATATTGTATTATAAAATTATATAATTTTAGTAAAAAGTGTTTCCGTTCAAACTGACCCGCCGGATCAATCTGTTACCCAACTCGTCCGTTTCACAACTTTTAGTAAATTAGAACATACTGCTGCAATTTATTGTTCAGCAATGAACATGACCACCCATTGTTAGCTAAAAGTAAATGGATATAATATATTTTTTAAAAAAGAAAAAAACTCACAGCCGATATCCTTAGAATACTGAGAAGGGTTCTGACAGTGGTGTATGAGTGTGGGCTGTTTGACTTTGCTTCTTCTTGCCTAATGCTTGAGTATGCAGTAGCTATATACTCCTCCAGCTCTCTTGGAACAGATGGAGACAACTTTCTGGCAGCTGAAATGTAAGCCCTGTCAACAAAAATAAAAAGAAATTAATCACCAATAATCAATTTTTGGCTACATGACTACACAATAGATTTTCAAAAAAAAAGACGATTGAAAAATACCTAAGAACAGAAGCTTCAAGAGGAGAAAACCCAAGGGCAGGGGATTCTCTATTTTGGTGAACATAAACAACATGTCTAGCCATTTCAAGATCATTGTCCATGTCAGCTTTGTCAAGGATCAACCACAAAATATCAAATCTTGATAAAAGTGCTGGAGGGAGGTTGATATTTTCAGCGGGAGTTCTACGTAGATCATATCTTCCCCTTTTAAATAAAATAAGATATTTAAATTAAAAAAAAATAGATGAGTGACTAAATGACCAATAACATATGAGAAATAAAAATAATGTTTTATATGTTACCAGGCAGGATTTGCAGCAGCAAGAACTGCAGTTCTTGCATTCAAAGAAGTTGTGATTCCAGCCTTGGCAATGCTGACTGTCTGCTGTTCCATGACTTCATGTATAGCTGTCCTATCTGACTCATCCATCTTATCAAACTCATCAATTGCGCATATCCCCATATCTGCCAGCACCTAATGGGTGATGTATGCAAAAATTGTTAGAATTAAGGTGTCAAGGTTGCCATTTCAACCGATACGTCAACGGGACAAACAGGTTAAAAGAAAATTAGCTGAAAAGATAACGATAACGGGGTTAAATAGGTTGAACCTGTCAAATGAATTGGAAGTCGCCCAATGTGTACTTTTAATGCATAAAATCTCATAAATCATTTTATTCAACATATTAAAGCATCTTCAATTTAGAGTATTCTTGGAATATGTTTACATCAAATTTATTTCAACTCCAATGTATGCACCAAAATTTTACACTAGATAATTTAGATTTACACACTTATTTGTTTCAACTCAACTATTTAATTTATATAGTTAAAAATAGATAATTTTATTTTAATCATATACCTATTATTTTAATTACTTAATAAACTTATAATAATAACAATTACAAATGAATAAATTTAAAAACAATCAATTTGGTACTCATTTTAAAGGTCTTAATGAGATTGTTTGATAATATATTCTTTATAAATTGATTTTTACATCCTACATTGAATATTTAATAAATACTTGAATTATGAAGGTGTGGTGTGATGAATAGTGTTGCACCAAATTTGGTGTAAAAAGAGGTGATAAATATTTAATAATGTTAAGCCAAAAAATTCATCATTTTGGTACCTTGGTTGGAAATGGTTTACACACCATTTTGGTGTTTTGGTGCATGCATTGAAGATAGTCTTTTATTATTACTGAAATAGTATAATCTTTTAAAATCATATTTGGCACACTACTTATCTATAAAGATAAAATCCTGAGCCGTTTCAACCCACTCCAAAAATTTACACATTACCCAACCCACCCATTTTTCCTTTTCCAGCTATACTAAAGTGTAATAATATCGCAAGTTCCTCACCAGTGCTCCCCCTTCTAGAACCATCTCGTTTGTCACTGGGTCCTTATGAACAGCTGCAGTAAGACCAACCCCACTGCTTCCTTTACCAGTTGTATACACACCTCTTGGTGCCACATTAATTATGTGCTTTAAAAGTTGACTTTTTGCAACTCCAGGATCACCCATCAAACATATGTGTAGATCCCCTCTTATCTGCATTACCACATGCAGGATATCATGTTAAAATAACAAAGCAGATAAATAAAGCTTACATATAATTAAGTTGAAATACACAAGAAAATAATCAACAGCATAATACCTTCATCCCGTCCTTTAGTTTCCTATGAGGGGCTCCCACTAAAAGAAGCAAAAGTGCTTTTTTGATATCTTCATGTCCAAAAATCTCAGGGGCCAGTGAGCGGGCCAGCTTGTTGTATATATCACCATCTTCAGATAGACGTGCAATTTGTTCTTCTTCATCTCCTTTGAGTTCATACCTGTAAAAAAAAGCAAAAGAATAGCATGCTCAGGGATAAGTAATGACAAATCCTCAAATAAGAACATACTTATTATATTTGTATCCCAAATAAAATTTTCCCATAACTGCAACATTTACTTTCTTAGAAAGATGAGGTAAATGACATATATAAAATACCAACATACTTTTAGTGGTTGTCCGTTTTGATGATCATAACTTTTTTTTTTATCTATTTTCATAGTTACAAGTTCTTTGAATGGTTTGCTTGGGTAATTAAAGTGTTTTTGCCCTGATCAAAACTTGTAATTACAAAACATATCAAAAAAAGTTATAATTACCAAACAATAATTCATGTCCATTAACAATAATTACAAAATGATCTTGGGATTGCTTATGATCCAAAAGTTCTCTTTTTTTTTCGTTGAAAGGTATTTAATCAATTATCAAATACTTTTACTAGAGGCAAACATTGCAACATTTTTGGATTGGAGACGAATACTTAAATAAAGGTACTTATGACCATAGACACTAAAAGTTGCTTACTCTTCATATTTCTTCTTAAAATGGGAAATTGACATGGCCTCCAAATATGTATCTGCTACTAAGCCTGCTCGCATTGCTCTAAATCCGGTATAAGGTATAGGAAGAAATATTCCAGATAGCTCAACAACATCACCTGGGGATACCTGGAAAATTTAACAAGTAGACTTCATACATACATTTAAAATAAAATTATGTTTTTTTTCTATTTTTAAAAGCTATATCAATCCACACAAACATAATAAGCATTAGCTAAATTCATAATAACCAACCTTTCTTGTAAGTTCGCCTCGGAAATGGACAGTCATAGTACGAGGAATATGACCTTTGGGAACATGTTCAGCGAGTTCTTGAAGTTTTGCCTAAATTTGTTTAACGTAAACAACTCATGTAAGAAAACATTTGCCTTAAACAAAATGTGAAATTGCTATTACGTATTTCGAACTAACCTCCTGAAATTTCAAAAACTTTGAAGCTCTGAGTTGGAGAATAAGATTTCCTTTTGCCCGGTTAACATTACAACGCTTTGATGGACATTCAAACAGTGGCATGAACACTCGAGCGGTTACCTCCTGTTTCATAGAAGTAACATGTTATATAAACAAATATATCCAATGGTAAAAATTTAAACATAGAGAAACTATTAAGAAAAATCCCAAAAAACACAGAAGTATGGCCCACTTCATGGACATGCAGGGCTTAAATGTGGGATATAGCTTCCCAATTAATGATATTGAAATCCCAACTATCTTTTATACAATACATGAAAAATCTGCAAGCATAATCAGCAGAAGAAATAACAAAAAGACTCTACATAAGCAATATAAATCAATTGTGCTTTCAGAAGTGAGTGTAAGGTAAACATGATTACATACCTGATATATTTCAAACCCACACTCTTCACATGTGTAAACAGCAACCTTCATCAACGGTTTTACATCTGAACAGCGAGTCACAATACCAGATATCTTGACAAGCTGACCAATATTTGAAGCCCTAACCTCCCTTATAGTAAATGGCTGACCCCTTGAAGAAGCTCGAATGTACACTTCACTGTTTTACAGAAAAAATGAGCATTAGAAACCTGAATAAGCTGTATATGACATAATTTTTCCAAGCAAATGAAACATTAATGTAACTAGCCTATAACAGTTAGAATGTTAACATAATTTTTCCCAAGAAAAATCTGTAAAACATATATGAGCCCATTGTTACTTTCTATTCATTTGATTTCTGGTTAAATATTCACTTTTTCATGATATTGGGTAAATAAATATTACACCTACAAAAGGGATTAATCAATCAGCTAATGACCAACTTCAAATTTACTTTGTGCAATTGCAGAATCTTAAACTATCATATCAGATATCAAATTAGTATAGTCAAAAAAGTTCAAGTCATTTCATAAAAACTAAAACTAAATTAAGCAAAGAAAAACCCTAATTTATACATACTAAAATCGCTTAATCTCCGGAGGCATCCTCTGTCTTGGATCAGTGCCATCAGCATTCTCATTGCCTTCCTCAGCTCTTTGTGTCATCAATATGTCATGATCGTCGTCCTGGAGAACCTCTGTTGGCTCAGGAATCAACTCATCAATAGCATCAGCGAATATTTCAACATATCTCCGAGTATTCTCAGTAACTCGTCCCACAAACTCCTCGTCCAAATCCTTGTACTGATTCATACAACAAACGTAGGGTTTTAAATTTTAAGCATCAAATCGTAAAGTACTAACTGAAATTCATGAGCAAGGATGTGGAAATTACATCAAATAGGTCTTCAATGTCAATTTGAATTGCTCTGATTTTACGATTAGCGACATCTTGCTGTGTAAGAAACAAATAACCGTAAGCAAATATATATACATACACATATATAATGAATGTTTATTAGGTTTTAATCGAGAGGACACAGCAAAAGGGAAACCTACAAGGACGCTCATATATTTAGCTTCGCCTTTCGCATTAGCAAAGTTTTGAAGAAAATCAATCGCCAGATCTGTTGTATAAGATAAACGAACGGACTGTTAACATTTTGAGATTTAATTTGCAGGATTTAGAGTATCATCTGAAGACGGATCATAACACATACCTTTGTCTTGACTGAAATTGACATCCATTGTGCCGACAGTTTCAGCTGTTCTCGGAGAGAGGGAGAGAGATTTTAGAAGTAAGCAAGCACACAGGCGCAAAGAAGGAGTGTGCAGATTGCGGGAAAATGGAGAGGGATTTTGGCGCCTAAATGGGGCGAGGATAGCTTTTGGCGGGAAAAGTGAGGATTAAAAGTAAACCTATATCTTGGTCCAAACGCTACAAGTGGGTACGGTGGGTGGGCCGAGATGTGTTAGGATTGTATGTGGATCCCGAAGCCCATTAAATGGCCCATTGGACTTTTACAGTTACAAGCCCATATTTAATTTTATTCATAAGCAGTAGTATAGTATAACTATGAAGAGAGATTTATATTCTTGAAAACTAGCCTTTTAGGAGTTCAAAATTTTATTTTATAAAAAGTAGCTTCTATTAAATTAAAAGACTTAGCCGTTCAAAAAAAATAAAAATTAAAAGACTTATGAGGATGTGAGTACTAGAGCTGTTATTTATTTGTCATCTAATAGTCTAGTTTAATTATTGGTTGATTAAAGTTACTTAATGTTTTATTTAACCGTAAAACCAAGTTTAGTATTGTTTAATTGTTACGAAAAATTTTATAACTGGTTAAAACTAGGTGACCTGGATTGAAAAATTATAGAATTTGGTTTTTAAAGATTTATTTTTCAAGTTTAACCTAAAGTAATATGTTAAAAGAAAAGTTACTAAAAGTAACCAAGTTTTATAAATATTTAATGTAGGTCATTTTTTTAACCCGTTTTAAAAATAAAAGTATTACAAGTATTTTTAGAGTGGAAGAAAGTACAAGAAAGTATTACAAGTATTTTTAATGTTTTATTTAACCGTAAAACCCGTTTTAAATAAACAATTTCGACTTCTATTTAATGATTTTCACCCTTTACAAATCCATTATATTTGTTTGTACAAATGATAGAATTCAGTTTTACTTATAGAATACATGCATCTTGTGGTGTATATGTTTTCATGTATGTTGTGTACAATAGCAAATGAATTAACACATCCCATACTACATAAAAGGAAGCAAACAAGATCTTTTGGTTCTCAATATGCAATAGAACCATGTTTCTGCTTATCAAGACTAGTAAGCCGATCAAGTTAGGTCGAATCGACCAATTATATGTTCACTAAAAAGAATCATGAATTAATCCATTAACTAATGAATCAGAAGTCTCTCTTTGGCGCCCTTCATTCGTCAGTCAAAATAAACCTCATTTTGTCATATTTGCAGCACGAAACAGAGGTTAAAACACAGTTTTACAGGACTATCTATACATAACACAATACTACAACACATGCATAGCAAATCTAGGATTTATATAACTTGACCCGTTTAGGAATTGTTGAGACCAGAGTGATAACTTGACCCGTTTAGACGACTGCTGGCTCGTTTAAGATTTAAGAAGCAAGTGGTTCTTGGTTCATGGTCTTAGCCAATTTCACTTGTACAAGTCTGTCTAGGATTGCTGGCTCCAGAGGACTAGGATCAATGCAACGTTCTACAGCAGCAACTATCACCTGTTCAATAACATTAAATGTTAAATTTCATTGATCATTCACAGAACCCACATAAAATACCCTTCCCGCTAGCCTATAGAAGATCAAAAGGGGAATAGCAAGAAACCATGAGAAAGTTCATATATACCCCTCTAAAAGTACTAAAATTTCATATTTACCCTTCTAAATCACTAAAAATACCATATTTACTCATTCCATAGTTGAATAAAATAAAATCAATTACTTACAAGTCACTTTACCAAATAAACATAGAGAACATTACACAGTGAGATGGCGTTTTTCTACTCATTTATTTAGTGAAACAGTGTATTTGAGTAACTGATTTTTTATTTACTACAGAATGGGTAAATTTGATATTATATAATACATGGAAGGTATACAAATTTTGAACTTTTAGAAGGGCATGCATGAAAGTAATCTTTTGTTTGTGAATGGGTCGACTTAGGTTGAATTTAACCACAAAAGGTTCAAATAAGAAAAGAATAGCTATAGGGGAAACAGATTGAATATCATTCAAAGTCTGCTTTTAGTGCATACGATACCACCTCCGATTCGGATAATTACGTAAAAATGTTATTTTTGTAACCATAATTGACATTAATTATTTATAATAGACAAAAAGTGTCTCAGGGTCGATCCTAACTCAAACCGGCCTGGCCTGTTTCAATCTGTACTAAAAATTACATGTTTACCTCATCAAGCAAGAATTCAACGGCGGCTTCATCTTCAGCACTGTCTTTGAGTGTGATTCTCAGGTACTGCATGTCCAGCTGGATTTGCTGGAATCCACTCCGATTAAATGTATGCATTCTAACAAACTCTTGCAAACTTTTGAGGCAAAGTTTTACAATAGTCATCACAACAGATTCCTGCAACAGAAAGTTCTATTATTAATTCACATATAAGACCTATTATTATTATTAGAGTTAATTGCATAAATGGCCACTGTGGTTTGATCAAATTGCTTGTTTGGCCCCAGGTTTTAAAAATTGCAAACTTAGCCCAAACATTTGAAACTTGTTATGTCTTTAGCCCCTGGTGTTAACACCAGTTAGTTTTTAACGGAAAGTTAACCCATGTGCTATCCACGTGACTTACGATTGCAAACTTAATATTAAAAATGAGTTAACTTAAGTAAAAATTATTTAAAAAAATTTTTTTTTGGTAAAAATCAGTATAAATTCGTAAAAATCAGTAAAAGTTAGTAAAAAATAAATAAAAATCACTAATTTTTTTATTGATTTTTACTAAATTTTACTGATATTACTCATTTTTAAGATTAAGTTTGCAATCGTAAGTTACGTGGATAGTACATGGGTTAATTTTCCGTTAAAAACTAATTGGTGTTAACACGAGGGGCTAAAGACGCAACAGGTTTCAAATGTTTGGGCTAAGTTTGCAATTTTTAAAACCTGGGGGCCAAACATGCAATTTGATCAAACCACAGGGGCCATTTATGCAATTAACTCTTATTATTATTCTTAAACGGAATATGATAGGATAGAATCACACCTGTGTATGCACAACTTTTGTGAAGATCTCCATTTTCTGTTTAAACAATTTTGCTAGATGGGTTTCTAGAAGCTGACTGCGGGCCCGGTTGGTGTTAGAACGGTTATCTCTTAATGTATTGCTGCGTGAAGAACTTGTGCATCCGTTGCTCTCAGTGCGAGAATGCTTACGAGTAAGCCCTTGAGGTAGTATTTGTTTCACTTCACTCCCTACTGCTCTCAACTGCCACAACATAAATAACTCAACTTTAATTATGAAATATCATTTCGTTTGATATTGTCATACTTATAGAGCTCTCCCCCTTTTTGGGTAAAATAAGGGTGAGAAGTAATATGAACGGAAAAAAAGGTAAATCTAGAAGATAAACTGTATGAATGTGAAAAATAGAGGTGGAGGAAAAGGAGGTAGGTCAGGTAGGGTCAAAATGGGTAATTTTGGAATAAAAAAAAGGTGAAATGGGTTGGGTTGACCTGGGTTAATTATGAGCAACAACCCCTATATTAAACTTAATTATATAACTACTATTCATCAATAGGAATAAAATCTTTAAACTATAAATTTATGGGCAACTTTATGTTTTGAAATTATTTTTTCTAATAAAATTATATTTACAAATAAATAATAATGATAATAAAATTATAATATGAACTTTGTGCATTTAGTGGGAGAAAAGTGGAAAACAACCACCATTTGCCCATTCCCTTATCCAAATCAAGGGCCAGAAGTAGAGATATTGGTACGATGGGAGAAATAACAAGATGTGCGCACATCCATACCTTGTGGTAAAATCATGCACAAGTTGGACCAGCTGCTGCTCTGATTCAGGGAAAATTACATGATAAGCATGAACAGCTTCCACAAATTCACGAGTGGGAACCTATTACAAAAATTACACAGCTAAAAGGACTTGTATTTATGAACAGGTGACGAATAAAAACAGTGATGTATGCTAACAATCTAAAGGCACAACAACATAATATATACATTACAAAAATACAAGTGCATTGCATAAACCGTCCCTGTGGTATGTTATAAACTATGGATACCGTCCCTCCTCGAAACTATTTACAGATTTGGTCCTTTCACTGTTTTTTATTTTTAACAGCAATTTTTACACCTAAATACCACCTAGCCTTGCACTTGCAAGGACTTTGTGAGGGCAAGCACCATACCACTAGGCCATTAGGTCATGGGTCCTTTCACTGTTTGCTTTCACTTTTGGTCCCTCGTCCAAGTCAAAGACAGAACTACCCTCATCTTCTTCATCTATAAATTTCCTCTCGAGTTTTACATTTCGGTTTATTTTTTAACTTAAATTCATAAAACTCAAAGAACAAAAATTTGAACTTTTACACGACAATCATAATATTGTTAAAAGCAAACCTATTGAATAACTTATAATCCATAAGAGATGATCTTTGTGATTACCTCAGGAAGAGAAAGGATGGAATCAGATTCAATTCCTTCATCAGTAGATTCATGAGGATTTGCAGAATCCAATCTTATCTCTTTAGAGAGATCAAGTTCCTCAAGAAACTGCTCTAGCTTTTCAAGCAGCTTGGATTTCAATTTTTCAACCTGCCAAAGTGAAGCAACCTACTGTCAATAAAATAATATTTTCTCTGTACATTTCATTGAATTAAGTTATTGTACCGGTTACAACAGTATGAAAGTCAAAGGCAAAAAAGCCTAAGAATTTAATAACATACAGATTTCATGTTTGTACTTTGTAGAACCTCAAAACATGTTAGAAAACCTCTTAAGAACTAATTTATATTGATTTGAAAAACATTCATTTTTTTTAGATTTTGAGGTTTGGCAAGATAATCCTAGGAGATCATGAACCCATACGGTTATATATTAGTTTTTTAAATAAGCATACTTAAATCCTGTTAAATCGAATATTTCTTTCATCTTTGGCTTTTTGCTTTTCTACAACAGATACCGATACTCAGCAATTATTACCGACACAAGGCATTTACACTGGAGGGATAAAGGAAAACAGATTGAAAATATAAAACCATTTTATAAACATTAACAGTTTTTATTGAGAATAATAAATTAAGGTGATTATGGAACTAGTTTAAGTATATATAAAGATGACATGTTACACTTCGAGTTGAGGGCAAATGAAATGCAAACTTCTAGCTGTCTTGCCTTACATGTTTCCTTGTCATGTATTGCATGTTTCAGTTGATATTGGATGCATTTATGATGTATAAATTAGAACTCATCACTCGTAGCAAGTCTACATAAGAAACAATAAAAGGACAAAGCTCAACAATCATTTTTTTTGCTAAAAGCAGAGTCACAGACCGGAAAATTTAACTGCTTAAGAAGCATTACAGCCTCGGCTCTTGCTTGTATTGATTCTGAGTCAGAAGAAACCTTGTCCTGAGAGAAAATTTGCACAATATGAAATCTTTGTGTTTTCCCTTCAGATATATAACATTCGAATACTTTTCATCAGTTTGAATTGTTAACAAAATTATCAACTCGTGTACCTGAAGCTTGTTAATAATTACTGACATTACTTCTTCAGATGCTTTCTTACAGTCCTGGAATGAGGAGTCCCCATATGCCTAGTGAAGTTCAAGATAAAGAGAGATAAATCAAACCTAATTGATAAAGCACAAGTGAGGTTTCATGAGTATCTGAAAGAACATTATAAGTTGATATAGTGATCAAACAATAAGTAAATTAACCTTAAATATCGGCATTGCTCCAGTGTAGAACCTCACTGCATCACTATAAGCTTCAGATTTTATACATTTTTGTAGTGTAGTAGGAAGATCATATATGAACTGCTCAATAAAGGATGTAACATATGTAATTTAACACGGCCAAAGATCATAATTTGCATAATGTATAGAACTTCAAATAAAATCAAGAC
Organism: Smallanthus sonchifolius; assembly: GCA_023525975.1. Classification (NCBI taxonomy): domain Eukaryota; kingdom Viridiplantae; phylum Streptophyta; class Magnoliopsida; order Asterales; family Asteraceae; genus Smallanthus; species Smallanthus sonchifolius. The sequence continues at coordinate 87,235,436 of CM042030.1, read as the reverse complement.
ATAGGTGGCACAGCAAAATGGAAAATTTTTGTTTGATAAAGATTAGATTTCTATTTCTTTAACACCCATATATCATGTAAAACAAGGTGAATAAGTATAAAAGGAAAATAATGAACAAATAAAAATAGATGTAACGAAAACACGTGAGGTGTCAAGTATGTATCCAGGACAGGCTATGTCAAGTCAGGTTTGGGTTGTGTTATATCTCGAATGGGTCAAATAAAAATTAGCTTTAGCTAAAAGGGGAATGGCCAGATGATTCGAACAGGTTTTAAGTCACCCAAAGTCTAATTCTGATGCATACAACCTCGTAAACCGTTTTATTCAAAAATTTACATCTTTATAGTAAGAAGATCATTTTTTAAATCCTAATTAATAACTTTATTTATTTTTATATAAATTGTTTAAAAATTGACAAAAGAAAGTGTTTGTGGATCGAGCCAACCGGCCAGAGTTGCCCCTCTTGCCGCTTCTATGCTAGGAAAAACAACCATGTTCATACATGGGAAGTTTGAAAATCATGTTGGTACCTGAACTTTGCGCAATAAATTACGTGTTCGATGTAATTTCTCTATATGCTCTCTCTTTTCAAATAATGACGTGTTAACACCATCACTTCTTGATTGCACTGACATTATCTGCCAAGAGTAATGATAAGGGGAGGTAAATTTTAAAGGTTTCTTCTAGCTTACGTATTCTCTGATAACAATGTCAACATACAAACTAAGTGTTGCCGGATACCTTATCAAGAAGTTGCTCCATATTTACTTCCATAACAACAATATTATTCTTCATTCTGGCACAAAAAATATATATATTAACAGATGCCATACATGACAAAGGTTCAACGAAATGCTGTAAAGAGTAACTTCCATCAGCATCTCATAGAGAATAAAGGATTCCTTAACAGAGTGTCTTACCTTTTAATTGTGTCAGTAGCACTGATAAACTTGTTGTAGTTTTCATATACTAACATTTGCAAGTCAGTGTCAATATTCTTGATCTCAGCAGCCATTTCAACATGTCTCTGAAGGAGGCCCTCCAGATTTGACTTCTGTACCTGATTTAGGGAAGAGACATTATCAAACTTGTATCAAAAGATGAAAATGTGTGCAATAGAAGGATGATTCTGTCTTTAACACAGTCTTCTTCCTCAATTCCAGCATGACAGACAACCAAATTTATTCATTAAAAGACAAGAAATTCTTCATAACTATGTTACAGAAAAGTCACTAGAAATAAGAGCTCACATAGGTAGTGAGTCTCTCTGCATGATTTATATTCATATTTATACAACTTTTGCAACTATAGCGCCTTTTTTGCATGATTTATAGTCATAAGCTTAAATTAGCTATATACATCAAAATACAATTGGTATCTAAAGACAAATATGTAGAGTGGACTGGGTACCATATAAACTATAAGAAATCACATGCACTTTATAAAAAACCTTAATCATGTAAAGCTTCAAGAAAAAAAGGTCATATTCTATATTAACATACATTTGTTGTATAAGTGAGACTTCGTTCCTGAAATCTATAACAAATTACCATGGGAGACCACTGCCCAATGTTATGTGTAACTAGCCAGAGATGAAGAACAACCTTACGTTGACCGATTATGGCATGTGTGTGTGCATGCACACATGACACATCCATGTGCGTTATAAGGGATTGTCAATATTTCAAGGTTAATCAGGCGTTAGGTCCCTAGCATCCCATGTTTCCCATAATTAAATTTGTGACAGCTTGCATTATCATTCATCTATGATGCAAATAACCCCTAACATAGTATTTCTATGATATCTTCTTCCCATAAGTACCCTGTGTTAGTAAAGGGGCTTTGTTCATGCAAAAATGATTCTCTAAATGAAGAACTCTTCTTAGTTGTCAACACATATGCATAATTATTCTCAAATTGACCATCCTTTTGAACTTATAATTGCTTCGTCCAATAATACACATGTCAAATAGCACACTTAACTTAACTGCATGACTGATACTGATGATCAATTTCACATAACAGAAAATTATGTCTGGATTTATATAACAAATCAATAACCTAACACTGTAATTGTATAACCTTGATTGTGAAATAACATCAAGTGATAAAATGACAGATAGCTATTGAAATAATGAAATTAATTAGGGATCTGAGACCAAAGGGCGTACAAGAAGATTCATGTACTGATCGGCATCGAATGAGGTCGTGTTAATGGTATCGAGAGTGGCGAATCGTGATGTGGTGTTGGCAGGAGCAGAATTCTGAGAAGCATCTTGTGAATAGAAGCTCGATAGCAGATCTCTCGTTTTCTTTACCTTTTCGTCCATTGGAACATCATCTACCGCCATTTTTCTGTCGTTGAACTCTTAATGCGCAATTATGATAATCGGATTTTCAAATTCGTAATATCCGGAGATCGGAAATAAGGTGCTATGCCGGAAACGGATGTTAAGAGTACCAACAGTCTGGTACCGTAGACTGAAAACCTCTAATTGAACCAGTTTGAAACATTGCGTTGGCAAAAAGACCCCTAAACTTTTATATCTTACGGTCCGCACAGATTTAACAATAGGATTATTAGACTAATGGTGGAGAGCACCCAACTAACCAAGCCACGAAGTCACACACTCACCAATGATATAGTGAGACGTCATTTAAAGGCACAAGAAGCCACAAAAAATCTCGGAGGTGGGGGCACCTAATCCATGAAGTCACATACCAACCATGGGCTCCAACGGTAAAAAAATTGGTCAGATTTTTACCCAAGACCACGACGCTAGGAAGCCGTAAACCATAGTCGTGCTATGGCGTAGTGGTGGCGACGGCGGTGTTGCCATGGGAGCCGCACGTCTCCGTAAGGGCAAGTCATGGGCGCCCCACCACCCTAAGTGCAGTGGAGTGGCGCCCCTCGCCACCTCATCATTTTCAGGCGCCAAACGTTGAAACGGGCTCGTCAAAGTGGGGCACCAAGAGCACCTCCGCCCAGTGGCGGACCCAGAATTTTTTTTGATGGGGGTCTGAAATTTTTTGAGTCGGCTGAGTAGTGATATATAACGTGCATATAAAACTATTTTTTTTTTCTTTGAGGGGCAATCGGGGGGCTATTTTAAAATTTTATGGGGGGCGATTGAGATTTTATTGCGTATTTTAAATTAAGTTTTTTTTTCATGGAGGGCGGCTGCCCTCCATACTCCCTTACTAGGTCCGCCCCTGCCTCCGCCAACCCCTTAACGGGCGTGAAAGACAAGAGACATGTTTAATTTTTAATTAAACCACTACACCTTTGTTAAGGAGTAGTTTAGTTAAAGCCTCACTGTCTATGTGACAGTAACTTTTACACTTTTTAGTTAAACCACTACACCTAGTCTTAGGGTTAATTGTATATTTTGTCGTGTGGTTTAAATTAAATAAACGTTGAATTGGTTAATACTCATGATTGGCCATGAAATTGTTGCATTACTTGCTTTTCTTCTAGATAATTGATTTTTATAATGTTTTGTATAGACGGTACCCTCACTATTGGACTCGCGTCCATTAATATTTGTCATTAGGGTTGAGATGGGGCCATTTCCTTATAAAAGGATACTTGCTCATTTTTAGGGATGTGAAAAAAAAAAACATAGACCCAAAAAAAAAACTAAAATGCTCACGGATAAAAGTTCTTTTATGAATAAATAGAGAAAGACGTTAAAAAAAAATAGTTTTGTTATGTGGTATTAACTGATAAAATGTGATTACTTGATTGTTTGTCGTAATGTACTAATGTGATAGTTAAATGATTGATAATGTACAGTAAAGTATGTCATAGTCATATAAAGTTAAAGGAGACTTGCAATCCAGTTAAAGGAGTTTGATTCAACCCCAAGAAAAAGGAGTCTTGTACGGGTACAAGCAATACGAGTCTTGCACGTGTGTAAGCACGTTAAAGGAGTCTTGTACAAGTATAAGCACATAGATGAAAGACTTGCACGAGTGCGTATTTGTTCATTAAAGATAAATATAAAGTCAACGATAAGATTTTCATATCTTATAAAGATAAAGTTTTGTTTAAAGTTAAAAAAAGCGTTTGACTTTGATAAAGTTTAAAGTTATGTTTATTAATAGAACTCGCTAAGTATAGCTGACTTTTAGTGTGTGCATCAGGTTGATTGGGAAGCATATGATGCTCGTGAGTCAGTGGGATGCTCAGCGAGAAGACTGACATCCTGATTATTGTTTTTATTTTCAAGACAATTTATGAATTATGTTTCGTAATATATTGACTTGATGTACGTTTGAACAAAGTTTCTGTTGTGTTTGAATAAAAACTTTAGTAACTAATTGCCGATGTGTAAATCCTACGTATGGGACCCTCGTGTTTGGGTTGTTCCGCCATCCTCGATGAGGTTTGCCCCACCATCTCAAACGACACTTGAGTGACTCTGATACCATTTGTAACATCTTGTCTCTCGTACCAACAATATTGTCCGCTACGAGCTCAAAGATTTGTTTTTGGTTGCCAAGCGAACATTTCCTAGGGGGTCACCTATCCCTGGATTACTCACAACCCAGCACGTTTAACTATGGAGTACTTCTCTCATTCACATCCAATGTGCCAAAAACGTGTTGATGGTATTTGAGGTGGATAATTTCTTATGAACCCAACATCTCTCTTTACTCACGACCGATGTTGGATTTGCATAGGGTAACGTTACATTAAATAGGAAATAAAGTATAAACAACATTTATTTTGTTGGAAGACACAGTTGTCCCACCTACGGTTGATATCCACAAATGGTTGTCAGATTTCAAAATCAACACCCCCGTCGTTCATCTTTGTAACGACACCGATAGAAGCACAGAACTTGATCGCTTATATATAGAAGATATTTGAAGACATTGGAATAAACAAGTTTCACAATACTGGAATGACATTGAAATTTGAGTTGGTTTTGTTGTCATAAAAAGTGTGAATGGATTTATTAAAACAATTTCAAAACTTGGTTATCATTTTATTATTTTACCCCTTAAAAATTCCTGACACTTTTACGTCCGTCCACTCTAAGGAACAAACATGTTACGACTGAACAAACAACATAGACAATACGTGTAACTTCTCAAAAGAAACGATCAAAAGTAAAACTTGAGTTTATCATAGGAACCATCCGTGTAGTTTACTGTAACTTTTATTTGTTTACAAATCTCATAAGAAACCGTCGGTTGACCAATCAACTTTAATAGTTATTTTATAAAATAGAAATAAGTATAATACATTCATATTTTTAGGCTTTTTACATAGTTTATATAAGCACAAATGATAAATTTATTCGTTATACGACCCGCATAAGTCATAACATCTATTCAAGAGGAAAATTAATAAAAAAAGTTATTGCTAGAAAACCACGCCTTATAGATGTATGCTTTAAATTTGTTTTAACCCAATTAATACTAATAAGTTTTTGATGGTCTAACGCTATGATATCAAAAAGTTTCATCATAACCACACTTACACAAAGTGATTTTTTCTAACAACTATGTTTTAGGCATAGATAAATGTGTCTATTAGATAACAAATGGTTGTAGATGCACATTCGTAATGAATGAGACACACCATTATAATTGCACTATTTGTTTATGCGTCATGCCTAGACAACTTAGACACACCGTTATAATGTTAAATACACCGTTATAGCTAGTTTAGATGCACAATTGTAATCAGAGTGCGTTGATATTTTTCTTGATGTAATTTTAAAAACATAAATAATAATAATAACCACAAATTAATGATAATCAAAGTTTTGATTTTATAGCATAATTTAAAAAAATATATATATATAATTTATTTGAATTTAAAAACCGATGAAAATAAATTTAAATAAAATTTTATAACATGTTTGTTTAGACGAAAAAAATATTCAGTCACCTTAAATACCATAAAAGTTATCCCGAGTCACCTAATATCTTCAAATATTTTCTCGATTTACCTTAAATATTGATATAAAAATTATCGCGAGTAACCTTAAACACGACACTCAAAGAATCATCTAGAAAGGAAAGTATTTAAATATTTAAATTTAAATATGATTAATAAATCTCTTAGGAAGGTTAAAAAATAAAAATAGAAAGGTAAACCGTGAATTGAAAAAAAAAAAAAAAATTAAAAAATACTCTTTACCAAATTAATTTTGATTGCGTGGATCTCTTCCATCTAGAAAGTAGAAACCGACGGTTGACCAATCAACTTTATTACGTGGCTTGGTTGGCAGCCACCCATACATCATATTTACACCGATGCACTCCTTCAAAATTGCCGATATTTCATATTCTAGGTCTCCGTGTTTATGCTACTGCTTAAACAGCCCTTTATGCTTTGAATAATATCAACATCACCCCTTCAAATTACAATTAGGCATCCTAATTTTGAACCATCGAAAGATATTTGGTGTGAGTAGAACTACAATATTGACATGCATTACTTTTTATGAAAAATAATAGAAAAACCATATGAAAAGAAGCCATAAAACTCTATACTCAAAACTAGTATAGTAGATAGTGTCGGAAACAATTAACATAATATAAAAGAACTTGTTGTTAAGAAAAAAAGCATTTTGTATGATTCTTAACTGTTTTTTTAATAGATTATTTTGTAACATAAGACGTACAACACTAAGGTGTTCATAAACCGCTAATACCGTCGAACTATCCATGTTGAAGCAAATCAACTAGTGTGAGGTTTATACGAAAAAACCAGGTTTAACGGGTTGATTCACAGTCTGGAACTTGGAACGAGCTTGTAAATTGAATTGACAGTTTACTTTTATAAATTGTTTTCATCTTTTGAACATGTAGTTACGCATATACATAATATTTATGAACCATATATTTTATTTTTAAAATTTGATTAGAAATGAACGGTTTTAAAAATATATTAAAAAATCTGGTTATAACCGTCAAACCAAACGTTTTGGCCGGTGCAACTGATCCAAACAACCCAGTCAAAGGTTATGTCAAAATCGGCCAAACCGGACTACGAACGCCCTTACGCTTATTCAATTCCACTGACACACATTCTTTCATCATAAAACAGATTCATTTGCATTCGTCACTTTAAATTAACTATAATGTTATACGAAGATCATGACCATACATTCTCACTAGAAACAGAAGAAAGAGAAATTCATCTTTTTTACCCGTCCTTATACAAACTAAGTCATAAGTTATGTCGGACAACGAATTTAATTGCATGTAAAAGCTAAAAAGTATCAACAATTTTAGGGGCTCTTTTTGCTGCTAACAAATTTAAAAGGACCGGTTTATAAAATATGGGGTGGATCGCCATTAAAAAATTAAAATACGCTTTATGCCATGGCCCTTTGCCATTAAAATATTTAAGAATATTCTGGGAACCTACGCTTTCCTCTCTATAAAACCACGAGCGAAATACAATGCTGACCTTCTTTTGGTTCGCCCACCTACTTTTATTCGTTTCCAGGTCTCTTTCTCTCTCTTATTTTCATCGTCGTTTTCTCTTTTCATCGTTCTTATTATCTTGTGTTTGTGTTTCTGAATCCTCTCAGATCGGTTGAATCGGCCTCTTGTTAAGTCATCTGCTTCCGTAATTCGCTTCCGCCTTTTCGATTTAGGGTTTCTTTCGATTTAGGGTTTATTTGAGGTTTGAATCGCGATTTCGATTTCGATTTCTGGTTTATGATACTTTGATTGTTTAGATGAGTTTTCCTTATTCATGACGTATTCTATACTGATGCATGGGATCCGAATTCTTCACTCTTTCTCCGTCGTTTTCCTCTACTGGTTTCACGAGCTTTCATGAATTTGCCCTAAATCTTCTCGCTCTAATTTTTATTTAAAATCTTTTATTATTTTGTTATTTGATCAATTTTGAACCCTAAAAATTAATAAACCCTAATTAACTGTCCTACTTCCAAATCGAATATTCCGCTTTGACTCCCGATGGCATCACCACAACAACACCAGCCTGCAAGTTTGGGGTCCGATGGAGACCCTAGGTACGCAAACATTGATGAAAAGAAAAGGAAACGGATGATATCAAACAGGGAATCTGCTCGTAGATCTCGTGCGAAGAAGCAACATCGATTGGATGAATTGTTAGCTGAAATTAACCAGTTACAGAATGATAACAACACAATAATGAAGAAGATTGATGGGGCTACACAAATGTTTGTTGGGGCTGCTTCTCAGAACAATGTTCTGAGAGCCCAGCTTACTGAATTGACTGACAGGTTGCATTCTTTGAACTCTGTTCTGCATATTGCTCAAGAAGTTAGTGGTCTGGCTTTGGACATTCCTGAAATCCCGGATACTTTACTTGAACCGTGGAAGCTTCCTTGTTTGGTTCAGCCGATCACAGCCTCGTTCGACATGGATATGTTCTAGCATTGATTCAGTATTCAAGTTTGTTTATTTTCTGTTTATTTAGTTTTTAAGTATGTGGTTTGGAAAAGATGATGGTTTATGTGGTTTTAGTTTCACCTTCATTTGTGGGTGCTAGTACTAGGTAATGTTTGGTGATGTAGAACATCTAGCTTTGGATTGGAATTACATCTCATTGTTCTTAAATTTCTAAGTTTGCTAATAATATTATTAATATGGGGTTTAATAATGCCTTATGTGAACATTCTTATTGTGTTTTGTTAAAGTACCTTTTCATGTTTTACACATTAGACCGACGTTGGTTAACGCCCAAATACACCTCAGCAAAAGAGGGGCGGTAAACACCACGAGTGTGAAGTATCATCGCTTGCCAATGGGGCCATCCCTTGCAGCTTAGTGAGTATTTGGCCTTTTAAAGGGTCTCAATACAGGGAAAATGAATGCATGTGAACCTGTAAAACGACCCGTTTGATTATGAAATTTAGAACTTAGTTATAGTTTTATCCGGTTTTTATAAGCTGAGCCTGTGAAACAGTAAAATGACCTGTTTGATTATGAAACAATTGGCTACTACGATTAGCCACACCAAACTCTCAACTCTACCTTCATTTTTGTTCAATACCAATTTCAACATCAATCCTAAACCTAACGGGGAACCAATGGGAACGCACTCCCCATCACTAGCTACCATCGTGAACACCCATCAAACCTACAAACACAACGAAACCTAACCAAAATCCAGTGAATACCAAGCCAATTCAAGCCCAAGATTTACTATGTTTGAGCTCATCTTGCTTCCAACTTTATGTCTAAACCTTGAGTTTGACTCATGTGTAATGTTCGAAGCTCGAGCCCAACTCTTTATTACTTAACTATATTTATTTATATGTATATGTTTTCATATATATAAATTTTATTATAATATTTATTATTTATATAAATAATAAGTTTGTTTAGATTTAAATCAAGTTCTATGTATGAAACTTGGTCTCAAGTTATTTTATTAAAAAGAACTTCATTTAGGACTGAGTAGATATAAGCTCAATTTCGTTCAAACTTTTTGCAATCTGCTTTCGAATAGCTCTCGAGCATGTCAATTTGTTTACACCTGAAAGTCCACGCTTGCATCTAGCCATCTAGGCTAATAGTAGCGGCTTAGTCAAACTCGGCCTGTTAAAACCATGGTCTACGTCTAAAAATCGACTTTCTTGTCACTCGATTATTGGTGGCAATGTCATAGTTGGTGAAGAAGGCCGCAGGTGGTGTGCTCATCGGAGGGGGTGGTTGTTTCATGGGAAAAGAAGACAATAAATATATTTATTGGTTTATTAATTATAATCAAAATTAAAAATTCAATTGAAAACTAAATAATTAATTTCTCTTAAAAATCCACGAGGTAGTTGATATGAAGAATATGTGGCAGATGACTTGGATAAGAAAACACAAACCAACAACATATCAATTATTATCACCCAACAGATTTCAGCTTAATTTATATATCAGAATTAAGATATAACAAATTATAAATTTATTTCTTAATAACTGAGCAAATAAGAACACTAAAATATCAACCATACATAGCTGATCTAACAAATATAATTTTGGTATATATGATTCAAATATTAATATAACATGTTTTCATCACACATAACAATATTATCCGGCAAAACACCTACCGATCAATCCTCGTATGTTCGGCACTCATCGGTCTCGGGGTTGTCCTTGCAGTAAGTCTCCAACGGGTCAGCGTCTTTAGCCCTGTCCCGAGCATGGCTAGACGCCGCACTCAGCTCCTCCACCTCATCCCACGCCGCCACACATTCACCGCTAGCGGGGTCATCCGCACACGACTCCTTGGCGCTCTCGATGCTGGCGGCTATCTTCTCCGACAGACCCTCAGGCGCTGCCCTCAAGAACATCCTGCGGGAGGTCATGGTGGTGGGCATCTTGACCCATGTGGGCTTTAGGCCGGCGGTGATCTTGGGTGAGTCCAATGATGGGTTGGCCAAGAATCTGGGAATTGAGAGGCTAACACCAGCTATTGATGCCATTGTTAATTAGTTTGCTGGTTATTGTGAATGGTGGTAACTAATAAGATGGGGTATGGGAAGATAGATATATGATTGGAAAACGTAATGATTTTCGAACACTTGTTTCTTATCATCCATTGGCCAATCATGGGGTTCCACGTCGACTCTCAACGTTAATATCTTTACATGTGATTACGAAGCTTGCCAAGATTTTCTTGGTGTTCTAGAGAAAAAAACATAAATCTAAGATATTAAAATTTCAAAGATGGCAAGCAGAACATTTATTCGACTATTAAATATTGAAAATATATTTTCAATATTTCATTATTGGTAAATTAACCGAGTTACTTTTTTTTATGTATAACAAATGATTTTGTTAAATTACTTGTATAAAGCCAGCCAACATATAGTTTTACTCCTGTACTGACTCCCAATCCCCTTATAATTAAGTGTAAACTTTAAAATTCACTTTGGGTGTACACAACCCTCAAAACTTACCATTTGACGTTTCAAGTGATTTGAAATTGTTTGTTTGATGACGGGACACCGATTTATTGCCTTTAATATAACTTAACTTTTAACCAAATATACCTAACTTTCTATATGTGAAACTAAAACATGTTTTTTTATAAGAACGTGTGTCAAACACACCCCACAGTATATTTTTCTTTACAATTTCAGTGTTACCAAACACAACCCTCCCCTGCTTAAGATCTCGATTATAAAATGCTTGGAGGTTTTTTGGTTGGGTTTCTTCGATTCGATGGTGTTATTGGTTCACAGGTGATGAAAGGAGGGTTTTTTTTTGGGAGAAGACAGTGCCCGGAAATTTTATTCAACTCAAATAAAAAGATTACAAACAAAGCATCCCATTAAGCCTCAATATAATGACAATGTTGATGTGGCTTAAAGCAAAGAAATTGCCACTTGATGGAAAGGTAAATTTTGAAGTATAGGATTACAGTAAGTATAAAGTTTATGGAATATATTTTACCTATTTGTAATGAAGTTTTTTTAGTGTTTCATTAAGTCACTTAAAGTTTTTTTAATCACACAAATCACTCATGTTAATCATACCATTAAGCCAATATGAATATACCATTTTCTTTTCTGCAAGTACAAAAATAAAAACTGATATAAGTGATATAACATATATGAAATTTGCAAGGATTTCTAAAATTTTTAAAATAATATATTAAATAACATATTAAAGGATTGGTTTCGTTTAGCTGCATCTGTCTTGGTGCATCAGAAGCATGAATGTAGAAAGGAGAGTTGGAATCGATGGAACTGATCTCCGGTTTTGTCGGCTTTGTATGATCATCGGTCCCTGAGCCATCATCTTTAGCCATGTTGGCGGTGAAGTAAAACTGAGGTTAGGGTTTGATGAGATAATAGCACTGATACCATAAAGATTTATGGTAATCAAAAACTCATATAACAATAAGCAGCCAAATGGAGTTTAAATACGGGAACAAACGAGAGAATGAAAAGACTAAAGAAAACATAAAAGACCCAACATAAATGGGGAAAATGAACCAAAACGAAACCAATCCTTTACATATCTATATCTATACTATATAATAAATAAAGGGTTTTCATGGCACGTGTCGTCTCCATATTCATTCTCATCATTTTTTCTCGTCTCTCTCTCTTATTAAATACACCTCTATCTTTTAATAATAATATATTTTTAAAGAAAATACTAATCTTTATATTAATAAATCTTCTGACATATTTTGACGAGTGTATATGTTAACAGATTATATTGTATTCCACGGGTTTATTCAAACCCGGGTAAAACACGAGTTTTTTTTTAAAAAAAATTATTACTTAATATATAATATTATATTTATTCAACCCGTGTATTACACGAGATTCTAACCTAGTTTCATATAAATTAAGGAGTTTTTATAAGATACATCGCAAGTATACCATATGATTCCATGAAGATAATAAGATTACAAATCTATCACCAATATATATCAACGATTCCGGGTCGGATATCGGCCCAATAAAAAAAGTCCCCAAATAGTCAAATAATACAATGAACATATCGTTACATATCAAAACAATCATCATGCATTTACGCACCTTCTCCCTCTCATTTTTTCTTCAACACTTCTCTTCGCTGTCCAATTTTGGCATACAGAACGCCAAATCAATCAGATAACCTTTTTCTTCAATCTATGTCTACCTCAAGACTACACGAGCTTGTTCCTCTTGGCGCGATCGCCACCGAAGGCGCTAATGGCTCTTTAGTTGAACCTGAAGATGACGGTACTTAATGTAACTTTGATTTCTCTATTCCTGTGTATGCATATGAATTGATTGTTATTGGAGTTCAGTTATGTTATCGTTCAATTGAGTTCACGAATAGAAGAAGAAATAGAAACAGTAAGAAGAAGATCCATCATGCATTAGAGAATCAGGTATCATTCGGTTATGACAGTTAACTACCGCTAACAACTTGCTAACTTTCTATTCTTTCTAGTTTGAGAATGTGCAGTAACAGTCCCTTACCTCTAATCTATCCATAAAGAGTTCTTGACCTCAAGAACTGAGAATCTTAATAGGACTAAACAAAAAGAACCTAATGACCCTGCTATTACAGACTGCAAAAGAATGACCTAATTAGACAATGTAATGAACTAAAAATCAAGAACTAGGTCTCCTTGATGGCATGTGGATCAGTGCACCAGATTCCATCCATCCATTCCATGACTAGAAAATGTAAACCGTAAGCCTTATGATCACAATGAGAAACACATCTGTGCCACGTGTACCCTCTTGCCTTCCTTTTCTAACAACATGCATCCATGATCATAATGAAAAACAACTGTTTAGATTTCCATTTGTGCCACATATGCACCATTGCCATCTTTTTGAAGACAACCTTGTATATAGCAACTAGTTCTTGAGAAAACCTGAAATGGAGGCAATATCAGCAGCTTCAATTTCCCAATCAACAGCGTTGAATGCCAAAATCCCTTGCAATCCGGTGCAATTATTTGCTACCTATAGGTCAACCATCTCCTTCCCGTCCGTGTATACACACACATTGCCTTGTAATGTTTTGATTGAGAAAGGATAATCCAATTTCATAATCTATTGCCTTCTCCCTCTAGATCAAGCATTAGTCCAAAGTATGTATATTAGAATAGTTTAGAATTTCAATACCTCCGATTGAAGTTCGAATAAAAACCTAAATCACTCTTGCAGTTAGAGTAAAAACAGCTTGTTACTCTTCATATCAGTTTGCATTCAGAGTTTCAAGATCTTGTGTAGGCAGCTGATTGTAGTTTCTAGAACAAATTACACACCATGTTTTGCACACAATTTGAGCTTTACGTTGACAGTTGATTGTTGAGTTCATAAATGACTTATTTTAACCAATGCATATCTTGGGAAATATATCTATGGAGCTTGAATTATATTAACATTATAATATCTTTGATTTTGTGATGGAATAACAGTCTTTTTTTCTCCTTTTAGATGTTAGGCAATCAAAATTAAACAGTGGATACCGTCTTCCTCCACCAGAAATTAGAGATATTGTTGATGCACCGCCAGTTCCAACTTTATCAATTTCTCCAAAAAGGGATAAAATTTTATTCCTGAAACGAAGTTTTCTACCTCCATTGTCTGAGTTGGCAAAATCAGAGGACAAACTTGCAGGCATTTGTATTGATGGGAAATCTAATACTTGTAGTAGGATGTGAGTCATGAGGATGCTCATTTTTTTGATACTTCTAAATGTGGTTGATATAGTCAAATGAATTAAATTTGTTGTTTTTTTAAAGGTCATTCTATACTCGTATTGGGATCCATGATTTAAAGGATGATGGCACATTAGGTCCAGAAAAATTGATACATGGCTTACCAGATGGATCTAAGTTCAATTTCTTTGTATGGTAACCTCCATCGTCTTTGATCTCTTCTATTAGGGAAACTGCACGAAATAGAAACAAATTTTAAACATTATCCCGATTTTAGCAACCAACCCTTTAATTTAGTTGCAAAACAGAAACCAACTTACCCCTTATTATCGATTTTAGCAACCAAGTTACATTTTTTTATAAATCGTAACGTGGCAATTTATTTGTCGTTTTAAAGTATATGTATATGCTACTTGGCATCTGATTTGTCATTTAATAATTATTCTAAATATAATCTGCTTTTTTAATTCAATTTTCAAATTTGTTCATATACTTTTTTTTTTTAAAATTTCCCATAAGCAATATTTTGCATATGCGGCATCTAATATTGAAGCTGGCATGACATCAACCAGTACCACTTCGGTGAACTGGGATTGTTTGCTAAAATCAGTAATAGATTGTTAGTTGGTTTCTATTTTTATCCTAATTTAAATTTGGTTGCTAAAATCGGGAAAAAAAGTCAAAGTTTGTTTCTATTTCATGCATTTGGCCCTTTCTTTTATTATACTATGCTAAAGTGATGCGCCATTTTCCTCTGTTTTAGAATTAATTTTCATTTTGTTATTCTTAACAAGGTCAAATGATTGCAAACATTTAGCCTTCAGCATTCGGCAAGACCAGGTAGTGGCCAAAATATGATTAATACTGAAACCCAATAAAGGAAATGTGTTATAGTAGTTTGATTTATTATGCAATTATCTACTGCTTTTTGTACAAAAGCAAAGTCTTGCTTAGTAACCCTAATCTTCTGAAGAATATAACTGAAACAGGAGGATGGTGGTGGCAGTAAGCTTAGAGTATGGGTTGCATATATGGAAACTGGAAAAGCCAAGCCCTTGTTTCACTCACCAAATGTGTTTCTCAATGCAGTTTTTGACAAGTATTGACCACTTTCTGTAGAGTTGGTAAAGTTGGCTGGTTGGGTGGGTTGGGTAACGGGTCAAAACGGGCAACTTTTAGTACAGGTCAAAATGGAACGTGTCTGGTCTTTCTGACCTGTAAACACTTTATTTTTCCATTTTTTCAAATTCTATAAATATTTTCTTGCTAAGTGTAACTATAAAAACTATATAATTACAGTATTATTCCAACTCTTTTCAATAAAACGATTTAGGAGGTTTTTATGCAGTAGAGTAGATTGCTATTGGCACCCAGACAAAATTGCTATTGGAGGACATTCTTATGGGGCATTCATGACCGCAAATCTCTTAGCATATGCCCCTCATCTTTTTTCTTGTGGAATTGCTTGCTCAGGAGCTTATAATAGAACACTTACCCCTTTTGGGTTTCAGGTAAGATTTTGTTTTTCCTTTCAGACACAAAAAGCAATGTAATTAATGTTTAATTTGTATAATGTTTTATGGATGTATATTTTTACATTAGAATGAGGATAGAACGCTGTGGGAAGCTACTGAGACTTACATCAAGATGAGTCCTTTCATGTTTGCCAATAAGATTAAGAAGCCCATTTTGCTTATTCATGGAGAAGAAGACAATAATACTGGAACCTTAAAGATGCAGGTGAGATCTAACACCTTAATCCTTTATATTTAGTCTTGCATTGTGAATATGGCTATTTTAGTTTTTCTATGAACTAAAAACTCATGATAGAGGTGGCAATTTCAACCCGTCTACTCATGAATGCATCTATACGGGTCACACTCCATCCGTCCTGAAGTTATTGCTCAAAAAAAAAACAACACATATTATGATATGTACTTATAATGCAGATTTTAATTAGCAAAAAAACAATTTTACCCTTGATGTAATTAAGATACTAGTTGACTTGGAGAACTTGCAAGATTCAATGATGAGAGTAATTAAGGGTAAAACGAGAAATTAGTAAAATGAAAAAATATTTTGGGACAAGTTAAAATAGATATGTCATCCAAAGTGTACTTTTAATGCATAAAACTTATTAATTCATCTATTCAAAATATTAGATTAATACTGAAATAATATAAATTTCATGATCATAATACCACATTAATTATTTATAAAAAAAAGTAAAATTCTTGACAGAAAGTGTTCTGGGCCGATCCAACCCGACCAACCAATTACAACCCAAACAGAAACTACCTTTTTTGACCTGCCCATATTATGGGTGCAGTTTTATTTGTGATACATGTGATTTTTTATTATTGTTATGATGCAGTCGGATCGTTTCTTCAATGCTTTAAAATGCCATGGGGCCCTCTTGCGCCTAGTCATCCTACCATTTGAGAGCCATTGTTATTCATCACGGGAGAGCATAATGCATTACCTTTGGGAGACTGACAGATGGCTACAGAAATTCTGTGTTTCCAATTCTTCAGAAGATATTGCATCAAAAATTGATGAAAGCATAGGAACCAAAAGGCTCTGCGAATAAAACTGTTGCCTCTGGTGGTGGTGCTGTTGCTGAGCTGGAAGACATTGGAGTTGACTGTCTTCATTTTAATACATGATCATCACTTTGGTAATTTCTGATTTTACCATTTAAGCTCTAGATAAATATGTTGACGAGGTTGGTAATGTTGACCCATTGACCTAAAATTGGGCCCATGTCAAATTGGTAAAATTTTAAAATAAATGAAATGAATGGTTTGAAAGTTGACTCAAGTGTATTCAAATGCTTATCAACCTCTTAAATGGCCTCTCAGGGGAAGGGGCATACCCATGTGATTATGGTGTCATGTGATAATAAAGTGCACGTCACGTGGCGCCACGTCAGATTCTGGAAAATCACACCATAATCACATGGCAAGGGGTATACCCATGTGATTGTGGTGGTGTGATAATTTAATGTTTTTTTTTAATTTTTATTTAAATTAAATAAATCATAATAATAAAAAAAAAAATATCTCATATAACCCACCCCCAAATCGATCATTTTAAGAATATCTCATCTGCCTTCCACCCACAAAATCACACTCTCCTTCCTTCCATCTGCCTATCTCCGATGGACGCCGCCGCCGCCGAACCCGCCGCCGGCTCCGACACCAACACACCTCTTCCTCATCCTACACCACAGCCACCACATCATCAACAACAACTTCTTCATCATCATCATCATCTTCGTCGGCCGATTACATCTCTCCGGGACATCCTTCCGTCCACCTATATGGGTTATGAAATCATCGATTTCCTACACAAACCAGTTCAACGGTATGATTTTCTTGAAATGATCGATTTGCTCGCGTGAAATATATCACGTTCAATAATCACGGCGTGATAAATTCGACGAGGGGGCGGTGTTGGTGTGCTAATCACGCCGTGATTCCTATGCCACATAGGATCACGCTGTGGTTTTATCGAGTATACCGGATCCCCTTAGAAGAAAACTAGATTAATAGGTTATCATTGTAAAATTGTGGTTTTTGCAATCATATTTTATACATTAGTCATAAATTCAAAAAATGTGGACAAAAAAGTACTGTGTCGACGTTAATGTCATAAAATAAACGGACTCTCACTTTTGTTTTATTTTAGTTATCGTACTTTTTTACGTCCCTTTTTAATAATTCAAGTTATGAAAAATGTTTCATTTTGGTAAAAAAATTTAAATGTAAAATAAAATTCCTTTGTTTTCATTCCATCAAAATGTAAAATAAAATTCCTTCCTGTCACGTAATAATTTTTTTTATCATTTACTGAAAAAATAATAAAATATGACATGAAATCTGTTTTTACGATAAAATTGTCATGAAAACGAACGGTCCACCTATAACAAGTGATCGTACCAAATTGTAATGAAATAAATATTTATTATAACAAACAGTGAAAAAAGTAACTCATATAAAAATTACAAAGAATCATCCTTTATTTAAAAATGTGTTCCAACTCACTGTATAAAATTACAAAGAATCATCATTTATTAAAAGCGTGTTTCATCATATCCTTTAAAGTTTAAACCTCTCAGAAGGGGCCTAGGGAGGCAGTCATGGATACCGTCCTCTGATGGTCAACAATGCAACCCTATTACTGAACCGGTCCAAAATGACGTCATAAAAGGTCCGTTTCTTTATATGAGGGTTCAACGTATAACTAGCATTAAGAGGGTGTAGAACCGTGAAAAAAAATAACGTCGAAACGTTTTCGCGAACCCGCGTGTTGTGTCGGTGCACTAAACCACTAAAAAATGACCATTTTAAACGCAACGCACATCGAACTGTAGATAAACATAAGGACGACGTGACGGTATATTCGTAAATTACGAAAAAGTCACGTTGTTGTAAAAGTGTTTGCGACCTTTAAGAAATTATTTAATGAACTAAAAAAACCATTTAACGAAAAGATCAAACCGTAAATAAAAAAATGTAAAAAAATAGTAAAAAGGGGTAAAAAAAAAGTTAAACAAAGGTAAAAAAAGTACTTTAAAAACGACGTTGCTTGGGTTAGAACCCGCGTCAGACGGGTGGGGTGATTAAAACCTGCGCATTACGACGTGTTAAACGGCGTAAAAAGTTAACGTCTTCGAAACTTTATATGAAAAAACGAAACCATTACGCGTTGTAGCGCGCCCGTGAATACAATTAACGTCCTAGAAACATAAAATAAAAGAAATAAGATTAATTAATAAAATAAATCATATAAAAATATAAAAAATTACAAAGATGAAGAAAAATCTATTAAATCAAAAAAGAAAAGAGAAAAAAAAAAATGAGTTAAATGACTCGTGCATTGATTGTTTGTAAATTGCGCTCCACCACTTTGAAGTTTGGCATCATGATGTCAACAAAGCATTGAGGGCTTATACACAAAGCATAAATGGTTTCATGTTTAGGGTTTGTAAGTAATGAAATAGCAGATT
Organism: Smallanthus sonchifolius; assembly: GCA_023525975.1. NCBI lineage: Eukaryota > Viridiplantae > Streptophyta > Magnoliopsida > Asterales > Asteraceae > Smallanthus > Smallanthus sonchifolius. The sequence goes on along the minus strand of CM042030.1, from coordinate 87,216,282 downwards.
ATTTGCTTTTAATTCTTTTATAATTATTTTTTATTTATTTTGAATTCATTTTAATTTGGCAATTTATTTATGTGAAATCTTAAAAATTATTAAACAAAATTTCCATTTATTTTACAATTAATATTTTATCAATTTTACTAAAACGTTCAAATCTACTATCTACTATTTATATCTTTAGTACTTAATAAACAAGTAAATTGGGGGGACACGTGTCATCTTTCTAGGGCCTTAGAAAATTAGTTTTCTTGACTCTCTCTCCTATTAATAATCAACTTCATTATTTAAGCAACTAAATTAATAATTCGTTTTAATTTTTAGATTTTTATCTACATATTTTTTAATTCAAAGTTTTGTTTATAACAATTAAATTGTTCAATCATATTCTTATTAATTCTACAAACTGAGAACAATTTTATAACCAGGAATGATTCAATTAAAAAAGTCTTCAATCATATATTTACATATTCAAATATCCAATATTTGTTATAATTTTGTTGAATCTCACGCTATATTTTGTCATATCATTATAGTTGAAATTATTCAAGTAAATTATTTTCTTTTATTCCCATTTTGATTGATTAATTAAATTAAGTTTTAGAAAAAAGTGTTCTAAAGTATAATTAATTTTTTGTTCTAATTCTATTAAAGATAAGACATATTTTATCCAACAACTGTTCTCCGTGATTTAAGATTTAAAATTTGAAATAATAACAAATATGGAAACGTATAAATTTTAATGAATCAGTTAAGTGGTTTTATAAAATTTTTATTATTTATTTTTAAAAAAGCTTCTTCTCTTTCTTTCCAAATTAGCCTTCCTTCGATAACAACATCTCCAAGATTTCTGTCGGTGATTTAGGAATCGATTCCGTTATAAACTGTGACTCAGACAAATTATTATCAACACACGAAGCCCTCTATTGAATCGGCGAATCGCTATCATCATTACAACATACTATACTCTTCATTTACATTTTGTGTGTCATGACCCTATCATCACTTCAAGTAAATGGAACTCGATTACATCTTCATTCTCTTTCACCGTATAAGATAATTAGAGGGCCATTTTTACATATCATGTGAAAATATGTCAATTTTGGTTATGTTCTATCACTAACAGGACAAAAAGGTAATACATAAAATTATCCTTCTAATTAGAGGGTCACTTTTGACCTATTATGTGAAAATGTGTTAATTTGGGTTATGTTCTTATGGTAACGGGTCAAAAGGGTAAAACGAAAATCCTCCTTCTCTATATATGAAAACTAGAGGGTCATTTTTGATCCATTATGTGAAAATGTGTCAATTTGGGTTATGTTCCATTACTAACAGGTCAAAAGGATAAAACTAGAAAATTTATCAAATGAATAAAAAATTTGTTTCTTCAGGCGGCATTTGAATCAAAAGATGCTTACTTGAGAGTCATTTGTTACCAAGAAGAAAATGAAAAGCTTGAGAGTAATGATGATTATGTAGTAATATTAACGCAACATATGAAACTGTACGGGGCTCTAATTCAGATTTTCTCTATAACAGTTGATCATTTTTATTATAAGTAGAAATTTATTTATACTGACTACTTAAATTAATAAAATATATTTTTTAGACTTAAATTAATAGTATCCGAAATCTACATGGAATTGAAGAGTGTTGGAAATGACTTGCTAAGTTTTTAAATACACTGCCGACGAATATATATACACCTTAGTTGCACTTGAATCGTTCCTTATATCATGACTTATTTTAGATCTTTCCATATGCTTATATATGTTTTGTAGATGTGGCAAATTCGACCCATTTTTTTATAAACGGGTCGATTTGAGTTATGTTTTATCTTTAGTGGGTCAAACGGTTAAAAATTAAATAAAAGTAGTCTAAAATGTGAAGGTAAACCAGTTTAAAATCGCCATAAGTTTAAAATTCATGCAAAATTTTATTTACATTTGGTTATATTATAATTAGAATAACATAAATTTTTAGTCATTTAATACATTTAGCTATACCTAATAAATAAGTAACTGGTGCCACTTGTCACAATTCTATGAATACAAGATTATTTTTTTCACTTATTTTTTCTCCATTGTTTAATATTTTCTTTATTAATACTTACTTTATTAATATTTTATTTATTATTTCCTTTCTCAACTATAATTTTACTTTTTTTTCGCTCATTACTAACTATTTAATATTTCATTTATTCAACCTTGTAATATACGGGTAATATTTTTTCTGCATCTTTATTCCAATAATTAATTTGACACCTTTAGACAAACGAATTCTATTCAAGTTTCAAAGAAGACGGTTTTCACTCTCTGTTTGTTTTGCGATGACAATAAATAAGAGTCACGGACAGTCACGAAGAAGCTTGGAGCGGAGTCAAACCAACAATTGATCATCTTAGAGTTTGGGGATTGTTGGCTCATGTGCATGTCCCAAAGGAAAAGTGAAAGAAGCTCGATGATAAAAGTCTCAATTGCATTCTCACTAGAGTAAGTGAGGAGTCCAAGGCTTATCGGTTAATTGATCCTCAAACAATGAAAGAGATGGTAAGTAAAGACATAGTGTTTGAGGAACATAAAGAGTGGGACTGGAGTCAAACTAACGAAACAGTAACTGATGATGAAGAGCTCACATGGGGAGATTACAATTTTGATGAGGAAAAGACTGACCAGGAAGATGCCCGTGCAGAACAAGATATCGTTGCTAGTGATGAAGCCAATAATGTCCCTAGCACCAGTAACAATACAACAACTAATCAGCTATGGAGATAAGGCAACGAAGACCACCCATTTACTTACAAGATTATGCAACAGGTGATGGCTTACTATCTGATGATGATGAAGAAGTAAATGTTGTTGAAACTCTAGACCAAGACCCCATCAGCAATGAAGAAGCAGTAAAGGACGAAAGGTGGACGAAAGTTATGGATGTGGAAATTCAAGCCATAGAGAAAAATCAGACATGGTGCCTAGTTGATCTTCCAAAGGGTGTCAAGTGTATTGGTGTAAAGTGTCTTTTCAAAACAAAGTTGAATGAAAAAGGTGAAGTGGAGAAATATAAGTCAAGGCTCATGGCTCGTGGTTATGGTCAGGAGTTTGGAATTGATTACTTGGAAGTATATGCCCCGGTTGCAAGGATGGATACAATTCATTTGATGATTGCTATTCTAGCTCAGAAGGGCTGGAGTATTCACCAAATGGACGTGAAATCTGCATTTTTACATGGAGTATTGTAAGAGGAAGTGTACGTTCAGCAACCTCAAGGATATGTTGTTAAAGAAAATGAAAACAAGGTGTATAAGCTTCAAAAGGCTCTTTATGGTTTGAAGCAGGCCCTAGGACATGGTTTACTTGTATCGAAGCTTACTTTGTTAAAGAAGGATTCAAGAAAAGCAAATCTGAACATACACTTTTCATCAAAGAAAACTCATAAGGTAAAGTTTTGTTTGCCAATATTTATGTAGATGACCTTATCTACACAGGAAATGATGATATGATGCTGAGAGAATTAAAGGAATCAATGAAGAGGGAATTCGAGATGACTGATATTGGGAAGATGAGATACTTTTTGGGCTTAGAGGTAAACCAAACTTCAACATGCATTCACGTTTCTCAAAGAAAGTATGCTGTAGAGATCCTAACCCGGTTCAACACGATGGGATGCAATGCCGTCGTTAACCCAATAGTACCTGGCTTCAAACTGAAGAGAAATGAAGGAGAACCAATGGATGATACCTTGTTCAAGCAAGTAGTGGGGAGTCTAATGTATATTACCACTACTCGGTCGGATATACAATTTGTGGTTAGTTTAATTAAGCGCTATATGTCCAAACCAACAGAAACCCACTATGCTGCAGCAAAGAAGGTAATGCGGTATCTCCAAGGAACATTGGACTATGGTATTTGATACAAGAGATGAGGAAAAGGAGAAATGAAGGTGTATACTAATAGTGATTTTGCTGGTGATGTTGATGATCGAAAGAGTACGTCTGGCTACTTGATTATGTGGGATGGAGATGTTGTAGCCTGGTCATCAAAGAAACAAAGTATAGTCACTTTATCGTCCCGTATTCCATGGTATGTGCAAACACATTAGAGTTAGATATCATTTTCTTCGTGACTTGGTGAATGAAGGCACAATTGTGCTGGAGTTTTGTGGGACTGCTGAAAAAATTGCTGATATACTGACCAAGCCTCTACACCTATCTGTGTTTCTGAGGTTAAGAGATAAACTTGGGATGGGTTATCTTAAAGGCAAACAAGATATGGAAACCCTATCTAGCTTGAGGGAGGGTTTGATGGAATAAGCCGCTGTCCAAGAAAAAGATATGTGCATAGGAGCATGCATATGACCGTTGGTTATTTAAGAAGTCTATAAGGTTTTTGATTTGAATAAGTTATTCGAGTCAAACATGTGGGATGTACCTGTTTGTCCGTTTCTTTTGCCTTTGCTTATTTCTGCACATGTTTCCTTATTTGTAGTTCCTTTCTGTTTTGTTTCCGTTTAAGTCTTTTGTATTTATAGCCATATTGGCCTATTAACGAAAGCAAGATTTTGGTGAGAAATATATACCTTTGATACTCTTTCAAATCCTTCCATAATTGTATTATTAATAATAATAATAATAGAAATAAATAACGTAACAATACTTCTCCCTTAACCTACCTTTTTGCCCTAAAAAAGTAAGCTAATAAAACTTAAGCATCAACCGTTGTCGTCTTATTTAGGTTCGTTGTCATCTTCCACTTCGATTACAAAAAGTTGTTTCTTCTTGCACTTATGTCATGGAACAAACTTTTCCGTGCACCAAAAGCATTCCCCTTTTGACCTTTTTAACTCGAGTTCCTCACTGGTTAAACGCTTCTAGTTGTTAGTTATCAGATTAACAACATATGGTATTACCTTGGCCGATTCATCATCACTCTTGACATGTTGCAACCTACCCTTAACATCTTTGAGTTGATTCATTAAGCTCATATTGTTGATATCTTGAATTCTTGCTAACCCGTACACCTCATGCAGTGTTTGAGGCTTGGACATATTTACGGGTCCTTTGATTTCAAGTTTCAGCCCCTTTAAATACATGCTAACATCATAAGTCTCCCTAATTGTTACCTTGTTCAGTAAACAATATAAGGAATTGTTATACTCCTTTAATGAATCTGTTTAGAGTGATGCGATTTCTTCCATTGCGTCTTCAAACATGGCATTGGAAAAATGATTGGAGATAGACCGGACATAATCTTCCCATGGAAGTTCAGCCACAGTTGCACCCTTAGTCTTCATGAAAGACTTATGCCATTGAATAGCATCTCCTTCCAAGTGGATGACAGCGTACCTTAGTTTCATGTGGTCCGGTGTCTCATCAATGGTGAAAAAATGCTCGGTAGATCCACTCTGCAACATCCTCCCCTGAAAACCTGGGAAACTCCACCTTTCCGATTCGCATGGGTCGAGCACCGGCCCGAGAATCGACATCACCGAACGAAGACGAACCAGAGCCGCCGCCACCGTGACTGCCGACATTCGAGTGTTCTTTGAACGCTCGGAGTATCTGTTCCTACTGTTTCAACGATTATTCCTTCTGCATCATAGATTGTTCCCGCTGTTTCATGATGTCAGCTAGGGTTGCCTAGAGGTCAAAAATCGCCTTGTCATGATCCTTGAGAGCTTTGTCTACGTCTTGATTACGAGTGTTTATCATGGTAGCGGTAGCGAATCCGATTAAGATCGCATGAAGAAAGTTGTGATACCCTTGATAGGGTTAGAACAAAAAAGAACAGAGAATACTTGGAGAAGAGGGGAAATGTTTTACGTTTAATTTTCTAATAATTTTGTTTTTCTGTAATAATTTTCGCTTTTTAACCTTTTTATAAAAACCCGAAATCTCGCATTTCTTTAGTTTTTTTTAACGTTCGTGTATAAATTTTATTGAAAACAGAGCTGTATTTAAAATCGAGTTTTTTTCGTATCGTACGCTATAGCGAGTCTACGTAGGGTTTAGCCCCGCAAACGATTCGCACCTATAACGGCCATGTCCCCGCCGCGTTGCGAGGGGGGATCTTTTTAGGCATTCATACTATATATAATATACGTTTTTAACCCGTTACTTTCTATTAATTTCGTTTTCATGAGCTAACTTTCGTTCGTTAACTTTTTTTTTAAAAACGAAATGTGCAGTTTTCTTGATTTTTTTTGTTAACGTTAAGGTATAACTTTTATTAGAAACAAAGTTATATTCAAATTCGAGTTTTTTCTTATCATGCGCTATAGCGAGTCTACGTTTTGAAATAAGTTTTATCCACACAAACGAGCCGACGTTGATAACGACTCGCTCATGCAACGAAACACGGGCGAAAAAGAATGTAGTTTTGATTAGAGAAGACAAATAAAGACACGTGGAAACTGATTGCGGTGCTAGCGTGCGCCAGGGGTACGGTCTTTAACGTACGCATAAACTTTCAGAAAAAAAAGCGTTTTTAGAAAAGAGGGAGAGAAGAGACTAGAGAGAGAAGTAGGGGCGGGTTTTGATAGGTAAACGGATCCTGGATCTGGGTCAAACCCATCAAACAAAATCAATCACAGGGTCTCTCGTTTGTGTGCGATAAGAAATCAAAAAATGGAGAAGATTACGAGTGGTCTTCCCCCCCTCTCTTTACCGCTACACCCACCTTACCATAACCTGTCACCCCCAAATACTCAAACCCTAATTTCACCGATTCACCGTCGATCGATCCGGTTTATTGTAATCAACACTATCGTTTTATTTCATCATCACTTTCACTCTCTATCTCTACATACATCTCTTCTCGATCGTACGCTTCCCCTTTAGCATCTCACTAGGGTTTCGACTTGTTCTCTCTGACGGCGATTGGTAGCGTGGCAGTTTTGGTCCTTTTCACCAGGTAATTTTTATGTCTGTTCTTTAATTTCAGCTTTAATTCGTGTTGTTGGTTGTTGTCTGTTGCTTTAATCGGCTTAATGTGTAAACCCTAAACTGGATTCGCTTCAATTTTGGGGATTATTGTGTTTGTGAGGTGTATGATGTTTATGATTCTGAGATTTATGAATTTTTGTACATCCACTGTTTTCGATTGATTTTCGAGGGCAATTAATTGGAAGGAGTTCTGTTTTTAATTCTCTCTGTGTGCGTGTGCTTACTTTTTTGGGATTTTTTTTGTTGTCTTTTGTATGCATCTGTTCGTAAAAAAACTGGGTATGGTTATGATGCACAACTGGGTATGGTTGAACTTCAAGATCGATATCTTAGGATTTGCAACTTTAAAGGTGCGATTTACACAAATAGCTTTAGGTTTTATTTGATGTGTAATTAATTTTTCATTTCAAAAGGACTGGAATTGACTTGGAAAACAAGTGTAGATATGTAGGCGCTTCGTTTTGTTTTTCATTGCCTTTTAGGTTAGCTTTGTTTATGATTTTGATTGCTGCATCATTACAAGGACGACTTAATTGCGAAGTCTTGTTACTGTCGAATGTTTGCCTTTTGTTATGGTGTATCAGCATCATGTGAACTTAACAGTACCCGGCATATTAGAAATTCAATTTAGTTGCTTAATGACATTAATTACTTTGTCTGGTTGACTTGTTGATAAGTTCCATGATCTTAAGGTAACGATTCTTTTGTGGTAGATGGTTACTAATTTTATGATGTTTCTTTGAAAATTTTACTTTACAGTTAACTTGTATAAAGGTCTAGATATACACGATATCTCTGGACAACATCTGCATCCATATTCATTTCAAATGTGCGTTGCAGATTTTAGATGTATATTTGCCTATTTGGTATGATGAATATACTTGTTCATCATCAGCTAATGGGCGAGTGTGAAACTTGGTATACGTATATCTGTGGAAAATGAAATAACAAATTTATTAAAATGCTCTGGATCTGTATGTTTATGCTTGTGTGGCAAAATGTTGCAACTCTTAAGTCTTCAGAGAACATGTGTACGCTGGACAGTTATCTGTATCCAGATTTCATTATAATTAAGAAATTAGCATTTAGTGAGTTATCAAGGATATTTTGGAGTATGATGCCTACCATTCAGTAATTTTCACAGGACTATTTCACATTCAAACTTGCTGCTTACATGTGACAAATTTCATTGGCTAAACAGGGAGCAAAATGGATGAGTTTGGAGGTCCTAGATTTGAAGGCACCGGGAATACCTTTAAAAGAAAGAGGTCCCAAACATGCAGAAGACCTAAACCTGAGGTTCCAGCATTATCTGAAAATCACGATCAAACATCTTTATCATCAACACCACCTTCAGATGATGCTGGAAAGATATCAAGTGATGAGAATGCTGTTGATGCTAATCCTAAGAGAAAAGTATTTAATCTTAATCAATGTGCTACAAGAGCAGAAATTGAATACTCAAATAAGAGACATGATAGTGAACTGCATAGCAATGGTGGTTTGATAGATGCAAATGAAGGTGGAAATGAAAATAAATTAAAAAAAGTCAAACTTAAGTTAGGTGGTGTGACAAGGACTATTCAGCCTAAGTTTAATTTTGCAACTTCAAAGAATTCGGGATCTTTAGATGCCCCTCGTGCGCGGCCAAAATTGATTCTTCAGGTATTGTATGTTATATTTGCTCTTTTTGTCAACCTGTCACATTTTAATCTTGGAATACTGATGTTTTTTTGTGAGCATGAATATGCTTACAACTCATGGGTTGTATACTTCTCCTTACATTTGGTGTACTCAATTTTAGGGGTGTTCACTGAACAGTTCAGCCGGTATTCGCAGAATTTTTGGGTTAGATTAGTAACTACGTGAAAAACGGCTAACCAAACCGGTAAAACACGGTTCGGTTTGGTGGTTTTGGCCTTTTTTATAAGTTTATTAGCTGGGTCATGAATATTAGATGTAAATAAACAAACAAACATACCCAGCAAAATCCCACCTATTACAGTAGGGTCTGAGCCTCTGAGGAGGGTCAGATGAGGGCAAACTTTACCCCTATCCCATAGGATAAAGAGGCTGCTCCTTGAGCGACCCTGACTCTAGAAAACCTTTTTTTTTGTTTAGAGAAAACAGGAAGCATACGAGAAATAATGACATAGTACCAAAACAGAGTTTAATATAAAGCCAAAGATAAAAGAAAAGAATTGCATAAAAATATTAGACGTAAATATAATTGCATATTCAAAACTTGAAATAAAAAAAAATGTAAGAGTCAATTCGGCTAGTTTGGTTTACATGGCCGGTTCCAAGGCATAAACCACCGGCCAAAATGTTAAAACCCGGTTTTCCAACCGTAAACATTGGGCTGAACGTATAAGTCTAAACCGGCTGGACTGGACATTTTGTTTATGTTTTGGGTGGTTCGGTTGGTTTCAACGGTTTGTGAACATCCCTACCCTACTGGCCAATTTAGCTTTGTTTTCACCTTCGTTTTGTGTGAGGATTTTTTAGAAATTAGTTACACATAAATGCAAGACATTTTCTTAAGCATCTTGGTGTTCTGTCACCAAAATATCTCTAGGTAATCATGATTGTGTGACTATAAGTTGAGTTGATTTGTTTACTAAGGTGGCGTTTGGTTTACAGTCATGAATCACTATGGGTATGGGCTTGATAACAGGGTGGTATGGGAATGGTTTTGGATTTTAAACCTAATCTTTTAGGTGGGTACGGAAGATTCCCAGTTTTATGGGTATCAACCCCATTCACTTAAACCAAACATACAAAAAACTACCAAACTCATACCCTCTAACCAAACACCCCTAAGTTCGAGACAGTGTCTACTTTGATCACATTATTCACACGGGCAGGACACAATTATACCAAAAAAAGGTCATGTTTCATCTATTTGCACAATGGCATTTGCATTGATATGGTACAGCTGGATCCTTTATTACACTCATAATCAGCTTTAGGGACTTAATGGAAATTTTATATATTATTCCTATATTTAATTTTTGTCATATAAAGCTCTGCTTTTAATTAATTTCTGGATTTACTTATAATATCAGGACAATTCCGATGAAGATGATTCTCCTTCTCTAGATAAAAGTATTGGGTTACAAGGGATTCCTTGGAAGGATTTTTCTAGGGGTGGTTTTACCCTCGGGAGAGAAAACACTTCAATGGGTAAGAATTCAGGAGGAATACAAGGGGAGAAATCAGATGGCGTTAGGAAAAGCAAAAGGGTACCAAAAAAACGTGTTTTAGATGGTGATTTTGATGAAGATGGTGACGATGATGAGATGCGGTTTCTTGAAAAACTGAAAAGCGTTAAAGTTGCTGCTGCAGGTAGAGATTATGATGATGATTTAAGTAAGAAACACAAAAGTCTTTCTAGGGTTTTCAAAGAAGACCCGAGCCCCTTAGGGTCAGGTAGGGACAGTGTTTCTATTGATACAGATTATGAGGAGGAAGATTTGGTATCTGATCATGAGAATGAAGGAAACAAGGGAAAGAAACCTAGAAAAGATTCTCCCGATTCTCCAAATGTAGCTAAAAAGGAAACAACTCTCACCTCACGTCAACGAGCCTTACTTTCTGGTAAGGATTCTGCATCTGCTACTACTCAAATTGAGTTTCCAAACGGGTTGCCACCTGCCGCTCCTCGAAGTAAGTTTCTATAAATCATGTGAACCAACAACACAATTACTCAAACCGTATGGATTCATAATTTGCTTGTGGATTTTTGCCTAAATATATACAGAGCAAAAGGAGAAACTTACTGAATTGGAGCAGCAGCTTAAGAAAGCTGAGGCTGCTGAAAGACGCAGAATTCAGAATGAGAAAGCAGCTCGGGAATCAGAGGTTTGACTTATATTTGACCAACTTTTTTTAATTTATTATTATTTTTTTTCCAGCTTTTTTTTAGCATGTTGTTGCAAAACTGTTTAGGCTGAAGCAATCAGGAAGATTCTTGGTCAAGATTCAAGTAGGAAGAAACGAGAAGACAAATTAAAGAAGCGCCAGGAAGAGTTGGCACAGGTACGGGTCATGCCGACTCTGTTTGTTGATTGTCAACCATGTGAAGTTGGACCAATTTTATGTTTTCTTTTTTCTTTTTAATATCAATAGGAAAAGGCTGCCAATGCAAAAATGCTAGCACCCAACACTATTCGAACAGTTATTGGACCAACTGGAACTACAGTTGCATTTGCTGAAGATATTGGCCTGCCACATATTTTTGACCCAAAACCTAGCTGGTGAGTTTAAAGTAATACTAATTTTTTTTATTTTTTTTAGTTTTATCAAATTAACCATCCACCTGCTTGCTGATTGGGGGTTTGATGCAGTTATCCCCCATCAAGGGAAAAATGTGCTGGACCATCTTGTACCAATGCGTACAAGTATCGAGATTCCAGATTGAAGCTACCTCTTTGTAGCCTGCAATGCTATAAGGCAGTTCATGAAAGGATGCAGGCTGAACCAGCTTCTAGTGCTTTTATATCATGAAGGTACAGTTGATGGTGCAAGTGTTGGTAGAGAGCCAGGCGAGTGCGAGAATCACAGTTATGTCAAATTTGCTATTGTTAGTGGTGTTCACGCGATGACCCAAATTATTATAATTATATCACAAGCTTCTTAATTGTTGAAAACTGGCATCTGTTGAACTATTGCGAATGAGCAAGCAACCTTTGCAAATGGCAAAGACTAGTTTACTATCAATCATATTGATCATCAGATGGTTAGATTGACAAGTTATTTATATTTGACATGCAGCTATTTTATTTTATCTTTTGGGGTTTGGATCTTGATCCATGTCATTCTTTACCCATACTGTGAATTTTTCTTGCCTGTCAAGTATTTTGTTTTTATCTCACATTCCACTGCATCAATCACCAATCTGGACCAGACTCGCTACATCTAACTGGTTGATGATGTTTGTAATTAGGGGTGTAAGCAAGCCATGGCTGAGCTCTACTCGTTTATGGAGAGCTCGAGCTTGGGCTTGGCTTGTTTATTATTTATAAACTAATTTATTTACATTTAAATCTGTTTAATATATTAAACACAAAATATATAAAATAATAGGCTACCACTAGCCTTCTGGTTGAGTGGTAGCCTATGACTTTTCAAATGAGAGGTCATGGGTTTGAGTCTCGCTTGGGACAAAATGTTTCAGGTTGAGTTAGAGGGTTTTTACAGTTGTGAGTTTCCTCCTGGGTGGTGTGGGGTCGGGTCGGGTCACCACGCTTCTGTTCTTCGGACGGAAGGGTGATCTGTTTGTGAGGATGATCCCAGGTGCCCGGGCCTTTGCTGTTAAAAAAAAGTATATAAATAATTGGCTCGTTTAGGCCCGTAAGCTGGCTTGAGCTCGGGCTTGTTTATTAAACAAGTTTATTTTTAGAATTGGGCTCGTGCTCGTTTATGCTCAGCTCAATTCAATCTTTTAGCGAGTCGATCTCGAGTAGCTCACGAAGACGGCTTGGCTCATTTACGCCCTATTTGTAATACACTTTGGGGCTGAATTCATATGTAAATTTTCTTTTGATTTTTTATTGAATAATTCATATGGAAATTATGTTTGGATAAACAATATTATTACAAGTATAATTTATTTATTTTTAGAAAAATGGTTCACCATATGCATAAATACATTTTGAATAATTTTAACCAAGTATGATTTTATCTTTTTTCCCATGAATAATTAATGATGAATAGGATATTGCTCATACGTTTGATAAATTATTGGCATTTGTTTGGCAAACTACTGCGTTTAGGTCCTTTTGGATATTCATGCTAAAACAAACATTTTAACTTGCAGGATCAAGCCTAATCGAATAACCTATAAGATTTTTTTTTCGTGTAGGAGTGTTGTGTTCTTTTGTCGTAAAAAAAACTTTGTTACATGTTTTTGGCGTTGTGCTCCCAAGGAATGACAACACTTACAAGTTATAAGATGTCGAAAATGTCATTGTAAATCAACTCAATTGCATCAATATACGTTCTTTAGTTTGGGATGAAAATCATACTATCAAATTATTACTAAGTAATATTAGTATTACTAATTACTATTACTAATTACTATTAAAGAACAAACTCTTAAGAATAGTGAAGTTTACATTTTTTCGCTTTTGCCACATAAGTTTTTGTTTTTTGTAGAAACCACTTCTCCCCAAAAACAATTCATTTTTCTTAACTTCTATAACACCTAACTCAAGCTAACCTACCATATTTTATAAGATAATTGTTTGAAATTTCTTAACTAAATTAAAATTACTTAACATTTTTATCCAAAGGACACAATAAAAACTTTTGTTTTTTTAAGTCTTTAGTTTGACCTCCTCAAGTTTTAAAGTTTCGAGTTTACCTCCTTTGATATATATAATCTGATTTTTCCTTAATAACTTTTGCGTTTGTTTTTTTTTTCTTATGTCCCGGTATAATATTTTTTTTAAATGGAGTCTTATTCAAGATATTGTATTTTTTAGGTATCGTGGGTTATTTTGACTGGCGGTGACGTGTTGGTACAATGAAAAATGAGACTGACACCGACTGAAAAACATAGGAATCGTTATATAATTGTCTTTTATCTATGTTTTGATCTCCACAACCGACTTGCCGTAACTTCATACGTTTCTTTTATGTATTTAACTACAAATCTTTTTGTGCTTAGCCACGTTAACGTCACCGCCTCAACCGTTTAAGGTCTGACTCTCGCCTCAGAGCACGGGTCAAAATTTATTTAACCACGTTTCTTTTTGTGCTTAATCATGTTAATGTCACCGCCTTAACCGTTTAAGATCCGCTTCCCGTCGCGAAACGCAGGCAAAATTTCTAGTTTCAATTATTATACACCGTTTAATTTACTTGTTACTTTCAATGTAAATCACATCATCGAGGCTTGTAAAATGATAATGGTAAATATATATAAAAAAAAACATGATCATAGAGATTAGAGGGAAAGTTTTTTAATTTTATTTTTTCCATTGAACAAAACAAAATAACAAATACATATTTTTGAGTCCCAACTGGAACATGGGCCTGCGATGAAGATATCGTATTCGTATATGGAATTTGAAAACTACATCCGAACCGCAATTCGCAAATCCTCCAACTTCCCTTTGCTTCTTCTCTACAGGTACGATTTCCCCCTTTTGAATCTTCTAGGGTTTCATGTTCTTAATTGGCCTGCAAATCTCCCAACTCTTTACAGACATATCATTTCTTCTCATCATGTAACCGAGCAAGATTCGTAGTATGTTCTGCTGATTTCAACATCGTCTTCTTTATTTACTAAATTGCAAAGTTAGATTTGTTCGTGAACTGAAAGTTATTCGAATCAACCTATAGCGTATTTCCAGTGTTTTGATTGCTAAAGATCTGCTACAATTTGGGGGAAATATGGAGATCTCGTATCATTTGATCTCATGAATCATTGATTTTAGAATCTCATTAAAAGTTAGGGTTTATTGTAATAATATTTACTATTATGTAATTTAGGCTTAAGCCCGTTAGGGTTAGGTTTCCTTTGCAGTTGTTCTCGTTGTACTGGTTGATCAATAATACACAATACCTTACGAGGTTTTAATTATTCTATAAAGCGTGCACACATATGTTTTAGGGATTTTGTTAACTTGATGTGGATCTTGGACCTGAGTTTACAGTTATTTGTTTTTCTATTTGTGCAGTGTGTGCATTTAAATACCGTAATCTCTATAGGTTTCATCGGTCATGGCGAGGATTAAACCTCAAGCTCTGTTACAGCAAAGCAAAAAGAAGAAAGCACCAAGAAGTATCAGTATTCCCACAATTGCATTGTACAGTGTGGTTACTGTCGTTATGGTCTTCTTCCTCTTTGCTACATATAGACACTGGTCTCACAGGTTTGTTGATAACGGATGCTTTCTTTGATTACTTCTGTACCTCACAATCATCCCACCTTTTTATCGTCACGAGGACAGCCAAAAATCATGTTTTATGCACCTTTGGCCCGATTAATCCGTGATGAGTAAACTTGAACTTCATGCGAAATCATGTCTTATTTATATATGTTATATTAACAAACATTTATTGATATGGCTTGCATACAAATATTGCAAGAACTAGGGTTTGATCATACAACGCCTGACGAGTGATGTGAATGTTACTGGTAGGTCAATAATGCAGACAGAGGAAGGAACATCAAACATTCAGGTACAAGTGCTTGTCCATTCTGTTGTTTTCTTTAGTTTTATGGCATTTAAATTTTCTAAGGTGTTAGATATTGGGAAAGTAGGCTACATGATAAAATCCTTATGAATAAAGTAAAGAAGATAATTATGCTTTGTTTCGTATACTGGAATCGAAAGTGGAATAGAATGAAATGAAAAAGGAACTGCTGTTTGGTTACACATTTTTTTATAAAATCCATCACCTTTTCATTCGTTGAGTGGGAAAGGGTCCTATCATTTTCAATTTATTCCCTGAATGAGGTCAGTCCCTATGGAAGTTCCTTGCTCATTTCTTGGCATCTGCCACTTTCTACACGAGCTCCATCACGAACTATTTACATTTTACATTAATAAATCTGTTAAAGGATATGTGGTTTGATAGAAAATGTTTTCATAATTTTTGTACATAATTCTTGATATAATTTCTTATTTTTTGATTAACCAAGGGCATCGGTTTAATGAAATAAAAATTCTGATTTTAGGTAATTTATTTCAACTCATTAAGGTGGTGGTGCTTTTTTTACTTTCCATCAAACAATGAGGTAATATTTTGTTCCACTAGGCACATTGTCAAATTTTGTATCTTTAATCTGCCACAGGTTGAAGAAGACTTTTCAGATTCAAAGAAGTCTGACGTTCCTAGATACGCTGTTAGTTTCTGTATCTTTTATTTCCCTTTTCATCTAAACTATACATTAATATTCATTTGGATTTCTTTCAGCTCAACGGTTATAGTTTTGATACTTTAGTATCTTGTTGTCTTTCTTTTGTGTTTTGGCATACTTGTGTATCCAGATTTTTAACACCTCTAAAGGTTTGATTACGGTGGAACTTTACAAGGAAGGGTCACCTGAAATTGTGGATGAATTTATCGATGCCTGGTGAGTATTTGTAAGTAACTTATAATTCCATGCCATCTATTAAAATTATACCCTAGTTTTTTTAATTGCATGTTTCTTATTCTATATTAATTGGTGTTGGATATGGAAAGTTGAATACAGTAAGTGGTGATTAAATAATGGTCTGCTTTTTGTGTCGAATGAACATTGAGAGTGACAGAAAATGACCATTTTAACTCTCTGAATTACAATTGTTTGTTTTTGTGCTTAAAGAACAGCTTAAATGATACAAAATGACTATTTTAATCCTCTGAATTGCATTTGCTGATTGTTTCTTTGTAACATAAACTGACTGTTTTCTAAATGTTATGAATGGATATTGTAAATGACAAAAAGTTATAAGCCTATAAAATATAACATAATAATATATATTCAATGATACAATTTAAACATCATTAATAACTTCAGCACTTGATATAACTTTGTAACGTTTATTCAAATATATAATCTAAACATTATTAACAACCTAAAATATAATTATAAAAACATATACTGATAATTGAACATTAACAGCTCAGATACAATTCTCAAATTCTAATTCAGAACCTTTTGAAGCTACCTTGTCATTTACATAGCAATTCTCCAGGCTATGCAATCATATTTCCTTGCATGGGATGACAATAGTTCATAAGAATCACCTTTCATTTATTTTAAAAGAACACACTGCACTGCTTTAAAGGGAACAAAGGTTAAAACAACATAAACTCTAACATAAATATCGACTATTACACCACTACACCGCCCGAATTAAATCAAGCGTTTCGTTTGGAACCTACAAAACAGAACTGAAATTATAATTCCAGACGAACTACAAAGCAGAAAGTGAAACTTAAAATAAAGAACAAGGGCAAAACTACTCGTGTCAAGTGGATTGGCTATAACTAAATCCCACTCATAGCAAGCTATAGGTAGGGTCTGGGGAGTGTGGGATGAAGACAAACCTTTCCTCTATCCAGGAAGATAGAGAGGCTGCCGGCTCCACAAAATCGGTTGTCATTTAGTAGTTACCTCTAAATTGATAAACTCAAATTCCATGTTCAACTTGCTATAAAAGCAACTTAAAGCTAATGTGAAATACTTAATACCCATTAATATACAATCACATATACATTTGGTAAAATATGAAAGCAACCAACATTGGGTCTTTGAAACTGACATTTGATCAAACTTGTGGTGGGAAAATAAATTCAATTGTTCAAATTGTAGATAAGACTCTGATCATATCAGAAAAAAAAAGAATCAATGTTAATGATCAAAAGGAGAAATTTCTAAATAACTTCTGATGATTAGTGTTTCGAAATGTGTTTTGCAGCCAGAAGGGACACTTTAAGGGGATGCTGTTTCAACGTGTAGTGAAACATTTTGTAATCCAAGGAGGCGACTCTGAAAATCATGCGGTTATAGAGGATTGGACTTCTAGAGAGAAGCACTACAATCAGCTTGAGAAAAGGTTTATTTGAATCCACACCAACTGTCGTTTTCAATGCATAATTCACTCATCATCAAATTTTTATTTTTCATGTTCCCTCCATCCAGATTAAAGCATGAAGCCTTTATGCTCGGTACATCAAATACTAAACATGATAAAGAAGGATTTGATATTTTCATTACAACCGCGCCAATTCCAGATCTAAATGCAAAGCTTAATGTGTTTGGACGCGTTATTAAGGGAGAAGATATTGTTCAGGTCAATATGATATTACAATTTGTCATATTTGTTCTTTGTTGAGTTTAGAATGCAAATAAACTGCTTGATTTTAATTTGGAATTTGTGTTATCCAGGAAATTGAGGAGGTGGACACAGATGAACATTACAGGCCTAAATCTCGAATTGGGATAATCGATGTGACACTAAAACAGAAGATTTAAGGTTCTGGTTGATTTAAATCTGGTGACTTTATTTTTGTCTGGTGAGATGTGGAGCAGAGGGTTGGGTTTATGGTTGTGCAATCCATGGACATGATTGTTTATGTATGTGTTTGTTCTGCACACATTGTACAACTTATGGAAGAACAGTTGGTTTAATAGAGTTTTAGGTCATATAATAACCTTTATATTTGTCATTAAATTCATTAATCAGTTTTCTGCCAAATTCTGTTTTTGGTCTGTTTGATAATTAGTACTAACTGCCTGGCTATTTGCTTTGTCCTAAGCTAACATAGTTGATTTATTTTTTCAAATTTATTTTATATTTATATCATTAATTCATTAAATATAATGAATACACGCATGGAGTGAATAATAGAAAATTACTTGTATCAAAGGGCTTTTGGTCCAATGGTATCCATCTGGATATGTAAAATGTTGCCTCTTTCCAAGAGGTCGAGGGTTCGAGTCTCGTAGTGGACAATGGTGTTAGAACTAGGAGTAATGGTGCCTCTTTTTAAGAGGTCGAGGTTCGAGTCTCGTGGTGGATAGTGGTGTTAAAAATAAAATAAAAATAAAAAAAATAGAAGATTACTTGTATTTGGATAGCCTAATAACCGTGATCTGTGTAGGAAACCAAAGGTAGTGTGTAGAGGTGTACAAAAAAACCGATTTGAGACCGACCCAAATCGATTGTTAAATCGGTCAAACTTTCACTCTCAAACCGGTTTCAAACCAAACTGATTTGAAATCAAACCGTTTTTAATTTTTGTTGTCCAAACCGGTTTTGATTTTGTTTCAAACCGGTTTGATTTGAAAAACCGATTTGTACACCTCTAGTGGAGTGGAGTGTAGGTGGTAATGGTATGATGACATGAAGAAAATTATGACGTGCTAAGCTTCATTGACTCATGTTTTCACGAAGAGTGGTATTAAAATAATAGTCCTACTTCATATAGACTAGGCAAAAGATACCTTCTACGTATCATATCCTTCTACGTATCATATCCTTATCTCATTTTCAGGTTAACTCCGTTAACACAAACTCTGTTATCTAAAACATTCATTCATGCATTACACTTGATTATGTTTAATTAAGTGTGTCGGTTACTACACAAACACTTACGTAACGGTAATTCGAAGAATTATCGAATCACGAGTCTGTCCCCGAACATTGGTGGTTAATCAAAAGTAATATTTCGAACAATTATTAATTTATATTTAATATAAATTATGTGAAATTACGTGTTATGTGATTTTATGCTTAATTTGCGAACTTTCGTGAAATCGTGTACGTTTACGCGTAACTGCATGATTTTATTTGCATTAGTAATTTTTATAAAATAATTAGTAGAAACTATTTTTAATTAGTTAGAATTAATTAAATTAGTTAAATCCTTTTAAATGAATAAACGGGCCTCTTTTAAACCCATTCTAAAGCCCATGGATGGAGTATTAAAGAACTTTTCAAAACCCTAACTCCATTCCATTCATTTTTTTCGAAAATCTCAGCCCCCACACCCCCTTGAATCGATTTCATCTTCATCACTCTCAAACCATCATCAAATCAAGTTCCAAAGTTCGATCGTTGGTGTTTTCGATCAATCCGATTACCAATCATCTCTATTAACGTAACAAGTAAGACTTTTCATCCATATTTATATATATTTTTCAAAAATCAGGTTTCATAAAATCCTAGTTTCATCCAAACAATGTTCTTGTCATGATATTTGTTAGTTTTGATGTGTTTGTAAAATCCTAGATGCATAAAACCGAGGGTTACTATTTAGGGAAAATTTATTGATATTCTAGAGTGCATGTTAGACATGATGGATGTGATATTATAATGTTTATAGGATAGTTGATGCATAATTATGTGATTTGTGAAATTAGATTTTGTATACCTAGCCCGGTTTTGTAGGGTTTCTAAATAAGAAAACTTTAATTGTCAACAATGTTAATATCTTACTATTTAGACATGCATATTGTTATATGATGATAGTTATATGCTAGTTAGAACATAATAACATGTTATGAAGCCTTAGATCTTAGAAATCACGCATAGCGTTCATAGCTTACTATAAATAGAAACTTTTTGTGTTTATCAATTTAGAATGTGATTTCTAAACATGTTTGATGCAACGTGATGAATTCTTATATGATATGACAAACATAGAAACATGTTGGGAACCCTAAATCATGGAAATTGTAATGTATGCCTAACTTACTTAAAAGGAAACCCTAATTTGGAAGGTGAACCACATGTTGAGTTCTAGGCGTATGGTATGTGATGTGATGACCTAGGACATGTTAGATTGATCTGATTAACATGTTAGTAATGATATTTTTCAGGAAACATGAATCTTGATCATACTTACTAAATATGGAAACTTGCTAATTATGGAAACTTACTAAATATGGAAACTTGCTAATTATGGAAACGTTCTAAATGTGGTAAATGTGCTAGCATACTAGAACAATAAGGATTTGTTGTTAAGTGTTACCTGCATGATCTTATGTGTATAATATGTTAGTATTATGCTAATCAAACACTAATTCATACATTGAGTCACCAACGGGTCGTTAGGTCAAACTTGAGTCAAACTTGTAAACAGAATTGTTTGGATGCAAAGGGTCTTACGAACCAACACGAACACACACTCATAAACTTATGAAATATAGGTAGCCGTTAGCGGTCACCTGTCTTTTACTTGTCATCCTAGCACATACTCTGAGGTGAGTTTCACGGCCCCTCTCTTTTACTTACTTCCTTTTTGGGGGAGAAAGCACGCACACAAACATTTTGGATTCTGTATTACTGTTATATCACTTGCGTACTATAACGCAAACACACCATGAAAGTCCTTACATCTCGAACCGTTAGTATTGGAACATAGCGAGGTAATTTTGAGTAGTACTACTGGGTTTGACAAACCCCACCCGCGTTAGTCACGCTAACACGGCTGGAGGTCGAAAGGGTGTAATATTGACCTAAACACATTGCTATTGTTTTGGTGGACATGGCGGAAGGCAAACAAACAAACAAACCAAACAGCCAGCTTCGGTTGCGAAACACTATATAGTAGCATGAACATAGTCTGGCTATCTATTGATATACTTTAGTTACATTATCTGGCAAACTTCGACATTTATTTACTTACAAACCTGTGAACTCACCAACCATTGTGTTGACACTTTAAGCATGTCTTTCTCAGGTCGCTAAGGTACACATTCAGGAATATGATGCATCCGAGTTTGCATGACTTGCATTGAACATGTTTTCTTACATTAACTACTTTGATTTAAGGCGTCTTGTTTTGCGCATTTGGTTGTTCTTACATTTTATTTTACTTTACGCGTCCGCAATTGTTTTCAAACTCAACGGTATTGTCTCGTGACTATGAGCAATACTGGTATTTTCAAACTCATATAGTGGTCGTTCAATATAATTAATGACAATGATACTGGTTTGTCATGTGCCTCGCGGTAAAACCCCACAGGTGGAATTTGAGGGTGTGACACAATCGAAAGACTAGTCACTCACCTTTAAAGGTGAAATCCTTTAAGATGACTATTTCGTCATCTATCATTGATCAAATCGGAGAGGCTCAAGTTATAGCTCTTGGAGGGGATTTGAAGAAGGAACGCGTTGTTCTTTAGGGTTGAGAACTATGCATGGTAGAATATGGGTTTCTCGTTTGTCAAATGTTTTGACTATCATTCTTGAGAAAGCTCATAAGTCTAAATATTCTATCCACTGGGGGGCAACAAAGATGTTATATGATTTGAGATTTAACTTTTAGTGACGGGGATGAAAAGAGACATAGTCAAATATGTTGATAAATGTCTTACGTGCTTAAGGGTGAAGGCCGAGCACTAAAAGCTTTATGGAAAAGTTCAATCACTTAAAGTGCTTATTTGGAAGTGGGAAAATCTCACCATGGATTTCATCATAAAACATCATACAACTCGGAAGGGTTTTGATGCAATTTGGTTGGTGGTGGATCGGTTGACTAAAAGTTCACACTTTCTTCCTATTAATGAAACTTCTTCTTCGGAGATATTGGCGAATATCTATATCAAGAAAGTTGTGTCACGACACGGTGTGCTCATTACTATTGCGTCGAATCGGGATACCCGATTTACCTCTAGGTTTTGGAGGAAATTTCATGAAGAATTGGGGATTAGCCTAATCTTACCATTGCCTATCATCCTCAAATGGATGGGCAAAGCGAACGAACGATTCAAACGCTAGAGAATATGCTCCGGGCATATGTGCCGGATTTTATTATAAAGGAATTATAAGGCTTTGTTCGTGTTCGTTCGGTTCGTTTACGGCCCTACATGTTAGTGTTTAATTTTTTGCACTTTTTAGGTAATTAAACATTTAAACCTAATACATCTTAAAATAATTCCCCTTGTTTTGTAATATACAGTTACAAACTTCCCGCTTAAACTTATTAAACTCTTTTTAAAACAAATAGAGGAAAGAAGGTTCTGAGGGCAGAATAATCAAGAAAAGCGCGTTAAATCCGCGCACGTGCTGTTGCGTAGATATCGCGGGATTTGGTATCAATTATTACACGTGACCACTAGTCATTGGCTGAGACCCAACGGCTGACGGCCCTTTTTTGGATTCATTTGTTCGACTTTCAAATATAAAAATAGGTATGGGCTGGCGATTACTCTGCTCAAAATTGACATGTTCAATTTTATTTATGTTTCATTAATTTAAGTTTTGTATCTCTAGAAGACTTTGCTTCCATTCGTATAATCAATTTTAAATAAAGAATTTAAAAACTGTATAAACATTTATACGTGGTGTATTGATAATCACATATAGTGGACGCATAAGTAAAAAAAATGATTAAAAAACATCTTATACATCACATTTAGAAAAACATCGTATATGTCCACTAAAGCGTTTGTAGCATGTCGGTATCAAGGTATGTAGTAAATATGTTCATCCCTAAGTGGTTGAGAATTCTAATATCATAGTAGATGTTGGTGTAGATTATGGTCGACGTTGATGTAGATTTAGAGTTAAGTTTAGAGGGGTGTATGAGTTAGGTGTTCAAAAACAATATCATATTTAAAACAATAAATATAAGTATCTATCACATTTAAATGGTTATTTTTTAGATATTTTTTAAATAAAAAACAAGTTTTATTTGCCGAATTCAAGGCTTTAAAGATATAAAAAAGAAATAAACAAAATCATGTTGAAACTTTTTATTCATCTAAGTAAACTAAAAATACAATATATATCGACCTACTACTTGATAAAAAAGTGTTATATTTCTAGTGTAGTATATTCTTCAGTCAAATTCTTGTAGTCGGTTATCTCTATAATAACATGGCTAATTTTATTAATTCATTAAGTTTTATTGTATAACTATAAAACATGAGATTTATAATCATCTAAAACGCACTTATTGTATTTACGGCAGAACATTTCTTTTGAATCGAACATGGTAACATATATATTTCTCTAATTCTCTTATCTACATTATACAGTCAATGTAAGATTTATCTATGATGATATATATGGGAAGATTCCACTAAAAAGTGGTTTTTCGCTAAGAAACGCTAAGAAATGGGTCAAACGAACTCCGATTGAGCTCATTCTAGCGGCGTTGGAACCGTCTCATCAAATCCTAACCCGCCCCCAAAAACCTAAACCCCCTTCCACCCGCACCCCCAAAAACCTAAACCCTCCCTCCAACCCCACCCTGAAAAGCCTAAAACCACCACCCCCACCCCCACCCCAAAAAAAACCTTAAAAAAAACCTAAACCCTAAGGCTAAACCTAAGGCTAAAACCCTAAAATTCAACCCTAAAAGCTAAAATGGTAGAGTTTGACGAGACGGTTCCAACGCCGCTAAAATGAGCTCAATCAGAGTTCGTTTGATATCGTTTTTTAAGGTTTTTGTCATTTCTTAGGTTTCTTAGCGAAAAACCACTTTTTATTTGAACATCCCCCCGATATATATAACCTTCAATTTAAAAATCAGTTTATTTCGACACAACGTCCAAATGACCTAGATGCTAACGGTCAAATGCTAACAACCAAAGAGGTAGTGTAGTGGTTGAGGTAAGACCCGAAGTTCCAAGGGACCCGGGTTCGATCCCTGCCACCACCATTAATTTCCGCGTCATCGCAAATGAGGTCTAGCTCTTAGGCTGATGCACCAGGGTTTTACCCATGTCGATCCAGGGTTCGAGCCTCGGCTCTCCCTCAAGCTCGGAAGGGGCCGTATTGGGTGGGTTTTTCCTTGAAAGCTCTTCAAATCTGACGCCAAGTGGGCCCGGTTAAGACATCATATTGGCCGGAGTTGGACGATGCTCTCCCATGTGACGGAGGGTGCGATGTCACAACATTTAATGTTCGCCTTTCAAAAAAAATGCTTGTAATATATTCTGAAAACGAAGATTGAAGGGAAAAGATTAAATATAGGAGATTAGGTTTGATTTGTGTATGGTTATCATCTCTATAACTATATAGTTAAAAGGATTTGATAATAAAATAATTTATAAAGAAAATTTTCATTAGGTTAAAAATAACTTAGATGAAAAAAATAATAACATTGGACCGTAAATTAATTTATTCTTTTTTATTAGTCTTCCATTGATGGTAAATTTTGGCGTGCTAAAATATTCAAAGTTATATATAAAATATAAAGTATTTTAGTTTTCCTATATCTCAGTTATAATAAAATTTATTGAATTTATAAAGTATTTTAGTATTTTAGTTGTAAAACCATGTAATAAATCATATTTTTTTTAATGATAATATATATAGACAACTGTTCAATTAAGAATCATAATTTTGACGAGAAACAAAAAAATCATGGATTTATACACAAGTGCATACATGCATCCTTACTGCACATATGCATAAATGCATACATGCATCCTTAAATATGTGTATAAATACATGGTTCTTTTGGTTTTTATCAAAATTATGGTTCTTAATTGATCATGTCCCAATATTATATATATATATATATATATATAGGGAAGGGATCAAGAGAAAACCACAAAGTTAGGCGAAAACCGAGAAAACCACTAAAAGCTAATCAAATAATTTATGGACTTTTTATTTTTTTAATTTATTTCTAAGTGTATTAATATATTATTAAACAATTTACCAAAAAATTATTTTACGTATTCCGCTTTACGTATACGTAACCGCGATTTTTTGGTTTTCTGTTTACGTATACGTAACACATTGTGTTACGTATACGTAAGCCAATACTTAAATGATTATTTGGTAAAAATATGTAATATTATATTGATACTCTTATAATAAAATAAAAAATAAATATTATTATATGATTGATTAAAATTGGTTTTTTTAGTGGTTTTCTTGGTTTTCGCCTAACTATGTGGTTTTCTCTGGAACCCTTCCCTATATATATATATATACACACACACCTTTATGTTATATAATTACAATAATGATTTTTAAAATAACTAAAATTATGATTCTGTGTTTTTAGATTTTTATATATTTTACTATTTTGTTAACTTAAAGTATGATAATCTAATAAAAAGCAAGTGAGGAAAATTTTGTTGGGTAAGGTGGAGGGATGGTTCAGTGATTCCTAGGGATCGTACAAAAAATAAAAGTTGTATTCATCACCGGCTTTTTGACGTTTTTTTTAATGGTAACACCTAGATATTCTAGGATAATTGAGTTTCTTCGGGGCAACACCTAGAACATCTAGGGCAGCTCGCCACATGATGAACCCCCCTAACTAGATAAACGACCTGGCCACATACCCTTTTTTTTACTGTTGCTAGGATTCGAACCCAAGACCTCCACTATAAGAAGTCTTGGGGCTACCATTGTATCAAATGACCAACGGTGGCTTTTTGACGTTCATCACCGGCTTTTCTCTCTATTTACACGTCTTTTTTTCTATCTATCTTTCTTTCTTTGATTTTCAAATTGTTACAAGTTTTTTTTAACTATGGGACATTTTATAAAGTTGTTATGATTGTTAAATTATATATAAGATTGAAAGTGCATGATTTGAAACAAGAAAAACATATTTTCTAATAAATGTAATCTTTTAATAATTTATTTAGCAATATAAAACCGGATTTACACTCTAATCAAGTGTATATAAATTTTAGTTATTATATGTCAATACCCCATAACACAAGACCAACTCGTAGATGGATTTATCTTTCTAGAATCTAGATCATGGTTTTTGCCCATCAAAATGGTATAATTGAAGATTTTTTTACTAAATAAAACTTTGATTATTTAAAATAATTATTCTTAAAAGAATAAATATAACCAAATGAGCAATTTAATATAGTTAAATTGATGGTGTTATTGTTGACAAGATTACGTGTTGATTGTTGGACTAATCTTGTCAATAACTCAAAGTTTAAGGGATTAATTTGTAATTATGTTTATTTAAAATTGAATCTGTTAATAGTTCTTTTTATTTAGTTATCTAGTTAGGAGATAATTATTGGGTTTATTTAGTGGGTCAAAAGATAATTATAAGTTAGTATTTATCTATTTGTTATTGGTTGTTTAGCTTATTTATTTATCAAGTATTAAAGTTTATTTAGGATCGGGCTTGTTAGGTTATTTAAGGGGTTGATGGGTTCTATTGTAATCAACGCAATATTCAATTATTAATAAAACAGAAGGGTCGATCGTAGTTCAGATCAAACAACCGTGTTTATATATATATATATATATATATATATATATTTGTGTGTGTACGACTCAGTGATACGATATCATTATGAATTTATGTTTAAATTGAATGTTAAGAAAATTTAAAATGTTTATTACAAAAAGAAAATAAAAGTAAAATAAAGTAAAAGCATGATGATTGACGAGGTTCGCTTTCGTGTGTGCACGCTCGCTCATCAACAATCTTTACGGTTAAATAAATGGATTACTTAAAATAATATCCTACGAAATCAATATTCCACTTCGTTTAAAAATAATTACAAAATCTTATTTGAAGAACAATAATAGCAATTGTTACGTGGCAGTAGTAAGTTTTGATTCTAATAAATCACATGCTAGATAAAAAATTATATTATTCTTAATAAATGGAGCATTTTTCTAGAATAATTTAAAGAGTTAATCATGCAGATAGTCCATGTGGTTTACGAAAACTAACAGTTTTAGTCGTTTAGGTACTAAGGGTTTAAAGTAACATGTTTGAGTTTTATTCCTTCAATTTTGTAACGAGTTTGGGGATTAAGGTTAACTTCCGTTAACTTGGTGTGAAATGACCAAAATACCCTTTTACTTTAAACCCTTTAGTACCAAAACCTGTTATTTTTTCAAAGGGTATTTTAGTCATTTCACCCCAAGTTAACAGAATTTAGCCTTAGTACTGAAACTCGTTACAAATTTGAAAACATAAAACCCAAATTTTTTACTTTAAACTCTTAGTACTCAAACTCGTTAATTTTCGTAAACCACAGGAACTATCTGCGTAGTTAACTCTAATTTAAATGTTAGACTGGATATTTCTTTAGGTAAAAATAAATAAATAATCTAAGCTTAATCATACATTATAGTTTTATTCTATACATCATCAAAATTATTTAATCTCATTTATTTTGATAGTGTATATTGTATGAAAACTCACAGTTAAAGAACGTTAGTTGGATTATTTTGAGAAATAAATTATACCTTTTATTCTCAAACGATTTTTAATTATTCTTCTAATAAAAGAATAATTATATATCTTATAAACTAATTTCCATGAATACTTTTAATAAATGTTGGTAAAAAAAATACTTCATATACCTATAAAATTACTCTTGGGTATTAATCGAAAGAATTTATTAAAAAAAAATTAAAACCGACATATAATTAGAAATACTTAATTAATAAGCTCTTGTAAATCAGTAAAAGTTGTTAATTAACGCAAATTTAATATGGTTTTGTTAAAATTATTGAATATTGTGAAACTAATTGGGTAACATACTCCATCACCGTTATTCACTGAGTGTATCATCTCACCCTCAACTAAATCAGTTATTTCATCTATCAACTTTTACCTGATATGTGATACATTTAGTCACCTATCCCATTTTAATTTTAAAGTTGGATCATCTCACCTTCTACTAAATCAGTCATTTAATCTCTCTACTTTTACTCGATATGTGATGCGTTTAGCCTATCCCATTTTAATTTGAAAGTTAGTTTTAACATTGCGCGATCAATAATCACTTACTTCTTTCACAGTTTTCAACTATTTATTTATCTTGTTAATAACATATATATACATGTTTGTGTTGATATAAACTTAATAGTTTTTGTATTATAATCCTGAATATATAACAGAAAATTGAAACATTAATATTTTTACAACCTTTCAAGATAAGAAAAAAACATATCTAAAATGAAAGCGGAAGTAATGTTGTTAAAATAAGGCTATATCATTTTAACTATTCCTTTAAAAAGCTAATCGATATATAATAATGAGAAGTTATTTATCATCAGAAATATGTAACCTAATAGTAAACGATGTAAACTTAAGATTTTGTAACTACGAGTACCATTGAAGTGCCACGGCCTTGTGGCCTAGTGACATTGGTGATTGTCCACCATGTAAAATGTTGTGGTTCAAATCCTTAAACTGCAAGTTTAGGTGGTATTTAAGAGTAAATTTAATTGATGTTTAAAAAAAAATAAAAAACTAAAACAATTGAAGGTTCAATATTATTCAGTTGTTTTGAAATTTTTTTAAAATCTTTAAAATGAAACAACTTAAACCAAAAAAATAAAAACTTGATTACTATTTAGTTATTATTTTTTTCAAGTTTAATCCAAAGTATGAAGTAACTATGAAGAAAAAAAATCGTCAAATAAGATTCATGATTATTCTATTTAAGTCATTTAATTCATATAATTATAATTTTTTTCCAGAATAATGGAATGATACTGAAAAAGTGTTTTTTTTAATACGAGTGACCATATTTGAACAATATTAAACTTGAATTTCTTTTTTATAAAAAAGGTATAAGTAACTCTATTGTTAAAACTTGGTTAGTATCTAATAACGACAATGGCAAGCTTCACTTGAGGTCAAAGGTTCAAGTCGCGCCTGTGATAGATTGATATAAATTATAAGGGGCCCCAAAATAAGATATTGTTATTAAAGAAAAAAAATCTAATAACGACTATCTACTAACTATAGCGCATGGAATGACAATCAAAACATATATGATGGTGTAATAACTAAATTTGATGGTATGTAAATTATCATAATAGCTATATGTAACAGCTAATTTTATTGATATAAAAATCATTTTCTTTTCATTATTTATGCCCCTATAAATAAAACTTGTTTTATTCCCTTGTGATGACGTATTACCAAATATTTTAAAAACATGAGTCAAGAGGACACTCCATGTGGTGATATTTGGAGGGAGGGAATTTAAAATGGGTGGCAATTTGAATGCTGAAAATGATTTATGTATGATCATTGGTAATTTGAGCTTCACACCATACCTATGAAAGAATTCAAATACTAACAAAATATTTATGTAACAAAATATTTATCTGATAATTATGAAAATATCATTCAACGAATCATATAACCTTTTTATTTATTTATTTCATTTTAAGGATATTTTAGTAAATGATCACCCGCTATTTTTTATAGCCTTTTATTTAAATTAAATGATTTTCTTTCTATAATTTATCCTATCCAATGCTAAAACTCTCTCAGACAATTTGAACGATTCCTTTTACTTCAATCTCCCTTCGCCGAAATTTTGCGCCGGAATTTACATGCTTAAAACCGAAGCACAGATGCTCAAAATCAAGGTTGTCGTGGTGTAATAGTCCAGACCAAAGTTCGGCCAAAGTTCTGGATACGTGAAAACCAAAGTACATATGCTGAAAATCTCCCTTCCGATCTTCTGGATCCCCTGAAAACATGTCGTCGAAGGGAGGCCGTCGTGGTGGAATCGTCCAAAAAACGAAGCATAGGAAACACCCGTACACCATGGTACTGCCTGAACTACTATAGGTATTCGTGTTCTTGTATTGATAATCTCCTATACTCTAGACTCTTTATATATTGATTTGCAAAGTACATGTTTTCCTTAAGAAGTATTTCTTAACAAACAAAGAGTTTTTATAAGTTGTTAAAAAAATCAAAATAACCTATTCAGGTTCTTACATTCGTGATTATGTCATGGACGTGGTATAAAATCAACACATGGGCATCTACATCATGTAGTACTCCATTAGCGTTCATTTTATTATCGTTGTAACATTGAGTCCCTTAAATCATCCAATATAAAAGGTAGACTTTCCATGAGGTCACAAGTCCTAAAATTTCTCTCATCAAAGTAAATTTAATTATGAAGTTCTTCTTTTATCCATAAACAAAGTGTTCAGAATGCGTTGATGTTGTTTGAGATCAAACATCCTTATAGTTGAATATCTTTCATATTGACGTGAGACTTATTTAAAGTGTATTCCCCCTAGGCACTCATAGTCCTTAAACAAGGTTTGTTTCGCAACCTAAACAACACCTACGTGGCTCTGATACTATTTGTAACATTATTTGTTTTACTTATTAGGAGCTCACAACTTAGTTTTTTTATAACTGAAGTGAAGATTTCTTACGAGGCCACACATCCTTAAATTTAACTCAACTATTTACGCTTAATTGTGATCTCACCCCCCACTAAAAAGTCTAAAACACGTTAATAATATTTGAGGCCAATTTTTATATATGATTCAATATCTCTCATGTTCATAAACGATGTCACATTTACATAATGTGTTAGCAATCGTGTTTCAGGAAAGATAATTATATAACGTTACTAATTCTAAACTAATTATCTAAATTTTTATACAAGTATAATATTTATTGATGTAAGGCTAAGGGTACTACCCACAATTTCCACACCTCCACACCCCTCCATGTCAGCGCTATATCAGATTCCACGGCTTTTCCACACCCCTCCACATTTGAGGGAAATGGTTCTACATCGCCACGTCATTTTCTTTTCTAATTTAATTGATTTTATAAATGCATGGTTCTTTTGTTTATCGCCAAAATTATGTGAAACTTAAATAAAAGTAAAAAACATTACATAAAAACTAAAAAACATAACATTTAAAAAATGTGAAACTTTTCTACAACACGGTCCCACCTAATTTGACCCGACCGAGCGTTTTCGACTATTGGATCCTCGGATATATCCACCCACGATTTTGCTAACGCCTCTTCCTCGTCATGTGTCCACTTTCGAGGTCCAATTGATACAACTAATTTTTTTCTTTTTGCGAGATGATTGGTTTGGGTTTGGGTTTCGGGAACGACATCGGGTTCGGTTTGGGTTTCGGGAACGTTTCTTTCTCGAATAGGGGAACGTAGCCTTGTTGTGGAAAAGGTGATGGAGATGGTGGAGGTTTTTGAAGGGAAAAGGAGAGATGAGTTGTTGTAATTGGTAGTTCCAAAAAGCGAACTATTGGGCGCCGCCTTGAAAGTATTGAGCGGGAGGCGGCGGAGGCATCCAAAACGGATTGATGTTCAATTGGTTGGAATTGTTCGGTTGATTGGGATGGTTCGGGTCCATATTTTGCTAAAAAATATGATTAGAAAAGAGAATTGTAGTTTGGTTGTGTGGAGTTTTTATAAAAATAATGGTTATTTATAATTAAAAAATCAATTTAAAAAAAAGTTACCTTTGAATGAGGCCCCACCCCCACCCAACGGCTATTTCCTCCTCACAACTCACATCCACGCTAGTGGAATATTAGAGGTGCACAAAAAACCGGTTTTGTAACCGGCCTACCCGACCCAAACTGGTTCCCGTTCATACCCGGTGTTTCCAAGAACCGGTTCCTACCCGATCATACCCGATGGTTCCTACCTGGACCCGACTAGAACCGGTTCCTACCCTAAAAATTGCATTTTATGTTATTTAATGTTATTTTGATTATATATATATATATATTGGAACCGGTTCTGGACCCGAACCTGACCTGACCCTACCCTACCCGGTTCCACAGGGTAGGGTTCTTCAACCCATAAACCGGTTCCGGTTCCATCCCGGTCGGATTTGTACCCGGTCAAAAAAGAACCGGTTCCGGTTCTTAGGCCCAACCCGGTTTCTGCACCTCTATCGTGGATATCTCCATGGGTCACCTTCCACGCCGTGATCCAGCTCAGCCACGGAGCCATTTCCACACGATAGTCCCCTTAGCCTAACTGCTGAACACATAGGAGATCAAAAGAAAAGGGAAATAAATAAACAAAGAAAACTACTTAATATCTAATACGGGAGACATAAAATAAAAATTATAGAAAATTTATTATTTAATTTATAAAAGATTAATGGGAAATCATGACCCATTTGAAATATGGGAGAAAAGAATAAAAAGTAGTACACGGCCGGCACGTACTACCACAACTTTTGCACAAATCCCCAACTCTCATGACGTCGCTGTAAAAACCCCAATCTTTTTTTTAAAGTGGACAAATATATTCATAAAAACCCAACCACCCTAGTAAGAAACTAGAGAGGAATTACAAAGTAAACGATCACAAACAAAGAACAAACAATTAAATTCTGAATTCACACCAATTTGTCTAATTTATGGACTTTGATAACAGATCTACTCTTCACCTAGAGAAAACTTGTACTCTTGAGATCTTCAATTAGCCACTTGATCGAAGCACGTCGATTACAAAAAACAACGCCATTTCTCAATTTCCAGAGACTCTAAATAGCCGTATATACAATGGCCTGAATCGCTTTACTTCTTTTTGACAAAACCGAAGATGATTTGAACAAATCCAAAAGATCTCGGATTGAAAAGGCATATATAGGAGGGATTTTGCACCAACTACTAATGAATGCCCATAACATATTAGCATATGAACACGATGTAAAAAGATGCTCAACGGTTTCCGAACATTGAAGACAGGGAGGGCATAGATTCGAATTAATACTAACTTTCCTTCTGATTAGAGCCCCTATAGTAGGGATTCTATCAAGCTCTGCTCACCATGCAAATATATTTACCTTTTGGGGTATCCAGTTACTCCAATTTAACACAAAAGTTACAGTGAGGGGAATTAAAATTGGTTATTACCTTATGCAAAGACTTAACCGTGAAAACTCCATGCTCCTCTCCACGCCACGCCATATCCACTTCTATGAACATCTGTTTTCTTAAGGCAGCTTCAAGTTTTTTTATGTTATTCCAAGCACCCGGAATATCCCTCCTACCCGGAATAAAAGAAGTATCACGGCTTGAGTTATGTAAACAATGAATAACCTCTTTCCAAAGAACGTGAGACTCGGTTTTAAATCGCCACCACCATTTTACCAGAAGGCTGTGATTGAGAGTTTTTAAGGACCCTAACCCCAGCCCACCAACTGATTTTGGAGCACAGATTTTGTCCCAGCTAACCCAATTGATCTTCCTACTGTTCCCGACACCACCCCAAAAGAAGTTCCTTCTAATTCTTTCCAAATCTTTTATAACTTTTTCGGGAGCTTTAAATAGCGAAAAAAAGTAAACTGGTAGGGAATCGAGGACATACCGAATTAATACCACTCGACCTCCAATAGAGAGGTTCCTTGCCTTCCAAACCGATAATCTTGCCTCGAAAGTGTCAATAACTGATCTCCAATTTTTTGTCAAATTCATGTTTACCCCAACTACCAAACCAAGATAAGAAAATGGGATAGAACCCACCTTGCAACGGATGTTTGAGGCAATTTCAAGGACACTGGAATCTGGGACATTTACCCCCATTAGACTGCATTTACCTGTATTTATTTCCAGCCCAGATACAAGGTAAAAACATATCATTAATCGAACCAAATTCTTAAAGTTTGAGCTGGACCACTTCCCTAATATAATGACGTCGTCAGCGAATAAAAAATGAGATAGAGTCGGCCCATTATTTGGCAACTGAATAAAAACCCCAATCTACGTTCACACTTAAACCTACACTCGCTTTTTAGTCCCTAATTTTTTTTTGAACGGTGAACATTGAATGTTGTGACGTCGCACCCCCCGTCACAGGGAAGAGCCTCGTCCGATTCCGGCCAATATGTTGTCTTAACCGGGCCCACTTGACGTCAGAGTTGGAGAGCATCCAAGGAAAAATCCCACCCAATACGGCCCCTTTCGGGCTTGAGGGAGAACCGAGGCTCGAACCCTGGGTCGGTGTGGGTAAAACCTAGGTGCATCAGCCTAAGCTAGGCCTCATTTGCATGCCGCAAAAACTAATGTGGAGAGCTAGGATTGAACCTGGGTCACTAGGAACACTAGGTCTCTTCCTTATCACTCCACCACTAGCTCATTGGCTTTTAGTCCCTAAATAAATAGCTTCTTTGTAATCTTCCCCTCGCTTTCTCATTTTCAAACATATTTGATTACCCCGAGTTTGGTTGAGCTATTTGAAATTAGATCGATAAAAACTTGAATAGAATCGAATTTATAAAAACTTGAATAGAGTCGAATTTAAAGAAGCTCAAGTCCAAACTTAGTTTATAATTAAACTCATTGTATAGGCAAGCTCAAGCTTTAATATCGAGTTTGACTGAGCTCACGAGTCTATTAATTATATAATTTTTGTTTAATATATTAAATATATACTTATATAATAAATAACATATATAAAATTATGATAACAATAATTAAAAAGTATATATTCTGTTATATACAAAAATATTAAACTCATTGTATTGGCAAGCTCAAGCTTTAATATCGAGTTTGACTGAGCGCACGAGTCTATTAATTATATAATTTTTGTTTAATATATTAAATATATACTTATATAATAAATAACATATATAAAATTATGATAACAATAATTAAAAAGTATATATTCTGTTATATACAAAAATAATTATAAATATAAAAAGTATGGCGATATTTGTAGTAACGGTAAGGTTGCTTTCATGTGACATGGAGGCCACATATTCGAGTCGTGGAAACCGTTTATTACAGAAATACAGGGTAAGGATGCGTACATCAAACCTAAAGTTGGCTCGACACCCACTAGACCCCGCGCATGTGGGAGCCTTGTAAACCGGCTTGCCTAAATATATAATATAGAATAATTAAATGGTTTTTTTTAGAAAGCGCCAAATAAGCCAAGCTCAAGTTCACTTAAGTTAAACAAACCAAACTCAAACTTAGCCGAGGTTTTTCTTGGTTCACTAGCTCCGTCACGAAATACAAACCCTCATGCCCTCACTAAATTTAAGTGAAAAGAAAAGGTCCTTTTATGTAGTGTAGGAATAGTCAAGGGGGCTAGATAATAATTTCCATAAAAGGACAAAAACGTAAATTGACCAAGGTAGTCGGTTAGATAGAACTACAAGTTACCATTCTCCCCTCCTTCTAATCTGCGAGTGCGAGTCGGAGTCAGAGGTGGCATTAAATACGGCCACCGGCCCCTGTCCGTGGTTCGTACCATCGTTCACCGGCTACTTCCGGTCAAACTTTCACCCAAGCCTCCTTGTATCAAAACCCTTACACACAGAGTGAGAGAACATTTTGTAGCCACTGACACCGGAGATCGAGCTCTTGATGACGATGCTAAAAATGGAGACTAATTCATATCATCATCATATGGATCTTCCTTCTGACCCATTTTCATCGTTTCCACTGGCTACTGCTAATGATGACGTTGACCAGAAGACTTCATTAGGGTTCATGGAGTTGCTAGGTTTTCAAGATTATTATTCTTACCCTTCTTCCATCTTTGACAACACGACGACGTTTCAGCAGCTACCATTATCG
Source organism: Smallanthus sonchifolius (assembly GCA_023525975.1). NCBI lineage: Eukaryota > Viridiplantae > Streptophyta > Magnoliopsida > Asterales > Asteraceae > Smallanthus > Smallanthus sonchifolius. The sequence goes on along the minus strand of CM042030.1, from coordinate 87,180,585 downwards.
ATGGAGAATATGGAAGTACCGACGTCAACTGATCATCATTTGAATCAAGATGATAATGATAATGGTGATCCTGATCATAATCATAAGGAGGAGGAGGAGGAGTTTAGAACCGTTGATGAAGAATCATCAGTGGTGTTAAATGGACAGCCATTGTCACCAAATTCTTCTTCGATCTGCACCTCACCTGCGAATCAACGACTACACAACTCCCTCAAACAGTAAGCTTTAATTATTTGTTTTGAAATTCAAATCTCGTGTTTGAAAACGAAAATAAACATATAATTATATGTTTTAGTAAAAATATTTTTTTTTACTTCTAAGTTGAAACATGCCGTGTGAAATCTACTGGTTTTGTATATTAAACGGATATTCTTTTTGCAAGTGTAATTAATTAGATCGGTTTTTTGTTTTTACTGATAAAGTTAATTACACATGCAAATATTGGATTGAAGATGAATTGATGTAATTAGTAACTATACAAGCAAAAAAGAGGGTTTCTATAGATTTTGATTTCTATAAATTATGCAATGTGTAAATATCTAATAATTGTAGATGGTTTTTGATGTATAGAATGTATATAAAATTGGTGTTTATCATAAGATTAGATGAAAACTAATGAAAAATCACGAAAATACTAGTATAATTTGATGTTCATGTCAGAATAATTTCATTTGTATAGTCATGTCACACGTGAATATTTGGTTAGAGCATTCACAATAAAGTCTCTGGCTCCGTCTTTTTCTTAATAATTTTAGATTTCTTCTATTTTGCACATCTGTCAAGATCTCATCTTTAAATTTTAGAGCTTTGTGTCAATCTTTATATATTTTTTTGAGTGAATAAGAAAGGAAAAAGTAATAAAATAAGTATTTACGAGCAGGGCGTCTCAACCATTTTGGTGGCCTATAGCGAACCAAAAATTTGAGGCCCTTTCAATAAAGGTCATGTCCTAAATCCTCCTCCTTTATCCTGGCTTGAGACCGGCAATAATAAACTTAAAAGTTTATATTTCGCGGAGTTAATTTTTTTTTCGTTTTTCTAATAATTTTGTACTTGTATAAAATGTTTAGATAAAGTTTATTTTTCTAGCTTTTTTAGAAGCAAACTCTTTAATAAAATTTTTCAAATCAATTTCTTCTAACAATTCCTTTTCAATTGACAAAATAGCTAATCCATTTGATCGTTCTTGTGACATAGTAGATCTTAAATAATTTTTTATCAATTTAATTTAGAAAAGATTCTTTCGACGAAAGCAATTGTTACAAGAATAGTTAACATAATTTTATAGGCAATATAACCATTTGGAAAAGAATTGAACTTTTTAATATAATTAAGTATATTAATAAGTGTGTCGCATTCTAAATGTATAATATGCCTTAAAATTTTTAGTTTTTGAAATAAATCTAGACCATCGATATCTAAGCTAGCATCATGTTTTAAAGATTTTTCAAGATCCGCACAATGTTGTTTTAAACTGTTATCATTAAATGATTTAATTTCTTTATACTAAATAGAAAACCAAAAATACTTTGAAACTTTTTAAATTGATCAAAGCTACTTCTAATTGAAGAAATAGCTTGATCTGCTATACATAAAAAGTAATCGATTTTAAATAAATTAATAGGATTTTTTATAGTTTCATTATCAACATTTTCATCAAATCGTTTTTTTCCTACGAATGATACGTTTTCCATGAAAAATAGGTTCTAGATTCATTTTTATAGCCAACTCTTTGGCTTCAATTATAGCATTTTCAAATCCCTCTTTTCTATATTCGTCAAAGTATGTATATATATAATTTTTTTGAGGCCCTTAAAATCTGGTGGCCTAAAGATAGGGCTTTACTTGCTTTACCCAAAAGACGCCCCTGTTTACGAGTGAGATAGAGATGGAGAATGAGATGTGAGAGGTTAAATTAAATTTGAGAAATGTGATATTTAGTTAAATTATAGAAATAGAGGTATTGTATCCATTTTACTCGCCTAAACTTAAAATGTTTCATTCTATGTGAATGATAATACATACACACGAATCTATATACGTGATATGGTGTCACATGTCATACCGTTTTAAGTCATTTTATGGAAAAAGTCTTGACACTAAGTAGAAACCCGCCTAATCGCCTATATAACAAATCCTTGAATAAGCATGTTAGCATGATAGCATCACAAGTGCTTATTTGGTTTTCTTACATAAATGAAATAAATGGGAATTGAATAAAAGAATAAATGGATGCATGTAATATTTGAATAAATATAGGTGTTGTGTTAATGAGAAGAAAGTAATGGGTGGAAATGAGGCAAAAGCAAAGAAGCAAAAGAAAGAGAGAGCACCAAGATTTGCATTCATGACAAGGACTGAGATTGATCATTTGGATGATGGTTACCGATGGCGGAAGTACGGCCAGAAAGCCGTCAAGAACAGCCGTTTCCCAAGGTATTTTTGCTTAATTCTAATTTGTTAATGTTCAACTTTATTAAGTTAATTACAGGATTAATTATAATAATTGATTTGATTTGCAGGAGCTATTACAGGTGCACAAGTGCATCATGTAATGTAAAGAAGAGAGTGGAAAGGTGTATGGGTGATCCGTCTTTCGTTATCACCACCTATGAAGGCCAACACACCCATCCAGTTGCCGCGAATCATGCACCTCTAATCCCCTCCTTTAACCATCTCATCACTTCTGCCGCCTTCGCTGCCACCACACCACCACCTGCTATGCTAAAACTAGACCAAGGAGGGCTTCTTCAGGACATGCTGCCTTGCCATCACTGATCAACATTCATGCATCTTTATCTTTTGTGCATGAAATTTAAGATCCAAGCTATAGGTACCTATAATATATGCATGTTTAATGCTAACTGTTTTATATCATTAGTATATATATGCTACAAGAATTTAGTTGTACTTCAACTTCTCAATCATGTGTAAATAGGAATGGTTCATATCTTTTACCAAACCCTAAACTTAATTATTCATGTTAATTTTTCTTCATCCTCGCAGGTGCGCGTGTTGTCTATTATGTCGTATATGATTCGGTTGATATCAGGTCATGTTATTAGTTTGAGGGTATCATTTTTGTTACAGTGTTGCAGTTTCTCCCTGGTTGATGAAATATTATTTTCAGGTTTCCGCTGTGATCAGTGGTAATGAATATATTTAGAAGTTACTTTAAAAATTTTGGTTTAATTTATCAAATTTACAAGTTTAAGTTTAGTGGTCAAGTGACCTGTTGCTTGTTCGCTACAAAATTGTGGGTTAGATGGTATTTATGTGTAAAAAGTTTAAGTTCATTAAATAAAATAATTTCCACTTAATATTAAAAGAAAAGTTAGTAATGAAAATTTTCAGTTATTTATACGTATAACATATTATTTATAAAAAAATAATATATTATTTATAAAATGTTAGTAATGAAAATATATTATTTATAAAATGCTAGTAATGAAAATTTTCTGATATAATATATTATTTATAAAAAAATATATGTTTATGACGGTTTGGTTGTTATTCAGTTATTTATACGTATAACCACAATTAAACTATAAAATCCAGTTATAAAAGTATAAAAAAACGATCGGGTTCTCAAGTGGTTTGGTTATTTTAGCTTAATTTTTTTCTTTTTCTTACTCATCCTAGATATAACTTCCCAAACAAGATCGCTATTACATCTAATCGAACTCACAGTGTTCTTGTATTCTTTCTAACTTTAATGAAACATGCGACTCCTTTGAGAGGGAAAAAAAGCAGCGATTCTGCACTAATAAAGGACTAGAAAACATTAACATAATCTGATTCGTAGACCCATTGCTTTTCTGCTGGTGCTGTCTGGGCCCGTGGGCATTTTAAGCAAAACATGACGTGGAGATGACGCAATCAAGCACTAACATGAAATCTTTTATCTGCGATTTGGTCTTAGATTTGTTTTCTGTTCAATGAATCTCCAACCACCCGCATTTTAGTCATGTGCAAAACCAAACATATTCTTTTCTTAATTTTTTTTTAACCATCAACAGAAAAACTTTTATTAATGCACCAATAGCAAGCCAGAGGCTAGCAAGATACACCAAGATACAAAAGGAAATAAAAGCTATCAAGAACAAGAGCAAACTAAAAAACAAGACAATCAAATTTTTTCCACTGATCACATGTAATGGAGCATGCCCCTGATGTGTTCCTAATCCATAGGTACCCCATGATCTTTATATCTTCAATTGTCTTCACTAAGGATCTATCACCCTCCTCAAATATGATTTTGTTTCTTTTAACCCATAAACACCAAATAGTTGTTAGAATTATTGCATGTATCATTTTTTGTTTCTTCCTTCCACCTGGGATGAACTTGAAAATACCCAAAAGATCACGAACATCAGATGCAAAGAATGGTAAAATCTTGCACCATTAGAATATTACCTGCCAAACATCTTGAGCAAAAGCGCAAGAAAGGAGGACATGTTCCGCTGTTTCCTCAATCTCTTCGCAAAAAACACATCATGGAGACTGCACGTTGATATTCCTTCTAATTAACGCCCCTTTCGTCGGAAGTCTATCAAGATCCGCTCTCCACGCCACCACTCCCACCTTAGTGGGGACCCAATTGTTCCAGACAAAAGCATATTCAGGGGTAGACGAAGATACCGAAGTAATCTGCCTCTTTAAACTTGCAACTGAAAACCTTTCTGATGGGTCAATGACCTACCGCCACTTATCCGCCGAAAGAGAAGGAGCCACAGAGGACAGCGCTTGAGAGAGGACCTGCAGATCATTCAACTCAGCAGACGAGTTCGGGAGAGCCGTCCATTCTCAGCACAATGTGACGACTCCATCAACTTCCTTTATACGATAGGTTATCATACAACACTTATTCCTTTCAATGGCAAATAAGGAGGGATAAGTTTCTGCCAGGGGGCAGAATCACACCAGCGATCGATCCAAAAATGAACTGTCCTTCCACAACCGGGGTCACCCCTAATCAATTTTTTTAAATCCACTCCAATCTGCAGCAAATGTCTAGCCATACCATACACGTGTTTCCAAACCCCGGTTGATGATAACTTTATAGGAATAAAGTTCCAGTTGCTAGAGTTTTGATGCAATGCCCATATTACTTTCCTCCATAAAGCTTTATCTTCGATTTTAAACCTCCACCACCATTTGGCCAGCAGTCCCAAATTTGAGTTACGCAGCGAACTCAATCCTAATATGCCATGACTTCGAGGGGAGATCACCTTTTCCCACGCAACCCAACACACCTTTGTTCGTTCCACCATTCCACCACCCCACAGAAACTTTCTCCTCAAACAGTCCAAGGTTGATAGAACACTTTCGGGCAATTTGTATAAAGAGAAATAATACAGAGGCAGCGCATTGAGAACCGACTTAATTAGGGTGATTCTCCCACCAAAGGATAAGTTCTTGGCTGCCCAAGTTGAGATGCGTTTTTTAAACGATTCCACAACCGGGTTCCAATTTTTCACAAGGTTCATGTTTGCCCCTACTTGCAACCCCAAGAACTTGAAAGGAAAAGTGCCCGTTTGGCACTAAGAATGGATGCAAACTGATTTAGCTCTTGATTATCACCCCCAATACCGTAGATGTGACATTTAGAGAGGTTCACCTTAAGGCCCGAGGCTAAGAAAAAGCCACGAAGGATTCGACACAGATTTTTAGCACTGTTTTCCGACCAAGCCCCCAAAAAAATGATGTCATCAGCATACAAGAAGTGGGTTAAGAGAGGACCATTCGGAGTACACTTTATGCCTTGATAAAAACCAAGAGAAGCGGCCCTATTCATGACGCAAGTTAAAGCCTCCATTGCAATGATAAACAGGGAGGATAGCGGGTCCCCTTGCCTTAGACCCCTAAAGCAGTCAAATTCCCTGGTCGGAGACCCATTAACTAGCACTGAGGCTCTTGCGGAAGAGACACACGACATAATCCGCGCCCTCCACTTGGAAGGGAAGTGCATTTGCTCCATAACCGAGTTCAGGAAACCTCAGTTCAGAGAGTCAAAAGCCTTATCAATATCCACCTTAAATATCCAAGCTTTCAACTTTGACCGCTTAAGCCATGAGACCACTTCATTCAAGATAAGCGGCCCGTCAATAATACTCCTACCCGAAAAGAAACCAGATTGCTCCACCGAGATCAGCTTGCCAATTACAACTTTCAGCCTGTTACGAGAACTTTCGAGACGACTTTATTAATGCACCTATTAAGCTTATTGGCATGAACTCTTGAATCATCGTCGGATCCACAACCTTGGATATCATAGCGATGAAGGAAGAGGTACATCCTCTACTTAGACATGCGTCCGCATGGAATTCCATAAACAATTTATAAAAGTCGTCCTCGAAACAGGCCCAGAACACCTTTAAAAATCTGAAATTGAACCCATCAGGCCCTATCATCCCCACACTCCCAAACCGCTGATTTTTTTTCTACCCGTGTGAATTGGGCCACCAGGGTGTCCGCCTCAGAATCCTCAAGTCTGGAAATATTATAGCACTGCACCTTCGGTCTAGAATTAAGGGGTTCCAGGAATTTGTCGGCAAAAAAATCCCCAAACTTTTCTTTTAGGAGGATTGGGTTGTCTATCCAATCCCCATCAAAATCTAAACCATTAATCCGGTTATTACTAACATTAGCTTTGGCAATACTATGAAAAAGTGATGAGTTCTCATCGCCATCAATAGCCAACCTCAAGTGGGATTTCTGCTGAGCATCCATTAGTATAGCCCGATCAAAGTCACAAACCTCCTTTTTGCATCGAATTCGCTCCTCAAGCTCTAGGGATGATAATGGCCGGGACTCAGCCAAAATCTCTAGAGCCTCAATCCTATCCTTATCCGCTTTATAGTCCCCTTCCAAGGCCAATTTTTTGGACCTAATCCACCACTTAATCTTATTCTTTAACCATCGCAGCTTCGTAATAATCGCTAGGTCTGCTGGCCCATTAAAGACAAAAGAAGATGCAGATAAAACAGTGAAATCCTCAAAACCAGGCATGTCTAGCCAAGAGTTATAGAACCGAAAAAGTATGTGACCAAAATCAGAAATTACAGTGGAAAGCAACACCGGACAATGATCGGAGTAAACTCAAGATAGCGCCAGAACCGACGCCGCTGGCCATGAGTTCATAAAGTCACGACTCACCAGAAACATGTCCAACTTACTAAGCTTAGTACCATTATCCGACATGTAAGTGAATTTATGCCCCCATATTGTATTCAAGTAAATCCGCCTCTTCGATGAAGGAGTTAAAGAGCGCCGAATTAGAGAGGCTAAACTCAGAATTAAGGGGCTCTTCAGGCCCGCGGACATCATTGAAGTCACCAAGGAAGATCCAGAAACCAGGGAAAGAGGTTCTAAGATTCAGAAGCTCTTCCTAAAGGCCTCTTCTCAAACCCGGATCATTCGGCGCATGGATGTTAACAATGTTCCCAACAATCCCAGGGAACCAGAGATTAGTTAGTAATGCCTCCTTCTAGTCACATTAATCTTAGAGAAAATCCCAGGGTTCCAGACACAGAGAAGCCCCCTCGATCTACCTTCCGAACCAACCGTCTCAAAATCACAAATCGATCTACCCCACAATCTACAAACCTAATGAGAAGAAAAACTCCCAACTTTAGTTAAGATCAGGAAAAGGAATGTTCGGGACTACTTCATCAAGCATACCGGAGTACGCAGGGCCCAAGTCTAAATCCACGACTTCTGGGCTTCTAAATCTCCTTGGTCTTTTTTTTAGTTAAGAGCAGAAAACTGGCCCAATTCAGTGATAGGCCCAATATGAGTAGATTTTTCCACTTGCTGTCCACTCTGAGAGTAGGCCCACCCGGGGAGCTCATCTCCACAAAAAATGCATGCGCCGAATTTTCCACATGCGTCGCCACCTTGGAACCATGCATGTTTTGGGAACCTCCCCTTATGTCCATGCACCCGCTCGTTTGAACTTCCCGACCAGAGATCTTCCCGGCAGCCGGCGATGGAGGCAGAGGCCGGAATTCGCCATCCTCCAGAACATCTTCCTTTCCGTCCATCTCTATCCTTGGTAAGTTAACGCCAAACTTCGGAATCCAATTCTCCCCCACCTCCGAAACCCATATCAGATAAACCCTATTCTTCCATGCAAGATTAACTTCTTCCTCAATCTTATTCCCCGATCCAGTGAAAACAAGACAGAATCCAGCCGATATATCGATTTCTCCCTAGGAGAATACCCCACCATCCATTGTCCAACCAAACAATTCAACTATCTTCCTGTAGTTTTCTTCATCACGAAGAACCATAGGCATCCCCACCATTCGCAGTTTCACTATTCGGCCAAACACAAGGTCTTCCCCGTTCCAGACATCCATCGACTCAAAGAACTCTTTCCATCCCTCCTCTATTACAAAATCCCTGGCGATTTCTCTAGAGCGAAATACGATCATGCATTTCAATCCCCCAATGTAAAACAAAATTCATATATGTCCAGGGGGCAGAGCCTCTAGCAGGACATGTTTCTTTCCTTGAACAAAGCATTATAAGCTACCTTGCCTGACAAAAGTCCCAAGTTACTCTGCCTCACCTTGCCAAAGCTTCAAGCCAAGTCTTGTAGCCTTATTAGAGTCTCAAGTCAGATCACAATGTCATGCTAAAGCTCCACGTCATATCAACCTGACTTTCAAAATCACTAGGCTCAGGCCACCTTGCCTTCTCAAAGCGCAAGTCAACTGTCCTCGCCTTGCCTACCAAGGCCCATATCACCTTGTCATGCTAAAGCTCCAAGTCATATCAACCTGACTTTCGAAATCTCCAGGCTCAGTTCACCTTGCATTCTCAAAGCGTAAGTCAACTGTCCTTGCCTGCCAAGGCCCAGATCGCCATGATTTATTACTTAAGGGTGAGCACCTCATAATACCGCTCCATGAGTTCCGGCCTTAACCTTCTCATGTAAAGGGTGAACTCCTAATACAATTTGGCTCCGTGGGGTCTGGCCTTGACCTACCCATGCATAAAACCGCGCGGTAAAAAATAAAAAGCCCTCACTAACGAGGCAGCAGTAAAACCCATGCATAAAACCGCGCGGTAAAAAATAAAAAGCCCTCACTAATGAGGCAACAGTAAAAAGCCCTCACTAAAGAGGCAACAATAATAAAGCCCTCACAAACGAGGCAACAATTTTTTCACCAACAGCAAATAAACAACATAGCAAAACAAAGATGCATAAAGGATAAATAGCACAGGGCCAAACTAGGGAAACCCTTTCCCTTTCGACAGCAAGTCATGACATATTAATTAAGGGTGAGCACCTCACCTGATGTTCCATCATGAAGTATAGCCTAAACTTATATATTTATTAAAGGCCAAACGCCTCGCCTTATGACGCACCATGTGTCACACCCCGACCGGCGGCGGATTATACGCCGGGGCTGACGTGGTTCTTCATAAGCACATGATCATCTATTAATAATGACAATATTTATTCATCGTATTTAAAGCACCAGTTACAAAAGGAAATGGAATATGAAAAGTTCAAGACAAGACAATATTAAATTTGAACAAGGTCCAAGTCCTAGGTGAGCAAGTAGTGTCCTCAAACAGGTGCACCTGAAACATGTGAGTAAATGTCAACTACAAGTAGTTGGTGAGTAACATAGGTTTTTGACACCAACAAAAGTCAAGTAAAAGTATTTGAAATTCAATATGTTCAAAGCATAACTAAGGCATGAATGTGAAAACATACAAGGTTTCAAGCATACAATCAAACCGTGTAAATGGAAAACTATAGGTACAATCCAACTGATTGTCTTTTGAAAAAGTAGTAAGATGTATACACAAAACCCGCCAAGGTTCGTGTTATGTAATGAATCAGATTCCCATATAAATGATCATAAAAGGTACTACCTTAGGCTTGCTACTCAAGTTAATGATTGTACTAAACATGAACACATGTATGGTCGCCAGGTAGTTTAAGACATAAAGCACATAGTATTAGCATGAGAACAAAGGTATTGAACTTGTATGTATAGTAATGTAAACATGTTCCACCCCGAGTATTTGTAATCGAAGTAAAGAGAAAGGGGGCTATGAACTCATTTGAATTGAAGCTAAAGATGATAGGGTTTGATGAGATGAATAGATATTGTGAGAATTCCTCACAACAAACCTACAAGATAATTTGTATCCAAGGTTTAAAATATATTGAATAAGATGGTAAGACTTTAGGGTTTTAGGGTTGAAGATAGACTTGCATATATTTTGTAAATTAGTATTGAAATAGAAATTATTCATAAGGTTAATTAGGATTAATTGAAATCATTTATCTAGTAGTTAGCTTATATAATAATCAATAAATGAAATTTTGGAATGGTACAAAATAATACATTTAAATTTATTTATAAAATAATTTATAAATAAAATTAGTTATTAAAATGATTAGTTAAATATTTAAATAATCTCATTTAATAAGAATTATAAAAGAGTTAATAAATAAATAGACTTCAAATGCATTTATTTAAAAATTGTATAAAATACTCTTCTACAATAATTGTTTAAGTATTTAAACGCGTTTTAAACAATTATGCTCACAAAAATAATTGTTTATAAGTTTAAAGAATTTAATAATGTCTATGTATTAATTCAAAATTTGTGTGATAAATATTAGTATAAATAACATAATTAAATTTGGCTAAACAAATCATTTATTTTATTTATTTAAGAATTCATAAGGTTTTCTAATAGATTTTTAACAAAATAAAAATGGTTAGTTACACTAAAATATATTTTTAATTAAAAAAAAATAGATAAATGTTATTTTGAAATTTCAGTATTATAAACTTTCAAATTATATTTATAGAATTTATAGAAATTTTATTGGAAATTTTTAGATATTAAATAATGTGTCAAAAGGTAAAAAGAAGTTAATTTTAAAAATAGAAACGGTGGTCGGGACTCGAACCCGCGCCACTTCCGGGTCATACGCTTGCACACACACACTAACCATCAGACCATGCCATGTCTGATTTGGTTTTGATTTGATTAAAACACGCAAGCGCCGGTCGTCTCCCCCCCCCCCCCAAATACAAACCGTAACCCTAGCCCCTTAATGTGTTCGACGACGATCGGTGCCCAGACCATAGGGCTTTTGATCTCTGTGTTAAAACGAACCCACAGACCTAAAATGTACCTGTAATGAATACGTAAATGACGAGAACAAGTAGTCAGAGTAGGATCGCGTTCGTCGGCTGAAAACAATGATTCGGAGGTGGATTTTGGACACGATTTGAGAGTAAGAAGCTCGCAATGAGTTTCGTCGAGGACCAGGTGTGGTTATTTATACCCAATTTGGTCTTTAATGGCTCGCACGATAAATGATTAGTAGTGGTGTTATCAGTTACGAGTAGATCATCAAATCGATCATAAAAATGCGATTAATTGGGTTAAACGCGTTGCCGTTATCAGTTTCGATTGAAACTATCTCAGTCGCGAGTTTGAGAAACATACCGGTAGAACCGGTTTGAATGGGGCTCGAACCCATGATCAGAAAGAGGGAGAGAAGTTCCGGGTTTTGGCAAAACAGCCCCCCCCCCCCCCCCCCGAGTTTTAAGGCCTTATTATTTTATGTAATAAACTTATTTTTAATAAGAAACAAGTTTTCAGAAATTACATTTTAAACCCTGAACTTTTATAAAGTGAGAAAATTATTAAATTTCATAATTCTTATAAAACTTAATAAATGTGAATGGTATATATAATTATATATATGTAATTTTTATAAATTAAATGGTTTTATTTCTATTAAACTTATTTTCTAAAAGAAAAAAAATAATTAATACAATCTTTAAACCCTAACTAAAGAATTTATAATTTAATATTTTTGTAATTTATTTACAAATATGTGTTAATATATTTATATAGGTTTAGAAATAGTTTAGCATATGAATGTATATATTTATTTAATAGGGTAAATAACAAACACTTATGAATAAACTGCATTTAATGTATGTATGTGTGAACACATATGAAAAGTAATGGATAAATTTATTGCAATGGATAGATGCACCCACATAATAATGAAATTACAAATGCCGAAAAAGTTCAAATAGAGGCTGGAAATTTCCTGGGGATTACACCATGAGACATGATGTTCACGACTAATACCTCCTTTGGTGTTATACGATGAGGATGGAACTTCACTTATTATTTGCTCCAGTCGAGTGCATTGCATGGCACCGTTTTACTTGCAGTTCTACCCTGCCTCATAACATGGGCACTCACCATGAGAACATACCTGAGTGCTAGGAGAACCTTACTAGGCCAACTGACAAGCCAACCTATCCTAGCTAAACATGTCATGGCCACACTTGTTATGACAAAACATATTATAGCCACACTTGTCCTGGCCAAGCATGTCAGGGATAAACCTCAATTGCTTTTTCAAGATTCCAAGCTTTACCTATAAGAGCGGAATGGCCTCGTCTTCACCATACATCCTACATCAGGAAAAACAGGGGAAACTCGGGCTAAAAAATTATTGATCAAGTCGGCACAACCATGATCAGGATCATGCTCGCACCTGACTGGGGGCTGATGACATAAGTAGGCACCCGGCCAAGGACGACCTAGCTATTTAGAAAGGCCAATTTTCTAGCAAGGAGTTCCTAGCCTGTTGACAAGGCCATTTCCTTGGCTTAAGATAAAGATTAAAAAAATGCTTAGAAAGGAACAAATCGTAGAAGGGAAATAGCAGGAGGTCAAAATTACATCAAAAGATTTCTCCTTTCCTTACTCGTCACAACATGTACATCAACACATATGGCAAGGAGCAGCATCATTGAACCACGAAGTCAAGGTGCTCCACTCAGAGTCAAAGGAATTCAGCGTATTGCACCTAAAAGAGAACCTTCATATCCCTAGGACAAGTCACACATACCAAGCCTACCTCATTATGTTCTATATAGAATACGAAAGACCAACCAAGATCTCGCAAAGACTGATGACGAAAGAAAGCTTACGACTACGAAGAAACTCGGCCTACATGGCATGGCCTGACATTACCTGACCATGCCTTGCCTTGCTTTTTGCTTGCCTTACCTCAACCTACATGGCATTGCCTGACGTTATCTGACCTTGCCTTGCTTTTCTTTTTCTCTCCCTACCATAGTCTACAGGACTTGACTTGGCTTTACCTGATTTTCCAAGCCTTGCATGACCCCACATCTGGATATATGCTACATGTCTTGACCCGACATTACCCAACCCTGCCATACAGCCACCTGGTATGGTCTTGCCCAACTTTGACTCTGGAAGCCTCACATGATCAAAGGATAAGATTCTTACATTGCCACTGACTACAAACCTTACCTAGCCACATGCCAAGGAAACCCTACCTGATCAAAGACCAAGAACATTACCTACATGGTTTCATGCTATGAACACCACTTGACTGCATGATGTGGGAACTCTACTTCCCTACACAAGATGACAACTTCACATGTGAGGAGAACCCTACCTTGACCCATACTTGGAAACCTGACTTCAACACATGTCACGGTTACCTCAGTTGACCATATGTCACGAAAGCCTCATTTCGAGAGAGGTTTAGCAAGACTCTCAGAAATTACTAGCCACTTACTCCCCGCCACATTAACGGTCATTTCATATTAAACCCCACGTCATGAACCATATATAACTTCGAAAGGAAGTGTGGGGCACTAGGGCCGGATAAATGTATAGATTGAGTCACGCATAACCACGCTTAGGATCATGCTTGCACCTGACTGGTGGCTGATGATGTGGGTAAGCTAACACCCACCTGATAAACCTAACATATTATAGTGATGGCCCATTAAGCTATGTGATGATAGGGGTAGCTCCAGGAAGCTAACCACGCAATGACACCGCAAGTTACGAAGGAAAGGCAAAAGAGTGAACCTAAGAAGGCCAGGCCGCAGGCCAAGCCAAGGATAAGTCAAGAAACCATCGGGCAATAGGAGGAGACCTGAATTGACAAGACCGCACAAGTAAACAGTGTCAGGTTAGGAAGTGAACCTCTAAAGCTTCAAGACGGCGCAACACTTCCCAACATCATCTGAATGAGGAAAGTGCAAGAGACTCAGAGCCAGAACAGTAACCCTTAAGCAAGTCAAACCCTAAGGTAGGGTTCGGCGAAGCAGGTATTGGGAAAGATAGAAGTCCAACAGTTACACCGTTTTGGGTGTCCCTTATACTATCGAGAAGCTGTCTCTCGGTCAAAGGAGTCCAGGAAGGCCTGAAAAGGAATGTAAGGATCTGTCAAGAATTACCACCATTGCCCCAAGGGATTACACTATAAATAAGAGATCATGAGCAGGAATGTCTCCATTCACACACACTTACTCTCACAATTCACTACTCTCGTATTCTCTGATCCCATCTTCATATACACTATCACTTTTACCTAGTCTATCTCTCCACACCATGAACTATTATGGGAATTCCTTGCCTGCTTAGGATCATGATCATGGCCCTCTTTCCTGCAGGGGACACTATCCTTGTCTTCGACACCTCCCTGGCTTACTTCCTCACCTGAAGCTCATTCAAGAGTTCTTAAATAACCTCTTCTATCATCGCTCATTCCTTGTCTCTTATACTTACTTATTTGTATATTTGTATGTCTTAAATATATCATGTACTTGATTATTATAAACAAATTACTGACTTGAGCGTCGGAGTGCCCTCGGGGCTAGTCCCCTGGGCCCTCTAACGTAGATCTCCTTTGTCGTTGCAGCTTAGATCCAAGATCGGAATAGCTAGACACGGTCCAATCTCACATCAAGCCCGACCCGGATTTGGATGCAGCAACAGTTAGCAAGATAACTTAGGTTAAGGTCGGATTGCCTTAACCGTGTGGAACCGTTAAAATTGATCGAACCGTTCAAACTGACCCAAGTCAGTCGGTTTAGTTGGTTTGATATCTAAATGGTTCGGTTTTTACAGTTTGACTGGTTTAATGGTTCAGTTCGGTTTAAAACTTTGAATCGGTTGTGTATGTGGGTCAACAAACTCAACTCGGTTTAACACATTAATCATTTAAAGAATGTGTATGTGGACAACCAACTCTTCTCGATTTGATTCGATCCGTGATAAAAAAATGACCCTATTCTAACCCAAACATATTTTGATTTGTGACTAACTCGCCAGAACGAAACAAATTGCCACCTCTACTTTCTTGTAACGTGTGGCTCTTTATTAATTTCCTTTTTTCCCTAGAATTTATTATGACCTTTTTTGTTACTTATACTTTGATAGGCAACAAGAGGTAAGTTGTTATGTTCACGAATTATGTGTTGGATTATGAAGTAACTTTCTAGGTTAGTGAACGCAGTATCCAGGCTTGTTGAATCCATGTGCTTAACACATTCATCTTCGTTTGATGAAGCTTATGGAATGATGGTTCCCGAATCAGTGAACACAGTCAAAATCTTTTGCTCACCCTCCTTACACCGGTAGCGCACATGGTTCCTATGATTGTCAGTGGTGGCTCAGTGGCATGTGCGGCGTAATCTTGATGGTTTCGTACCGGGCACGTGATTTCGAGGGGCCTAAAATTTTTAAAATTATATATATATATATATATATATATATTATATATAAAATTATATTTTATAAAAAACTATAAAGTTTAAACCCATTAAAGTTCAAATTTATTTTGGCCAAAATTTAACTAAACACAGTCGTTTTTTAACCCAATTAAAAATATGATAGGTTTATGACTTTATGGGCCTAGTTTCATTTAAACAAAAAGAAATTTAAACCTAGGTTATGGGCCCATTCCATGTGATCCTCAAACTTGAAGAGTCTTCACGTAGTGAAGAGAATGAAACGACAATACGAGAAGAGAGAAAAGAAAGAACGAACATTTAGCTTTCCTCTGAGCGACGAGAAGAGAACGAACAATTGCAGGGAGTCAGGAACGAAAAACTCGAGAATTGCGGACGAAAATCGGAAATCGGATTTTGAACGCGAGAGCGACGACCGACGACTCCGACGAGTATTCACACTTCCCAGGTTTGTTTGAAACTGAATCATATTTATTTATTTTTTGTTTTTAGTAAAAAAAAAATAGTTTGCGGTAGTGGTTTGTTCATCAATTGACTAATCATTACCTAGTGAAATTACCAGCCCTATTGATGCTTTGAAATCTTTGAAGGCCCAACACGATTATTTTTCTAATGCATCGATTGCATACAGAGTTTTGTTGACAATTCCAATAATAGTGACATCTGCAGAAAGAAGTTTTTCAAAGTTGAAGTTGTTGAAGTCTTATTTACGATCTAAAATGGCCAAGAAAAACTAAATAGATTAGCAATACTAGCTATTGAGCACGAGATGTTACAAAGTTTGGATTATGACAAGTTGATCAATAACTTTGCTTCGAATAATGCTCGGAGAGCCTCTCGATTAATTTAGGTATATGTAATCGGATTTTTTTATATGATTAAATTTTTTTTAAATATAAGTTCATATTCTCTGGTCCTTTCTCTGTAGTCGTGCTGAGCATTTGAAATCTCGGAGACGTCTCTAATTAGCACATGACTAAAGCATGGGTACTGACAAGCAGGCAGTAACATAGCTTATTCTATCTTCCCACATACTTTAGATGAATTACAGTTGAAATACAAAAGGATGCAATGGAGATCACAAAAATTCGTGATAAGGAAGAAGATAAAGAAAATATCACACAATGAGATAAGTATAATTTAATCGTAACTTCTGTATTAAATTCATAGTCTATTGTGAGAAAAAAAAACCTATGAACTTTCTGTGAACTCGCACATAACTCTCTGACTTTATTTATGCATGATTAAATCCCTAGACTTTTAAAACATAACAAAAACGTTAATTTAAAAAAGTTTTAAGGAGTTAGTCATGAAAAAGGATCTTTTTGTTAATCTTTGAAAAGTACAAGGATTTAATTGTAAAATAATAACTTTTGAAAAGCACTTTTCTCCACAATTGCCCAAATATACATATGGGCCTTTTGGAATATATTTTTTTTCTTTTGAACGGTAAACACCGGATGTTGTGATGTCACACCCCCTGTCATATAGAAGAGTCTCGTCCAACTTCGGTCAATATGTTGTCTTAACTGGGCCCACTTGGCGTCAGAGTTGGAGAGCATCCAAGGAAAAATCTCACCCAATACGGCCCCTTCCGGGCTTGAGGGAGAGCCGAGGCTCGAACCCTGGATCGACGTGGGTAAAACCCTGGTGCATCAGCCTAAGAACTAGGCCTCATTTGCATGCCTCAGAAATTAATGGTGATGGCAGGGATTGAACCCGGGTCCATTGGGACTTCAGGTCTCACCTCAATCACTACACCACAACCTCTTTGGCTTTGGAATATATTTTCTAACTGTAGGTTTGTGACATAAATGAGGAACAATATCATGAAGAGATTTGCTATGTTGCGGAAAATGCATGCAAAGCAATAGGAAGAGTTTCTTCAAGTTGATGCCAAAGCACGAATACGCGAAGGCATATTAAATCACTAGCTTAGAACCCCGTGTACTACATACATGATGAAAAATATCATACATAAAATTCTTAAATTTTTATGTATATATTTTATAGATGTAAAAATGTATTACATATACTAAGAATAAAAAAAATTCAAAATATGTAAAAATTAATATATAATTGAGTTTCAGAAATACGTTAATTACTATTTAATTAATTTGACTTACATTAACTATTTGATTTAAAATAAAAGTTACATAATTAAATTTCAAAGTTTCTTATAATAAGGGATAATTCAAATTAAATGTGTTTTATTAGTATAATTAGTATTTTATTTAAAAATATATTATTATTAAAAGATAGATGTGTATTTAATAGGAGAGAGAGGCGAAAAAAAATGATGAGAATGAATATGGAGACGACACGTGGCATGAAAAACCTTTATTTATTATATAGTAAGTATAGATGTGTGTCAATGAGTCAAAAATTCTACACCAAATGAGTCACTTGCTTTAAAAAAAAATTTATACAATTACTTAAAAATTGTATCAAGCTACATCAAACCTACAATCGTGGCGGGTTGGGTTGGCTGATTGAACTTGTTTAACTCGAGCACTCCCTTGATACTTTATCTTCATGGCGTCACATATTTGTTTCGTTGTTTCCTTCGGTGTGATAGTTTTCAAAATTGTTTTATCAATTGACTGAAATAGGTAATTTCTAACCTTCAAGTCTTTCAACTCGTTCTCCTCATAATTCTTCCTCTGAGTCGCCGTCACATGTTCTCCTTCTCTGATTTCGATATACCCTTGGATCTACCACTATCCAATACTCCTTGGATCAGAAGAGATTTTCCATGACCATACTCCAATGATCAAAATCCCCATCAAATTTTGGCCGAAAATTTTATAGTTCCGCCCTCCCTAATAGAAAAAAAATCACGGCCCCCCCTGCGTTTTTCTTCAAACTTCGCCACTTGCCAGAGATACAAAGCAACGGTCACCAAATCCTTCGGTGACCTTGAGAGAAATACGCTAACAAACTAGACTCTATGAACGAGCTAATAGACTGAATCAACCCAGAAAAAAATAAACCAAACCCGGGTTATATAATACCGGTTCACAAACTAACAATCCATTGGGCTAACATAACAAGCCCACTTATTAAATAAAACAAAACTGATACAACATCCACAAACCAAAAAAACCCTAGGCTTCTCATTCTTTCTAACTATCGATCTCCTCAAATCGGCAAGCAGAAGGTGATTGCTATTTTTCATATCTGTTGATGATCTTCTAGTTGTGTTTCTACTTACGGATTCTGTTTGTTATTTGCAGATCTAATTAGGTTATAGTTTTTTTTTCATTTCTATTGATGATCTTTTAGTTGTGTTTCTACTTATGGATTCTGTTTGTTATGTGCAGAACTAGTTAGGTTATAGTTTTTTAATTCATTTATGTTGATGATCTTTTCGTAGTGTTTTTACTCACGGATTCTGTTTGTTTTTTTTGTTTTTTTAGGATAATGGAATCAACTAACAACGAGGAGTTTGAAGTGCTGCTTTACAGTGGAGGGTCATGGGTAGAGAAGGATAATGGTGACGACTTTAACACTTATGAGTATGAGGGAAACTCAAACATGTTATGAAGTTGCCTTCCACTTTAACATCATTTTCAGTGTTGATGAATCATGTGATGACCAAACTAGGTTCCTCCATGGATGGATTTAAACTTACTTTCCTATGTCCTGTCAATATGCTTTCTAATGCAGAAGCAATAGTGGATTTACTGGTAGATGTCTTGGGCGACGAAGACGTTGAGTACTATGTGAGCTCGGCGCATCGCTTTATTTCAGCTAAGAAGCCTGTTGAATTGCATGTTGCCTGAAACATATGCTATTTGACTTGACAATCTAGTTTATGTAGTTAAGGTATGGATTTATGCTTATTGGATTTTAGTTTGGTCTGTAATAGAAATTGAATGAAATTGGTCTCACTAACTCTTAGGTATCTGATCTAGTTTAGGAACTACAATTTGGTCTTGGGAAATGTCTAGTTGTGTCCTGGCTAAAATATATTTTGGTATTACGAAACCAAAGTATACTTTAATGTTCGAAATGTAAGAGAAAAACCTCAACTATTCAGTATATTTAAATTTTATTCGTTGTTAAATATTAGAGATTGTTTCAATAAATGGAACACTAGGAATTATTCCGTGTATCTATATTCTAGGGTTAGGTAAAATGATAGCTCATCGAGTGAAGATGTTAAAGTTGATGGTGAGGAATTTTTGGTGAAGAAGACGAGGGATGTAAATTTGAGAGGGCAACTATTGAGTTTAGTTGGGTCATCAGATGCCGAGGGGAGTGAGGGTAATGATGATGATGATGAAGTGAAGGGGTACCGGAAGAAGATGATGATGAGCAGTGCTGCATTAGGAAAATATGATATAAAGAAGACAAAACGGATACCATTGGAATTCTTGGAAGACGAGGATGGTTTGTCACTGCACGTACAGGCCATTCGGAATGAGTTCAATAAGAGACGTATCACGTATGGCTGAGAAAGACAGTGAAATGGGAGATAAATGCAATATATCTCCATAAAGGCGCTTACTTTAGCAGCCTATGTGCAAATGACCAAGTTTCAAGACGCTACAATATCTGCTTGCCTTGACGATATGAGGCTCATCTGTGTGCTTTTTTTGTTGCTAATTAGCTTGATATCTCTCTCAATCTTGCATTAATTTTATTAAGTTGCTGGAGATTATTAGGCATTATCTTATATATGAATATGATATCCTCCAAACATATTTTTCTTTCTGTATCCAAGATAGAGATATCTTATACTCTAGCTTCAATGGTGCTGAAATGAATATGATATCCTCCAAACATGTCTTATGTCTTAATGTCTTACTAACAGGAAAGGAAGCTTTTTTGGTACATGAAAAGCCCCTTCTTGTTTACATTTAATTTTATACTTTTTGGTTCTTTCTTTTCTGGTTATGCAATGTTGTTAATCACAAACAGCTCCCCGTAATTGAAATAGTTTTAAAGGCTTCAACTAACAACTCTGCAAAGCGGGTCTCACCGATATGTGTTCTTATTCTGTGCCCAACAAGAGAAGTAGCTAGTCAGACAACTCCAGAAGCCATGTATTGTTCAGAAACGTCTAGACACAGAACCATGCCACGTTGTTTGCTCATTGTTACATCTGATGATGATTCAATTGATGCTTTATTATTATATTTAAACATTTAAACTTTCAAGCCAAAAAAGAAGACATACAAACTCAAAAATAGAAAAGATTTGAGTAAACAAGTATCAACCGTTAAAGGGAGTATTAAGGGGTTAATAACTGTTACGTTTCCCTAAGGGTGACCATGATGATGACTTTACAACATTCAAAAGAAAAACACAAACATTCACATCACCAACAACAAACCTAACTAAAATCCACTAATCATATCCTCACAAAGGGGCAGTAGCTAACCCATCAAACTCTGCACCTACTCCCCTCATTTCCAGCTCAATTTCCTCATTCAATGCTTCCATAACACCAATCTCCGACTTCTTTTTCTGCTTCTTCAACACCAACTGCTTCCGTTTTTCCTCCAGTTCCCTTTTCTGCCTATCGATCGCTTCAATCTCTTCATCGTCTCTCTTTCCTTGTACGTTATGTTCCTCGGTTTTCTCAAAAAAGCATTTTGACCGTTCTACCAATTCCTCTTGTTTGTCCTTCATCAAAAGCAATCGGGTCAACCGGTCTCTTATCACCTTGACGTCAAACCCATTGTTTTCAAGTTCTGGAAGTGTTTCCAAACAGTCCTCTATTGTACTTCTTGGATCATCAGATCTCATACCACGGGTCTTGTCAACTATGGTTGAAAATGTAACCATGGTACCGATGGCTAGTCCTTCACGGGAACTTTCTTTCACACCTTCCAACAACGGACGGAAATGTGGTTTTTGTGGAAGCATCCGGAAGGCTTCAATTGATTCTATGGCTTTCCAAAGTGACGTGCTTCTGACAAATGGCAAGTCTTCAGAACTTATCTTTGATGATTGCTCTACAGTTCCTTCTGGAGATGGACTTGTTTGTCATCAATTTGTAGTTATCAACAAAATGAAAAATTTGGTAAAAAGAGCCTTACCTGGGGCATTAACGGTTATTGGAGACACGGATTTCCCAACAGAAGCTTCTGGATTTCTTGTTGCTGAAACCGTCCCCAAGCTCCCAACTTTGTTTACTTTAGATGCATCTTGAGAATCTACATAAAAAACACCATACTGTTGGGAAACAAATCAACACATTCAAATGACTGAATATCCATTATGTTAGGGGTGTAAGCGGTCATCATATATATATATATATATAGGGGAAGGTTCCGCTAAGAAGTGAATTTTCGCTAAGAAACGCTAAGAAAATGGGTCAAACGAACTCCGATTAAGCTCTTTCCAGTGGCATTGGAACTGTCTCATCAAACCCTAACCCGCCTCCAAAAACCTAAACCCTCCTCCACCCGCACCCCCCAAAACCTAAACCCCCCTCCACCCGCACCCCCAAAAACCTAAACCCCTCTCCACCCGCACCCCCACCCCCAAAAACCTAAACCCCCCTCCAACCCCACCCCGAAAAGCCTAAAACCACCACCCTCACCCCCCAAAAACCTAAACCTTCCCACCCCACCCCACCCCCCAAAAAACCTAAACCCACCCCCACCCACCCCCAAAAACCTAAACCCCCCACCCCCCAAAAAAAAACCTAAACCCTAAAAGCTAAGATGGTAGAGTTCGACGAGACGGTTCCAAAGCCGCTGAAATGAGCTCAATCGGAGTTCGTTTGATATCGTTTCTTAAGGTTTTTATCATTTCTTAGCGAAAAACCATTTCTTATTTGAACCTCTCCCTATATATATATATATATATTCACATAAATAAATTTAATCTGACAAACTATCTAAGCCCAAGCCGAGCATGAGTTTACCACACAACTCACAAGACATAAACTGATTGAACTAAAGTTCAAGCTCTCAACTTGTTGAGTGCGAGCTCGGCTCAGGTCGTTTTATAGCCCTAGTTGGTGGATCATAGTTACATAATTATTATGTAATGATAATCAATCAACTTAAAAAGAAAGTAATTATTGCACCTTGAGCTGGAGACTCGGTGTTTACGCTGATTGTCTTCCGTTTTCCTTTCTTTGTTGAATACTTTTTTGTCCCCTGATCCAGTTGAATATCTAAATCTTGCCCAGTATCATTTGGCAGTTTGTCATTACTCAATGAGGCATTTTGTATCCCTGGTTGCTCCTTTCCAGTTCCCTGGTTCTCTTCTAATGACTTGGTTACTAAACTTGTAGTCAAACCAACTTCTTTGTTTGGACCACCTTCCACCACAGAAGGTGCATATGGAACAACACCTCCGTTCTGGTTTTTAACTGATAATAAAAAAAATGTTAGAAACTAAGCATCATAATTTGTCAAGAAGCTGTCATAAATAAATAATTATAATAAATATAAGGTTAAAGGTTACATGTAACAGGAGTCTTGGGGCTTAAGGCTCGTAACTTAGGTGGTCTACCCCTCTTTCTTTTTGGAGCAACAGATGCAGCATCCCCTTCACGTCCCTCCTAATGAAAACATAAAAGACATTCCAGCCACCCAATTTATATAAATTTTTTTATAACAAGTACAAATTTATATTTGCTTTTCTAGAAATTGTAATTTTCTCACCTTCTCAGCTACCAATAATGGTGAAGATGGAACACTGGGTCGTTGTGTGTCACTCTCTGCAACATTTGGGCTTTTTTCAATGGACCGCTTCTGAAGAGTATTCACTTGTGATACGGTCATCCCATTACATTGCAAACCCATGACAACAGGAAAAGCCAAATCTTTGGTAATATCTTTTTTTCCCACAATTTCTTGGGTTCTTGACTTCATGGAGTCAACTTTAGATCCTGAAAATTGTTTTCACCTTGAGTACTTAATATACAAGGTTTCTAATCAGATCTAAAAACCAGGATTCGATTAACCACACACCTTCGTCAGAAACTTGCAATCTCTTAAGCTCGTTGCTTGATTTCCCCCTTTTCTTTCTTGAAGAATCTGTTGTTAGTTTAAAACTCTGCAATTAAAGAAAAGTCAACTTTGCCCCTGAACACTGAGTGAAGGAATAAATAAACCACTTATTGCTTGTTAGGTAAGAACTTGGTTTAAAAAGGTGTTCCTAATGCGCGGGCCACTGAGAAAAACGCAGCAGGGTGATGAAGGCGTGCCTCATGTAGTTTTGGGTCAAAATTTTTCAAAACTACCGTAGGAGGTTTATATGTAAAAACAACCTAAGGCATGCAGAAATTATGAAAGGTTTACTTGATAAATAGCTTTATGTTTACAACAGATGAGAGATGTAGTTTCTAGTTGTAAATAAAGCTTATTTAGTTGTACATAGACACTCGCCTCAGTTACGTGATGCTTGCGCCTTGGCTTTTGAGACCAAAATGCAGCGGAGCGCCTCGTGCTTTTTTAAACCAAGGGTAAGAAATACATTCATATAAGATATTCAGCTCACCACTTTCTTTCGATGAGAAAAATTCTCAATTTTAGCAAAGGCTTGGTCAGCCATTCCCCTTATTTCACAGTCAAAGTCCTCAGACTGACCAACAGATGGACTATTTGTTTTTTTACTTAAATCATCATTCACAATTTCATCCTGCGGTTTCTTTGAAGGCGGTGAACCCTTATCATTGCTATCAAGATATTTTTGCGCTGTTCTCTTCATTAATGATGTTGCAACACTGGATTGTTTATCAATGCTAGGGATCGTCTGCTCAATTTGCTCACCTATCAAGGAATGAGAGATTCTCCCATCCATGTCACCCTTTATGGAATTAAGATTTATATAATTAAAATTTATCAAAAGTTAACTAACATTTGAGAGGCATATGATGCCTCCTAGCATTAAGAATAACCAAAACTATGATCTATATATACATGCAAACACACATATTATATATATAGACATTCATTTGAGAAACATACAAATGTAGAGAATTATGAGAACCGCTTTGATAATCGTACATAGTGCTTCATTTGTGATACATTAGTAATTTATTTAAGGAGAATATATGTGACTTTTATGTTGGATGTAAAAACACAATTTAATGTTTCTATTCAAACTCAATAAAGTCACAATGCAAAAGAATATCTATATGGCTTCGACACAATGTTCATGTATCATCAGTCAGACAGTCACCTTGTATCGACACACCGCCCCAAAATGGAGTAGCTAGAAGAAAAAAATTGACATCTCTTAAAGTTGCTCAAGCACTTTATTTCAAATGTGTTCAAACCCTTTTGGGTTGCAATTTCAACTACTTGTTTTCTCATAAAGTGCTAATTTACCATCTCAATTATGTTCCCTATGAAACCACTAAATCCTATTTAGCCAAGATTTGGTAGCACTAGCTTTGTCCAAGATATTTGTCCTCACATCACCAAATTGAAAAGACTAACATGGCAAATGATTCCTCATTTAAGGACACTAAGCATTAAACATAATCAAGGAAGCTGAAGGATGGTGTTGTAATTCACTCCACAAGTTAATCAATAATAACTACGGATGTAACTCACTCAACGAGCTTACGTGGAGTATGACTCAACCACAACTACCCTTGTTTTAAAAAGTGCGCCTGAAGCGTTTGGCGACCGATGTTGCTGAAAAAAAAGCCTCAGCAATTGTGAAGCACAACGACTAACTACATGCGCTGCCAGCGCCACGTCATGCGCCTTTTGTAGCATTGACGGAGTAGCCATAGCTAGAGATGTTGTGAGCTCCCTTGTTCTCTACAGTTTGGCAGCGGCGAACCCTTTTTGTTAACCACTTAAACTCAAGGCCCATTTTCTTACATTTTATTGACATCAACTAACAACCCATTTCTCAATTTTTTTATTTTTTTGTTTCTTGAGCTTCTTTAGGTTATACATATAGCTTCTTAAGTTGTACATCTAGTTGCGCTTAGGTTGTACATAAATCTTTTTTATTGTATATTTGTTTTCTTGAGCTACTTTAGTTGTACATAGAGCGTGTTTGATTGTACATGGTCATAGAGGCTCTTTTTAGATTAAATCGCATGCATTTTCTTAGTCTAAAATTTGGGTGTTCAAGGACTAACAATGTAGTAAATATTATCTAAATCTATAGATATTATATATTTATATGAATACATGGAACCTCTCGTATGTGAACCTCTCGCCTCAGCTTTTGAAACCTAAGCACCACAAGCTTTTTAAAACCAAGCAACTAACATGATTTGCCAAATTTAACCACCGGCAAATTTGAGAAGTTGTGTATCAACTTAACTAACTTAGGCTTACTCATATCAACCTCAACCAACACAATTGATCAGCATAGGCACGTTTACAAAAGTCTATGAAACAAGTTTGCTTGCTCAAATAAGACTAGATTCTTAATTTTGTGTGTGCAACGCACATGTGTATATTCACACTTTATTGCATCTAATACACATTTTCGAACATATATGAATATTTGATTAGGCCGATACGTACACGTCATCTTTAGGATCTTTTTAGGCTACTATCCACCTTTTCTTCTAGATAATAAAGATGTATTTACTTAGTTTCTTAGTCAACAACCAAATAGAGCGGTACGTGCAATTGTAAACAAGTAATCCAGTCAACCATATCTATATACATAATAAAATGAATACCTGAGAAGCGTTGAACCATTTGCCACCTTTCCATTCCATA
This sequence comes from Smallanthus sonchifolius, assembly GCA_023525975.1. Classification (NCBI taxonomy): domain Eukaryota; kingdom Viridiplantae; phylum Streptophyta; class Magnoliopsida; order Asterales; family Asteraceae; genus Smallanthus; species Smallanthus sonchifolius. The sequence continues at coordinate 87,154,328 of CM042030.1, read as the reverse complement.
TGCGGCCTTACTCTTGAGTAAATAAATTCTCTTTCATTGTTCGTATGTTTAAAGAACACATTATACCTATTATCAGCAAGTTCTTTGATAATTACTCCACTCCACCACCCAAAATCATAATAAGCATCCACCTTATCCAAGAAAACAAAATTCTTATCCCTCAGATGAGGTGGCGAGGGACGAATATGAAGGTAATCCACTGTAACTTTATGAAGAATCACTTCGTCACCCGTCCCCGGCTGTTGATACTCCACTAGAAACGTACTGTCGTCCGAGTTCTTTAGTATAGTCGCAGGAACCCAACAATCACGCAAACTCTCTCTCCCGAAACACACTTCCACCTTTTTGCCTACAGGGAACATCAATCCTGCTGATCCCTTCCGAAAATTTTGTACGAAACGAAATCAGAAGCATGGATAGAAGAATTAACATCACCAAATAAACAACAAATAGTTAAAACATTTTTACACCAAGATCAAATTGAAAGCACACTTCATAAAACCAAGATGGAGGAATTGAATTTTCTAAACCCTAGCATAGATAGAGACTGCATATATAGTTTGTAGACAATTACTAGTAAAATTAAGGAATAAGGTAAAGCGTAAACCTGCTTCTGCGGCTGAAACCATCTGCCATCGACCCATTTTCTATGGATCCGTAAATCAGAACAATGAAATTGAACTTCGTCGGTAGGATTTTGAAACGTGACAACGAAATTAGAGTCGTCGATGACGGTTGTGATTACGCCGGTCCACCATCCGTCTCTGTAAAACGCGTCAACGAGGTCGTTTAGTTGGAAATTGAGGGAATTGGTATCGGGGAGAGGTGAAGGTCTGACGTAAGAAATGTTGGCGTATTCTCTCGGGGGACTGGAAGAACCGTCTCCTGATAGGAGATTGTGGTATTCGACATAGACTAAGTGGTTGCCGGGGTGGTGATTTGGGGAGGAGATGGGCGGAGGAGGGTGGATGACGGTGGCGACGTACCAGGCGCCGGTGAAGCCGTCTTCGCCGGAGCTGACTTCGACTTGAGAGCCTTTGGTTAGGAAGGAGAGGGGATTGTGGCTACAGCGGTGGTGATTGTCATCCATGGTGGAGTATTTGGCAGTTGTTCCTCCCCATTTCAGTTTTCAAAAACCCTAGTCCTGTTTTATTTGTTCTGAAATTGGAATTGAAAAGGTAATGCACCTACATCGTATCTCTTAAATAGATTTGACTTTTGAGGTGATTTTAAGACAAAAAAAGGTGACGTGGAGGAGAGAGATACGAAAATCACTTGTTTTCCTTAAAATGATGATTTGGAGTGAAACGGAGAAATGTAGAAGTGAGAATCGAGTGTAAATCTATTATTATTATATTAGTGGGATTGTCCTTAGCTAGGGGCGGAGCCAATCTAACCTGTACATCATTGATTTTCGCGTCTCATATATAACGTGTAATAGGAAAATTTCGAGCGACACCATTGTTTTTTTACAATTAACACCATTGGTTTTATAAAAAAAATTGACCCCATTGCCATGAAAAAAACTATATATATCTTTTACCAACTAAAAAGTTTTCTAAACGTTTTACATATTAAAAAAATTTATAGTTTAAAAATTAAGCTCAAGTACTTAATTTTAATAGTGGACTTTAAATCATTAATAAAAGCCTATGTTTTATTTTTATTTTTTTAACCCAACAAGGCAATAACTATTACAGGCTTATGTCAATTATTTAACCTAAATTAAAAAAAATGGCACTTAAACTGACTTTCTTGAACAATTTCTTGTATTTTTATTATGTGTTTTTTAATGACATTTCGCTTTTGTTATGATATTGGTTTTTTACTATGTGATTAGACCCGACATGGCTCGACTCGAAAATTTTGAATCCGGGTTATTATAAACCCGAGTATCGAAATAATGACACTATAAGAAAAAATTCTTAGCTCCGCCACTGCCCTTGGCAACAAAAATGAAAGATGGGACTGTCACTAGCCAAACTGTTATTATGGATTATTATTAACCAATAAGCTATATTTTATTATTTAAAACGATTTGCCTTATTTTTATATAGTAACATCAGAAACTAACTACTCATATTGTTATGGGTATTTGTTTTCGCTTGTCATGTGATACACAACATCATTTTTCCCGGTCTTCTACTTTTGTCATCCAAATGTGTGTTTCATATATGATATGCTTTTTAGATGACGTGATGATTAAGCAAATAAAAAATAGACACGCGACATGACTTTGAGTATGTAATGACCATAAACGTAATTAGTCTCTAATATAACTATAGAGGTATAACACGTTCACATTCAAATAAAGGATTATTTTGATGATTTTCTGAAGTTAAATTTATTGACCTACGAATGCTACCCTTTTCAAACTTTCAAGTGATTATGTATTCATGTTTGTGTTTCAAAATACTTAAAATATTAAATACATAAGTAGTAATCAAATTACCACATATGATCTAATGGTCTAGTGGTATAGTCACAAAAATAGTGTGATTTTAAATCATTGCAAGTGCAAGGTTACGTGAAATTTAGGATTAAAAATTTGTTGTTAAAAAAAGGTGTAATCAAATTACCATTTTTAAGATTATATCTAAATTTCAATTTTAATATTATATTAAATTTTGATAAATATTACAATTAGTAATCAAATTACAATTACCACATTTCTTATATATGAATAGGGACACAAAAGAAACTTTTTTAACTTTCACCGTGTAAGTTTATTTTGAAACTATTAAAATTAAAAAAATTGACTAGAAACTCTAATAAACACTAAAATATAAAACTTAATATCTAATGTTGGCTTATAAAACTTTATATTTTGTGACATAAGGTTGATACTTGCTGGTGATTAACAAACTTTAAAAATTTTAAAAAGATTTACATTTTTAATAGATGAAAAAGCTAATATATCAAGCAATAAAGAAAGCATAATACCACATAAATTAATATAGCATCCAACACACTTCAAATTCCTACATCCAAACATACATTTCCAAGTATTATGTGACAATTTTCTTGTATTTACATAAGATGCATCATAAATTCATAATTTTGCATTTGGCCACTTCAACAAAAAAAAAACCACCCAAGCCACATAGCATCTTTCCCTATAGAATGTCAGCAAACTCCATGCTTCCATTTATAACAATTTTGAACCAGATTAACTCTGTTTGCCACCAGATTTCAGGGACCATTTCACATTAAGATGAACAAGAAGACGATCAATACGGGTTTCCATTTTCTTGATGACCAATAAGCTGTCAAGAATCAATCCCATAAGTATTTTTTATATCTGGATAAGAAGATTCTAATGTGCTTATTGACTATAAACAGTACAGCATTCATCGTGTACGGTTTACCTGCCATGTTAACTATCTGTAGCCTTCAGCTTTCGAGGCCTTTTATTAGACTGAGCTGGTGAAGATGGAGCTTCTCTTCCCGGTCCCTTTAAACCCAAAAAATATTACCATTAACAATTATTGACCGTGAAAAAAAAAACTAATAAATAAAATAATATGAAGATATAAGCAAAGTTGAAGAGAGGATGCTCCATACCTTGCGTTTTTGGTCCCTTTTGCCAACTCTTTCTGTTGATATAGCTGGAACAAAGATTAAAACAAAACAAAAAACTTTAATAAAAATAGAAAAATGAAACCACAAGTAAAAGTCCAATCAAACTACCTCCAAAGCTCACTGAGTCAGGAATGAATGAACGGTCCTGATCAATGCCACGTTGTAAACGCTGTTAGGTCGCACCAAAAGAAACCATATCGAGACATATAATATAAACATTAAACAGAAAGATTTACATTAAAAAAAGAAAAAAAATACAACAAAAACAGTTCACGTTTGTCTTTGAAAGGGCTTAGTAACCTTTGGTGTGTCTGGGGTTTCAGTATATGAACCTTCACGATAAGACGAACCTTCTTCCTTATTTTGCAACTGAAAAAAAGAAAAAACTAATTTAGAAAGTCAAAAGGAAAATAAACAGACCAATTAAAAAAAATGAGCACAAAACAAAACAGTACCAGTTTCTGAAGATTTAAAAGAGTCAGTATCTCTTTTCTCAATTCCAGATGCTCTGCACAAACAGCTTTAGTAGGGACTTTGGGTTTCAAATTCACCTGTACAAATGGCAAAATTGTAATTTACTGTAGCCATACCAATTTTTCAAAGAGTATTTATGACTTATGAGATATAATATACAAGTAAGAAAACAAACAATAATAACATGAAAATCTTCCATCCACAAATGTATAGAAGATAATAAGAAACCTTGAGCTCTTGTAAGAATTGTTCAACACGTTTAATAGTTCGCAGTCCTGCTGATGAGCTGGCAGCTTGCACCATTTGATCCAGTGCGTACGTTCTCAAATACACCCGAAGCTGCAAACAAGATAATTCAGTAAAATAAAATGGTTTTCCTGGCTACAACACAATCGAACGTGACCAGATAACTATTTAAATTTTAGGCGAATTGAGATGTGAAAATTATATCTCTTTATATGTTTGCGTATGTGTATATAAGGGAATTATGATACCATGCGAAGGGAGGCTGCAGCAGAAGCAGCATTGTCTGCCATTGACATCAAAGGTGCAACACCTGAAGTGGCCTGAACATTAGAAGGCGATGCAGTTTCAACAGGAGCAGTAGTTTTTTCCATGCCTTCTGGACTAGTATTTGACGTGACAGCCAACTCAGCATCCTGAGCAGCCTGAAAAACAAAACATGAGCCACGTGACAAGTGTTATCTTCACACACACAGACACGTGTGCATATAAAGACAGAGTAAAGCAGGAAAGGAATCCAGTATGAAACTTGCCTTTGCAGCCATACGAGACTCCATAATTTTCTTAGCTTCCGAAAGAATCTGAAAGCAAAGAATGAACAAGATAAAGAACTAATTTCAATATAAATATTTTAGAAAGTTCCTCGAGTATTTGAAGCTGAAAATGCACCTCAGCATCTTTACGCTCTTGCTGCTTTGTCTGAGAGAGAACCATAGACAATGCACGCTTACGATCAATCTCTTGAGAGATGTTGTATGGTTCCTACATCAAAGAATTAAAAAAAATTTGCACATAATTCAGAAAAAAGCTACATGAAAAGCTGTAAAAATGTTGAAGAGAACATAAAATAAAGGTGGTTATATAATAGAGAGCATACCTTAACAAGAGGATGACCAGAAACATCAGCAGGAGATGGAGCCCTTGCAATTAATATAGCCCGAGACACTGCAGATTGTATGGATACAAGGAAAACAAACAAATATTTAAGTTATAATAAAGAAAAATTAGCCATTTGTGGCTTTTAATAATGAAACAGGTGTCAGATATTAGGAAAAAGAAATATGAACTACATTACCACTATAGTAGCGATTCTTCAGTTCCTCCACTGATCGAGATGATGGAAATCTATCAGCAACTACAACGAACCGGAGATCAAAACGTTCACATAAATCAAAGAGTTGATCCGTCTCTTCTTTGGTCCATGACTGGCAAAGAAATATAAGATTGCTAGTAACAGAAATTCTACCAATGTTGAGCCGTCTAATCTTTTTTGAAATTTTAAATATCTATTTTTATAAAAAAAAATATTAACTTAATGGTTTATCCTAGGGCAAAAAAACGTTGGTTAGCTGAAATAAAAATTTTACAAAGTCGGTCACCTTTTTAAGCAATTAACTCAATGATAAAGTGCAACAAAAATTTCCAGTCCGTTATTGCTCATGAGACAGCAAAGGTAAGATTGAAGAATAATCTATAACAAATATCTGATAACAGTATAACATAATTTGATACTCACATCATCTGTCAAATGCTTCTCATACTCCTCATCTGTGTACTTGATCACATCAACAGACTGCAATATTTCAAATCAAAGTTAACACGGTATCTAAATATGTGTATGTGTGTGTATATCTTAATTTTGCAATTAAAATCACCACTACACAAAAGACCCCTATGAATACAAAGAAATAAGTTACTACAATGCAAAGTAACTGAACTCAATGGGTGACAAGTTATGTTAGGAATCAGAGTCGGTAACGTAGAGGAATCGCACACACACACGCACAATCAATAGACAGAAAAGTAGAGACACGAGAATTATAGTGGTTCAGCCAAGATTGGTCTACGTCCACTTTGCAACTAGGGTTCTTTATTATTAGGTGCTCAAGGAATACTATTACATCAGGGATATAAATAAGAATAAATTAGGGTAACTAATTATGGTAACACTTAAGCAACAAGCCAAAGGCAAACAGCCCTAAAAGGAACTGCCGCCAGCCCCCTTGTCCCTTCTTGTCTTCAGCCACAATCAGGCTCAAATACATGGGCCCTTTTGGCAGTTCCAAGGAAGCCCAGGCCCACTGGGCCCAGTCCGGCCCAAAGGCCTTCACACCCAACAAGTTACAGGATTTTCTTGCAAATGTAGCTGTTATGGAAAGAGAGTGGGGGGCATGTACCTTGTTGTACTTTGCAAAGGAATAATCTCCGCTTGGTGGAGTTCCATTTACGACTCTGACCTATAAAAATTTAAAAGCGCTAAAACATATTACAAATGCATTGATCAAGCTAACAATCAAGGTTGTATATCAAGAAAAAAGTACATAATACGGTAACAATATACCCAATGGTAAAGCTTCAAGTCATCTTTCCGAGCAGAATTTGTGAAAGAAAGCCATTCCCATGTTATCTGAAGACAAAATCTCAAAATTGTCAACAAGTCAAACGCATAACATGACTAAGTAACTAGTGTAATAGTCCATCCTCTCAGGTCAGTGTCCATTTCCCAAAGTAGCAAAGATTATGGTACTCATTTTTTTCTTTTTTTTTTTTGCAAATTTGAACATACATGCTATGATTATTGACAGATAGGGGTGGCAATCGTGCAGAGTTTACGAGTTGAGTTGTGATGAACCCGAACACGACTCGTATATTAATTCACGCCAAAGACATCAACCCTAACCCGTTTATCTAAACAAGTCAATCGGTTGACAGGCCGTAAATGAGTTAAACGGGCCATAAACAGATTGGCGTGTTGTAAACATGCTATAACAAATGGGTTAAACGGGTTAACCTTTATGTGTTAATTCTAATTTTAAACCCGCTAACAGGTCAAACACTTTTAATTAAACAGTTAAACAGGTCAACCCCCCCCGGGTTTATTCGACATGTTAGAACCCAAAAACCTGATACAGCATAACCAATTTGAATAACAAACAAGCATTCCAGTTCCAACAAACTTACAGTTATAACAGCACTAACTAACTAAACAACTTGGGAAAACATCACATAAACTAACCTTTTCATTTTCAGGCTGCTGACGCTTCTTCAATTGATTAACATCAATGGAAGGCATAAGAGGTGCCACACCACCTGTAAGTGCATAAACCTGCAACCAAAAGTAGTTTAAAAATTTTCAACAAACCAAACAAATTGCACATGCGATGTACAAACCTCACGCGAGATGCCATCGGGTTTTCTTTGCGAATCTTTCTGTGGTCTCGATTTCTTTTCCTGTGGTATGGGCAATGAAATTTTTGGGAGCCCTAGAATGTCCTTGGCATCCATTGTAGAAGTTAGGGTTTTAATGTCGCTCCTCGTGAAGAAGGCCGATTCTTACATGAATGTGATAAATCGTGATCTGAAACTGAGGAATCAAAAGATTAGGGTTTGCAGGCAACGGATTCAACGACCACGACGCTTGAATTAAGATTCGATGTACGAAGCTCGTAACGTCGGATGTCGTGACCAAAAAAAAATGTATCAAAAGTTGATTTGGGTGTTTGGGACTTTGGGTTACTTCAGAGAATTCAATCCACTTTGATTTTAAATAAAATTTACATCTAAATATAGACCGGTTTTATTCTGGATAAATTTTATATCAAAGCGTAAATAAAATTAAAATAAAATATATATAAATTAATTATAAAACATAGATCGGCTCGGTTCTGGATAAATCTCTATTTTAATAAAAGACTAAATAATGGGACACATGTTATCACCATATTTCACCTCACAAGTTTTTTTCCCTCAAAACCACATTTACATTCACTATTCAATCTTCCCATATTTAGCTCAATTTTTTTAGAAAATTACTTAAATAAGCATTTTACAAAATCAATTCACCATTATTACTATCTACTCAAAAAAAAATTTTAATTATCATCAAAAGTGAATATTAAAAAAAGAAATAAGAATTAAAAATAGAAGATTTTTAAAAAACGAGTTTTAAAGATTTATTATTAAATAAACGAGTTTCTAAAATTTTATTATTAAAAAATCAATTTTTTTTTAATTTTACATATAAAATTTTAAAATATTGCTTTTGTATTTTAAATAAATGTGTGTTGGAATAAAGTTTACTAATATTTATTTAGTAGTTTTTTAATTAAGTTTGATATTTATAAATAAATTTTTTATTTTGATTTTGAAATTTTAATAGTTAGTTTTTAATTAAAATTAATAAATCTATAAATAATTTTTTAAAAGTGTATTATATTTTAAACTTCAATTCTTTTAAATTGAAAAGATTTAAAAAATATATATGTTTGGTTTCAATTCTAATTTATTAGTTTTAATTTTTTTCATATTTAATTTTGAAATTTTAAATTTAAATTGTGTCAATATATTAAGGAGTGCGATTTTTAAATTTTGGAGTTTAAAATTTTGAATTTAAAAGGCGATATATTGTTGAAATTTTAATTTTATTTATACTTTTTTATTTTATTTTAAATGAGAAATTAAATATTAAAAGTTTAGCGAGATTTTCCGTATAAAATGCGTGATTTTTAAAAAAAAATTCATTTAATTTTGATACGTAAATTTAGTTACAACTTAAATATTTGTAAATATGTTACAACATCAATGTTAAAGTTTCTACAAAATAGCTGATAGAGTTTCGAAAAGCTAATAAAATAGAGAAACAACGTATGCAAGGAAATCGTTGACCAATTTGATTATCTTCGATTTCTTTGACTCTCTACTGGCTTCAATCAGGCTCACTCCGTTTGAGACTTTTTTTTCGAACGGTTTTGGCTATTTTGTGGTTTCAATCATTGAGAAAAAGAAACTCTATTCTTTGTTGCATTTAGTGAATGTTAAACATGGAGTAGTTACCAATACCACGTCAAATGTTTTATACAATGAAGTATTTTCAAATTGTAATCATCATTGTAAGGTTTTATTTGACATGTAATTTAATGTATTGTAAAAAGTACAACACTTATGAAATATATTTTCATGTATTTTTTGATATTTTGATTATTCTCATCCATATAATCTTAACATTTAACAAAATAGAAAAGTTATTAATACAATATCAAATTTGTATAAAAAAAAGATGTTAAGATATTTATAAATATAATCTTAACGTTTCACCCCGTATAACACAGGGGGTTAAAGCTAGTTTTAAATAAGAAAAGCAGGTCGTAACTTATATTCGGAGCGTACGAAAACACAATATTTTGAAAATTATAAAAATAAAATATGTATAAAATTAATTATAAAAATTAAAAGAACTTAACAAAACATGTGACGAAAGCTACGTACCCCCAAATAAAAAAAATTCCTAAAAGTTAGAATGTAGTTGCTGAGTAGGGCTGACAATTTATGACAGCACTCGTTTAAACGACACGACATGAAGTTAAGCGGGTTTGGATTTGAGTTAAACGGATATGGGTTATAAACGGGTCGACACGATTATGACACATTTAAAATCAAGTTTAAATGGGTTTAACCTGTCTAACCCGTTTATGACACGATTAGACCCGTTTAACTAATCGCGTTAAATGGTTAACATGTTAACACAGCATGTTTATAAGTTATAACCTATTTATCAAAACTATATAATTTTAATTACCAGAACACCCTTAAAGCCTTCTTCTCTAATGAATTGACATTTTTCTCAGACAACCTAGTTCGCTTCTCTAGATTTTCGGAATACATTTCTTCCCTTCTCCTCAAGTTCCCACCATCAACACTTGTTCACATTTCTTTGACGAGGATCGACGGTTCTGACCATTCGTTTTCACTACACCAAACATAAAACAAAACTCTCCACCATCGATCTCCCCTCAATCGTGTTTTTAAAAATTATATTAAAAATAAATTATTTTCAAAAATATATTTCTTATATGATCGTGTTACATGGTCATTTTTGACAAAAGTTTTTTTTATAAATTAAAATTGATAAAAATTAATCAAGATCTACAATATCATAAAATATATTAAATTAGTTTATTTTGTAAAAGGAGTTGTTAGAAGAAACGGAGTACAAAAAATTATTAAAAATTTATATCAATTTATATTAAATAAAGCTAGACGAATAAACTTTGTAGCATAATTTAAATCTAGATCCCTTTTTTATTAAAAAAAATTAGCTCAACAACTCCCTTTTTTTATCATTCGGTTAACAATAAAGAAAACTATATATTAAATTTCAAATAAAATCATAAAATAATAATCAAATTTTAATATTATTCAAATAAAGTCAATTATTTTAACTATAAAAATTCATTTATTGTTTCATTGTTGTGGTTTTTTTATAAACCCTCAAATGATTTATAATTAAATGATTTAAATGAAATACATATAAAACTTATTACCATATAGCGATTATTTTTTTCAAGTTGAGAAACAATTCTGGAACTTAGTAATTGTGTAGCGAATTTTTTTCTTTACAATTACCTCCTACTTTATATTAAACTTGAAAAAAAATAATCACTAAATAGTAACCAATTAAAAAAAAATTAATGTTTACAAAAAGTTTCACTGACAATGTACAATATTGAAACTTTAGTGCTTTTTGTTATTAGAAAAAAGTACAAGTAAGTAACTATAACTAAACATTAACAACTTGATTATTATTTGAAGGAATATTCCCGTTAATAATTTTTACTTGTATATTAAGACCCAAATGAAGGTTCACTAGACTGCATCAAGTGAATTGAGATGAAGATTGTAAATGTATTTTGTGGGCTTCTATGGGTTTGCATGCTCTTTGGTATCTCACTGTCTAGACCGCTGATCATTAACTTTGGTGATGTAAATTCCGACACCGGAGGTGTGCTGGCCGGTGCCGGACTCCCCATCAGCCTTCCACATGGCATTACATACGTTCACAAAGGCACCGGGCGATTTGGTGATGGTCGACTCATTCTTGATCTGTGAGTCTCTACTCTCTTTGTTTCTTACTCCGTGTCATATATCATGGGTCCTGTAGCTCCAGACGTAATGCATGTTTTGCCTTTTTAAGTTGATCATTTTTAGCCCATTTGTCACTGTCCAGTTGGTCCAAGTATAAGTTTGTTACGTCTGTATGAGTCCACAAGTTCTTAGATCAGCTCCATATCACTTCCTCAGTCAGTTTTGCTAACTTTGTTCAATGTTGATTATGGAAACAGGTGAACATCTGAACCTGGGTCATCTAAGCCCATATATGGAATCACTAGCACCAAATTTCACTAGTGGTGTAAACTTTGCAGTAGCTGGAGGCATGATTCTACCACCATTTATTCCTTTCATCTTGGTGCTCAAGTTCGCCAGTTCATCCATTTCAAGAATTGCTCGCTTGAACTCCTTTCACAAGGTATCTTCACCTCTAGCTTTTCTGAATCCATCGTTACTTTTTTGCGTAACCCTAAATTTCTGACAGGATACGAACCATGAAATTTGTGGGTTTAGGTTTAGTCTAAACGAGTTCACGTCAGTTTCAGTCGAAGGGTTGTGTCAGGTCAATCTAATGGGTTTACTTTTTGACTTGTTTATTTTTATATTTATGATTCTTTAAAAAAAATATTTAAAAGTTAAAAAGAAAAATAAGCAACATGTTCTATAGTTTACAGTTAATTACTTTTTAAACACTTGTAACTTTTTGCTGGTGTGTTACTGTGAACCTGCAAATACACATGTCGTATTCAAGATCATGCCAGGTTCGACCCGCCAACCCACGAACACGTCCCATTGTGTGATGTCTGTTTTCTTATGGTAAGTAAAGCCTTTTTTTTGTAAACAGGTTATGGGAACTTTATCAATGAAGATGGATTCCGAACGCGCTTTACATGATAGATATGGGACAAAATGATATTTTGGAAGCACTGTATGCATCAAATCTAACTTATGCACCAGTTGCAGCCCAAATACCATCTTTTGTAGCAGATATTAAACTTGCTATTCAAGTAAGTATCTTTTCATGTGATTTCATCTTTTGTAGCACAAACTACATGTTAACAAGCTTATGTGTCAAATATAGAATCTATAACAATATGGTGGTAGAAAGTTCTGGATCTTCAGCACCGGGCCACAGGGTTGCGCTCCTAAAGAGCTCGCGTTACATGCACACAAAGATACCGATCTTGACAACATTGGATGCTTTCGCGTCCACAATGATTTGTCTAAACTTTTCAACAAAGGACTAAGTAGAATGTGCAAAGAGTTGAGATTGGTGTTAAAAGATGCAGTTATTGTGTATGTGGATGTGTATACCATCAAATATGATCTTTTTGCCAACCCTTCAAAATATGGTAAAAATGTATTCAAGTTTACTTCGATTTTAGTTGTGAATCGAGAGACTAACGGTTTGTGTTGATAGGATTCGTGAAACCACATAAGGCGTGTTGCGGGTATGGAGGGGATCCAAATAATTACAATGTGAAAGCCACGTGAGGGCAGCCCGGATACAACATGTGTAGTAATATAACATCGGTGATAATATGGGATGGTGTTCATTACACAGAAGCTGCAAATAAGATAGTTGCTTCCAAAATCCTCTCCATGCCATCACTAAAACTAGACCAGTTTTGGTAGATATGAAATGAGAAAAATGAATTGTTGAATGATAAGATGGGAGGGATAATATTTTCGAGTTTAATAAAATGGTTATTTTATGTATTTGATATTGTATCCAGCATTCAAATGGAAGAAAAAAATGCAGATCTAAGTTCAAATTTGGATTCAGATTTTTCAATTGATGCATGATTATATGCAGGGGAATATGACATCTTATATTTATCCAAAGTAGTAACGAATAGGAAGTTTGAATCTGAGGGGAAATCAGAGAACTGACGAGCACCCGTGATACAGAAACACCACACAAAAGCTCGATAGGGCTAACCTACACAACTCTATCTAAGGATACCCAAATACTGAATATTTCGGGTTTCAAGTTTTCCCATCATTTTCGAGTTTTTCTGCCATCTCAATGGCTCATGCAACTTGCAATAATCATTTACATAGATCAATGCAGATGCAGCGGATGATATATCGAATTTACTTTGCTTGTTTGCATCAGCTTAAACTGACATCTTCTAAGTTCAATTAAACAAATAATTAGCTTCAAATACAACCAGATATATTCCAATATTACATTTTTGATACAATGCACGAGTTTGATTCATTATACAACATCAAAACTGAAATTATATGGTTTCTATGACTAGAGAACATGAAGATACAAAGTTGGAAGACTTCACTAAATAGTAAATATGAAAGATACACAAGGTCTTGTTTCTATGACTAAGGAACATTGCATATAAGAATGCTCGTGATCACTCGGTTGTAAAACAGACACGAGCACACGCACACACAGAGAGAGAGGGTTGTTGCACAAAATGTAATATAAAGTTACATTTACGTATTGCATTTCACAAGAGCGAGCGTATTCATATGGGATCGGCATTTCTTCTAGGTACTAGGAGCACAACTACAAGGAACAAATGAACAAACAGAATTCCTCATCTCCTTACTTTTACAAACCGAGGAATGCACAATGCTTTCTGGCATGCTCCGGGACCAACTTCATAAGCATCTCCACAGGCACCCCTTTAAGTTCTATAACAAAAAAGACAACAAAAATAAAAACACATCTTTTTTAGTATAAATAAGATAAACTAAATGGAATGCACAAAACCAAGATTTCATTTTCATTACCATGAGACTTGAAATTAAAAAGTGGTGGAACAAAACGCCCGTTTGGCAGCCTGATAGCAGGATCACGTAACTCATCAAAGAATGGATGAATCATTGCCTCCAACTGTGCATAACAAACCACACACCCAGAATCACCACGTATGAAAATGAAATTGTCGTTTAAAAAGTATTAAAATAAATAAAATATAGAGTTCTAAATTTCAACATTCTATACTTACAGCAGTGCTTCTAAGATTAGGAGAGTACTGAAGGAGCCTTGAAACAAGATCAACAGCTTCTGGGGGCGTCCGCTTATGGAATATCTGAAAAATATTGTTTAGGTTGTGAATTTACATGTGATTATGAAATTTGCGACCAAATCTTAATTACTTACCTTATGCCATGGGTGAGCTTTAATCTGGGGAAACTTGTATTCTGTGTAGTTGGGGTTCATGCACTTGATTTCTTCCCTTGTTGGGGTGCCCAAAACCTATGAACAAACAACAAGCCACTTTAAACCAAAATTAATGCTCATAAGAGAAAAAGAAGCAAGTGTGTCTTCCTTTAAGATCTATAAGTCAACTTTTATATTAAAAAAAAACTAAATCAATAACAATTGTTTGCAACCAAATAGCAAGTTCATAAACCAGGTTTACTAAGTTTATGTAACACGCGTTCCAAATGATTTTAAAATTTATTTATAAAATCAAAAGTACCTTTATGATCTCCACTAGCTGGTCAACTCCACTCTCACCAGGGAAAAGGGGCTGAAATTACAGGAGATGTTTGTCAGTTCATATAAACATTCGGTATAAATAAAAAACGAAAAAGAAAAAACAATTTGTCCCTACCTGTCCAAGCAGCAATTCTGCCAAAACACATCCACCAGACCAGATATCTATTGCCGTGGTGTACTCGGTGGCCCCAAATATTAGTTCAGGTGCCCGATAATATCTTGAACAAATGTAAGAAATGTTTGACTCTCCTTTTACCTTTGAAAAATGAAAAAATGAAAAACATAAAGTAAGACAATGTAACACAATATCATACATAAAAACAAGTAACTGTTTACCAAAGACTGATACTAACCAAAACTTTAGCACTTCCAAAATCACATAGCTTGACCTGATGTGTATGGGGGTTTACCTGTTAAAGAGAAATATAGACACTTCAATCAATTATCTTTATTCATCAACACCAAATTAAACGTTGAACAAACGGTGCTTTAATTAATCACTGATATATCTCGTGCATAAACCCATGATAGAACACATGGGTTCACACGTCTGACTTTTATGTATTCGACCAAATTGCTCTCAGGAAACATCAATCAATGTATACATATTATAAAATGCACAAAACATATCGAAAAGCCTACCAGTAAATTTTGAGGCTTGATATCCCTGTGACACACTCCAATACTACCATGAATGTAGGCCAGGGCTCTGAAAATCTGCAGCATAACCAAACCAAACGGCTTAAGAAAAGAGAAATTTCAACAATATATCATCCACTAATTTTAAAATAAATTAGAACTGCAGAAACATTTTCTAATTAGCATTAAGATAAAAACATAAAAATCAAGTAAACAAATCTTTACAGCTTGAGAAAAGTTGCAATTACTGAACTTCACATTAAAAGATAAAGAAAAATGAAACCAAAAAAGGACATGCTTACCTGGTAACTATATAGCTTCACATAGATCATTGGCATCCTCTGACTCATCTTGTTATAGTGTCTAATCATTCGATGAACAGTCTCAGGAACATACTCTAATACAAGGTTAAGATAAAGTTCTTCCTTTTCTGTAGTTGAAAAGAAACAATGCTTCAAAGCAACAACATTTGGGTGATCCAGTACACGCATTGTTTGTAGCTCCCGGTTTTTGTATCTCTTGTCCTGAAGAACCTTTTTAATGGCCACTGATTCTCCAGTTTCCAAGCATTTGGCCTGGAACACAACTCCAAACGATCCATGCCCAACAACGCGCTCTGCCATGTAACTAATCGTCTGAATCAAATTATAAACAATCGCATCACTAACAATAGATGGTCAATAATACAACAGTCCAAAAGAAAGAATCTGCATAATCAAAGTTACCTGTTTTGGCTGGCCATTTTTACCACCAATCGTTGTCACGATTATATGCCCGGTTTCTGCCCCATTGCCATCAACTATCGCAGGCTCCATTTCCTAAAGGTAATAAACGAAAATTCATGTTTAAAGGAAGACGATATACTATAATCCACACAAGACGATATACATGATGATGTCACTAACCCTGTCATCCCTAATTTTCATTTCATTCATCTCATCAGGCAACCTTTCAGCAGCAACTGTATTTCCACCAGCTTCTCTTACTCCAGATGCAGGTACCACACTCACCGAAGCCATCAGCGTGGTAGTTAAAGTCCAGCAAATCTTTCTTTAGCTTTATAGTCTTATCTGCAAAGAAACAGAGGTACAAAACTTATCCTTAATGAACTAATAGAATACAAAATGCAATTCTGAAGCAGAAAAACAAGTGATTCAGGAGTATATATTACATGTAACTATGTACATACAAGTTTCCATTCCAATTAAACTGCCCTAAACACATCAAACAAAAAATATGGCGCATTATTTAGCAATCTGGCAATCTACATCTTCAATTATCGGAAGTGAAGAAGACGGCAGCTAAATGATTTGTTACTAAGCAATAACTATGCAGGTAAATCAATTTACAGGTCAGATCTCACAGAGAATTTCAGAACAAATCACTAATAATATGTGAATTTCGACACAAGTAGAATCAAATTCCTAATAAGAGACGGCGATCTGGAAGAATAAGCAGAGTAATTCAACAATAAAACCCTAGGGATGCTAGAAATTGAAATTAAATCAATTAATCGAATGTGAAGATAAAGAGGAAGAAAGTAAAGTAGAGAAGAAGAGTGTTACCGATGATGATCGAATTGAGAGCAGATTTTGAGTGGATGATGATGGATCAACAAAATTGAAAAAGTAGAATGGTGATGGTGTTGGAAAGAGGACTCAATCATACATACATACATACATACATACCATTGGGATGGAAAAGACTCTGTCTCTCTTTTGACCGTTCAAACTTTATTTTTTATAAATTATATAATAATAATTTCATCCAAGTGAGAATTGTTTATTGGTCAAAAATGATGGTACACATGCGTTCAACCTATTATAGCATTATCACATTTGAGTCACACAATTTACCGTGGATTAAAAGTTGTAAGCCCATAATTTAGGGTGGTGGGAGTGACGTTAGGGTAGACCGTCGTACGCATAGCGGGTTCAAGCGGGTAGTAAAGCTTGGGTATGGTGAACGGCTATGGAAACCCGCTGAAACAATTGAAATTGTTACTGTTGAACGGCTCTTTTAGCCGTTGTAAAAATAAAATAAAATAAATTTTAAATAAATTTATTCGTATTAATTAAAAAGTTAAGAATGTATTGATTAAATACTTTTTGTTAAAAATTGTAAAATAATTTATTAAAATACACAAAAGTATTTAATCAATATATTCTTAACTTTTTATATAGAGAAAACAACTCATACCAATTAAGTTAGGATTTGGATGGTTAGAATTGTTTGTTTGATGGTTTATTTGATTGTGTTAGTTGTAATTTGGGTGGTGGTGCACCAGTTTTGCCAGCAGGGACGCAAAATGATTTCCCTCCAGCAGGGACTCAGACAGTGACGCAAACTGATGTAGCAGTTTCGGGTAAATGTAGTAGTTCCAGGTGAGTTAGGCCCGGGGACTCAGACAGGGACGCAAACAGATATTACATGTTTCCAGTGACGCAGACTGTTATACAGTAAGGGTACAGCGGACATTTCACCTGAATTTAAACGGAATTTTTTAACGAAGTTAGGCCCAGGGACTCAGAGTGTTACAGATTGTATACCACAGGTACTCAAAGCATTAAAAATTCGTGTTAGGGACGCATTGTGTTAAATCGTGTAAACCACATGGACGCAAACGGTAATTTACTCTTCTCCTTTATTCTTTTTATGGTCTTTTTGATTATTGTTATGTATTTTTAATTAATTAATTAAATTTTTAGTTTTTAAATTTGGTTATTAATTTGTTTTAATTTAAAAAAAAATAAAAAATGAGGTGGGTTGGAGGGTACTTGAAGAGTATCTCTCCAACCATGTAGGATAGTTTGTCTAAATAAGGTGACATATTCTCATTGATGTGTTAGATTGGAGGGTACTTGATAACTACCACTCCTCATAAGAATGTTCTCCAATAGCAATTTTGTCTGGATGAGCCACCTTCAATATTTGCAAAAAAAAAAAAAAAAAAAAATTAGCACCAATTAAATTAATCCCAAGTACAAGTGGCAAGGTTGGGGGACATTGAGTAATAGTTCAAAAAGGATTTGGGTTAAAACGGGTAACTTTTAGCTATGGCTGAAACTGGTTGGGACAGACCACAACCACTTTTTGCCCATTTTAAAGACTTCTTAAATATATAACTAATGTGTTTAAAATGATTAGAAAAAAAATATTGTGACGATAAACGTGCATTAAAGTACACTTTGAGCAACTTTTGACATGTTTAACACGTTCAGCCTGTTCCCTTTTTAGTTACATTTTTATTTGACCCATTTGAGGTAAACCATAACCTAAATTAACCTTAGTAATTAAATGGGTCAGAAGAAAAGAATATACCCCACGGCGGATAGCTTCCTCAACTGCAGCCTCTGCACTCCAAACAAGTTGCTCAACAAAACTGCTCACAAATAAATTCACATATATTAGTCACTAAACTGTGAGAAACAGTCATAAACAGCTAAAAAACGATAATATCTTCATCCACAAAAAGATTACCTGTCATTTGCTTCTTCCTTTCCCTCACCAATGATAGGAATTGTAGGCCCAAAGAATATGACAAATCTGCATAACTTACCGGAATCATTAAATTGCTCAAATACTAATGGAAAACCAAGTAATGAGTTTAATAGAAATCATTTTAATGATAAGTAATCTAGTCCTACCTCCTTGTCAACCAAAGCAATGGTGAAGTTGGACCTATGCTAGCAAACTCATTAGGCGAACCACGAACTTGACCCGCTGCTTCTTTATTCTTAAAATCACTAGGATAAGCCCAAACGACACATCACCCACACGATGACTGCCAGATCACACGTACAATGATGACCCCGAAGGACTTCGTCCTCCACACCACTGTTGACCGTACATTCGGACAACAATGCAAGCACACAAAGCAACATTCTTTTTTGGGACGCAAAAGGTTAAGTGTGGGGATGTGATGTAGGGTCAAATATCTCGTATATATGTGTCGTTTTGTATACGTTTTAGTAGTTAACTTTGTATATCGAGTCGGTTTTATGTGTGTTTGGTAGTTTGATGAGTTACAGAGTACATGTGCTTAAAGAACGGTAATTCACAAAAAGGGACTCGACGACAGGAGGCAAAAAGGACGAAATTGAAGGTTTTAGAGAGAGAGATTCATTATTCTAAATTGATGATGACAACCAAATCAAGCTTTGAAGATTCTTTTACGAAGATGCAAGGCTAAACCATTTGTGGCTTCCTCCGGGCGGATGGTTCGTTTAGGTTTTCATATTTAATTCAGTTGTTCATGTTTTAGATCTATTAGTTCTTGACAATAACTTGATGGATTGATGTGTGGGTTGAGTTAGACAATTTTATCTGTGTGTTTTGAGTTTCTTGCTTTACAATCTTGTTCGATTGATGATAAAACCTAGAGCGGGTTGGGTAACTAAAAGGGGTAACTTGACACTGGTAAACTGGATGATTGAATTATACTGGTTATGACAAACTAGTTGTATAGGTTTGCTGATAACAACTTGTCTTCAATTGCTGTTTCAACTGATTTTCCAACACCATGTCTATGTGGTGTCTAAATTGAATAACTGGATTTTATGTGAAACCTAGAACCTGAAGTTTGGAGGAGGTTGCATTATTTATTTAATTTGAGTTTTAATCAAAAGAATTTACTAAACTAAACCAATTTATTCTTTCCACCAATTCCTCGTGGAGACGACTCTGCTTTCCACTTACTATTTAATTCTTATTTTTTTGACCTACCAAACAACATTGATCAGTACGATAGCCCCAAAACAGTAAAACGTTTAGAAGATGGGATTAGAAACTCACAGTTATTAGGTCCAACTTCTGACCCTGCTCCCCGATCACTAGCTCGAATTCCGAACCTGTCAAATGTCCGATTTAAGGTTCAGATTACGTCCCATACGTACGTCAAGTAACGTATAATAACAAATAAATTCTTGACATTCGTCTCGTCATCGCCACGTCCCCATGAAACCCTAGTTTCATGCGTTTACCCGACACGGACCGTCATTGCCCCACTTGGAACTCGTATACTAGAACTGGGTTACGTGCATTCACGTATACATAACCATGCAAAGCTCCAATCCCCACAAAACACGCATGCTCGAGCCGGGTTCCTAGGAACGCTTATACTCTGCCATGCAAAATCCTAATCTCGCCATGCAAAGCCCCACCCGTCACCATCCTCGGGTTCGTCCTTCCATCACGTCGTTAACCGATCACCATCAGGCACCATCGTCGTGTGCTATCATCTTCCTCGTCGGGCAACCCTAGACGAGTACCACCCGACACCACCATCATGCGCCACCGCCATGCCACCTTCATCTCCCTTATCGTGAAACCCTAGCGGATACATCACCCCAACCCACGTCATTGTATCTTGCCCGTGCCAAGCCACAAACCGGAAGCAGCACCCCCGCCGGCTACCGCCGTAGAGCACCAGCTCAGCAGCCCGCACCGGCCACCATCTTCTCCACTGCCGTCTCCGGTGCCGCCGTGAACCATACCAAGGGTCAATGCTGTCACTAGTTACCGTCGCTCCGCATGCGTCGTGGCCTCCGTCGGATACCGCTACCGTCCTTCTCCACCACCACGCTCAGCCATTTCCCTTACTCACTGTCTCCCTCGCTGGCCGAGACCAGACCCCAAACCCTAGTCGGGTTTTATGAAAAACTTAAACGAATAATGCATATAAGGTTTAAACGAGGATTACCTTAGTCGAAGTAGAGTTCCACGATCGGATTTGCTTTACTCCGGCCGTTGTACACCGTCGTGAGCCGCCCCGGTTCCCCTTATTCGGCCTCCTCTCTTCCGCCGTCAACTCCCCTAGACCGATTATGGTTTGGGGTTAGAGCAAATGTGGTTTTTAAACCACATGGGTTTACATCCGGGTCCCCAAGTTTCTTTACACGCGTGTTTTGATCTCGAACTTTTTCATTAAACGACTAACCGTCCTTCATTCGGTAGTTAAACGTGCCTTATAATACCACCCTTACAAAACTCCCTTATTTACATAATGGGTCGTGTTACGTACTGACCCTATCCGTTAGCTCGCCGATTCTCGGGATGTTACAATATATGAATTAAAAATAACAGTGTCGGTTAAAATGTCGTATAAATTCTAAGAGTACAAGTGCAAGAAATATTTTTTATTAAAGCTGGTGGAGGTGGTGGCAAGCGGTGATGGGACTATGGTAGCAGTTAGATTATGTGTTATACCTTCGTTTCACTTTGCAATATCTCTTGCCAATTGAGCATCACATCACCATCTTTCACCCTATGTTTTACCCATGTTTCACTTTTATCAATTTTTTTAATATATTAAAAATAGAGAAAGAAGAGAGAGAGAGAGATGCGGTGAAGAGGAGAAGAAGCGGGTGAATCTTTACTGCATTTTAGTCATTTGTACGGCACCGCACCTCACCTCACTGTAATGGTGTTGCCGCACCTTGCCGCGGCTCCACGTCTGCATTGTCGCACCTACGATATATGTAGAACACCTAGCGTTATATCGACTGCGACGGCAAGTGTGGTGTTGCTTACTTGCTTGTGGTGTTAGCGGTAGCGGCAATGGTTTGAGGTGACTCATTTTATAATTTGAGTGATATGTTTTGACCAAATTTTATAATTTTAGTTGGTTTAAGTTATTTATTGCACATGTAAATTATTTTTACATAATTCAACTCACTTCTTTACCAGTTAGTCTTCAACTCATTATTGACACCTTGAATTTTCTTTATATTTCTTTTTCATAGACATGTATTATTTATATCATAGTATGATAAAAGAAAAGGTAAAGAAACATATTTAAACTCGTTTTTTTAGTTTTTATATATTATATTATTATCCAGCAAGTCAATGTTCAACAACAATGCAAATAAGTGAAAGAAAAAAAAAACTTGGTTTAAGTCACGTGGCACGTGATTCATGCGCGAATTAATTATGAATAAATTTAACATGTGGAAAAAAGTTTTTCTTAAATCTTAAACAATAATATTTTTGCTAGTCAAAATATAAACGAGCATGACAAGATGAGAAATTGGATGCTCACCTACTATTACAAAATCCTAGAATATAAAACATGCTACTCATAATAATATATTATTATGATAGCTAGTTTTTTCTCACGCGTTACACGGTGAGAGTTTGGTAGTTATTGGTTCGGCTCATCAATGGGGATAAGACCTACGTCGAAACACAGACTCGCTATAACGTACGATAAAAAAAATACCCGGACCACTGACAAAAAAAACAACCGTTTTGAAAAAAAAAGTTAACGAAAGTCATTACAGATAAACAAAACTATTATAAAAATAAAATGGGTTAAAAACGGGAATCAATAATAAAAAAACTCATAAACTTTACTAAAAAACAAACCCATTGAACCTAACTTTACAAAAAAATAAACCCATTAAACTTATGTTAAAATTAAAAAAAAACCAAATTTGAGGCAAAATAAAAAAATAATAAAGTTTACTCCATTTATGTTTTGTAGCAAATCTATGAAAAAAAAACTTTTAAGAAAAGAGAATAAAAAAACCCTACTATACAATCTATTTTGTGGCAAAATTATAAAAAAAACTTTTGAGAAAAATTTGTGGCAAATCTATGAAAAGAAAAACTTTTTAAGAAGAAAGAATAAAAAAACTCTAATATATAATCTATTTTGTGACAAAACTATAAAAAAACTTTTGAGAAAAAATTTGTGGCAAAACTATAAAAAAAAACTTTTGAGGAAAAAAAACAAAAAAACAAAAGCACATTGTGAAATCCCATGTCCAATTATATGTTAATAAAAGTTACGTCGAAGCATAGACTCGCTATAGCGTACGATAAAAAAAAATCGGATCGCTCACAAAAAAAATACTAAACTAAGCCGTCCATACCGTTTAAACAACATTAACGAAAATTTACTAAAAAAAATCACTGCTCAACCCCAAAAATCAAACTAGGAAAAAAAACTAAAGTTTACTCTATTAAAATTTTGTGGCAAATCTACAAAAAAAGAACTTTAAAAAAAAACTTAAACTTTTGTGCCATATCTATACAAAAAAGAACTTTTGGGGTAAAAAAAAATCACCGCTCAACCCCACGACCAATAATATAGATAATAATGTTAATATTAATAACAAATATAAGACATAACTACCTTTTTGCCCTTAAATACGTCTAAAGTTATGAATTAAGTTCATTTATACTAAGAAATTGGTTTCGTGCCAACACCCCTAAAAACGTCCTCAATGGCCCCTTTTGGCTATTCTCTTATAATTTATAAATATTTGAGTAAATTTCGTTTTTGGTTCCTATGGTTTGTCCTGTTTAAATATTTCAGTTTAAAAAGTAATCTTTTAACATATCAGCCCATAAGGTTGCATTTTTGTAACCATTTCAGCCCTGCTACTAACTCTATTAACTTTTTTTATTAAGTATAAGGGCATTTTAGTAAATTTTACTTCTAAGTGACTAGTTTAACCATTTCAGTCCAATAAAAACTTTTTTTAGTTTTTTGATAATTTTTTTACTTATTTAAAAACGTTTTTTAGCTATTTTTAAATCATTTTTTAGGGTTTTTTTTTTTCATAAAAAACGTCTTTTTTTGAACTTTTTAAAAACGTTTTTTAACTTTTCTAAAAATATTTTTTTAATGTTTTCATAAAAACGTTTTTAAAAACATTTTTTTTACTTTTTTATAAAAACGTTTTTTAGCTTTTTCATAAAATGTGCGGCTAAAGGTAAAACGTTTTAAAATTAAATTTCAAAAAGATTGAAAAACACTTTCTCTAAAACAATATAAGAGAACCCTTTCTAAAATAAATTTTAAAAATATACATTCTTAAAAAGGTAAAAAAAAATAATAGTTAAAAAAACATTTTATGAAAAAGCTAAAAAACTTTTTTATAAAAAACAAAAAAAATGTTTTTAAAAACGTTTTTATGAAAAAATTTAAAAAAATATTTGTAGAAAAGTAAAAAAAAAAATTTTAAAAAGTAAAAAAAAATACATTTTTATGAGAAAAAAAAAACGATTTTAAAAAACAAAAAAAAACGTTTTTAAATAAGTAGAAAAATATAAAAAACCAAAAAAAAGTTTTTATTGGACT
Source organism: Smallanthus sonchifolius (assembly GCA_023525975.1). Lineage (NCBI taxonomy): Eukaryota > Viridiplantae > Streptophyta > Magnoliopsida > Asterales > Asteraceae > Smallanthus > Smallanthus sonchifolius. The sequence goes on along the minus strand of CM042030.1, from coordinate 87,129,945 downwards.
GAAATGGTTAATTAGTCTCTTAGAAATAAAATTACTAAAATGTTCATATAGTTAACAGAAAAAGTTAACAGAGTTAGTAGTACGAGGCTGAAATGGTTACAAAAATGCAACATCAGGGGCTGAAATGGTTACAAAAATACAAACAGAGTTAGTAGTACGAGGCTGAAATGGTTACAAAAATGCAACATCAGGGGCTGAAATGGTTACAAAAATACAACCTTATGGGCTGATATGTTAAAAGATTCCTTTTTGAACCGAAAGAGTTAAACCGGGCAAACCACATGGGCCAAAAGAGAAATTTATTCTAAATATTTTATAATACTTTTATTTTTTAGTGTAAACTACACAGATTATCCTTTAATTATAGTAAAAAGTACATCATATGTTTTTTTAACTTCAATAAGTACACATGTTCCTCTTTTTTTTTTTTTTTTTTTTTTTTTTCACACCCTATAGGTTAACCCTCGTCTAATTTCCTGTTAAGTCACCCATCTGCTCCTCATATGAGGGGCAAAAAGGTTTGCTTTCATCCCAATTCACAGAATTAACTTTGGTGGACAGAGGATTGACCGTGACACTTTAAGAAGGAAATGGATTTCTTGAAGCAACTTGGATCTCCTTTTACTGTAAAAAATGGGATTTCTTGATGATGTGAAGGAGGACAAGCAGGCTGTCGGCGACGGAGGGGAAGAGGCGGAGAAAAATCGATTGAGACCTCAAACCGTCGTCCTCCCCGTCCCACCATCATCTATGCATACTGTCTGACCCGTTTCTGCAGCTGAGAGACCCGACCGCGCCATCGCCGGCGATGCTAGGGCAAAACCCTAGCCGCCCCAGCCGTTTGTAGCCGTTTCCACCATCTTCGCCGCCTTGCGCGGCTGTTCCAGGGCGCTGGAATGCCAATCCTAGATACATCTATTTCATGTAAGAGTTGAAGCCATCGATTGCTCCAAGCATCAATTGAAGCCATCGATTTCTTTCTAGTGCAGGTTTACTTCTTTCTGGTGCAGATTTGTTTGTAGATGTGTTTATCTACAGATTTGTTTGTTTGGCATAAATGTTCTTGAATCTCTCTCTTTTGATTTAGGAACGAAGAAATATAGTTATGACTTTGCTACTATCAAATTCTAATTTCAATTTTCACATTTGTGTACGGTTGTGGTCGTCGGAAAAGCCGTCGTCGTCTCTCACGAATTCTCTCTCTCTCTATGTCTGGTTGTCTCTCTCAGATAAGAGGCTTCTTTCATGGCCAGCCTTTTTTAACAGTATTGAAATTGGGTTTTTAGGGTAAGAGAGCAACTAAAATGATTATTTTGCTCACCATGTGAAAGGTATATGATGAGATTTAACGATGGAAGTGGATGAGGGTTAACCTAAAGGAAAGGACATAGAGTGTGAAAATTTATAAAAAGAATAATATGTGTACTTATTAAAGTCAAATGACAGATCGTGCAATTTCTATTATTATTAAAGGACAATTTGTGTAGTTTACTTTTTTTATTTTGTATTTCTATACTTTTATTCTAAATTTTTTATATTCTATTAAATAAATAACAAAATATGATGTACTTTTACAATCACATAATTAAAATTATCTCTTCAGTGTGATTAAAATAAACTTATTTTTGAAGTTTTTTTAAATCTTATTTGTATGTTTTTTTAATTAATAAATACATTAAACTATTTCACAATCTAATTACCTCGTCTAAAAACTATAAACAAATGTAAATAATAAACTGTTTCTCCACTTTGTGAAATAATTTATCATTTAATATATTTATTACTTTATAACTTTTGTGTATATTTATTTAATTTAATTTATATTATATAAATCGTATTAAATATGTAGATCCGGATATATTATCTTTTCATCTATCTATAACAAAACTTAATTTTACCGACAGTATAAATTTTTATGAAGAATATTTATTATTTACTTATATATTATATTTCGGAGCTGAATTGTATGTTTACAGGAATACAGAGTCTAGGACAAACCTTAAGCTGTTGCAAAGCAAATTTTTATTAAAATAACAAATCAAACAATATTTTTAATACATTTGTTTTTTTAACAAAAATGAAAGGCACCAATCAAATAAATCCGACACGTCCTTGCGGAAGCTTTTTAGTCTTGACACACCGACCAATGCTCATCTTCATCAACGATGCCACGTCAATATGCCAACTTCGGTTAGCATACTCACATTTTCAAATCTATGGTTACCTGTTGAAACAACACTAATTGGTTTAACTTATAACCCAAGATTCGCCGGCACACCATACTTAGGCAGCCATGCTCCTCCAGCAATAAACGAGCCAGCAGTAAAATCAAGCGCATCTCTCTCGTTCGAGATGGGCTTAAACCCGGACCATGTGACCCGACCCGACAAGTCGGACCCGGGCCCGGTGTTCCCATACTCCCTAAACATACACGTCAAATGGTTGTTCGCCCCCTCCGGTGACTCCCAAGTCATCCACCCTTCGGGTTTGATCAAATCACCGACATCACACTTCAATATCACTGACGTCGCCGCGGCTTTCCACGGTCGTCCGAGGTAGCTCGGGAAGTTCCCCTGCACCGGAGCTAGCTCGGGCGACGCCATAATTCTGCAATTGTGAAGCACCACCCCTCCCACTTCTTCCATTCTCATCCTCCCATCGGCTGTACACATATTCCCTTGACTTTGATCGGGTTTCCGTACAATAATATCCGAATCCTGGATGTAGGCCCGACCCGTCCCGAAAATAAAGTCAACGGTTCCGTAGATGGCACAGTTTTTGTAAAACTGGTCATGTGTGTGGTAATACAATGTGTCTTGGTAACCCTCGAACCCGCAGTCCACCATAACCGTGCGCGGGGATTGCGATCGGAACGCGACGGCCTGGTGGCCTGCGGGCCCGATCGAGTTCCGGAACGTGATTCCCTTAGCCATGAACCGTTCTCCGATCGCAGCCACTGTTGCAGTTTGCGAGGTACCGATGTTCATGATCGCAAAGTTTAGCGAACCGGTTATTACGGTCTTGTCGCGACCATCACCGTACATAAACACATTGTCCTGACCCCTGTCTATGATGATTTGTCCCTCGTCGTATGTACCCGCTTTGATGTATATTATATATCTTCCTTGGTGGTTCGGCGGATACGCGGCCACGGCTTGTTTGATGCTGCTAAACTTCCCGCTACCGTCTTTAGCCACGACCGCATCGGGTGTCGGGTTTTCGAGAACCGGTGGTGGTATTGGGGATTTGAACAATGCTTCATCATCACCGGTGACGCCTAGAAGCTTCCTGTCGCTGTTAGGGACCCACGATGGGAACCCGTGTCGGTTAATCTCGTCGATCTCTTCTAGAAGCTTCCTGTTTCCGATTGGTGGCAGTTTAAACTCATCCAAATTAACTCCAATATCCTTAAGGATGTTGTGCACGTTGTAAATAATCTTTTGTGTGTTAAAAGTTAGCTCATTGGCTGTTTGCATCTCTTCTTGCATGTCTTGTTTTAATTTCTTGTCTTGGATCTCATCTACGCATGTAGTTTGGTAAGAGCGAACCGCGGTTAGCCAGTCTAGAATCGGGTCGACTTGGTGCACTAACGTGGTCGCTTTGGTCTCGGACACGACTTTTAGAACCTGTTTGAGGTCATCGGTGGCGCAACCTAGCATTTTCTCACACGTCTCAAGGTCACGGGACTTCTTCTTGTCACCACCCGAATCTTTCTTGGCCGCGGTGGCCTTTTCAAGGGCCTGGTCGAGTTCACCTGCGGTAGCACGAATGATGGCAATGATGTAATCCTGGTGGGTGGCGGAGGCGTTTTTGGCCACGTCTTCGATGGCTTTCATGCAAGAATCTTTGTACTCTGTTGGTTTGCATATGATTTCGGCTGTTTTGGAGCTAGAGGTAACCTTATCATGGGACTTTCCGTTATTGACGAGTAGCAGGATGACTCCGACCACGCAACCGACCACTAGGATAACAGATGCAACGGACACGATGACCTTATTAGCCATGGTGTTTTTGTTTGTTGATTCAAGTGAGGGATGGAAATGTTTGGAGGGAGTATGTATGTATTTATAGTTTATGTGTGTAGCATCAATTGATGATGATCCTATAATTTTGCATTGCTTAATGATTATATTTGAACCAGTGATGACAATTGAAGCTGATCCGGATTTTAGTCATCACTGTCTCCTTGATTAAAGGGGGTATGTAAGTATGTATAATTCTACAAATTAGGATTCATTAAGCGTCACTTGTTTTTATTCTTTTATATAAAATCACATTGAATTATAATAATTTGTTTACTGGGTCTGTTTAAACTAATAATAAACAAAATCAACATATCTTTGAACTTTTAGTTTTTTTGGTACTTTATCGGAAAATGTTATTATTAGAAAAAAAATATCAAATGTGTTACAATCAAATGATCATCTATTTAGAGCACTACCTAAATACCTAATTAGAGGTCAAATTAAACAAACCAAAGCCAATTAGCTAGCTAGGACATATAATCCCCTAGAAGCTTAGATAAACAACTTTAAAACTAGATATTAAACAAGATATTAATAAATAATCAGCAAAACCATCATCTTCAAATGCATCTTCTTCATCATCCATATCTTCAAGATTAATTTGTAGTTTTTGACACGATTCTATATCATAGACGAATCTAATGTCGTGTGTCGCTTTTCGCACACGTATGATAGTGTTAAACTATACATGTTTTTATATAATTTTATCCCTCATTTTATGCATAAAATCGTGTGATTCGATACTTAATTGTGTAGTAATTTGTTCTGCAGGATTGAAAGACGCTTTGATGATAAATGAAGACAAAAATGAAAAAAATAAACGATGAAATATCATTAAAGTGAACTCACCGGAAATAACGACTAAATCTTGGAAATGATGGTTCGATGATAAACGAAGAAAACCGGAGAAAAACGAAAGAAAAATCATCAACCTTAGAAAGTAACAAGACTTGGTTTCTGGACCAACTCTAGAGCTTTTGGACTAAAGTCCAGAGCTTATAGACCCGATTCCAGATTCTTTGGAGTGAACCGCTGGAACTCATATAAGCTCAAAACTTTTTCAAGTTGAATGGCCATTCAAAAAAAAGTTGAACCCCCGTTCAAATGGAACTCGGACCAGTTCAAATGTGTTTTAAACCATCATTCAAATGAATTTTGTGCCACCATTCAAAACTTTGAACCACCTTAAACAACCATTCAAGAAATATTGAATGGCCATTCAACATCAAGCCAACATTTTGAACCACCAATTTGAACGCCCATTCAAAAGTAAAACACCACATTTCATTTGAATGGCCATTCAAATTCATACATCGTTCAAAAACATTGCAAATTTGTATGTCCGTTCAAAATTTATAACTCCACATATCATTAGATGGCCATTCAATTTTGTTATATCTTCTTTGGATTGATAGTTTCGTTCTCTTGTTTGTCTTTAGTGCATTTTAATCGTTGTCATCATCTTTTTTTAGATTTCATTAGACAATAGCAAAAGTTGAGTATTGCGAGCAACTGTGTCGTTGGTTCGATACTTGGTTTTTACCGAGTCTATACTATTATACGATATGTGCACTTATCTACTGTGTGTAGCTGATTTGACATATTAATCATTTTATAGATTTTAAACTTAATTTGTGTGAAAAATAACCCACTAAAAGTATATACTTTTACACACATCAATTGTCATTGGACTTCGTATTTACGTGTGAAATTGTTCTTCAATTCAAATCTTTTGTTTGATATTGTAATTAGAATAATGCCTTACTAGTTGTTATTTTGATATTGGTGAACCTTGGAACTCTTGATTAGCTTTGTCTTTATCTTTCTTGATGATTACATGTTTTATGTGGGCTCGCACTCTAGTTGTTGATTATAACTTCTAGTAAACAGTTAGGAAAAGTGTTTATCAGTTTTTAATAGTTTCAAAAGTCTTGGTTAAGGACTTTGTAGAGTAACTTTGTCTACAATTTTCCACATAAGTTGATAAACGGAATTTTCGTTGGCTTCACGTTGTCTACAACTTTTCTAAATATGAAAGATAATTTTTATTATGCCAAGTCGATGATTCGTAAGACATAATCAAACTCACATATGTCACCTAACGATAGATTATTTCACTCATGATTTTAAAACACGCGTATAATTTTAATACCGTTTTATCATTGCAAATCACAAGTTCACAACCCTCACCCCCCACCCCCTCTCTTATTTGGTTACTTAGGGGGGTGTTAAATGGAGAAATCGAGCTGTCGTATGTGGATACAAACGAGCAGGCAGCTGATATACTAACCAAAGGGATGACTAAAGTGAAGTTGGATCAGATGTGCTCAATCGTGGGAATGAAGAAAGCCGGTATTGAGAGGGAGTGTGAAAATATCAATACCATAGGGACTAAAGAGTAAAATCAGAAAGTACAGGGGGCGTTTGGTATCTCTATGAGGGGTGGCTGGAGGAGATAATCCAAATCAGTTTGGAATTTGAATTTTTATGTTAAGTCGGTGTTTTCTATTTGCGATTTTTTATTAGTGTCGGTTTAGGAATTCTTGTTAGTCAAGGATTTACTTAGTATAAATAGATAGGTTTTTCATGTAATCGAATATTCATTCTAGTTCAATTTAATCAAAGAGTCGATCAGTTGTGATCAATTAGTGTGTGCGAGTGTTTGATACCTGTTGTTGAGACTCCCCAGTTTAACAATCAGGAAGATCTGTTCCTATTAATTTCAGTTGGTGCAAAAAGGGTCATAACGGCTTGGAAACGTAAGAGTATTTCAACACCTAAAATTGAAATGTTGTTTCAATGGCTTTCCAGTGATTTGCTAAACAGAAAAACTGGTACAAATTTGAATGCGTCAAAAAAGAATGAAACAACCGGAAATCTTAATAATTTTTTAATTGATAAACTTCACCCAGAAAATACAAAAGTATGCTGCAATGATGATAATGAAAATGATTGGCGGTACTTGGCTGTGACTGCTTTTCTTGTTAAGATATTTGGTTCAAAGTGTTTAAGATCCAAGAAGTGGCTATCTTTATTTTAATTATTCCTGTCGAATTGAATAGTATGTCTGATTGCAGGACATCCATGTGTTTCACTGTTGTTTCTTGATCGGATTCTACAGCTACATTAAGGGCTCTAGTATTACCACATCCTTCGGGAAGGTTTTTATTCTTGACACCTGAGCAATGCTCATCTTTATCAAGGATGCCACGTCAATATGCCAACTCTAGTTAGCATACTCATTTATGCTCTCACATTTTCAAATCTATGGTTACCTGTTGAAACAACACTATTTGGTTAAACTTATAACCCAAGATTCGCCGGCACACCATACTTAGGCAGCCATGCTCCTCCAGCAATAAACGAGCCAGCCGTAAAATCAAGCGCATCTCTCTCGTTCGAGATGGGCTTAAACCCGGACCATGTGACCCGACCCGACAAGTCGGACCCGGGCCCGGTGTTCCCATACTCTCTAAACATACACGTCAAGTGGTTGTTCGCCCCCTCCGGTGACTCCCAAGTCATCCACCCTTCGGGTTTGATCAAATCACCGACATCACACTTCAATATCACTGACGTCGCCGCGGCTTTCCACGGTCGTCCGAGGTAGCTCGGGAAGTTCCCCTGCACCGGAGCTAGCTCGGGCGACGCCATAATTCTGCAATTGTGAAGCACCACCCCTCCCACTTCTTCCATTCTCATCCTCCCATCGGCTGTACACATATTCCCTTGACTTTGATCGGGTTTCCGTACAATAATATCCGAATCCTGGATGTAGGCCCGACCCGTCCCGAAAATAAAGTCAACGGTTCCGTATATGGCACAGTTTTTGTAAAACTGGTCATGTGTGTGGTAATACAATGTGTCTTGGTAACCCTCGAACCCGCAGTCCACCATAACCGTGCGCGGGGATTGCGATCGGAACGCGACGGCCTGGTGGCCTGCGGGCCCGATCGAGTTCCGGAACGTGATTCCCTTAGCCATGAACCGTTCTCCGATAGCAGCCACCGTTGCGGTTTGTGAGGTACCGATGTTCATGATCGCAAAGTTTAGCGAACCGGTTATAACGGTCTTGTCCCGACCATCACCGTACATAAACACATTGTCTTGACCCCTGTCTATGATGATTTGTCCCTCGTCGTATGTACCGGTTTTGATGTAGATTATATATCTTCCTTGGTGGTTCGGCGGGTATGCGGCCACGGCTTGTTTGATGCTGCTAAACCTCCCGCTACCGTCTTTAGCCACGACCGCGTCGGGTGTCGGGTTTTCGGGAACCGGTGGTGGTATTGGGGATTTGAACAATGCTTCATCGTCACCGGTGACGCCTAGAAGCTTCCGGTCACTGTTAGGGACCCACGATGGGAACCCGTGGCGGTTAATCTCGTCGATCTCTTCTAGAAGCTTCCGGTTTCCGATTGGGGGCAGTTTAAACTCATCCAAATTGACTCCAATATCCTTAAGGATGTTGTGCACGTTGTAAATAATCTTTTGTGTGTTAAAAGTTAGCTCATTGGCTGTTTGCATCTCTTCTTGCATGTCTTGTTTTAATTTCTTGTCTTGGATCTCATCTACGCATGTAGTTTGGTAAGCACGAACCGCGGTTAGCCAGTCTAGAATCGGGTCGACTTGGTGCACTAACGTGGTCGCTTTGGTCTCGGACACGACTTTTAGAACCTGTTTGAGGTCATCGGTCGCGCAACCTAGCATTTTCTCACACGTCTCAAGGTCACGGGACTTCTTCTTGTCACCACCCGAATCTTTCTTGGCCGCAGTGGCCTTTTCAAGGGCCTGGTCGAGTTCACCTGCGGTAGCACGAATGATGGCAATGATGTAATCCTGGTGGGTGGCGGAGGCGTTTTTGGCCACCTCTTCGATGGCTTTCATGCAAGAATCTTTGTACTCTGTTGGTTTGCATATGATTTCGGCTGTTTTGGAGCTAGAGGTAACCTTATCATGGGACTTTCCGTTATTGACGAGTAGCAGGATGACTCCGACCACGCAACCGACCACTAGGATAACAGATGCAACGGACACGATGACCTTATTAGCCATGGTGTTTTTGTTTGTTGATTCAAGTGAGGGATGGAAATGTTTGGAGGGAGTATGTATGTATTTATAGTTTATGTGTGTAGCATCAATTGATGATGATCCTATAATTTTGCATTGCTTAATGATTATATTTGAACCAGTGATGACAATTGAAGCTGATCCGGATTTTAGTCATCACTGTCTCCTTGATTAAAGGGAGAATTAGAAAGGGGGTATGTAAGTATGTATAATCCCACAATTTTGGATTCATTAAGCATCACTTGTTTTTTTTATTTATTTATTTTATATAAAATCACTTGAATAGTAATAATTAGTTTACTGGGTTTGTAAGTAGGATTAAATTGGGTATATGTTTGAAAGAAACAATAAGGGACTAGAATCAAGTGTGTTGCTTTCTATAAGTTGATATAATAATTAGAATTCAAAATAATAGTTACATTAAATTAAAAAAGTTGAGAAAAAAGTCCGTGTATTTCTAAAGATACTTTTTTTATTGGTAGTAGGATTGTGTAAATCAAGGGAGGCAGTTTCTTGCTATTGGATGCACTAACAACTCTGTTTATTTTTGGGATACGTTGACATCTGCAATCAGCTATCAGGTTAGCTCTCCAGGTATGGTTTACCTATAGCTTTGATTTCTACACCATGTAATGCTGTCAGTGACTCCAATTAAGATACGGCACGGTTCTTCTTCATTCACAGATAGATGTCTTCTGTATACGATGCGCATGTGGGGTGACAAAATTGATTCTATCCATGTAGCATCTGGTACCATTTTTAACGAGGTACTTAAGTTCCTCACTCCTAAATTGATTTTAATTCTTAACAACTTGGCTGCTACTATATCCTTCCCCTGGATTTCTTTTAGCTACATCTATGTTGTCAAGGCGCACTTGATGCGCATAGGCCTCGTCCGGAGCCTAGGCCCAAGGCGCTTAAAAGCGAGGAACATAGTATAAAATACCATTTTTAGGGGTTTTAGACATGTTTTAGGCTTGTTTAGGCTGATTCCAGACTTGTTTAGGGCTAGTATAATTGTTTCAGACTTGTTCAGAAGATTTTTAGCCGGAATTTGGCCTGAACTTGGGCCGAAAATGGGGCTTTTGAAGCGAGGCGACAAGGCTGCGCTGGGCTGCGCCTGAGCGCCTAGGCGCGCGCCTTGTGCACTTTTGACAACTTAGCGCTATATGATGCATTTATACCATGTAATCTTGTATTATGCGGTTGAATACACTTTTGTGATTGCTCATATGCTTTCTAATTCATGTTTGTTTCGGTTTTGAACATTTAAAGCTGATTTTTGTTCTAATTTTTTTCTGGCAGATTATAGTTTGGAAAGTTATTTGTGAGTGTTATACTCCTTGTTTAGACAGTCCTTCAAAAGACAGTGAGGTCCATGTTTGCAACCGCCAGTACAAAGCTGTCACGGTCTGTAGACTGCCATATTCCGTATTACATGGTGTTTGGATGGATCAAAACTAGTGTCAGTCTCTGATGATCGCAGGTCAATTCTGATCCTGATTTAATTGGATATTTAATCCTTGAAGCAGCAAAATAAATGCTTATATGCTGGGTTTTATTGACTTGTTTTTAGTGCAGTGCTCGTATATGGGAAGTTCTTAATGCTAAAAATGATTCCAATAATGCTGCAGAGGTGACCATTTCTCCTTCCAGTGGACCTGTGCTATTTGGTCACAGTGCTAGGGTTTGGGATTGCTGTATGTCTGACTCTGTAAGCCCTCCATAGACACACTCAACTCTTACATTTAGTCATAAATGGTGATCAAAATAACCAACTATGTAAGCCCACTAATTGTTTTTATTGCATGGGGATAATGGTGATCTCAGTTAATCATCACAGTGGGCGAGGACTGTACATGTCGTGTATGGGGACTAGATGGAACTCAACTTAGAATAATCAAGGAGCATATGTAAGTTAAAAGGGCATGCAGACAATTTGTAAAAATAAATTATAAAACTGAAATTCTAAAAAGATCTTGATGTAAAAGAATTGTGCGTGCTTGTTATACAGAGGGAGGGGAGTATGGCGATGCTTGTATGACCCAGTTTCTTCTCTTCTTGTTACTGCTGGATTTGATTCTGCCATAAAAGTGCATCAGCTGCATTCTTCCTTACCCATGGGTTTAACAAGAAGCAATGGGGTGGAAGAATATGAAAAGAAACAAATCTTTACCATCCAAATTCCAAATTCAAACCGTACTGGACTAATGGACAGGTACGTCTAGTGTAAAAAGTATCATAATGCATCTTATTTTTTTTTATTATACCCGTTATCTTCACATTTGGATTGTTTTGTTGCACGTGCAGCAAAAGTGATTATGTACGGTGTAAGCATTTTGCAAGTGAAAATGCACTTTATGTTGCCACAAACAATGGTGTCTTGTACCTTGCTAAGATATCTGATACTGGTGATGTGGCATGGACTCAGCTTTTCCCTGCCAGCGAGGATATTCCAATAGTTTGTATAAGTGTATTTCCAGGTAGCACTTCTTGTGTGGACAACTGGATTGCTCTGGGAGATGGTAAGGGAAGATTAACCGTTGTGCGAGTTGTTGGTCTCCCAACACCAGAAGTTAATGTTTCCTTAACTTGGTCTGCTGAAGCTGAAAGACAACTTTTAGGAACATTTTGGTGCGAGTCTTTGGGCCCCAGTTTTGTCTTCACAGCTGATCCTAGGGGAAAGTTGAAGCTATGGCGTATCGAGTCATTTTCTGAATATTTAGTAGCAGAATTCACATCATGCTTTCCTATAAGGATAATATGTTTGGATGCATCTTTTCAGGAGGAAGTGTTAGTGTGTGGGGATCTTCGTGGTAATCTTGTTTTATTTCCTTTATTAAGAGACCTATTGCTCAGTACACTTGTTTCTTCGGTTGCACAAATTTCCCCTTCAAATTACTTTAAAGGAGCTCATGGCATATCAAGTGTGACCAGTGTTTCTATTCATGGTTCAAGTTCAAGTAACATTGAATTACACTCGGTATGTTCAAGTGTTTTTGTTTTGGATAATATAATGAAAATATTGAAACTCTGATTTGAAATTAATTTTACCCATTTGTTATTCTTCAGACTGGAGGAGATGGGTGCATGTGCTATTTGGAATATGATAAATTTGAACAGAAAATGGAATTTATTGGAATGAAACAAGTCAAAGAACTTAGTTTAGTCAAATCTTTCTTCCCAAATGACAATCCCGACTATGCAATTGGCTTTGCATCAGCTGATTTTATAGTCTGGAATTTGTCAACTGAGACTAAGGTTCTACCTTCCTCTTCTCCCTCCCTGTCTGCTTATTTTGGCGTACTATACACCTATTATATTGCTTGCCCATTTTTATACTGCAACAGGTAGCTGAAATTTCTTGTGGCGGATGGCGGCGTCCTCATACTTTTTTTCTTGGTGATATACCAGAAATGAAGAATTGCTTTGCATTTGTAAAGGTTTGTGGTTGAATTTTAAGCAATTTGCCAACATAAATGATCTAATCTAAAAATTAGTTTTTTTAAATTTTTTTTATTTTTATTTTCTCATAGGATGAAGTGATTTATATGCACAAGCGCTGGGTAGTTACTAGTGACAAAATATATCCTCAGAATCTCCATCTGCAATTCCATGGCAGAGAGATGCACTCACTATGTTTCATTGTCGATCATACAAATAATTTTCAATCAGGTTTCATAGCAACGGGATGTGAAGATGGAACTGTGAGGTTAACTAGGTACAACCAGTTAAAACAAATTAATCTTATTATCTTTCATTATTATGTTTAACTAATGATATAAATATATATATTCAGGTATTGTTCAGGTGTTGATAACTGGTCTGCTTCAAAATTGCTTGGAGAGCATGTTGGTGGTTCAGCTGTAAGATCACTTTGCTCCGTGCAGAAGGTACATACCTTTACAGATTATATGATGAATACATCTGGTGCTGTTAATAAGCAAGGAACAGATTTAGATGATCGGGAACATCTGTTCCTATTAATTTCAGTTGGTGCGAAAAGGGTCATAACGGCTTGGAAACGCAAGAGTATTTCAACACCTAAAAGTGAAATGTCGTTCCAATGGCTTTCCAGTGATTTGTCAAACAGAAGAACTGGTACGAATTTGAATGGGTCAAAGAAGAATGAAACCACCGGAAAGCTTAATAATGTTTCAATTGATAAACCTCCCCCAGAAAATACAGAAGTTTGCTGCAATGATGATAATGAAAATGATTGGCGGTACTTGGCTGTGACTGCTTTTCTTGTGAAGATTTTGGGATCAAGGTGGTCTAAGATCCAAGAAGTGGCTATCTTTATTTTAATTATTCCTGCCCAATTTCACCAATTGAAATTTATTAATGAAGATGTATATTATGTCTGATTGCAGGACATCTGTGTGTTTCGTTGTTGTTTCGTGTTCAGATGCCACAGTTACATTAAGGGCTCTAGTATTACCACATCGCCTTTGGTACAAATCTAGCCACTTAAAAGTATCATATGTCCTGCTAATTGCAGTTCCATTTCAGTTTAAAGTAGATAAACTAACAGAAGCTATTTGCTCTTAAAACAAGACATTACTCTCATTCTTTTTGGACCATTGCAGGTTTGACATCACACTATTGATTCCTTCAACTTCACCAGTTCTGTCATTGCAACATGTCATTATTCCTGAACTTCCAAGTTTTAAAGGTTTTTACTTTTCAATTTTATGATTTTTTTAAAATATTTCTTTTGTACACATGTTTGTTGGAATTTTAATTTCAGCATCATGATATCTCCTATTATATATCTGGCCTCCCTGCTCTCTCTTTAGATATATTATTATTGATGTCGAAACACTTGTTTCTTTTCAGATAAAAGTCAAACAAAAAGTGTGTTTATGGTTATCAGTGGGTCAACAGATGGAAGTATTGCCTTTTGGGATGTAACTGAAACAGTTCAAACTTTTTTGCAAAAAAGTATCAAACCTGAAGAAGGAAGATTGCAGAAACTTCCAGAGAAGACCACGCACTGGAAGAGGAAGCCAGGGGGGACGACAATGGCGGTCATTGGACAACTCAGACCAAAAACCAGCTGCCACATCACCAAAACCCTCAGAGAACACTGAGGATGATATGCAAGATCAAACATCTCTAAATACGATACAACCTTTGCATGTTTTGAAAAATGTTCACCAATCTGGGGTGAATTGTCTCCATGTTTCAGATGTTAAAGATTCTGAATCTTGTTTTTCTTGTAATGTTATAAGCGGTGGTGATGATCAAGCACTCCACTCGTTTCGTTTTAATGTGATGGGTTCTGATGATAGACCAACTTCAGCACTGCAATTCACTCATCAAATCAAAACTTTTAGAAATTACCAGATTATGTTTTCACATCCTGACAAAATCGCCTCGGCTCATAGCTCTGCTGTAAAAGGTGAAACTTTCTCTTATTTTTTTTTCTGTAAAGTTGTTTTAGTTAGAAAAAAATGTTTCTTTAATTGTTCCTTTTACCATCCAATTAATTTGACTGAAATTAAGTATGATGTATGTGTATAGGTGTATGGACAGATGGACATTGGGTTTTTTCTACTGGGCTTGATCAACGGTTGCGTTGTTGGCGCGTGTCAACTGATGGTAAACTAAGTGAGCATGTCCATTTGATTGTTAGTGTACCAGAACCAGAAGCACTTGATGTTAGAAAATATGAAAGAAACCGTTATCAAATAGCAGTTGCTGGAAGGGGAATGCAGATGATGGAGTTTTTAGCTTCTGTAGACACTTAGTTTGTTTGCATCAGCTTTTGTTTTTGTGTCTTGAGTGTACAATGGTTATCCAAAGTACCAATCCTTTATTTATTATCATACCATATTCGGTTCTATCACAAATCACTATCATATATGGCCTAAATGTTTATTTGTTATTAATTTCAAAAATAATTTCCATATAAATTCTTTATTTTATTCATTCTGACTTATTTGGAGGCCTAAAACGAAATCAAAATTTGAGGTCTTTCTATTTATAAGTACAGTAATAGTCACTCCGATTTGACTACTCTTGTTTGCTAAATCATTTTTTGTTGTCAATTGATTTTTGAGAAACCCTACTTTTCACCGAGAATTTTTTTATATCATACAATTGAACAAATCAAAATACAAGAAAAATATGCACAATTGAACAAATCAAAATACGAGAAAAATATGCACATAGAATTGTCAAGTGACAATTCCTTATTATCTTTGGGAATATAGATGTAACATGTGGATCTAGCCCTGAAATCTTACAATCCACAAATTACCATTACCAGTTAAAGATGTGATGTTTTTACAGTAATAACATACCAAAACTCTAAAAACTTGGAGGCCCAAAAAATAAGGGGGGCTAAACCTTTTGCTTTTTTCTTTATACGTTAGGATGCCTATGAATATATATATGAAAGTTTTAGAGAAAAACACATAGTTATGTGAAAACTAGAGAAAACCAATCTAACCAATAACATAATTTATAAATTATTTATTTTAGTTGGAGAAAACCAACCTAACCAATAACATAATTTATAAATTATTTATTTTAGTTGTTAAAAGGGTATTTAAGTATCTATTACATATATATTAAACATAAATTAGAGAATGAGGAGTCTTACATATACGTAACCCGATGTGTTATGTATGAATAACACTATGTCGAATGAGAAGTTGTTAAGTGATATGTTACGGTTTTCATTTGATCCATACCCCTATATATCCTATATATGTATGTGTGTGTATATATATATATATATGTATATGGTAAGGTTCAATTGTTAACCCACTGTTATTGTGTTAACCCAGTTAACTCCGCCAAAATCGATCCAAATCGAATTTTTTTTAAATAACATTATTACACCAATACAAACAGTGGCGGATCCAGAAAATTTTTCTATGGGGGTCGGAAATTTTTGGGGTCGGTTGTCTATCGCTAAATATTAATTTTTTTTAAGTCCGGTTCAGGTCGAGTCACTTAGTACACACATTGTCACTAATTACAATTAGCAAATAGCACACATGACATAGCATTATAGCAAAATAATATAATAAGCAAAACTCAAAACTTAGAAAAAAATTAAGAAAAAAGTTACTTGAAATCGTGAGGAGGCAGCGACGCAAGGTTGTGAACAGTGAATCGACAACAAGGGCGAGAATTGTATATTTGTGATTAGTGAAGAGGCCTGAAATCGTGATAAGGCATGGCGAGAATCGTGATTAGCAAATTTTCATTCTTCAAATTGCGTGAAACGTGAATATGAAACGTCGAGACGTTGATGGATCAGGATTATCGCTACTTAGATTTTTTATTAGTTTAAATTGTTTAAAAATTTAAATGGGTAATGGGTTAACTAAATATGGGTTTAAATGTCTAAATGGGTAATGGGTTAACTAAATATGAGTTTAAATGTCAAAATGGGTAATGGGTTAATTAAATGTGCGTTTAGTTGTTTAAATGACTACGTTTTTATTCCAGTTTAGTCTAGATGTCCAATTAAATTATTAATTTCAATGGGGGTCAGTGTTAAAAATTAATTCCTTTTGGGGTCGATCAAAATTTTATGGGGGTTGGTGTCAAAATCTCATGGGAGTCGGTCGAGATTATACCGCATATATAACAAATAGAAAAAAAAAATTCATGGGGTCGCCCGACCCACCCACCAAAAGGTAGGTCCGCCAATGAATACAAAGTTATATTCTTTTTTTCATTTTTGTAAGTTCGTAAGTCTAGGGGCGTTTACACTTGGTGTAAGTTTTTTACATATGGTGTAAACTTACATCATGTGTAAATACTTACACCAGGTGTAAACGCTCCTAGACTTGCGAATTTACAAAAATGCAAAAAAGAACCTAATGTTGTATTGGTGTAATAATATTATTTTTTTTTATCGATTTTGGCAGAGTTATTATATATATATATACCCTATGTCTCTCTCTCTCTCTCTCTCTCTATATATATATATATATATATATATATTTACACACACATACTAGAGGGGTGCCTGCGGGATGCGACGCAGAATACAACACACTAACACAGACACCGGTAAAACGCATAATCACGTATTATTATTTTTTTAAATAAAAATATATATATAACATACCATACTCAAATTAAAGAGAATAAAATGCTTAATTTTATGGTGTATTTTTTTATAAATATTAACATATGAAGCCGTTTAAAAATTGTGGGGGGGAAATTGGTTCAAAAGTCAACCATATGTTTTAAAGGGTTATACCTTGTAATTTAAATTTAAGTAACCACTGGGGTTGTTGGTGGCCCAGTGACACAGACAAAACCTTTTAAAACACCTAGGTTTGAAGGTCTTAGGTTCAAGTCCCACACAAGTAAAGAATTTTGTGGTTCTTTTTTTTTTTGAACTGTAAAGGCCCAAACACCCGAGATCATCCTGACAAACTGATCATCTTCCGCCTGAAGAACAGAAGCGTGATGACCCGGCGCCACACCGGTTAAAAGGAAACCCATAATTGAGGAAACCCCTCACCATGGAACATTCATGACCTCTCATTTGGAAATCAAACATATTTGAGGGTTTCAATTTTGGTAACACGTGCAACGCACGTGACGGTCACTTTATAGCTCTCATGGAGAAAAAAATACGAGGAAATCAAAATCCATTCATTGTTACCATTCCCATATCAAAGATATCGAAGATGAGAGTTGGTGGGTTTAGGGTTTTATGCAGAAACTGGGTTCGGGTATTCTCAGGAAATGGAAATCATCATCTACGCCCTTTCTCTCTACCTCCATACTCAACTGGTCCGTTCTTCTTTTCTTTTGCTATGCATCTACCATTTTTTAGGGTTTCAATTGGCCAAATGTGTTAGTTGATATTATTATTGTCAATCTACCATGGTAGAACTGAACATATCTCTTTATTTCTCATCTTAAAAGTGACGGAGTTGCAACCTCAATCATCAGCTGAACTGATCAAAATTATGGAGTACAGGCTTACAGCTATTGAGCACAGGAATGCTTATCTTCAAGGCATAATTAATCAGGTAAGATCGATCGAGTCTCATATATGTTTACTAGCTGCTACACACTAGTTAGTCTGTGTGTCTCAGCAATCTGAGTGTTGAGTAGTTTCAGTTTGAGTTTATGTACTAATATCATCTATCTATTTCTAATTTTTTGTATTGAATAAAGACAGCCAGAAACCTCACCAACTGAGTATTCAAGAGCCAACAAGGAGCTTCAAAGTTTGAATGATAAAATGGATCTCATATGTAAGTTGAGGACAATAGAAAAGGTGTGTTCTTATGCTTTTGAATGATTATTAATTTAAGTTGATGTTATCACTTATCAACCTGTTAGATAGACAGTATCAATGGTAAAATATTGCATATCAAAGCAGAACAAGTAACAAAGGTTTTGGAAGAGAGAAAGTAACTGTTGATATGCAATATTTGATCTAGAGAGAAAGTACGTCATGGACTAGGGATGTTAAATGGGTCTGTGATCACTGGTTGTTGGGTCGAACCTGATATGAACCCGAACAAGGACCAATAAACATAAAATTTTGTTTTGCATATTGATACTCCGAAAATAAATTTACAACCAAAAATACAAATGCATATAAGATAATTATGTTTAAACTATACAATGAGATGCTCATTTCTCTTCTATTGTTTGAATTTTAGCATAAAATACCCTATTAGTTTAAGTTATGATGTAAAAATCATTTCTTAAATTTTCTTTAAAAATAAACCGGTCAACCCGTGAACCCGCCAGGTCAACCCAAACATGGCCCGTTTAGCTAAACGTGTTCGACCTGTAACTGCCCCAAACCCGTGAATTTCGTGTTAGGTTTCTGTCATGTTTGTCAATGTACTCACCAATAATTTGAGAATATTTGAATTAGGCACTAGCATGGGTGCTAATGTTACAATGAAAACTTCCTGGTTTCTTGTCTCATTATTGTCTTTCCTCAAAAAAAAAGAACTGCTATTTTTTTGCTACAACCCAAAGATGTACTTCTATGATTGGTATCTCATGTCATCTTTCAGCTGATTTGGGTTCTGCTATCATGTGTGGTATCTGATGCTGATGCTGATTGCTGTGTGTGGTTGTAGGAAATTGGAAGTTTGGAATCACTAATGGGCGATTGTGAAGAAGATAAAGACATGCAAGCCATGGCATATGAGGAACTGAATCAAGCCCTAAAAGAAGAACAAAAGCTACATAACCTGCTGCTTAAGTCTTTACTGCCTAAGGATGATGCAGATGTAAGAGATTGCATTTTGGAAGTTCGAGCAGGTAACAGTAACACAGTCATTGATGATTACAGTGTTCTCGAGCATAGTGCCAAATCTTACTTATGCAATTTAGTTATTTTGATTTTGCATCAGGGACTGGAGGCGAAGAGGCTTCACTGTTTGCAATGGACATCTTTAAAATGTAATAGTTTAGATTTTTCACTGAAATATTAAAATGTTTCCTTGATTTCTGACCTTTGATGTTTCAATCACACCAGGTATGAAAGATACTCGCAGAAAAAGGGTTGGAGATTTGAGGTGGTAGAAGTCACAGATTCAAATATGAAAGGATTCAAGGTCAATTTTCCTTTCTTTTTATTTATTTATTTTGGCAAAACAGGGAATTTTATTTGATCATTCAACAGAGAGATATGCATGATCGAGGGTGTTCTATTTGGCAGGAAGCGAGTGCTGCAATATCCGGGGCAGATGTTTATGGAAAACTAAAATTCGAGAGCGGAGTTCACAGAGTGCAGGTTCTTTATCATTTCAATTAGTAAATTTGACTGCTAATGTGAGACATTCGTTCTTTAGCGTTTTTTTTTTTGCAGCGAGTTCCCATCACAGAGAAATCAGGACGTGTTCATACAAGTGCCGTGTCTGTTGCTATCCTTCCCCAGGCAGATGAGGTGATCGATGACTTTACTAAAATAGCTGCCTCTCTTAATTTGTTAAATATTTTTTAAGGCGCATGTTTTTTAAAGGCGTGATTACACATATCAAAGTGGTGTTTTGCAGGTAGATGTTCAACTAAGAAATGAGGATTTGAGAATCGACACATACAGGTCTGGTGGATCTGGTGGTCAACATGCAAATACTACTAATAGTGCAGTTAGGATCACACACATTCCATCTGGCCTCACAGTTGCTATACAAGACGAACGCTCACAACATATGGTAAATCACTTTAATAAACTTGCTGCAATCATGCAACACGCCTACCAATTTTTGTTTCCTTTTGGTTTGTTAGAACAAGGCTAAAGCACTTAAAGTATTGTGCGCGCGACTGTATGAGATGGAGAGATGCAGAGTTCAAAACAGTAGATCAAAGCTAAGATCAGAGCAGGTATCATTATTAGACAAATTTATTCAAGTTCTGTACAAATAGTGGAATTGAAAATCAAAATGTTTGGTGTTAACAATATTTGACATGAAAGCAGATTGGTAGCGGGGATAGATCTGAACGTATACGCACATACAACTTTCCACAAGGGCGAGTTACAGATCACAGGATAGGTTTCACTCATCATTCCATCAGTGATGTGATGCAGGGAGAGAGCTTGGATTACTTCATTGATGCCTTGCTTCTGCAGCAGGAAATGGATGCAATTGCTGACTTCACTGCTACCTCAGCTCATTGATTCTGTTCTTTATACCCACAAAATGTTTTTTTAAAGGATATTGTAATTGATGTTTTTCAAACATTCTTAATAATGATAAACTAGTGAATCACGGTATTTGTGTTTGGAATGGTGTACAAAATCTCTAAGCAGAAACCAAGTCATTTGTGACAAAATCAAAATGCAAGAAACAAACATCTAATCATCGTCACTTTCGTCACTATATGAAACAAGCCCGCCAGTAACAACATTGTTAACAGAAACCGAAGGTTTACATGCTTCAGATGTGCTAACTTTTGCCTTTTTAGCTTGAGGTTTCACTTTTATAACTACTCCCAGTGGGCGGGCGCGTGGTTTCTTGTCTCCAGATGATTGTTGCTCCTACAAGCCAAGTATATATAAGATTATCCAATGAAACACGTATCACAGAAATTGGTCGTAAACATAACACACACGAATCAAACCTGAGGTTTAGGAGGAATCACTGGTGTTTCCTTTAGCTCTTGTAGAATGGTGGATTGTGCAGCCACTTGTTCCTGCATAATACATCAGAAAATGGTTTTATAGGGACTCAATTCTATAAAACCATACTGAATTTATGTTTGTCCAAACAAAGCATTGGTAACATGATCAAGAAAGACATAAATCACTTGTTAATATTTAAAAAGGTCAAATATCATTTTTTTTAAGATCAGCATGCTTACCTGAAAACTCCGCAGCTGTTTGGCTTCGTCATCTGCTAATTGCTGCTCATACTCTCTCCTTGACTAGACAAATAAATAAATTTTCAAAAACTAATTTAACTGAAATGAAGTAACATCAAAAAAGATAATCACCAGCTCCAGCTTATCAAGAAACTCAGTCTCATCTTCATCCAATGCTTTTGGAGGTCCTGCAATAATAAAATATAGAAATGAACTAATTAACCATCTTTCCAAAGTATACACACTTCTTTACGATTCAGCAAATAAAAAAAACTCCGTGAGCCCACTCAGCCTTTATAGACAAAAGTATATGACTACTTCTACACAAATCATGATGTTCATGAAATATACAGCAGGCCTAGTAAGAACAAAGAACAACTACAATCACAAAGAAAACATGGATCCCTGAAAGAAGTAACGATAGTTACTGGCACTCACTATGCTTGAACCGTTCGTTGAACTCTGCATCTTTTTTGTCCTTATTTTCCTTTAAAATCTGCACCAAAATTTAATTAAGTCAAATCATTATCTGTTTATTGAAAAAGTTACAAACTAATGCAAAAGTAATGCACAGAGAAAGTCAGCAAAATGTGCCACAGGTTATTGTATAGCACAAGTTTAATAGTATCAACTATACTATGAAAACCAAGAGTCAAAGAAAGGATCATAAGCAGCTATGTTGTGGTCTAAAAGTAGGAACGAGATCGACCTGAGCTAACATCAACATAACAATACGAGCCAAGCTGACTACAGCAACCATGTCCAATCCAAGCTGGAAGCTCAGCTCATACTCAACTTGAGTCAGCTCGAGCCTTGTTGAGTTGCTCGTCTTTTTTTCATTTTTTTTAATGTTGATGATTTTGTTGTTAGGTATCACCCGAACACAAACACGCAAACACACGAATACTAGAAAGCGGTAAACAAACACACAAGATTTATAGTGTTTCGGTCAATATGACCTACGCCCACTTTGCTACAACTAGGGTTTATTATTAAGGTGCTCAAGGAATTACAAGTACAATGATCACTATATATAGACTAAATAAGATTAGGGTAAACGAGTGAACGGGCCGGGCTAGGGCCGGCTGGCCTAAGCCTACACATCCCAACATTTGTATGTTTTGTTTTTTACAAGTTTCAAATAACAAGTTAACAACAATCTCAAATTATACAAGTCTCAAATAACTCACAGTAGCAGCCTCTAATAGACTAATATTCTTATAACATATTATCCAGGCAAGCTACCTTCACCTCGTACTTAGCTCTGGAACTTATACGAGCCAACGAGCGAGCTTACTGGAACTTATGCGACTTTAAGCCAAATAAGCTTGAGCTGAATTGAACGAGTTCTGAATAAGCAAATTGGCGAGTGAGTTGTGATATACGAGTTATTTATCCGGTCCTATCTGGAAGTGAAATCCATCAAGAACACAATTTAGGTAGCCAAGCGTAAACAGGTCCTACAACATAAATCGCATTCTTCTTTCATATCTAATGCCTACTTGCTCAAGAATAATAAAAACCCTATAAGGTATTATGTATTATTAATCAACTATTTATAAAAGTACAATGAAAATGAAAAGGAAACCTAGTTAAATCATTTATCATGATTATGATAAAGATAAATCACAATAAACCCTAACTGACACTCCCATGGATTAAGTGGAAGTAATGAATTAAAAGCAACATAAAGATGAAGGAATGAGTTAAGCTTGATATATATATATATATATATATATATATGTATGTATGTATGATTGGAAGGGGGGAATGTAGAACCTCAAAAAGGGGGCGATCTCTTTGGGCCGTTCCGTCCTCAACCCTAGGTCCTCGAGTTTTCTTTGCTTCGTCCAACTGTTACACAACACCAAAATCACAAAGGGAAAATTAGGGATTGAGATTCGTTGGGTGAATAAGCAAATAGTTTAATTATGTTAGCGAAGATGCAGTCATGGAGAAAGTAATGAATGTTAATTTGTTATTACCTGCTCCTGCGATACAAAATTCATCAACCTGGTTGCCGGACGGAAATCATCGTCCGTCATCTCTCCTTTTCGCGCCGATTCTGCCTTCAACCTTCTTCTTTGGGTATGATTCCGAATTAAGGATATTTTGGTACCGCTTTTTAAACCGATTATTTTCGACGAGTAATATATCACTTTTCTAGTTTCTACACAACTCAATGGACTCACTTATATCTAGTTTTGAAGAAAAAACATAGTTTATAATCATGACATATATGATCCTAGGATCTTGAACGTTCGCGTATAACTTGATTCATATAGATGCATCTTATACGCGACCCTTTCGTATAAGACTTCTACTTATGTGCGGACCATCATGAGGATGCTATGCTTTATCACATTGCATACTTAAGAGTGTTTCGGTGAGGAATTGAGCCGTGATTTGTGGACCTTTCCAAGTTTTTAAAGGTTCCAAGTTTATAATCTTAAATAATTATATTGTTTATATTTTTTTTGTTTACTTTTTTCACATTATATATATGGTTGGGTCAAACGAATGTTATAATATCGAAAACAACTTACTATACATGCGTTGGACGATTCTACCCACATGTTTTGACCATTGTTAGTCCTATGAAATATGTTAGACATTGAACCGTTTGCCGACAACCTTTGAAACATTAACCTACATGGTGGGACATTGATACGGTTAGTAAGGTTTTTTTTTATATAAAGCAATAAATGTATAATTTTGACTTCATAACTTATTTTATAACTACTTATCTCAGTATGTGTCTTTAAACATTAGTTTCTTATGAAGTTACACACTTGTTCTTTTAAGTTTGTCTTATTTCATAACAATTAATTAATACAAAAGAAATACGTATGATCCTAAAGCGTTGGCAGGTTTGTTCCGAAAGTTTCTACATATAATCTGGAGTAAATTACAAAAATCGTCATTTATGTTTATATCATTTTTCACTGTATGTTCTTTAACCCAAAAAATATCAGAGATCATCCTTTATGTTTAAAACCCTTACACGTCATGTCCTTTAGCCTAAACGACGTTAACTTTTAACGTTAGATCTGATCATGTGGAGAGTAATATGATCATTTTATTGTTTCAGGGACTATTTGTGTAATTAACTAAGATACTTGGGTTTAAAACAACCTCTCTCTCTCTCTCTCTCTCTCTCTCTCTCTCTCTCTCTCTCTCTCTCTCTCTCTCTCTCTCTCTCTCGAACAAGCCCTAATTGATCATCAAGATACCTCTCTAAAAACTCACTTCCACCACCACCACCACCTCTCCTCCTTCCACATCCTCTGCCGGACTTGATGGCACCACCATCGCCAACCATCAGTCAACCACCACCACCAGCCAACCACCACACCACCCCCTCCTCTGATCTGAGCACCACCACCAGCCGACCACCGTCGCCATAGCACCCATCGAGCTAGGGTTCCGACGACGAGTCCGTAGCGTCATCCGGCCACACAACCCCCTCTTCCGATTTGAGCCACACCCGTCGTCGGAACAAAGAGCCACCACCATCGTACGACACCACCACGTCGTCATCTGATAGCCTACCCGACGAGCGCCGCCGCCCGTGTAGCCTCTGTCTAGTCGGAATCCCGCTGCCGTCGTGATCCTTCATACCTGTTCCTGAACCCTAACCACCGCCTACCTCCGATTACAGCCTCTAATCGATCGGATCTTGGCTGTTCTTCCCTTTCTGTTGTGAATAGAGTGAAATCTTCCCCTTTCTTGCCCTTTCGGTTGTGTGGTGGTGGAGGGTGGTGGCAGTTGCAAGTGGTGGTGGGTATGCTTCTTGCAGGTGTGTGAGGAAGGAGATGACAATTTAGGTTTATATATATTAAATTTTTAATTAAAATAACTTAATTACACAAATAGTCTTTTAAAATATGAAAAGACCATTTTGCCTTCACGTGAGTGACACATGACTTGAATTAACTGAAAAAATTAACACTCGTTAGGCCAAAGGACGTAAGCCGCAAAAAAATTAAACATAAAGGATGATACCTGATAATTTTTTTGCTAAAGAACGCAATCTAAAAAATGATATAAACATAAAGGACGATATCTGTAATTTACTCTATAATCTGTTATTGAGAAGTTATGGGATTCTGATGTATTTTATTGAGAAGTTATCTATTGAGAAGTTATGGGATTCTGATGTATTTTATTGAGAAGTTATCTTTAGATGTAAAAAGATAAAGCTAAAAGTAATTGAACATGTTGCTATAAATTACATAAATGATTGTTATAAATCACAAACTACAGAGTAGTCCCTTTATGTTGTAAACAAAATGTGTGTCAATTCTGCTTATTTAAGGATTCATGTGGTAAAATAATCAAATATAATTAGTTTAAATACCAAACTACTTATTTCACCTGAAATAAGACAAATGATCATAAGCAGTTTGCTTCCATCCAAACACTCCAACTACTTATCTTCCGTTTTGAAACGGAGTTAAACGGTTTTAATAGCCAATCCCAAACACTCTCGTAACAACCAGTTGAAGCTCTAAACGCTGCACGCAAATTTCTCATGCGTTTTACCTCAAGGACCTCTTTCATATGCATGTATATTACATGTTACAGAAGTTGCACAAAGGGAGGAAAACCATCAGGAAGGTGCAGGCTCAAGAACCTTAGATACATTTGAGATTTCTGATGGTTCCTGTATGATTACATCATTATCTGCAAGCTTAAGATCTGAGAGTGTGTTAATCAGTGATTCAGGTGTTCCCGACGTTTCATGTTCCCTTATGGTACTATCTGTTGATGATTTTCTACTTTCTACCATGAGTTTATCCAACTCATCTTCAATATCTTCATCAAAGTCTTCATAAGACGAAATTGACCCTAGAAGCCCACAAATAAACCCATGTACGAACATATTAGAAGTTAGGACCATGATGAAAAATATGCTTTGTTATTCTTAATATTGAATCAAATGTGGGAGTACCTATGACTTTTTCTACTTGCTTTTGTGAATTGATTGTCTCATCAAGATCATCTAAGCAATGCTGCACTTCTTCTATGGTGATCGTCTTATCCTTCATTGCCTTCGTACCGCTTTTAATAGCTTCAAAAACCTGCCAATAAAAAGTAACATATGAATAGAGGTGGCAAAATGTGTGTGACGGGCGGGTTGGGTAATGGGTCAAAACAGGTAATTTTAGTATATACGTCGACTCATAAGCAGCTTTTTCTTGAAGAAAAAAAGTACAATAGTTACTCCGTTAATATGGTTACAAAACTATATTACTGTAAAAATATTTAATTATATTAAGTAAACGATATAGGAGGTCGCATGTATTAAAAATCACTTTGAACAACTTTTGACCCATTCGACATGTTCCCTTTTTAGCTGATATTTATAGGACCCGTTTGAGATAACACATAACCCAAATCGACCCACTATAAGTAAACGGGTCGAAATGGGCACCTCTACGACAAAGCCCAAAAAGTTAAAGATAGTTCAGTGTATCACCACCCTCTTCAACTGGTAGGCTCCACCTATATAGAAGTGGTAGAAACTGTTTCCATATTAAGT
The DNA here is from genome assembly GCA_023525975.1 of Smallanthus sonchifolius. Taxonomy (NCBI): domain Eukaryota; kingdom Viridiplantae; phylum Streptophyta; class Magnoliopsida; order Asterales; family Asteraceae; genus Smallanthus; species Smallanthus sonchifolius. The sequence continues at coordinate 87,102,990 of CM042030.1, read as the reverse complement.
GGGCGTTATGCCGTTATGATTTGCATAAGTTGGCTTTACTACAAACACCAATTTTTAGACTTCTTTTTACTATTTACCCCATAAAAGATTAAACAAACCTCTTTTGAATCGTCAGCATCTGTTATGGCTCTGAGGACTTCCTCTACTCGCCTTAAAAGCACATCACATTTATCTCTACTTTCAGATGACAACTTCAGCTCCCTCGCGTGCCTCCACGCACTAATTTTGTTCTCTGATTTTAAAGAAGCCAAAGCCAATGTTTTGGACCTACATAATAGCACATGTCATCTTGAGGAATCAAAACAGTGAGATTGGCAAAGCACAATATCTATTATCTAGACTATCACCATTGTAAAACAGTATGAAAGGATGCTATGAGAAGTTAAATCATCATCATAAAGATGAATACTTTTTTATCAACTCTTGTAATCCATTATTATGACTAAAGTTCCAAGATTGTCAAAAAAATTAATTGACTAAAGTTCCAACCACGTGCCAATACCCCGCATCAGTTGTGGTGTTTAAAGCTTATTAGAGAAAACATTTGATAGCAAGCAATGTTTTTATTACTTCTTTGCATATCGCGTGCAGCTGATATGGTTCTCTGACATGGAGTATAATTGACCAGACAAGAGGACAGAGAACTTTGTTTATTCACAAATTTCAACAACAATAACCTCATTTCGTCCGATAACAGAATACCTATCCCCCACAAACATGAAACATTATATAAGTTAAATGATGGAATCCATATCAAGCAATAATTTCAGCCACATTGAAAGTATATGAACAGCATATGCTTACTTGTTACAAAGTTGATCGATCATATCCATTTGTAGCTGGAGCTTCTCTGCTGTCCAATTCAAGTGCAGAACATCATAATCTGAACTTGTAGTACCAGAGACTGTTTTGGAAGAAAGAGAGACCTTCACACCCTGTTCAGATAATATTATAGTAATCATTGCTTCAAGTACTGTTTTGGTAATAGTGATGGTTCTAACATAATAATAATGATGATGCAGCAGTACCTCTATAAGATCATTCCGCCTGATCGCAAGGTACTTTGCCTTCCTACATTTGGACAAATGGTTCAAGATCACTGATGCTTGTTTTGGCCCTCCACAAATCACTTGAAATTTACTCATTGTGATGATGCATGAAGAAGTCCAGTGATCTTCAGATAAAAGCTTGACAACGTCATCAGATTTCTCCTATATTTCAGAAAAGGTTGGCTAGAATCATTACAGCATAATTAAGATGAAACGATAGAGTTCACTAATTCAAGGCCTAGTTTTAAAAAAGCGTGTGGCGCTCCGATGCGTTTTGATCCCAAAAGCCAATGCACGATGTGCGCGCATCACGTATCTGAGCCGTTGGTGGTTATGAAAATACTAAAAAAATATTTATAGATAATATTTTAAATTAACTTGTTAACTTGCCAATACTAATATATAGGACATTTTCATCGTCTCTGGTCAAATTTGTTCAAATACTCAAACCCATTGCTTAATCGATGGTCAAATTTGTTCAATAATATTTGAAAAACTCAAAAGACACATTGAAACAATGGTCTGATTTGTTCAAATACCGGTCAACTGCATGATGCGTCGCATCAGAACGCATCACCACGCATCACACGCGCATCATGGAATCGCATTGCATCAACTACAACAATGCGATCATATGCGCGCATTTTAAAACCAATATTCAAGGCGTACCTGTAAGAGCGTTGAAACGATAAACTCATCTTCTGATGGAAATGCCGACTTAGATATAGGAAGCAGCTGTCTTACTTTGTGGAACAATTGAGTGAATTGGCCACTTTTGGGATCGACAAGATCTCGGCTACACAAAAGGTCGCCGGAATTATACATTTCAACCTGGAAAACGAAATAAAACCCTAGAAATGGTAAACACTACACTGCGCCAGAAACAAGCATGGTAAATTACCAAAGCGAGTAGAAAGTAAAATCAAACCAAAACATTGTCGATGCATAAAGGAATCAAGCCTCCCTGGTTAAACCAGACACTTCTAACCTACATAAAAGCAATGAGCAACATGAATTGATTAATCAACAAAAGAGGGGTTTTCCTAGAACCCTAGGTTAAAATTGAGAATCAGGAATCGCACCACTGACCACTGAAGGACGAATGATGAATATGTCGAGATGTCGAGCGATGTTGATGATTAGATCCTTCCAGAAGTGGTACCTTGGTTCCCAATCAGACCTCTGGCCACTGAAAGCCTTGAACCTCGTAGCCACCATCACATCGGAATCCCAATCGGGGACTTCCTTTCGTATCAGTTCTCTCACCCTGTGACTTGCGTCTTCCATTTTCCTCTTCAACCTCTGCAACTTCGAGTTCGTATTCCATTCACCGTATCCTTTTGAGTGCTAATCAAACTTGACTATAAAACGCACCTTACTTCCAATTCTTCTCTTTCTAAAATAAAAAAAAAATAGGGTGATTCTAACCACACACGGAATATTGCTAATTGGACCCGTCGTCGCCCTATACGTCCTTGTATAGGGCAATACGAGGGCGTATAGAATTCAGTCACTGCCACAGAATGCCACGTTTCATTCTCTGTCTGGCGGCTGGTCCAATACATGGCGTATTGACCTATACGCAGCGTATGAGGCACGGGTTATATTTTTGCTTCAAAAGTTGGAAGAGTTGTTCGTTTATGAATCCTATACGTGGCGTATTGAACTATACGCCACGTATAGGTATTTTTTATTTAATTATAATTTTTTTATTTTATTTTTATTTTGTTTATTTTTATTTTAATTTATATAATTTTGTTAATATAAGTTTGTTATCTATTTATAAATTTTATATATATATATTTTTAAACATTTGTTATATTTTTACAGTATAAACAAGCAAAGTATTAAACATTACAAACCAAACAAAATATTAAACATTACAACCAAACAAATTAACTAAACATTATATACATTACATTAAAAAATTAAATATATATACATCAAAATGTTTTACATACATAACAACGAAAGAAACAAAATACAAATAAAATAACTAAAGCTAAGCGGGTCCGCCGTCACCCTGACCGCCTCCGCCCTCATCCTGACCCGCCACGCCCTCATCCTGAACGGGGTCGTCCGGATAATGACGTCGCGGTGGTAGTGGGCGTGGCTCGATGCCGGCGGCTCGTGACAGATCAACGATCTGTCCAACCGCCCACATCATCAGGTCCTCCATGCGATCGAGTTGACGACCCTGTCGCCGTGAGTCGGCAACAAGGCCATCAAGCAATGCCTGGGTAGCCCTCTCCAGCCTAACAGACCGACGTGTGTCGGGGATGCTGTGGCGGATGGTCGTGGATGGCCTCGACATGCGGCGACCCGTCCTCCATCGCCACACCATGTAGCGGCTGAGGCATAGGCGGGTCCCCCTGTCCAGGCATCTGCGGCAACGGCACCGGGACCCAAACCTGGTCCTGGACGGCCCCTACGAACCGAAGGCCCTGCGGGAATCGGTGCGTGATGCGCATGCCGCTCGCCGTGCGACGGTCTAATCGGACAGGGGGAATGGCCGGTGACATCGCAGGCTCATGCACGTCAAATGGTGTAACCGAGCGCATGATCTGCGTGATGAAAGCACCGCCATACAAAAGTCTGCGCTTCTGCCGCATATAGGCAGATGCAAAATAAAGTGCAAGGCACGTCGATAGGTCGCACCGCCTGCTAGTAAGCAGACAATAGAGAAAGAAGAGGTCTCTATCGGTGCACCACTCACGGCTTTTCAGACGCGGTGCGATCGACGTCGAAATAAGCCGGTGCAGATATCTATACAAAGGGTCTCTAATACCCGAGACCCTCCCCTAGGTAACCAACCAAGGACTATCTGAAATCAAGCCCCAAAAAACAAGGAGTTCCTCCTTGTCCACCTCCGTCACCGCCTCTTCAAAAAGTGGCGTGACCGTCTCAGGCTCATGGTAGAAACCCGTCGTGACGGCCCACTGACGGAGGGTCTGATGGTAAACGATCCCAAAGATCGAAAAGGAAATATGATCTGGATCCATATCCGGCGCCTCCCCGGGAAGAGGCTCTAGCCCAGCCTCTGAGAAGATGAACGTCGAAAGAAACTCGACGACCACCTCTCGGTAGGTCTCCGTGAACGATAGATCAAAAAGACACAACCATGGCGTGTCCTGGCCGATGATGGCCCTAGCCCGGTCGGCCTCCTGTACCTCCTCGAGTAGCGCCCAATCAACTGCAGTCCCTGGACCCAACCGCACCTCCCGGAGCTTCTGGCATCGGGCATACGCCTCCGAGTCAGCCGAAAAACCCAAAAAAAGGGTAGTGCGCAAGATCGTCTAGCACCTCCATATGAATATCATCATCATGATCCGCCATATCTGATAAATAATAATAATATATTGTTTTTAATTTTAAATAATAAAAAATAAATAATAATAATATATTGTTTTTAATTTTAAATAATAATAATATATTGTTTTTTATTTTTAATAATAAATAATAATAATAATTAATTTTTTTTTATTTTAAACCTATACTCCACGTATAGCCTTATACGTGGCGTATAGGCTGTTACCGGGTAAACCAAGCCATACGCAGGGCAACCAAGCCATACGCAGGCCAGTTACCGGGCAAACTTAGCCATACGCGGGCCAAGTTGCCGAGAACATGAGCCATACGCAACGTATATATCTATACGTGGCGTATGGCTTGATCGTCTTCCTCAGACGAACTATACACCACGTATAGCCCTATACGTGGCGTATAGTTCTTAAGTTTCAATCCAAAAATCTCTAATCTACCCAGTTTTACCCGCTAATATTCAATATAAACCTAACATTAATGATCGTGGGTGTAGAGACGTACCTTTTCGAAGTTTTTTTGAGACGACAATCGTAATCAACGAGCTTTTTTGCCGGTCGCGTATGGGTTTGTGTTTGTTTATTTTGTGTCGTTTGGGTCTGTACGCTGCGTTTTCCTGGTATATCAAGTGGCTATACGCCGCGTACAGATCAATACGTAGCGTATAGCTACCAACCTTTGGTATTCTATACGCCACGTATTGACCTATACGTGGCGTATAGCTACCAACCAAAATTATAATTAACTATATTAAATTAAAATTAGTTATATTTAATTAAAATTAATCAAAAAATAATAAAATATTAATTATAATTAACTTAAAATTAATTTAAAATAATTAAAATTACAAATAATTAAAATTTAAAATAATTAAATTGACCCTATACTTAAAATTAATAAAAAACTAATAAAGCATCATCCGTAAGTCGTGAAGTATTGTGGAAATGTAGATCCATTAGTAGTCATTATTTTCTTAAATCGTTCAATACGATCACTGTATATATTTTCCCATTTTGCTGCATCATCATTTCGGTGCAAATTCCAAAGTGCATTCGGCATGGGAATCGGAAAATCTCCGTCTAACTTGAGGTGGATGAAATGAGCCCTGTTGACGTGAACTAATGATACAGTTTGATGTTGAGCGTGAACGTTTGGACCAAACCACAATGGAAAAAATGTTTGATTACCGGCGATGCTTAAAAGATGAGCAATCACCCCAAATCTTTGAGCAATTAGGAGTCCTGTGTATGGCATCGACATCCAACGACTAACTGGTGCGGCTTTCACATCCTGCCAATCTATTGTGTGACGTAGCATATCATACTCTTGAAAGGCGACTCTGTAAAAAACAGTTCTCCACCATTCCTCTTTATTGTCCATCTCCTGTAGAAGTTGTTGTCTGATAAAAAGCCACCGGTTTTCATTTAACCCTAAGCCCAAAGCTACCGATCGAAAACCACAGTTACCGTCGGGATTTACATCCTGTATATGTGAAATGTACGGATGAAAGACAGACGGTATCAAATCCTTAAAACAATTTATATTGTTAACCGCATCTTTCCCCATAATCAATGGAAAACCAAGATAGGCGTTATCATCTTGTGGTTGCTTTCCTTTACCCTTCGTTGGACGACGGTGTTGAATGACCGAACTCGCTTGTATCGAGTCTTGTGACGCAATGTACGAGCTGTGTCTCGCAGGGTCACATTTGCTTTGTTGGGATCCTGTGAATGAGCTGTTTCTCGCGACATCCTGTTTCCTTTGTTGTTGCTTTTTCAAAGTTGGACGACCGCGAGTATCTTCTTGTACCACAGGCGCTTTCTTGTTACTTTTGCTCGGAAAGACCACCCCTGCGATTCTCGACAACATACTTCTTTTGACCTGATCATGTTCTGAAATAATTTTGTTTCTCACTTGACCAAGTACTTTATCTACGTCTACATTTTCATCATCGACAAACGACGGTTTTAAATCAAGTTTCCTCAAGAAGACGTCCAACGCATCTAGCGCGATTCTGCCACATGTAGCTTCGATACTTGCCAGACGACAAGCACACGGCAACCCACATGTAACGAACCAAAATCCGGGTTTCGTTTTCAGGTAAATAAAGCATTTTAATAAATATTATGGTGAAAATAATATTTATGAAATAAGTTGAAATAAGTAGGTTTCAAGTTAATAATGAAGTTATGTTAGTTTTAACTAACTATAGAATGAAATGAGTGAAATGAAAGTTAAGGGGCCAAATGTGTAAATGGCAAAATCTGCCATATTGACTAGCAAAAGTCAAAATAAACCTCATTTGTGTTGTTGAGGTCGTTTATGTTCAAGAGAAGAAAAAGGAGAAATCTCAATTGAAGCTCAAATCGTGCATTTAGAGCTTGATTTGTGGGGGTTTTGGCTTGCACATCACTCTCCTAACATCAAGTAAGTGATTTCTTTCCTTTGATTTCACTTTGAATGTGATATTTGGTGGGTTTTGAAGAAATCCAAAAATCGTGTATGCATGTGATGAATTAGTGTTAGATTATTGATAATCTAGCTAAACTAAAGTTAAAGAATGATGATTAACATCCTAGAACCCTTTGATTTTGATTATGAGAAGTTAGGGTTCATATGGTGAAAATTGGGGGTGTTTGAGTCATAATGTTAGAATGGTGAATTAATGAAGATTAAGTGTTTTTAAGATGTTAGACACTAGAACAAACACCAAATTAACTTAATAATAATTTTTGAAAGAAGAATTAGTGTTAAGATTAAGTTAATGAAACTCAAGTAGGTGAGTTTGTGGTGAAAGAGGGTGTTTGGTTATGAGGATAACCCAAACGGGTCAATTTGGGTTGGAATTGAGAAATTGAGTTGTGAACTCAATTGTAATGAAATTTTGGTATATGTTAGATTACTAAACTAGGCGAATGTGTTTAGGTAATCAAATTGCAAAGCTTGAGAGCGGTGCGGGATCTTCTAACCCGAAAGGTAAGTGCCTATGCACTTACTTAGTATTGATGATAAATGGTGAATTTTGTGAATTATGTGTTATGTGATTGTGAACATACTTGTGATATGATAAATTGTGAATGATTTAGTATGTACAATGAATGAATGTAGTTATAGTGTTAAGCTATAATGGAAATGGATTATGTGTTGATCATAAATGAAACGGGGATAAATGAGTTTTATGCAAGGTTGTATGTATAATGTGTAAAGTTGCACAATTTGTTATGTGGTATGAATGAGCATGAAATTGTATGCATAATTGAAGGAATGTAGTTATAGTATTTATACTATAATAAATATGTTGATATGTAGTTATGGTCTATGAACCATAATGGATAGAATGGATATGGAGTTATGGTCTAAGTACCATAATGGATAGAATGGATATGGAGTTATGGTCTAAGCACCATAATGGATAGATTAGTTATGGAGTTATGATCTCGTATCCTTTGGGATATGAAGTTATGGCCTACGTGCCATAATGGAAATGGAAAAGTGATAATGAAATGATGAAAGTAACTTGTAGGTGATATACAAGTGTATGAAATCCTTAATTGGCCAAATGGGGGTTAACGGGTCAAATGGGTGAAAGGTGTGAAAACAAGTTGTAAATACTTGTTGATTGTGTTTATCTCATTACTAATGGTTATAAGTTTATGTGGTTATGCAGGGAAAGCTCCGAAATAGGTCAAGGTCAACGTCCAAGCTTGGAGGGTTAATGGTTATAAGTTTATGTGGTTATGCAGGGAAAGCTCCGAAATAGGTCAAGGTCAACGTCCAAGCTTGGAGGGTTCTCGTATGCATTTTTGGTATTTTGAGGATTTTTGTAAAATCCTTGTAAAGTGGTGTAATTTGGCACAAAAGTTATGTTTTGATGTAATCATATGTTGTCATGATGTTTTTGGTCAAAAATATAAGGGTTGGTAAAGTTTTGATGTTAAGCAAAATGAAAAAAAAAATTGCTAAGTATGAACTGCAGAAAAAGCTGGAAACTTTCTGTGAAAAAGGTCTCCTCGCGGGCCGCGACGGGTGTGGTCTATGTTTCTCGCGGGACGCGAGAGGTAAAAAAAAAAAAAAAATTTCTGGGATTTAGACTTCCGCGCGTTAAAGCTTTGTTTTTAAAAGTGGTGTGTTTCACCACAACTACTGAAAAGTTGGCAACCACACGTTGCATTTTGTTTCCGTATATGTGATAACTTGTACCACTCGTTTTCTAACAAATTTAGAGCTTTATGTGAAACCTTACCGTGCAGGTTATCAAGCAATTCAATAGCTATGTGACTATCCATTTTTCTTATGAGGCTTGTTCCAAACGCAAACTGTAATTGATAATATTGATTTGTTACAATTTCATCAACAAACCCAACAAGTCTATCTAGGGAGCTGTTAGCATTTCTAAGATAACTCTTTAAAAGCGAATGCTGGCTCTCGACTCGGTTCGTTGTTTATTGACCAAAATTGAGGTTTTTGTTGGACCAGGCGGATACAAACTTTTCTTTATACGGGTCTAACCAATTTTTAGTCACATAATGTATAACTCCTGGAAAAATATTGAATAAATATTTAAATATTTAATAATTATTCAATGTTGGGTATAATTTTGAGACTGATGCTGTCAATCGAAATTACAGTATCGAAACTACTAGTTTCGGTTGAACTTTTGTTCAATCGAAACTACTAGTTTCGGTTGAACATTTGTTCAATCGAAACTAGGTAGTTTCGATACCTGTTTTTCAGGCCCATTGTGCGGTGGCTTGGAAAACAAGGCGCATGTGCTTGGCCTCCTATATATATCAGATTATGCCCTAGGAGTGAGTGTGTGTCTGTAGAGGGAATCACCACCCCAGGGGGAGCTCACCCTGGGGTGAGACTAATTGTTAGTGTATGATCGAGCGTTTATTTTCATTTCAATCAAAGAATCATACGTTTTATGCTTTCAATTATCCGGATCCAGAGATTCCGCCTCTCGATCCAGACTGTTTGAAGGATTTCTCCGCAGATCTGTTCTTTCAGGTCTGCTCAGGACCTACATTCAATACTGAAAATATTAAATATTCAAAACTTACTTCCTCGTTTGGCAGCATACAGTCGTTCGTAAAGTCGGTTGAAGTTGTACTGGTATATATCTGGCGTGGGAGACTCACATAATACCGACCATGAATACTTGAAATTTGCCCAGTCTTCGTCTGTAAATGATGCCCTGCAATGTTTTGCGATATTCTCGTGTATGTGCCACCGACATAGGTTCTTCGAACAATCCGGAAATATTTTATCATATGCGTTCATAAGAGCTTTGTCCCTGTCTGTTACTATCACACGCGGCTCCATACACTTTTGCAACATTGCTTTTATTTGCAGTAGCACACAGACGAAGTTTTCCTCTCGTTCTTTTGATATAAATGCATGAGCGACGCAAAACGACTGGTGTGTGGAGGTCACACCGACCACTTGGACAAATGGAAGTCTATACATGTTTGTTTTGTAAGTCGCGTCGATCATCAACACGTGCGGGAACGCACGCCACATCTCAAACGATTTCGGATGAACAAAGAATATCTCCTCCACAATATTTGTGGCATGATCTTCCCGAGTATAGTAGACGTATTTTTTAGAAGAAAGCAGGTTTTCCAGAATCTGCATTGGAGTTTCACCGACTCTCGTTTCGTTTTTTTATCTTTTGTATCGCATTATAAATGTCTTTTTTAATGCAACTACTCTCTGGGTTTTGTTCCCTTATAGTTGCCAGAATGTTTCGTGGCAACATGTTTTGCGAATACAACTTCGCCACCAAAAGTTGTTCCGACTGAGACAGTCTCCTCGCAAAGGAGTGCGCCTCAAGATGTTGACTAGGATCGTGGTTATGACTGTCATCCTTCACCGTTAATTTCCAATCACCAGTATTTTCTTCGTACTCTTCTTCTAATTTAAAGGGACAACCTATTTTCTTGCTACCAGCACGTTTAACCGTGGCAGTAGACGCACGTTCGCCGTGACGGTCACACACAAGCCACACCTTGATAAACGCTTCCGTCGGATCGTCGCCTTTTCTCCTCGATTGTCGGGTGACAAAGACGTAACCATTCTCACGTCCTATCCTGACCGCCCAATCCACCAACTGTTCACGAGACTGAAAATTCTGGTCAGTTTTATACGACACGTTTTGATGGTTTTGTTCCTCGTCTTCGGACACGAAGTTGTCGGTTTGTTGTGTCGGGTATGAGACTTCACCGTATACGTAGTCGTTCGTGGGCTGTGTAAGGTAAGACGGTTCACCGTATACGAACTCGGGATTGCTCAGTGGCTCGTTCAAATCTGGAAGCCTTACTCGTTGATGAGAATAAACGTCGGACGAGACCTCCTCTCGGTTCACCTCTTGAACGCCAGAACTTTGCGGGTTGTTTTCCACCGACTCGTTAGAATATACCTGAAAACCGTAGTTACCATCCCACCACCAAGACTTGTTTATAATTTTTGTGAGATTGTTTGGAATTTTCTTTTGAAAGTATACGTTCGAATGAGAATATCGTGTGTCATTAAATACACAAAATTTGGGCCCTATACGCATCGTATAGGCCAATACGAGGACGTATAGCGTATGAGGTACTTTCTGCAACTAGTCATCCATCACATCTCTATACGCCGTGTATAGGTCAATACGAGGCGTATAGCGAGGTGATGGATGACTAGTTGCAGAAAGTACCTCGTACGCTATACGTCCTCGTATTGTCCTATACGATGCGTATAGGATTGGAATAACCATGTTGTAAGAAAATGTCCGGTATGAGAAATTGTGAAGGGCTATACGCATCGTATTGCCCTATACGATGCGTATATGGCCAAGTCCAAATAGCAATTCTCGTGTACCATTAGTAGTCCCCTAAAAATAATATCGTAAATAATGAGGTAAACACGAAAACGTATTTTTAAAAAAAAGTTAAAATATATCATATTTGACATGACTCGGTTTTAAATAAAATTTACATTAAAATGTAGACCATCTCAGTTCTGAATAAAATTTTACCGAAACGTAGATAAAAATATAAATAAAGTCGTGCTTCGGTCGACCGAAGACCATAAAAACAAACACTGATACCGGTAACGATGATACCAATAAAAGATAAAAATATAAATAAAGTCGCGATTTACATCGACCGAAAACCATACGAACGAACACCAATACCGATTATGATAATACCAATACCTACAACGATGTTGTTTGATGAGTATCGGTTCGGTTCGTTACGATACCGGTACTCCCTATAGTTTACGATACAAAAAAAATGAATTATTTACACTGATGTCCCATGTGGTTTACTCAGATTTCACTTTTGTCCTATAGGAATGGGAAACTATAAGTTTGGCCCAATAGTTTGCACTATTGTAACACCCATTGCCCCTGGGTTAGATATCCGTTAATTTTATCCTTTAAGTGATATAAAATTATCAAAATACCCCTTACATTAAAAAAAAATAAAAAACAAAGATTATAAATCATAAAACTCATCCCAAACACTCGATTTCTTCATACCCAAACTCCCACCTTCCTCCACCACCTTCATCATTGAGCTTGAGGGTTGGACGCCTTGAAACCACCTCAGCACCATTGTTTTCTCGCATCTATATAACCAATCCCTTATCCAATTCATATTTCATCTCACCATTCAAATTTTATCTGCCCACAATAATGGCGTTTTCATCTTCATCTTGCTTCTTCACTTCCTCCAATTTCACTGTCAATCAACCGACGTCATCAAGCTCCATCCGCTACGGCAAACCTAAATCACTTCCGATTTCAGCTAATTTTGCCACTGCGACAGCTCATACATCCAGATCTACACATTCCTCACTATACGAAGTGCTCGGGATACAAATCGGAGCCGATACAGTGGAGTGTAATATTTGACTTGAAACTTGCGAGAGTTTTGCAGATTTTTGGAAATGCAAAACTTTATTTTGACCAACATAAATGAATCCTAACGTTAATCTCAACGTTAAGCTCATACTGGTGGAGTGTAGAATTTATTTTGACCAACATAAATGTTACTTCGCCTCCTTTGCATTTCCAAAAACTGGCGGCGTGCAGAAAACTGGCGAGAGTTTTGCATCCAACCACACTCCCACATTGAGCTTGAGGGTTGGGGATGAAGTGTGGTGGTGGAGTGTGATGGTGGAGGAAGGTGGGAGTTTGGGGACGAAGAAAGGGGTGTTTGGGATGGTTTTATGATTTATAATCTTTGTTTTTTATTTTTTTAATGTAAGGGGTATTTTGGTTATTTTACACTCACTTAACGGATAAAATTAACGGACATCTAACCCAGGGGCCATGGATGTTACAATCGTGCAAACTATTAGGCCAAACTTGTAGTTTCTCATTCCTATGGGTCAAAAGTGAAATATGGGTAAACCACAGGGGCCATCCGTGTAATTAATTCAAAAAAAATTGATTTTGATACAACTCCGTTTTCACAAAAGTTTATATCAAAATGTTGAAAAAAAATAAAGAGAGTTACGTATATTATATATTTAATTAGTAAAAATTAAATAAGCTAGGATTTTTGACAGTAAATAAGAATATAGATGCTTAACCAAGGATCAAAATGGCTAGGATTTTTGTCACTCTTTAAAAATATGCCATGGGGATATCATTCATGGTAACAAGTATTATAGGTAAATAACACATGAAATATCGATCTCTCTTTTAGTGTCAGATAGGTAAATAACACATGAAAAATGATATTGTTAGATAGGCAAATAACACATGAAAAACACATATCATCTATACTATATTATAAATAAAGGTTTCCCAATGCCACGTGTTGTCTCCATATTCATTCTTAGAAAATTTTTCCGCCTCTCTCTCTTAATAAATACACTTCTATATTTACAATAATAATATATTTTTAAACAAATTATTAATTACACTAATAAAACACATTTATTTTAAATTATCTAATATTATAAGAAATTTTGAAATATAATTATCTAGCTTATGTTTTCAATCAAATAGTAAATGAAAATCAAATTACATTGAATAATACTTAATGTATTTTTGAAACTCAATCTATACTATATAATAAATAAAGGTTTTTAGTGTCACATGTCGCTTTCATATTCATTCTCATCATGTTTTTCCCGCCCCTCTCTCTTATTAAATATTAATCTAATTATGGATACTAATTATTTAATTATGGATAATAATTATTAGACATTAACTAAATGAATTTAATATGAACTAACATTTATCAATTATATAAAAAAATAATACTCGACTGGAAAAAAATATTTTAAAAATTAACTTAACAGAATTTGTAACTGTCACGTCAAAATAGTTTTTTAAAGACATATTTTGATGCGCGTATGTGTTAACAGATTATATTATATGTGTAATACACGGGTTTATTTAACCGGTGTAATACATATGTTTTTAAAGACATAAATTTTTATTACTTAATATATAACGTTACATTAATTTATTTAATTCGTGTAATACACGGGAGTCTAACCTAGTTATATAATAAATGTTACATATTTTTTTGATTTTGTTTGATATTGTTACTATATGTATTACATTTTTCCATCTATAAAATATATATATAAAGATTTAAAAATTTTATGTATTAATATTTCTTCACCCTGTGTATTACATAGGTTCTACACTAGTGTATTATATAACACTCTTTTTTTACAGTTATTACTACATGGATCTGCATGCCCATGGCCATGGAAATTGATTCCACAATGTGAACAAGAGAAGCAAGACAAGAAGTCTGATCAAGAAATAAATATTATAAAATTTGCCACTGATTTATTGAGAAGAATTGGTTAACCAAGTCAGTTGGGTCATTCAACAAACAACAAAACATTAAATCTTTTGTATCAACTTTACTACCTGTGATTTGAATTGAGTATATATGCATGCATCAAGGGCAATTATTAACCCACACACCAACATCATAGTAACTATTAAAAACTCATATCACTATCTCTAATCATCAAACTCATAACTTTCATATACTTGAAGCAAAAGGTCACGACAAGGTACCACCGCCCCAATCTTGATACAAGCCAAAAACGCACCAGCAAGCTTGCGATGAAGGCTATACACCTCATCGGGTGGTGGTGTTATTCTATGTCTTAACATGGTTCCACCGATGTTTGAAAGGCTTTGAGTTACGTTATTAGCACGGAAATCGTAATCCCCGGGTTTGGCAAATGACAAACCTACAACAAAAGCCGCCTGAACATGTGCCTCCAACATTACCTCTGATTCCTTTCCCGACAAGAAACCAAGTCTCTTTGACATCTCGATTACACCTTCGCGGTTACAATTTGCACATGAAATGAAACAACCTGATTCATATTATGGAACTTCATTAAGTAGAATGCTTTCTAGATATTTTCAGGGTTAATTACATAAAAAGGGAATAATTTTTGGGTTGATTTATGTTTCGAGTAACCAACTTATTTTTGGCCATAAACAAACCACCAAACTTTGAATTATTTAGTGTAGGATTGTTAGTTTGGGTACTCAGATTTATGATTTAGAGTTCTAAATTACTTAATGGTTTTTTATTTGGGTGCTCGGATTTGTTATTATTGTAACTATTTATTTAAATTACTTTAGGGGTTTTTGGATTTAGGTATTCAGATTGGATTTTGGGTTTCTACCGATTTTCTCAGATTTTGTTCATGATTTCTTGAGTTCTTGTTTCAGATTTGTTGTTGGTGGTGGCGGCGGAACATGAACATTAATGATGAACATTAAGAACATTCAAGAATTAAAACAAAAAATAGTTTATTAAAAAGAACATATTGATATAAGAAATAAAATGATAAAAGAAAACCTAACCAAAACCTAAAGTTGTTATAATAGTTGTACAAATGTTTTAAATAATTACATTAGTTGTTATATTGTACAAAGGATTGAAAAAGTTTATAAAAAAAGAGTCTAAATAATACCAAGCGCCAAGTAGGCGAGTTACTTGCTGACTACACTTTTTGACTAGTAACTGTATGGATTACCTTGAATCATAAACATGTCAAAATTTGATAGCTTTTTATGGCCAAAAATAAGTTAGTTACCAAAATAAAAACCAACCCCAAAATTTGTTAATTTTATGCAATTTGCCCTTATTTCAATAAAGTTGTGTTTAAAGAAAATCTTATTCTTGAACTGTAAACCAAAATCACAAAAGCTACTCTTAATAGTGAAAAACAAAACTCACCATTCTCAAGTAATCATCAACAAAACGCTTAGGGTAACTTCGAGCCGCACCAAAGTCGATGAGATTTATTGATCGTGTAGCCTCGTTATACAAAAAGTTACTCCAATTAGGATCAGATTGAATAAAGTAGAAGACAATATAAGAAACAAAAAGGAAAAGTTCACAATATGACTTCACATTTGAAAGAAATAAATAGAAAGATGCAGAAAAGACATGCCTGCATGAATCTGAATACAAATAGCTCCATTAATGTAAGCTCAAGCAATTTTTTCCCAACATAACTACGGGTTTCTCGATCTAGAAGTGCAACCTTATCAATAGGAATTCCTGTAGCAAGAAAAATATATTTAGAGCTCCAAAATAATGCATCTTCAGTCTAGTATTAGGTGTATATCTTAAAAAAAATTAAAAAGATATGATAATGGTTTTACCATAAACAAGTTCTGTGGTAAGAACTTTTTTACTTGATAGTTCATCTACAACGAATGGAACATAAAACCTGTCTGCGGTTGATAGCAATTCGCGGAATGTTTTCTGATTTGATGACTCCAACTCGTAGTCACATTCACGTGATAATTCTTCTTTTGCCACCTGCAAAGGGTTTTAGATTCAATCATAAATTGGTTTTCAGAACATCTTAACAATCGTATATTTCAATATTAAGTATTGAGTAAGTTACCGTTTGCGTCCCTGTGGTTTACACGATTTAACACAATGCGTCCTTAACACGAATTTTTAACGCTTTGAGTACCTGTGGTATACAATCTGTAACACTCTGAGTCCCTGGACCTAACTTCGTTAAAAAATTCCGTTTAAATTCAGGTGAAATGTCCGTTACACCCTTTTACTGTATAGCAGTCTGTGTCCCTGGAAACATGTAATATCTGTTTCTTGCCTACGGTCACCACATTACGATCACGTGAAACCTACGGATCATTTCGTGAACTTACGGAATCATACGGGACGTTTTAGGAAGGAATCGGACCTCGCGTATTCAGTGTCCCCTTCTCCCGACTATATACGTGAGATTTCGATTCGTTTATTTTAACGTTATTATAATTGGTGATATATTAGGTTATAACCGGGATTATAATTTAAATAACGAGTTTTAAACGTATCGGAGACGGATCGTGTTTTAAATATATAAAAGACGGATTTTTAAAATAATAAACAACAATCAAAGAATATAGGTTAAAAACCCTAATTTTTATCATAATAAATGATTGATTTATTTTATAAAAATACATTTTTATTTTAATAATTAATGACTATAAATAATTTTGTACGAAAAGGGGGAGGTTTTAATAAAGTTATAATTATAAAAATACCATCATATGACAATTATTTAGTAATCATAATTATAATATATATATATATATATATATACATCTCTTTACAGAATCGAATTACAAAATCTTAAAAATAATCAAAATATAAGGAAAGGAAAGAATTTCCTAATGAATTTAAAAAATTTATAAAGTGCAGAAAATGTGGCAAATTAGGCCACAAGGCAAAAACTTGTTGGGTTCGAAAGAAACTTAACAAAATTGAAAATAGAGAATTAAGAGATAAGATTAATGAAGTCTTATTACATGACAGTTTTGAAGAAACTGATTCTGAGCAATCTTCTTCTGAAGAAGAAAAACTAAATGTTTTAAAATATGAAAGTTTTGATTCATCTGAATCAGAGAAAGATCATTGTCCAGCAAACTGTAAAAAAGATTGCTGCAAAAACTCTTCTGAAATGCCAGAAGAAGAACTTTATCAAATTATTTTTCAATTCCAAAATATGAAAATTAATGTTTTAAGCAACAAGATTTTAGATCTTTTAAAAGTTATAACTGGTCCTCAAATAAAAGAAAAATTAATTTCTGAATATCTAGATCAACAGAGGAATGAGGAAGCTTCTTCCTCAAATAATCCTCAACATGATTTAAAACATTTTTCTCTAGTTGAATTAAAAAGGCAACTAGCTAATAGAAATCAAACTTCTAGACCTGTTAATATACAGGATTTAAAAATTGAAATTGATAACCTAAAAGAGGATATCAAAATTCTTCAAAAGAATAATAGGAATCTAGAAAAAAGAATTTTCAAAATTGAGATTCCTCAAAATAAAACCTTTGAAGAAATCCCTCAAGGAGGATTTTTAGAAAGTATTGTAGATATTATAACTACACAAAAATGGAATATTAAAATAAAACTTCTCATAGAAGATAACTTTTTTATAACTGTTACAGCATTAGTTGATAGTGGTGCTGATCTAAATTGTATTCAGGAAGGAATTATTCCAACTCGATACTTTCATAAAACCTCTCATAACTTAAGTTCTGCAGGAGGAGAAAAATTAAAAATTGAATATAAAATACCACAGGCTCATATTTGTCATAATGAAACCTGTATTCCTACTAGTTTTATTCTAGTAAAGAATCTTACTAGTCAAGTTATACTTGGAACCCCTTTTTTAAATAAAATATTTCCTTTAAAAAATATTGATAATAAAGGGATAACTGGAGTTTTCCAAAATAAAGAAATATATTTTCCATTTATTACAAATCCTTTTTCTAGGACTTTGAATAATATAAAAGAATCTCTTTTATAAGCAAAAATAAATCAAATTGATTTTTTACAAAAAGAAATATTTTCCTTAAATGTCTAGGACAGGATAAATAATCCTAAACTCCAGGATAAGATCAAAATGATCAATAATCAGTTCACATTACAAATATGTAATGATCACCCAAACGCTTTTTGGGATAGAAAGAAACATATTGTTTCTCTTCCCTATGAAGATGATTTTAATGATAGTAAAATTACTACTAAGGCTAGACCTTGTCAAATGAATTATGAATATATGGAATTATACAAACAAGAGATCAAATCTCTTCTTGACAAAAACCTGACCAGGAGATCAAAATCCCCTTGGTCTTGTACTGTCTTTTATGTTAATAAACATTCTGAAAAAGAAAGAGGTATTCCTAGATTAGTTATAAACTACAAACCTCTTAATAAAAATCTAAAATGGATTAGGTATCCTATACCTAATAAAAAAGATTTATTAGACAAATTATATAGTGCTATAATATTTTTAAAATTTGACCTAAAATCTGGATATTGGTAAATTCAGATAAATGAAAAAGATAGGTATAAAACTGCTTTTGAATGGAATGTCATGCCTTTTGGGTTAAAAAATGCCCTCTCAGAATTTCAAAATATTATGAATGATATTTTCATTCCTTTCAGCGACTTCATAATAGTCTATATAGATGATATCCTAGTATTTTATAAGGATATTGAAACTCATTTTAAACATCTTGAGATATTCAAGAATATAATTATAAAAAATGGTTTAGTCATTTCCAGACCAAAAATGATGCTTTTCCAAACCAAAATAAGGTTTTTAGGTCATAATATTGAAACAGGAAACATAATTCCTATCAACAGAAGCATAGAATTTGGGTCTAAATTCTCAGATGAAATATATGATAAAACTCAGCTTCAAAGATTTTTAGGAAGTTTAAATTATATTCTCCCCTATTATAAAAATCTAGCAGAAGATACTGCTATTCTTTATGATAGATTAAAAAAGAATCCTCAGCCTTGGACAGAAAATCATACTAAGGCCATTAGAAAGATTAAGCAGAAGGTTAAAAATCTTTCTTGCTTAATGATAACCAACCCAGATTGGGAAAAAAAATTATTGAAACAAATGCCTCTGATATAGGCTATGGTGGAATCTTGAAACAAATTTCACTAGTAAATAAACAAGAAAGTCTGGTAAGATTCCATTCAGGAAAATGGAATAATAGCCAGAAGAACTATGCTACTATTGCAAAAGAAATTCTAGCAATAGTAAAATGTGTTTTAAAATTTCAAGATGATTTATACAATCAAAAATTTATTATAAAAACATATTGTCAAGCAACAAAATTTATGTTTGCTAAAGATTTTAAACATGATGTTTCAAAAACAGATGTTTGCTAGATGGCAATCTCATTTAGCCCATTTTGATTTTGAAATTAATTATAAAAAGGATAATGATAATAGTCTCCCTGATTTTCTTATCAGAGAATATTTGGAATAATGTCTCATACAAGCGGACCAGTTAAAAAGGCTCTCCTTGAAATTCAGGAAATGATTGAGCATCACACTCTTTAAATAATTCAACAAAGAGTGATAAAAGAAGAAATCCAAGAAAATAATTTTCTTGATTTAAAAACAAAAATAAACATGATTAATAATATTAATCGTCGTATTAATTTTATCAAAGAAAAGATTCGTGTATTACGAAATCAAAAAATAATTATATCATGTGATTAACTTTTTCAGAAATGATTCCTTGAGAACAAGGAAGAAGAGGAGGCAGAGGAAGATCTTCCCCTCATAGAGGAAGAGGTGGTTACAATCCACATCCAAGAGTTATATCTCAAATTGGAAATCAAAGGCTTATAGCCAAAAACATTGCTTCATCATCCGGTTCATCAGCCAGACCAGATGATATCCTTTATAAGGAGTTTCTGGCTTTTAAAGCCTCGAAAAAGGAGTCCAATAAAGACCCTGAATCATCTGCATCATATGCAAAGACTGTTTCAAATGAAACAGAAGATGATTGGACTATAAATCCAGAAAAAGAAGTCATACTTCTTTTAGAGAAAAAAGATATTAAATGGAAAGATAATCCATGGCTGTTAATAAACAGATACATGGATACAAGATTCTATCCTACTGAGGCTTATAAGCCCAGAGTTTTCTATGAACAAATTCTTATGAAAGAACATTGCGAAATAGAGCATTATCATGCTGGTTTGCCTGATGTTTATAACTTCAGCAAAATTATTATTAAACAGGTAATATCTGTTGAAACTTGGGGAACTTCTCCAATGAAAGAAAGGGAATTATTACATCCCCAAACAAAAGCTCCCATTAAATATAATTACTGGGACTACAAAAAAGTCTTTTATAAAGTTTTTTATATGAAAACCCTAAGCAGAAACATTCATGGTTTATAAAGATCTGCTCTCATGTTTATAATCAGGATATTCCTGTCTGGTTTTACAATTGGTGGCAATTCTTTGGTCCATCAATTAATATACTTCCAAATTTATTCAAGACTCTTTATAAACAATGGGCGGAAATCTCTCCAGCCCTTATAGAAGCCCAGCAGGAGGATAGTTTCATAAACAATCTTCCTACTCTACATTTTTATGTTCAATTCAGTATCCCATTGATCTGGAAATGGACCCCTGAAGTTGCTTATGACAATCATAACATCCTCTGTATCCAGAGAGTCTTCCATACAAAATTTTGGAAGAAAATGACTCTTATAAATCCTGATGGCATCATAGAAAGCCATAACACTATTAAAAAGATCGAGAAGACGATCGAAGAATTCCAAGAACAAATTAATAGTCTCCCCCAGAAAGAGGCTCCTAGTCCCTTTAAACATATCATTCGAAAGATTCAAACTCTTAAAGGTACTGATCAAATCAGTAACAAAGAGATTATGGATTTTTATCTTTCTGAAATGAAGAAAGACATGATGAAGAATTTCATAAATGAAGGAGTATCTCCTTCATTAATGTCTACCTCATCACAAGCAGAAGATGATAATTTGACAGAAGAAGCTCAGTCAAATAATGAAGACCCGATTGATGAAGATTATATCAATAATGTACTCATAGAATGCAAGCAAGCCTTCCAGCCAGAAGCATCTTCTGAGAAACAAAAGTCCAAAAAGCAATAGGCCCCACAGACACGTGAAGAAAGTCTCCACTGATTAATAAAGTGGCCGACAAGATAACTCGCTCTGGAATCATAATTGTCAGCTACTATTTCCTTTATGAAAAGTTAAACAAATTATTGTAACTTACTATTTACTTTTTGACAAATGTGTCATGTAGGTCCCATATGAGACCATAGTGTGTCTGTCTTTTTATGTTCTCCTCATCTATATAAGAGGACTTAGGTAGTTGTTTAAGGACACATCGCAGAAAATCTGCATTTCTCTCTCACTCTTGTATACAACCCTTCTGAAATAATATCTGAAGTTTGAAGTTACAAGCTTGGTGTTACCACCCCAAAATTACTGGTAAAATTTTAAATTTATTTTCTTACTTTATGATTGCCTCTTTCAGAGGCTAAGCCTTTAAGTGTTGATATGCCATGATAACTTGAACACTAAAAAAAAGTATAAAATTGAAAACGTTTTTGAAAATATTTTAAAATAGAGTTTAGACAGGTTAAGGACAGAGTAGAATTATAAGATGGTGGTTGAATGCTTGGGGACCTTGTAGCCGCTAATGCCGAAGAATGGCGCAAAAGCTTTTTATGGTCTGACCTTTACTAACCTCATCTTAGAATGATACCCTGTACTTGTAAAATATCCTATGGTCTAAAATTTTGAAACGTTTTTAGATGTTTTTAATCTTATACAATATTTTGATTATTTTTAAGATTTTGTAATTCGATTATATATATATATATATATATACATGGGTAAATTAATTGGGTTGAAAAGTAATATAAAATCATTTAATTATTTTTAGATATATTAACCTATTTTCATAAATGTATATATATATATATATATATAACATATAATATATATATATATACACACACACATATAAAAAGGTTAAGTAATAAAATAATATGAATATTATTTTTTGACAACATATTAATTATGGATTTACTTTTAAATATATAATACATATATTTATCATAAGGATAAATTGAAACAAATTTTCGGATAAACGAATACTGAGTCACAATATTTATTAAAGATTTTAATAAATATAATAAATTTGAACAACAAGTCGTATCACCAACGCGACCGGGTCGGGCCCTTGTAGATTATTACAAGACAAGGGTCGAGACCTCATAGTATTGGTCAGGTGACCAAACCACGCTGAAACCATCTCATAGGACCTAAGGTGTCTTAAATAATTTAGGGCACGAATAGGTCATACATTTGTTGGACTTACCGTACATCTCAATCACTCATCACCTCGATAGATAAAGGTGAGTTTTCACGACCCCATTTTACTATGATTTAAATGATTTTAGACATACGGGGATAATACATAGCTCATATTTTGATACGAGTACATACACTGATTGTTGCATGAGTACTTACTGTCATACTAAGTCCCTGGGAATACTATAATCGTTAGCTAATTTAGACGTGGAACGCATGAATAAATCTATTTAGGTTGACACCCCCACCCGTGGTTAGTCGCGCTAACCTTGATTGGAGGTCAAAGCGGGTGCATACTGTCCATACTCATACTTACAATGTTTCATGACAGAACATTGGGCGGGGCACATCAGTACTCAGTCAAGTGATGGGTACATCATACATAAACGTCAAGTGTAAGTTATGGTAGTTTATGGTAACAATGCTCATACATAAGTATTGTTTGATCAACAATGCTAATCATACTGGAAATCTCGTAGTCCAGATGAATCATATTTTACTGCTTACTTAAACTCGTGAACTCACCAACTTTATGTTGACATTTTAGCATGTATTTCTCAGGTAACTAGAATCATGGTGCATGGGCATGCACGCACGTAGAACATCTTTTGAAGTAATCGCGGTATAACCTAGGGACATCTAGGTCTTAGCCGACAAACTTATTGTATGAAAAACCGTATTCTCTGGATGTTAAGTATGGTACTTTTGGCATGTAATATCTTGAAAACAATTTGTGTTTTCTTGTAACAACTTAGAATCTTTGATTATGGATGTTATTAGAAGTCGTTCAATGTAATCAAAAGCTATGAACACCGTGAATCGTTACGCCCCGTGTTTCTGCCCTAGGCGGGGTGTGACATATAGCATGATTCTTTATCATGTTTTCATATATCCACATTTAGCACATATTGCATGATTACTTGTCATGCATAGCATGGTCTTTTATCATGCTTTAATCTCATCCATGTTCTAATTCCTCATAAAGGTTTCTCTATGTTATATTAAAGAGATTTATATATAGGGTCCCCCACAACGTTCCCACCACCCCTTTAATATATCATAAATACTCCTTTATTTAGAATTAAGCATTCCATCATGTATTCATGTTTGCTTAGCATGCATTTGTACCATGTTATTTATCCTTAGTCTATACCCCTAAACCTTTGTAATTGTTTCACCACGAGGTATCAAAGAGGTTTATATATAGGGTTCCTCGCAGCGTTCCCACCACCCCTTTAATATCTCTGATTACTCGATTATTCAAGTTTAGTGTTTAGACTAATTTCCTCATACCCCGTACCTTAGTTCAGAAAACCCGATTAACTAACCCGAATAACACCCCTATACTGAGCAAATACAATACCAAGTCCATCGAACAGATAGACTTAATGTTTGTGCCAATGTTGCTCAGAGTGCATTACTATGTTATCTGTTTTAATCTGAAAGATGGAAAGATTGACTTGATTTACAATAGTATAATCGACCAAGATTTTGAAGAAAGATACAATAAGGCCCCACAAATGCTGGTAAGAAATCAAATTTATCTTAACTTATATATATATACATGTATTTAGGGTAAGGATCGTTTGTTAATCCACTGTTATTGTGTTAACCCAATTAACTTCGTCAAAATCAATCCAAATCATTATTTTATTTAATAACATTATTACACCAATACAAATTCATGTTCTTTTTGTATTTTTGTAAATTCTCAAATGTAAGGGAGCTTACACCAGCGTAAAAATTTGCTGAAAACATAAAACATATATTTTTCATCATAAAATTACACTGGTGTAAACTCATCTTACATTTACGAATCTACAAAAATGCGAAAAAGAATATATGACATTGTATTGATGTAATAATGTTCTTAAAAAAAATAATGATTTGGATTGATTTTGGCGAAGTTAATAGGGTTAACACAATAAAAGAGGGTTATTATGAGATCTCAATCATATATTTATACATACACTAGGTTAAAATCTCGTGTATTACACGGTTGAATAAATATAATATTATATATTAAATAATAAAAAAAATATTTTTTAAAACCTTGTGTTTTATATGGGTTGAATAAACCCGTGAGATACAATATAATTTGTTAACACATACACTCGTCAAAATATGTTAGAAGATTTATTAATACAAAGATTAGTATTTAAAAAAAAATATTATTATTAAAATATAAAGGTGTATTTAATAAGAGAGAGAAGTGTATTTAATAAGAGAGAAAGGCGAAAAAAAAATAATGAGAATGAATGTAGAGGCGACACGTGACATTGAAAAATCTTTATTTATTATATAGTATAGATATATGTAATTAGTATTAGTAGACTAATTCTCATATGTTTGAAGCGGCACACTTTGTTTGAGTTCTTAAGGAATATAGGCCACCCAATCAGCAAAAAAATTGAAAATACTGACATCACAAGAGTAGAAATGTCTTAGACATATATGGGAGCACATCCATGGAGTTGTGGTTTTTCATATGAAAAGGAGTTAGGACAAACAAATAACAGAGCTGAGATTTAAATATTTGTCAAAGATACTCCTATCAAACATTAACTTGGTAGAGGATGACCTCTTGAAAAAAGCAAAAGAAAATGAAAAAAACTCTAGATAAGAAAAACATACAATTTTTTATACCCTCTCATATTCTCTCGAAATTTAATGGCAATACCATGGACTATAATTGAAGAAAAAGCTCTAGCATGTGCGTGGATCGGTATTTCCCAGGATGTCGATACCGATAACTCGCCAATTTCTGTTAGTTTTTGGAGGTGTGTTTCGAATCGTTTTCACACAACAATGAAACGCAAAAAATATCGTACGCCTCATCAACTTAATTGGAAGTGGATAGATTGAAGACAGAAGTTGAGGAGGTTAAATGTCATGTACAACAACCTCGATAATGAAACAATAGTTGGTATGAGCGAAACCGATATTTTGAACATGACTAATGACAAATACAGTTTGGTAAACGACACGGCGTTTTCCCATACGGCGGCATAGAGAATATTAAAGATCGTCCCATTTTTTTTAGTCAAACGTGATTTTTATTTGTGAAATATATATTTTTATTAGTCTTTTAATACTTTATTGTAATTTCTTTTACTAATAAATCTAGTTTTATTTATTTGTTTATATTTTTATCTTAATTTTATATTTATTTACTAGTTTTCAATTATATATTTTTTTATTTTATATTTTTAAAATTAATTATTTTAAGTAGTTATTTTTATTTAATAACTTAAAAATGGTTTAGGGATGAATTGAGAAAAATCTCCCCTCGGGAAGGAATGAAGAATTTAGGAAGAATTACGAATGGATGAAAAAATTGTTGTGACATTGGTGTTGCTTCGAGGATGGAAAGGGTGTGAGAGGTATATACCCTCTACCCTAAACGATTAAAATTGGTTGGGCGTATTAGTTTGTCGTTAAAAACTTATTGTTGAAGTCGCTATAAAGATGATAATTCTAACTTCTAATTTCCATTTTTGTGTGTGTGTTAATTTTATAATGTTTTTTTTGGTAAAAGAACCATAGAGACAGCTTAGATTTACCAAAGCCCCATGTGCAAGGAGACAAAATCTTGGTTGTAGCAATTACCTTTGCAAATAGACAAAATGGTGGTCGTTACTACCACTCTTTTATTTTGAATATATCTCATTCATTCCGTATCTACTTTTATATTCCATTTAAACTTTTAGAGTAAAGTCCGGTTTTAATCCCCATGGTTTGCATCAATTCCCTATTTTAGTCCAACAGTTTAAATTTTTCATTTTTAATCACCGTGGTTTCATTTTTGTTTCAATTAAAACCAGATGACTAACACCGTTTGATTTTCTGTTAAGTTTTTTTATAAAAAAACAAAAAATACCCCTCTAATTAAAAATACCCACCCCACTATCTTCTTCTCCATAAAAAAAACCCTAAATACCCAACCACCTCCACCACACCCCCACACAAATCCGGCCACCTTCACCCCCTTTCGAACCAGAAACGATATAAGCAAATCGAGGAAACGTTGACGAGGTGGAGGCGGTGGAAACTGGATCTGTTGTTCAGCGCGGTGCAAACTGGATCTGGAGGAGACGAGGCTGCAGGAGGGGGAGAAGCAAGGGTGTGGATGAAGTGGTGTCGGTGACGGGTGGCAGTGAAGTGGTGTCGACGGCGGGATGGCGGTGAGGAGATGAACATCATGAAGATCTGAATTGTTTCAAGTTCCTGCATTGGTTTTTGAAGCCAGTTTATGCAAATCATGAAAATCTGAACCATACTGAAACAGAGAATTTAGAGGGAGATGAAAATTGAAGGGTTTCGTGGGCATCTAAATGAAGGAACAATGTCTGGGAATATGATTCAAACCAAATCAGACGAAGAAGAAAAAGATGCGGGTCGGGGGCATTCTCCAAACCAGAAAGGGGCTTTAATTTAGGGTTGGAAAGAAAGGGGAAAAGATCCGGTGGCGGTAGATCTAGGTGACTGGCGGCCCACGGAGATGGTCTGATAGGTGACGAAGGTGCTGTTCGGAGATGGCGGAGAGAGAGAACACAGATGTAAAGCATCAAGAAACTGTCACCGCCGTTGATTTGGAATGGGGGCACCACCGCCACCATTTATTTGGGTTTTGAAGCTT
Source organism: Smallanthus sonchifolius (assembly GCA_023525975.1). Classification (NCBI taxonomy): domain Eukaryota; kingdom Viridiplantae; phylum Streptophyta; class Magnoliopsida; order Asterales; family Asteraceae; genus Smallanthus; species Smallanthus sonchifolius. Next base: position 87,075,783 of record CM042030.1, on the reverse strand, counting down.
TTGTTGAAAAGTCAGAGATCTTGAAAGAGTTGTGCAGTCACAGATCTTGAGATAGTGATGGAGACGATGACAACAAGCTCTGGTGGTGCTCTGGTGTTTGTGTAGAGAGTAGAGAGGGAGGGTGGTTACGGCGGTGGTGTCTAGGAGGTGGTGGTGGACAGGCCAGAGGCGGTGGCAGCAGGTGTCTAGGCCTCTAGGGTTTGGGTTGGGAGAGAAGGTGAGTGTTCCAAATAAATTACATAATTACATAAATCATCATTCAACAATTAAAAATGTTAATATATTACATAATTAGTTTAAGGGTATTTTCGTCTTTTCAACTTAACTTAACAAAATAAATGGATGAAGGTTAGTGGATTGGTTAAAATTGAGACAAATAATGAAACTATTAGATGTAAATCAGAATTTTTAAACTATTAGACTAAAATAGGGAATTGACTCAAACCATAAGGACTAAAATCGAAGTTTACTCAAACTTTTAAGTTTTAGGAGCCGACCACAACAAATGATTATAATAAAGCATATGTTGATGTATTTTAATGTGTTTAAGATAAAACTGGAATGTTCAATCTACTATTTTCATAGAATTGAGTATATCCAAGGCTGAGGAATGTACCGGCATGGAGAGGCTCGTGGAGCTGAGTTGGTATAGCGTGACCCGTGAAACACTGCGCCCCCCTAGCGTGGTCCACGGATCCACGGGTGTGGGTGTTTTCCGTAGAGTTTTCCACAATCGTGGAAAATGGTGGGGGTGAGGGAGGCGGGACCAAGGTGAGATGTGGAGCAATGAGGTGTAGACACGTGGTATTTTTCACGTGAGTGGAAAGTGAAACACCACGCCTCTCATATGTAGAAATCGTGTGAAAATGACATGGCGATACGTGACAGTTTCCACACTCAATATTTCGTGAAGTATACCCCTTAGCCTAATAGTTATGCGTTTTAAAGAAGGAACGATAATTAAGTTTCTTTACTTTTTTACTAAAGTCAAAACAATTTTTTTTAACTACAAAAATCTTTCAAGTTTTAATATTTTTAATATCTTTAAATTTATTAATTCAAGTTATCTAAACAGAAAATATATGAAACTTGATTACTATTTGATAGTTAATATGAGATTAAAGATACTTGGGAAAAAAGTCAATAAATAATAATTAAATTTCATAATTGTTTCATTTAAGTAATTTATTTAAAAAATTACGAAAAATTTCGAATAATATTAAAGTTTAAGTAATTTTATAGTTAAAAAGATATTAGTGAATTTATTGGGATAATATTAAAAATTGGTTATTGTTTCTTATTTTATTTCTTTTAAAACTAATATCTCAAACGACTCTTGACTCAACGATGAACTTATAGGCGAATCCTTTGTTTTACTATGATGTTATTTGAGTTTTCCCTATTTAATATATATTTATTATGTGATTATATCGAATCTAACTATTCAAATGATTAACTTACTTATTGAATTAATTACACGAAACAACTCTATCGTTTACAAGGATTTCACTTATAACCTCTAGGATTGAGAAACTATAAGTTCAGTAAAATAGTTTGCACATTTATAATAGAGATGGTATTGGATTGGATGTCTGTTAAATTTCTAAAAAATAATCAAAACACCCCTTTGTTAAATAAAACAAAGAGTAAATTACTACTTTGGCCCCTATGGTTTAGCTCATTTAACTATTTCAGCTCAAAAAGGAATCTTTTAACATTTCAACCCCTAACGTTTGAATTTTGTAACCATTTTAGCCCCTTACACTAACTTTGTTAATGTTTTCTATTAAGTCTAGGAGTATTTTAAGTAATCTGACACGTAAAATCTATTTATGTAAATTAGTAACACTATTTAATAGTTTGGGGGCCATGTGTATCATTTACTTAAAACAACATAAAAATAAAACTAACATATTAGAGCAGCAATCACAATGTCGTTAAATAATAGTATATTTTTTTAAATTCTTTTCATAATTGTATTTTTTTAGCATAATACGCAAAGTAAATTTTTTTGTTATTTTAATTGTTTGAATATTTATAATTAATTTTAAATATACCGTTGCGATATGCTTATTTTTATTTACGCGGTACGAATTTGGTTCAAATCCGAGTTGGTCTCCATTTCGACGTGAGGCGACGTGTGTATTTTATCTACATTTATGTATAAATTTCGTTCAAAATTGAGCCGCTCTCCGTTTCGACGTAAAATTTGTTCAAAACCGAGGCGTGTCGGATATGATATATATATATTTTTTTTAAATACGCTTTCGTGTCTCTTAACGCTCATTTTTACAATGACAAAATTTTTCCTTTATTTCCAAATGTATCGCCGCGACTTGTTTTTTTATTCAAGTTTCGATATTCAGAATAGAGACATTGTAGCCAACGCTTCTCTTTACGTACTTAATCACGCCTAAAACCCGTCACAATGCTCATATCTTCATTTTATATCGTTGGGATGTGCTTATTGCTATATATGTTTCGGTTTAAATTTTATTTAGAACCGGCCCGTCGTAATGTACGGGTGTTTATCACTAGTTAAAATAATAAATAAACATATGAACTGATGCAAACCATGATTTAAATTTGAAGAATGGAAACAAAAACAATTAATATTATTAAATTTGGATAGAAAAAAACCGAACAATCAAAACTAATATTGAAGTGAACAGTTATGCAGTGTGACTATTAGTTGAACACATGTTGCATTTTAATGTCTTTGTGTTTGGGTGTATGAGTATTTGTAATAAAACGTAAACATACTTTTCTTTAGAACTACGATACATATTAAAAATACACTATTTTTATAATTAATTATATTCTTACAACTTTAAAAATGATTATTTATGTTATTATTATTTTTTAGAGTAAATTACTATTTTGGCCCGATGTTTCGGCTCATTTAACATTAATTATAAAAAATGTTTTTATTGACATTGTGATTGGGGATCTAAAAATGGATCGTATGTTATTATTATTTTTATATTATTTTAAGTAAATGACACATATGGCCCCCAAACTTTTAAATGCTATTACTAATTTACATAAATAGTCTTTATGTGTTAAATTATTTAAATACTCTTATACTTAACTGAAAAAATTAACACAGTTAGTGTAAGGGGCTGAAATGGTTACAGAATTCAAACGTTAAGGGTTGAAAGGGTTAAATGAGTCAAACCACAGGGGCCAAAATAGTAATTCACTCAAAACAAAAGAGTCAAATGTGGGTCCTCTAAACCCTCACCCACTTCATCTTCTTCCTTCTCCACCCATCTTCTTCGTTAAACCCACAACCACAGCCTATCCGCCTTGGCCACCCTCGTCACAGCCCCTCCGCCTAGGCCCTTTATTAAACTCAACGCCTACCCTCCACCGCCACAGCCCCTCCTCCTTGGGCATCACCACCTGATTATGTTGTTTTGTGGCGAGAGGAGACGACCACAAATACCAAACCCGCAACTCCCACTAAACCCCACCCCCACCGTCGAAGTTGTATTTCCGGTCGTTGAATTAACACAGCCACAAACCCATGAGGCCATGACCCCTCTGGTCCCCCTATCGTCGACAAAATCGAGCATTAACGCCGATGGCACTCGTTTTCAGATCGGGTGTTAGCGGCGCTCGTTTTCGGATCTGGTGGCTGGCTGCACTGAAATCAACCATCTCTAGTTGAAAACTTGCAGGGACGATTTTCAGCTGAGGAGGAAACTTAGATCGTTAACGTGATGGTGAGGGTTTGGTGGTTGATGTAGGCGGTGGTGGCTGATGTAGGTGGCGATGGATGCAAGTGATCGTGGCTAGAAGTTGCCGGTGGGATTTCAGGGGGTGGTGGAGGTTTAACTAGGGTGGGTTCTCATAGTAAGGGATTTTATTAAAAAAGGTGGGTTCTATAGAAATTCTAGTTTTTATTTTAATTTTTAATATTAAGGTGCATTTTAGTCATTTCACATGTATTTAATGATCAAAGTTAATAGACATCCAACATAGGGACCATCTCTGTTAAAGTATGCAAACTATTAGACTTAACTTTTTGTTTCCCAATCCTATGTAATATAAGTGAAATATGCGTAAACCACAAGGACCGTTAGTGTAACTAATTCTTACTTATTTAACTTTAGGGTATAGAATAACAATTTATTGATTCAAGTGTTCTAATATCAGTAACCTACTTTTAATCGTCAATATCGTTTTTGAAATTTGGTTTACCTATTATTATTATACTAAACTAAAGGCAACTTGTGAATAGTAAAGCAAACTATCAGGCTGCTGAACCAAGCAGACAGCATGTTGATATCTCTTTTGTTATTTTCATCCCTTATACTATGTATAATTTACGTGTTTAACCCGTTTAAATTATACTAAACAAAAGGCAACTTGTGAATAGTGAAGCAACCTACCAGGCTGCTGAACCAAGCAGGCAGCTTGTTGATTTTTTTTATTTTCACCCCTTATACTATGTATAGTTTACGTGTTTAACCCGTTTAATTACGTACTTAATTTCGTTTTTCTATAACTATTTTCATTCAGTAACTTAAAAAAAAAACGGATTGCACGGCTGCTTTTTTTTCTTCAATATTCAGGTATAATTTTCTTTAAAACGGAGTTGTATTCAAAATCAGTTATTTTTTTTGTGTCGTACCCTATAGCGATTTTCGTTACCGTTATGGTACCGTGACGACCCGATCCTATTATGTATTTTTTTAAAACGGAGTTGTATTCAAAATCAGTTACTTTTTTTTGTATCGTATCCTATAGCGACTGTCGTTACCGTTATGGTACCGTGACGACCCGAACCTATTATGAGCGAACATTATCGGTATTCGCTTTTATCGTTTTCGACAACCCGAACCAATAGCGACCAACCTCATACCGTAGGATTTTGGCCAAAAACGACCCGACTTTCGCGCCGGCCGCCGAGGCGCGAGTGTTCGTTTATACAAGTTTATTCAACTATTTTTTTCGTTCTACGTGTATACGTCCCGCTGCAAAGCGCGGATGACCCATCTAGTTATCAATTACATACATTTATGCGTGAATAGTAACCCATCAATTCCACTCGTATTTAATAAAAAAAATGTTAACTAGCACAACTGGTTATGTGCACCTGCGTACATAAAGAAACTCGACGTAACTTTTTCATGATTGCAGAATATAACGTCACGGTGTGTTTTTTATCTACATTTCGATTCTCAGAAATGTCACGATATGTTTTTTATCTACATTTCGATGAACCGAGCTGCCGCAATACGTGCTAATTAACACTAGTCTTTTTTTTTTCTCTAGGCGTAAAAGTTTACAAGGTCGTGCACTGACGTGACTATATCGGTTTATTAGGTAAGAAATCTTTTAGAAAACAAAAGTCAAAAGTCATAATGATTTGGTCAATGGCCATCTCAATTATTTTCTCTTTTCATAAACGTTTTTTCTTTAGTTATTTTTAAACAACCTATTTTTTCCCACCGGCTCGTCAACCGTCAAGTGTTTGTTTTCTTATCATTTCTCTATCAGTTTGTAGAAAATGCCTACACGTGCGTACGGTGTTTTATTTTATATTTTATTTTTTTAAAGGCAAATTTCTCTATTTCAGCGAGAGTGGACTTGAACTCATGAACTTCTCAAACTTTGATGTTTCTAGAGGATTTTCCTGAGACTACAAGTTTCATGAGTATGGTTACGAGTTAATAAAATAGTCATAAATGAACAAAAAAAAGACTAAAACTAATAGAATTATTTAGTTAAGGTGGTTCATAATTTCTAATAACTATATGTACAGCTACGCAATTCGTTTAGTGAGAGCAAACTCAAGCAATTTTGCTGAGGGGAGACGAATTCAAACCAATTTTACCGCAAAAAAGGTTAAACTTAAAAATGGTATTTAGTTTGATTTCGCTCCCGTGACGAATTGCCTGTTCTACATGTAATTAGCAAAACCATATAGTAGTCTATACTCTATAGTCTATATATTATTCCTAAACCACCTAGACAATCTAAAACCGTTAGGGTGAAGGGGTCATTTACCCATTTACTTATCAAAACTGTTAAATAGAATTCTGACACCTCAAAACTACTCATTTACTTAGATTTTATTGGAAACACCCTACTTATTTACTCATTTTCTCACCAACTTTTTTTTTTAAATTAAACATTTTAATAAAAAACATACTTTTTTATTAATTAAAAATATAAAAGACAACTAAAAATAAGAAAATACAATAACAAGTTACAAATTAAAAAAAATAATACCGATAAATTAAACATAATCGTCTTCCGAATCGCTGCTGGCCCACTCCGGTAGTGTAGCAAAATGTTCAACAAGATCATATCGTAGTCTAAAGTGTGTCTCTTGATCCCGCAATTCATTAATTACACCATCGTCTACTACTTCATTGGTTTAAGGGTCCATCACGTAGTTTAAGTTGTTTTAATTGTTTTTGAATTTTTCTTTAGTTAATGATAAGACATTTAATATTAGTTTGGTAAACTGATTTGAATTGTTTTAGAAATATAAATACCCGTAGGACACTTTATTATGGGATTATTTTATTTTATTTTTGAAGCATATGGAGTGTTTAAGTGAACTCTCTTAATGATGAAGAAGATATATGTACGGTGTATAATGTAACCACACACAATTCTCAATAAAATAAAATATTTCTTCAATTTAATTATGTAAGAAGCAATTGTTAATAGTTTAGTACTAATATATCTTAATCTCACACTCCATATCATAGTCCCGAAGGAGCAAATATATATATTATTACTAGAGTCTAGAGGGAACACAATTTAAAATAAATAATGCATATTTTCCGCTTGTCACAAAATGATTTTTTTTAAGGTGTAAACATATTTGTCATTACAAATAAGATTTTCGAGTAAAAAACGCATGTACCAAGATAATTGTATTTTCATTCGGTTTGTATTATAAAATTAATGTAATTGAATCAAGCATAGACATAAAGTAAAAGTTTACTGACTGATAAAGTTTTATCATTTTGTCATGACCGATTGAGCCATATAGGTCAATAATGATGCAAAAAAACATAGAAAATTCACGTGGAACATTCTTTAAAGAATCAAATTATTCTTTAAATTAAGGATATTACAAAAATATATAGGTGAAAAATAGTGATTTATTTTAAAGGGGAAAGTGATATATATATAGATGAAAGATATATAGATGAGAGAATTAGTAATTTTTTTTAAAACCCCCCAACGGCTCTCCTCCAACGGTCCTTTTCTTTTCCACACCCGAGTAAATTAACTCGGATAAACAACCCGGGGTTGGAACTCGATTCATAAGGGGCGGTGTACCCCCGTTTACCCGATACCTTCTCTCCTACACGGCTGTGGCCGGGTATTGCACCCCTTTCACCCTTAGAGAGCTACCAATTGTTGTCTTCTCTTTCTTAGGGTGAAAGGGTACCTTACTTATCAAAAAAATTTACTCACCAAACTGCCTAATAGAATTCTGTCACCTCAAAACTACTCATTTACTCAGATTTAATTGGAAACACCTTACTCATTTACTCACCAAATTTTTTTTTAAAAATAAACATTTAAATAAAAAAAAGTCAATTTCATTACATAAAAATTAACATAATACAATTAAAAAACTAGAAAAATAAAAATAAAAAGCCTACAAATAAAAATAAAAAAAAACTAGAAAATTAACAAAAAAAAATCAATTACGTTTTGATGTCACGGTCTTGTAATTTTAATTTAAAAAAAATGTTATTTATGATCAATTCCAATTTGATCTTTCAGAAAATTTAACTTCTGGTTTTATACATAAAGAAAACCGTTTAGTTGCAATATTTAATTTTTCTGTTTGTTATTTAAAAGTTAATAATTTAATATCAATAGACAGTTAGGTTTTATTAATTAATGTTATAATTTGAAATAAAAAATTATACAAACTAAAGGAATATTAAATTTGTGAAAGAAGTTGGAAATGGAGAGGGTGATGTGTGAAAGACTCTCCAACGGCTAATTTTTTGTTTCCACAAGCGAGTAAGTTTACTCGGCCAATTAACCCGATTGCCCTACTCGATTTGATGGGGGCGGTGTTTCCTGTTTACCCGGCCTCTCTCTCCTACTCGGCCTAAGTCGAGTAGAGTGCCCCCTTCACCCTTACATGTGTGGTTTTGTGGCCCGAACCGGGCCATTCTCTTAAATTGATTAATCGTCAGAGATGTTGATTCGTCAAACAGTCCTATTATTAAAAAATTACTCACAACTAACTTATGATTCCGTAGTGTAAAATAAATAGTTGGAATCGGGAAAAAAATAATTACCAAGAGACTCATTAAACTTATGAATTTGATTTATAAGTTTATATAAAATCTTAAATTTTAAGATATTTTAAATGATAATTTTTTTAAGTATTTTATTGATATATATACACAATTTAATTTGACATTTTAAAAAACTATGTTTAGTGATTTTTAATCTATATACTATATAATAAATAAAAGTTTTGTGAGACACTTGTCTCTCTCCTATGCATCCTCATCCTTTTTTCTCGCCCCCATCTCCTATTAATTATACAAAAAAAAATTTAATTGTTTTTTATAATTTTTTGTTTTCCGTTTTTCTCTTCTATTAAATAATAATGATTTCTATAATTTATTTTATAAAACATTTATTTATTTAAAAAATAGGTTTGTTCATAAAACATTTTTAGAAATTGAATATTTCGTTCATTCTTTTTATAAAAAATTTTAAAAAAACAATTATATAACATTTCTAAAATTTGTAATAAAAAACTTTATAATATGTAATAAATATGTAATATATAAATTTTAATTACTAAGTATATAACATTATATTTATTTAACCCGTGTAATACTCGAGTTTCTAACATAATTTGTGTATATATATATATATATATATTCACATGTCAGTTTCAGCTCCATGCTTCTGCCACATAGATGCGCGTATATATACACCAAAACCATAGCCAGTCTTAAAGGTACACTACACACAATATCTATTTATCTAATATGGTGTTCCACGCATTTTCCGGCGACCACGGTGATCCTATCTGCATCCCGGATTGGCAAAACCAAGAGGACCTCCACTTTCCGGAGAATCTCTTCGAAGACCTTCACGACATTTTAGAAATTTTTCCACCGGAAATCACAACCGGCGGTGGTTCTTTGTCGCCGGAAAATGATTCAGACAACGTCGTCCTGAGAACCAAAGCGCAACCGGAACATGCCAAAACATCAAAGCGGAAAACACCGGCGCGTGGAAAAATCGCTCCGGTGGATTGGACTCGGTACCGAGGAATCAGGAGGCGGCCGTGGGGGAAGTTTGCGGCGGAGGTGACAAATCCGATGAAAAAGAGAACGAGAATGTGGCTGGGGACGTTCGATACGCCGGAGGAAGCCGCATTGGCGTATGATAAAGCCGCCTTTGAACTCTACGGCTCGCGAGCCAAGCTGAATTTCCCTCTCTTGATCGGCTCCGATGATCGGAACCCTAAGCTGTTACAATCTCCCCAGGCACCGTCCTCATCCTCTTCCACGTCAGCCGTAAAACGACACCGTAAAAGACAAAAGAAAAATGAACCGGATCCGCTGGTTTCCGCTGGTTTAAACGACGCCGTAGTGGACCAACTGTCAACTTCCACAAGTGCCACGGAGGATGAGGTGGATAGTGAGTGTCAGTCTTTGTGGAATTTTGAATTGGATACACTTATTTCCGATTTTGAGCCGATTTTGGTTGAAAACATGGTGGAGGCGCCGCCTACGGCTGACTTTTCGTGGGATGTTTTGTTGGAAAATATGGTTGAGCCACCAATGGCCACTAGTAAACCGATGGAGGTGGGTAATACTTGTGATTCACCATTAGAAATCCATATTGATACGTCAATATTTGAGAGTATTTTTGGGGAAATCATGGGTGAGCAGCCGAATATCACCACTAGTATCATGGCGGCGGAGGGTGGTGGTGATACCGTAACACCACTGGTGTCTAGATTTTGAGGGTTACCAATAGGTGTAGCACCGGATCCAACCGTCTAGACCGATTTCATAACCAGACCGACTGGAGTGAATCGACATGTAACTAACAGTTAGGCTGGTCTAGCTCGACTGTATTTGAATATAATCGAATAAAACAAATACGTTATCTCTCGAGTGAATTGACCTGTAACTAAAAGTCAGGCTGATCTAGCTCGACTGTGATTTGAATGTAATCGAATAAAATAAATATGTCATCTCTCAATCAAGTATCTGAAGTTAATTTGATTATTAGAAACCTTTTCTTAACAAGTCTTTTATCAAAACTTGTAGTCGAGCAACAAAATGAATTTATTGGTGTATGTTTTGAAATTTGAATGATTTTGAGTTCTCTATTTGATATCCCCAACTGATTGACATGTTAAAATTCTTCCCAAACTTGTGTGCAATATCAAAGTAGATTAAGCACAATTTAACAACCCTATTCATAAATTATTGTCTAGAAACATTTTTGAGTAACATTTACGGAAGATCGGTTTCTTTCATTTCAGAATATACACTAAAATAAAGTGGAGTATTATACATATTATTCTTTTTTCATTCACTAAGTTTTATTTCATTGAGTTTTTTAAAAAGTTTTTAATAAGACAACATAGTTGACTTAAAAGTACGAGTTAGTTCAGAATTGGTCACGTGGTAGCACGTTACGATTCTTAATGTACTACATAATAGTGTACAATATAAACTTTTAACATGGCATATTGCTCAACATTCAACAGGCTCGTTCTAGCTAGACTTTGGGAGATTTGTTTAGTAAGACACTTCCTACCTCGACATTAAGAAACTGGTTCATGAGATTAGGGCGCATCGTCTCAATAAACTTAACTATAAGGTCATACCCGCGCTCCGCGGCGTGGTCATACCCATCGTAATAAAATTTAAACGAAAACGTAGATGCAACGGTAAAAATAATGTTAATAAAAATGAAACATAAAACTAAATTTTAAAAAAGGAAAAAAACATAATAAAAAAATTAGCGGTTTGAGTCATCGAAAACTATAAAAGCGAATACCGATACGGGTTCCAATAATATCAATACCGACAATGATATTGTTCGCTTATAATAGATCCGGCCCGTCACGGTACCACAACAGTAATGACACTCGCTATAGGCAACGATAAAAAAAAACTCGATTTTGAATAAAACTCCGTTTTCAAAAAAAAAAATATTGGAACGTTAACAAAAAAAAACTAAAAACGGCCAGGGATGTTCTAGGTGTTGCCCCAGAGAAACCCAATTATCCTAGAATATCTAGATGTTGCCGTTTAAAAAAAAAGAAAAAAAAAAGAACTTTCTCATTCCTCTCTATACTATCTATAATCATCCATATGCTGTTTTTTTTGGAACGGCAAGGTTATGCATTAAAAAGAAAACACCCAGTAGCAAGATTCTACCGGGGACAGTACATATCAAATACTGACTTGATCGTCGAAGAGTGATCCACTAGGCTACATCCTCGAGACCCCTTCCAGTTGGATTCTCCACGAACTCCATCTCAAGCTAGAAAGGTTAGACCCAATCCACAAAACCATGCACAACCCCGACAACCCAATGCTTCAAAATCCGGTGTCATCCGTGAGACCAAGGACAAGAAGCTCATTCTTTTGGCCACACTGTTGATTTCATCTCTTTGATCCGGACCAACAAGTTTTGGCTGTCCAGGTCCAAGCCTCCACATCTCAACAAGAAAATGAAGTCCCCGACCAACGGTCCTGCAGATGGTCAGGAACAAAAGAGGCGCATACTAATAAAGACTTCTGTTCAATACAGGTGACAGGACCTCTTTAGCATACAAATACAATACACGTATCTTAAACCCCTGCTATGCCCAAAAGCACAAAATAGTAAGCTTTACTAGCGCTTGCAAAACTCAAATTAATAACTAGCTTTTGCCATCTCTAAATTTCAAATACTGGTACGAGTAGGAAAAAGCAAAACTCTAGATATGTTCATCACATTTGTGTTGTATTATTTACCATATGTCAATCATAGAAAGGTTCGTATAGCTCTAAAATAAATCAAAATTTAAAAAAAAAAGTAGTAGCAGGATTGCTCATTACTCTAATTAATTAATTATATATGTATGATGTCTATCATGGGTACTACCCATTCCCATGGTTACTACCCGTTCCCATGGTTTGATGTGTTGTGTACAGTAAACAAAAGCAATACATTACAGATAAATAATAAGAATGAGAATTGAAACAATTCCACACCAAAAATATTCCAAAAAACAGTCCATAAACACGTGAGAGAAATGATTCCTCAAAAACAAAAATTCATAGTAGTTTTAACTCACAAAGTTCAAAAGAATTCCTGTCTCGCTCAAGGAAAGCACGTGTACCGTGTCGTGTAATGCCGTTGAGATTTGAGAAAACTAGCTAGCCAGTGCAACCCGTCACATAAGACTGATCGCTCACTAGCCCCCCTTAACCCAACGGGTGTCGTCTCCTGTAAAAAAAATATATTAAAAACAGCATATAGTTGGCCAAAGTTGATAGTTAGGGATTAAATGGAAGGAACAAAAAGAGTAGAGTTTGTTATATAAGTAGGTTGGGTCACGGGTCAAAGTAGGTTCGGGTAAAACAAGTCATTTTACTAGTATGGGTCGAAATGAGACGACACGCATTTCATAATATCATATCTATATTTCAAAAACAATTAAAAAGATATTTACACATTTTATACTAAATAACATAAAATCAACTACTGACTAAACAAATAGGAAAACAAAATCATCTCAGCACATAATGTTCACTTCATTTATCATGAAAAGGACTGCTATGAGTAATTGGTTTTATTTATTTACTATTTGAAAGGGTGAATATGATATTTGGGCTATCACTTATTCATGTGTCTCACACCATATAAATGGAACCCAAGCAATGAAAATGGTGACCTTTGCAGTCATGAAACTATGTGCATAAAAATGGTGTGACCTACCTCTTAGGTCGGCTTCGGTCTTCATCATAATCCATCACTCCACCAGGTTCGGGGAACATCTCCTCATGCCCTCGGAAGTCAATGTCTTCCTGCTCACAGTTTGTGACTTCTGCCACAACGTAAGTAAGATGCATAGACAAATATCACTCAAAATTACAGGACATGCCACCAATGGAAACAAGACTTGCAATGAATTAATAAAACACTTCAGGATGAGTATGATTTATTTATCAGAATATATGTTTCGTACAGTTAAATTGGTGCCAAAACTGTTGTGTTTTAAGGTGTATATATTTTCATCATTTATTTCATTTCCCCATGCATCAATCTATGGGACCCACAATCTCGTCTTCACTGTTCTCACATGTAAGGAAATGGAAATCTTGAAAATGGTGTAAAACAACACACACAGAGAAAAGAAAACACAAAGCAATGTAAAAAATAAATACAGCTGACCTTGAGGGAGAGTGTCTTTTTCATTTCTTCCATTCTTTCATCGGCTTCTTTCTTATGCTTCTTGTCCAGCTCACTCATTGTATCAGCCCATTTTATCTTATCTTGAATTGTGATAAGTAAATTATCTGATGTACTTAACCTATGAAATGCTCAAATGCGCAAAACATGTCAAGCCAAAGTAATATTATAAAATTAGGTACCAAATGCACAATAACATATAGAAAACAAGACTAGGGTACCAGTTTGATAATGTATGTATCATACTCCCCAATTGTCCAGGCCTTAGATCCCTCCCAGCTGCAAATTGCACCTATGATAATGACAATTGACAAATAATAAAAAAGGACAGGTAATTTATAAAGTATGCATAAACTTACTCATAAGTTACCGATAATGAACTATACAAAACAGACACAAAGTCACACCTGAAAGCTTCTTAGCAACTGATCCAGCTTGCCCCTAACGATACCCTATCAAGGTGGAAAATAATAAAATTCCAATTTAATGAGAAAAGTCATCAAAAGCATAATAACCTTAACAAAAAAAACACTCATAAGTTATTCACTCAATAGGTAATATAAAATGAGAAATGTGAATATGTGATTATAATAATGCAAAGTACCCACCACATACATGCACTCATTGATCAGGAAATCTTCAAGCTCACGGACATTTACAACATCCAATTCTTGCATCAGCACATCATATAGGAGTACCTGAAAGGACACATAAACTAGGAAGTCAAAAACCAAAGACATACAAAAGCAATCCAGTATTAAAAAGGAAAATTTGTAATCATATCATTTATTTAGCTTCCTAAGATTTATTGACCAATTAAAAAACATGTCTTTATCACAAACTACCCTTCTAAGTTCTAACCCAATTTGGATTCAACTTAAGAGTATAACAATGAGAAAAAATTAGCATAATGGTCCTAATGGACCCACCATCATAAAATACAAGGATCAAATCTACACTTGGATTCCTTGTAAATTTTGATGAATCGTATTCTCTAAATTTTTTGCTTTTCACAACTATTCACTAAGAGGTCCATTACATCTCCATTTACTTTATTCAATAGCATTCTTGTCAAGAAATATGTGAAATACTCTCTAATAGACATGTGGACACAGGTAAATACCCTTGGAAAATATGAAATACATGAACATTTGAATAGAGAAATATGCCTTGAGATCCATCAATCTCAATGCAAATTTCAAATAAACACTAAAGTCAGGAAGTTGCATATAGATGTATATTCATACCATATGCCCTCTCAAGCATATAAGAATTACAATGAGTCGGGCCACACTCTCACAATAAGTGCATTTCAATCCCAATGAACATAACTTTGAATTCAAGCGTTGGACTTTAATAATTACTTGACTTCAGTTGTGCTCAAGAGGACAGACAGCTTCACGCTTACATTATTTACACTACATACACGTCAATGTCAGAATGAGATACGACTATCCACAAACATCAGTAACCAATTTTAGTTGTGCTTATGCATTTAAATGATTGCATTGCCTCGAACTTGTAAATCACTGCTACTACTGATACAAGACTAGTTACAAAGGAATACTTTACCTTGTTTGCCTCAGCTAGTGTGAGCACAGTGAGTTGTTTTAACTTCAGAACCTGATTGGGTGCCAATGGTGGAAGATTACTAGCATTTTCTACATATCAAAGACATAAAGAACTTTATCCCTTAATGTACCATAATGAGTGATCCGGGTGGATTAGCATATATAATAAACATTTAACACATCAATAATGCCATCATAATCCAAAAATGCAGCCTCGTGATAGACCCCCAAACATGCAACTCTACATATTATAAGTAAATATATAATCCGGATTTGCATGTGACATATATTTGAATACTTGAGGTTTTTGTATTAGATCACGGCTACTCAAGAAAGAAATTAATAATAACACGAAAGATAGAAGGGATACAAAGAAAATCATCCTTAAGTTCAAATGCAAGTGGATGCAGCGGTTTGATATGTATATTACATGCCATGTCATCCAAATGATAAATAAATAAATAAATTACAAAGAGAAAAGGTGTAATAAAGCAGAGAAACCTACTCTTATATTCACTCCATGTTCCATGAGCAAACATTCGAAGCAAATCAAGGTAAATAGAATGTTCTGTGCCTTGAAGCTGCATAAGATCAATCATGAGAAATGAAAGGAATTGACGCACTTGCAAAAAAAGAGATCAAATGAGATGTAAACTGATTCCTAGAATTAAACTACAATAAAGGAGAGAATCAGTAGAATTACAAATCCAGAAAATCAATTCTGCAATAATGAGAGAGTATCTTATATAACAAAAGTGCAAACTGTTACATGAGTATGCCCTACGGAGAGTGGTCTGATGTAATGGCCATTTGATTCAGTTTGCCACATACACCAAAAAGAGAGACATGTAAAGCTAAAAAAATGTAATTGGGTCTGATTATTCCTTCTACTTAATGAAATGTTGGCTTGAGTGACTGTTACCTAGAACAAAAGACAGAATAAAACACAGGTAACAAGATTCAACCTCTAATAGTTGTGCTCCTAAGAAATAACTAAATAAGAATTAGACATTTAGACTGTGCAAGAAATGTCCCCATAACCAGACCTCTTATCCAACCACAAAAGTTTTGCAAGTAGATGGAATCATTGAAAACATTACCAGAACCAGAAGTCACAATGCCACAACCACAGAAGTCACAATCAACCCACAATAAGAAAGGATAATAATAGATAGATCACTGCTTTGATAAAATCCCATCAATGCTCAAAAGGCCTTCATTTCTTAGTAATATATCCACTATTTGTCCAGATCCAAAATATATATAACCGTGTATTTCACCATCACTCACCAGTTAACAACACATTAACAAAACAATGAGTCACAAGCTCCAAAACCACCTAAAGGCTATATCATGTAGCAAAAGTATCAATATTTTAACCAATCAGGAAAGAGCAATCAGTAAACATAGTCTACCTTCACTAGTGTACCAAAACGGTAACTGACTTGCTGTGTGGTGAAGCCATGGAAGGGCTAGCACCTCTCTTCTATTTTTTTATGATATAGGAAATTAATAGTTTAAGTATAATATCATCAATCAAAGATTTCCACTCATCTTTGCACAATGCAGTCTGGTCCAACACTCCAACTACAATCTATTTGCTTCTTCAAACATTAGAATTGCCACTAGTTACGTGAGATTCTATGAAATGTAGATATTGATCAACAATCAGGTCACAATTCATACTGTGTATATCTTTCTGCAAACAAATACTATTATGCCTAAACATGATCAATCAACCACAGAACTAAACTAACATCAAGCTATTAGCAAAATCAAGCATATGCGTTATCGTATATAAGATGCGAAGAATTGGACCTCGATAACGTTAGGTACGGAGAGAATCTCGGAGAAAGCAAAGAGTGAAGGATGTGAAGTAGCTTCACCGATGATGCTTGCGAGAGAAAAACCGTTGAAATTGGATGCTTGATTGACGAAGTGTTGGATGAGTTCTTCTTGCTTTTGCTCGATGTCCATGACGATGAAGTTCAAGGACCAAACGAAGTTGCAGTGAACTGATAACCAGATCAACGGAAGTTTTAAATAGATCTTAGAAGTTTTAAAATTAGGGTTTGATATCGGAATCAGGGATTTTATAGCCTTGTAGTTGTTAATATTTCATATTTTTATTCTTATAATTACACTAAAAACGTTATTTTTTTATCATTTATCTTTACTTTTCTTTCTCCTTATCTTTATCCTTATAGTTATACTAAAAATCACTACTTTTATCCTTATATTTATAAAAATCTTATATCTTTTCTCTCTCCTCCACTCACAACCATTTTAAACTACTCCATAAAATATACAAAACTCACACACATAATTATGGAACGAACTATGAATGCTGGTAGGGGTTCGGATAAAGTGTGGTGTGCTGGATGGCTCTTCCGTGTTCATTGGAGTTTACGCTTCTACAGCATCTGCTGGTGCATTACACAAGACTTGAAAAAACAAATTGAAAAAAAACAATAAGAAAATTATCATCTCAATTAGGAATTAGGAGTGTTTATTATTCAGGTTAAAATCTAATCGAATTCTTATTCGGTTAAGTTTTTACTGTAACAGAATTCGTATTTGGTTAATCAGTTCGTTTAACGATTATGCATATTCTAAATTCGGTTATATCAGTTCGCTTAACGATTATGCATATTCTAAATTCGGTTATAACCGAATTAACCGAATGAGGCTCATGTTATATGTTGGAGTCTTATAGATATGCAATAATATTCTAATTTTAAAACAAAAAGCCCACTAACTACTTGATAATAACTCTTACACCATGACCCACCTAACTCAAAATCTAAAAGTCAAAATACATCTAGAGGGAGTGGAGTGTTTAGCATAGTCAAAACACGAACCCTAATAGTCAAAATATTCAATTAAGTAAAATTCAACTAAATTCGGTTAATTCGGCTATGACCAAAAACTAAGCCAAACGATTAATTCGGTTATTCGGTTCGGGTAAGCTAGATTTGAATTTTGTTCGGTTCGGTTAACGGTTAAAACTGAAAAAAAAATCCTTAACTTAATTAATTGAACTGAATTAACTGGATTAACCGATAACTAAACCGATGAACCCCCTAATCTCAGTAATAAAGTTCTTCTTTAGCATATTTATTATTTATGAACTTAAAAAAAAATAACAAAAAGTACTAACATATCAACATTTAACTCGCATATAAAAGTTACTTGTGTAAACTTGAATCCACTTTCATATTCAACTAAAGCAACTAAATAAAATGTGGAACAACGTGTTAATAGAAAAGATGTTAGGTTAAATAGCATGCATCCACCGTTGGTCATTTGGTGTAATGGTAGCTCCAAGACTTCTCATAGTGGAGGTCTTGGATTCGAGTCTCACCTGGAGCAATTATTAGGATTGAGTCAGAGGGTTTTCCCAGTTGTGGTTTCCTCCTGAGTTGGGGGTTGGATCCGGATTTGTGAGGTAGTTAGGCCCGATTAGATAACATCTATCTTCCAAATATGAAAGACGTCCTAAAAGGTTCTCGTATAATAATCGAAAACAAAGCCTGTGTGTTGGGCACAACATGAAGAATACCATGAGAATTTATGTCTGAATAGTGCAACAAAAGTTGAAACGATTCATAACTATTTTGAGTAAATATTCCACATATAGTACTTCTTTAACCATTTAAATCATTTTGAATATAGTACCACTTTAACCATTTAAATCATTTTGAGTAAAAGAAAAGATTCCCTAGATATTTTGGTCACATAATCTACCTAAAGTTACCACTTTTATCGTTTAGATGATCTTGAGTTGAAGAAAATCTATACTATATAATAAACAAACGTTTTTAATGTCACGTGTCGTCATCGTATTTATTCTCATCATTTTTTTCCGCCTCTCTCTCTCTTATTAAATACACATCTATCTTTTAATAATAATATATTTAAAAAAATACTAATTTTACTAATAAAACACATTTATTTTAAATTATCTCTTATTATAAAAAAAAACTTTGAAATCTAATTTCATAGCTTATGTTTTCAATCAAATAGTAAATTAAAGTCAAATTATATTGAATAATAATTAATGTATTTTCAAAACCCAATTATATATTAATTTTTACATATTTTTGAATTTTGTTTTCAATTGTTAAGTATATGTAATTTATTTTTTCACCTATAAGATATATATATATATATATATAAAGATTTAATAATTTTATGTATTAATATTTTTTCACACTTTGTAGTACACATGTTCTAAGCTAGTGTTTGATAAACAAGTAGGGGTGTAAACGAGCTAAGCCGAGTTCGAGCTCGGCTCTTTTAATATACAGATAGCTAGAGCTTGGCTTATGAGTAGTTTTCAAACTCGAGTTCGGCTCGGGCTCGTTTAGTATTTATTAATTTATATATATATATATATATATATATATATATACACACGCATATATTTATAATGGTTTTTATATATTTTTTATTATAATATATATTATTTAGTTATTTTTCTATCATAGTTTTATATATATACTAATTATTATTATATAAATATATATTTTAATATATTAAATAAAAAATTATATTAATAACAAAGTGGTTTAGGCTCGCGAGCTAGCTTGAGCTCGATAAGTGAAGCTCTGGTTCAGGCTCGTTTATTAAACATGCTTATTTTTAGGCTCGAACTCGAGCTCGAGATCGTTTAAGCTCGGCTTGATTTAAGCTTTTAGCGAGGCGATATCAAATAGA
This sequence comes from Smallanthus sonchifolius, assembly GCA_023525975.1. Lineage (NCBI taxonomy): Eukaryota > Viridiplantae > Streptophyta > Magnoliopsida > Asterales > Asteraceae > Smallanthus > Smallanthus sonchifolius. The sequence goes on along the minus strand of CM042030.1, from coordinate 87,056,050 downwards.
TCGCGAGCATTCTTGACTTGTTTACACCCTATAAAGCAGAAGTACGGCAAGAGGGTTATTAATGTATTTAGTTTTTTTTAGAAAAATAAAGTTGTATAATAATAATCTAATAATTGATTTCACTAATTTTTTTTTCCGAACTACATCTAATCTAATCTACTCCTATTAACTAAATTTATTAAACCTTATGTAGGATTCGAGTCTTCACCAGTTGATGAGAGGAGGATATATCATTGATCACCAGGATGTCCAGTTAGAGAAAATTGATTTCACTAAATGAACGATGAAAATTAAGTGGCAAATTGCGATTATAGGAGGTAAACATGAAAAAAAAAAAAAAAACATGTATATATAAGCATCATTCACTTTTCTTTTAAACTAAAGGAACTGTCCCAAAACAGTTTCACTGACCGCGGTCGTTATTATATATAATATACAAATAAACTTAACCTAAAACATGACTCCAATAATAAACTTATTAATTAACCCCTCTAACTATTAAACTATGACAGGATTAACCATGAACACCAATAACAAATACCATATTAAGAAAAACCTTCCAAGAAAGTGAACTAGTATAATGCATTTAAGCAGATCAAAACCCACAACAGTTATCACATGCAAGGAACCAACATACAACAGTGATCACACGAGGAGATTAAACAAAACAGTCAGTGATAACAACATAAACAGAAATCTATATAAGGGGCACTAAAAGAACTCAAAGTCCACATAATTACCCCCAGACTTGGTCTCCATACCCACCATTCTATTACTATCGTTACCCGCCCCAACTGTGGCGGCTTCCTGGAAACTCACAGGTGGTGGTGGTTCAACCTCCATAGCTCTTGGCACTTCCGGCGGGGTACTGCAACGAATCAGAGCCCAGTTCACACCTTCAAAAAACGCATGTTGTTTGATCTCAGTGGCTCCTCTTTTGACTCCAAGCCTGTGTTGCGGTTCTTTGGCTAACAATCCCCTGATTAGGTCCCGGCTCGCGTAACTAGTAGCTGGTGATTCAGGAAACTTTAACTGCTGCCCAACCACATTAAACAAAGTGGCTCGGTTTCCCGAGCCCTTGAAAGGGGTTTTACCATATAACAGCTCATGTAAGAATATCCCAAACGTCCACCAATCTACAGCACTCCCATGCCCTTCCCCTTTGATAATTTCTGGTGCCAAGTATTCATGAGTCCCGACAAATGACATTGACCGAGCAGCGGTCGGCTCTGCAACGAGTTCAGGCAGTGGTCCAAATAGTGGGGTGAGGTCAGCTCGGGATTTCCAAGTGCTTCTTTTTTTGGCTTTTGGAGTGAAAATACGTGGGAGGAAACACGAGGGTTGGATGCAGACGGATGTGGGCTCGATGCATGATGACTGTCGTTTGGAAGTATCACAATTTTGAGATGACTTCACGAGTGTAGGCAAAACCGCACACCTTAAAGAAAGGTCAAAGTCAGACAACATTATGTGACCATCATCACGTACCAACACATTTTCGGGTTTCAAGTCCCGGTATACGACTCCCAGCATATGGAGATACTCTAGACCTAATAGAACCTCAGCAGCGTAAAACCTGTTTGAAGAGAACAAATGTTAATTATCAGGGTTAACTTTGTATTACACATATACATAAACTAGTAAATGTGGATCACTGAGATAAATTTGTAAATAGTTAAATATGATACCTTGCTGCATCTTCTGAGAAATGTCTTCCAGGTTGGCGTTGCCTTAACATGTGCAGATCACCACCGGGACAATATTCCATGACCAAACAAGTGAACCGATCAGTTTCAAAATGAGTGTATAAAGTCGGTAAAAACGGGTGGTCAAGTAGTTGCAATATCTCTCTTTCGGTTTGGGCTCGTGACAATTTCTTTCTACTAGCAAGGGATGCTTTATCCATCACCTTCATTGCAAAGTAGCAATGGGTCCCACTCAACTCAGAAAGATACACACTACCAATGTCACCACAACCAAGCCGTTTCAACAACCTAAAATGACTCATGCCCAGAAGCCCGTCTCGGGCCCGAATAGCAAGAATAGCTTTCCACCTAGGATCATTCCCTTTGTGAGGCTTGTTAACACTCCCAGTGAAATTACTCCAGTTGCTATCATCACTTAGCCCGCTACTATCACTTGCTCGACTAATACTTGTTTTTCCACTTTCTTGTGAATCCCCTCGAATACTCCCTTTTGTACTTTCACAAAATCTATCAACACTAAGCATTCCATCACTTGTAACCCCATTGCTCGTACAGCAGCTATTCCCGACACTCATACCCGTGATAATACCAGTACTATCAATGCTACTATGTGGGCTTACATTACCACTAGGAGGTAAAGAAGCATCCCAAACACACTCCTTTTCTGAATCTTGTTGTAATGGAGAGCTCATAGGCGAAAGACCAGGTAACGGGCTTTGTTTGATTCCAGAAACCCGGAGTGACAAATCTTCTAGAAGCGGGCCCTTTATTGACAAGGTTTTTAGTAAGCAATCTGGATTAGATGATTTGTTTTGGCCCATGGGTACACACACCGGGCTCATGAGATCGGTGTCAACGGGCTCTGGGGGATGACTAGCTCCCGAGAATGATGTAGAACCAATATCATCTAACGAATCATCGCTTTCTTTTAGTGTACTAATATCTAACATAAGCTCCTTGTTATCATGCAGTGAATTTTTCCCCTTCCATGTCTTCACAGAGGCAGAATAGTAAAGATTACTGTCATCTTCTACTAAACTGTATTGTGTGTTTGATAACTTATTCATATCGAGTGATTGTTGGTGAACTGGAAGCATTCTTGATTCGTGAATCCTTTTCATTTTTGTTTGCACACCATTACAAGCCACGATTCCAACCGATGAAACTCTGAAAGGCCAAAATGAAAAGTTAACATCATACGTAAACACTTGAGCGAATATAAGAGAATGAGAATATCATGTTTCTGTACAGATAGACAATTTCATTTTCTCCAAAAATAAAGTAAATTGGACCAGAAATCATTCATCCACACAAGCACGTATAAATGATGCGAAATCAAAGAGTAAAGTACAAAACGCTTCTAGAATCTATAATCTATAATAACTTAATAATTAAAAATAGGATGAATGATTTCTGGTCCAATTTAGAAGGGGATGGCGGCGCAGTTTGTTGCCCGTCTACCTGCTATCCTTATGTAATTTGCCTTGTTGATTGGAATGAAAAATAGGATTAAAAATAATTTTGTTAGATCCCTAACTTCATTCAGAATCATGTAAGACAAATTATAATAATTAAAGCAATCACACCACTAGTTTCGCAATTAACAAATGAAAAAGGCAAGAGAAGAGGTAATTGTAAAACCAGCAAGCAGAAAAACTGTAAAAATCATAATCATGTCTAATCCGTAAACGATAAGCATACTACAATTCCTTTGATATCAGAAATTCTAGAGAAATTTGTTTACAAAATCGCACACAAGCAGCAATCATTCTCCGGCGTTAATCAATCATTCTCCTCCTACGGTCAGTATCATGACCGGAATGTTTGCAAAATCAAAGAGTAAAGTACAAACCGTTTCTAGAATCTATAATAACTCAATAATTAATAATAATTTTGTTAGATCCCTAACTTCATCCACAATCATGTAAGACAAATTATAATAATTAAAGCAATCACACCACTAGCTCGCAACAAACAAATGAAAAGGCAAAAGAAGAGGAACTGTAAAAAAATAAAAATCATAATCACATCGTGATCCGAAAACGATAAGCATGCTACAATTACTTTGATATCAATAACCACGAGAGATTAAATCCTAGCGTACGACATTATGCATAAACGTATTACCTCCGATTTTCAGCAGAAATAACTTAATCGAAGTGAAATCAAGCACCGGATCAGAAGTTTGAGTAAGAATGTTGAATGTAGACGTTCAGCAATGGATCTGAGCTGATGAAGATGATGATCTTCGAAAGTAGGCTTGTTCTTGGACCGTTAGGAGGTGAATTTATGTATCTAGGGTTTGGTGATTTTGTGTTTGTAGATGTATTGAGGTCTGCTCTGTGCATATATGAAAGGTAAGTCTATGAATGCAGAACGGCAAGTTCTGGCAATTAGGATGACTGAACACTGCCTGGTTTTCCTTTGCTTTGCCTTTACCTTTTTCTTTCCACCTCTTTTACTTTTTCCGTTTTGAATACAACAAAAATGTTGTGTTTCCTTCCTAAAATAACATCAAATATGTGCATTTAATTTTTTATGATAATAAAAAGTTTTAATCTAATGAGAATATGACAGGTGAGGAGATAATCTATAAAAGATGATGATGTTGATTTGATAGGATCTAATAGATGGTAACTCGATATTCGCTCGTAGGATCATACGTGACGACGCAAATAAAGAAGATGAAACGTGATACTGACATACAACGCTTTTTGAGGTTCGAAAATTACTGACGCGGGCGTTTGTATCCATGTGTCGTTTTTTGATTTGTCTGTATTTTTATGTAATTATTTGTAAAAGTTGAATGGTGTATTTTAAAAACTTAGTCAAATAATGGTTTTTATAAAGCTTTACTCAACTTTACATTCATGTGAAAGAAAGAAAAATGTTTAATCGTATAGTTCTAACCTAGTGGTACCATTTCACTCCCTCGAGGGGTGGCAATGGTGTTAGGATAAGTATTGGTAATTTCAGTCTTATATCCGATTATAAGAAATGCATTTTATGTAGTATTTGTTGTGCATGTTTATTTCTCTTAACCTATTTGATTTTGACGTTTTTACCGTGACATTTGTTTGGAATTTTATGATTGTGATATCAATTTATATAATTGGGGTAATATTGTATATTTATATTTCTTTTGTTTATCTTTTTTTAACAAAAGACGATAACATGCTTTTCTTTTTCTCTTATTTTACTTTTTATGTTACCATGTGTTATATTTATAGAATTATAATTAAATATAAAAAATAAACATTTCTATCATCAATACCGAAATAAAAAGTGTATCCATGGTACATATGTAGGGTTCGTCGTCAAAATTGTCGGGATGTGGGCCTTATAACACATTGTTTTACACTGCACGGCTTTTTATGGACGATATGAAATGTTTGTGTACCTTTCCATATTTTAACATAATTTTACCATACGATCGGACCATTGTGTAAATGAGGCGAGACTCACTTAATTTACGCTTTAATTCGGCTCATTTAATTTAAGTGAGCCTCGAGTTTAAAGTCGACTCGTTTAAAATTTTATTTCTAAAGCTTAAAATCAACTTGTTTGGGCTCTCCGGTGTAATAAGCTTGATATGCGAAGCTCGAGTTTGAGTTCGTTTATTAAATGAGTTCCCAGTATAAGCACGAGATAAGGCTCAAACTTTACTTATTCTGAACTTTTAATGAGTAGACCTCGAATATCTCACGCCTCAAGAGTAACTCGACTCATTTACCCTCGTCAAATTGAATTTCATGTTCCCAAACTTCTCTTTAATATAGTATCAATTTTAAGTACAAAATCATATCAACCACATAAGCATTTGTATTATCATATAGAGTAAATTACAAATTATGTCATTTATAAATATATGAAATTGCATGTTTTGTCCTTACATTTCAATAATTACACTGGATGTCATTTTTTAAGAATTTTGCACGCTTTATGTCATTTCTTCTAACTGGTATTATCTTTTTCAGTTAAAAGGATATGAAATATCCTTACTAATAAAATACTCTTATAAAGAACATTAAAATAAACCCTCTTGCAGACCCTTAACTCACCACCATAGCTGGTAAATAAAAAAACCTTACCTTAGCTTCTTACCCCCTTCTGAACATTGCCGCCGCCGCCACAACCACTGTCAAACCCCCTTCGTTTCACCCATACCAGACACCACCACCACCGTCAAACCCCCTTCATTTCACCTATACCAGACACCACCACCACCACTGTCAACCCCCCTTCATTTCACCCATACCAAACACCACCACCACCACTGTCAAACTCCCGTTCATTTCACCTAAACCTACCGTCAAACTCCCTCATATTCTCTCTGAATCAAGCGACTTCTTATTCTCCTAAAAAAAAGCCTAAAAATAATTACAGTTACAATCCAGATTAATACACTTATCACGCTCAAGCTAATAATTACGCATCCACACCTTCAGATGCTTCCTCCGTCTGGAACTGGGAAAACTTGTACCCGTCGTCGCCTCCTGATTCTGAATCGGAGATGACCACGAGCACCATCTCGAAACGGAAGATGAATCGGATAGAGAGGAGAGATAAGAGGTGGTGTAGCGAATGGGGAGATTATTACAACACTACCAGCTCCACTTCCGACTACGAAGAAATGGATAGAAAATCCAGATCCGAGATGGAGAGTCGATCTAAAACTATGTGCTAGCTTCACTCTCTTCATCAACATCAAAACATTCACCGTGGAAGCTGATTGCTTGATGCTCGCCGATGACGGTGGTGGAATTCCGACGATTAGATCTGGAAATATATTACTTGATGGAGGAATTCCGACGATTAGATCTGGAAATATATTACTTGATGGAATCCCATTCCAATTTCAAGGCTTTTTGAATTGTTTTTGAAGTCCGCGATTAGATCTGGATAGATTGCTTAATCTTAATTTTTTTTAATCTTTTATTTTTCAAAGTTACATAAACAGTCCTTGAATAAAGATAAATACATGAATGGTCCCCATGTTATTGTTTACTTTACATTTTTGTATTTTATTAGTAAGGGTAGCTTGGTAATTTTACTTAAAACTAACAGAAAAAGATAACGCAGTTAGTGAAAATGACAGAAAGTGTGCAAAATTCTCCAAAAAAGGACATCCAGTGTAATTATTGAAGTGTAAGGACACATCATGCAATTTCATATATCTATAAAGAACGTAATTTGTAATTTACTCTATCATATATTAAAAGAGAACCAAAGTGAGTGAATTATGTGATTAGATAAACGTATTATGTCTACAATTAAACCAATAAGTATACGTGTTTATGTGATTCTCGTAATTTTTTTACTTAAAATTGGTTATGAATTAAACAACTTTCTTCTATTATATATTTAAATAATATTGGCAACTTAAATTTTAAATAAAAACAAAATTAATTGACAGGTAAGTAAAGCACATGTGAAATGTGAAGCGTAATACGCTATTGTGGTCTCTAAACATTTCAATAATGGTGTAAGGAGTGGAACCGTGGGGGAGAGGGGCAGGAGGCCAGCTCGGCTAAGGTGGAAGGTAAGAGAGGGTGGTGCGGAGTGGTTTCTCGGGATTTAGGTTGTCTTTAATATGGTTGCATATTGGTTTATGAATTGGGTTTTAGGTTGTCTTTAACATGGCTGCATATTGGTTTATGAAATGAGTTTTAGGTTGTCTTTAACATGGCTGCATATTGGCATATGAAGTGCCTTTTGCATTTTTGTTATAATTATTTGCTTATTTAATTGTTTTTTAGGTTGTCTTTAACATAGATGCACATCATTCATTTTAGTTGTTTTAACATGGCACATACTTCACTTTTTCATTACTGGTTTATAAAATGGGTTTATGTTGTATTTAACATTGATGCAGAATCATTCATTTTAGGTTGTTTACCTAGCCATTGCAATACAATCATACATCTTCAAAACACCTTCACTTATGCACTTGTCAACATTAGTAAGTCGTCCCATAAATCCATGACATCATGACTCCTGTGGATGTAAAATGTTCTTAAGAACGAAGTAATATGCAAAATTACAAATTCGAACTCTTACCGTCTTTGGGCAACTGTAGAAACGACGACCAGGGTTGCAATTAGTCCACGCAATTCGAACGGTTGCTAGCTCACCACAGAATAGGTCGCCATTGAAGGGGCTTAAGGTCCAATGAAGGAGACGATAGGACTTTGTCGTTGGAAATTAAGGGAAGGGGTGGGGGTTTTAAATGAACTTACGTGTTAGGTTTGAAATGACTGATGTGTGGTTGATAGTTTGCATATAATTATGTTTAATATTGTATTTTTATTCGATAATGAGTGTGGAATCCAATGATTTGGTGTAGTTATGATTAATTGCACGTTAATGCTAAAGAGTGCATGAATTGAAGTAAAGTAGGGAGGTCTTGAGGCAAGTTTGAGGACGTAAGCAGTGCATACGAATACCATATTGAAGTAAGAGAAGGAAAAGAAGCAAGATAGACATTTTTTGTCTTGCGCGTATCATACGCTGAGCCCGACGTTCCATACGACGAGCAGCGTTTTGACTTGGGCGTTTGGCCACCGTTGGCAGAAGGTTGGGGGCGTTTTGTGATTTTGGGCAGCGTGCCATACGCCTAGGGTCGGCGTTCCATATGCCGACGGGCAGGAATTTCAGGATTTTTGCTATATTTAAGCCATGACTCTTAGGGTTTCGGTATCAAACTTGTAACATCCCGAAAATCTATATGATAACGGATTGGGTTAATGGACAACCCGAATCATTAATAAGCAAGGTAGCTAGTTAGGTTTTCACATAAAACATAATCTAACGAGAAATAGAGGACCCAGTTAGCCAAAGGAAAGGACGATTTAGGGTCGAAAGTGCGCAACAAAGAAACCCAAGGGCCCGAATGGAATCCTTAAAGGTTTAAAAAGAAGTTAAGGGGGAAACCCTAGGCCATTCGGCCTAGGGAGGTTCGCGACAGCAGCCGAAAGAAAAGAGGAGGAGAGAAGTGCCGGGTGAAGCCGAAAAACGCTGGTCCCACGATGGTTTCAAGTGGGGAACTTCGTCCATAGCCGAGGTAATCTCCGTTTATCCTTTTCGTGTGTATTGTTTACGTTTTTGCTATAAAAACTGATTAGGGTTTGGGTGTTCCTGCCCACGGCCGGCGACGTGGTGAGGAATATGATGGTGGTTGGCTGTGGTAGTGGCATGAACATGTTAGGCGGTTGGCAGTGAGATAGTTGCGCGCGATGGGGATGGACAACAGGGAGTGGTCACGGGGGTGACCAGTTAGTGTGGTGATTGGATTCCGGGACAAGAATAGAGAGAGGGGGTGATGAGCGAATAAGGTACGGCTGTTGTGGCTACCGTGGTGGCGTACTACGGTGGTGTTTGGCAGCTATGTGGCGGCAGGGATGGTGGCATACCACGATGGAAGATATGGAGGGCTGTGGCAATGACGCTCGGCTAGGGTTTCTCGTGAGAAGGAAGGTGGCCGGGACACGAGAGGTGGTTCACGGTGGTGATGTACGGTGGAGGTGGTTCATGATAGTGGCGATTCACGGCAATGATCAAGGAGAGGATTGGGACCGGGGTACACCCGATCAAGGTTTCTGCATGGCGTGCATGCATGTATGCATGAGAACTCGGCTCGGGTATACGCGTGTTCGTGAAGTAGGGTTCGACGAATGATGGAAACGGAGTGTGGGGTTTGTTATGCACGTCTGATATTTGTTTAGGAAGTATTCTGATTGTGGATCATACGTTTGTCAGGTTGGGCTTCGAGCGTGATCGGGCGGCTTGCAGAGCAAGGATTTGGACCGCCTCGTAACCAGTGTGTTTCTAATCCCCTCTTTTAAACGTTCTACTGCTTTAGGGCTATCGTACATACTCACATGTTTTATCCTACGAACGTATTACGAGTTATGATTTAAACTTGAAGTGTTTTATCAGATCGTTATGTTATAATGAAGCTAAGGGTCGTTATGGGGTCCTTACGGTGGGTGAACAAAAGTGTGATGATTGTGTGTCGTGTTTGACGATAATGGATTGGTAATTTTGTGCATGAACGAGTCTTTAAAAGCTTGTCCACTTTTTTCACTTCAATAAAACGTTTTACAAGATCATGTCTAGGTGATTTCCATCAAAGTAAATTAAACCTTTTGTGAATCTCTTGAACTTGAACACCAAAAGTGATTGCTTTTCTCTAATTGTTTTTAATCCATAATCAAAGTTTGTTGCTTTTGCAATTGTGTTCCCAAATCAACTCAAAATCCAGTTTCAATTTAATAGTTAATTAATCTTAGGTAATCTTGACACTTTTCATCAATTCCCTGTGGAAATGACCTTACTTACCCTTACTCATTAAAGATGCTAAGTCTTTAGTTTTACTTTGTTTTTTATTAACCCACGACAACTCGATCAATGATTGAATTGCCCATCACGTAGGATGCACGTGTGGCCATTTAATGGAGGAAATAGACGTATGTCCATGGGAAGGGCCATCCATGTTACAAAATTGGAAAGTGATAGGGCCAACCTTGTTATTTAACCCTCCGGCAAACTTGAAAAAGGGGTCATTCGTGTAATTAACTCTAATATTTATAATTCAAATATCTAGATCCATTATTGTAGGGAATTTGGTGTTGCGTTTCTACCTTAAGTTCAACACGGTTGTTTCACTTCTTTGTGTAAAACCTTCAAACGGTCGTTTCGAGGTTCTTGTCCAAAATTTTATTCAACCTTAAAAATGTAACTTTAATCTTCACTAATCCCTCAAATACTTTCTAATGCCCGTTGTTATCTCTCGTGATCACTCCGCTCATATAAAAACGTTAAAAACGATCAAAAGCATACCTCGATCCATCAATTCAAGTATTGCACAAAATAGTTAGATATGGATATGATAAATAGTTAAATACATGATATGGAATAAAAATGAATGATAAAATCATACATAAAAATGCAACTAACAATTTACACCCATTTCTTTAGAGTGTTTTTCTTTTTAATTGGACGTCTTTCATAACCCTCCCTCCTATGACTAACATGTCTCTATACTCGAAATTTTCATTCAAATAAAATAATTTAAGTTAACCTAACATGAATCTATCAATTCACATCGACATAAACTAGTAACATGAAATTTCTACGAAAAAAAAATTAAGCGTGGCAAATATCGGATCATCGGGTGGGATCGAATTTTATTTAGTTGTTTTTTTATATAAAAGAGTTGATTGCATAAATGACCCATATGGTTTGATCAAATTGCACGTTTGGCTCCCAGGTTTAAAATCTGCAAACTTAGCCCAAACTTTTGTGACCTGGTTAGTCTTTAGCCCCTGACCTTAACACCAATTAGTTTTTAATGAAAAATTAGACCATGTGTCATCCACGTGACTTACGATTGCCAAATTAACCCTAAAAATGAGTTAAAACGAGTAAAAAACTATAAAAATTAGTAAAAAACTAGTAAAATTCATTAAAATCAGTAAAAATCAATAACTTTACATATATTTTTTTACTGATTTTTACTCATTTTTAGAGTTAAGTTTGCAAACGTAAGTCACATGGATGACACATATGCTAATTTTCCGTTAAAACTAACCGGTGTTAATGTCATGGGCTAAAGGCGTAACCAGGTCACAAAAGTTTGAGTTAAGATTTTAATTTTTGAAACATGTGGGCTAAACATGCAATTTGATCAAATCACATGAGCCATTTGTACAATTAACTCTAAATAAAATTACAGGGGGAACCGGGGAAATAGTTAAAAGAAAAGAAAGAGGAATATGCGTAGGCTTTGTAAAATGGGCCAATCATTCACTACTGAAATAATTTATAACCCAATTTATCTATGCATTCAATAGTTTAGCCCAATCTTACAACTCCCTGGCCCAAACCCATTTTTGTTTGGAGCCTTCCTTTTTCTTTTTATTATACTACCAACTATTAACATTATCTCAAAGTTGTTCAATGTAAAGAGTAGTTTATACGTCTTAGTTAATCACATTAAAATAATATTTTTATTTTTATATATAAAGATAATACATTTTGCGATGTTAGGTAACACATTTTTTATGTATTACCATTATAGCGGATACAATGGTAATGTAACACCGATTTTTAATCGACATGGAGACATGGTGGGTCGTTATTTTATTTGCTATTAAATGTTACTCGCGTGTAAATATAAATTAAAAATAAAAATATATTAGATGCCAAGAAAATAAAACCATGTATCTCTTGCCTTGAAAAAAAAAAGATTGTAACACTAAAATTTAAAAAATAGCATCCATAATTTTTTTTATTGAATGACACCTATTATCAAAAAGATCAAATGATCATCAAAACACAATACTTGTATTCAAGTTACCACAATTATAATTTACAAAGAATGTCACATTTCTATCTATATCACCAATAATTTTCATAAATTACTTTAACTTGAGGCTCGCTTAAGATCAGTGGCGGAGCTTGAAAAAATAAGTAGCGGGGCCGAAAGTCACGAGACCCAATTTTTTTTCCTATCGCAATGTTTCGGGTTACATGTTCGGGTCGGCGATTCAATTCGGGTCGACGATTCAATTCGGGTCGGGTCAAACAAATCAACAATAAATAACTCTAAATATCTAATTATCTATGATGATGCAAGAGAAAAATGGTTAGTATCTGGAAGAAGAATTACAACTTAGCCCAACGACCTTCCCGAGAATTTGAGCAACCTAACAAATTTAAATTTAAAAAGATAATCAGTGTGTCAATATGATTAAATTACTAAATTATTTCAATATGTAGAGGGACCAACACGACCAATATTTTAAATTACTTAGGTTTTCTAAAACTTACCCACATTGCTTCTGCCTTCTTCTCATCCTTCTTAAAATTAACTCAAACTTGAAACACCTAAAAAATAACCACACACAAAGAGAAAACATTAAGAAACCTCAATTGGGACAACAATGACCAAGAAAACACAATTTCTGGGTGTTTGGGATTTGCTTATTTAAACACAGTTTCACCCTAAGATAAACAATTAAGCATAAGCAGTTTTTTTCATCGAAACACTTCATAAATCATAAATCAAATTATCAAATCAATGAATCATAATCCATAAGTTTGTAACTATAATACTTAACAATTCTAAGTTAGTACTTACTAAGAATTGGATGTGTGAAGGAGTGAAGCGGTGGCAAGCGACGAGCGGCGACCGAAAACAGGCAAGCGAGCGGCAACAGGCCGGCAAGCGAGGGCGGCGAGAGACACTGAAGTGGTGAAGGAGTGAACTGGTGAAGGGAATTTCAATTTTGGGGGAGGCCGGACTGATCGACGAAAGACATAGGAGGGGATTTCAAATTTAGGGTGAATGATTTCAACTTTTCATTCCTCCCCCCCCCCTAATACACTTTTATTTTTTAAATCCACAAACTTTTTTTTTTAATTTCGTACTGATAACTTATCGGATCAATCTGAATAGAGTATTGAACTGAAATTTTTAGGGATAAAAAATTAGAGGGGGCAAAGAATTTTTTTGAGTAAAAATAAGGGGGGCCGGCTCAATACATATAAAAATTTTCAGACAAAAAACGTAAAAAATTACACTATTAACAGAAAAAACGGGAGGGCCACCCCTGGCCCTTCTATGGTTCGCCCCTGCTTAAGATGTTGATCTAACAATAATCAACCTATCATTGAAAATTTGCAGCCTAGATAATCATACAAGCAAAGATATTATCAATCAATCATCATATATCACATTATAGGGTTAGATAATCATACAAGCAAAGCTGTCATCAATTAATCATCCTATATATATCTATATCTATATCTATACTATATAATAAATAAATGTTTTTTCATGCCACATGTTTTCATCATATTCATTCTCATCATTTTTTTCTCGCATCTCTCTCTTATTAAATACTTCTCTATCTTTTAATAATAATATATTTAAAAAAAATACTAATTATACTAATAAAACATATTTATTTTAAATTATTCCTTACTATAAGAAACTTTGAAATCTAGTTATGTAATTTTTATTTTCAATTAAATAATAAATGAAAGTCAAATTACAATAAATAGTAATTTACGTATTTTCGAAACCCAATTATATATTAATTTTTACATATTTTAGATTTTGTTATCTATCCTTAATATATGTAATACATTCGTACACCTGTAAAATATATACATAAAAATTTAAGAATTTTATGTACTGATATTTTTCACCCGTGTCAACACACGGGTTCTAAGCTAGTATCACATTATAAAGATGTATACCATGATACCCTAAATACACCTATTAACATCTCATTAGCTCCCATCCGAGTTCCGACACTAGTTAAGAAATCAAAGCAAATTCTTAACGTAAACAATATATGTTGCCATGGCTAATGAGAATAAATATGGCATAGTCATACGTTGGCCAACATAGGCGTATGCACTTGCACTTGAAATGACGATTCAATTCTTTTACGTTAAGTTGGCCAATATAGGCGTTGTCCAACTTTTGATTTAAATATAAACAAAATATTGTTTCCTCCATTTTCTTAACCTCAAATATTTTGTAATATATTTTGTAATTATACCGTGAAAATAGGAACTTTACGTTCTTTAAATTGATACTAGTCTTATCATATATATTTTAGAAAGCGGTGTTTTATAGGTACATTATTGATTACAACTATGCATTAAACCGTTTGCAACGGTGCGTCAAAATAAAAGTGGTCAAGGGGAAGTGCCCCTTGCGGGGTTAAAGGGAATTGGGCAAGTTCGATTCACTCTTATAATAAGCTTTAGTTCACATGTATATAATAGTGCTCGAATCACCCATTTGTTGTTGTAATGAGTTTTGATGCACATGTATATAACAGTGTTTCTAACTCATTACAATAATGAACCTATCTTTACAAGTTGTAATAGGTTTTGATACCATAAGTTTATAACGGTGCGCCACATCCACTAAAATAGTGTGTTCAAGTTTTCAGGTTTGATGCACATATTCAAATCATATTTTTTCTAATAACATAGTTTGATTGATAGCCTTAGTGCTTGAAAAATAATACCAGCTCCACATAATACTATTCAAAAAAAAAACCATGAAATGATAAAACAATTTGCTCTACTTTTCTGACTGGAATGTGTAAATAATATAAATGTTTCGATCAATGATCACAAAAAACATCAAAAAGAAAATAGTAAAGTACACGGATGCGTGGTTTACCAAAATTTTGGATTTGATCCCTAGCTTTCCAAAAGTACACGGATGGTCCATGGATTTTGCACTTTGTAATGCATTTACTCCCCAAACTTTGCCAAAAGTACACGTATGGTCCCTGTGGTTTGTACTTTGTAACGCATTTAGTCTCTAACTTAGACCTTCTACAACTTTTAGATCTGTTGGCTGGGGACTAAATACGTTACAAAGTGCAAATCACATGGGCCATCCGCGTACTTTACTCAAAAGAAAATGATACTTCAAGGATACAAATTTAACAATCCAAAAATATCATAAATCAAAGCAAACCTTTAAATAAAAAAATATATTAAGAGAAGATGAGTTCGTTGTCATCGTCAGCTTCATGTTAATAAGAAATTTATTATAACTGCGTTCGAAAAAATGTATGTGAGAACTTGAAGTGGTTTACCATGGGGGTTGGTGGCCTAATGGTAGAAAAAAATCCTCTTGAAACACCAAGGTTTGAAGAGTTTATGGGTTCAAATCTCTCTTCCTTGGAGAAAGAGGCGAGGAAGGGAAGAACGAGAAAAATATGTCAAATTATTTTCTTCTATTGCTTGAGTTACGACTTACAATGAAAGAGAACAATGTTCGGTTACCGACTTCATCCTTAAAAACAAAAATAAAATAGAGAAATGTTTTAACTCATAAATCATTTATACGCTTTCTATATATATATATATATATATATATAGTGACAATTCAGATGATACTTTAAAAAATGAGAACCATTTTATAACAACTTGATGATTTTTTTATGCGATTGCATTTTCGTAATTGAAGTAAAAACACATTATATTCACTATAATTTCTAATAATGTATGTACCGCATAATATAACTTGTTTACGCTAATTACAACATGCCATTGTGTTTTTATCGTGTATTCGTCTGTCAATACACTGATGTTGGTTGGTATTTACATGTTCACTTGTAAATACATCTTTTTATACAAAAAAATGAGTCTAATGTAACTTTTTTTGTCAGAAAAAAGTTGTTTTAGGTGAAGTTGCATTAGACATAATGTAACATTTTTGTTATAGAAGCAACTTTTTTTTTTCAGATGCAACCCTTTTAGGATGCAACTCTTTGAAAAAAAAGTTGCATTAGGTCTAATGCAATCTTTTTCTAATAAAAAAAGTTACATTAGGCTTTTTTTTTGTATGTTATTTACGGAAATATCACCACTTAAATTTTTTTATAATGCAGATGTGATAGTAGAAAATAATTATTGTTATTAAAATTATTTTTATTTTCTTTTTAGTTTAATTTTTACATATTTCCTTGGTAGAAAAAAGCAACCGAGTTGACAAATTACGCTGACCATTCATGTTTGAAAGTAGGAAGCTGTCCAAAATTTTCTTTGAAATTTGGCAACAAAACTTTTGAATTGGAGGCAGTGAAATCGTCTAAAATGTTGACGCGAAATAATAAGATACATATAATATTTGTTTTTATATAAAGCTGTTCTCAATATTTGATTGTCAATATATAAAGCTAAAAGTTCGCTAAGCATTTTTAAAAGTGATTATTATTATTATTATGATACTAAAATATCTTACAATAAGTCTTTTTATTTCTAGTTTTATATGATTAATTATAATTTTTTTCTACTTTGGTTTATCCAAACAGGAAATTAAAAAGAAAAATGAGTTTAGCCATAATTTAAACATCGGATGAATTAAATTGATTTTAAATTAGTTTTTATGTATTATTACTCATATAAAAATTTAAAATTTTCTCAAAAGTTCACAGCTTTTTCAAAAAAAAAAAATTATAACTTCCTTTAAAAATTTATAATTTTCAATAATCTACAAGAACCGGAAAATATAAACAAAATTTGTAATGAATAAAAGGTATATAGATTAATATTAACTTCAACTAATTAATCACTAAAATGATTGACAAGATTATAACTCTTCTTTATTAAAAAAAACTACATTATTTTATTAAACATACTTAAAATATGTCATATCATGTGACACATCAACTATACTTAAAAACTAATGAACAAAATATATTTTATAAAGGTATATTTTATTCATGGAAGGAACCAGATTTACACCTATTGAGTGACTATTCTTCACTTAAGGATTTGTCATATCATGTAATACATCAAGTCATCAACCAAGTTATATAGATCCTACTTGCATAATTATCATAAATTTATAGTATTTATACCCGATTTCGTTTACTATAAAGGTAAGTATCCACTTTTTGCTCATCGTCGTCGTCGTCGTCATCATCATCATCATCACTGTGATCGAAATCGAGAGGAAATCTAGTGTAAATATGTGATTGATCATGCGAGTGAGATTGTCGTTGTCAAGTGGCAACAAAAGTGAAAGTTAGAAGCGTTATTGATCAAATTGTCAGTATGAATTATTATCGACCAATAGATAATATTTTAAATTATTAAAATCCAATTTACCAATTATATGTTGTAATCTATACTATATAATAAATAAAGTTTTTTCCATGACACGTGTCGCCTTCACATTCTTTCTTATCATTTTTTTCCCGCTTCCCTCTCTTATTAAATACACATTTATGTTAAATTATCTCTTATTATAAGAAATTTTGAAATATAATTTTGTAACTTTTATTTTCAATCAAATAATAAATGAAAGTCAAATTACAATAAATAGTAATTACCGTATTTTTAAAACCAATTATATATTAATTTTTACATATTTTGAATTTTGTTTTCTATCTTTAATATTTGTAATATATTTTTACACATGTAAAATATATACATAAAGATTTAAGAATTTTATGTATTGATATTATTCACCCCGCCCGTGTATAATACACGGGTTCTAAGCTAGTAAACTATTATAAAGAAGTTTTAAAGCACAATTTGTTAGGAACAATGCCTAACCATGATAGAACCGCCATCCATGTGTCGCCATGCCAGTGGCTGTTTTTTTTTCTTTTCTATTTGAAAAAAGCCGCATGTTTTGTTGTTATATTATGTAACGTTTGTGTGTTTTTACCACTTAGCGTCTTGCTAGGGGGTGCTATTTATATAATACATCTCCCGTTAAAAAATGCACATTTAAAACCAAATGACTACGTCGTTCGGTTGGTACATGAGTCCTCTTTGAAGCGCTGGGTTTACTCCCCCTTTGACCCGGGTTCGAGTCCATAGGTTGTTTTTTCTGCCCTTTTTTCCATCTTTAGTTAATATATTTTTTTAACTGTTTTTGCTTTTAATTAATATCGTTTCGGGTTTAGTTTATTTTAACTTTTTTATGCCTTATGTTTTTCGAGTATGCGTTTTGATATTTTATGTCTTACGTTTCTCGAACACGCGTTTAGGTATTTGGTATCGTGAAGGACTTCTCGCAGTAACGCGTAGGCTCAAACCTTCTAGTTAAACTTTAAAAGCATCATAAGCTACGTTAATCCCACGTGAAACTACACCTTTAAATTGTCTAAAAAGAAAAAAAACTAGAAAAAAAATGCTTAAAGTTCCTCTTAGCTAAGTTGTAAATGCATTTCGGGTGCTTTAAAAAATTGTAAATGACTTTGAAAATTGTAAAGAATTATATTTTTTTAACAAGAACAATTTTTATTAAAATAAAAAAACCGAGTGGGATGCTGGGGAGCAACCATACAATACAACTTACAAGTAATATGAAACTATTTAATTTGTGCCATATACTTCTACCGCAGAGAACTATTATCGTAAATTTGAAATTTATTATAATTAATTAAATTAATTTTTTTAAAATGAATACACCGACAAATCTGAACACGTTTTTAATACACAATTAAACAATTAGGCTGTTTTAAATTGCGAGTGTAAGAGTGTCTCTTTCTGCAATCTTATTTGTATAATATTAATTGACTTTTCTTTGAACGTTTTTGTACTCAGTTCAAAGTCAACCCTGGATTAGTTGATGCAAATCAAATAACGTACAAGGATTCAACATTATTATTCAACTCAACTGTGAATTTAATTTAATTTAATCGCGCATCATTACTTTTTTTTCAAAACAGTACACCCTCTGTAAATTTCTATGTTTCTGTTCACAACCATTCTTCTCACTAAGTGGTCGAGGGTTCTAATCATACAGTGGACACTGGTAGGCATGTAAACGAACCGAACGTTCTACGAACCGTTCGGCGGGAAGTACGTGTGTGTTCTTTCATTTAATAAACGAACGAAAATGAACACAAATTTCTAAAAATGAATACGAATTTCTGTTCATTTAATTAAACGAACGAACATGAACAAATGTCTCGTTCCTTCATTTACATTCGTAAACGTTCGTTAATTTGCGCTTGTTTATTTACGCCCGTTTATATTCTTTTAACTTATTAAGTTTTTTTAATTACCCATTCAAATTTATTTATCACTAACATCAATTTAAAATCAATTTGATTTCATATTTCAAAATCTTTAATCCTAATTTTGGATATATTTTCTTTTACTTTTGAAATGTTGAATGCAAGTATCATGGTATTTTAGACTTTATTTTGGATATATTTTTGTTTACTTTTGTTTATTTATGTTCATTTGTCTTGGTTTATGATTGTGAACCACTCATTTAGAATTAATATTAACAAACAAACATAATTTGTATTCGTTTATGTTTGTGAACTATTCATTTAAAATATAAACGAAGGGACAAAAACGAATAGGAACATTTTCATTTTCTTAGTGAACAAACACGAAACCAAAAAATTTGTTCGTTTAGTGCTCTTGTTCATTTATAGGCGGTGTAGATTTAAAAGTATGTTTAAATAGTGTGTGAGTTAGCCGTTAAAAATGGGTTTTTTAACTACAGTCGATGTATGCATTTAAATGCTTAACTTTTAAAAATTTTAATTCCTGAAATTAATCTAGAAAATATATATCTAAACTACCATATATATTTCATCAAGTTTCTAAGCTTCATATAGTTATGTTTTAAACTTTTAACATGAATATCTTATTTTTTCATATTAAATAAAAAATAAAAATATTTTTGAACTATAATAGGATCAAATACACTCAAAGGTAAAAAATTTAGTCTCATGTGACCTATAAAGGAAGTAATTAATTTTATAAGTGTTTTTATAGTTGGAATTTTATTAATTTAGTGAACGAAAAAGTTTTAACGATCGATTCACAATCAATTAAAATTTAAAATCCTTGATACTATTCAAATCCGGTTGTAGAATTTGCAACATGTTCCAATTCGTCATAAAATTAGCAGCTACTTAAATCCGTCGTGAAATTAACGACGCGATAGTTTACGACTAATTTAAATCCGTCACAAATCCATGTAAAATATCCGGTCTCAAAATTCGTCACAAAACTTTAGGTCACAAAATTTCATTACAACAAGTATCGGTCGCATATTTAGCTTTAACTTTTTCAATGCTAAAATCTATCATATACTCATTGCGATCCGTCCTAAATATGTTTGGGAAATATGGCGTCAGCCGTTGCAATGTAGTAGTGTATAATGTATTTTTAAACTACTTTATACTATGTGTAGTGGAATCACTAAAAAGTGGGAAATAGGTTATTGACAAAGATTTTGCGATGGCGTCAGCCGTTGCAATGTAGTAGTGTATAACATATTTTAAACTACTTTTGTGTAGTGGAATCACTAAAAAGTGATTCACGCCCCACCATGTTACCGTCATGTCAATCATTAAACCGAATCATTAAGGTGTGTAATGGCTTTACTGTCTCTATTAAGGTGTGTAATGGCTTTACTGTCTCTATTAGTTTAAAAATTATTATTTTTTATTTAAACCATTTAAATTAAATATGATTGGTTGGGCAGCATTCAACAGCGCCCCACGCCCGTGGTTTCCTTCACGCTTGCGCCCAATCAAACCCATGTTTCATGCCCCTTCATGGGCCACATGCTCCCCTCCCCCCCCCCCAAAAAAAAAATACCTAGCCATTACGCATGACTTTATGTAGCATGCTTGTGATCTCTTAATAAATCTTATCAAGACAATATAAAGATGGACATCAACCGTAACGAATGATGTTGGTATATAGTGAGCAAAACTGTTAGTTTCGTCAGCAACTAGTTTGTTAGGATAGTTCAATCTTCTATTTAAACTCAGTTTGTAATTCATTTCACTTTGAATGAGAATCGCATATTGAAAATCAACATAATATCTGAGCTATGCTTTTCGATCCAGATTCTCGTTCCACTCGATTACATTTCATTTTGTGATCGTTTTATCACTTCTCAATCGTCTTTGTGATTGATTGATCATTCGTTCCATTATTGGAATTGAATTTCATCCTCATCATCGATCTTTTGATCGATTTTATTCTGATTTTGTTCAGAATTTCTTCGATTTCGCTTTCAAATCGAATTCATCCTTCTCAATTTCATTTTATGTGTTTTCAATCGGGTTTGCAATTGATTTCTTTGTTGCTTTTCAATCAAGTTTTGTTCAATCATTCTCATTCTCTATTCCGCATCTACATTCGTTTTTTTCGTTTTCGTGTTCGTCTTTGTTTCCGGTCAATCACTCTCATCTTTCATCTTCATTCTCTGTTGTTTTTCGGGAAAAAAAATTCATTCAAAATTCAATGCAATTGCTCACTTCCTTTGTTCATTTTGATTTCGTTCACATGTTCATTTCATCAACAGTTTCTCTTCATTTTCGGTTTTTCATTTGAATGATTCATTTCTCCAGTCTCATTTTCAGTTCAATCTCAGTGTGTTGCTCTGTTTCGCTGGTTAACAATTTAGGCGAACCTGTTCTTAAGTGAGCGAAACTGTTAGTTTCTCTCCTGCTCAATTTCGTTTTTTCTGTTATATTCGCTTATCTGATTCTTTCATTTTTCACACTAATATTCAATCGTTTTTCTCAAGCTCAAGTTATAGCTTCAAGATCTAGTTCAAGTTATGGATTCAAGCTCAAGCATCAAGTTCAGGTTATGGATTCAAGCAAGTTTTTCATCAACATTTCTCAAGTTATTCTTTTTCATCTTTCATCTTTGATTTCTCAAGTTAGAGCTGAAGCACCTCCAACTTGCCCACAGGGCGGGGGGGGGGGGGGGTGTTGGTATATGGTAAGCGAAACTGTTAGTTTCTCCTACAATAGTTAGTTTCGCTTAGATTAGGCGACATTAGTTTGACATTAGTTCAAGTGTTTGGTTAGTTTCGCTTCTTCTTCACTAGTTGATTAGTTTCGCCTGCAACTAGTTTGTTATGATAGTTCAATCTTCTACTTAAACTCAGTTTGTAATTCATTTCAATTTGAATGAGAATCGCATATTGAAAATCAACAAATGGAGATTGAGATATTACTATTTATTAGAATAACTAGGTTAGAATCCCGTGTATTACACGGGTTGTATATTGAAAACGATATAATTTATAAATTTGTAAATACATCCTAACTTGTCAGACTATTATGATCGTCTCGAGATATATCAAGTGGAAATGTGTGTATATAACAAATTAATATTTTTCTTTAATTAGTTATACTTTGATTTCCTATTATATATTCTTATTTAATATAATTAGTAATTTTCTTTAAAAATATATTTATAATATCATTATTATTTAATATGTGAGGAGGCGGGAAAACCAACGTGAGGAGGCACGAGTAAGTGACAAATGTCTATCTTAAACCTTTATTTATTAGTATAGATAATCACACAAAAGGTAAATGATCGGCAAACTATTTTGTTAATTGAACAAATTTTATGTTAATTTGTTGATAACTAACGAGAACCATTGTTGCTAAACACGAATCGGACCAACCGGTTGGATTAAGGAATGGATTCTTTGCCGGTTAGGTTAGGTTTATGTGGCTTGGATGGCTAACGGATGAACCGACCGGCTTTTCGACATGGCGGTTGAACCTAGAAACTGCAGACCAAGTCAAACCAGATCTTGTGGACTGGGTCGGCACTCATGCCAAACCAACGTAGGGGTTAAAGAAAATTGGCTCCTCAATTTACAGTGTTGAAAATGAAAGAAACTTCTTATCTTGAGTAATGCACAACAAAAGATAGAGTTAGAGTTGAATTAAACTTTAAATACTAGAAATCTGAGTCTCTAAATTTGGGTGTAGAGACCTACGTTACAAAGTACAATGTCAATTACTATAATTAAACATACTTTCTCCCTTTTCACATGTTTATTATAATCACCATTGAAGGCCAACTTGTCCCGCAGTCAACAAAGTTCCAATACTTAGGATCGTTTGTATAGAGTGACAGGGACGTAAAAAGTGACGTGGCCCATCCCGTTAAGGCTGCCTGGTGCAAATGGAGAGTAGCCACATGATTTCTGTGTGATAAGAGGTTCCCTACAATATTAAAAGGGAAATTTTGTAGGGTTGCAGTTCGACCGACTATGCTATATGAAACCGATTGCTAGGCCATTAATAGGACACAAGCACGAAAGGTGGATGTAACTGAGACGATGATGTTGAGGTGGATGTGTGGGAATACGGAGAAATGAAGTTTTTAAAGAAAAACTAGGAGTGGCTTGTATGTCGGATAAAGATAAGAGAGGGGAGATTGAGATGGTTTAAGCATGTGAAATGAAGACATCTAACGGCGCCAGTTAGAACCGTGGAAAACATTACAGTGGAGGGGAGGAGAAGCGGGGGCAGACCTAAGATGGCGTGAGATGAGCGGATTAGACAGGATTTGTTAGACTTGCACCTCTCTGAGTACATAATCATAGATAGGAGTTCTTGGAGACGTTGGATAAAGGTTATGAGCTATTAGCGTATGGAGTGTATAAGATTTTTTTTAATACCTTTGGCTTTTTGCTAATGTTTTCTTTCTGTGTCACTCTTTGTGTATATCTGGATGTTACACTTTTACTTGTCAATAAAAGTTTTTTTGGAGCCGAGGATCTTAACGGGAACATCCTCGTTGTCCTCCATGATAGATGAAAGGTTTGCCATATCTTACTCACCCGAGGCCCTACAAATAGATTTTGGCTCTGCGTGAGATTTTACTCGGTACATATGTTTGTTATTTTTGTATACGTTTACATGTAAATTTTATTTAAAATCGACCCGCCGTATAACGCGGGCATAATCCGATAGTTATAAACTTATTTACCGTCATAATTGTAATATATAATAGTACGTATTTATATTTGAGATAACTTTTATAAATTAATTGGCTATAAATTGTAACAAAATCAATATATGTTCATACTTTGAAACTCTCTTTTTTCTATGTATGTTCAATTTAGTTATAATATAATTTTCTTTTAAAATTATTTATTAGTCACGTTCAACCAGTCTGACCAATGAAACAGTACAACGTCTTGATTACCCGTCAGTTTTTAAAAACATTAGGAGTAACTAAGGCAATCGTTTACTTCTAAAAGTGATTACTAATTCTATACAATTTTTGTCACATAAGTTTGCTCCCTATAACATTTTTAGTCTATCTAACCAAAATTTGTTGGTTCTCCTGTTTCGCCCCATTTAACAGTCTTTTTGCTGTTGTTCGGAATGGACACGAGGAGCTCACGTAACCATCAATCAAATGGAGATAGGTTTTTAGGTCATGACACGTGGCAAAGTCACTTTTGGTTAGATACGGTGACGCGTCACTGCTAAGACGAAGTTCTTTGCCCACATCAGCATATCTGAACCAATCAGATTCGTCGACTTTTTTTCGTAGCCATCCTTGCAACCCTACTCTCCTTTCTGTCATGTCGTTGCAACCGTCGACCAAGAATCCCGGGACCTTCGTGATCACGTCCGTTGAGTTCACGATTCTAAGAATCTGTGTCCCACTGTTTTCGAGCTGTGATCGGAAATTTCGGTTTCCGACACGCGGCCCGCCAAAAGAGACTACAGTCACCATTGGTGGACGTTTAAATGTTGAGGTTATGTCGTAGGCCGTGAGTGTGGCAAGTGCTGCACCCAGGCTATGACCAGTGATAGTCACACTAAGCGGCTCGTTACCGTATGTGTTGATGATCCTTGATATCTCCTCCCGCACCATGTCCTGTAAGCTTGGACACGTGGCGGATGCTGACGTGTACATACTAAGAAACCCTTTTTGTACCATTGCTCTTTTCCTCCTAGGTGCCACGTCATCAGGCAATGATGTCAACGTGGCACGTAGGTTCTCAATCCACTCAAGACACGTGGCAGTTCCTCGAAAAGCAATCACCACATCCCGACGACCCAATCGCGCAATCTCCTTGTCATCGTTGCAAACCGCCACGTAACCAATCCAGCTGGAATTCGTCGAAGTCCAGCTTGGCATCCTGTCAATCAAAGGTGGCAGCTGAACCCCACACGTGGCATGTAAATTTTTAGTCACCTTATATCCACTTCCCCCAAATCCACATCTATCCAACATTGTGTCTTTCGTGAACTTACAGGTGGCATAGTCCGGTGATGACGTGTCAAACTCGAAACATCGGTAACCCGCCTCGACAAAATCCCCATACCGGAGTATCTCGTGCCGGAGACCGTCGTCTAGAGGGTCAAGCAACCCTTCCCAGTTCTTGATCCCTTGGTACTCCCTCCACTTCTGATCCAAATTAGACACCCGGTGAGCGACCCGGGCTTGACCCGATTCACTGTTCCAAGAACTCTTGACACGTAACTGTCTGGTTCGATGGTTGGTGCGAGTGGTGCAGTGTATGATCTCAGCCACATGCGTCGTGGGTCTGGCTAAGTCGCATGGTTTAACCATGCCAATTGCACCCTTCATGAGTCTTTATTTGTATCTATCTGTATCTGTATGTAGGAGCAAAGCTTGAAAAAAACCAGGGGGTCGGGATTTTTTTTTCTTATCACGGGGTCGGAACTATAAAATTTTCGCTCAATACGTATAAATTAACACTATTGAGCGAAAAATCGGCCGAATACATATAAATTAACACTATTAAGCGAAAAATCGGGGGCCCCTAAGAAAGCTTCGCCCATGTTTGTATGTATGTATATATATGCCGCTTCGAGTGTGTTAGGAAGCTCGAAGCGAGTCTGATTGGATTGAGTAGATGACTGCATACTTTGGAGTTTGGATGTTAAAGAAACACTTTATAGTTGCAAATGTATGTGTGTGTGTGAGAGAGAGAGTTGTAGAGAGAGAAAAAGGAGGACGGTGGAGAGAGAGAGAGAGAGAGAGAGAGAGATGAGAGGAGATGAGATATAAGTGCGTCTTTACGTTCTTTTTTGTTTAGTTTGCATTTTATAAATTATAAATTTGAAAAAATTTAGTTGAAGTTTATTGACTGGACCCACAGAATATATATCAGAGGATTAGAATCTGCTCCTCCGGCCATGAATTTTGAGGATAAATAATTAAATTAAATATAGGTAATATAAGCACACATCCACACGTGCAAGTCACAAGACGCGTTGAATAATAAAAGTCAAAAAAGAAAAAAAATAAATATAAAAAAACACCTCTAACACACTATTAAAAAATCATCATAACCTTGTATGATATAAAGAAAATGATCATACGGTCAAATCATATGATCCATATAATGTGGGTGACCACTAATAAATGTATATGAAATTTTTTTTTGAAATGGGCTATGGGAGATAGACTAGTCACTTTTGGGCTTTTCTCGTCGGGTATATACATTTGGGGTTGTCGCCCCCTCCGAATGGCGACATGTTCATACCAATTCATCCCAATCATTGGGCTGAACCAGACATATCAGTTAACCAAAAGCTGTCGCCCATTGGAATGACGACAGCCTCCGGTCACCCCACTATCCAGATCCTAGTCACTAAAATCTCTCGCCATTTGGATAGGCGATACCTTTTAGAATAGTAGAAAGCTTTCGCCATCAGGAATGACAAGAGCTTTTAATCACTCAACTACCCCTTCGAAGAATACTGCATGCACACATTCAAACAACACTCAATAGTTATGCCATGCAATAGTTGTACATGCATCCCTGGACACTTGGCTGACATTGAAACAACACTCAAAAGGTGTCGCCAATGGGAAGGGCGATAGGTTTCTGTCGCCAATTAGAATGGCGAGAGGTTTAGGTAGGGTTTCTTTGCATGCATGCTTGACACTGGTTTCTAAAAGGTATTGCCTATCCAAATGGCGAGAGGTTTTAGTGACTAGGATCTGGATAGTGACTGACTAGGACATGAGGTGGAGGGGTGACTGGAGGCTATCGCCATTCCAATGGGCGACAACTTTTGGTTAACTGACATGTCTGGTTCTAGCCAATGATTAGGATGAATTGGTTCGGAGGGGCGACAACCCCAAATGTATACACCCAAAGAGAAAAGCCCAAAAGTGACTAGACTATCTCCTATAGCTCATTTCAACAAAAAAATTCACGTATATGGCTTATATGACTTTTTTTTCCCTCATCACACAACCCATATTATGTGATAGAAATACTCATATGTATTTTAAAGATGGTGTCTCTTTAATAGTACCTCATGCTTTTGACTACACAAAATATGAACTGAGTTCTTTTTTACGGTAATTTGACTACACAAGCTATGAGCTGAGTTCTTATTTACTATCGTAAAATGTGTTATTATTAATTAAAAATATATAATTAATAATGATATAGTGATAGCGTTGTCAAGGTCAATCAAAAACAATATTATATCTAATCCCTAGCTATCTTAAACTATAGTATAGTGAAGTAGGGTGTCGTATGCACAGGGAATTAGTGGACAATGTTGTTTAAGAAAAGTGTTCGGATTTAGACTAAAAAGCAACAAACTTTAAACTTTTTGAAAACAATTAAGAGAAAACGGATCGCTTCCGTGTTCAGATTGCAAGTGCGGTGATTACTGATTTGTACTTATTAGAAGTTATATAGACATAACTCGTTTTATTAGATTTGAAAAATAATTAATAATCAAGATAGCGACTGCACTGAGCAACGATTTATAAAACCGGATACTTGACACAGATTTAAAACTCAATAATCAATTATCACCTTAGAACATCAGATCTAGACACTCAATTATTCACGATAGAAAACCGAAAATTGATGAATATATTAAATATAAAACAAACCAAAATGTTTAATCAAATCTAAGAAACCATAGCATTCAAACAATCAATGATTACAAGAATCCTAAACCAAACTCAGTATGCATCAGATTATCACCTTACAAAGTAGATCCTACACCCGAAAACAATCACAGAATGATTAGCCGCTCATCGGCATCATCATCAATTCTTCAATAGTTGGTGTGGCTTGATCTAGCATCAAAAACGCGGAAATATTCGAACTTTCTCTCTGAAAATCGCCTTTGTAAAGTTCTTGGACGGCTGGATGCAAGTTTTTTCGATTATGGACTCCTTATTGGCTTATAATTAGAATTAAGTTATTTTTACCGACTTTTCTATTCTTCGTGTGTCGCGAAGCAAACCTGGATGATCTTCGCGTGGCGCGAAGAACAAATTAGTCGCGGCCCTTTTTCCGCTTCCTCGCGTGTCGCGAACTTCTCCACTTCAGTCTTCGCGTAATGCGAAGAACCTAAATTCCAAGAAATTGACTTTTGTTGACTTTGACTTCTCCGGGGCCCGTGTATGCTGCTTAACCTGTAAGACTCACAGACACCAAATGCATATAAAACAGACTCGATATACAAGATAAAACTACTAAAACTATACAAGTTAAACTCTTATACATGGGATATTTAGCAACACATCATATAGCATTTAGTAGTTATAAACTAAAAAAAATAAGATATTTATTTGTTTAGTAATGGTCTAATTGAGGTATATAAGTTTTAATTTATATACGTTTAATAAACACACATAAAAAGTAATGATATTATAATCATAAAAGATACATTATCTCACAAGTTAAAAAATCGTATGCTACTTATATTTGTTTACCGTTGACAATTTGGTGCAATGGTAGCCTCAAGACTTCCCATAATGGAGGTTTTGGGTTCGAATTCTAGCCACAGCAAAAAAAGGGCCTGTGGCCAGGTCAGGGGGTTTTCCCAGTTAGGGGTTCCTCCTGTGGTGGGCTGCCCTGGATGTTCTAGGTGTTGCCCCGGGGAAACCCAATTATCCTAGAATATCTAGGTATTGCCGCTAAAAAAAACATTGGCCATTTGGTGCAATGGTAGCCTCAAGACTTCCCATAGTAGAGGTCTTGGGTTCGAACCCTGGACATAGCAAAAAAGGAGTCTGTGGTCATGTCAGGGGGTTTAACCAGTTGGGAGTTCCTCTTGTGATGGGCTGCCCTGGATATTCTAGGTGTTGCCCCGAAGAAACTCAATTATTTTAGAATATCTAGGTGTTGCTGTTAAAAAAAAACTTATATTTGTTTTTGTAATTAGTTGAACATGAAATAAGGTGATTAAAATATATTTTAAAATATTTGTACTTGTTTTGTAAATATGTTTAGTTATGGAACAAAAAGATACCATAAAATATTAAAATATTTCAATCTTAGTTTAATCGGTAGGCGTAAACCTGTGCGTCGTGGCGAGGACGTTGACATTATTCAGAACTTTATACTAAAAAACAAACTATTTAAGTACGTAAAGAGAAGTGTATGAAGTTGTGGCGGCTCGGTTTTGTATTCCGAGCACGTTGCAACGGTATATTGGGAAATAAAAAAATAACGACATTATAAAAATGAACGTTAAGAAACATGTAAGCGAATTTAAAAAAAAAAGTAAAAGTATATCATATTTGACCCCGCTCGGTTTCCAATAACATTTATGTTTGAAAATTTTTATTTGCAACAATGTATACTAAAAAAATAAGAAAGTTTATTATAATTACACATATGTCGGTCTCGTTTAACCAAAAGATAAAACATTAACATACCCAAATTTAGCATTTCAAAATCAAATTTGTTAAATATTATAATTAATTAAAATATTAAATTTAACATTTAAAAATATATAACTAATTTTATAAAGTACTTTAATTTTGATTGATTTTTATCTGATAAAGTACGTATAAAAAAATTATTTATTAATTTTTTTCGATTAAAGAACCGTAGTTTTTTTCATTAAAGTAATAGTTTAATAATTAAAATATTAGAAGTATATAATAACCAGGGGTGTGCAAAAAATAAAACCGAACCGCATCCGTGACTAAAAAACCGAACTAAATTGTGAATTTGTATTTCGGTTCGGTTCCTAACTGTATCCGTACTGTGAATACGGTTTTCTGTTCGGTTAACGGATATACATTTTTTTAAATTCGGTATTCGGTTAACTGAATAAGTGATAATTATATATGTTGAATTCGGTTTATACATTTTTTTAATTCGGTTCGGTTAGACAAGTTTCCTAGCTATGAGGTTTTGTTCGGTTAACGGATATGCCTAAAAAAATTGAAAATCGAACCGTTAACACCCCTAATAATAACTTAATAATTAAACTAAAATTATTTATTAAATAATAGAATCAAAAGAAAAAAGCCGCTCAAGGCTGAAAGTGCCCACATGGCCATGTGTCTGGAATGACCCCAGTTCCACTTATGAGATAAGAAATCTTTGGAAAAAAGAAGAAAAAAAAACGTTGGAAATTAAGGTTCGAACTTATAGATGCGTATGATAAAGGCTTAACTACTCCTGCCAAGCCCAACTTTGGGTTTTGCTTTGTTTTATATTACTATATAGAGTAAATTATAAAAATCTTACATGAGGATTGGTTCAAATAATATTTTTCGTCTGTGAGTAACACTTTAAGCCATCAAAATTTATGATTTTATCAGTTTTCGTCCAATCACAAACGATTTGATAACGCTCTGTTAAGTAACCCTCACGTGCCTGTCACGTGAGGGGTAACGTGAGGGGTAATATAGTCTTTTCGTCCAAAAATTTTAAAACCCTACCTTCGGCCGTACCCCCAAACTTCCCATTCTTCTTCGTTTTCGTCAATGAGGTTCTCATCGGCCAACTCTCGACATTTCCAACTCCGACATCGCCATTTCCAACTCCGATAATCTCTTCGTAAGTTAATATGGCTAATCATCCGTGGAATGTGCGATGTACTGCAGCAAGAGATTTCATGGACCCTAACGAGTGCTATGGTATGCAATACGATCTCAAAGCTTTTGAAGCTCAAATTAGCATAGAAGATCGTGTTTTTTTCATATAAATGTTAACTATTTCACATAATTACAACGAATGAACCTCACATGTTTAGTATCCAGCTGTTTCACAAAGGAAAATTTGTACATTTGAATGGGGGGAGGTATGAAAGTGACCATGTCAGTTATATTGACATGGTAGAAGCTAGTGATTTCAATATATTTGTGTCGGACAAAATTGTAGAGGCTCTAGGTTATACATGTCACAGAGTCTTTATCCACCATTTTAGATTCCAGAAATGGATTTAGAATACGGTCTAAGGCCCTTAGGTAATGAGAATGATTTCAAAAGGTTGTTTGATTATGTCCAAAGGGGGTTTAAGCTTATTGATATATATGTTCAGCATTGTGAGATAGCAGTGTCCACCTTGTTTGTAGCACCTGAGATTGGGCCATCTGTAACAATACATGATGATGATGAAGGGAATGTGGATGACTTGTTGTGTTACGAGGATGTGGTGATTTGTTTCATGAAGCCGATGATCATGCTCATGATGTTGTGGAAGGAAACTTGGATGAGTAGTTGTTTTATAAGGATGTGGCTTATTTATTTGATGAAGTTATGGATGTGGATCATGAGGTTGAGGTACAGATTGAGGTGGAGGTTACCATTCATGGTTAGCATTGGTTTAGTTTAAGCTTAGTTTTTTGATAAATATATGTAGTATGGACGTGTATAAATACACACACACACATATATATATATATACTTCATGGCTACCATGGTGTAAGTTTTTTGATATGTAGTATGGATCATGGTTACCATGGTGTAAGTTTTGTGCTAAATATATGTAGTTTGCAATTGAATCTTGTCTTTTATAGTTTTATTAGTCATATAGATCTTGTTTTGTATATGGATCATGGGATTAATACCGTGTTTGACTTTGAAATAGTCAAAAAACTTGGATGGGTTGGATGGTAACACGTAATATTCATGATCTTAAGCCCAATTGAACTTGCAACTGCTAGGGAATAACTCAATTGATCTTTGAAATAGTCAAATAACTTGGATGGGTTGGTTGTTTATATTACAGGTAAACAACTCAAATTTGACAAACTAGGTTGCAAGGTCAGGCTGCTGGTGTTCTATATCAGAACAATGTACATTAATTCAGTTTTCTCTCATGTAATTAACCATTAATGATGAAATGTTCAATATAAATCTAAACTTTCCTTGTTTTGTTCATCAGATGTTAGCAGACACAAGATCATGTTCCCCATTATGTACAATGTTCTGATATGGAACACCACCAGGATGCATTACCTAGTAATATCTCCCACATACATCTGGAAATTACATGCATTAGATGTCTTTCACAAAGTTATTCATCAAGTCTATGAGATTACATGCATTACCTGGTAATATCTCCCACATACTGTAATAAACTAAAAATCTAAAATATAATATTATTTTCCTAAATAATATTGTAAGGGTGAAACTGGATTAAAGCTAAATTAGAGGGTTTAAACCTTAAAGTGTGATTTTTGACTTTTGAGGTTAAAAGGGTCAAAAGATGAAGTGTAGGGGGTTTATGTGTGCATTTTGAAAGACTAAAAATCTAGATGAAATGGGGAGGGGGAGGTCACGCAACACACTATGTGTGTGTGTGTTCTTGGTGGTGAAAAACAAAGAAAAAGGAGAAGAAGAAGAAAGGTTTGATTTTCTGAACATTGGAGTTGGAGGATTGTGGATTTGAAGATGTTTGAGTCTCAATCAACATTCATGTAAGTTCATCTTCTCCATCTCCATTTCTAGAACCTCCATTAATGGAGTTTTGATAGAAAATTTAAATTGGGTCAACTGGGAAGGTGATTCGGATTAAATCTTGTTTAGAAGCTTTAATCTAGTATTGTTGATGTTGGAGAAACAAGAATTACTTGGTTTTAACACCTAATTTGATGATGTAAAAATTAGAGTTCTTGAAGTGAAATTTGAGGGTTTTCAAACTGATGATGTTAAATGGTGAATTAGGGGTTGATAAGTGTTTACAGTGTTAATAGACATATAATTTAGTAAGAAACCTCAATCAATTTGGTGATTTATGGAATTGGAGTTTTTGGTGAAAGTTGGGCGAGTTCTTAACGGGTCATTGGATTGATTTCATTTAACCTTTGATATTTGATGGTGATTTGGGAGATTGAGGTTTGGTTTAAGTTAAATAAACCATTTTGGTCATAGGTGGTGAACTTTAGTTCATTATATGTGTGTTTGACCCCATTGGTGTTTTTTGGATTTTAGATTACTAAACAATAGGTGTAGTTGTTTAGGTAATCAGAGGGTTAAGGTTGAAGATCATCAGGGTTCGTCTAGCATTAAAGGTAAGTGTTTATACACTTACTTAGTAATTGGTATTTGGATAGTTCATACTGTTGTTGTATGAATTTATGCCTTGGTGAATTCGGGTTGTTTCATACACGTGATTGGGTGTTAAATTATATGTTATTTGGTGTGTTTGATGAGTCAAAATTTGGGTGTTAATTTATGTGTTATTTGGTATGCTTAATGAATCATGATTTGGTGTGTGTATGTTTGCAAATGAAGGAAAATGTGAAGTTATATTCCTTATGGGTGTTCTGAGGCTATGACATTCATGGGTGATTACGTGAAGTCATGTCCCTTATGGGTGTTTGAAGGCATGATCTTCATGGGTGTTAAAGTGGAGTCACAATCCTCATGGGTATTTTGAGGTTGAGGACTCCACGGGTGATATGTGAAGACATGATCCTCATGGGTGTTTTGAGGACATGTTCTTCATGGATGCTATGTGAAATTATGTTCTCATGGGTGTTTTGAGGGCATGTTCTTCATAAGTGTATCTTGAGGCTTGACCTTATGAGTGATTTCTTGAGACTATGTTCTCGTGGGTCTTTAAAACTTGTTCTCATTTGTGTGGTTTAATGAGTGAAAATTAACCCTTCCATGAGGGAAAATTGTTTCTTTTAATCTCAATCATTTAGTCCCTAGATCAATGTCTCGTATTCGTTCATACTATTCGCATGTTAACTATATATATATATAATTCATATAAAAATGTTGTATTTGAATAGTAATTCTAGTATTTTAAACAAATAAATGACTTTTTATTGTTTTTCGTGAGTTCTCAAAATATTTAGGAGTTCTCGAATGATCCATTCCCTATATATATAATAGTAATAATAATAATGATATTTTTAACATACACATAATGCAAAATTTATAAACTACATTATTTATTAAATTGTTCTATCAATACTTGAATTCTTCTATATTTTTATATTTGTTTCTTCATTAGAAAATGCCAAAATGACCATATGATTATTGTCTATTTGAATATTGAGTTGACAGAGAAATTTAAAATTTAATATATATTATAATTTCGAGTTAAAATTTACATATATAAAAATTTAGGCTTTAATTTAAAAAGAGTAAAACAAACGAGCCAATTGTAAGGTATGATAATCTTCACCGATCTAATTATTGGTGATGTAATTTGTATTTATAATGATACCTAGGTTAGAACCCCGTGTATTACACGGGTTGTATATTAAAAACGATATAATTTATAAATTTGTAAATACATACTAACTTGTCAGACTATTATGATCATCTCGAGATATATCATGTGGAAATGTGTGTATATAACAAATTAGTATTTTTATTTATATAGTTATATTTTGATTTCATATTATATATTCTTATTTAATATAATTAGTATTTTTCTTTAATAATATATTTATAATATCATTATTATTTAATAAGATACATGCGTATTTATTAAGAGAGAGGGGCGGGAAAACCAATGTGAGGAGTCACGAGCAAGTGCCAAGTATCTATCTTAATCCTTTATTTATTAGTATAGATACATACAAGGAAACAAATATACATAACAAACATAGATGAATGTAAATATAGCTAAGATTTATCTACATAGTTATTATGATTTAGGTTAATATCCTCCCTCAAGCGAAAAGGTGGCGGACCAATACGGAGCTTGGCGCAGAAGAACTCAAACTGAGGACGAGGTAAACTTTTGATAAAAATATCGGCCACTTGAAGCTTTGTAGAAACATATTTTGTGTGAAGCTTGCCAGACACGACCAGTTCCCGTATAAAATGGTAATCGATGTCGATATGTTTCGCCCGTTTATGAGCCACCGAGTTTTGGGTGAGAAATAGAGCACTCAGATTATTACACAAGAGAGTCAGCCTATCCGGTGGGAGAGCATGTAGTTCACGAAGAAGGTGAGTGATCCAAATGATTTCAGCGGCAGTATTGGCCATAACACGATACTCCGACTCACAACTAGATCGTGAAACCGTGGTTTGTTTCTTAGCATTCCAAGAGACCAAATTTCCACCGAGAAAGATGGAATACCTATAGGTGGACCGACGAGTCTCGAGACAGCGTGCCAAATCAGCATCCAAATAACCAAGAATCGATGATGATGGCAGTCGAGTGAAATGAAGACCAAACTTGAGCATCCCTTTAACATATCTCAAGATATGTTTGACCGCCTGAAAATGACCCACAGTCGGAGCTTGTAAAAATTGGCTAACTTGATTCACAGAATAGGAAATATATGGGCGGGTGATAGTAAGATACTGAAGAGCACCGACAAGAGAACGGTATAAAGTAACATCCGAAAAGGGTTCACCCGAGCTGTAAAGTGCCTCATTAGCAGAAAGTGGAGTGGTCATAGGCTTAGAATCAAGCAGACTAGCACGCGTCAAAATATCATGTGCATATTTAGCTTGACCCAAAAATAAACCATCAGTAGTACGTGTGACTTCAAGACCCAAAAAATAATTTAGATACCCAAGGTCTTTAACCGCAAACTCCTTATTGAGGCAGGAGATAAACTGAGCAATACGGCTCAGATCATTGCCGGTAAGTATAAGACCATCAACATACACAAGTAAGTACAAAACACATGAGCCATGCTTGAAGATAAATAGAGAGGGGTCAGCTCTACTGCGAGTAAAGCCCTGATGCAATATAAAATCACGCAAGCGTTGAAACCACGCTCGTGGAGCCTGCTTAAGACCATATAACGCCTTCTTGAGACGACACACATGACTCAGATAAGTGGAATCTATGAAGCCTGGCGGTTGTTCCATAAATACCAAGTTAGTAAGATTGCCATGGAGAAAGGCATTCTTTACATCAAGCTGATAAAGAGGCCACTTGTGACATCCGTCAATTTTCAAGTTATTTACCGTATAACCTTAGAACACGTTTATAATTTAATTATGTGGGTCTTAGACTTAATTTCAGTTAATTAGGTCATTATAAAGTCTAGCAAATCCCTTAATATGCATAGGTTTGCATTTCGTGAAATTTTATAAATTTCGGTACCGCGTATTGGTAAAATGTCCTTATTTAGCGTTGGTGACGACCCGATTAACCTTAAAAATATCAATTTTGATGAAAATTAGATAAACTGGTTTACATTAGTGGATTATATGTGAAAATTATGTGCTACTTGTTAAATATAGCTTTCGGTGATTTTCGTTGCGTTTTACTCGGTACAATCGCGTACCAGATGAGTTAAAATGAACTGTTAGCAAACATTATTATTTTTACTAATTATGATAGTAAATAATTAGTGGATAAATTATATAATTTTATTTTAGTGAAAAACCATGTTTAAAGTGGTAAAATTTTATAAAAGTGTTGTAGTTTTTATAAAATGTCACCTACACTTGTGTGGTGTAGTTTTTATAAAACAAATAAGGTTCAACTTGCATGGAATTTGAATGGAAGATGCCAAATCTCCTCTCTCTCTCCTCTCTCTCTCTCTCTTTGGGCCGAAATCCATCCCCCACCTCCTATAAATACCCATTCAATCTTCATTTGTAACTCCACACCATTTCTATCATCTTATCTCTAAGTATTTTCAAGCATTCTTGAGTTTTTGGTGTTCTTGGAGCATTTTCTTGAAGATTCAAGAGTTGTGGAGCCAAATACTCAAGAAAACCATCCATCATCTTGCATTTCTCTAGTATTCTCCTTGATTTAGTCAAGTGGTATGAATCTCTATCTTTTTCTTTACTTTTCTTAAAGAAAGCTTTGATTTTTGCAAGTATTGTTCACCTTTAATAAAAGGATTTTTATGAACTATTAAAATCAACAAATAATGGGTCTTTATTGAATATTTTCATGGATTTATTTGTATGCATGGATGTCGTGTATATGCATGTATGTTTATATGCTCATATCTTGCAAAAAGTAGTGAATTACGGCTTGATCTTTACATGCAATCAAATGTTTTGTTATGGTTTGTTTCAAACAGAAAATAATGGTATATTATTGCATAAAAACATATTAGTTTATGCATGGATCATTGAATTGATGATTTAGGTGTTTATTGCTAAAGATTGTTGTCCAAAAGCATGATTTAAACTAGGGTTTTGGCATGGATTATTTAGATTGTGTAAAATCTGGAAATATGTTGATAAAAATGATGTTTTATAGTAGTAATGGCCAGCTCTAACAGTGTTATTTAGGTTGTGATGATTTGCTAAGTGTATGCCATGTTTATGTTGCTTAAAAGACACTAAAAGGTAGATTTTTGTATGAAAATAGATAGATTTGTAAATATGGAATCATGGCTGTAATATGATGATATTTTATATCTAAAATATAGATTTTTAGTAATATGTATGATTCTTGGTGTTTGGATGCGTTATGTTAGGCTTTACGCTAAACTAGTCGATTAAAACGGTAGTTTTCAACATGAAAAATGAGTATTTGTTAAATATGATTTTGAGCAATAATTTTGAGTATATTTTATGATTAAAATACAGCTCTTAAGGTATATAATGAGTTCATGTTATGAAATGTGCGTTTGTACTTGTCGTTTGACGTTTCGGTTGTCACGTATGTGCTAGAAATTGCCATGTTAAGGTACTTCATGTCAAAATAATGAAAGATTGTTTTGTTTGATGAAATATAATTTATTAAGTATATTTTGATGATATATGAACTCATGCGTTAGAAATTTGGAAGTTAGTTCTTTATAAGTTAGTCGTTTTTGCTTGAAAAGTGCTTATGTGCAAATATTGTGATTTTAGTGTTTTCACATGTGATTTAGAACTTATAAGCATATGTGTATATATATATATATATATATGTGTGTGTGTGTGTGTGTGTTACTAGTTTCGTACTTTAATTTTGGTTGTTGATAAGTAATAACACTTGATGTCTTCTTATGTGTGTATGATCCATCGTTTTTCGTTAAAAACATAACCGCGTGTCGAAGTCACCAACGAGTCGTTTAAATTAATATTTTCTTAAAAATATTATAAGTCTAAGTAGGTTGGGTGAACAACTTGCTTGTAAGACATGAGGTTCAATTAGTAATGTATCCCTCGTATTTAGGACACCGTTAGTGTTCGTGGGCGTATAAATTGCTAGCACCCGTTTTCCCGTCGTTCGTTATCAAGGTGAGTTTTTCACTGCCATTTTTTAAACTATTTTGTTGTTTTATAAACTATGGGGGAAGAACATGCTTTTGTTCGTTTATCATGATACTGGACTTACATTATGTGTTCGTTTGATGGTCTCGAGTAAGGGCTTTCGTTATGTGTTCATGTATGTCATTCATGAATAGCCCCGCCGTTATAATCATTAGCCTCGTGTAGGCCGTAAGGTGTGTTGATAGATCTATTTGAGACTGACTGCCCACACTCGTGAGCAGTAGCGCTGATCGGTCGTTCGTACGAGAGAATATATTTTGAAAGGATTCGTGGGGACATATTGTATTCGTGTCTCGGTTTGATTATAAGCTCTAGGTACTTTCATTATGTTGTATTCCTTGCAAGCTTATGACATGTTACATGTTTGTCTAAGTTACTTGATAGTTCGTTAAATTCGTTATGTTATCGTTAAACCCGTGAAACTCACTCAACTTTAGGTTGATGTTTTTAAGCATGTTTTTCAGATACTTAGATGCTCTTGCGCGGTTATGAAAACGGGCTTTTGGGCAAACACTTGCATCGGAATTCTGTTGGGACATTTTAAACTTTATTTTGGATCCTCATTTGTTGGATCATGAAAACCTCTCGTTTTAAATTTTAATGTCTTTCAGCTTGGATAATTGTAAGACTTATCTTTATTTTGTTAAACCTTTCTGGTGTTTTAAATAAATGTGTTTGCTTATTATTATTGGGCTCCAACTTATGTGACCACCATGCTTACGTCTCGTTTCCACTGCGAATCGTCGTTTTCGGGTGTGACACCCCTGATGCATAACCGTGAGAGAAAGAACAATCCGAACTGTGGACGCCTTCACAACCGTGCTAAAAGTAAGAGAATAATCAAGGCCAGGAACTTGTGTAAAACCCTGAGCAACAAGTCTAGCCTTGAATCTGTCAATAGAACCATCCGAATATAGTTTAGTGCGAAACACCCACTTGGATCCAACAATATTCCCAGTAGTCGGACGCGGCACTAAATCCCAAGTGTTATTGATACCCAAAGCATCCATTTATTCGTTCATAGCTAACAACCAATGTGATTCTTTAGAGGCTGATTTATAACCTCTAGGCTTTTTAAGAGCGAGTAAAGCACGATGGAGAGGGTGGTCAGCTAGGTTAGCGGAATCAACGGGATGTTTAGTTTTGAAAATACTAGCCTTAGAACGAGTAGTCATAGGGTGTCCCGAGGAAGAGGTGGGGTCAGCCACCATGGTTGGCGCAACCGAGGATGAGACAGCCACATCCGGGATGTCGGTAAGCAATGGGCCATCGACAGAAACAAGTGGGCCAGTTCGATCAGTAGTTGTAGGTTGATCTATGGGAACAGGCGGGGCAAAGTGGATAGGGGCTGAATTGGGATGAGGAACAGGAGGCTGGTCAAGACAGATAGTGCAAGGCCGTGAGGGTTTGGCTGGTTGTGGAAGTGGAGGAGAGCTATTTGGGCCTGCCATAGGAGAAGGAGATGTAGCAAGCCCTTGATCATCAAAATTGGAGACAACCAATTTGGATAGATGAGAGGAAGAAGGATGCCCATCAAAAGGAAATAAAGTCTCATCAAATTGTGCAAGACGAGTAACGTAAACACGAGACATAGCCAGATCTAAGCAACGGAAACTGTTGTATTGAGAACTATACCCAAGGAATGCTTCGCGGGGTAAGTTTATGTGGTGCATAGTCATGAAGATATGGAAAAACCCGTCAGCCAAAAACATGAAGATTAAGATAGGATGGTGCGAGCTGAAATAACAACTCAAATGGTGATTTGTCATCAAGAGTTGGAGTGGGCAGTCGATTAATGATATAGACCGAAGTGGCAAAAGCATCAACCCAAAAAACAGCCGGGAATTGGGATTTAAACAAAAGAGCAAGTCCAGATTCAAC
This sequence comes from Smallanthus sonchifolius, assembly GCA_023525975.1. Taxonomy (NCBI): domain Eukaryota; kingdom Viridiplantae; phylum Streptophyta; class Magnoliopsida; order Asterales; family Asteraceae; genus Smallanthus; species Smallanthus sonchifolius. Next base: position 87,015,751 of record CM042030.1, on the reverse strand, counting down.
AATATGTCTGTGTTTACGTTCAGCACGACCATTTTGAGAAGGAGTGTATGGACAAGAAATTCGGTGATGAGTACCATTCTCCTCAAAAATGGTTCGTACGATATGATTAAGAAATTCCGAACCACCATCACTTTGGAATATTTTAACTTTTTATGAGAACTGAGTTTGAACAAATTTAAAAAAAAACATTTAATATTTTTGCAAACTCAGACTTAGTTTTTTAATGGATAAAACCAAGTAAAGCGGGAAAAATCATAAATAAAAGTGACATAATAACGATAACCCTCATATGATGTAACAGGAGAGGGCCCCCATAAGTCACAATGAATAATATCAAGCACATGAGAAGAACGTTTACTATTCAAATCAAATGGCAATCGCTTGCTTTTGGACAATTGACATGAAGAACAAATAGTTGGTTTAGGTAACAAAGATGTAACTAACAAATAACCAGAATTCTTTAAAAAAGAAATTACATCAAAATGAACATGTGCTAAACGACTATGCCAAAGTTCAAAAGAAGCTGAAGGAGACGTTCTTGAGTGTGCCACAAATGCTTGGTGACCCGAATCAAGGATACAAAGACCATGTTCACGCTTTCCCCGGGCCAGGGTTGCCTGTGTGAGAGTGTCCTGAATAAAGAAAAGATCACGAGAAAAACGAACATTAACCGGAAGATCATTAGTCAACTTGCTAATAGATAAAAGATTTTTCGTGAGATTGGGAACGACTAAAACATCATGAAAAGGAAGGGTTTTGGAAATAAAAGAGGTACCAATGTGAGTAATAGGGAGAGTCATACCATTCCCAAAAGCAACCTGTTCCTTTCCTTGATACGGTGCTGCCATATCCAAGTGATCCGGTGACGGGTTCATGTGAGCCGTCGCCTTGGAATCAACATACCAATCTGGAGTACCAGAATTCACTTGACATTGTGCTTTATGGGCTGGACCGTTCTGGGCAAAAGAGGCGAGATTGGGGCACATGTTGGCAGAGCTGAAATGTGGCGAGTGCCGGCCACGGCCACGACCTGTAACCTGTCCACGGCCCCTAGTGCTGAATTGACCACGTGGGCGAGAGGCCGAAGATTTAGTGTAGGAGTTAAAGGCAGCCGGTTGAGTGGACGAGCCATGTAGCGAGACAAGAAACAACTCGTGATTTTCTATTTGGGAAATAAGATCCCGAAGAGGAGGCCGGGGAGTAATGGCCCGTCGAGCAGTAGAAAAGTTTCAAAACCAGGCCCAAGACCACATAAAAACCAGTGGGACTTATCCGATTCATCAAGAAGATGACCTATAGCCGCTAGTTGATCACACAAAGCCTTAAACTGGCGACCAAACTCAGCAACAGTAGATGAACCTTTCTTAAGTTGACGAAGAGAATCCTTGAGATGTTGAACACGTTCCACAGAATGATGACTGTAGGCGGCAGCTAGGGCAGTCCAAACCGCATTAGAAGAGGTAAGGCCTAATATCTCAGCAATAGCTTCTTCAGAGAGGGAAGATTGAATAATAATAAAGGCCTTTTGATCCAATTCGTGCCAAGTGATGAAGGCAGGGTTTGGAGAGGTCACTCCTTTGTCATCGTAAATTAAAGGCGACGGGGCAGGGAGGGTACCATCAACAACGCCTAATAATTTTTTATAGGAGACACTACAAGAAAAAGACCCCGTGCCGACACCGCCTATACCGACGACAATTGTCGTCGGCATAGGTCACCCTGTACCGACGACATGTCGTCGGTATAGGTCAAAACCAAAATTTTGATAGGGACACCCTATACCGACGACATGTCGTCGGTACAGGGTTGAGCCAGATGGGGGGAAAAAATGGCGCCCAATGAATTATTGGGGAAAACCTATACCGACGACATGTCGTCGGTATAGGGTTATTTTGATTTTATTTTTGTTTTTTTAATATAATAATGTTTTCGTCAGTAAAAAAATTTTTTTTTGTTAAATTAAAAAATTTATAAAATGGCCTATACCGACGACATGTCGTCGTTATAGGCTTTTTTTGCTTTATTGACTGGTCAAAACCCTACGAAGCCTATACCGACGACATGTCGTCGGTACATGCAACCTACAACATCGACATAATAGCCTATACCGACGACATGTCATCGGTATAGGTTTTAGCGCGAATTAACACAGGATACAGCCTTCTGCTTCCCATTTCGACCAAAAAAACCCCAAACGCCTCCATTTCTCTCTCTCCGGCGATTTTACGTTTTTTTGGGTATTTGTTGGAGCAATATTCACCAATCTCTTCGGTTTTGAGGTGAGTTAACAACTATTGTTCAACCTTAACAAGAAAATCAACATTTTGGTGTTTTTTGCTTAATTTCTTTGGTTTTTGTTAGGTGTTTGAAGATTTAACCATTTTTTAAGGATTTCAAGCTTAGAGGAAGCTAATTTGCAAACTTGGTTAGTAATTTTTCTACAAATTTGGTTTAGATGTATGTTTTTCTACAAATTAGGTTTAGATGTATGTTTGTATGTATATGTTTGTGTTTATTTGTATGTATGTATATATGGTTTAGATGTATGATTTTATAAATATTTATGTAATTTTATGATGAAATTAGGTTTAGATGTGAAATTAGGTTTAGATGAAATTTGGGAATTTGGGCATTTATAGAAGAATTTGGGCATTTATATATGTATGTTTGTATATAATATGTATGTATATATGTGTATGTGTGTTTGTATGTATTTGTATTATGTTTATGTATGAAATTTTGTTTATGTACGTAATTTGGGAATTTAGGTATTTGTTTATGTATGTTTGTAAAGGCTATATATGTATATACATGTATGTGTGTTTGTATGTATTTGTATTATGTTTATGTTTATGTATGAAATTATGTTTATGTATGTAATTTGGGAATTTTGGTATTTTGTTTATGTATGTTTGTAAAGGCTATGTATATATATACGTGTATGTATGTATTTTTATGTATGTAATTGTGTTTGTATATGTAATTTTAGAATTTGGGCATTTATTTATGTGTGTTTGTATATAATATGTATGTATATTTGTATGTATGTTCGTATGTATGATTATGTAATTGTGAATGTATGTATATATCTTTGTATGTATATGTAACTTTATTTAATTTTGTTGCAAGTTCGGAGCTCATTGCGGTTGGAGAGGTGTGAATAACATCTTATTTGTGTTTCATTGAATTTTTTTAAGGTACGCATCCCGACTTTTATACCTTTATGTAAGTCTCATGTTGTGTACACTAGTATGTTTATTTAGGATAACTCTTTAGAATATACCCGTCCAAAAGTTATCTGATAGAGATAAATTTTGGATTGTCCCCTTTGAGACTGCTTTTTGAATATTCTATCTTATTTAGGATATGTATATATTTTAACGAGTTGACATTTAAGAAAAAATTGGTAGATATTTCTCCTTACTCCTTCGAGTTTGCGGTTTATCTGCATACTTGGGGAGTTAAGGTGAAATGCTGCTGATTTTTTCTTAAATAGTCAACTCGTTAAAATGTATACATATGAGATAAAATATTCAAAAAGTGGGTTAGGATCCACCGCCTTAGAGTACCGATCAAATCACATACATTCGTTTATATCATTTATTACATGCAAGTATATGTGTATGCTTATAACACAATAGATATGACACTAGATATGGCAATTGATAAAAGTTGGGTTACACTGGGAAATCGGAATTCTCCGGCTTTCTTAAGCGGTCTTTGCAACTTTATAGAGACGGCCAAGAACCATGTCGACGGTCGAGGTAGAGCGTTTTGCCCGTGTAGACGTTGTTGTAATGCGTGTCGACAGGATTTGAACACGATATATGGCCACATACATGACCGTGGGTTTCTACAATCATATCATAATTGGATTTATCATGGTGAACTTCCTCATGTGGCGGAGATAGCATCACTTTTTGCCCCAAGAACAACACCAACTCCTCCAATAACTACAACAACAAATAATGAGATGTTTGATGCCATAGATGATGTGATGGCTGAGCAAAATACAAACGAGGATAATATAGATGAAGATGGAACTGGTTTAGACCCAGAGTTTGATGCGTTGTTTGGGGGAGCTAAATAAGGAGTTATACCCCGGTTGTAGTCAAATGTCTTCCCTAAACTTCATAGCCAAATTGATGCATATCAAAGTTATCAACAAATGAACGAATAGTTCGTTTGACCAACTGTTAGAGCTTCTACAAATTGCAATGCCGAAGGAAAATCACGTTCCAGGGTCACACTATGAAGCTAAGAAGAAACTGCGTAAGATTGGGTTAGGATATCAGTCTATCCATGCTTGCATTAATGATTGTGCACTGTTTTGGAAGGAGAATGAATCAATGCAAAACTGTCCGGTTTGTAATGAGAGTAGATGGGTTGATAAAAACACAAAGGGGAAGAAAGTACCACATAAAGTGTTGCGCTACACGGCTTCGACGAAGGTATAGTTCAAGATTAACGGCAAAAGAGATGATCTGGCATAATACTGGATGCTCAACGGATGGTATGATGCGACATCCGGTTGATGGGAAGGCATGGCAAGATTTTGATGAGAGATATCCGGATTTTGCTAAAGAACCAAGGAATGTCCGCTTAGGTTTGGTTGCCGATGGTTTTAATCCGTTCGGTAACATGAGTCAGACTTACAGTATGTGGCCGGTAGTGTTAACAACATATAATACACCACCGTGATTATGTATGAAAGAGTCTTCTTTCATGTTAACCTTGCTAATTCCCGGGCCTAAATCACCTAGTAAGGACATTGATGTATACTTAAGGCCGTTGGTTGATGAGTTGAAAATGTTGTGGGCTGAAGGAGTCCAGGTGAGAGATGCATCAACCAAAACTGTATTTAGGATGCATGCTACACTGTTATAGACTATCAACGATTATCCTGCTCGTAGTAGCTTGTCTGGATGGAGTGGTCAAGGTTATAAAGCATGCCCTACGTGTAACGTTGACACACCTTCGTGCGCTATAACGAATAAGATAGCTTTTGTTGGACACAGAAGATTCTTGCCTAGAAAGCATAAATGGAGGAACGATCTATCGTTTGATGGCAAGAAAGAGACAAAACATCCCCCACGACGATTGACTAATGCTCAAATATTAGAACAACTAAAAAATCTCCCAGATCGTGTTACGGGGAAACATCCAATGTATGGAGGGGTAAAAAGAAAGCGCCTAACATCAGAGTTGAATTGGACTAAACGAAGTATCTTCTTTGAGCTCGATTATTGGTCTTCTCTGCTTTTAAAACACAATCTTGATGTTATGCACGAGGAGAAAAATGTGTGTGAGAGTTTATTGGATACTTTGTTAATGAACGATAAATCAAAAGATACACACAAAGCCCGCAAAGACTTGGAAAATATGGGTATTCGACATAACCTATGGCTAACACAAAAAAACAACAAGTTGTACCAACCACAAGCTCCTTACTCTTTCATACCCAGTGATCGAGAACGCTTTTGTCAGTTTATTCGAGGAGTGAGACTGCCTGATGGATTTGGATCGAATTTAAAAAATAAGGTACTTCCCAATAATTCAAATATAATTGGGTTAAAGTCCCATGATTATCACATCCTCATGCAACGATTGCTTCCAATAGGGGCACGATCGGGTCTGCATAAAAATGTTTCAACAACAATCAATGACGTTTGCACATTCTTTCAAAAAATTTGTGCACGATCAGTAGATGTGAAAGACATGTATGAAGCAAATGAGGAAGTGGTTAAGATATTATGCAATTTGGAAATGATATATCCTCCAGCATTTTTTGACATAATGGTTCATCTCATTCTTCATTTACCTGAAGAAGCTATTCTTGGTGGCCCTGTGTATATGAGATGGATGTATCCTTTTGAAAGATACATGAAAAAGCTCAAAGCATATGTTAGAAACAAAGCCAAACCTGAAGGCTCAATTGCGGAGGGTTATGTTGCAGATGAAGCCTTGACATTCTGCTCTATGTATCTGGACGGTATGCAGACCAAATTTAACCGACCAGATAGAAATGCAGATGCTGGCATTCCCAAAAGGCAGTTTCAAGTGTTTTCTTCACAATGTCGACCAATATCGAAAAAGAAAATCAAGGCGCTCTCTGAACATGCCAACAAATCATTACAATGGTTTGTGTTGAACAACTGCGATGAAATCAAAGTCTACAAATCGTAAGTGTTTTTTTCCATCTACCCGTGATAAACTATTATTATATTTTCATTTAATTCTACTAATTTAAGTTTTGTTTTATCCATCTACCAGTGAATTTGAATCTAAATTTCCTGAACGCAATATGCAAACCGATTTTTCTTCATGGTTAAAATATGAAGCAAATGTATTTTCATCTTCATCTTCTACACCCGATAACAAAGAATTAAGGGCATTGGCACATGGTCCCTTGTACGCATCTTCTTACACTGCTTGCATAGTCAATGGTGTTAGATTTGTGGTACAAAATCGTGATTCCCGACGCACTACTCAGAACAGTGGTGTGGTTACAATAGGAGAAGACGATACTCCATTTTATGGTCAACTAGAAGAGATCATAGAGTTGAACTACATAGATGGTTACTCGGTTGTACTATTCCGTTGTAAATGGTTCGACACGAGAGGTAAAGATTAATTAAGCAAAACAATACTACTATAATTGGCATTGGCCGTGATTGGTATGTTGGCAAAGAATGGTATGATGATGTCCAATATATATTAGCCACACAGGCTAAACAAGTGTTCTATCTTCGAGATCCTTCTCGAACGACTGGCCAATGGAGGGTTGTTGAGGACGTTCACCATCGGAAGCTTTGGGATCATCCTACTGTTGTTAATGAGATAGATATATTGCACGACACTCAATCAAATGATTATACTTTGGTTGTCGAAACCGGATGCGAAGGTGGTGAATCAAGTCACGTAGGTGGTGACCAAACTCCAATTCCCCATGTTGATAGTCAATCTATTACACGGGAAACTCAATCATTTTTTGGTAACTTGGTTGTCGACTTAGGCTACTTGCCTATGCGTACAACTTTAAATGAGGGTGGTGACCCAAGTCATGTTGCCTCGATTGATCTCGATGAAAGTTTTATTAATGATGATGAAGAAGATGCATACAATTCAGATGATGAAGACGAACTAAATGACGACGATGAAGAAGATGATGATGTTGTTGACACACGTTATTTTAGTGATGATTCTGATTGAATGTATGTTAAAAATGTACTATTTGTCTTTGTTAATTAATAATTATTTGTGCTTACTAATAAATTTTGTTGTAGGAAAAATGGAAACACTGGCGCAATCACACGGTGGAGATGGTGGAGACGGTGGTCCGTATCACTTCGACTCGGGTTGTGCGACTAGATCTGGTGATAAGTTACTTGTTATTGTTTAATAGATGTCTTTATAATTGTCTAACTTTTGAATGTCATGTGTTAATGTAGGTAGTTCCTCCCAAAAAAGACGATCTAAAGGCAAAAACCTAAAATTGTATAAGAAATTTGAGCAAAATGGGAGGAAGCCTCTTCCCATTGATATATAACTTCATGGCGGGGGGTACAAGTTTGTGGGTCCCAACGCTTCGGATTTTATCCATGCTATCTCGTTGGAGGTTGAAAAGGTTGTTCCGCCATATTATCCAAATTGGGGCTAAGGTTCCAGTTGAGAAGAAACGGGCCGTATATCCAACTCTTATAGTAAGTATAGATATTTTATAATTACATACAATTTCATAACTATTACATTTATAATTACTTTCCATTTGTAGGATTATTTTGATCTGGACTCCTGGAGAAACACTGATAAGTGGCGAGGCGTTGAACTCTGAATCACCGCCGAGTGTCAAAGGACGTATAAAGATCACAAGAGAGTGTTGAAAGTTCACTTCGAGGAGAATGGGGGATACGATGATGTGGAGGCGGCGATGAATAATCCACCAGAAGATGTTGATCAAGAAACTTGGGAGACTTTGATTAATGAGCTGTTTTTAGATGCGAGCTATAAAAACCGCTCGACGAAGAACAAACAAAACCGATCACAACAACGTTACCCAAGTTACCATGGCAGCAAATCATACGCCCAGCGCCGACACATGGAGGTATGAAAATACAATTGTTAGTATTATATAAACATGTTTATTAATTCTTAGTGATATTCTTTTTGTTTTTCACAGGGTACCGGCCCAACTGATGTGTTCAAATCGACCCATTATAAAGAAAGGACCGGTTGGGCCAACACGAATGCATCATCAGATTATGTAAGTCAAATGATTTTGTTGTTAGACTTACTAGACTTAGAACATCCAACTGTAACTTAAAACGGGTCAAAATGACCCAAACACACTTTAAGAGACTTAAAATATCTAGCTTTAACTTTAAACGGGTCAAAATGACCCAAACACAATTTAATAAACTTAGAACATCCAACTATAACTTTAAACGGGCCAAAATGACTCAAACACACTTTAATAGACTTAGAACATCCAACTCGAGCCCAATTGTTGAATATTTTTGCTAGTATTATTAGTATTTGTTGTTATTAGTGTTGGTTGATTGGAATTTGTGAATTTGGGTCGTTTATAACTTATAATTTAACAAGTTGGTTATCCATTTTACAGCAGTTATGCTATGGAATTTTAGTAAAATAGTCAAGTGATTGTTTATTACATTGTTTAATGCAGGACCGAATCCAAGAGGAGTATACAAGATCCTCTGCTGAGTCTGGTGGTGACTCGTCTGCTATCGATGAGATTGCATGCATGGAGCGTGCATTGGGTCATCGGCGTGGCCATATCCGGGGTGTCGGTCGTGTGGTGAGTAATCCCACACCGGATTAGTTCTATACCCCCCTCCACAACCACATTGGCAAGAAGTGGATGAGCGTGTAACTCAACTTTAACAACAAGTCCAAGATCAACAACAACGCGAAGCTCAACGAGATGAAGAACGTCGTGTGCATAATCAACAAATGCTTGAAATGCAACGACAAATGGATGAAATGCGTCGAATGTGGGAACACCGAACTAGCAGCGACGATAATTAGCTTGAAGTTGCTGCGCCTTTGCCTTGGTTATCGGTGTTATTGTTGAATGTTTGAACAATTTTTATGTTTGTGTGTCGGACAACTTTATGTTTGAATATTTGATTTGTGTGTCGAACATGTTTTTGTATCGAACAATATGTTTCGGATTTCAATTTTTGAATGGTTTGAATTATCTGATTTGCAGGTTTTGGTAATTAGAAATTAAATATTTCTGAAAAATTTTGAAAATTTAATAAAAATAAAAAAAAATACAGAAAAACCTATACCGACGACATGTCGTCAACATAGGTATTTTTCAAATTTAATTAAAAAATTGGAAATAGCCTATACCGACGACATGTCATCGGTATTGAATTTCTTTTTGAATTATTTAATTAAACCCTATGGCGACGACATGTCGTCGACATAGGTCGACCTATGCCGATGACACCTATACCGACGACATCTATGACCTATTGGGACGAGGCAATACCGACGACATCTATACCGACGACATGTCGTCGGTATAGCCTATACCGACGACAAGTCTTCGCTATAGGGTCAAAAAAAATCGTCGGTATAGGGTGATATTGTTGTAGTGAGAGGAGAGAGACAACCTGATTCCGCCATAGAAGATAGTTGGAGGAGGAGAGTTTGATGTTGAGCATGTGTAAAATCGTGTTCAAGGAGATGGTGCCATCAGAGGAGACCATAAGGGCTGACATGATCGGTCAGAAGAAGAAGAACCGATCTGCAGGAAAAGAAAGGAGGCAGCGGCTAGGAGGGAATTAAGGTTTAGGTTAGGCTGATACCATGTAAGGTATGATAATCTTCACCGATATAATTATTGGTGATGTAATTTGTATGTATAATGATAATACATACAAGGAAACAATATACATAACAAACATAGATGAATGTAAATATAGTTAAGATTTATCTACATAGCTATTATGATTTAGATTAATACCAATGAGCAGAGCTTTCTTGGGCTCGGGCTCGGGCTTGGCTCCTTTACAAACCGAGCTGAGCCGATTTCAAGCGAGATTTTTTCGTAAGAGCTGCAAGTAGTGAGCTTTTTGAACAACTTTATCTACCACTTAGGTCCAACAAATAATAATCGAATATATCCCTAATCAGGCAACCTATAATAATAACCTATTATACTTATTCCTACTTTTAATAATTAATGACGAATTTTGAGATAATAATATAATCCAACTTGTGTGGTGAAAGATCATGGAAATCGCATAAAAAAGTACTTGGGGTTGGTGGCGTAATAAATGCAACTTTCTAAACATGAGGCTACTCGTCTTCGTTTTTGGAATATTTCAGGAAACCACCCATGTTGCAACGATATGTAAAAGCAAGGGTTTTCACTTTTCATGGTTTTTTTTAACGGCACACGAATATTATATGTCCGGTCACTCAGGTAAACCCAATAGCAAAAGGCCACTCACGTCCGCGAACGCATACAACGCTGGTGACCTGGCCCGTCCACCATTCCAAGGGAAACCCACCACCAGGGCCGTCCTTGAGATTTCGAGGGCCCTGTGCGATTAAAAAAATGGGCCCCTAAAAATCTAAAATATAAAGTTAAATATATGAAAAAAAAATTCATTAATATAATGAAAATTGTAATAGCACTAGGTTTGATTTTTTTTAAAAAAAAATCAATTTAAAAACCTCTCTTGATTGAATTCATCCGATTGAATTTCGAAGGCAGAAGACGTCGACGACTGTTGATGGAGTAATTGGCTTATGTTTTTTTTATTAGGTAAAATTGTTAATTTGGACATGACCCAATGATGAAGTAATTGTTAATGAGTTTTTAAACTCAGTTTATATGGACCATAAGTTAATTGTTAATTGTAATTTGTACATGACTTATCAGTTAATTTTTTTTTTAAACTCAGTTTATATTGAATATATTTTTATAATATATATATATATATTTTTTATAATTTTGGGGCCCCAAAAAACCGGGCCCTGAGCGGTCGCCCACCCCGCACATGCTCATGGCCGGCCATGCCCACCACTTGAAGGCCCACTGTGATAAAACCCATGTCCCACATGATAATATTTTGCATCAAGTGAGACTCGAAACCATGACCTCCACATTGGAAGGCCATGAGAGTGTCTTATCCTAAACCAGTTGATCAAGGACTCGTTGGCTTTCCATGGTGGTTTGATTCTTCAAGTTTTGATGAAAATTATAGTTCGAATTCTAACCGGAATTTAAACGGTAAACTACACCGGTCAAACCAAGCAAAAGGTTCAGTTTGATGGTTTGAACCGGGTTTTTATTTTTTTTATTTTTCAAAATCGTTAGTTTGTGATAGCTTTTGAAAATGATAAATAAGTCGTGAATCTATACTATCTAATAAATAAAGGTTTTGGTGACACACTTGTCACTCTCCTATATATTCTTAACTTTTTTCCCCGTCTCTCTCAATTTCTTTAATTGTTTTTATAACTTTTTGTTTCTCGTCTTTCTATCTTATTAAATAATAATAATTTCTATAATTATTTTTATAAAACGTTTTTTATTTTAAAAAAAATAGGTTTGTTAATAAAATATTTTTATAAATTAAACATTTCTCTCATTTTTTTAAACAGTATAATTCTCAACCAACCGCCAGCCTACTTGTTTTGATTTAAACGGGTTGTTTGGTTTTAACGTATACAGCCTTGAAAATGATGTTACTAAAAAACTATATTAATTAATATTGTTTGAGACTATAAAAAATTATTATTTAGAGGGGATTAAGAAATAATTTTTTTTAAATATATTAGTGTATTTACTATTCATAAAATGTAAATTAATTTGTTGATTGTCTCTGACCATAAAATTCATTTGAATGATGAAGTTTAAGGAATTTAGATGAAACCATTTTGAAAGTAGATCATGAACTTGAGGTAATTTTATAATATAGGTTATCAAAATAAAATTGTTGTCAATCATTTTTTGGACTACCCGAGGAAATGATGCACGTTTAGGGTTCTTGATTTTAAAAGAAATAGTGGCAGTCTTTGTCGAAAATAACCCCAAAAATCTTTTGAAACATTTTACGCGGTAGAAAACACTAAGCGTGTCTAACTTCTTATTAGTTTCTTGTCAAAGTTCAAGAACAAAGCATCTAAATATTTGAACGAACTAAGGGAGGTGGGAGTGGAGTGCGGGTACCATGCGGGTACCCAGCGGCTTGGAGGGTACACTGTCGCATCCAAAGCGGGTTCAGCGGGTAAGGGTTGGCGGCTTGTAGAACTCATCTAAATTTGAACGGCTTGGTAAAACGAGGTGTTTGACTATACCGTTGAACGGCTATATAGCCGTTAAAATCAAAAAAAAAATTTAATTTACCGCTATAAATACATACCCAATAATTTTACTCACTATAAAAAAAAATACATTCTTTCTAAATATAAACCATTTCTTTTTGTATCCACCCCACCCAAAATATTAATTGTATGTTATACTTCTCATCCGATTCATCGGAAGATGTGCTCGACTTCGTGTTCGGTGGCGATAGTATGCAATTTCTATGTGATATTGCCGCCCAAGCCGAAGAGGAAGACACAACTACATCATCAAGGACGTATGTACGCCGTGATCGTGAACATGCTCTAAAGAATCTAAAAAGAGCTTATTTCGACGAAAACCCAACACATGGAGAAGCGACGTTTCGAGATAGATTTCGGATGTCGAAGATGTTATTTTTACAAATAGTTGGCGACATACAAGCTAGGTTTGAATATTTTCAAGAGGGTGAAGACGCTAGGAAGAAGAAGAGTTTCACGGCGTTACAAAAAAGCCATCGGCGATTAAACAACTCGCAACCGGTAATCCTCCCGACGAATTCGACAACTATTTAAGTATGGCTAGGAGAAACTCAAGTGAATGCCAAGAGTATTTTTGTAATGCCATACTTCAACTATACGGTAAATAGTTCTTACGCAGACCGACAAGCCACGATGTTGCACTTTTGTACAACGTGCATGAATAAAAACATGGCATTCTGGGTATGGTAGCATCGATTGTACACATTTTGTTTGGCGAAATTGTCCGACCAGTTTGCGCGGACAATATATGAGAGACGATCAACAATACCCGACGATCATGTTAGAAGCGGTGGCTTCAAATGATTTGTGATTTTGGCATGCATTTTGTGGTACACCCGGCTCTAACAACGACATTAATGTTCTCCATCAATCGCCACTTTTTACCAACGAGGAGCTTGGAACCGCACCTAAGTGTCCATTTGAAGTTAATGGTCGACTATACAAACGTGGATACTATCTTACGGATGAGATATACCCTACTTGGTGTACGTTTGTTAAATCGTTCCCATATCCAACAATCCGTAAGTAAAAGGCATCCAATATGGTGTAAGAGTTGGTAAGAAAGGATGTCGAGAGAACTTTCTGTGTATTAAAAAGGGAAATGGGATATACTTCGTCGACCAAACCGGCATTTAAAATTGGCGAAGATTAGGAACGAGGTATATACGTGCATGATATTGCACAATATGATCTTAAAAGATGACGGGAACGCAATATCACATGTCTACATAAGGGATCCTCCGGTCGAACCAGTTATTGACGATAACGTCCTTTCGGAGTTGCACGATGTAGCTACACATATTAGACTTCGATTTGATCTGGAACATATTGCGAGAAACACCCCGAATTTGGACGAAGACGAAGACTAGATGAATATTTATTTATTAATTATTTTTTTCTATTTATTGTTACGTATTTTTAATTAATTAATTAAATTTTTTATTTTTTAATTTGTTTTAATTTAAAAAAAAATAAGAGACTTGGTGGGTACTTGAATACCACTACCACCATAGAGGGTACTTTGGGAGAGTAGTTTGACTAATTGAGGTGACATCTTCTAATTGGTGTAATTTGAAAGAGTAGTTTGATTGAGAGGGTACCACTCCCACCTCTCTAAGAAAAATTAAAGACACGCTCGACTTGGATTTAAGTTTACATAGAAAAAGCAAACTAAAATAGAATTATATTTATTTTAAATTTTTCTTGATATGTTTGTAGTTTTGAAGAATTATTGTGAGTTTATATAAGAATATTTCTAAAATATATTGTCTTTTATTTATTTTTTTCGAACGGCAAATCTACTTTAATAATACTCCTAAATTACACTAAATAATTCACCCTATATCTAAGACTGAACCTAGGACTTATCATCTAAAAGGTAAAAGCCTCTATCAAACGAGTTAGTCACACATTGACATATATTGTCTTTTATGATGTTTTGAAAAATCTAACCTGAAAAATTATTATTTTAAGAGCGCTAATAATTTATCAATTGTTAAAGTAAAAAAGTCATATTATATATATATAGGGGCATGTTCTTTTGAGAACCAACCATATGTTGAGAACCGAAAGAACCGCACAAAACGTGTACATATCGCTTTAGTGAAAAAAGTAAAATTCAACAACAATGTTTTATTTATCTCTTCCCACTCTTAGTTTGAGTTTATCTCCTCTCTCCTGAATTTTTTTAAGAAAAGTATGAAAATATGCATATATGCATTCATTTGTGCATATAGTTTGAGTGCATATATGCATTTAAAAAAACGACCATAAATTCGAGGTCTTTTAAAACCAAACCTTAAACATATTGAAATGTACATGAATTCTAGTCAATTTATATTATAAATAGAGGAAGAGATAATGCGGTTCTCATGGTTCTTAACATATTGTTGGTTCTCAAAAGAACATACCCCTATATATATATATAACTTACTGAAACAATATTATTATAAAATACTACTAAAGTACTTTATACGTATTGCCTAAGATAATGACACTCACATATACTTATATTAAATATACTAGGTTAGAATCTTGTGTATTACACGGGTTGAATAAATGTAATGTTATATATTTAGTAATAAAAAATTAGATTTTTAAAACTCGTGTATTACGCGGGTTGAATAAAATATTACGTGACAATTATAAATCCTGTTAAGTTAATTTTTAAGACATTTTTTTATCTGAGTATTATTTTTTTTTATGTAATTGATAAGTGTGTTAATTTATATTAAACTTTAGAAACCCGGTGTATTACACAAGTTGAATAAATGTAATGTTATATATACTAGTATTAAAGATTTACATATTTATGAAAAACGTTTTATGAAAATAATTATAGAAATCATTATTATTATTTAACAAGAGAGAGATGCGAAAAACAAAAAATTATAAAAACAATTAAAGAAATTTGTATAATTAATAGGAGAGAGAGACGAGAAAAAAAGTTGAAGATGTATGGGAGAGTGAAAATCAAAACCTTTATTTATTATACAGTATAGATGTGTGTCTGTGTAATGTAAGAAAGAAAAGGATAACCGGTTAAAAACTTGTTATGTGTATTGTTTTTTAAAACATTATGTATAAGTATTTGTCTGGATTTCACGGTTCTCAAATTAAAATAGATTTTTTACTAAACTATCAATCAAAAGAAAAAATCATATTTAACATATTATCTTATAGTTCATTTATTGAATGCAAATATACTTTATTGTAATTTTACTCAATTATAATGTGCGTCAACTTCATCCTCAAAGAAAGATCCTCTTGTTCTTGTATATCTAAATATATTTAAATCTTCCCCACCACAAGTTATTGGTGGGCCTTCTTGAATTCTAATAGATGAAATGAAAGTACTCAAATGTGTAGGGACTACAAAAAGAAGGAATGTTAAATCTTTCACCATCACATTACTTTTCTTGAGATCAAGCACTTACTTTTAGCTTTACTGTACTTTTTCACGCAACAAAAATTGAGTAGTTGTGTAAACTATTTCTTATAAATTATGTGTAAGTTAATGATATTTATATGATGAATACCTAAATAAGTGTTTTTTATACGAAGGTAATATAAAGTGAATATTAGTATTATACCTCAAACAAAAATAAATAAATAAATTTATAATCTTCAAGCTTTTAAAGGAATTTAACATTACATGTATGTATAATAAACTCGCATAACATAATTGTGTTCCTATGTAATTTATTCACGTAGCCGTGTGATTTGAATAACTAACAGTTTTTATATTTTTTATCTAACATGTGACGCTAGGAAATTTAAGAGTTACATGCATGTATAATACACATGTGCACTAAAAACTTGACCCAAAAGTTTTATACAAGCACGACACTGCTATGTCCAAAATGACCTCATGGTTGTGTCCAACACTTGACTAAAAATCCAACTTTACACATAACCTGGCACGACTATATCCAAAATGACCACATAGCCGTGTCCAATACTTGACTAAAAATCCAACTTTATACACAACATGGCTAGACTATATCTAAAATAATTACATAGCAGTGTCCAACATCAGATTAAAAATCTTTAAACATAAGAAGACACAACTATATCCAAAATGGCCACATAACAATGTCCAACAATTTGAACAATGTCTAAAATAATCACATAGCAGGGCACGACTATATCTAAAATGACAGTCGTGTCCATTAAAATGTAATGATGAGCATGTCCTAATTAAAATCCTTCCAAATATCGATCATATAATTTCAACTTCAATCTAACTATAAAAGCTTTAATAAATAAACTTAGGTCGTATTTTTATACCAAATGTGACAATTTTTCATACTGTGAGTTTGTGACCCCTTTAACCATCCTAGTCAAGCTTTTAACCATCCTAGTCAAGCTTTTAACCATGATAGACTACTTGTACCAAGTATATAATTAAAATTTTGTTGGTTGCCACACAACTAAATCAACACTCATATACGCCTTTCAATATTTTTAAATAACTAGAATTAGATCCCGTGCGATGGGGTGGGTTTGTATAACCAAGAGATAAAACAACAACTTAAGAACGTAGATATAAATAAGCACATCGCGTGTTCGTATAACCAAAAGATAAAACGACTATTTTAAACATTAAAACTATTTCTTTTTTTTTTAACTTGGATTTTTTTTTCGTTTTTTGTTATATATATTTAACTTTTCATTTGTTTTTATTCTTTTTTTTTAATTGTATTTTTTTTTTGGTTTTTATGTATTGTTTTTTCCTTTTTTATTTAACTTTTGATTTGTTTTTATTCTTCTTTTAATATAATAGATTTACTCTTTCTTAACAAATCCTCTTTTATTTTATTTTTTTTGAAAGGCAGATCCTCTTTTATTTAGTAAGATGATCAATCGTTTTAAGATAAAGTTTGAAAATAGTATTTTTATTTTTAATGTTTATTCAATTTATTGTAAATAAGAATTTTTTTTACTATTAAGGGGGTGTTTGGATTGAGTTTTCAAAGCTAGTTATTAACTTATTATCTTTTTTCAGAAAGACAATAAGTCAAAAGTCCATTTAGGTAAATGGTGAAAATGTTAGTTTTAAAAAGGTGGAAAAGTTTTAAAAATTCTGGTAACAGTAAAAAAAGGGTTTGTGGCCAGGTTATGGGGCTTACCCAGTTAGGGGGTTCCTCCTGTGGTGGGCTGCCCTGGATGTTATAGGTGTTGCCCCGAGGAAACTCAATTATCCTAGAATATCTAGGTGTTGCCGTTAAAAAAAAGGTGGAAAAGTTATTTATGAAAAGTAGGTCCCCTCCTACTTTTCCAAAAAGTCAAAAGTTGTTTTTAATAAGTTAATCCAAACACTCCTACCGTTGGCCATTTGGTGCAATAGTAGCCCCAAAACTTCTCATAATGGAGGTCTTGTGTTCGAATCCTAGCAACAATAAAAAAAAGGTCTGTGGCCAGGTCAGGGGGTTTACCCAGTTGGGGGGTTCCTCCTGTAGTGAGCTGCCCTGAATTTTCTAAGTATTGCCACAGGAAAAACTAACTATCCTACAATATTTAGGTGTTCCCGTTATAAAAAAATCCAAACACCCCCAAATATTAACTATAATAAAGTTTATTATGTGTGTAAAACAAATTTCTTGCGGTGTGTGCGTGTGAATAAAGAGATCTAAATAATTAAAAATCAATGTGTGGTGTCAAAAAAATTAAAATGAAATCATAAAAGTACATTTTTGTATAAATATAGTTATAACAATCTTTGATGGTGTTGCTTCATCAACTTCTGCTTCATCAACTTCTGCTTCATCCATTTTTGTTTCAGATCGTTTGTTGAAGATTCATCATCAGAAAGTTCAGTATGTGAGAGAGAAAGGGGTGAGACGCATGAGTCTTTTAAGTAATTCTTATTAAAAAAAGAATTTAAAAAATAATGTGGCCCAATAACAACCTGCGACGTGGCTTAATCTGAACCAAATTTTAAAAATAATTTGGCCCAATAAAAACTTTGGTCGTCCGTATCAAATTTGATCATCCCTACCAAATTTATTCATCCGTTTCAAATTTGGTCTTCCGTATCATTTCGGTCTTCTGTACCAATTTTGGTCTTCCGTACCAAATTGGACTTCAATTCTATTTCAAATAGCGATTAAGGAAAAATGACAACAATTGTCAGATGTGACGGTTATTTCTGTCAATAGTCATAACATTTCGTGAAAGAGTGTGATGGTTAATTGCACCGGTTCACCCCTATAATTAGAAATCGATTTGTCAGATTTGGGTACGATTTTTTTAACATATTTTATATTTGTTCTTGATCTCTTTGAAAATTATCTAATTAAATATTCGTGAGTATTAACGAAATAATTTAATCTGAGAGTGTTCACACGATTTTAAAAGATATCTCTGTTATCACGAATTACAAAACCTATAAATGTTACTTATGATCCTTAGTTATAATTCAAAATCATTTTCTAAATTTAAATTTTAGTTTTTACCTTAAGAAGATAATCTTTGTTTTTGTATAATTAAATTATGTAAGTCGTCGTCCCCACCACAAGGTATTGGTGGGCTTGTGCGTTCTGAATTATGATATATGAAAGAAAGTACCCGCATGAAACTTACATTTTGTGATGGGACTACCAAAAGAAGAGGGAAATCCGCAGTTTTTTTTGTTAAAGGGATAGTAATAATAACAATAATTCTTTCACTATCATCCACATTATTCTTTTTAAAATCATGACCCTTACCTTTTAGCTTGGTCCATAATAAAAATATTAAAATCTTTTCATAACATCAAGCTTAAATAGCTCTAGAGCATACTCACATAGCTTTTTTTAGTGTTCTTTATAGTTTTTTTTAACAACAATATATTAATGTTTTCCGGATAATTTATAATTATAGAAAACCATATGAAAAACTTACCAAAGTAATAAAAGCACATGTAACCAATGTTTTCAGAATCAGATTGGACAATGAACCGGCCGCTGTAGAGGTCCACTGGTCGGACCGTTCGGACCGACTGAAATGGATTTAAGAATCAGATGACATCATAAATAATAAAAACATTTAAACTATGTATATAGATACAATATATAAAAATATTTTGTGTTTTAATGTCAATTTGTAATTTTAATGACGTATGAAAACTTAAATAAATAAAATATGTAGCTTAGAATACTAAATTAATTAAAAAAATGAGATTTTGAAAGAAAAAAAATAAAAAAAATTGTAAATCCGGTCCGACCACCCGATTCACCAGTCTGGTCGGTAACCGACCGGTTCAAATAGGCATAATCGGTCCGGTCTGATTTGGAAAACACTGCTTGTAACATAGGAGAGAAGGACGTTCGTGAGGTGAGGGTAGAAGCGAGTTGCATTTATGTAATATGTAAGAATGTGGATTTCGTGTATGCATGGACTTTTGATAATCACGTAAGATCGTTTTTAGATTGAATTGTTTACGTGGTATACACTAATATTTAATCGGATAAAAATCATAGATTCAAGAACGAACATGTGAAATTGTTAGGATTTTCACGTCTATGATACTGACCAAAATTGACTTCTATATAGCGGTAAAATGATCCAATGATTCGTCATGACTGTTGGCTGATAATCGCCACAACCGTCAATCGATTTGAAATTTAACGATTGTTTCAGTTTACTCTGGATGACCAAATCTACCTCGGATGAACAAATCTACTTTGGATGAACAAGTTAACCCAACCAGGGGCATTGCCTTTGGACTCCATTAGGGGAGCCCCAAAAACCCTGCTAACCGGGGGCATTGCCTTTGGACCCCACTAGGGGCTCCCTCCCCTAGAACCCTGTTAACCAGTGGCGTTGCCTCCGGACCCCTCGTTGTTAAGTGGATTTCGCCCCCTTAAAACAACAAGATATATATAGCACCAGAAATCATAAGATTATGAAACAAGTGTGCATTCCAAAATTTTTAACTTGCTTGATGTTTCACTATAACTTCTAATTAAATAAAGTAGCTAGATAACAATAAAAATCACCAATATAATATCCGAATATTTATATAAATATAGTTATAACTATATCCTCGTTCTACCGGCCTATAGATTTTGGTAAGAAAGTAGTATTTGGGAATATGGCCTTTTGGTAGGGAATTGTGGAGCGTGGTGCCTTAATCAGTGGACGATCACTATCCATTCGGGTATCATGAGGTTTGAATTTGCAAGCTTGATCAGTTGACACGTATTTTTCAGTTTAAACGTGGTTCAGGGTCGGTAGTCTTACATTTCCAAAAATAAACCTTTTTGAATATCCACTTTTTCATCACTTCTCATTTGTGAAGCAGTTTTATCGATATTTACTTCAATTATCTTCTTCACACTTCCTTTGTATTTTGAGCATAATAATAAAAACAGAAAATCAAGAAATTAGTAGAATTTTATTGTTTTATATCTTTATAACATTATATTTCTGACTAATTTATAAAATCTTAAAAATTCACTCTTCTCTTTGGTTGGTAATTGCATATATATTAATAATGTATTACGTAAAGATGTACTCACCATTTACCACATCAATTTTCTTTTCTTTTTTTTTATCCATTCACCATTTGCCATATCAATTTTTTACTCAATTTGATTATTTTAATATTTACAATTACTTTTAAACATATTTTGTTTTCATTTTATAACTTTTAAAATATAATGTTTTAAAAAATTCCAAATACTCCGTTGTGACGTGCTTATTTTTATCTATGTTTCATTATAAGTTTTAATTAAAACCGAGCATGATTAAGTATAATATATTTTTACCTTTTTATTTTATTTTTCAATTTAAATTGGTTTTCCCTTTATAACTTTTGATATATAACATTTTATGAAATTCCGAATACACGATTGCAACGTTCTTATTTCTATATATGTTTCGGTATAAATTTTATTCAAAACTGAGGCGCGTCAAATATTACGAATTATATATAATTTTTATTCAGTTCGAGCCATGTCAAATATTAAGTTTCGGTATAAATATTATCCCGAAGCGAGCCGTGTCAAATATATTTTATTTTTAAATATAATTATCCTCATCATAAACCAAATTTCACATCCAAAACAACACATGCCCCAACACCAAGTTACCAACCTTAAAGACAACATACATCACTACAACAAAAAGACAGCTACAACGCCCTAACTCGGTTCACGAGGTACATATTCAACAACTCACATGCTTAAAAAAACTTTCTAACAAATACGCAACAACTTTTTATCAAGTACACATGTTCTTACGTTGTCTAATAGCGATGAAGTCCCTAGTCCCCACATATATCTTATTTCTATATATGTTTCGGTATATATCTCTTGCTACTCAAAGTTCAACGCTCATCTTTAGTGCGAGAAGAGTACATAAAATACGAGTTAAGTGAGTTTGCAGATTGTCGAATCTGATTCCTATATTATGATCTATGTACATACAGAAAAAACATTTTAAAGAATAAGTTAGTATAAAAACAAGATACTATAATTAAAATAATTATCTTTCAACTTGATTCCATTCGGTAGAAGAAAGTTCCTTCAGCAAAGTCTCCTATTGGAATCCAGCACCCATTGATTTTCCTTTTAACCCTTTTTAGGGCACTTAACAGCGTAACTGTGTTTTATATGATTCAATCATTCAACAGCGTATTGGTGGGGTCTAATGAAATTTCAGGTAACGAATTCGCATGGTTTAAAAAACAGAGGTGATACCTTAGTCTAAAATTCGTCGCAGCTTAATTATAAGTACACCAACACAAATAATGAGGATCAAAGGTTGGCAGGAAGGAATTAGATTCATTCAAAAAAATAAAAATAAATAAATAAAATAGTTTGTCAACACGTTAAATGAAAAGGACTCTAGTCGGCATAGGCACTTAGAAGAATATCAAGATGTATATTAAGACTTTAAAACACACACCAACCAACCAGGTGCATTACTGCATTATATAGGGTTTATTAGTTGCTAGTAAAATTTTAATCAACCTTTTTATATTTTATGTTTAAAAATGTTACATAGTACTAGTCTAAAGCTATATAAATATAGATCATAATAGTGGATGGATGCAGAATTTATAAACATTTTAAATCATATCATTACTCAAGTTATATAAATATAGTACAATTCTTCCTCGGGGCAGGATGAGAGGGAGGAAGAAGAATGAGAATAAACGAAAAAGTGAAAAACCATAAAGCTCTAATACTATTTAACATAAAGAAAATTAATCTCGTAAATTCAAATATACTATTTAATTATAACTCCTAATTAATGTTTTCAGAACCGGACCGGACGTCGAATCGGTCTCCTTACCGGTCCACTGGTCGGATCGGATTTAAGAACCGGACGACGTCATAAATATTATAAAAATATATCAATCCAAACAACCATTAATCCTTTAAAACCACCAACAAGTCAATTTTAATAATCTTAAACCAACAATTAGCTACGAAATACAAAGCCAAGAGATTTAAAAAGGATAAAAAAAAAATACTCAACCGGTTCGTCCGGTCCGACCACCCGGTTTTCGGTCAGACCACCGGTTCATCCGGTCCGACAGCCGGTTCACTGCAGGACCGTTTCAACATATGTAACCGGACCGCCAGACCACTAATTTCCTGGTCCGACCGGCCGATCCGGTCCGGGTTTTAAAACACTGCTCCTAATAGTTAGATAATATACTAATGACCTACACTTGATTTAAGTTTTCCACGTCATAACGGTTGTTTAGTATGCGAGTGATCAAAATTACCACAATTTGATTTATGTTATCCACGTCATATAAAATCCTTCCGTACATTAGTCTTCAAAAAATAATATCAAATGATTGGCAATCAGTGTTTGAATAAGTAATCAGAGGTGGGCAAACGGTTACTTAGGAACTCAGTTGTCTGCGTACTAATCACATCTCATCTTAGGAAGGCTCACTCGGATATTGGGGGTAGTATCAAACATTGGCGGACTTACCCCTACATTAGGGGGTCGGCGGACACCCATGAAAAAAAAATTTATTTGTTATATATGCTGTATAATCTCGACCGACCTCCATAAAATTTTGACAATGACACCTATAAATTTTAACTGACCCCAAGAAAAAATAATTTTTAACACCGACCCCCCATTTAAACTAAAAACTTAATTGGACATTTGGACTAAATTAGATTAAAAGCTTAGCCATTTAAACAATTAAGCCACCATTTAGTTAATTCACAGGGCCGGCCTTGGGGCTGGCCAAGCCCGGCCGCCGGCCAGGGCCCGTTTTTTTCGGGGGCCTAAAATTTTTACGGAGCCTATATATATATGTTTTTTTATAAAATTTT
Organism: Smallanthus sonchifolius; assembly: GCA_023525975.1. NCBI lineage: Eukaryota > Viridiplantae > Streptophyta > Magnoliopsida > Asterales > Asteraceae > Smallanthus > Smallanthus sonchifolius. The sequence goes on along the minus strand of CM042030.1, from coordinate 86,992,091 downwards.
AAATACCGGTTTTATATATTGGGTCCTTTTTATAAAAAACTTAAAAATATATTGGGCCCTTTTTATAATGGTTGGACCCTTTTAATCTTTATAATGGTTAGGCCTTTTTAAACTTAAAACCCAATATCAAACAACCATAAAAGGGACGAATTACTGCAACCCTGATCGCTGCCTGCCTGCCTCCACGGCTCCACTCCACGGCAGTCGCAACTTGCAAACCACCGTTCACAGCGTCACAGGTCAGTGGCCACCGTCTGTTGACTGTTCTTGTTCCTTCTTGTAAGGTATTGCCTTATTGGATTTGGATGAATAGATTATAGATGATATAATACTATGATAGACTTGTTATTGTTTTTGTTTATTCCATGAGTCATTGACTCATTGACCACATGTCCAATAAGGGCAACAGACATGATAGATTTTTTATTGTTTTTGTTTATTTCATAATAGACTTTTTATTGTTTTTGTTTAGGAACTTAGATGAAGCATTGCCTCTTAATTCCACTAGGACTTTCTTATTTTATTTATTCCATGAGTAATTGTTGAATTTTGATTTGATTTTTAGAAAGCATGCCTCATAAACAATCATCTGGTGCTCAAAAACGTAAATTTTGATTTGATTTTTAGAAAGCATGCCTCCTAGAGAGCATAAACTACGAAGAGGTGATCAAAGAGTTTGATGGCAAGAATGCTAGGAGTGTTTCGCGAATCATCGGTTAACTATTATGGTATATATGTAATATAACATACTATATTTTTTCTATGTTATTATTATAACGTTAATCGTCGTCTAAAAAAAATTTAGTTTATATATTTTGTTCGTATGAGCCTTTTTTTCCGGCTCGGCCGAGTCACTTAAATGCTCAGGACCGGCCCTGTTAATTCTTTATCCATTTAGACAATTAAGCTCACCTTTAGCTCACCCAGTACTAATTTATTTTTTTAAACAATTTAACCAAATAAAAAATCTAATTAGCAGCTTAGCTCGTTTACAAACAAACCGATTTTGAGCGAGCTTTTCTCAAGTTTTTTTCAAGGAAGCCATGAGACGTGAACTTTTTGAACAACTCTATATTGATTAGCGTAATTAGTGACAATGTATGTATTATGTGACCCGACCCAACCTGAACCGGACAGAAAAATTTTATTATTGAGTGATAAACAACTGACTCAACCCCTATAAAAAAAAAATTATGGGTCCGTCACTGAAAATTCTGGGTCAGTCACTGGTGCGCGGTTCAAAAAAATTACGTAGGAAGCATTTACATTAGTCTATGAGAATAAAGTTGACCAACATGAATTTTAATAATTAGGTCTTTTGGTTTAAAAATATTGACAAACATGCATTTTTATGACTTTTTTGTGGTGCACTTACATCAGCGGTAGAACTAGGAAATTTTTGACTGATTGGTTAACTTAGAAATTTTGTTTTATACACTTCAACTGCTCTATGGAAATTAAGAGGGAACATCAAACTAGGGTTGTTCAAATAACTCGATTGGTCGTCGGTTAATACAAATTAGCTCATTTAAAAACTTGAGCCGATTTGGCTCATGTACGAGCCAAGTTGAATCTAAATTAAAGGTGGATCGTTCATGTAAAAACTTGAGTTGATTTTGCTATTTGCTCAAGTAACTCACTCGTTGGTTGATATCAATTAACTCATTTCATTGAAATAGTCTAATAATGCAATATTTTAGAGTTGTATAGTTTAACATTGTTTTTAACTTAATATCCTAGGTTTTTATAAAAACAATAAAAATAATCAAAACTGAGAAAAACAAGTCAACCCGTTGAACCAAGAGCTGTTTCGAGCAGAATACGAGCTCACTCGTAGGAGTAGAAATATTGACTCGAGTTCGCCCAGCTCATGTTATCACCGGCTCAAGCTCGAGTTGGTTTTCACTTGTAATAGTAAATGTTCTCATCCAGGGTGAACGTACCTGTCTGTATCCCATGTAGTTTCACCCCTACTTCCTAATCTAGAAAAAACCAAGAATCAAATTTATTGTTGGATTTGGATTATGGAATAGGATCTTTTTGTGACACCAAAAAGAAAAAGCCTATAGACGACTAAAACCGACTTTTTGAATCATGAATATAAAAAAGTACACAAAATTATTCTCATGATTCAATCGCATTTCGTCGCAAGTTCGTCGTCTATAAACAAACATAAAGAAGAAAATCCCACATGAACACTTTTACTAACTTTGCTATTAAACTAAAACAGAATCAAAAGATGTATATGCAATTTTGGGCGTTGTATTTCCTATTTCTAGGTATATTCTTTATTCCACCACCGCAGCAAAGAACTTTTAACTTGAGGGTTTTCTCATTCGTGCTGGGAATTCCGACACGATACCAAATATTAAAATGCGTGCATCAAAACCCTAAGACATTAATAAACAAAAAACTTTTTTTTTAACTCAAGAACGGTTAAACTAATTAAGAGGGTGTTTGGGAGTATGGTGAGAAAGTGTTTATTAACTTATTGGCTTTTTCAAAAAGCCGATAAGTAAAAAAAGTAGCACTTTTTTTTAAAAAGTCAATAAGTTATTCTCAAAAGCCAAGAAATACTGGCTTTTGAAATGACTTATTAGTTTTTCAAAAAGACAATAAGTCAATAAGTCATTTCCAAAAGCACATCCAAACACCCCATAAATGGAAAAAAGTAAAAAAAAATTGAAAAAAAAGAAACCGTAAATAAATTCGAAAAGGAAAATAGGGAAAAAAACAAGGAGGGGGGAGGAGAACAGATTCGAACCCAGGACACCAAGGGGGAGAGGGAACGACGCTACCATCCCAACCAAAGCCCTTTTTGGTTTCAAGTGTACAGCAAACTTGCAGGGAAAATAATTCAGAATTAAAAAAATACAAATCACCAAATGCCACATGGCATGGCGGTCCAATAGGGTTAGAGTACTGTTCCTGTCAGTTTTACTTTCGTATAGATATATAATGACAATTAAAAGTGTCATTAAAGTGAAAATTAGTCACTTTGGTTGTATATATGTGCAATGGAAAAAAATGGATAAAAGTTTTTATGGTAAAAACCTAAAGAAACGTTTGGTTCGTGGAATGTTTCGAAATTGGAATTGGAATTTAAAAGATTCATTTGAAAATTCATAATGTGTTTGGTGATATATTTGTTAATGGAATTGGAATGTAAAAATAACTAACATGACAAAATTACCCCTCAAAAAATAACAAAATATAAAATAAAGATCCAAATTCAAATATCTTTAAAAAAATGTTGTTAAAAGAACGAAAAACGGCTAGGGTTATTACATAAATTATAAACAATCCTGATGATTCCTTTGAAATGTTGAGAGATTCTGAATTTAATCAGTTGAAAGTTTTGGTTGAAATTAAATCATATTCTTTCTCCTGGCTAACCAAATATGAAAAAAAAAAATTTAAATTCAAATTCCATTAAATTTCTATGAATTACTTGTAACCAAACATAAGTGAAGATTTGAGACTTTTTAATCTTTTATGACATTTTTTTTGGATACTAGTAAGCCTTAAATTAATATTTTTTACCTACTTTTGAAAGTGCTAGTAAAAACAAACTTTTATTAGTGTCACACTAAAGTACATCAATATAGCAATTCTTTGTGATGAGTCACCACACATTATACTTGTAGTGTACTTATGGAAACATCCTCAAAATATCATTATTATTTTTCTTGTCTATTAATTTATTTCGTTGACTTATTTTTTTACGAGAATGTCCTTTCAACCCCGCCGTCCGACGGTGTTATACCTTCTTCCGACGGTGTTTGAAAAAAATCCGACGGTATTTGGTGTTCGAAAAAACCCCCACGGTGCACCCCCCAAGAGTAATAGATATCCTATTCGTGATTTCCTAGTGAATTGGCATCCCATCCAATCTGAATCAAAATATGTGACAAGATTCATTCCTCCCTCTTTCGGTAGCAAAATTCCTTGACCGGGTATAGATTTAAGGTAACGCAACACTCGGGTTGCTGCCTCCATGTGGGTTTGTCACGGGTCAGATACAAACTGGCTCAACATGTTGACTGAGTAGGCGATGTCCGGCCTCGTGGCTTGAAGATATAGAAGTCGTCCCACAAGCCTTCTGTATTGCCTTGCATCTACTCTAGGCCCATCACTCTCTTTATCCAACTTTAAGTTTTGTTCCATAGGAAAAGCACTTGGACGACACCCTTGTAAACCACAATCTTTCAAAATATCTAGCATGTATTTTCTTTGACTCATCACAAGACCTTCCTTCGTGCGAGCCACTTCAATACCTAGGAAATATTTTAGAGTTCCAAGGTCTTTGATGCTAAACTTTTTATCAAGATGTCTTTTGTTTGTTGTATTTTGCCAAGATTGTTTCCTACAAGAATCACATCATCAACATATATAAGTGCTGCAACATAAATATTCTCCTTCTTGTATACAAAAAGTGAGTGGTCGACTTTCGTTTGTCTAAAGCCAATCCCAAGCAAAGCCTTAGTGAATTTTTTATACCAATTCCGAGAAGCTTGTTTCAAACCGTAGAGTGACTTCTTGAGTTTGCACACTTTGATCTCTTCTCTTTTTCCAAACCCTTGAGGAATTTTCATGTACACCTCATCATCTAGATCTCCATGTAGGAATGCATTGTTTACATATAATTGGTGAATGATCCAATATTTCTTGACCGCAACGGCTAGTAAGCTTCTAAGTGTCACCAACTTTGCCACGGGAGCAAAGGTCTCATGAAAATCAATGCCTTCTATTTGTGTAAAGCCCTTAGCTAGTAGCATCCTGCACGGCTTGAGCAAAGTATTTTGGTTCATCATTTGAATTGATGGCCGCCAAAAAAGCTGTGGGAATTAGTAAATTTTTCATATGAAACAAAATTGGATAGAGGATGTACCGTTGAGGACTCATGATTTGCCGAGGTTTGTGCATGGTCAATAGATGGGGGTAACTTTACCACATAATCATTGAACCGGTGTGGTTGCGTTTTGTTTCTTCTCTGTCTCGTTGGCTTGTCATTTTCAACTGATTTATTCATATTTTCGGCTTGGCCCAAACCATCCCTTGTTGGCTCACTTTCGGCCTCATTTTCTAGCCCCACGTTGTGTTCTGTTTCTAGACCCACACTTGGAATGCTTTGTTGGGCCATTGGAACTTCTCCTTGATTTGGGCCATTGTTTCATTTTCTTCACTTGAGTCATGGTCTGATGTATCAAGATCTTCATAATTCCTAGATTTTATGATATCCTCATCATTATTCCAACAAGTTGGAAGCTCAAAAACTTCTTCTTCATCAACATCATGGTCTAAATTGTCAAAAGGGAAGACACTTTCAACAAACCTCACATCCCTTGAGACGACCATTTTGTTGAGTTCAGTGTTGAAAATTTTATACCCCTTTGTTCCTCCCAGATAGCCTAAAAAGATTCCCGGTCTCCCCCTTTCCACAAACTTGTCTCCCTTCGTATCTGTATTTCGGTAATACACCAAGCAACCAAAGACCCTCATGTAATCATAATCAGGTTTTTGATTGTATAGTATTTCATACGGAGTTTTATTTTTAATTACTCCGGAGGGAGTTGAGATCACATGGATCGCGTCATAAGCATAAGATATTGGAGCGAAAAGTAAGTGATGTTGCTACTGCCATATCTTCATTGTATAACCAGAGAAAACGGAAGAACAAAAGGAAGTTGAGAAGTATTTCTGATAGTTCCGTATGATTACCGGAAATTGAACAATCACGGCAAACGCTTGCACTACCACCACCGCCGCCGCCACTACCACCTCCTCCGCCTCCACCGCCACCTCCACCTCCACGGCCGAGCTCAATTTTCTACAACATATTCAAATCCGGCAGCAAAAGTGAGCGATTTCATTCAGCTCGATCTCCTCCTCCGTCTTCAATCATGAACAGCTTATTCAAAAATGGAACAAAAAGTAATCGTTTTAATTACATTAATGCCGCTTCCTCACCGCCGATGACTCCACCGAAAGTGGAGCCTCAGATCTGCCGTTGTACGAGCAAAGGCAAACCGCCTCTACCGAAGAAAACAAGCAGTTACTATGAAAAGGACGACTTCCTCACTAGCGGCTCACAGTCTCCGTTAATTCCAATGCCGCCTTCGCCACCGCCGTTTAAGATGTCTGCTATGAAGTTCGAGGTCCGTGGTGATTATGTTAAGATACGGAGCACCCACAGTTCCGTGTGTAGTTCACCCGACCATGACGCCGTTGATCTCTCTTCAAAGATAATGGACTGTGGAGATTCATCAGTTGGGCCGGTTTCTGGGCTTGTTTCTTTTCCTAGCAGACGTGAATGCTAAGGCTGATACTTTTATATCCAGGCTTAAAGATGAATGGAGAATGGAAAAGATAAATTATTATATGAAAGACAAAATGGGCTTAAAGCATCATCTATAATCTATTCTGGTCTGTCTGGCTATGGGCCGGGGAATTGCTTCTTTACGATACTTTACCCCTCTCTGGATATGAGATTGTACATCATCACTAGCAAAACTTTGTGGCAAATTTGCTTCGAACCTTAGGGCTCGAGCTGTTTCTAGCAAGTGTCTATGTTTGTGTTCCACCACTTCGTTTTGTTGGGTTGTGTGGATACGTGGTTTCTAAGACAATACCCTGCTCGGCATAAAAATCAACCATGTGATTTGATGTAACCCCCCCCCCCCATTATCACACCTAAACCTTTTAATGCTTTTGTGAAATTGCGTTTTAACCATTTTGTGGAAATGTATCAGGCAATTGCTCGCTTCGTACTTGTGTCTAAGAAGAAAGACCCAAGTAGCTCTACTATAATCGTCAACTATGGTTAAAAAATATTTTGCCCGTGAAAGGGAAGGTGTACGATAGGGTCCCCATATATCGCAATGCAATAATTCAAAACAAGTATGAGTTTTAATAAAGCTATGGGGGAAGGGTAACTTGGTATGTTTGGCCTTCAAACATGAATCACAAGATTTATTCTTGTTTTTTAAAGTAATACCTTTGATGAAATCAACATTCAAAAGTTTAGCATCTGACGCGTGACCTAGCCGTTTATGCCAAACATCAACAGTAGCCACCATTGCCCGTCTCTCGCCTTCTATCATCCCCATAAAGACCATTTTCGCACTCACCCGCTCCAATCAATGTCCTCGAACATAATGACAAAGAAATCCGGGAAAAAGGTTATTGCACATTGAAGTTCTTTGGATAACTTGCTAACAGATAGTAAATTGCAATTAAAGTTGGGAACATGTAGAACTCCTTTGATTTTGATTCCGTTTGGTAGGGTGTAGGTTCCTCTTCCCTCAACATCTATGCTTTCTCCATTTGGTATAATGACCGGTAATTCGTGGACGTTTTTTATTTTGTTTTCAAGGATGCAATCCTTGGAGGTTATGTGTTGTGTGGCACCTGAATCCACAATCCAAATGCTACTACGATCTGTTTTACCTGTAGCATTTGCAGTAGGTGTCTGTGCCATGCTTGCAACTGGTTGCATGTCTATCTTTGCCCCCTTATCGTTGCTTGCAAAGAGGTTTAGGAACTGCTGATATTGATCACTAGTCAGTCCTGGTATCAGACTCGTATCCGTGTCGACACAGGCCGCTTTTGGCTTCGTCTTTTCTCGCTTCACATTCTTTCCCGGCCACCGGTCGGGGTATCCTATACACTTAAAACACCTGTCCCGGTTATGCCCATTCTTACCGCATAAAGCACATTGCTCGACTTGATAGCCTCTTTTATTTTCTTTATGTGTAAATCGATTTTGTTGCTGCCTAGTTGGAGTTTCGTTTACGTTTTGTCGGGGGTAGTCGGAAGCGTGGATGTAAGATGGAGAGTTGTGATCGAGGAGGTTTCCGTCGCTTGGTTTGGGATCGGATTTGTCACCGACCATGGGGATGATGGTGGCGGCAGTATGGTTTTTCTTTTTTTTGGGTTGGATATGGTTCTGCTCTAATACCATATATTTTTTATTATTTCGATTGATTGAAAAAAAATACAGAGGTGCATATTCTAGATATACAAAAGGGATTTAAGTAAAAATAGAAAGGAGAATATTGGGTCAAAGTTGTAAGGAGAATATCACGTGAATGCAATGGTTTCCTTTAGTTATATCGTCTTTCGACGGTGTTTGGAAAAACAAAGTGGGGATTAAATTCGTACAAAGCGGGTTTTTGGTCCAAATCGGTTTGGGTTTAGTAACAAAAGTCAAAACTTGTTTTTTGTCAAACCGGATAGGGTTTGGAACCTGGTATTGAGGGGTTTGACCGGGGTTTGACCGGTTCAGTTTGGGTTAAACCGATTTCAACTTATGGGATTAGTTTCAACCTTACGGTTCGATCGGTTCCTAACCGGTTCTTGCCAAACCGGTTTCAAAATAGGTTCTAGTTTGGGTTCAAAGTAGTAACCGGTTCCAGACCTGGTCTTTTTTACACCTCTAACGAGGATTAGTGGGTGCATGGGTTGGTTTGGTTCGGTTTTCGGCTCAAACCAAACCGAAAAAATTCGGTTTTTGTGTTGTCGAAAACCATTTGGTTTGATTTTTTCGGTTTTCACATTGGGTTCGATTTTGATAGTTTTGGTTTTGCCATTTGGGCTTAAAATTTAATGGCCCAAAATAATGAATTTGGGTCTAAACTTTGGCCTAAGTTTTTTTTGTTAGTTAACTATTAATTAGATTATTACATCATTTATTAATTTCTTGTAAATTGCTTAACATTCAAAAAATAAAATTGTTAAATTGTTTTTTTTTTGTTAATAAAAGACTAAATAAATGGACATATGTCATCACCATATTCCAGCTTACAAGTTTTTCTCTTAAAACCACATTTACATTCACTATTCAATCTTTTCATACTAATCTCAATTTTTTTGAAAAATTACATAAATAAACATTTTACAAAATTAATTCACCATTATTACCATTAACTCAAAAAAAACTTTAAACTATTATCAAAAGTGAATATTTTCAAAAATCAAGAATTAGAAAATAGGAGATTTTAAAAAGCGAATTTTTAAAGTTTTATTATTAAAAAACGAGTTTTGAAATTTTTATTATTAAAAGGCAATATTTTTTTAACGAGTTTTGAAAATTTTATTATTAAAAAGCAATATTTTTTTAATTTTACATATAAAATTTTAATATAATACTTTTGTACTTTAAATAAATATCTGTTAGAATAAAGTTTAATAATATTTAATTAGTGGTTTTTTAGTTAAGTTTGATATTTATTAAAAATAATTTTTTATTTTGATTTTGAAATTTTAATAGTTAGTTTTCAATTAAAATTAAGAAATTTATAAATATTTATTTTTAAAATTGTATTATATTTTAAACTATAATTTTTATTTAAATGACAAGATTTTTTTTCAAAAAAATATGTTTGGCTTCATTTCTAATTTATTAATTTTAATTTTTTTCATATTTAATTTTGGAATTTTAAATTTAAATTGTGTCGATATATTAAGGAGTGCGATTTTTAAATTTTGAATTTAAAAAACGATATATTGTTGAAATTTAAATTTTATTTGTATTTGTTTTATTTTATTTTAAACAAGAGATTAAATATTAAAAGTTTAGCGAGATTTTTCATACAAAAGGCGAGATTTAAAAAAAATAATTTAATTTTGATACGTAAATTTAATTACAACTTAAATATTTATAAATATATTACAACGTGAAGGTTAAAGTTTATACAAAAAGGCTTATAAAATTTCAAAAAACTAATAAAATGGAGAAACTATGTATGCAAGGAAATCGTTGACCAATTTGATTATATTCGATTTCTTTGACTCCCTACTGGCTTCAATCAGGTTCGCACCGTTTGTGACCTTTTTTCGAACGGTTTTGACTATTTTGTGTTTTCAGTCATTAAGGAAAACAAACTCTATTATTTGTTGCATTTAGTGGGTGTTAAACATGAAAAAGTTACCAATACCATGTGTAACATCCCAAACTCCTAAACATAGGTTAGAACACGTGTCGTCTAAGAAACGCGACACTAGAACGTAACCGGACGTGAAAACAGAAAGACGGTTCGACCGGAAATAGCCCAAAACTTCACATAAGAATATCCTGGGCTAGAAAATGAGTTACGGAAGCCATAATATATGAAACTTGGGTGCCTCAGTGAGGAGAATTTGAAATTGGAGTCATAACGGACCGTCACCTGGTGTAACAGTCTGTCACGACCCCCAGAAGCCATAACAGACCGTCACCATCCGGGACAGTCCATTACGCCGCAAATTCACGAAAACGCACCGTTTTACTCCACGTATCCCTGACTCATCCTACCCTAAGGCCTTGACGGTCCGTTACGTGGTCAGAAAATTCTTGGAGGCCAAGAAAATGACAATGAACCGTCACCGACGGTAACGGTCCGTTACGGGCTCAGGATTTTACGTATAAATAGATTCTTGGAGACGTTCAAAGAGAAAGCATCACAAAACACATACCCCACACATACAAACGAATCTTAGAAGGTGTAAGGGACCCGGTGCGGCGCGTTTAAGTGCGAGTGCGGTTCGGGTACGGGGAGACGTTTAAGCGAGGAACGGGCGTAGGAAACGACCCGAGATTATCGTAAGTACACTAGACCCGTACCTTAGATAAATGTTTATGTGAATTATGTGATTATGTGTTATGTGCTATGTGTGGAACTAAGGTACGTGGTAATAGGGATTAGTCTAAACACTAAACGTGAATAATGGAGTAGCCACGACGTATTAAAGGGGTGGTGGATACGTCGTTGGTACTTCCTATATATAAATCTCTTGGTGCTTCGTGGTGAAACCATTATGAATGTTTAGCTATATAGACTAAAAGATAATAATGAAAATATAGTAAACGAACTGGAGATCTTCCGACCGGTATATGGTTATTTGACAAACGAAATGTTCTGTCTAAGGAAATAGTGGTATATAAATCCCTCCTGGACCCGTCACTCTTTCCTAGGAACATCTCTGTTGGAGATACTACTTTGGAAGGATAATCACTACAGTTTACAAAATACGATAAGTATGAATGAGGGAGGACTTAATTCTAAATAAAGGAATATATGTGATGTACTATAGGGGTGGTGGGTACGCCGCTGGTACACCCTATATATAAATCTCTTTAATGCATTATAGAGACACCTTTACGAGGAATTCGGGCAAGGATGGGATAAAAGCATGAGGAAGTCATGTTTATTGAATAAATGATGAGAAACGCTTAATCTTAAGCAAATGAGTATTCATGAGATGTTAAAGGGGTGGTGGATACGCCGCTGGTACTTCCTATAAATAAACCCCTTTAACATAACATGACGAAACCTTTGTAAGGGATCAGAGCAAGAGTTAAGCTAAAAGCATAAAGAGATCATAGCACTAAATGAGAATTAGATGGGAAAGCTTAATTCTGAGTAAAGGAGTATTCATGGGACGTAAAAGGGGTGGTGGATACGTCGCTGGTACTTCCTATATATAAACCTCTTTAACGTAACATGGAGAAACCTTTATAATGAATTAGAGTAGGGATAATTATAAAAGTATGACACGAGGGCATGCCATATGTACAAATATGTAATGTGTGCTAAATGTGAATGTATAGATGCATGATGAATGTTCATGCTATATGTGTAAATATGAATGTATGATAGGAACGAGTCTAGGTCTTAAAATGGAATAACGGAGTACTCACGAAGTGTTAAAGGGGTGGTGGATACGCCGCTGGCACTTCCTATATATAAGGCTCTTTAATGCACCGTAAAGAAACCGTTACGAAGTTTTAAGGTAAGGACTGGTTGGGAATAAGTTGGGAGGCTGTGAGTCTATGATACTCAAGATCCCAATGAAAAGAGATGTCCAGCCTATGGGGCGGGTCTCGAGAATGAATGGAAAAAGGTGCCGAGTCTACGGGACGGAAGGGCCTTAAATATGAGAATGGAAAGGTGCCCAGTCTATAGGCAAAAGGACCCAGTAGAGGTGCCCAGTCTATAAGGCGGAAGGACCTAAAATGAGTGATAATAAAATATACGAATGACGTGACCGGAAGTACGTCCAGAGATGGTCACGGGGCGCCGAGAGCCCAGGAAACTTGAACAATAAGAACCTAAAGGGTTCTTAATAAAATAAACGATAAAGTGTACTTACTTAGCGTAAGCTAATTCAAAAACGTTTTCCAAACACTGCAAGTTAAGGGCATGTGGAATAAAGCTTCCCGAGGACGTGGTCGGTCGGAGTTGAAGAATCTTTATGTTACATAATGTAATAGTTTTTGTAAAACCAATATTTCTAATAAAATATACCTTTATAACTTTAGTGATAAGGTTTGAAAAAAATCTGGCACTCGTTTTCCGCATTAAACTCTGATAAAATAATAAAGGAATAGTAGGATGTTTCACCATGTCAAATGTTGTATACAATGAAGTATTTTTAAAGTTGTAAATCATTATTGTAAGGTTTCATTTGACATTTAATTTATGTACTGTAAAAAGTATACCACTTATGAAATGTATTTTCATATTTTTTTTTATGTTTTTATTACTCTCATCCATATAATCTTAACATTTAACAAAATGAAAAAGTTATCAATACAATATTTAATTTATATAAAAAAGGTGTAAAAATATTTATTAATATAATCTTAACTTTTAACCCATGTGTAATATAGGGGGCTAAATCTAGTATCAATAACAAACATATAAATAAAACGATGTATCTATAAATTCATAAACATGTGGTACATACTTATTTATAAATTCAATAAAAAATATTTAAATATGTCATGTATTGTAAACATACATATGATTCAAATGATGTATCGATTTTTACGATTTGGTTATGTTTTTCGGTTTTGATACGAGCAGAACCAGAACCAAAACCAAAACCAAAACCAAAACCAAACCAAATTTTTTTTTTTAGAAAAACATAAAATCGAACCATCAGGTTTTGGTTGGGTTCTGTTATTTTAGTTTGGTTATTTCAATTAATTCGGTTTTTGATCGGTTATTTCGGTTTCATGCTCGTCCTTTTTGTGATGGGGGATATGACTAGAGGTGCACAAAAAACCAAGAAATCCAAACCGGTTCCGAACCGGAACCCGAACCGCCCCATAACCGGTTTTGTGTGAACCGGTTTCAAACCGATACGAACCGCCAGTTTACAACCGGTTTAACCTATTTGTGCGACGAGCGGTTTACAACCGGTTTTTTGTGAACCGGTTTGGTAAACCGGTTTAACGGTAAAAAAAAAAACTAGCCGTTGGGACCAATTTTTGACCGTTTTTTGACCGTTTTTTGACCCATTTTAACCCCCAAACACATTATAAATAGGTAGTGGGTGTTTTGGTTAAATCACACTTCTCAAACGCTCAAAAAACGCTCAAAAAATTTCAAAAAACGCAATGGCAGGTTCTTCAAGTTATGGTGTTTCCTCTAACGAAGTTAGCGTTGTGAAAATAATACCAACAACGAGGAACCCCGCAATTTGGTCAAACTACGATCTATGTGAGTTGTCTAACGGGTTGGAACGTGCTCGTTGCAAAAAATGTGGTGGTTTTTTTAAAAAGGAATCAAATTCTACTCTAAAAACTCTTAGACGTGATTGTCTAAAAATGTGGAAAAAAGCAAAAAAAGAATTAATTTTAGGTTTTGAAAAATTGGAAACCGGTGTGAACTTAACCACCGACGTTTGGTCGGCTCCACATGGTATTCCCGACTCATATATTTGCGTTACCGCTCATTGGGTTGATCCCAATACGTGGCAAATGATGAAACGTACAATCGCGTTTGATATGTTTGAATATCCGCACACGGGTCAAAATTTATTTCACAATTTAGATGATCTGATAACCGATTTTAAATTACAAAATAAATTATTTTCAATATCTTGAAAATTTAACCGAATTGCTCGAAGTTTTCAAAACCGCCACTACTTTTTTATCCGGGGTTTATTACCCCACAAGTCCCTTGGCTCTTAAACAAATATTTCTAATGTGTAACAAATTAGCCGAACTTGAAAATAAAAATACTCTTTTTACGACAATGATAAAACCGATGAAAGAAAAATTTGTTAAATATTTTAAAGAAATGCCTCCGGTTATAACTTGTGCCGCCGCATTAAACCCTACAATTAATGTTTAAAGTTTTGAAACCTTGATTGATAAAATAACTTACGATTTGGATTTGAATTCCGAAGATATTCATTTTTCAACCGTAACAAAAACTTATTTTAACAAATGTTTGCAAGATTTGTTTGATATTTATTTACATAAATATGGTACAACACAAACCCCACATGATACGATGGGCGCGGGCGCATCAAGTAGTAGCTCGAGGAATGTAAACTTAAATTTGTATAACGAAATGAGAAATGAATTTACTAAACGGGCTAGAGGGTCCACCCCGAGTAGCGAACTCGGAAGGTATACGGGAACAAACTTTTTATCATTTATGAGTCCGGATGTTTTTGAGGACTTTGATATTTTGGCTTGGTGGAAAGGAAACGAATCTACTTTTCCGGTCCTTTCCGCCATGGCCCGTGATTTACTAACCGTCCAAGCTTCCACGGTAGCTTCGGAATCCGTTTTTTCTCTTAGTGGCAGGGTTTTATCTATTCGAAGAACTAGACTCACTCCCGCGGCAATGGAAATGTGCATTTGCTTGAAAGACCATTTGGATGCGGTAGATAGGAGACAAGATAGGGCTTCGCTTGAAGAAGAAATTGAAGTTGAAGAACTCATACACGAATCTGAGGTTAACCAAGGATTGGCGAGCCCACTTACAAATGAAGAACTCGCCGAAGATGATAGACTACGAGGATCCACTAGTAACTCCGAGAATGACGGCTAATATTAAACAAAAAAACTCCAAAAAATAAAAATATATATTTTTTTTTCTCGTATTGTAATGTTTAATATTGTAATGTTTTGTGATTTCCGAACCCCTACAATATGAATAAACGTTGAACTATATGTTTTTCTTTTTCTCGTATTGTAATGTTGTAATATTTTTTAATTTATTTTAAAATTTTTTTAAAAAAAAAAAACCGGTTTAAACCGGTTCACCAACCCGAACCGGTCCAGAACCGACCTGAACCGGTTCAATAGGTTCGACATTTTATACTTGCAAAACCGGTTTAACCCGAACAGGTTTGGGTCAAAACCGGTTTAGTGTTTGCGTTGACCAAACCGGTTCGGGCCGGTTCGAAACCGGTTCGGTTCAAAAACCGCCTTTTGTGCACCTCTAGATATGACTGCGCTTTGTAAAATGGGCCAATTATTTCACTACTTATTTATAATCCATTTATCTATGCGTTCCACAGTTTAGCCCAATCCAAGTTCTTGTACTTAATCTTACAACTACCTGGCCCAATTTAGCTCAAATTAGTTTTTGTAATGTTTCCTGATGCTGGACTGTGTTGTGTCTATTGGGCATAGCTTTTTTTTTCTTTTTCTTATATTATGATAATATGAACTATCAACATTAGAGTATATTCATGTTTGCGAGTAAAACCATCTCAAAGTTATTCATTATAATTTGTAAAGAGTAGTTTATATCTTTTAGGTTAATTACATCAAAATATTAACTTGCTTTTTATTTTTTTATTGTTATATATAAAGATAATACATTTTGCAATCTTACCAATTCAAACAGAGAATTGATACAAGATCGTAATAATTTTTGGATAACTCCCAATGTTTATTCGTAATCAAGAAAATAACTCAAAACTTAATTACAATGGTAAACCATAACTCGGTTTATACAGGCTAAAAACTAAACCTATTTGAATACAAATCCAACTCCTATTGGATAGGAACCTAGCCGACTTGCAGGTCCTATTTTATCTCCACCAACTTGTGGATGAAGCTACCCACTTGTAGCTTGGGTCGGCCCAACTCAAACCGACTTGTTTGAGTCGGGAAGTAACCCAACATTTTTTACGTCTTACCATTATATAATAGATACAATGATAATGTATCAAACTTATTACACACCTAGAAAATAAAACCACGTATCCCTTGCCTTGTAAAAAAAGATTGTAAACTAAAATTTGAAAAATAGCATCCATATAAATTTCGGTGAATGACACCTATTATCAAAAGATCAATCAATCATCAAAAGACATTTGTATTCAACCCCTATATTCATAAATGTTTATTGACAAAAAAGTTTTTGGGAAAACAATGTTTTGAAAATCATTAATCACTAATTTTAATAATGACAAAAATGATTAACATGTATTATGAATTGCTAAAAACAAAAGATCTTATATCACATATATGTCCATTATACACTCAAGTAATCAAGTATAAATGTTTAACAAGCTAAAGTTCATAATTGACAATCAAGTGAAGATGGCAATTGATCGAACAAGGAAACCGACACGAAATCAACACGATCCAAAGCTTAGCCGACAACATTAATATGTTGTGAATCTAGAGAGATTGCAATTCATATTCTGAAAACATAATGAGGTTTATAAGAATATAATTTTTATAAAAACCAAATCATTTTCTAAAAAAGATTTTATAGAACCCAAGTCAAGCTTTTATAAAATACTAAATGCTATATAACTTGTGTCTAGAACATTTTTTTGAAATTTAAATTTCAAATAAAAATTTGATGTGAGTTGGTGGATTTCTATTAGTAGGTGAATCCCAACATCCTTCCATGTGGAAGACACAACAAACCTTAATTTGGATAAATGCCAAAACCAAAGTGGTAAGTATCTTTCTTGCTTTACAAAATATAAAATACAATCTTACCATTTTAGTGAAAAATCTTACACTTTGAGTATTGGGTCAAAAGGATCATTTGAAAAAGTTAAAATCATCTTTACATATATGGAAATGACTTTAAAGTTAAAATTGGATAAACTCTAACGTTCAAAATAAAGACCAAAAAGTTTGAGTTTGCTCACTCCCATGAATATAGCATCATCCGCGTATAGTAGATGAGATAAAGTGACACCATTATTTTGGGTTTTGATACCATGTATGATATCAATTTCACATGCATTGTTATGACTACATGTAGTGCTTCCACAGAGATAATAAATAAAAAAAGTGAAAGTCCTTGACGAACTCCTCTATGACATTGGAATTTCTTTGTTGGAGCACTATTGATAAGTATGGAGGATTACAATCTCTGTTCACAACCATCCTTTGAGGATTCCAATTCTGTTCCTAATTCTGTTCACAACCATCCTTCAAACTAAAAGGGGTTCAACCTTTAGGGGCCGAAGATCTCTATCTTCAATTTCCGTTCACGTCCATATTCGGTCTTTAATTCTTTGTTTTGTTAGGTTTATAATTTATATACTTTTACAATAAAAAATAAATAAACAAAAACAAACCTAATTATTACATCAGGTTCCAAATAACCCAAAATACAAAGAATATAAAAACCAAAAATCATAACAAACACAACCACGGGTCACTAGGGCTCGATGCACCAAACACAATCAATCCAAACGATAAAGGCTCGATCTTTTGTCAACCAAAAGTATTGACAAATAAAACGAAGATTGAAAAATAAATAAATATGTCTAAACGCGCGTAAAGTTGGGAATCGTGCACCGGTTTTAACATTTAAAACAATAGTTTACAAAATCATATTTACGAAGCGGAAGCGATAATAATGGCACACGATAACAAATTTCAAAACCTTATCCAACAGTGATCTGATTACATGAACATTTAGACAAAAATAAAAAACGCAACCATAGGATGTTAAGAGTTTTATACCTTTGACGATCAAACTAAAACTCACATGATGGAAGCAACGAACGTCACGCTACTAGACACGTTCACGAAAACCCGTTGGCAAATCTCGTCTCACGAGATGTAGCGCAAAACCCTGTTCCAAAGCAACCCGGTTCACGGCTCCAAGGAAGCGCACGGAGGAGGCTGCGAGGAGGCGGCAGAACGCGGTGGTGGCAGCGGCGGTGGTGGTTCTCGGCTACCAGTCGGCGTGAGGGGAGGGAGGTCGGCCGGTTTTCTTTCTTGCGCAAAGGGGAAGGTGGCCAAGAAGTGGTTTTAGGGTTTAAGTTAAGTTTATATTTATAACAATTATAATTACAAACCACACTTAATCCCTTAGGAATTAACACTTAATCCCTTAGTAATTAACAGTTAATTACTTTTAACACTCGCACTCTTACCAGTTACAAAATGATTAGTAAATCTTAACCTTTAACATTTATCTATTCCTCTAAATAATTAATCCTCCAATCAATAATTAATTATTTCTCTAAATAATTAATATCCGAATCCACCGTTTAAATATTTCTCTAAATATTTATTCACCGATTATTAAATCCGTGTTTCATGAACTATAATGTTTACAATTAAACATTATAAGTTTGCTCGTTGTTCAAAGTGTAACTCTTTGGATCGTACCTCGATAGTAACGTTGATATTAACGATGATCGGACATCAAATATCCAACAAAATCCACATATGTCGACTATGATCATCAACTAAGAGCAGAAAGTATCGGTCCACATAAGTCCATGTGAACTAACTCTAATGGTTTACTAGCACGGTACTCACTTTGCTTAGAAAAAGGAAGACACTTTGTTTACCTATCATGCACGCATCACACATTTGAGTCTCGTGTGATATCTTCGGTAAACCACTTGACAGTTGCATGTTAGACATACTAGTAAGGGATTTAAAGTTTAAGTGACCAAGCATGGCATGCCACAACCATGCTTGGTCGCTTGTCGAGGTAAGTAGACACACCGACCTTCCGACTTTCAACTCCTTCTTGTATAACCGATTACTTAAGCGTGGCACTTTCATTAACAATTTCCTTCCTTCTCATGCAACCAAATGTAGTCATCTACAATGCCTATTTTATGACCGGTTTCAAATAGTTGCCCAAGATTTAGGATGTTACTACAGAGTTTGGAATGTAGTATACATCAGTTAGAAGTCTTTATTCTCCATTCTTACAATCGAAGAGAATTGATCCTCTCCCTTCGATTCTTACCAAAGACCATGTAGAAAATTAAGGGGGGGGGGGGTGGGGTTGAACAGGTTTTCTTAAATTTAGTTTTCTTTTTAAATGTTAATCTTGTTTGTTAAACTCTTTTTATGAATCAAATGAAAGATATGCAATAAGTAAAAAAGTTTAAGGGATAGAGATTACACTAGTTGTTTCCCTAAAATAGTAGGGATCACCAATTCAAGTTTTCACTAGGCAAAGGTAATGGTCACCTTCTTCTAGACACTATGTCAAGATAGTATCAACTTATCAACCTTTCACTATAAAGATAGTGAATCTTCACAACACTATGTCAAGCTAGTGTTTGCACTCTCAAATACAAAATAACACTATATCAAGATAGTGTTCCCCTCACAAGTCACCAACAAATGATGATGACTTTACAAACAAATCACAAGAACAACACTAGTGAATTTCTCACAATAATAATGAATAAAAGATGTTGTAGAACTTCTTCTTTAAGCTTTGATCTCTTCTTTAGTTGATGCTTAAAAGATGATGTAATCAAGAGAGGTATGCTTTGATATGTATGTGTTTTAGCAAGAGCTAAATGGGTGAACATAAATATTTGCACAAGACTTCCTTTTATAGGCCAAGACACAATACCAAAGAGGAATTCCCTGGACCTTCCAAGGTTGATGCCACAGTCGCTTCAAGCGACCGTGGATGCCCAGTCCCCATCACTTTGTTTTGTGTTTTGAATGTTGGGAAAAGTCTTGTCCACTTTTGTTGGAAACTTTCCAGAGATTTAAGCAATTTTAACAAGTTAGATAAATCTTTGTTTGACCCTTTCACTTCATGAAAGAGTTTACACCAAAATAGGTTAGTTACTTTTGTTTAATCAAAAGCACATATTATGCTTTCCTCTTTGGTTTTGTCCTAGTCAATCCTTGAGTGTGTTGTATCTTCTATTTAGGATTGTATGGAAGACTTACTCCAAATAGTATGATCTTTCCAAGATGAATTTGAATTTCAAAAACTCTTTTGAAGACAATTTCGATTAAATTTCTAGTTGATAAAAATTGTGAGTATGATTTTTATAAAATAAGTTTTGAGTTATAAAAATCATTTATCTTGTAATTTATTAGGATCTTGTTTTATGTTAATGATTTACCTCTCTTGATTCACAACATATCAATGTTGTAATTTACTAGATCATTTTCTTCAAACAAGTCTTTTAAATCTTCTAACCCTTTAGGCTTTGTTGAATTATAACTTAAGATGATTAATCAAGAATGTAGGGAGATGTATATTACATATACTCATCATTGATGAACCAGTAATATATCAAGTCATATTTAGTTAGTCATTATCAAAAGTAAGGAAACTAATTAAAGTTTAACATTGTTTTTCCAACAATCTCCCCCTTTTTCATAATGACAAAAACTTTTAAGATCTTGAACTATTAATGACTCGAAGTATTTAAAAGTTAACTACAATGATGAGTATGTTAACAATGTCACATACTTTGATTGGATCATCTTCTTCAATTTATTCTTCTTCTAGACAAGTCATTCTTCTTCTTGACACATTTCTCCCCTTTTTTGTCATCAACAAAAAGTGTTATGATGAAGCTTCCTCTTAATGTGTGAACTTTCCCTCAAATGATGCACTCATATAATATATTGCAAAACAAAGTTAGTAGCAAACAAAATATATACAAGGCAAGCATTGATAACACAATCAAGTATAAAAAATGGTTGATTATACCAAAAATGATCTATGGAGGATCATCAACCATGACATCCAAAAGCTTATAGTAAATTGTTCAACCATCATTCATCCTAAAGCAAATATCCTAACCGGCCTACATAAATCGGAACCTACTTCAAATTATCTTAAGGCGAAAACATTACGCCTATCCAAACCAACCATTAAACAAGGAAATACATAACCCAAGAACCAAGTCTTATACCCACAAGCACCATGTCAACAAACTTACTCATGGGTGAAATTAGGTTTACTTTTAAAAAAGTGAGGACTGTAGATGCAGTAGGGCCTTACCCCAAGGACTAACCGTGTAAGTAACTCTTATATTAGAGATACCTCTTATAATTTAATTATATATATTAATAACAAAAATCAATATATTTTTATACTTTGAAACTTTTTTTATCTACGTTCAAATTAGATATAGAATACTTTTTTAAAACTTTTAATTATTTAAATTATTTATTATGTCATCTTGTCATTGAGACAGGTTTGCTCGATTACATCTCGGGTTTAAAAACATTAAAAGTAAGAGCATTCACAATGAATTCTTTATCACTGTCCCTATAATTTCATAAAAGTTACATTATTTATCTTTTAAAAATATTGTACATCTTATTCCTTTTATTATATCTATTCAACTAAATAATGTATTTTTAATCTTTTTAATTATTCTTTCTCTCTTCCACTTACAAACAAGTGAACAATAAATATTGAGAATGAATTGTGAATATCAAAATATAAAGAATGAAAAATGAATCACTGAATTTAATCTTCATTTTAGAGAATAAGATGAAGTGTCGAAATATGTGTAAACCATATATCTTTCCTCAAACTATAGTGATGATGTTGAATGCTCTAACCACAGCAATCGTTCGCCTCCAAAAGTGATTAGTAAATAAACTCTCCATTTAATTACTTGCCTAATATAAGTAGTTTTAATTAATCATTATTTATCAATTATGGTTTTGCCTATTTTGTGGAACACTAAGAATGCGTTTAGTTCGCTGAATGTTTTTCAAGGAATTGAAATTCGTCAAAGGAACTAGAATTTTAAGAATTGGATTTGAAATTATAAATTGTTCAAAATATTTTGAATTAAAAGAATTGGAATATATTAAAAGAATTTGAATTATTAATACATTTGGGCAACAGAAAAATCATAAAGGTATTGGAATCTATCACCATGACCACCACCTACCGAACGTCGTCACCCCTGCCACCGCCAACCCCCGACTAACGGCCGCCACCGACCAATCACCGCCGCTGATCACCCCCACCACCGTCACCGCCCGCTCCTCGACATTTCGACCGACCCCCTAATACGCATCCACCACCTGACCACCACCCATGTAATCAACACCTTGTTGTCTCCGCCACAGACAACCCCCCCTCGTCGTCGCCACCACCACCAACCACCAAATCGCACCTGCGCGGCCGCCGCTGATGACCACCGCCAACAGCCCAGTGATAGTGGTCGGTGGTGGTGGCAACGTGTGGCGGTGACAGTGGTCAGGGGTGGGGTGGCGGTGGTTAGCGGCAACGCTTGGTGGGGGTGTTGGTCAGCGTCAACGGGAGCGGGAGCGGGAGCGGAAAGCGAGGGGTGGCGGTGTTTGGGGGCGACGAACGATGGTGGGAAAGGCGGTTGTGGTCTGCGGAAGTGGCGGGGCAGCGGTGAGGGGGGTCGGCTGGGGAGGGGTTGGGAGTTGCGGATGCAACAACGGTGAGTGGTCGGCGTTCCATTTCCTTTTAGTGAATCCCTTCACAACTTGAAAGAAATTTAAAATCTTGTATTTGAAGGAATTTGAGGGGATTTTCAATTCCAATTCTTGTCCCAACCAAGCACATTGAAAAAGGAATTTAGATTCTAATTTTAACAAATGCAAACCAAACATATTGACAAAAGGAATTCAGATTCCAATTCCTTTGAGTTCCATTGAACTCCAGCAAAACAAATGTACCCTAAATCTATACAGCTTTTGTCATCTAAACGAAGTTTGTTAATTCTCCCGTTTCGCACCGGTTAACAATCTTCTTGCTGTTGTACGGAAAGGACACGAGGAGCTCTCGTAACCATCAACCAAGTGGAGATAGGTTTTTAGGTCATGACACGTGGCAAAGTCACTTTTGGTTAGGTATGGTGACGCGTTACTGCTAAGCCGAAGTTCTTTGCCCACATCAGCATATCTGAAGTGATCGGTTTCATCAACATGTTTTTGTAGCCATCCTTGTAACCATGCTCTTCTTTTTGTCATGTCGTTGTAACTATCAACCGAGAATCCTGGGACCTTCGTGATCACGTCCGTTGAGTTCACGATTCTGAGAATCCGTGTTCCGCTGTTTTCCAGCTGTGAACGGAAATCTCGGTTTCCGACACGTGGCCCGCCAAATGAGAGTACAGTCACCATTGGCGAACGCTTAAATGTCGTGGTTATGTCGTAGGCAGTGAGTGTGGCTAGGGCTGCACCGAGGCTATGACCGGTGATCGTTACGCTAAGGGGCTCGTTGCCATACGTGCTGATGATCCTTGATATCTCCTCCCGCACCACGTCCTGTAAACTTGGACATATGGCAGTTGCTGACATGTACATACTAAGAAAACCTTTTTGTACCATTGCTCTTTTCCTTTCAGGCGCCACGTCATTAGGCAATGATGTTAACGTGGTACGTAGGTTCTCAATCCACTCAAGACACGTAGCAGTTCCCCTATAGGAGATCACCACGTCCCTGCGGCCCAATCGCGCAATCTCCTTGTCATCGTCACAAACCGCCACGTAACCGATCCAGCTGGAATTCGTTGATGTCCAGCTTTGCATTCTGGCAATCCAACGTGGCAGTTGAACCCCACACGTGGCATGCAAATTTTTAGTCACCTTATATCCACTTCCCCCCAATCCACATCTATCCAACATTGTGTTTTTCGTGAACTTACAGGTGGCATAGTCCGGTGATGACGTGTCAAACTCGAAACACAGGTAAGCCGCTTCTACGAAATCCCCATACCGGAGTATCTCGTGCCTGAGATCGTCATCTAGAGGGTCAAGCAACCCTTCCCAGTTCTTGATCCCTTGGTACTCCCTCCACTTCTGATCCAAACTAGCCACACGGTGTGCGGCCCAGGCCTGAGTGGAATCACTGTTCCATGAACTCTTGACACTTAAGTGTCTGGTTCGATAATTGGTGCGAGTGGTGAAGTGTGAGATCTCAGCCACATGGGTTGTGCGTCTGGCTAGGTGGCATGGTTTAACCATGCCAATTGCACCCTTCATGTGTCTTTATTTCGAGTGTTTTTGGATTTTGGAGATCGAAGGGTGGCTGAGTTGACACACATTTTGGATGTCAAAAGAAGCATTTTATGGTTGCAAATGAGTGTGGGTGTGAGACAGAGACAGAAAAAAGGACGACGGTATTACCGAGTATGTGCGTCACTGCGTGTCTTCTTCTTGAATTGGCGTTTATAAATTGTAAATTTGAAAGTTTGAGCTGAAATTTATTGACCGGACCCACAGAATATACACCAGAATAGGATAAGAATCTCCTGATCTTCGACCATGAATCTTGAGAAATATAATGATTGTTTTTATAACAGGAACTATCCCTGAACCGAACGAACACGAACCGGTATATTTATGTTCGTTCATATTACTTTAACCGAATACGAACATATAATCGAATAAATTTTTTTTGTTCATGCTCATTCATTAAGAAAATGGACATGACCGTACTCGTTCATGTTCGTTCGTTAAAAAGCTAAACGAACCGTTCATAAACGTAAACAAACACAAACGAACGTAAACAAACATTGTGTTGAACCGTGAACCTTATTGCATGTTGTTTAAACCCTAGATTTGACTATGGAGACGTGGAGTGGTCGCGGCTCAAATAGCTCCTCAAATAATTCATCTAGTTCAAATTTCAATAGGTGAATGGATGGGGCTTATTATCATGTTTGGATCACACTTGGGCTAACCATAACAAATAATGAGTGGCGGCATTTGGGTAAAGCAAGTAAAGCTCTATCTTTGTGCTACCAAATCCGGAGGGCGTCATTTTTTTTATTTTTTTATACATACATGTGTGTGGTTTGGGTTGGGCTTAATGGATAAATGGAACAACTAAAGAAGACCAAGTACCGGCATGCATATCTTAATGCTTTTAGAATGCGACACACTTATTAATATACTTAATTATATTAAAAAGTTTAATTCTTTTTCAAATGCTTATATTGCCTATAGAGTTATGTTAACTATTTCTGTAACGGTTGCTTCCACATAAAGAATTTTTTTCAAATTAAAATTGTTAAAAAATTATTTAATATCCACTATGTCACAAGAACGATTAAATGAGTTAGCTATTTTGTCAATTAAAAAAGAATTGTTAGAAGAAATTGATTTGAAAAATTTTATTAAAAAGTTTGCTTCTAAAAAAGCTAGAAAAATAAACTTAATCTAAACACTCACATTTTATACAAGTATTGTAATCCCCAGGAAATTCCGACCTTATTTTAACTTTTCCGGCAATCTAAGTTCATTATTTTGGTGAATCGCATTTATGAATAACCTTAATTACCTACTTCAAATTCATAAGTAATAAATATTTATGTTATATGCTTTGTAAATAATTGTCACAATCCTATTCTATAAATATATAGGTACATACTAAGTCATTTCTAAAACTATATATATACACACATGATATAAACAATTTATTATGAAAATATAACATTGCTAGTATTTTTAAATTACTAAAGGTAAATAAAACAAATAAATATATAATTATATCTATCCAAGATCAAAAGCCCTATTTTAATTAAAATTGTGTCAAACTTTTATTTAAAAGCTTGGTTGATCATTCTTACTCCTTTCAATTTTAAAAATTATGTTTTTACTAAAAATCCTTATTTTCAAGTTAAATTATTTAATATTCAATTTCTATCTTTACATAAACTTATATTTTAACTTTAGCCCATATACTTTCCAAACACAAACTAAACTCGATTAAGTATGCAAATAGAGTAAATTTCAAACCAGTATGTAGTTATCTGACAAACATTAAAGTTCTGGCTAGGAAAAGACGGGGTTCTGATCCGACCAACTCTTTCCTGTGAACTTTTCTGTTGGAGGTACTACTCTGGAATGATAACCATTCTAGTGTACAACAACCACTTTCAACTAATTATGATTATGATTATAAACTCATTTCTTTATAAATATTTATACAAACTTTTATATAATTTATTTTTATTATATGAGAACATTTAAAACTCAATTCTATACTTTTAATTAATAATTAATTATGGTTTAATTATTAATTAATTAAAATATTATTATACTTTAAATTTTGGTTTAATTACCATCTAATTAAATCATTATTTTTAACACTTGTTTTTCATAAATCAAATGAAAGGTTTCATTCATTTATTTATGTAGTAAATTATTTAATTACTCAACTAATTATTAATCATTTATTTATTCATCTATCTATCTATTAATTTATGCAATTACAAATAAAAGAAAACTAGTCATTTATTTATTTGTGTATTTATTTACAAACAAAAGAAACCTAATTATTTATTCATACGTTTATATAATTATTACAAACAAACAACATCGTTATTAATTCTTTCACTTATTACAATACAAATATTTATCAAAGATTTACATAAAATATTATTTGCAACTCAAATAATTATTTTATTATTAAAATGAGGACACTCACATCAATCTCCTCGCACAATAGGATTCTCTATTTCAGTTGTACAAATCATTGATATATATGTTCCATCAAACATAGGTTAACCTTATGATTAGCTAGAACATTTGTGCAATATACTTGTGTGACATCCAAGCTACTCATTGCAAGGTGAGTTTACATAGCCCTTTTTTACTGTTTTTGCTTTTGGGGTGAAACATGTTATCAACTTTATCTATTTAAACAATTCAATATATCTTGTGCTTGATCTTTATGCTTTAGATTTGAACTACTTGGTGACCATTGCATGTGTTTTCATGCCAGTACATTCATTAACTTGCAGCCCAAGCCTAAGGTAGTACCTAACATGATCATTTATATGGGAAAATGAAACTATAACTTACCACAAGACCTTGGCGGGTTTTGTTGGGTATCAACTATAACTTGGAGTATCCGCTTGCTCCCTTTTTCAAAATGGCAATCAGTGGGATTGTGTATCTAGTTTTCTATTATCAGGCTTGAATTGTACGCTTGGAATCTTGTATGTTTTCACATATATGCTTTAGACATGCTTTGAACATATTGAATTGTAAACCTATACTTAACTTTTGTTTGGTGTCAAAACTTATGTTACTCACCAACTACTTGTAGTTGACATTTACTCACATGTTTCAGGTGCACCAGTTTGAGGACACTACTTGATCACTTAGGACATTGGACCTAGCTCTATTAAAGATTAAATTCAACTTATGTCATGTTTGAACGCTTTATTATCCATTTCTACTTGTAACGGATGCGTTTAATTTTGATGAATAAATATTGTCACATTTAATAGATGATCGTGTGCTTATGAACAACCGCGTCAGCCCCGGCGTATAATCCGCCGCCGGCCGGGGTGTGACAGATTGGTATCAGAGCCATGGTTATAGGGAATTAGGTTATTAGACACATATGACCTAGACTATAACCTAGGAGTCCCCAAACATGAGTTTAACTCATGTCTTTTATTAGGAACTCCACTTTATACTCATTTATACACATACTTATCTACATCTATCTATTTCTGTTTACATGATACAATTACATGAACTACAACATTCCAAGGACTACATGGAATTATTTAAAACCATATGGATTACTTGAAATATATTTCTAGACTATATCCTATAACCTTAGGATACCCTTATGTAAGTATCTTACATATTATCTGGTGTATTACATTGCATGATACAATACAAATTTTCTTATGTACTATATTACTTGATAACCTACATGTTCACAAAAACTGCTACTCCTATAATACCTCATTTGTTACACTATTTGAATTGTCTGCACAATACCTATTTGATATTACTAAATGCTATCCTAAGTTTTGACATATACACCTCCATCTTTACACATCATCACTGATCATTCATGGAAAGATTTAAAACTCCTAGATCCAATACCTATTAAAATTTTAAAGTCCCATTAAAGTTTTGAGTTTTGAAAATTAGTAAAGAACATGTGCAATCTGGAAGGGTGAATGCCTGTACTTTGGGTCTTCTGTCTAGGAAAGCATTTCATATAAATCCAAATCAACCGAAGGATCCGTATGCTTTCCTGGGAATTCTCGAAGTGAGTGTTCACCTATAGGCTAAAGCATGTCTTCTTGAAAGTATAAGGACTTGAATCACTTTGATTTATCGTAACATCCATTCGGCTATACACCAGATGAATGCAATCTAAACATCATCCGCTTAATTATTATAATTTGGTACACAAGTCTAAACCCTCTATTTTATCCTTACACTTAATCATATTTAAGTCAACTATACCTCTTCATCCTTATGCCTTGGAAATTTTATCACCCTTATTATCATTTACAAAGGATTTAAACTCTTAGCCCTTACCATCTGAGGAAAAGAAGCTGCTTCAATAGGTGAAGCACACCCTTGAGCCACAAGACACAATCCCTAACGATTCTCACCATAACCATGAGTTCAAATAATAATGTCACTTGTACATGATGGCTGGAAGAGTGGGTGTAAGTCCATGAAAGATTCTGACTAAGGAAAAACTGAGTACTTCAGTGTGTCCTTTGTGACCCACCTCTCTTTCCTGGGAATCCTTCTCGTGGGTACACTACTTATAGGTCAAGTGTTACTCCTAATATATTATTATAAGAGCTCGATGTTATGATTAGTCAAAATTTTAAACTCATGAATACCTTTGTACTTAACAACTTACCATTACACTTACGACCTTTTCGTGCTAGACATGGTCTCTTACCCTCTTCATTCCCCTAAGAATCACCCCAAATCAGAGTCAACACAAGAGGAATACTTTGGGTCCCCATCACCAGACAACCAGTTACCGGAATGACTAGTTGCTAGATCCATGTTCGACTGCATAGCAGATTAGCTTAGGAGCAGACTTGAGACTCCGAGAAGCTGAATCA
This sequence comes from Smallanthus sonchifolius, assembly GCA_023525975.1. Taxonomy (NCBI): domain Eukaryota; kingdom Viridiplantae; phylum Streptophyta; class Magnoliopsida; order Asterales; family Asteraceae; genus Smallanthus; species Smallanthus sonchifolius. The sequence continues at coordinate 86,963,258 of CM042030.1, read as the reverse complement.
CCTCCGAGAAACCTTATTTAACACCTAACCTATACCATCTAGATCCAGGAGCAGGACAAGACAATGAACCTACCAATGCGTTAGGAGTTCCACCTGATGCCGCTCACCTATATGTAAGGACCACAGAGTTTCTAAGGCAAGGAGTGGAGACTAGGGAATACTTGATGCACATATGAAAATAACTATGGCTGACGCCCGGTTTGCAATACGAATAACTACAACGATGTTCGTCTTGGTACTCGTCTGCTTCCTGGTGGAAAACTACCTAAGATGTTAGCCGGATACCCTATTTCGCGTCTTCTTAAAAACTTAAATTGAAACCCATATTCTGTACCTAAATATAAATGTTAATTTTTTTTTAACTTTCCTTAATGATTGATATCTAAACCTTCTTTGTAAACTAGTTATCTTGTTATTTCCCCGATTTAACTAATATAGTTATTTTTTTCAAACAAAACCTTTATCAAACTCTTGGTTTATAGATTTTATCTAGAGTATAAACTATTTACAAACCCCCTTTACCTCGCAAAGAAGCTTAATACCAGTCTTGTACAAATGATTTTATAAAAGTAATAACAAGTATTTCATCCTTTTTATGATGACTTGATTAACTATTTTATTATGACTTGTTATTTTGTTAAACTAATTATTATTTAAATTTTAGCTTATTTATTAAATAATAAGGCCATTATTATCTTTTGAAACATTTGCTTTATGATAATCAAATTAAAAGGTTTTTATTTATCCAATTATCCATCCGCCCAAATTATTATTCCATTTATTAATTTACAAACAAGAGTACAAATTTCAAATTACCTGTTTATTTATAAACAAAAAACATAAATTAGATATTCATGTACATATTATGCTGAATACCTGCAAAACCTTCCCGTCACCTTGCACCTTCCGGAATGTATGAGCTTACTAGTCATTTCAAGGAGATGAATCATTTCGCGTAGGCGTTAACCACCCATATAAACCTCAACGAAAATGGAAAACTTAAAACCCAACTACCTACATGATAGATGAATGTCAAGCAACATGCCTGGCTGCAAAACTCGATCACCTACGAAATTTGATAGCTTACGTTACTCATGAGAGTTGATTACTTACATATGAACGTTCACATTATACGTGAAAACCAATTTGTTTACTTCATAGACGAAACTTAATTAGTCACATTATACACGAAACTTGGTTGTTTGCAATATGCATGATACTAGATTGATCACATCACACTTGAAACTTACTCGTTTGCAATATACATGATACTAGCTTGTTCACATGATACAGATACTTGGTTGTTTACAATATATATGATACTAGATTGATCACATTATAGACGAAACTTGATTACTTGCAACATGCACGACACTAGATTGTTCACACGATACGTGATACTTGGTTAATTACAATATGCATAGTACTATATTATTCACGCTATACATGAAACTTGAGTGCCTACATTACACACGAAACTAGACTGTTTACAATAAATTGCCCACTATATACATGAAGCATGATCGTTCACTTTATCCATGAAACTTGATAGCTATAAACTTTAAGCTACTCGGGGTTTGACGTATTCTTGTTCAAACACGAGAAAGCTATAAACTTTAAGCTACTCGGGGTTTGACGTATTCTTGTTCAAACACGAGAAAGCTATAAACTTTGAGTTACTCGGGGTTTGACGTATTCTTGTTCAAACACGATAGAGCTATAAACTTTATGGATAACCTAGAGGGTGTGCCATCTACTTAGGGCACCCATGTATGGGGTTGTGCCAGTCTTTACTCCCTGATTGACTTTACCATCTAGACACACAATTACTCACTAGCAACTCATGTATGAAAACAATAATAAAGTAAATTTTTTTGATATTTCCCCCACCTCTGTACCCACACGTAATAGAACGATCTATACGGACCATACGGCGATTTGAGTAATTACGGGTGCACACGTAATTATAAAAATCAGCGCATAGAAAACATAGTAAATTCTGTCGTGTGCGATGACATAAAACCTATGGTGAAATACACTAACGAAACTAACGGAATATGATAAGGGCATAGTAGATATACCGCTGGTACATCCTATATATATATGTGTGCTCCTGTCATATTGTAAGAAGTAACGTTGTCCGTATTCATGTAGGGATTTCCTATTACTTTGACCTTGACTAGTAGTTTTGAAATCCTTATCCAGTGACATCACTCGAACATCTTAGACTATATCTTAAAAAGTTTAGATCTAAAAGTTTCCATCATCCTCATTACAAGTGATGCATTCCATCATTTGAATCCAAAAAAAATCATTCTCGGACAATCTTTTCCTTATTTCCACTCAAACAAAATCCACTACCACCATCCATACCTCACACGATGACCTGACCTAAAGCTTGTTATCAACTATACTCCTCAAACCGAAAAGCAAAGCTAGTTGAGAATCCAAACACATGTCTCTTCCTTAGACCCTTCTCCTAAATAATTTCGGGACGAAATTTCCTAAAGTAGGGGAGACTGTAATCCCCAGGAAATTCCGACCTTATTTTAACTTTTCCGGCAATGTAAGTTCATTATTTTGGTGAATCGCATTTATGAAGAACCTTAATTACCTACTTCAAATTCATAAGTAATAAATATTTATGTTATATGCTTTGTAAATAATTGTCACCATCCTATTCCATAAATATATAGGTACATACTAAGTCATTTCTAAAACTATATATATACACACATGATATAAACAATTTATTATGAAAATATAATATTGCTAGTATTTTTAAATTACTAAAGGTAAATAAAATAAATAAATATATAATTATATCTATAAACATATTAAATATGAATTATGATGAAATGAAGTCATGAACATAAAATTTATGAGCACTTAAGTTGAAATATGTTATGAAATTAAAAACTATTTTTCATATTTTGCAATCTTAATCCCTATAACAAATTAAATTTTATAAATAAGCCCATGATACTACCCTATAAATAGACCCTCATTCTTCCCTCATTCTCACACCATATCAAGTTCTAATCCATCTCTCAAGATTCAAAGTCGTTTCCATATTCATAAGTAAGTTCTTCTTATATTATTGCTTGTTCATACTTTTTCCTTTAAAAATCTCTCATAACTAGCTAGATCTATGATCCCTAACATGTTTATGTTATAATCATAGACCTATCCAAGATCAAAAGCCCTATTTTAATTAAAATTGTGTCAAACTTTTATTTAAAAGCTTGGTTGATCATTCTTACTCCTTTCAATTTCAAAAATTATGTTTTTACTAAAAATCCTTATTTTCAAGTTAAATTATTTAATATTCAATTTCTATCTTTACATAAACTTATATTTTAACTTTAGCCCATATACTTTCCAAACACAAACTAAACTCGATTAAGTATGCAAATAGAGTAAATTTCAAACCAGTATGTAGTTATCTGACAAACATTAAAGTTCTGGCTAGGAAAAGACGGGGTTCTGATCCGACCAACTCTTTCCTGTGAACTTTTCTGTTGGAGGTACTACTCTGGAATGATAACCATTCTAGTGTACAACAACCACTTTCAACTAATTATGATTATGATTATAAACTCATTTCTTTATAAATATTTATACAAACTTTTATATAATTTATTTTTATTATATGAGAACATTTAAAACTCAATTCTATACTTTTAATTAATAATTAATTATGGTTTAATTATTAATTAATTAAAATATTATTATACTTTAAATTTTGGTTTAATTACCATCTAATTAAATCATTATTTTTAACACTTGTTTTTCATAAATCAAATGAAAGGTTTCATTCATTTATTTATGTAGTAAATTATTTAATTACTCAACTAATTATTAATCATTTATTTATTCATCTATCTATCTATTAATTTATGCAATTACAAATAAAAGAAAACTAGTCATTTATTTATTTGTGTATTTATTTACAAACAAAAGAAACCTAATTATTTATTCATACGTTTATATAATTATTACAAACAAACAACATCGTTATTAATTCTTTCACTTATTACAATACAAATATTTATCAAAGATTTACATAAAATATTATTTGCAACTCAAATAATTATTTTATTATTAAAATGAGGACACTCACATCAATCTCCTCGCACAATAGAATTCTCTATTTCAGTTGTACAAATCATTGATATATATTGAAGAGATGTAAAAACTCCACTTTGATAATAATTCCGGAATTCAATCAAGTACAAGCCCTGGATCCCTTTCATCTATGAGATCACCTTCTATTTATAGGATTTTTACATTCTCTTTCCTCTAACCGTATGATAGTGACAGCCCCTTTCTAATTGGTTCTCTCTTCTCGTGGGCCCTCGTGGTGGTTAAGAAGTTAGATTTCTTTCTTTTAGGCCCCTTATGTGTGATCCTTTTATCATATGTCGTCAAGTCCCCCTAGTTAATTTGATTTTCTTTGTTTCTTTAAAAAAATAAATTGACTATAAAAACTTTTTTCTTTTTTTTTAAATGGAGAAGCTTGACACGTGCGGGCAATGCTTCTTTCAAACCTGCCGCACGTCCCATCCATCAGTCCCATAATCCTTCCTAGGAAGCCACTATCCGACTGTCTGTCTTCTCTTCTTCTCTATAAAAAAGGGGGGGTAAGGTATTGTTGCCTTTTACTTGTCTTCTACGAACCCTCCTTGCTTCTTTAATTTCTTCCGATCTTGTCAATTTTTTCCACGAATGGGTGATAACGCCGACGTGGCTTTGATTCCCATAAATTGGAGCGTGGAACGCTTCGAGAGATTGAAAGCTTCGTATGGAATTCCTAACGATTTGGAACCCGAGTACCCTTCTTCAGGAGGCACGGCGGCCAAACCTCCTCCTGGCAAGATTACCTTATATGCTGACTTTTTCTCTGAGGCTAATTTCAGAGTTCCGGTCACCTCTTTCGTTATCGATCTCCTTCAGTTCTACAAAATTCACCTTTCCCAAGTTCACCCTCTTGGAATGTGCCGTATTAGGCATTTTGAGTTCTGCTGTATCGCCTTGAAACAGGACCCTTCCGTCGCCATTTTTCATCATTTTTACAAGCTATATTTGAAAGATAGCTGGTTTTCCTTCTCTAAACGCCCCGGGGTGACTTCTCATGCCAAAGAGACCCCTCAGGGATTCCGGGGCTGGAAAGAAAGGTTTTTCTATATAACTGCCCGGATGGTTCCCGCTAGCATGCAGATCCGGTCACTTCGTCTGGCTGTGGTGGACATTCCCCCTAATCTGGATGCTTTTAAGAAAACTCCTGTTTTCTCCCTATTGACCTCCCGTCCAGCCGACATTCAGGAGATTCCGGAACATGCCTTTGTCAGTGTTGGTATGAGCCGGAACTGGGGAAGGCTTGATCGTGTCCCGATTTACTCTGTGGGAAAAGAACGTAAGTGTATGTTGTCTCACATTTCATCTCGATAGATGGCGCTTTCTCTCCTGTATATATTATGTTTGTATTTACTGTGTTTTCCCTTTTTCACTTGCAGCAGTTGCTAGTTATTATGATGTTCTTTTTCCAGATTCCAGATTCCTTAAAAAATCTTACCCGGACACATTTGAGTGTGGGACCGGGTGAAAGGAATGTTCTTGAAGTTTTTCATGAACGTTTCTTTTTTCCCCGTTCTAGTCTGCAAGAGGCTGAAGAGGTTCTAGTAACTGGTTAGTTGATACGCAATGAATGTTTGGTTATTTCCTTCCTTTTTCTCCTGCTCATTGTTTTAAGTTGATGCATTGTTTCAGAGAGTTAAGAAGATGAACCTGAAGAGGTTCTAGTGAGGAAAAAAGGCTTCCGGGAGTGCTTCCGGAGAGAAAGTACTCTCGCCCCAGAAGAAAAGGCGAAAGCTGACCGAGGCTTATGCTGCTGGAAAGAAGGCCCCGGGAGCGAGTCCCGAAGGTGTGTATCTGTTCTGTTTTTCTTTGTTAAGTGTAAAGAATATTTTTCCTGATATTCTCCTTTCCGATGATTTTTAGGCTTAAAAACTAGTGAAGGGGTTACTCCAACTTTCCCAGTCATGCAAACAGCCAAAACTGCTGTTAAAGACCCGGAAGGTCCTAATCTTCAACCTTCTGCCCCTAAGGTCAAACCTTCCCCTATTCCTAAGAGCATGCCGACGAAGGCTCAAATCCCTCCCAGGGATAAAGGGAAAGAGAAGGAGAAGACCCCGGCGGGAACTGGGGAGGTTCATTCCCCCATATCTTCTTGTGTACACACGAGCCAGTTCGATTTTAGGATGCCCACCCAATCTGAGCCTTGGACTCCGGCAGATTCTAAATCTAAACATATTCCTAACTGGAATATTTTGCAGGGTGATTGTTTGACAGATCCCCACCTGTGCCGGACGTTCTTGTTACAGGCTTTTCCCCCAGCTGAGCGACTACGCCACTCAACCTGTTCCCCGGAAGTGCTGTCTGATAGAGCTGCTTTGAGCTGGGTTGAGAGTATGGCGGTCATGCTCGAAATATGTCGGCAATGGGATGAGGGTCGCAGGGAAGTTGCTCATCTGAGGAAAGCTTTGGCCCAGAAAAATAAAGATGCGGGTAAGGTGCTGACACTTACACAGGAGGTGAAAAAACTAGATTGGCAATTGAAAGAGAGGGATGCCGCTCACTCGAAAGCCCGGGCAGAGTTCACTGAGGCCTGCTCACGGACAAATAAAGAGCTCGAGAAACGTTCCCAAATGATCCGTGAAGCAAAGGCACGTTCTGAGGAGCTGGCATTTCAGGTGGCGGAGAAAGATGAGGAGTTGAGGGTGTCCAGGGGAAGGTTAGATATGTTGGAGGGAAAAGTTGTGTCTTTCGAGAAGGAGAGAGAGAGTTTTGAGGTGGAGAAAGCTAAAATGATGAAAGAATTATCTTTGTTGAAGGAAGATAGGAAGTGGTTGGTGGCGGAAGGGTTTTCCAGGGTGGTGGAGGCAGTTAGGGGCAGTGATGAGTTTATTGATGGGGTAGTTGGTTTGAATGGAGCTGCGGAAGCGGCGGGTTATCATGATGGGCTAGCGGATGGGTTTCAAGCAGGGAAAACTGGTTTGTCTTTGGAAAGCCTCCCTGGCTGGAGCCCGGAAGCCCGAAACATACTTACTCAGAGGCAAGATGCCTTTGATACTATGGAGTTCCCCGTAGTAGGTACTCTTGCCTCTTTGGCTAATCAATCAGATCTTAGGGAGATCAGGGATGTTCTTACCATTGAAGACTGACCCCTTTGTATTTTTATTTATCTTTTTTGGATCCTGCGTGCCCTTTTACTTTTTGATATTGTAATCTTGTTTATGTATCTACTTATTTACCTTTGAATGCAAGTATCCTTTTTATGTTTTTCATCTGTGCTTTTAAGAATATTTGCAATCTGTACAAGCTTTGTTATCATGCTGACTGTCTTGATCTGGTTTTGTACCAGGCACGGGGTCCGGTTTTATTCCTTACGTTTTCTTTGTACTGTGCTTCGCCTTATAATGTAGTATGATTATCCCCTTTTGTGTTATACTTTGCTTTATCCTTAAATATTTGTAAATCCGATCTTTTCATGGTGCCGGACACGTGGCCGAGTCTTTTATGGTGCCGGATACATTGATCCGGTCTTTTTTAATGTTGGATTAAAATCCAATCTTCTTGGTACCGGACACGTGGTCCGGTCTTTTATGGTGCCGGATACATTGATCCGGTCTTTTTTAAATGTTGGATTAAAATTCAATCTTTATAGTGCCGGATACATTGATCCGGTCTTTTTTTAATGTTGGATTAAAATCCAATCTTCTTGGTGCCGAACACGTGGTCCGGTCTTTTATGGTGCCGGATACATTGATCCGGTCTTTTTTAAATGTTGGATTAAAATCCAATCTTCTTGGTGCCGGACACGTGGTCCGGTCTTTTATGGTGCCGGATACATTGATCCGGTCTTTTTTAATGTTGGATTAAAATCCAATCTTTATAGTGCCGGATACATTGATCCGGTCTTTTTTAATGTTGGATTAAAATCCAATCTTTATAGTGCCGGATACATTGATCCGGTCTTTTTTAATGTTGGATTAAAATTCAATCTTTATAGTGCCGGATACATTGATACGGTCTTTTTTTAATGTTGGATTAAAATCCAATCTTCTTGGTGCCGGACACGTGGTCCGGTCTTTTATGGTGCCGGATACATTGATCCGGTCTTTTTTAAATGTTGGATTAAAATCCAATCTTTATAGTGTCGGATACATTGATCCGGTCTTTTTTAAATGTTGGATTAAAATACAATCTTCTTGGTGCCGGACACGTGGTCCGGTCTTTTATGGTGCCGGATACATTGATCCGGTCTTTTTTAATGTTGGATTAAAATCCAATCTTTATAGTGCCGGATACATTGATCCAGTCTTTTTTAATGTTGGATTAAAATCCAATCTTTATAGTGCCGGATACATTGATCCGGTCTTTTTTAATGTTGGATTAAAATCCAATATTCTTGATGTCGGACACGTGGTCCGGTCTTTTATGGTGTCGGATACATTGATCCGGTCTTTTTTAATGTTGGATTAAAATCCAATCTTTATAGTGCCGGATACATTGATCCGGTCTTTTTTAATGTTGGATTAAAATCCAATCTTCTTGATGCCGGACACGTGGTCCGGTCTTTTATGGTATACATTGATCCGGTCTTTTTTAATGTTGGATTAAAATCCAATCTTCTTGGTGCCGGATACATTGATCCGGTCTTTTTTAATGTTGGATTAAAATCCAATCTTTATAGTGCCGGATACATTGATCCGGTCTTTTTTAATGTTGGATTAAAATCCAATCTTCTTGATGCCGGACACGTGGTCCGGTCATTTATGGTGCCGGATACATTGATCCGGTCCTTTAAAAATGCTAGTTTGATTATAAAAAACGGGGATTCTATTTATGTTTTTGAAAACATGCTCTTCTTTTCTGTCTCTTGAAAAACCATGAACACAGCCATAAGGATTACATATAACATTTCCTGAGTTGGGCTGCATTCCAAGTCCTGGGCACGTTAGTTCCATTCAATCTGGTCAAGGAGTGTGCCCCCTTTCCCAGGGATTCTTTAATCTGGTAAGGCCCTTCCCAGTTAGGCCCCAACTTTCCTCCGGGTTCAGCCCTGCTGGCTTCATTGTTTCTAAAAACGTATTCACCTCGGCGAAACTGGTGAAGTGCAACATTCTTGTTGTAGTACTTGGCCAGAACTTGCTTGTACTTAGCTTCTTGGATGAGTGCTTGTTCCCTTCTTTCTTCCAAAAGATCCAAGTTCAGTCTTAATTCTCGATCATTGTCCCGACCATTTGTTGTAGCAATACGCATCGTTGGCGTGCCCATTTCGACTAGGATTACTGCTTCGTGGCCATAAGTTAAACTGAAAGGAGTTTCACCGTTGCTTGTTTTCGGGGTGGTGCGATGAGCCCATAATACACTAGGTATCTCTTCAACCCAAGAACTCCCTTTGGTTGCGAGCCTAGTTTTTATGCCCTTTAGCATGCTCTGGTTGATTCGTTCTACTTGACCTTTTCCCTACGGGTGAGCAACGGACGTAAAAACTTGCCGGATTCCCATTTCCTCACACCATTCGCCTAATGATTCGAACTGTGTTCCATTGTCACTCACCAGGTATAGAGGGAGGCCAAAACGGCATATTATATAATCCCACACAAATTTTTTGATCTGGGTGGTAGTAATTGTTGCGACTGCCTTAGCTTCCACCCATTTGGTGAAGTAATCCACAGCGACGATTAAGAATTTGACGCGTCCGGGTGCTTCCGGGAATTGTCCGACAATGTCTATTCCCCACTTTTGGAAAGGCCATGCTCCAGTCACTGGTATGAGATTGTTCTTAGGCTTCAATGTTTTAGGCCCATGCTTTTGACAGCTAAAACATTTCTGCAAGGTTTGTACTGCTGTGACATGCATTCCCGGTCAGTAATATCCTATGTTCATTAGCTTGGCCACCATCATCCTTGGGCCGGCATGCATTCCACATGAGCATTCATGCACCTCTTTGACCAACAGTTCGGCTTCCTTTTGATCAACACATCTTAAAAAGGCCCTAGGAAAGTTCTTCTATAGAGCCGGTCGTCCACCAGCTGATACTGTAAGGCCTTTGTCCGTAACTTTAACGCTTCTGCTCTATTTTCTGGCAAAGTTCCTTCCTTCAGATATGCCACCAAGGGCGTCATCCATGTCCAACCAACGTCCTTAAGGTGACTAATTTCTTCTGTGTGAACGGAGGGCTTATCCAATGTTTGTACGCGTATTTCTTTCGCCAAATGAGCGAACTGGACCGACGCCAATTTACTTAAAGCATCTGCTTTCCGGTTTTGACTTCGAGGAATATGCTTTATGCTACACTCTTGAAATTGCAACATCATCTCTTTAGTCTTTTTTAAGTATTCGATCATCATCTTCCCCTTGGCTTCGTAAATCCTATTCACTTGGTTAGCCACTAAGAGTGAGTCCACGTGTGCCCGGATGTGCTGGGCTTTCATGGTCGCTGCTAATCGCAATCCGGCTAGCAAGGCTTCATATTCAGCTTCGTTGTTCGTGCTTTTGAAGTTTAACTTTACCGCATATGTGATTTCCACCCCCTCTGGGCTAAGTAACATAAGCCCGGCCCCGGACCCTTCCATGCTTGACGCCCCGTCAGTGTATAACGACCACCATTGAGGTGCTTTGATTTGTATTTCAGCTATAACTGGGTCATTGGTGATCTCCATCTCTCGCCCCTCCGGTATTTCCGCAAGGAAATCGGCAATGACCTGCCCTTTTAGTGCGGTTCGAGGCTTGTATTCCAGACTAAGAGCTCCTAATTCAACCGCCCACTTGGCTAATCTTCCGGATAACTCAGGTTTTTTTAACACTTGCTGGATAGGAAAATTGGTGAGTATTTCCACCGTATGGGCTTGGAAGTATCGACGCAATCTTCGGGAAGCATGTACTAAGGCCAGGGTTAATTTCTCTAGTAGGGAGTATCTTGTCTCCGGGTCTGTTAACACCCGGCTGACATAATACACATTTCCTTTCAACCATGAGGACGACGCTAATAGCCGCATCCGCAGCTGCGATATATGCTGTTAACTTCTGGGACGCCCCATATATGTTCCATCAAACATAGGTTAACCTTGTGATTAGCTAGAACATTTGTGCAATATACTTGTGTGACATCCAAGCTACTCATTGCAAGGTGAGTTTACATAGCCCATTTTTACTGTTTTTGCTTTTGGGGTGAAACATGTTATCAACTTTATCTATTTAAACAATTCAATATATCTTGTGCTTGATCTTTATGCTTTATATTTGAACTACTTGGTGACCATTGCATGTGTTTTCATGCCAGTACATTCATTAACTTGCAGCCCAAGCCTAAGGTAGTACCTAACATGATCATTTATATGGGAAACTGAAACTATAACTTACCACAAGACCTTGGCGGGTTTTGTTGGGTATCAACTATAACTTGGAGTATCCGCTTGCTCCCTTTTTCAAAATGGCAATCAATGGGATTGCGTATCTAGTTTTCTATTATCAGGCTTGAATTGTACGCTTGGAACCTTGTATGTTTTCACATATATGCTTTAGACATGCTTTGAACATATTGAATTGTAAACCTATACTTAACTTTTGTTTGGTGTCAAAACTTATGTTACTCACCAACTACTTGTAGTTGACATTTACTCACATGTTTCAGGTGCACCAGTTTGAGGACACTACTTGATCACTTAGGACATTGGACCTAGCTCTATTAAAGATTAAATTCAACTTATGTCATGTTTGAACGCTTTATTATCCATTTCTACTTGTAACGGATGCGTTTAATTTTGATGAATAAATATTGTCACATTTAATAGATGATCGTGTGCTTATGAACAACCGCGTCAGCCCCGGCGTATAATCCGCCGCCGGTCGGGGTGTGACAAGTATAAAATTATTAAAAAAACGAGATTTTTTTTTAACTTCGCCAAATATAAACTTTTTAGTTTATTATTGCATGTCTCAAACCCGGATAAAGGAGGATGGTTTATGACATGACCTTTGTTGAAAGGGGCCTCAAATTTTTAGTTCGCTTTAGGCCACCAATATGATTGAGCCGCACCTGATGAAATAATTCAACCCCTTTGAATTGTAAGTTCCCCATTATCCAAACCACAACAATACCCGTGAGATTCTTATGATCTCAGTCACCATTTCACCCTGGTGAAGTTCTTAGATGTTTGTATATCACTGTTTATGGAGGCCCGTGTGTTGCGACGGCTTCTAACCGATAGTTCTAACTTTTCAATTTTATAGTGGCATTCTGACCCATAGTTCTTGCATTTCAATTTAGTTGTATCATAGACATACATATTTACATATGTGTTTTTTTTTGCCATAGCTATTGATTACAAAAGTGTAGAAAAAAAAACAACTTAAAGTCACTTGTATAAAAGACATTAAAAAGGTATAGCCTCAATAATAACATTCATTCACAACGGAAAGTTATTTAATATAACCATCGCGCGTTGCAGTGCGCAACCAAAACCTTTACTTAAACTAACACATTACAGCCAGTATCGAACTTTATATAAAAATCGTAACCGTTAAAAAAATCGTGGCGGTGACGTTAATTAAAATAAAAATATATTATGCAAATATTAATTAAAATATGAGTTTATTTAATAATTTTATAAGTATTATAAGGGCATTAATTTTTTTAAAAGGAGCTTATTTTAGAAGAAATGTCAAAAACCGAAATGGGAGGGATGGGTGTGTTCAAACCCGGGGCGTGGGCTTCACCCCACACGCACTTTATCACCAAACAGAGAGAGACATTACCCTCTTATTTAAATCCCGTGAGGATGAATAGTATCACCAGTAATTTACAAATTTATTCTATTTATATATGGTATGTTTCAAATGAATTAATAAAGATTCATTTGGTGGAGTTGGTTTGTCTTTGCAGACCTTAAACCAAAACATGTGGGTTCGATTCCCACTCCCTCCCTTTTTGTTTTTTAGAGCCCATTATGATTTTTTAGTGTCATTTTTTTCCGTTTGAACCCCTCATACGTTTTTAACCCGTTTTAATTAACTTCGTTTTTTTTTCGTTTTTTTTTCTGGTCAAATATAATACATTTTCATTCGACGGGTACAATCGATGTAAATTTAGTTCGGAAACGAGTCGGGTCGATTATAGTCTATATTTCATCACGCCGCGTTTAGCGCCGCCGCAACGCGCAGCGGGTAAATAAACTAGTTTGATTTAAGTTTCAAACCCATTTATATATAAACAAAAAAGAAAAGTTAAAAAATCAAAAAGAAAAAAACAAAATCATGTCTGACCAACTTATACCCTATGCCTAAAGGGTAGTACTCACATTGAAAGTTGGCTTTTAATATGTCGTTAATATTAACTAGTATTACCACCCGCACTACGCGTCGGGGCACACAATTTTTTTCATGCTTATAGCCGTATATGGCCGTTGTATATTTTAAAACGTTAATAGAACATGAGTGTTAAAACTTGTATCGTAAAAATAATAGAAAGAACTTAGAAAAAAGCAAAGTAAAAAAACTTGATTAAAAAATAACAAAAATAAACTAAAAATTTGAAGTAAAAAAACTGGTTAAAAAATCGGTTTAAAACCCCCTCACCCAGGATCGATCACGGGGTGGATGGGAGGGAGCGCGCTGACTTACAACTACGCTAGCAAGGCCTTAGCGTTAAAACCTCCACCAAAACTCTTTAATACCATAAAAAGGTGACTGGAAATCAAAAGAAAAAAAATTAACCGGACCAACCACCACGTGACACGTGGTCAACCCCGTCAAAACCCACAAATGATGAATTACCACTGTTCACAGTGTTTCAAAATATAGAGTTATAATAATTGATAAATTAATAATCCACTTAAAATAATAAATTTTCAGGTCAGATTTGGGCATTTTTAAAGCATCATAAATGACATAAAAACTCATAATAATTCTTTAAAACCACAAACATATCTAAAAAAATTTAATAAATATAATTTTATTTTGGTTCGCCTTTTCTATAAAACTTAAATCCAGGTCGAGCTTGTCTCTAATTTTTCTTACTGCGTTCAAATATTTTGATATTTTGTTGAAGACTCGGAAGTGCAACTAGAAACTAATAAGAACTTAGCGCGGCTAAGTGTTTTTAACCACGCAAAAGTTTTAAACAATATATCACTTTTGGCTTCGTCTCAACGTTTTTTTGACACCGACCGACACTATATTTTTTTTAGAATCAAGAACTACAAATGTGCATCATTTCACACGGGTAGTGCAAAAATGATTTGACAACAATTTTATTGTGACGACTTACATTACAAAATACATATAGAAACGTGGTTAAGAGTTCAACTCTCACGATGAAGGAAAAAAATGTACAAATTTAAAAGTATGATTAGAGGGTGTGAGTTATTCGTTCCAAGAAAACTTAAAATGGTTTCATCCAAATTCCTTAAACTTTATCATTCAAATGGACTTTATGGTCAAAGATAATCAACAAATTTATATTTCTTGAATAGTAAATACACTAAATATAATTTTATTTTGGTTCGCCTTTTCTATAAAACTTAAATCCAGGTCGAGCTTGTCTCTAATTTTTCTTACTGCGTTCAAATATTTTGATATTTTGTTGAAGACTCGGAAGTGCAACTAGAAACTAATAAGAACTTAGCGCGGCTAAGTGTTTTTAACCACGCAAAAGTTTTAAACAATATATCACTTTTGGCTTCGTCTCAACGTTTTTTTGACACCGACCGACACTATATTTTTTTTAGAATCAAGAACTACAAATGTGCATCATTTCACACGGGTAGTGCAAAAATGATTTGACAACAATTTTATTGTGACGACTTACATTACAAAATACATATAGAAACGTGGTTAAGAGTTCAACTCTCACGATGAAGGAAAAAAATGTACAAATTTAAAAGTATGATTAGAGGGTGTGAGTTATTCGTTCCAAGAAAACTTAAAATGGTTTCATCCAAATTCCTTAAACTTTATCATTCAAATGGACTTTATGGTCAAAGATAATCAACAAATTTATATTTCTTGAATAGTAAATACACTAAATGAGTAACTGTCGAAAATAAAGTTAAGATAACTGAGATATCACTGATGAAAATAGTAAGTTAGACAGGGAACACTAAATGAGTAACTAAGCAAACTTTGTCCACGTATATGGGTGAACAAACCATGGAGTAGTTTATAAGTAAGATATCAATATTGATGTTGGAACTCGTCTTCCTACTCGAGTAAATTTGGATGCTAAGGTTATTGATGTTTCATTTATCATTTGCCCCTTGTGTAATGATGAGACTGAATCAAATATCCATGTTTTTGCCGAGTGTGGTTCAATTAGGAAGACATAGGATTTGATTGAAAGGTGGCTGGAGGTGAAGCTCCGGCTTTAAGATTTCTAGGGGATTTAATGGAGTGGCTTGAAAACTCGACTCTGAACTTGGCAAAGAAAGAAATAGTGGGGGCGATCTTCTTTATTACTTGGTGGGCTATTTGAAAGCTTCGGAACGACGTGGTCTTCATGAAGGATAAGCCAAAGGGTGTAAGTTTGTTTTATAATGTTTATTTTTCCGTTATTTGGTATTCGAATATGAAGAAAAAATATGATTGGAAGTGGATAGAGTGGCTTCAAAACCCTCTATTATTCATGTAATATTTGGTTTTTTCGAATAGCGTCTTGCTAGTCGGTTTTAATAATATCGCCGTTTAAATAAAAATCAATATGTTTGGTTGGTTTCTGCCATTATGTTTTACTCCAACTTCTACGCACGTGCATGGTGTATAAAATTTGGTATGAATGACAAAAACTTTGAACTTGTGCATGTTTGAACCAGTTGTCTATACACCTTTAGACTATAATCAGAGACTTATGAATTGGTGACCGTAAATTTTAACTAAGTTGTTACATTTGTTGAACAATTACAAAAATATCGGTTTTCTTTTACCACTATTATGAAAATTAATTACATATAAGTCGTTAATTATAACTGAAATTTGTTTTACAGATTTTTTTATAACTATAAAATAACCCTGTTGATTCATTTTGTAGATACGAGAGATACAACATACAGAAAGACTTAGAATAAAAATTGACTATTGATATAAACTAGAAAATAAGCCCCGCGCTATGCGGCGGGAGACGTCCCTTAAACGGTTGAGGCGGTGGCATTAATGTGGCTAAACACAAAAAGAAACATTGTTAAGTACATACAAGAAATGTATAAAGTTACGGCGACTCGGTTATGGAGATCAAAAGATAGATAAAAGACAGTTATATAACGATACCAATACGTTTTTCAGTCGATGTCGGTCTCATTCTTCACGGTACGATCACATTATCGTCAGTAGATATAACACACGTCACCTAAAAAGTACATTTTTTTAATACAACTCCGTTTTTAACAAAAATTATACCTGGACGTCAAGAAAAAAATAATAATTAACGACCGAGAGTTATTGAGGA
The DNA here is from genome assembly GCA_023525975.1 of Smallanthus sonchifolius. NCBI lineage: Eukaryota > Viridiplantae > Streptophyta > Magnoliopsida > Asterales > Asteraceae > Smallanthus > Smallanthus sonchifolius. The sequence continues at coordinate 86,946,754 of CM042030.1, read as the reverse complement.
AAAATCAAATTATATATACTACAGAGGGTAAATTCAAAACTTTAAAAACTTAAGGGGGTTAAAGTGATATTTTATAAAGTTGAGGATAATTTTTCTAATTCATTAAACTTGAGGGGGTAGAAGTGGTCGGTTTATTAAGTATTAGTATAATTATTTCTTATAAATTATGTGTAGGTATATGATATTCAATGACGATTTTTTTTTATTTTTTATTTTAAAAGAAAGAAAAAAACTGATTTATAACACTCACATTTTAGCCTGGTATTTTTATACAAAACTTTTTAGTAATAATTTATTTTAAATGAGCTTGACCTATCCCAATTTAAAAGAACATTCTACAAAAGTTCAAAATCCATAATAACTAGAGTTTAAGCTCCAAAAACAACCTTTAGAGTTACAATATCAATATACTATTTAATTTGGCTTTCCTCTTATGCCTCCATCCCAAATCACACATAACACACTAAGAAAATATTAAGTAAATACACCGAGTATTATACCTCAAACAAAAATAAATAAATAAATTTGTAATATTCAAGTTTTTATGGAATTTTAACAGTCAAACGGTTATGTATGATAAACTAACACAATTGTGTTCTTTAAACACATAAAATGAGATAACTTCACATAGCTTTGTGATTTTAATAAAATCAATTTTCATATGTTTATTCAACATGTGATACAACTATGTAAAATATAACACACATTGACACATACGTGCACTAAAAACTTGACCTAAAGATTCAATTTTATATAAGGGAGTCACTGTTGTGTCCAAAATGATCACATAGTTGTGTCCAACACATGACTAAAAATCCAACTTTAAAACAACTAGACACGACTATGTCCAAGATGACCACTGTTCAACACATGACTAAAAATCCAACTTTATACATAACATGGCACGACTATATCTCAAATAATCACATAGCAATATCCAACAACTAGATGAAAAATCCAACTTTATACAAAACATGGCACAATAATGTCCAAAAGGACCACGTAACAGTGTCCAACACTTGATCAAACTTTAAATCTTATACAGAGGGAGGTACTACCGTGTCTAGAAGGGTGGTTGTGTCTTTTAATACGTAATGTTAGTCATGCCTTAATTAAAATCCTTTAAAATTTGATCAAAATGATCTTGAAATTCAAATTTCAACTTCGGTTTAACTATAAAAAGCTTTAATAAATAAACTTAAGTTGTGTTTTATACCAAATTAGTGGGAGAAGCCCACGCGCTGTGACCGACGTCGAAGTATCGGTCAAATACAACAGCAACCATACCCAGCAAAAAAATCCCACCAATAGTTGCTATTGGTAGGGTCTGGGAGGGGGGTGGGATGTAAGCAAGCTATACCTCTATCTTATATGATAGAGAGCTTGCTTCCAGGATGACCACATTTGAAAGTATGTTGGTATACTTTCACATATTTCAAAATCTAGATTCAAATTTGGATTTCAAAAATATTATTGACACACATTTTATAAATATTTAAATTTTATAGACCTTTGTCAAGTTTTATAAATCATTTGGAGGAAATGACATTTAGTATATATATATATATATATATAGGGGGAGGTTATAATGAAAACTCTAACTTATATATGTAACAATTTAAAAAGTAGGTAAATTCATTTTTTTGATTTTGGGGATAGCTTCTATATCTAATTTAATCACATTTTGTAAAAAAAAAAAGCGCCAAGAGGTTTTTTAAAATTTTATTTTTTTAAATCTGACGTTTTTTACATATGTAAAAAGTGACGTATTGCTTATGTAAGCACGAAAAAACGTAATTTTTTTATTTTTTACATGTTTTTTATTTTTTTTTCCTTCGGCGTTTTTCTTTTTGCGACCAGGCATTTTTTATATAAATAATCAATCCCAATTTTTTTAAAAACAATTCTAATTTTTTCAAACTAATTTTTTCAAAGGGTTTCGTGTGTTTTTTCAACTCAAGTGGGTTTTCATTTTACTCTTCCCATATCTATATCTATACTGTATAATAAATAAAGGTTTTTCCATACCACGTGTCGCCTCCATATTCATTCTCATTATTTTTTTCCCGTCTCTCTCTCTCTCTTATTAAATACACCTCTATCTTTTCCATGTCACGTGTCGCCTACACCTCTATTTTGAATCAAATAGTAAATAAAAGTCAAATTATATTAAATAGTAATTAACATATTTTCGAAACCCAATTAGAGCATTCACATCAATTTCTGCATATGTTTGTGGGTTGATGGACGAGAGAGAAAATGTATAAATTTTTTGTATATTTCGAGAAAACACTGTTCACCTCTATTAATTTTTAATATTTTTTTAAAGTGGTTGTGAGTGGATGAGAGAGAAAATGTAATGATAAAGGTATAAAAAGTATTATTTAATTGAAAAGGAGAGAGAAAAGTTAGTGATTTTTAGTGTAATTATAAAGATTGGGATAGAGAAACTGATGGAAATGTTCTTCTATATTAATTTTTACATATTTTGAATTTTGATTTTTATCCTTAATATATGTAATATATTTTTACACATGTAAAATATATACATAAAGATTTAAGAATTTTATATATTGATATTTTTCACCCCGTGTGTATTACACGGGTTATAAACTAGTGTATTGTATCAAATGAAAACTCTTAGTTATTTTGAAAACCTATAAACTGATTCTGAGCCATATATTATTTTTTTCTTTTTTCCTGATTTATTTTTAATCTGTAAAGGTATTCCAGTAATTTTACTTTTACCACATATATATATATATATATATATATATATATATATATATATATATCATTTCTCACTCTTACTATCCTTGACCTAACTTTTTATCTCTCACTCTAAAAAAAACACCTCATCATCATCTCTCCCTCTAAAATGCAGAAATCGGAGCTCTCTCCCTCTCAAAGATTGATCACAAGATTGAAGAACAATATCAAAGAACATGGACCAGATCGAAGCACAAAATCAATTTCTGTGTTTTTGTCTTTCTCTACACGACTGGAGGGAACCATATCGTTACCCGTTGAGAGGTTAGGGTTCATCAGTTGGAGTTTTTGGCTGCTGCAACGTTACCTGTTGAGTGGTTAGGGTTCGTCGCCTGGAGTTTTTGGTTGCCGCTGCTCCTCGTTTCATCATATATGAACCCATCATCTACCATATGAAGGCTTTCTGATGATCTAAACCCATCGATCTACCCAAAATCGTGGATCCGGTTACAAAGAGCGGTTGATCTGGTTACAAAGAAGGCTTTCTGATGATCTGAACCCATATGAAGGCTGCTGCAGGTAGATCTGGTTACAAAGAGCGGCGGATCTGAACCCATATCAAGGCTTTCTGATAATCTGAACCCATCTTCTCGAGCTGCTGCTGATGGGTCGATATATGATTTTTTTTTCGATGCAGATTTCTAATACTTCGTCCTTATGTTTGGTGGGTAGATTGGAAGAATGAAGTTTGCCAGTTTTCATGCCTTCATCAGTTGAATTGATTTATAATGATCGAACAAAATAATGTAGTCATAATTCCAAGAATTTTCAGTAAGTTTCTTTTTGTTCCCTAATTAATGTTCAGGTTATCATAATTCCAAGAATTTCTTTTTTTTTTCCAAGAATTACAATAAGTTTTGATTTCTACATATTTGCATTCAGGGTTTTACAGGATTTGGGTTCAAGTTCAAGTTTACGCATGTGTATTTGATTCATTTACACATGTGTAAAGAGTTTTAACTCATGTTTGGTTTGAATTTTGTATATTGGTTTTACACATGTGTAAACTAAATTTACATATGTGTAAAAAGTTTTTATTCATGTGTATATACTTATGAAAATTGTCTTTGTTCATGTGAATTGAATTTTTTACATGGGTTTTACACATGTGTAAACAAAATTTATGCATGTGGTTCAAGATGGTGTAAAAGTCGTCTTCCTTGTGTATTTTTTTTTTGTAAAAATATTTGTGTATTTTTTATGTAATTTTCTGATTGTAAATATGTATAAACTAGTTTTACACATAGTTTCTTTAAAATCATATTGATCTGGAGATATAGAGAGAGAGTAAAAAATAGATAGAGAATGATTTTTATTAAATCAAATAATGTAAGTTTACAAATTTACCCTTTTGGGGGGGGGGGTTTAAGAATTTTAAAAAGAAAAATAAAAGAAAAAAACCAGATTAAATCTCAACCACAAAATAAAATATACAAATTGAATGTGTGGTACAGAATGAGTTTATGAGTTTTCACAATAACTAAGAGTTTTCATTTTAAAATTCTTAAAATACGATATTCATACATCTTAACATAGAACTCAACAGTTATAAGACTTTTTATTTTCCATTCCAACACAATAACCCATTGCATCATGCATTTATGCATACCAAACACTACCTTAATGTTTTACATTTATGTAATATCAGAAAGTTTATATAAATATAGTTATAACATTGGTGACAAAATAAAATATACAAATTGAAGTAAGTGGCCAATAATTGTGAATATAGGTCACGTGGTCTTTTTGAGGGATTCGTGGACTGTGTTGATCCTTTCGACTATCATAAGGTTTGAATTTTCAATAATGAGTGGACGCGTATTCATCGGTTTAAACGTGAAGAAAAACATGATAGTCTACCTTTTTCGAATATCCACTTTTTGTGTGTAACTATCACTTTTTTTATTTTTTTCATCTATATATATACCGAATCACATGATCATCTCGTAGAACTGTACTTGTCGATTGTATTGCAACGTAAACGTGAAATTGCGGCAAAGTATGGATGACAATGCACCTTTTAGGTTTTTTATTATCTAGCTTTTATTTTTTTGTTAGTTTTCTAGTTTTTTAAATTTTTATTTGTAGGCTTTTTATTTTTATGTTTCTACGTTTTTAATTTTATTATGTTAATTTTTATTTAATGAAATTGACTTTTTTATTTAAATGTTTATTTTTGTTTTTAAAAAGTTGGTGAATAAATGAGTAGGGTGTTTTCAACGAAATTTGAGTAAATGTGTAGTTTTGATGTGACAGAATTCTATTGGACAGTTTTGGTAAGTAATGAGTATTCCACCCCCTTCACCCTTAGGGGCCCCAATTTTAAGTTCATCTAACTTTTAGGTTTGACAAAGAAAGAAAAAAATCAATATTCACTAAAACGCACTCTAACTCTAGTGTGTGATTTTATGCCTTTTAAAAATCACAGACAAAAATATATGTCATCATATTCTCACATATTAAGATCCTAAGAAATCAAATATGTATTCTTTTACGAAAATGGCTTCGATTTTAGAATCCATTTTAAACCCCAAAAAGGAAAAACTAAGCCAACCCTGTCCACCAATGTGATCATCACTTCTTGAAAATATCACTGACAGATGATGACATCTATATACTATATAATAAAGAAAGGTTTTTCATGTCACGTGTCGCCTCCATATTCATTCTCATCATTTTTTCTCGCATCTCTCTCTTATTAAATACATCTCTATTTTTTAATAATAATATATTTTAAAAAAAAAATACTAATCTTTATATTAATAAATCTCCTGACATATTTTGACGAGTGTATGAGTTAACAGATTATATTGTAAAACATGAGTTTTTAAAAAATATTTTTTTACTTAATATATAATATTATTTATTCAACACATGTAATACACGTGATTTTAGCTTATTATATATATAAATCAATCATCAATCAATATGAACAAACATCAATGGGTATTTCATTCCCCACATTAACATATGTCCAACTTGCTCAATATTTCTAACATCATAACTCCGAGTACTTTAACCAATTTATAAACATAAACATGTACAAATCTATGATGGGAACTTCCTTTCCATTGATTTTTTCAACATTAAGACTTCGTTGCTCAAAGGAAATTATATATTCTCGTTATATAATAATAACATATTCAAAATACAATCATTAACGAGATTGTTTTAATTCAAAATACAATCAATATCTATATTTTTTTTTCTTATTGTTGATCCCAAGCTCGGATAAATAAGGGGCGTTTTGTAACAATGAAGGTTGGAAAAGGGCCCCATTTTTTAACTTCGCTTTGGACCCCCAAAATGGTTGAGCCGCTCATGCTCGTGTATCATCTTTTTAGTATGAGAATAATACATAAAATATGAGTTATATGAGTTTGTAGATTGTCGAATCTGATTATTATATCATTATCTATCTACACATATAAAAACATTTTAAAGAACAAGCTAGTATAAAAATGTCACACCCTAAAACCTGGGCGTATGACTTTTGTTGGATTTACACAAAACACGTATCAAAAAACTTTAAAAACATGTTATAGTTTAATTTACAAGTTTAAAACTTTGAAAAATAAAATCTACACTACTCTATGATGTCTATTGTCCTCGTCAGATAGCTTGAAAACGTCCTGTCACTGCACACCTAAACTCCTCCTGAAATACGTACTAGAACATGTCAGTTTTCGTTTGTGATTATATAGATTAACAAACCACATTTTACTTTACCAAAATAAACATTTAACTTTTAAAACATACTTTATTAAATGTTTAGTTTAGATACCCACATCCACTACACAACACACTTCAAACATACCACACTTAGCTCACACACACGCCACATCTCACCCCCTTGTCACTTTATCCCATGTGATATTTCCTACAATTTAAAACCCACACTTACCACACCTCAATGTTAGATGTACACATGAATTGGAGATATTCGTGCATGACACATTGTCCACGCGAGGCCCACACTTTTGCCACTAAAGTGGACTTCCGTCAGTGTCATATTACATGGACTCTACACACTTGCACACCACACTTTACCAATATGTTTCCCTCACTTTCAGACAACAATAATCTCAACCCTTAGCCCAACATCTTAGTCAAAAATCTTTTTAAACAATTTCCACTCTCACTTTAGTTTAAAACGTTCTTTTAATCACACATGTTCAAAACAATCTTTACTGCTTTAGTGATTAACCCAAACCATTAACCACACACAACCATGACTCTCATGGTAATTGGCTTACATATATCTGACTATATAAGCTCATTTATGCAGATATAGTTATACAAATTCATTCATGTGAACTATCTTACATAGACTCATTTACACAAAACAAATTCATGTAAAGTCTTCTACATAAAAACATTCACACTAACTTACTCGTATAACCTATTTACATAAACACACCTACAACACCAAGTCATTTCATTCAACAAGTCAAACACACACACACCACACTTACATAATCCCCCCTCCCTCGGGGCGCGAGTTTAGCATAACATGCATATCATAATCAACACTTACATAATAGTTCACATGCAACAACACGCTTTCATAACATCAACAAAACCCCGCACCCAACTAGCGGTGTTCAATGGTTCAATTTTAAGTTTTTTCCATTCGGTTTTTAATTTTTTTAGGCCTATATGTTAACTGAACCGAACTGTACTGGGAATTTGTCTAACCGAATCGTATTCAACCAAATAAACAGAATTCAGAAGATATGTATAAACTAAATTCAACATATATAGTTGTCACATATTCGGTTCTACTATTATTATTATTACAACATTGAAACACCCTACTTATTTCTTATTTTATCAGATTTTTATAATGCGGAAAACGGGTCCTAGATATTTTTCAAAACCTTGTCATTAAAGCGACACAGGTGCATTTTATTATAATATTGTTTTTACATAAGATGTTACATTTACATCATATTATATAAGGATCTTTCAATTCCGATAGCTCTGTCCTACCTTTCAATTCCGATAGCCCTGTCCTTACGAAGCTTCATTCCACGTGCTTCTTTCCTACAGTGTTTGGAAAACGTTTTTGAATTAGCTTTCGCTAAGTAAGTATACTGCATCGTTCATTTTATTATGAACCTTTTAGGTTCTTATTATTGTTCAAGTTTCCCAGGCTCTCAGCGCCCCCGTGACTATCTCCGGACGTACCTCCGGTCACGTCATTCGTATATTTTATGGGTGTGCTAACCCCCTCGTGACCATCTTTGGACGTACCTCCGGCCATAGTATTCATATCATTCATGGGTTTGCTAACCCCCTCATGACCATCTTCAGACGTACCTACGGTCACAGTATTGGCAAGGTCCTTATACTCGTCAGTATAGACCCTTTGCATTTTTCACGAAGACTTATTTTCCACGAAGGTTCATTCATTTCTTAGCTCTGTATGCTTTGCTCTTTAGTCCTCTTCTTTATTATTGAGATCCACCTTACAGGCGGGGTATCTCTTTTCATTTGGGACCTTGAGTATCTTAGACTCACAGCCTCCCAAATGTATCAAGTAATTGTTTTCATTTCACGTATATGCTTGATATCCCAACCAGTCCTCGCCTTAAAACTTCGTAACGGTTTCTCCACGATGCGCTAAAATGGTTTATATATAGGAAGTACTATCGGCGTATCCACCACCCTTTTAACACTTCGTGAGTACTCCGTTATTCCATTTTAGGGTTTAGACTCGTTCCATCATACTCATTCATACTTGCACGTATCATCATGCATTCACGTATTCACATTCATCATGCATCATATATTCAACTTTGTCACATATTCATACTTGTCATATATTGTAAACTTGGGTGATTATCCTTCTAGAGCAGTACCTCAAACCGAGATGTTCCCAGGAAAAAGTGACGGGTCCATGAGGGATTTATACACCACTTTTTTCTTAGACATAACATTCCGTTTGTCAGATAACTACATACCGGTTGGAAGACCTCCCATTCGTTTACTATATTTTCATTACGGTCTTTTAGTCTATACCCCTAAACATTCATAATGGTTTCACCACGAAGCACTAAGAGATTTATATATAGGAAGTACCAACGGCGTATCCACCACCCCTTGGATACGTCATGGCTACTCCATTATTCCCATTTAGTGTTTAGACTAACCCTTCATTACCTTCCTTTATTTCCACGTACCTTAGTTTCACATAAATAGCATGTAGCATATAATTACATAATTCACATTTTTAATATCTAGGGTACGGGTCGAGTGTACTTACATTATTCTCGGGTAATTCCTAAGTTCGTTCCTCGCTTTGAATGTTTCTCTGAATCCAAACCGCACTATCAGTGCACCACACTTGTACTTAAACTCACCGCACCGGGTTCCTTGCTCCTTCTAAAATTCGTGTGTGTGTGGTAGTGATAGTGTGATGATGTTATTATGTTTTGAAAGTGAAGGCTGGTACCATCTATTTATAGTTGAAGCCCTGGGTCCGTAACGGACCGTTACCATATGGTGATGGTCCATCACCGCTATTACTTAGTCGTTAAGTCCTTCGCCAACACGTAACGGACCGTTATCCTTTCATGACGGTCCGTCATGACCCGTATGGATCGTTACCCATCATGACGATCTGTCATAGGGTTTACATGCGTCACTTCGCAATGATGAGTCACTGGAATGTCATTCTCCTGATCAAACCCTTGCTCAGCCCGTAACGGACCGTTATCATTCTGTAACGGTCCATCGTAGTATGGTTTTCCAAATTTTCCATTTTAGACCTTGGACTTTGCTTTATTTGTTGTTCTTGTTTCTTGGGTTTTGAAATTTTGGGATGTTACAACCCCCCCCCCCTTAAATTAGGTTTCGTCCTCGAAACCTATTAATCTTTAAATAATTAAGGGTAACTCTTCCTCATTTCTTCCTCACTTTCCCAGGTCATCTCCGATCCTTTTCTGTACTTCCATTGTATTAACACTTGCTTGATCGTTTTATGACGTAGTTGCTTCTCTTTTGTGTCTTGAATCTTGATAGGTTCTTCAACATAAGTCAGTTTGTCTTCAACCTCTATCTCTTCCAAAGGAATATGTGTAGTCTCGTCTGCCAAACATTTACTTAAATAAGATACATGAAACGTGTTGTGTATCTTATTCAATTCTTTAGGTAGATCTAACTGATAAGCTATTTTTCTGACCCGTTTAATGATCCTAAAAGGACCAATGAATTATGGACTTAGTTTGCCACGTTTCTTGAATCTGATTAGACCTTTCTAAGGAGATACTTGTAACAAGACGTAATCTCCTCCTTGGAATTCTATTGGTCTCCGTCTTTTGTCTGCATATGACTTATGTCTATCTTGTGCAGCTTTTAAACGTGGCTTATTTAAGTCAAGTTACTCTGATGTAGCTTGAACTATTTCTTTGTTGCCTAATTTTTTTTACCGATTTCTCCCTAACATATAGGAGTCCTGCATCTTCTTCCATATAGCATCTCACATGGCGGCATACCAATACTAGAATGGTAGTTGTTATTGTATGAGAATTCTGCTAATAGCATATGATTATTCCAACTTCCACCGAAATAGATTAAACAAGCACGCAACATATCTTCGAGGGTTTGTATCGTCCTCTCACTTTGACCGTTAGTTTGAGGATGATATGATGTGCTAAATAATAATCTAGTTCCCATCTCTTCATGGAACTTTTCTAGAAACGTGAAGTGAAACGAGTATCTCGATCAGAGACAATCGAGACTGGCACTCCATGTCTGGAAACAATTTCTTTAATAAACAAATCATCTAACTTTTCTGAAGAATATGTCTCACGTATATCTAGAAAATGAGCACTATTAGTTAGCCGATCTACAATCACCCAAATAGTATCATAACCACTAGCTGTTTTTTGGTAGCTTGGTTATGAAATCCATAGTGAGATGTTCCCACTTCCATTATGGGATTTCTAATGGTTGTAATCTCCCATACGGTTTCTGATGTTCTGCTTTAACTTGTAAACAAGTCAAGCATTTTGCTACATATTTCATGATATCTAACTTCATTCCGAGCCACTAATAATCTCTGTGTGGATCTTGGTACATTTTTGTAGTACCCGGATGAATATAATATCGTGATTTATGAGCTTCATCAAGAATATTAAGTCTAAACTCACTTGATCGTGGTATCCACATACGATCAAATCGAGTCTTGACTTTATATTCATTTTCCTCTAGAAATTTCTCCTGACCAACCATTCTTTCTTTCTTAACATTCTCGTCCTTTAATGCTTCGATTTGTGCGTCTCAAACTTGGCTCATGAAGTCAAGAGTTATTACAAACTTATATGCTTTCACCCGAATAGGATGATGTTTTTCCTTACGGCTCAGAGCATCGGCTACCACGTTAGCCTTTCCGGGATGATATAAGATTTCACATTCATAATCTTTGACCAGTTCCAGCCACCTCCGTTGTCTCATATTTAAATCTTTCTGGTCAAAGAAATACTTAAGACTTTTGTGGTCCGTATAAATCGTACACTTCGTTCCATACAGGTAATGCCTCCAGATCTTTAGTGCGAACACCACCACAGCTAATTCCAGATCATGGGTTGGATAGTTTGTTTCATGTGTCTTTAGTTGTCGAGAGGCATAGGCTATTACCTTTTCTCTTTGCATTAAAACACATCCTAACCTAAGTTTTGAGGCATCAGAATATACCACAAAATCTTCTACCCCTTCTGGCAATGCTAGAACCGGAGCTTGTGTCGATCTTTCTTTCAGTGTTTGGAATGCCTTCTCCTAATCTGCATTCCATTCATACTTCGAATTCTTTCGAGTTAGTTTAGTCAAGGGGGTGGCTATTTTAGAAAAGTCCTCGATGAATCTTCTCTAATAACGAGCTAACCCTAAGAAACTTCTAACTTTCGATGGGTTCTTAGGTGGAGACCATTTCATTATAGCCTCTACCTTTTCTAGGTCTATTGAGATGCCTTCCGTATTCACAACATGGCCCCAGAAATTGAATTTCTCTCAACCATAATGCACATTTTGAGAATTTTGCATATAACTTCTCCTTTCGTAAAGTAGTAAGAACTTCACGAAGGTGTTGTGCATGTTCTTCATTCCTTGAATAAATTAAGATGTCATCAATGAAGACAATAACAAACTTGTCTAACATTGGCCGACATACTCTATTCATGAGGTCCATGAAAACTGTCGGAGCATTCGTCACTCCAAACGGCATCACTACAAATTAATAATGTCCAAAACGAGTTCTGAATGCCGTCTTAGGTACGTCTTCCTCTCTCACCTTGACTTGGTGATAACCAGATCTTAAGTCGATTTTGGAAAACCAACTTGATCCTTGCAAAATGATCAAATAGATCATCAATTCTAGGTAAGGGATACCTATTCTTGATAGTCAATTTGTTCAATTCTCGGTAGTCTATACACATTCTCATACTACCATCTTTATTTTTCACAAATAGAATTGGTGCACCCCAAGGGGATACACTTGGACGTATAAATCCCTTTTCCAACAACTCTTGCAGTTGTGACATCAATTCCTTCATTTCTTTTGGTGCTAATCGGTATGGAGCCTTAGCTACCGATTTAGCTTAAGGAATTAAGTCGATTTTGAACTCGATCTCTCTTTCAGGTGGAGCACCTGGAAGATCGTCCGGAAATACTTCTGGGAATTCTTTTACCACAGGAACTTGATCCAGTTCCTTCCCTTTCATTTTTACGTCAGTTGCGTATGCTAAAAAGGCTTGGTGACCTTGTCTCACGTAGCTACTTATCTTGGCCATCGTACATAACGTAATCTGGTTTCGTCGTTCGCCAATGACATTAACTTCCTTTCCTGTAGGCGTTGTGAATTGCACGATCTTTTGGTTACATATAATCATTGCAGAATGCGAAGATAACCAGTCCATTCCAATGATCACGTCGAATTCTTACATCGGCATCGGGACTAAGTCGATGAGATATTCTTCTCCTTTTATCAGTAGTCGACAATCTTGGCATATTTCAGTCACTACGCAGTTTCGATCACTCGCGATCTCAACCTCTAATGCCTTAGCCAACTTACTTCTACTGAAGTTTCTAGAGTTTGCATATTTTAATGAAATAAACGATTGACTAGCCCCAGTATCAAATAAAACACAACCAGGTAGGGAATTCAAGAGGAATGTACCCGATACGACGTAAGGTACATCTTTTGCTTCTTATGTAGTAATTTGAAAAGCCCTACCCCTTGGCTTCGGAGCCTCGATCCTCTTAATTTTGTTTTCTGCCACTCTAGACCCTTCTCAAGTCTTCTCTGTCTGAGATTTTAGCTCAGGACATTCTCTGCTAAAGTGTCCTGACTTATAACAATTACAACACAATCGGGTTCCACTCATACACTGCAATGCAGTGTGTCCTAATTTCCCACACTTGTTACAACTTGTGGGCTTGAATCGGCACTCTCCCGGGGGCCTCTTTCCACAAGTCCTGCAGTCATGTACACCTTTCCTTTGGGAGGAACCGCTTCCCAGTTTGGTAAATTTAAACTTCTTGAGAGGCATATGAGAAGGATAACTCTTTCCTTTTCTCTTTCTGTCCCTCTCAGTCTGTCTCTTGAGCTCAGTCTCGTGTTCCCGAGCCCAATCAATCATCTCTTCCAAGTTCGCACACTTGGAGGGATGAAGAAACTCTCTAATTTCGGTTTTCAAAACGAGATGATATCTTGTCATCCACATCTCTTGAGTTGTTAACAAAGTCGGACAAAACCTGGCCTTGTCAAAGAAAATCCCTGTGATCTCATCTACAGTTTCTGTTGTTTGACGGAGTTGAAGAAACTCCTCAGTGATTCTTTCAATTGCCGCTCAAGGGCAATAGTGTTTCAGGAAAAGATCTTTGAACTCTTCCCACTTCATTTCTTTGATTTGTCTCTACCTTTCTCTCTCTTCACTACTCCCCACCAATCATCAGCTCATTCTTTAAATTGGTTGTTAGCAAAGGTAACCTCATCTTCTTTCTCGCAGTGGCATGTATCGAATGTCGTTTCTATTGAGGCGATCCATCTTTGACTTTCTAAGGGATTAACAGCTCCCTTAAACTCTAAAGGCTTACATGTCATGAAATACTTATACGTGCAACGAGTTAATTTCGTATATACTTTTGGATTTCCTCCTTCTCCATTATGAGTAACATCTTTGTGGCTTTCAAACCAGCTTTCTAATGAGTTCTGTAGATCTGTTTGTAAGATCGGGAAGTTTGCATCGAATGCATGTCCTACTTCTATTGCGATCTGTCTCCGGATGTTTTCCGGGACTTGTCCAACCTCGTTCTCATCGTGAAGTGGAGATTCAGCTCTCCTATGGCTTCCCTCATCACGTACCTCATCGTTCTGATGTTCATCCATCGTTTGCTGATATATGAATTTCGTTTAATTTCTCGTTCGTTTACCCTAATCATAGTCTAGGGTTTTATACTACAAGCCTCTTATCGGTTTAACCCTATTCAAGTATTCTAGGTTTTCACATAAGGCCCCATCTATGCATTTTAGACATATGCACATTCATTCATGCATAATCACATTTCCGGCTTACTATCTATTGACATAAGTTATCATATGATGTTTGCATGATGGTCCCATACATTAGCTCCAATACTGACCAGGTATAAGGCAATGTATGTTACGTATCATGATACTCCCAACTATCACATGGAGCTTATCTCATATAAATTTCTGCCCACGTATACTCACACATTTCTGTTTTAGCACTGGAATTTAAACATACCTACTTCTTTGGACGGCCTCAGATTGAATCCCTATTTATATCATGAGCACTTATGGTTTGAGTTTAAGCATCCCCTTTTTGATACTTAAATCCCTTAAACCGTGCTCTGATACCAACCTGAAACACCCTACTTATTTATTATTTTATCAGAGTTTTATAATGCGAAAAACGGGTCCAGGATTTTTTTCAAAACCTTGTCACTAAAGCGACACAGGTGCATTTTATTATAATATTGTTTTTACATAAGATGTTACATTTGCATCATCTTACATAGGGATCTTTCAATTCCGATAGCTCTATCCTCAGGAAGCTTCATTCCACATGCTTCTTTCCTACAGTGTTTGAAAAACGTTTTTGAATTAGCTTTCCCTAAGTAAGTACACTGCATCGTTCATTTTATTATGAACCCATGACCATCTCCGGACGTACCTCCGGTCACGTCATTTGTATATTTTATGGGTGTGCTAACCCCCTCATGACCATTTTCGGACGTACCTCCGGCCATAGTATTCATATCATTCATGGGTGTGCTAACCCCCTTATGACCATCTTCGGACGTACCTCCTGTCATAGTATTGGCAAGGTCCTTATACTCGTCAATATAGACCCCTTGCATTTGTCACGAAGACTTATTTGCCATGAAAGCTCATTCATTTCTTAGCCCCCGTAGGCTTTATTCTTTAGTTCTCTTCTTTATTATTGAGATCCACCTTACAGACTGAGTATCTCTTTTCATTTTGGACCTTGAGTATTTTAGTCTCACAGCCTCCCAAATGTATCAAACATTTGTTTTCATTTCACGTATATGCTTGATTTATTTCTCAACCGGTCCTCGCCTTAAAACTTTGTAACGGTTTCTCCACGATGCACTAAAAGGGTTTTGTAATACCCCGAATATTTTTATAACGCTCGACCTCGTAACCATAAACGAGTAAAATGGATATTAGAAATATGAAGTATCTAGACGAACATTTACAACTATATGAATCGTTTAATAATAATAATAACAATAATAATAATAATAAAAAAAATAATAATATTATTTTTTAAACTTGCTCCGTTTTTAACGAAACTTAGGTCGACTTGTAGAGAAAAATAAGCTCGTCCCAACGACATATTCGTAATTTTATAAAACGTTATATTTTAAAAGTTATAAAAGAAAAACGAGGTAAGCAGCTGAATTAATTAAAATAATAAAATAATAATAAAAATATAACTTAACATTCATTCACATATATGTACGTTTGAAGTACGTTTGAAGTACGTGACGTATTCAAAATTCCATCCCACATCGACTTATGCAATAAAATTGAGCAGCTTTCGTTCCCTATAAATATAGGACTATATAGGTTCATTTAAAATATAACTTTTTTTTAGAACGCTCTAGTATAAAGAGAATTTATAATGTTCAATATCTTATTGGGTGTTGTTAATAGTCATTTTTGGAGCACGAATATGGAGACTTTAAATCAAATTACCGTAGATAGTTTCATGTATATTTTTGTTTAAGTTTATGTCTAGTTAATTATTAGTTATTTTTATTATTATTAGGCCTTAGGGTTATTGTCAGGTAGTTAGGCATGGACTGATCATCCATGCTTAACCAATGCAGTGTTAGCCAATATTAACCAAGATAATAATATACATTAGGGTTATTGTCAGGGTAGGTATTGGGTAGTCTAGCTTTAGTTAGACATGGACTGATCATCTATGCTTAACCAAGGCAGTGTTACCCACTATCAACCAAGATAATAAGTAGTTAAGCGTACCCTAACCTAACTTAGGGTTACTGTATCAGGACCCAGAAATCTTCGAGATAAAAGACGAAGCGCTGCTTTCAATTAGGAACTCAACTTTAAGGTGAATACATTTATATTTTTTATCAAACCGTACAAATGTTTTATGTTTTCAAAATGACATGAAATTGTTGAATGAATCTAAGCATAAAGGTAACTTCGTGAGTACTCCGTTTATATATAGAAAGTACCAGCAGCGTATCCCCCACCCTTTTAACACTTCGTGAGTACTCCGTTATTCCATTTTAGGGTTTAGAATCATTCCATCATACTCATTCATACTTGCACGTATCATCATGCATTCACGTATTCACATTCATCATGCATCATGTATTCAACTTTGTCACATATTCATACTTGTCATATATTGTAAACTGGGGTGATTATCCTTCTAGATCAGTATCTCCAACAGAGATGTTCCTAGTCAGGAAGGATTTATTCACCACTCTTTCCTTAGACAGAACATTTTGTTTGTCAGATAACTACATACCGGTTGGAAGATCTCCCATTCGTTTACTATATTTTCATTACTGTCTTTTAGTCTATACCCCTAAACATTCATAATGGTTTCACCACGAAGCACTAAGAGATTTATATACAGGAAGTACCAACGGCGTATCCACCACCCCTTGTATACGTCGTAGCTACTCCATTATTCCCATTTAGTGTTTAGACTAACCCTTCATTACCTTCCTTTATTTCCCCGTACCTTAGTTTCACATAAATAGCACGTAGCACATAATTACATAATTCACATAATTATTATCTAGGGTACGGGTCCAGTGTACTTACATTATTCTTGGGTAATTCCTAAGTTCGTTCCTCGCTTTGAATGTTTCTCTGAATCCAAACCGCACTCGCAGCACACCTCACTTGTACTTAAACGCGTCGCACCGGGTTCCTTGCTCCTTCTGAAATTCGTGTGTGTGGTAGTGATAGTGTGATGATGTTATTGTGTTTTGAAAGTGAAGGCCGGTACCATCTATTTATAGTTGAGGCCCTGGGTCCGTAACGGACCGTTACCATATGGTGACGGTCCATCACCGTTATTGCTTAGCCGTTAAGTCCTTTGCCAACACGTAACAGACCATTATCCTTTCATGACGGTCTGTCATGACCCGTAACAGACCGTTAACCATCATGACGATCCGTCATAGGGTTTACACGCGTCACTTCGCAATGATGAGTCACCGGACACGTGTTATTCTCCGGATCAAACCCTTGCTCAGCTCGTAACGGACCGTTAACGTCTCGTGATGGTCTGGTACGGCCTATAACGGACCGTTATCATTCTGTGACGGTCCGTCACAGTCTGGTTTTCCAAATTTTCCATTTTAGACCTTGGACGTTGCTTTATTTGTTGTTCTTGTTTATTGGGTTTTGAAATTTTGGGATGTTACAAACATGATTTCAACGGAATACACTCATATCTTCTCCTACAACCTAAGACCAAGATTTTAGATTTCGAGACCAAGTACGAGTTCCAAACTAATGTGCCCTTGGCAGAATACACACATATGATAGAATATCTAATTTTCAAGACCACAGATTCTAACAAACCCGCTAACAACAACCTGCCATACTTGAGAAATTTCATGTTTGCCATCTTGGCTATTTATAGAAAGTTCACATAATCATGTTTAGTTTCATGTTATCATTTTTTGGAAGTCCTAATTGATATTATTATTATTATTATTGTTACTACCACTACTATGTTACACACAAATAAGTTACATTAATTATTATTATTATTTCCACATCTTACAAATAAGTTACTTTAATTATATATTTCCAGATCTTACAAACAAATTATGTTACATTAAATTACACATTCCATGCCTCTATATATGTGTGTGCGTGTGTGTGTCAATGGCTTGACAAGGACAACACAGGGAATACATTACCTTATATTTATATGTAAGCCCATGAGTGCATACGGCTCGTCGTGGGTAACACATATAATAATAAATCTATTCCTGGTACGAACATTCCTCTTCATTCCAAGAACAACAAATCTACTCTTGGTATGGACATTCCTCTACATTCCAAGAACAACTTTATAACTCGAAGAGTTGAACCTATGACATAATACACACCCATGACGAAGTATATAAATTTTGAGACCACCAATTCCAACAAACATGTTAACAGCGATTTACCATATCCTTCCCACAAACCATGTCCAAACAACGATCTGCCATATTTAAAATACAAGGAGGTTACCATTTTATGCTTGAGAGACTCGACGGTTACCATCTTGACTATTTATAGAAAGTTTTACATATGAACGTTTGTTTTTTCTGTTTTTAGAAAGACTTGATTGTTGCTATTTATAGAAGGTATTACCGACGGATAACTCGTCGGAAATCCTAGCGGGAGTGGCCCACACTGACAAACGACTTGAAAAGCTTGTCGGGAATCTTATCGAAAGTCCAATCTGAAAATTTTCGATGGGTATACCCTCGGAAAAACTTTATAGACAAACGTGTAGGAATCTTTTATGAAAAAGTTTGTGTTAGGTAATTATTAGCTTTATTGTACTAACACCTAATTAATCTGTCGATTCCACCGATATCTAGAAAATAATTAAAAAGTTGGGTTTTGGTGGATTCCATCGGTAATCCATCAGTATATTTCCAACGGATTCATCATTCATAAATGCTCGGTTTTCTAGTAGCGAATGAGATTTCTGGTAACGAGTTCTCATGGTTTAAAAAAAAAGAGGTGAAAACCTTGATCTAATACTTTTAGTAGCTTAATCAAGTACAACGACACAAATAATGACGATCAAAGGTTGGCGGGAAAGAAGTAGATTCTTTGAAAAAAAATATTAGTGTATTTAATCTTGCTCTTCTTCAAAAGTGGAGATGAAGATTTGTGTCTTGTCCATCTTCTTTACGGACAAAGATTATTCTTTCTATACATGGGTCGAAGTCAAGTATTCCAAAGGTGGATGGAGGTGTTCGTGGGAACGGGGTGTGGTGTAGGATGTTGAAGTCTTTTTTGACGCTCAACAATTAGGGTATAATTTCATTCTCTTCTCTATCAAAGAAAGTTGGTAATGGGGACACGTCTTTGTTTTGGTTACATCATAGCCTCGATGGAGGGTCTTTGGCAGAGAGGTACCCTAGATTATTTGGTCTTGAGGTGGTAAAAGATTGTTTCTGAGTCCAAGGGTGGGCGGCAATAAATGGCAGTGGCCTCTGGATGTCCACTCAGGATTGGAAGATGAGCAATTACAAGGTATGTTATCTGTCCTTGATCAAGTTGTTCTTGCCCAGGATTAGGATAGATGGATGTGGTCTTTGCATGGGTCAAGTGAGTTCTTGGTTAAATGGGTTCATATGCTTATTAAATTAAAAAAATTCCAATCGAGAAGACATTACCTTTAATTCAAGTTTTCTTTTGTTCTTGGGATAAAATCATATTACTTTTAATTCAAGTTATCTTTTGTTCTTGGGATGAAATCAAGCTAAGATTATTTGTTCTTAGATACTTGATTGTATCTATCACCATCGAGGAAGGAAATCAAAGGCAGTGGCGGTGAAGAATCTGCAGCGTGGGAGGGAAGGGAAAATGTAGGTCAACACGTGGATGAGGCAATCTGTCATGTTACAGGTAAAAAAATGTGGTCCAATGAAACAAAAGTACTGTTCCTAAGAAGTTGTTATTTAAAGGTTCTTTGTAATTCTTAACGGTAACAACTTAAATACATGTTATTGTGACTTGTCCTACGATAAATCTTTATTAAAAGATTCAGATTCTATTTGTTCAAAAAAATTCATCCCTTTAATAAATGAATAGTAGCTATATAATTTAAAAAGGTAATAAAATTAAAAGAATATAAAAGGCTATAAAATATAAATAAAGTCATTAGCAATATATGATAGTATATCTATGTTTATATATTAACCCATGAAGTTAGAGGTGAACAAAAAAACCGGTTTTTTTTTAACCCGGTCTAAACCGTCAAACCGGTTTGGGTTAAACCGGTTTGGACCAAACCGGTTCGGGTTGCCCAAAAACCACCGGTTCAAAACCGGTTTGGAGCTTTCTGGCTGAAATCGGGTTGGGGACCGGTTCAACCAAACCGGTTTAAACCGGTTTTCGAGTTAATGCTAATTTATGCGATTTAATGCTAATTAATGCGAATTTAATGCTAATTTAATGCGAATTTAATGCTAATTTAATGCGAAATTAATGCTAATTTAATGCTAATTAATGCTAATTTAATATAAATTTAATATAAAAAATTTTTAATGCGAATTTAATGCTAATTTAATGTCATTTAAAAAAAAAAAAAAAAACCGGTTTAAACCGGTTTAAAGGGCAAACCGGTTTAAACCCTACCCTAAACGGTTTGACCGGGTTGCATATTTCCATTACCAAAACCGGTTTAACCCGAACCGGTTTGGGTCCAAACCGGTTTTGACTTTTTGTTGACCAAACCGGTTCGGGTCGGGTTGAACCGGTTTGGGTTAAAAAACCGATTTGTGCACCTCTACATGAAGTCACTATTTTCAAACAGGCTAAATCTATACATTGATGAAGTCATGAGGCTAATTACACTGTTTGGGCCGAACAAAGTAATTGGGCCCATACTATCTCTTATCATCTCCAATTACAAAAACAAAACCCTAGAGTTCGCTGGATCATCATTCTAGTAGGGCGCAGCTCTCCAGTGATCGCACTCAGAAAAGAAGAAACAGTTTCCGTAATCACAGGTACGATTATCGATTTTTGTCGTTGTGAATTTTGATTGATAGCGGTAGATTCGTATTCTTGTTCATTTCTATATATGAATTGATTAGATCTGATGATTTTGCAATTCTAATTTCGATTTTTTTTCAGAGAATATGTCGATCGGAGAGCTTGCTTGCACTTACGCTACCTTGATTCTCTCCGACGATGGCATCCCTATCACGGTGATCATTTTGTTGTTTTTTCATTCGTTTGTTACCGTTTCTATGCTTTTATAGTTGAAGATGTTTATGTAATTTCTCATTAGATCTGTTAAACATAATCTTCTGGCGATAAAATTCTCAAATCTGGCATAAATTTTGTTTTCTGAATCTGTTATGTGTAATTTTTTTTTGTAGTATATGTAGTTTATATACGAATTTCATAGAAATGCAAGTAGTTGTTGAAGTGTTTTACTATTTTAGCTATTGATCTAATCTTGGTTTTAAAAATCGCGCTTAACTCGCAACTCGACCTAGGGCGATGACTCTAGCGAGTCATGTAACCCAACTCGAGCAACGTACAAAACTCGCAAAAAAATCGCATTTTTTTGAAAAAAACTCGCACTGAGTGGCTCGATTCTTGTACAGGGGCTGTTTTTGTGCTTCAAAGTGTTATACATTTAGCTAAAAAGGTTGTACATGTAAGTAATTTATACATTAAATCATATATAAACCTTATTTATGGCTATATTTTGGGTAGGGGATGCTAAAAACCAATGGGATATATTAAAAAAATTATATAAGCACCTTGCGCTTCGCGTACGAAAATCGGTCCGCTTTTGCGATTTGCGCTTCGGATTTAGACCTTGTCGCTTCGGTGCGCTTCTCGCTTTTTAAAACTAAGGATCTAATGCATTTGTGATAATAAGCTTTACAAACATTTAATTATCTACTAGGTTAATGTATATTACTTGCTTTCAATTTCTTTGGAAGATTTTCTTCACATTTATAAATTTGCTAATTATCTACTATTATGCCTACCGCCATTTTTGCTCTTTCTGTATGCTTATGGTAAGAACTTCTATGTCTTGTTCTTATATATGCTTTTGATACCGGATATTTGCTATTGGTTGTCTATTGCATGCATGTTTTGTATGTTTTTCGAGTTGGGGGTCTCTCTGGTGCAGCCTCTCTACCCCATGGGATAGAGGTAAGGTTTGCCCTCATCCCATCCTCCCCAGACCCTATTCTTTGAGTGGGATTTTTGCTGGGTATGTTTGTTTGTTTGCACTTCTGAATGCTTGACACAATTTGGATTTCTGCATTTTTTTATGCGAATTTTAGTGTTAGTTATATTTTATGTAAGAAATTGAAAGAAATGCCAGTAATCTTGTTGAATTTTGTCAATGTTTATCTTTTGATCTTAGGTTTTTGTGATGAAATGCTTTTTAAATTACAAACACGCGTGTATACACAATCTGAGATATATTCATGCACCAGTACGGATAGTATATCATGGTTATTTGCATACCTTTTTCTTAATCCTGGACAAGCAAGCACTGCTAGGAAATTGTATGTGAGCAAGATTTGATGCCCATTAAAGTAAACTCGTTACTGCAGGCTGAGAAGATCGCTACTATTTTGAAAGCTGCCAAAGTTGAATGTGAGTCATACTGGTCAAGCTTGTTTGCCAAACTTGCAGAGAAGAAAAACATTGAGGATCTCATTGTTAACGTTGGTGCTGGTGGTGGCGGTGGTGGTGCCCCAGCTGTTGCTGCCCCTGCTACAGGTGGAGCTGCAGCGGCTGCCGCCCCTCCTCCAGAGGAAAAGAAGGTACACCAGTCATGATGTTTGTTTTCTTTTTTGTTGATGTATAACCTTATTTATTTTATTAGGTTACTTACATTTGGTTTTCTGTTATTATGGCTGTGCAGGAAGAGCCCAAAGAAGAGAGTGATGATGATATGGGATTCAGTTTATTCGATTAAAAGCTTTCTTTTGGTAAATTTTAGTTTCCTATCAGTCGCTATAGTTTGAGCAGTGCATTCATTAGTGCCCTCATGATTCTCTTGCGGTTTATTTATCATTGTTGAATTCTGATTTTGGTGTATGAGATCGTTTTGGATGCTTATTATGCTAGTTACTTGATGTTATTGTGTCTTAGTTGCTAAATTATGTGATCTTTTTATCTGAAATGACTTATTTTCAATGGTTTTTACTAAGGATGTTCATAAACTGTTGAAACCAACCAAACCATCTAAACCAAAGCAAATTGGTCCTTTTGTATTTATATAGTTCGGTTACGGTTTAAGAAACTAGATTTTAACGGTTTGTTTGTTGTTTGTAAGTTGGAACTAACTGTAGAAACCGAATCATTAATCGTTTGCCTTTAATATATTTTTTTTTCATTTCAGAATGTGTGGTTGTACATATGTATAATAGTCGTTTGCCTTTAACAACTGTATTTATCTGTTTTGACTAAAATTTATATCAAAACAACATACCCTGTTTATGATCACTTCACTTGTGTTATGTTTATTGTTACTTCAGGCTTGGTCTATATTCATTTATAGGTTATTCTGAATCACACATAATAATCTACTTAACTTGTATTAGACTTGACAAAGCGAGGATGGGTTCGGGTTAGGATGAGCCGTTTTTAAAAAGAGTCATTTTGGTTCAGGTTATGACAAAATGAGTGAGGCGTCAAAACAGGCTGTTCCAAAGATTCGACTTGATCAAGCTATTTACTATTTTACTGATCACAAGATATAAATACAAAATGTATCTTGAATTGATCCAACTCCGGCAAAACCAACTACAAGTTCAATGATCTCCAACTTTCAATCATGCTTTTGCAACATTTCCACCCTCATCAACTGTAATAATTGAAAATTTTATAAGATAAAAGTAATAAATAATAATAAAATTTGGATTTAAATTTTATCAAATAATAACACAGAATAACTTATTAGAATTTTACTTATGTATATAAGTATGTATATGAAAGTTTATAGATAAATAATACAAAATAAAAAGAAAACAAAAATAAAAGAAATTAAAAAGAAAAATAAAATAAATAAGAGAAAAATCTATACTATATAATAAAGAAAGGTTTTAGAGGGACACTTGTCACTCTCATATGCATTCTCATAATTTTTTTCCCGCCTCTCTCTCCTATTAATTGTACAAACTTTCTTTAATTGTTTTTTTTCTAAATTTTTTGTTTCCCGCCTCTCACTCTCTTCATAAATAATACTGATTTCCATGACTATTTTTATAAAAAAATTTCTCTTAAAAAATAGGTTTGTTCATAAACCATTTTTAGAAATTAAACATTTCTTTCATTCTTTTTATAAATCACTTTTAAAAAATAACTTTATAACATTTCTAAAATTTATATTAAAAAACTATATAATATGTCATAAACATGTGATATGTAAATTTTTACTACTAAGTATATAATATTGTATTTATTCAACCCGTGTAATACACGGGGTTTCTAAGCTAGTGTTATAGTAAAAATATACATACAGACTTACGTTTTTCTAATATTAATAAACAAAGTTTATAATAAATAATAATATTACATGTTTTCTTAATTGAAAAGAAAAAAAAATATATATATATATATATATATATATATATATATATATATATATCTTTACTATCTAATAAAGAAGTAACTTTGGGTGCCACATCGCCTCTTCCTAGGATGTCCATCTAGGATGTTGCCACATGACAGCACCACAATTAACCTCAACAATTAAATTAAATAAAAACTCATATACCACCTTCTTAAATTAATTTTTGATAATATTAATCAAAATTCAATTATAAGAAACTTTCCATTTGTAATCAATATTTTTTTAAATTTAAAATCTTGATAATCAAACTTACCAAAATTGTAAAAATAAATAATAACTGAATCAAATTTTCAAATTCAAAATTCAAATATTTAAAATATCATTTAAATATTATATCGTTTAAATATCATTCAAAATTCAAATATTTAAAAAATAATAATAACTGAAAATCAAATCTTGATAATCAAACTTTCCATTTATAATCAACATTTAAATTTATGTGTTATTTGAGTTTATTTTTGGTTCCATTAATTAAAAAAAAAAGCTATTGATTTACAAGGATTTAAATGAAAAAGAGTTTACAAATAAAAAAAAAGTACGAGCTATTTTGAATTCTACTCATCTAAGTTTGAAAAAAACATATTTACAAGTTTGTAAATTATATGGTTTTTAATATATAATTCGTGTAATACACGAGATTTTAATCTATATATTTTAATATAGAAAGGAAACAAAATTTGGAAGAAAACGTCTTCTGCAACCGCCGCAAAAGTTTTCGGGGAAAGAGAAGGCGCCGTTTTCAGTTACCGGTTGCCTTCTCGTCGGAATTCACAGTTCTGCACGTGATAAGCTCGCTTCAGCCATGTCCCGATTCGTTTATCCCATGTGACCGCCGCCGACCAAACGTCATCCTTGAGCCACCTATTTGTTCCGGCGCCTACCATCGGGTTAATCACTTTACCTTCGCCACGAAGAAAACTCAAATATAAAATCCGAGTTGAAGTTCGTCCGACATTACCATCTCGTTACTACGAAAAATATCCTTCGATTCCGATCTCTCATGTTTTAAAATCACGTTTCTTTCCGGCGAGCTTGGTATTTTCCGATGCAACAAAACGAACTGAATCGTCAAACAAATAACCTCACTACTCATCTCTACTTCGTAAGAACTAACGGTTCATGCCTCAGCGTTCTAAATTCCCTCACGCGACCAAAACGAAATCCCGGCGAGTTCTCTGTTTTTCCGGTGAAC